>CM038678.1:545587926-546852751 GCA_021605205.1 Aegilops longissima | reverse complement strand
TAGGATTAGGAATCATAAGAATAAAAACGGAATAACGAACGGGTCCAAATCCTACTAGGATTTGTAAAAGAAAAAAGAAGCAGGCGGCTCCTGGCTCCACAGTGCGGCGGCGCTTAGCGATGGCCTTGGCCTCTGGCCAGCCAGTGGCTTGGCGGCTTGGGCCTTTGGCCCAAGGCGCTGAGGTTTCTTTTAAATCGGTTTGTGTGAAAAAATACAGAGAAAAAATCTAAACGAACTCCAAAATTAAAAAAGTAAACTTTCCCGACTCGTAAAAATGAGTCTAACAAAATGAACTTTTACTCGGGCCAAAATGCAATTTTGAAAACACGCATTTTCCCTAAGGCAAATAAACTCCGAGAAAAATCCAAAATTTGATTTATTTATTAAATCTTCATTTTCCTAAATTTTGGGAAAGTCATATTATTCCCTCTCTTATTTTGATATTGGAAAAATATTTGAAGATAAAATAAATAAATCCAATGATCCTCTTTTCATAGTTTTGAGAGAACTCAAATACGAAAATTTCGAAATCTACAACTCTCTCCGAGGGTCCTTGAGGTGCGTGAATTTCTAGGATCAACAAAATGCAAGAAAATATGATATGCATGATGACTTAATGTATAACATTCCAAATTGAAAATTTGGGATGTTACACATAATCATCTTGTGCTTTTGATCTCCATCTCCAAAGCATCGGCATGATCTCCATCGTCACCGGCACGACACCTTGATTTCCATCGTAGCGTCAGGGTCGTCTCCCCAACTGTTGCTTCTACAACTATTTCTAACGCATAGCGATAAAGTAAAGCAATTACATGGCGCTTAAGTGATTGACACGCATGTCATACAATAATTAAAGACAACCCTAAGGCTCCTGCCGGTTGTAGTACTCATCGACATGCAAGTTGTGAACTTATAACAAAACATGATCATCTCATACATCACCATATATCACATCATATCTTGACTATATCACATCACAACATGCCCTGCAAAAACAAGTTAGACGTCCTCTACTTTGTTATTGCAAGTTTTACGTGGCTGCTACGGGTAACTAGCAAGAACCGTTCTTACCTATGCAAAACTACAACGGTGATTATTAAGTTGCTATTTAACCTTCTGCAAGGACCGCCATAGTCAAATCCAATTCAGCTAAAGTAGGAGAAACAGACACCCGCCAGCCACCTTTATGCAAAACAAGTTGCATGTCAGTCGGTGGAACCAGTCTCATGTGCGTGGACATGTAAGGTTGGTCCGGGCCGCTTCATCCCACGATGTCGCCGAATCAAAATAGGACATTGATGGGAGGCAATATGAACCTCACCACCCACAACTCCTTTGTGTTCTACTGGTGCATATCATCTACGCATAGACCTGGCTCATGATGCCACTGTTGGGGAATGTTGCATGGAAAATAAAAAAATTCTACGCACATGCCAGATCTATCGATGGAGATGCATAGCTACAAGAGGGGGAGAGCATCTACATACCCTTGTAGATCGCTAAGCGGAAGCGTTTAACAACGCGGTTGATGTAGTCATACACCTTCACGATCCGTCCTGATCAAGTACCGAACGTACGGCGCATCCACGTTCAGCACACGTTCAACTCAATTACGTCCTCGCCTTCTCGATCCAGTAAGAGAGGCGAACTAGTAGATGAGTTCTGGCAGCACGACAACATGGTGACGGTGGTGGTGAAACTATCCACAGGGCTTCGCCAAGCACAACGGACATGGACGGAGGAGGAACTAGAACTAGATAGGGAGGGGCACCGCACACGGCTTGGGGATCATGGTGTGTGTTGCCCCTCTCCCCCCTCTCATATATATAGGTGGAGGGAGGAGGAGCTGCCCTAGGGCATGCCCCAAGGGGAGCCGACGGCCGCCTGCCCTAGGCGCCCCCTTTCCTTCCTAGGGGGTGGAGGAGATGGCAGGAGGGGGGTGGCGGCTGCCCTACCTTAGGCGCCCCCTTTCCTTCTCTAAGGGCCGGCGGCCTAGAGGTGGGGTGCACCAGCCCCTTGTGGTCTGGTGTGCTGCCCTCGTTGGCCAAATAAGCCCAATAACTCCTCGTAGGTCTCCCGGAACCCCTTCCGGTGATCCCATAAATACACGGTGCATTCCAAAACCTTTTCGTAGACCAAATAGTATCATCCTATATATCGACCTCCGGACCATTCGGGAGCTCCTCATCATTTCCGTGATCTAATATGGGACTCCGAACAACATTCGGTCGCCAATTCACATAACTCATATAATACTATGTTGTCAACGAATGTTAAGCGTGCGGACCCTACGGGTTCGAGAATGATGTAGACATGACCGAGACGCTTCTCCGGTCAATAACCAATAGCAGGACCTGGATGCCCATATTGTTCCTACATATTCTATGAAGATCTTTACTGGTCGAACCTTTATGATAACATGCATAATTCCCTTTGTCTATATGTATGTTAGTTGCCCGAGATTCGATCGTCGGTATCTCCATACCTAGTTCAATCTCGTTACCGGCAAGTCTCTTTACTCGTTACGTAATACATCATCTCGTAACTAACTCATTAGTCACTTTGCTTGCAAGCTTCTTGTGATGCTATATTACCGAGAGGGCCTAGAGATACCTCTCTGTTACATGAAGTGACAAATCCCAATCTCGATCCTATGCCAACTCAACAGACACCTTCATAGATACCTATAAAGCATCTTTATGATCACCCAGTTATGTTGTGACATTTGATAGCACATAAGGTATTCCTCCGGTATCCGGGAGCTGCATGATCTCATGGTCGAAGGAATGTGTATTTGACATTAAGAAAACACACCTTAGGAGATACATGTAGAGCATCATTATGATCACCCAGTTACGTTGTGACATTTGATAGCACATAAGGTATTCTTCCGGTATCCGGGATCTGCATGATCTCATGGTCGAAGGAATGTGTATTTGACATTAAGAAAGCAATAGCAATAAACTGAATGATCATATGGTATGCTGACGGATGGGTCTTGTCCATCACATCATTCTCCTAATGATGTGATCCCGTTATCAATTGACAACACAAGTCTATGTTTAGGAAACCTTAACCATCTTTTGATCAACGAGCTAGTCTAGTAGAGGCTCACTAGGGAAACAGTATTTGTTTATGTATCCACACATGTATTTAAGTTTTCGGTCAATGCAATTCTAGCATGAATAATAAACCTTTATCATGAATAAGGCAATATAATAATAACCACTTTATTATTGCCTCTAGGGCATATTTCCAACACCTCCGGTGTATACAGTAAGGCAAAAAGAAAATGCGGTATTCTACCTGGAATACTTCATTTTGTGTGGCATGGATTGTGTGATATTCATGGATTTGGAGGAGACATTCACGTCGACTACAAGGTGCCTGTGGCCAGTTCGTCAATTCCATTTTCTCATGATGTTCGTCAATCTCATGAAAATAGAATTTTGTGAACATGTGAATTTGTATTTAGAGTTTTTGACCTGCAAGGTTAGATTTGTCCGTAAAATCCCTTTTGCCGCTCATTATCTGCGGCTCATTGGCGACAAAGTGGTGTCGGTAGACAATTCGGGCTCAAGATAGATTAGGAAGTGCTTGTTTAAGAACCTTGCCTGAGCAGTAAAGTCCCACACACCCTCCCTTTTCTAGTGCACAATCGACAATGGGCGACGGTGTTAGGCGGCAGTAGGATCTTCATTCTACGGTAATGAAAATTATGGTGAAATCCCCTCCTTGGATAAGATGTTGTCTTGTTCTCTAGTGAGATGACAAGTTATACATTTTTGTTCTAAAACCCTCTTTGGACCTCTTCTCACCATGGGCAAAAGAGATGATTATGTCGACATTAGAAACCAGGAATTTGAGTCCATCCAACTGGATACTAAGACACTACGGAGGTATAAGGAAGCGGATAGAAAGTATTATGGATTTCAGTATTGGAGTGCAAAAAGAATCTAGCATGTAAAAAGCACTCACCAGTCTACAAAACACACTCACCCAATTTTTGTCCTCAGTTAGCCCACATAAAGAACCCCTGCTCCAGCTCCTCTTGGTGGTCAAGCTAGTGTACACTCTGAAACACCTCCTGCACCACAGAAACCAACTCTTCCAGTACTTAACACTCATATCTCTAATAATATGAGAACTTTCCACTCTCACATACAATGCTTATGAAGTACATCTAGAAATTTGAACACCTCGTGAATCTAATGAGAAGATATAATCATATCTTTCCTCATGATTACTTCATAAAAGGCTTCATGTCTAGTTTGAATGAAAAAAATACAACATTGCTTACATATTCATCAACTAGAAGCCGCACAAAAGGCAACTTTGCTTGCTCGGAGAATGGAACAAGCCCAATCCCCAAGAAGACATTTATTTTAGCAACCCACACTACCAATGAGAAGGCGGGTATTATTTGAGCGGGCTAAAAATGTTTAAACAAACCCAATTACACCATCAAGTATAATCCAACAGGCTAGAGAGTAAAGGCATCTGCAACAAGTAAAAGAGCCCTTGTTCCCTCACCATAAGAAAGTGTGCAAACTGTCAAAGCATGTCCATATACAAGTACTCTAAGAAACATAAATGCAGAACTGGTTTAGTTCACGAACCGCTCTAAAGAAATACATGAAGAGAAACCAAGCGATCTTATTGATCGAATCTTGAAACGTTCCTTGCATGCTCTAATGGGTATTAGCACTGCAAAACACAGTTTTATAGTCACTATACTACTAGGCTCCACACCTATCACTGCCCTCATTTATTCTAGGAGCACACCTCAAATGGCTCAAAGGGCTTAGTGTTTACTACTCGCTCCCACAAGAAAGACAAAGGGTCACATTAGGAAATTGTGGCATATTTGGGACTGAATTAATGGCATCTTAGTGCCCTTATACAATACAAGGGGTGCAGTTCAAGTCAGATTTCATAGTATTGCAATTAAAGGGGTATGATATGATCCTAGGAGCATACTGGATGTATAACTATAGCCTTGTTCAACTGGATTATAAAAATATGAGAATACATGCTACATAAGGGGACAAACAAGTGTCTTTTTATGATGAAAGCTTACCATCTATAGTAGTAACTCAAGAAACTGGAGCATTCGACACTTCACTAGCAAATTTAGTCTTTGGGGCAATAGTTATTATTAACCAAGTATCCATGGAATCTCGACAACAAAAATCACTCCAACCAGTAATTTCTCCACTTTTGGAACAGTACAACACCATCTTTACTACTCCTACTGAACAACCACCCAGAAGAGAGTGTGATCACTCTATCGTTCACTCTTACACCTAGAGCAAATATTGTCAACATCGGGTCCCATAGACTACCATATTAGTAGAAGAATGCAATGGAAGACATAGTCCAAGAACGTGTTACGTAAAAATTCATTAGAAACAATACTAGTTCATATTTTTCTTCTGCTATTTTAGTCAAGAAAGAATATCTCACATGGAGACTTTGTGTGGATAATATTAAACTGAATGAGCAGACTGTCATAAAGTATATCGTACCATTGATTGAGGATCACCTAGATGAATTACATTGAGCAACAATTTTGAATCTGATCTTTGAAGTGATACCATCAAATCAATATGAAAGTTGCATACATGGAAAAGATTTTTTCAACACACATTGTGGACATTATGAGTACTTTTTATGTATTTTTGTTTAACTAATGCCCCTCTAAATTCCAGATGCTAAGGAACATTCTGTTGGCAGTTTATCTAAGAAAATTCACCCTAGTGTTCTTTGATGAAATGTTGGTCTACAACAAATATCCCATAGAGCTTGTGGCCCACCTCAAATGGATCTTTGACACTTTGCAAGCCAATAACTTATTAGCTAAGTTTTCCAAGTGTATCTATGTTGAAAACAAATTGGAATACCTTAGCCACATCATAAGAGGGGGCAATAGTTGATACATCCATTTTGCATCATGTTTTCCTAATGTTATTTACCCTGTTCAAGAATTCATCCGATGAACCAGTTAACTTGCCGATTAATCCCTACTCGTAGGGTCACCGAGTAGCCGATAAACTGAAAAATCGTCTGATTAATTAACTAAATGGCTGATTAACTTGCCGATTAGCCGATTAATCTCTTACTCGCGAGCCAACCGAGCAGCTACCAGTTAACGATTTCCTCAACAATGGTTATTTACAATGTTTTTATGCATAATAATGCTTTATGGAGTAATTCTAATGCCCTTTGTCTCATAATATGAAAGGTTTACACAAGGAGGGAGAATGCCGACAGCTAGAATTCTGGACCTGAAAAAGCTATGTCAGAGTTACTTATTCTGCACATCTCCAAATGAGCTGAAAAATTACGGAGAATTGTTTTGGGATATATGAAAAATAATGGAGCAAATAACTACCAGAAGGGGCCCACCAGGTGGGCACAACCCACCCGGGCGCGCCAGGCAGCCCAGGCGCGCCCTGGTGGGTTGTGCCCTCCTCGGCCCACCTCCGGTGCCCATTTTCTGGTATATAAGTCATTTTGACCTAGAAAAAATAGGGAGGGGGACTTTAGGGATGGAGCACCACCGTCTCGAGGTGGAACTTGGGCAGGAGCACTTTTGCCCTCCGGCGAAGCGATTTCGCCGGAGGAACTTCCCTCCCGGAGGGGGAAATCATTGCCATCATCATCACCAAAAACCCTCTCATCTTTGGGAGGGCAATCTCCATCAACATTTTCAACAACACCATCTCCTCTCGAACCCTAGTTCATCTCTTGTGTTCAATCTTTGTACCGGAACCTCAGATTGGTACTTGTTGGTGACTAGTAGTGTTGATTACATCTTGTAGTTGATTACTATATGGTTTATTTGGTGGAAGATTATATGTTCAGATCCATTATGCTATTTAATACCCCATTGTTCTTGAGCAGATTATCATTTTTGAGTAGTTACTTTTGTTCTTGAGGTCATGGGAGAAGTCATGTTGCAAGTAATCATGTGAACTTGATATGTGTTTGATATTTTGATGATATGTATGTTGTGATTCCCTTAGCGGTGTCATGTGAATGTCGACTACATGGCACTTCACCATGTTTGGGCCTAAGGGAATGCATTGTGAAGTAGTTATTAGATGATGGGTTGCTAGAGTGACAGAAGCATAGACCCTAGTTTATGCGCTACTTCGTAAGGGACCGATTTGGACCAAAAGTTTAATACTATGGTTAGCTTTTGTCTTAATACTTTTCTCGTCGTTGTGGATGCTTGCGAGGGGGTTAATCATAAGTAGGAGGTTTGTTCAAGTAAAAACATCACCTAAGCATCGGTCCACCCACATATCAAATTATCAAAGTAGAGAACACGAATCAAACCAACATGATGGAAGTGACTAGATGAAATTCCCGTGTACCCTCAAGAACGCTTTGCTTATTATAAGAAACGTTTTGGCCTGTCATTTGCCACAAAAGGATTGGGCTACCTTGCTGCACTTTATTTACCATTATCGTTACTTGCTCGTTACAAATTATCTTGCTATCAAACTACTTGTTACCGACAATTTCAGTGCTTGCAGAGATTACCTTGCTGAAAACCACTTGTCATTTCCTTCTGCTCCTCGTTGGGTTCGATACTCTTACTTATCGAAAGGACTATGATGGATCCCCTATACTTGTGGGTCATCAATAGTCCTCCCCCCTCCACACACACACAGGAATATCTCTCAACTAAGAAGTTTCTTATGATAACTGGCTAATACAAGAGGTTCGTCCAGAACTATGGCTATACTTTCAAGCCATTTGTTTCTTGCACTCAAGGACTATTTCTAGTGCAATTAATACCAAACACAAAGGTGGGACATGCACCGATTCTAGCACTACCTTGTTTCGGTAAACCGTTTATCTTGGTTGATGATGCACATGGTTATGGCATTTGACCTACACTAATGTAAGGAGCAAAGCTTATATCATTCGTTAGTAAAACAGCTGGACCTAGAGCAGCTACACTATTCAATTATGACAAGGAAGTTGTTGCAATTATTTAGGCACTAAAAAGTGGAAACACTAATTTGTCACTTCCTCTCAGATCATCGGAACTGATGATCAACAGAGCATGAAGTACATTCATACGTCTCCAACGTATCTATAATTTTTGATTGTTCCATGTTATTATATTATCAATCTTGTATGTATTATAATCATTTTATAGTCATTTTGTATCATTTTTTGGTACTAACCTATTGACATAGTGCCAAGTGCCAGTTGCTGTTTTCTGCATGTTTTTTACATCGCAGGAAATCAATACCAAATGGAGTCCAAATGCAACGAAACTTCACGGAGAATTTTTATGGACCAGAAGACACCTAATGGACCAAGGCTGCACCTGGGGGGGGGGTGCTCCGAGGAGAGCACAACCCACCAAAGCGCGCCAGGAGGCCCAGGTGCGCCCTGGTGGGTTGTGCCCACCTCGGGTGCCCCCCGGACCGCCTCTTTGCTCTATAAATACCCCAATATTCCAGAAACCCTAGGGGAGTCAACGAAAATCAATTCCAGCTACCGCAGGGTCCAGAACCATCAGATCCAATCTAGACACCATCACGGATGGGGTTCACCACCTCCATTGGTGCCTCTCCGATGCTGCGTGAGTAGTTCTTTGTAGACCTTCGGGTCCGTAGTTAGTAGCTAGATGGCTTCCTCTCTCTCGCTGAATTCTCAATACAATGGTCTCTTGGAGATCCATATGATGTAACTTTTTTGCGGTGTGTTTGTTGGGATCTAATGAACTTTGAGTTTATGATCAGTTATATATTTTTGTATTCATGAAAGTATTTGAGTTTCTTTGATCTCTTTTATGCATGATTGCTAATAGCCTCGTATTTATTTTCCGATATATGGGTTTTGTTTGGCCAACTTGATCTATTTATCCTGCAATGGCAAGAGGTGCTTTGTAGTTGGGTTCGATCTTACGGTGCTTGATCCCAGTGACAGAAGGGGAACCGACACGTATGTATCATTGCTACTAAGGATAAAACGATGGGGTCTATCTCTACATAGATAGATATTGTCTACATCATGTCATCGTTCTTATTGCATTACTCCGTTTCTCCATGAACTTAATACACTAGATGCATGCTGGATAGCGGTCGATGTGTGGAGTAATAGTAGTAGATGCAGGTAGGAGTCAGTCTACTAATCTTGGACGTGATGCCTATGTAATGATCATTGCCTAGATATCATCATGATTATTTGAAGTTCTATCAATTGCCCAACAGTAATTTGTTCACCCGCCGTTTGCTATTTTTCTCGAGAGAAGCCACTAGTGAAACCTACGGCCCCCGGGTCTCTTTCTCATATATTTGCCTTTGCGATCTACTTTTCCTTTGCTTTTATTTTCAGATCTATTAAACCAAAAATACAAAAATACCTTGCAGCGTTTTATTTTTATTTATTTTATTTTGCATTTGATCTATCAATCTATTACAACTTTCTCCCGTCCACGTGCCAATTTCTGGCGCCATTACCCGGAAGGGATTGACAACCCTTAACACGCCGGGTTGCGAGTCGTTGTTATTTGTGTGCAAGGGCTGTTTACATTGTGTTGCTTGGGTCTCCTACTGGTTCGATAACCTTGGTTTCATATCTGAGGGAAATACCTACCGCTGCTGTGCTGCATCATACCTTCCTCTTTGGGGAAATATCGACGTAGCTTCAAGGTACATCAAGAGCATAAAATCACTAAAGGCATTCATCATATATTTCTGATTAAATTATTGGGATATAACTTCTCAATGGAATATAAATAAGGAAAACACAATAGAGTTGTAGATGCTTTGTCCACAGTTCGGTATGGATTTCAAGCTTTATTCTCTAGCACTTGTAAACCAATGTGGATTACTGATGTTGTGACAAACTATGAAAAGGCAAAAGATGCAAAGATCTTATGACCCAGCTCACTGTTGGATCTGACTCGTCACCCAAGTACTCTTTAAAGCAAGAACTCTTAAGTATAAAATAGAGTAGTTGTGGGTGATACGTCTCCAACGTATCTATAATTTATGAAGTATTCATGTTGTTATTTAATTATTATTGGATGTTTTACAATCATTTTATAGCAATTTTATATCATTTATTGGGACTAACCTATTGACCCAGTGCCCAGTGCAAGTTGATGTTTTTTGCTTGTTTTTTACATCGCAGGAAATCAATACCAAACGGAGTCCAAACGCAATGAAACTCCACGGAGATTTTTTATGGACCAGAAGGAACCCAATGGGCCAGAGCTGTACCTGGGGGGGTGCCCCAAGGGGGGCACAACCCACCAGGGCACGCCAGGGTGACCGACACGTGGCATCCACCGTAATGGGTCACTGTTAAGCTATCGGATTCCGCTTTGGATCAGATAACCCGTTAACAGCACGGACCAATGGGATTTTCCACGTGAAAAATTCTCATTGGCCGACAGATCCACGTGTCGGTCCAGCGTTCGGACAGTTTCATCCAGCGAATGGACGGAACGCACCTATGATACGTCGACACGTGTCTCGGCCCAACAGTGGCCCATTCAGGTTAAAAGGCTGGGCCTGTCAAAATAAGCGGGCAAGCCCATTAGCGGCCTACTTGAGTCAGGCCTATTTACAAGTATGGCCCATACAAGTTACAGAGAATCGGCCCATCAAAGGCCCATTAACGGCCCACTACGTCTTTAGGCACAATTGCGGCCCGAGCTTCTTTCGGCCTGTTAGCAGCCCATCGTCAGTTCCAGCCCGTTAACGGCCTGGAATGTCTTTCGGCCTTTTCTCGGCCCATTCTACAGTTGGGCCAATTCTAGCCCGCTGTGACTCTTAGCCCATTTTGCTCTCGGCCTGTTAACGGCCCGCACAATTGTTGGGCCTTTGACATTAGGTCCATTAGGGGGCCATGTTCCGCAGGGTATCATTTCAGCCCAACGCGACTTTCGCCCTGTTAAAAACCAAGTTTGCAAATTGGACCTCCTCTGGCCCATAACACTTTCGGCCTCTGAGGCAGTCCTGGACTAAGGGGTCCTCGGGCGTCTGGCATGTTATCCATGGGCCAGACTGATGGGCTGTGAAGACACGAAGACCGAAGACTATACCCGTGTCCGGATTGGACTCTACTTGGCGTGGAAGGCAAGCTAGGCGACCGACTATGAAGATTCCCTCCTATGTAACCGACCTCATGTAACCCTAGGTCTCTCCGGTGTCTACATAAACCGGAGAGCATAGTTCGGATAGCACAGATTCATTACCATATACCCATAGGCTAGACTTCTAGGGTTTAGCCATTACGATATCGTGGTAGATCAACTCTTGTAACAACTCATATTCATCAAGATCAATCAAGCAGGAAGTAGGGTATTACCTCCATAGAGAGGGCCCGGACCTGGGTAAACATCGTGTCCCCCATCTCCTGTTACCATCGATCCTAGATGCACAGTTCGGGACCCCCTACCCGAGATCCGCCGGTTTTGACACCGACATTGGTGCTTTCATTGAGAGTTCCTATGTGCCGTCGCTAAGAGGGTTGATGGCTCCCCTTGTTGTCAAGGATAATATTATCTCCGGAGGAGCCCTGGCCCCAAGTCAGACCCTCCGTCTTGGCGGCTTCGTCATGACCGCCAGCCCGGCCCTTAAGCCGACGATGACCTCTGAAGTCATCAAAAATCACCTCCGCGTTGATCCCGAATACTCCGCCCGCATGGATCCAGTGGAGTTGTCGTTGTTGAACGAACTTCTGGATCGCATGGCTGCCTTGGGGGTCGCTACAGACTACGATCGGGTCGGGCTTAAACCCTACCGGAGAGAAATTAAAACTCCACTGATCACCCATCAGGTAGCGGTAGTCGAGGAGTGGAGCAACTCTTCCACTATATTGAAGACGAACTATGTTCGGATCGCCGATCTTGAAGAGTCGGATACTTTCCGGCAGAAGGTCATGTCTCTTCCTCCAAACATAAAGTCGAGTGACGAGCCTAAAGAATCAGTCGATATCCCGGAGCCCGAACTATCCGGCCCGGTAGACCTCCAAACTCCGGATCCAAAACCAGGTCAGGGTTCGGATTCAATTCCACCCACCCACCCAGACATAGATGCTCTCAGAAGCATCAAACAACAGCCTTAGGAAACGGTCCACCACTTCTGGGGCAGATTCCTCCTTGTCAAAAACAAGGTAAAAGGCTGCCGCGACGAAGATTCGATAGCAGCATTCTGCAACAATTGCGCAGACGAAGGTATCCTTCACGCCATCAATCGCCGTCGCGTACTAAAGTTCGCTGACCTAGCAACCATTGTACAAAAGTACAACACGATGGGAAGTGCCTGGAAAACTCAGGCAGCTGGCTGGGAACCATCCCGGCTCCCCTTACAGGCGAAAAGGACGCGCCCCCGTGGCACGCCCAGAGCAACAGTCAAAAAACATAAACCTATTTCGGTGCACGGCACCGTTCTGGAGGGATGGCTCAATGGCCCGTGCAAAATACACACGACACCGGATACCATGGCAACCCACAGCCTTAGGGCATGTTGGATACTCCGGCAGGTAGCCAAGAGCGGCGAGGATATCCTTACCAAAGACATCCCAGAACAACACCCTCTAGCAGACGACAACAATAGAATACTGGCAGTTTTCGAGATATTTGCTTCAAACAACAAGCGTAAAAGGGCCCTGTGCGAGCTCGGCGAAGTTTGCCAGGTCGCTGCAGTTGACCCATGGAACGACACGGCCATAACCTTCAACGCTAGTGACGAACCTCAATACCGAACAATCCGAGCACCAGCTGCCCTAGTCCTCAGTCCCATCGTGGACGGCTTTCGACTTACAAAAGTCCTCATGGACGGCGGCAGCAGACTAAACCACATTTAAGAGGACACGCTCCACAAGATGGAAATAGAAAGGAGCCGCATCGAGAAAAGCAGCACAACCTTTCGAGGTATCATTCCCAACCGGGAAGCTCGGTGTGTAGGAAAAATTACACTTGATGTGGTGTTCGACGCGCCGGAGAATTATCGGTCCGAAGAAATAACTTTCCAGGTGGCCCCTTTCAACAGTGGGTACCACGCCCTATTAGGGCGAGAGGCCTTCACGCACTTTCAAGCCATACCTCATTACGGGTATATGAAGCTAAAAATGCCTGGGCCTAATGGAATAATCACCCTCGTCAATGATCCGAAAACCGCATGCATCCTTGGTCCTCGAGGCATTGTTTGAGGCCCTTGCGGCCGAAGAACTAAGCGCACTACGCTCCACCGTGGATAAGGACGATGTGATCCTGGACAAACGACCCAAATCCACTTCCTTCAAGCCAGCAGAAGAAATAGTCAAATTTCAGGTCCATCCAACCGAAGAAGACAGCGTCTATCGGAGCATAGCTCAGCCCTGCAGTCGATGCTGCACTACAAGACTTCCTGCACGAAAACTGGGATATATTCGCCTGGCATCCTTCCGATATGCCAGGAATCCCGCGCGAGTTGGCAAGAACATAGCCTCAACATACTAAAGGGATATAAACCGTTCAAGCAAGCTCCGTGGCGCTTTTCCGAACCCAAACGACAAGCTATGGGGGAGGAGCTAGCCAAACTCATCGAGGCCTTCATCAAAGACATTAAACATCCGGACTAGCTGGCAAACTTGGTAATGGTACCAAAGAAGGATAAATCATGGCGCCTATGCGTCGATTTCAAAGAGCTTAACAAGGCCTGCCCTAAGGATCCCTTCCCTCTTCCCCGCATTGATCAAATCATTGACGCCACTGTAGGTCACGATTCGCTATGCTTCCTTGATGCATATTCCGGATACCATAATATCAAAATGAAGGAGTCCGATCAAGCCGCAACAGCATTCATTACACCATACAGGCCGTTCTGCTTCAACACCATGCCTTTCGGGCTCAAGAACATCGACGCCACCTACCAGCGCATGATCCAAACATGCCTCGAGAAACAGATCGTCAATACAGTGGAGGCTTACCTAGAAGACGTCGTCATCAAAACCAGACACGTCGAAACACTAATAGACAACTTGCGTCTCACATTCGACAACCTCCGCACATACGACATCAAGCTTAACCCGGAAAAGTGCGTCTTCGGCGTCCCCGCCGGTAAACTATTGGGCTTCATCATTTCCAGTAGAGGAATCGTAGCAAACCCAGCCAAAATCCGAGCTCTGTCACAACTGGCTACGCCAACCGAACTCAAGCAGGTCCAAAAACTCGTTGGGTGCATGGTAGCTTTAAGCTGCTTCATCTCCAGGCTGGGAGAAAAGGCGCTGCCGCTCTATCGCCTTCTATGGCGCACCGACAACTTCGAGTGGACGGACACGGTGACAACTGGACTGGACGAAATAAAAGCCCTTCTAGCGAGCAACCCAATCCTGGTTGCGCCAAATGCCGACGAGCCAATGCTCTTATACATATTAGCAACACACCAGGTGGTGAGCGCCGTACTCGTCGTCGAACGAGAACAGGAAGGACACAAATTCCCGCTCCAGAAGCCGGTATATTATGTATCCACCGTCCTCACATCATGCAAATCCCGGTACCCTCATTATGAAAAAATAGCATATGCAGTCTTCATGGCATCCCGAAAATTGTGACACTACTTTCAGGAGTGCTCTATCACGGTGGGCTCCGAAGTGCCCCTCAATGATATAATTAACAACCGGGATGCAACGGGCCGGATTGCCAAATGGGCCATTGAGCTCCTGCCATTCGACATCACGTACAAACCACGTAGAGCCATCAAATCCCAGGTACTGGTCGATTTTGTCGCCGAATGGACAGAAGCTGAACTCCCTAAAGAGTACGACGTGTATTCCAATTGGGTGATGCATTTTGACGGCTCCAAGATGTTGGCAGGGCTAGGGGCAGGCGTCGTATTAACGTCCCCCACAGGAGGCATCGTCCAGTACATACTCCAAATATTATACACAGACTCCAACAACGCAGCCGAATACGAGGCCTTGCTACATGGCCTCCGGATGGCCGTATCAATGGGCATACAATGCCTGGAGGTGCGCGGGCACTCAAACCTCGCAATATCCCAAATCAATGGAGACTTTGATGCCAAAGATCCAAAGATGGCAGCTTATCGCAATGCCGTTTTAAAGATGTCGGCTCGGTTCGAGGGACTCGAATTTCATTACATCGCCCGCGAAAGTAACCAGGCGGCAGACGTCCTTGCTCGCATCGGTGCTAAGCGCGACCCCGTCCCACCTAACATCTTCCTTGAAAGGCTCTTTAAGCCATCCGTGGTATGGCAAGGGGGAGATAGCAACGACAGTCCTGTTCCGAACACAAACACAGATAACGAACACACCGATATCATCGGAGGCTCAACCACCGAAGTAACACCATCGGCCCACCTCATCATGGCAGTAATTGCCCCGTGGACCGAACCATTCTTGGCCTAATTTATATCCGATGTGGTCCGGTGATTGCATTTATATCCGATGTGGTACACCGTACGGTGTACCGCACAGCATCATCACCGATAACGGTTCGAATTTCACAGCCGATGAGGTGAAAACCTGGTGTGCTAATCTGGGCATTAAGCTCGATTACGCCTCTGTCTACCACCCGCAAACAAACGGTCAAGTCGAGTGAGCCAATGGTCTTATTATGAGCGGCATGAAACCCAGACTAGTGCGTTCTTTAAAAGAATCAGACAAACACTGGGTCGAGGAGCTCGACTCCGTACTCTGGGGGCTGCAGATCACGACCAACCGTACTACCGGATAACCACCTTTTTTCATGGTGTACGGCGCAGAGGCCGTGTTGCCCTGCGATATTATACATGACTCACCTCGAGTGCATATGTACGAGGAGAAAGAGGCCGAGTTGGATCTGCAGGACAGCCTAGATGCCTTGGAGGAAGAGCGCGACGTCGCCAAAGCCCATTCAGCATTTTATCAATAGCAGGCTCAAAGATATCAAAGCAGAGAGGTACGGGCCAAGACTTACAATGCTGGCGAACTCGTTCTACGCTTACCGGAGAAGAAAAAGGACAAACTCAAGCCCAAATGGGAGGGTCCCTTCATAATCGATGAAGTTCTCACCGGGGGAGCGTACCGTCTTCGTGGCGCATCAGACAATCGCCTAGAGCCGAACCCCTGGAATGCCGGCCAGACTACGAAGGTTCTATCCCTAGCACCGAACTCTTTGATTAGTCTCTTTCTCCCCTATAGTTTCCATTACTCTTTCTCGCATTTACACAATTTTTTTTGCTTTAAAGCAATCATTCGGCTCGACCGAACACTGCTGACGTACACATCTTTACATATGTACGCCCATTATACCTGGGGGCTTCTCTAACAGAAGCTTGTTAATATTATTTTCCGAGCATCAAGCTCATCACACATGCATGTTTTCCCGCATGTCTTTTCTTCACCATTATATGCATCGATATGACTTAGGTTTTGGCCAAGCTGGGTTGCCTGGCTCCTGTGCTTACCCCTACGTTCCCGATTGTTCGGCTAGGTGGTAAAGGGAGCACCTCTGCGATTGTTATTGTGGGTCATCCGGATGTGTACCTCAGACTGGGTGAAGCCAAAAGCTAGCGTTCTTAAGGGAATATTCAGACGGTGGATGAAAAGTCTCTTTTTGCACTCACTCTATTGTGAACCCCCATAAGCTATACATATTGTGATTTTCACATCACAAATTCGGACATGTCTACTAATGCATGCACACCCAGGGAAAGGAACCCTTAACGGAACTATTCTCTCTGGAAGATGTTTCTTATGAATCAAACGTAATATAACATAACTAGCAGAATACAACTTGTCTGTTCAAGCAATCATGACCCCTACGCCTAGTTTTCCAGACATGCCCCGGCCTATTCGGCCGTGAGGGTATCCGGAAACACTCCGTACCCTTGAGTCCGGAGGTTGAAGCGAAAAGGTATGCCATGACAAATGATATACAATTCAGCTAGAATTCCACACGGTTAGGAAAGTACATAGTCACTTGGACTCAAACACTTCCTCCTCTGTACCGTCCAACAGGCGATCTAACTTACAATCCTGTTGGGAATATTTGGCGGCCACCTCTACTTGGTCATACACTAAACTAACGGGAATTTCTTCCCCATTCGGCCCTACCGGTCTGACACGCACCATGTGATTAGGATCAAGCTTGGTATATCGAGTCTTCACCATGGCCCAAGCCTCTCGCGCACCCTCTCGACAGGCCGATATTTTCCATAGCCGGATACACCGCCGCGCTCCTTTGGACTGCTCTACAAGCTCCTCCATACTTCCTGGAGGGGAGGCGGAGGGCCATAGAGCCTTGGCAACACTCCGCATCGCCAGCTTCGCCTGTTCGTGCACTTCCGATAGCTTACGCAGCAGATGTAGGATTGAAAGTATGTCTAGAGGGGGGGGGGGTGATTAGACTACTTGACCAAATAAAACTTATCCTTTTCCCAATTTTAGTTCTTGGCAGATTTTAGCAACTTTGGACAAGTCAAGCAATCTTAACACAATTCAAGCAAGCATGCAAAGAGTATATGAGCAGCGGAAAGTAAAGCATGCAACTTGCAAGAATGTAAAGGGAAGGGTTTGGAGGATTCAAACGCAATAGGAGACACGGATGTTTTTGTCGTGGTTCCGATAGATGGTGCTATCGTACATCCACGTTGATGGAGACTTCAACCCACGAAGGGTAACGGCTGCGCGAGTCCACGGAGGGCTCTATCAGAGTAATTGGACACGGATACCCCGAAGACGGCAAGACGATATTTCAAGACATCGGGGCTAGCAAAGCCCCTCAGTCCAACTACCCGGCCGGCTGCTGGCTGCTGACTGCTCCACCAGGCCGACTGCTGGCTGCCGACTTCCCGGCTGCCCAGGCCGATTGCTGGCTGCCGACTTCCCGGCCGCCCAGGCCGACTGCTGGCTGCCGACTTCCTGACCGCCGACTGCTCCACCAGGCCGACTGATGGCTGCGACTGCTCCACCAGCCGATCACTGGCTGCCGATCGCTTCCACCAGTCGATCACTGGCTGCCGATCGCTCCACCACCGGCCGCCTCAAGTCAATCGCAGCCTAACGCGACCCCGACGTGACGACCGTACCCGGCACTGTTCACATGTCACCCCAGCCATCATGTACAATGTCACTTGTCCCCTAGCACTATTTATGAAGTGACCCAGGGGGCAAGCATGACAACCCACCATGCCTTGCCCATGCCACCACATAGCTTAATCTCTAAGCTAGCCATGCCTATATATATGGGCACACATCCATCTATCCATGGAGGATGGACTCTCACGCACACACACAAGCAAGCTAGCTAGAAAGAGAGCTAGCTAGCCAGCCACACACTCACGCATGCATACATTCATGCGGCCACAAGGCCACTCACGCATGCGTGCTCAGGCACTGCAGCCCTAGCTCATATGCATATATACCAAGTCAGATGCCTATGGCACTGACTCCAGATACAGCTCCAGGAGCACTCTGTACTAGATATATCAGATACACTCAGACATGCAGCAGTAAGAGTATTATCTCTCCGAAGAGCTCCAAAGCTGGGTAAACCACCGTGTGCTACTCGCATACCCGCTCCCGGGCCTATCAGCAGCAGTCTTGCCCCCACACGAAGCCACCTCGTGGCATATGTCATCTAGCACCCCCCGTGAGAATACCACGACAGGCTCCACCCACGAAGGGTCCACGAGGAAGCAACCTTGTCTATTCCACCATGGCCATCACCCACGAAGGACTTGCCTCACTAGCGGTAGAACTTCACGAAGTAGGCGATCTCCTTGCCCTTACAAACTCCTTGGTTCAACTCCACAATCTTGTCGGAGGCTCCCAAGTGACACCTAGCCAATCTAGGAGACACCACTCTCCAAGAAGTAACAAATGGTGTGTTGATGATGAACTCCTTGCTCTTGTGCTTCAAATGATAGTCTCCCCAACACTCAACTCTCTCTCACAGGATATGGATTTGGTGCAAAGAAGATTTGAGTGGAAAGCAACTTGGGGAAGGCTAGAGATCAAGATTCATATGGTAAGAATGGAATATCTTGGCCTCAACACAAGTGTAGGTGGTTCTCTCTCAGAAAAGGTAAGTTGGAAGTGTAGGTTTGTTCTGATGGCTCTCTCCATGAATAAAGAGGAGGTGGAGGGGTATATATAGCCTCCACAAAAATTCTAACCGTTACACACAACTTGCCAATCTCGGTGGGACCGAATTGATAAACTCGGTCGGACCAATTCAGCAAATCTAGTGACCGTTAGGATTTTCGGTGGGACCGACATGCAACTCGGTAGGACCGATATGGTTAGGGTTAGGGCATAACATTATCTCGGTGAGACCGATTACACAAACTCGGTGAGACCGATTTTGGTAATGAGCTAACCAGAGAGTTGGTCAGGTAAACTCGGTGGGACCGATTCACTCATTTCGGTGAGACTGAAATGTTACGAAAGGGAAACAGAGTTTACATTGCAATCTCGGTGGGACCGGTCGCTCATCTTGGTGGGACCGAAACGTTACGAAGGGAAACAGAGATATTACAATCCCATCTCGGTGAGACCGAGATCCCTATCGGTGAGACCGATTTGCCTAGGGTTTGTGGCAGTGGCTATGACATCTGAACTCGGTGGCGCCGGATAGAAAGAATCGCTGGGGCCAAGTTTGACTTTTGGTTTAGGTCATATGTGGATGTGAGAAAGTAGTTGAGGGCTTTGGAGCATATCACTAAGCACTTTGAGCAAGAGCCTCATTAAGCAACACCTCATCCCTCCTTGATAGTATTGGCTTTTCCTATAGACTCAACTAGCGGAGCTACCCGCGCATTTGCGCGGCTAGACTATTTATTTATGATTATATTGGCTTGGAATTTTGACTTTATTTGTGCATTTGACATTATGATGTGATATTTTAGCATTCATTAAATATTTTAGCATGAATTTTTTTCTTTGTATGTGCTATTTTTTTCCATTATATGAAAATTATATATGATATATTTATTTTAACAGATTTTTATTGTATTTGTGAGTGTGTGTTAAAGGTATTAAGTATTGTGTTTTTTGTTGCGAACCAGCCTATGGTTATATAGTTAGGAGTGCAGTGATATTTCCAGCTTATCGGCGTTTAAATCCTTGACTTGACACTATTGCTTGAATTTTCATTAATTTATTTTAGCCTATTTGGCATTGTGCGTTTAGTGGGGGGAGACATCCAGTTGACTATGAATTTGCCTGTGTTGACTTTATGAATCTCAAGATGATGAGCTGACTTAGTCTTTTTAATCCACTCGTAGGGTGTGCTTGCCTGCCTTCATAAGAGTGAGTGTATCTGTGCATGTATGAGCGTCTGCGTCTGTATCATGTTAATATATATATATTTTTTATATAGAATTCAGAATTGAACCATTTACCTAACATAAAAACTATCGAAAGGAAATGCCTTTCTATTTATGTATTCATTTTGTTCATTTCATGAAAATTATGCATTATAGATTTAAACTTTTTTTGACTGTGTTTTACTTCCTCCGTTTCTAAATATAAGTCTTTTTTAGAGATGTCAATACGGACTACATACAGATGTATATAGACATATTTTAGAGTGTAAATTCACTTATTTTGCTCCGTATGTAGTCCATATTGAAATTTTTAAAAAGATTTATATTTAGGAACGGAGGGAATAGAAGCTTAGAAGTATTCTTTTATATGGAACTGTACGGCTATGTGTGAAGTTGATTCCATGCGTACTCTATTCTTAGACTGGACCAAAATATCGTTAAGAAACCGTGCTCCTTTTGTTCATTTTTTTTAGCACAGCCTTAATTTTGTAAATGGTCGAACCAAGAAGTCCTCTAGCGCAGCTCTTCTCCCCTGCTTTTCAGTGGCAGCACCAGCGCATGCGCTCGTCGCTGGCTCGGCTGCGTACCGCCGCCAACCATAGCTTGAGCGGATGGAAGATGTATGCCGCAGCGTCTCTCTCGATCTCTTTTTCCGAATGGATTTGAGGGAGCCTTCAGCCCGTCACAGGTAAATCCCTAATTTTCGTGCATCTCACAGGAGGTAAATGTCATCCCAGATTAGAAATTGTTGGGTAAAATCTCCATGCCACAACCACGCTCAAGATTTAGTAAAGAAGATATTTAAATCTCCTTGCTGCAGGAACTTTTTCTTGGATATGATACAAAAGAGATTGAGAATTGGGGACTATTTATTAGAGGGATTAGAGTTGATATCCATTGACAAATGAAAAAGGCACGATCTGTATTTTTTGCTCTCAGAAATTACTTCTACGTTTATAGAAATGTTATGTAGAAAGAACTTATGCGTACAAACATGATAGAGTTAGTTCACGGATACAGAACTGATGAACATAAATTTGTTGGCCCAATCCACGCCGTCGAGTACTTTCCGACGATTGGAGACGACCGACGACGAACGACGACGAAGTAACGAAGCTCACTGACGAGCTCGACGAAGTGCTTTTACGTCGAGGTGCACCGCGACACAAAGCTGGCCTCCTGCTAATCGATCCACTCCCGATCGATGCACGCGAAGCTGCAGCAACAACACCAACGTATACGTACGTACACAACGGCCAGCCGACCGGAAACACAAGAATGCACGCACACGAAGAACTAGCTTGTTGATTGCTTGGATAGCCATGCAGGCTCGTGTCGAGCCTGCTTTTCTTTATTGCTTCGATTCACGGTACAGATTACAGGGGCTATACAACGTATATATAGTAGTAGGACTACGAAGCTAACCTACTCGGCTAACAATTCTAATCCTACTCGGTGACTGCTACTAGTCCGTCCTGGACAGGGACACCACGTCGTGGTTAATCCCAACAATCACCCCCCCCCCCTCTAAACACGACATCATCATGTCACAGCTCGACGCCGACCCAAGTCTTGGTTAGGATGTCCGCCAGCTGATCATCCGTGCAACCGTAGTTGACCTTCGTCATCCCTTCTTCCACGCAATCCTTTATGTAAAGATACATTTTATCAATGTGCATGCTCCTGTCATGCCACACTGGATCCTCACGTAGAAAAAACATAGACTCACTGTCAATGTTGAGCACTACTGGTTCCGGATCTCGATCCATGAGATCACCGTGTAGCCTCCCTAGCCACACACCTTAACACTCTGCTTTGCGTGAAGTCAATGTCACCACTTTTTGTCTTCGTGATAGCCAGCTTACTACGCTTCCACCAAGGAAATATGCCACGCCCGAGGTACACTTACGGTCGCCAACAATTCCTTCCTTGTCACTACCACTATAGCCAAGTAGTTTCACCATCTCCTTCTTGCTCAGCTCAAGACGAGGTTCCATTGAAGCGACAACGTGATTGCAATCTTTCATGCCACTGCTTTCAAGTACCTTCCTTGCACATTCCTCCTGGCATAGTGTGATCCCCTTCAGCTTTTGATGTACCTCTGTCCTGAGGTTGCAACTCAAAAGGCCTACATCATCCATCTTGAAAAGCTCCTTCATCTGTAGCTTGAACTTTGCAATCACCTCTTCATCTGCTCCAGTAATCAATAGGTCGTCGACGTAGATGCCAACTAGTAGACGATCCCTTCCTTCACCTCTCTTGTACATCGCATGCTCTTGTGGGGCTTTCTCAAATCCAAGAGAAATCATCATCCGATCAAGTTTGATGCTCCATGCCCGAGAGCCTTGGCGTAGCCCGTACAAGACTTTGTGTAGCTTTAATACCTTGTGTTCCTCTCCCTCCTTGATGAATCCCGATGACTGATTCACATAAACATCTCCTTCTGACTCGCCATTCAAAAACGCGGGTTTACATCCAAGTGATGTATCTTCCATGATTCCTGAACCGCGAGAGCGATGAGTAGTCTCACCGATTCCATACTTTCAACAGGAACGGACACTTCTTCAAAGTCCACATCATCCTCTTGCACGTACTCTTTGGCCACTAGCCTTGCATTGTGCTTCACGGACCCTTCGGCATCTTTCCTGATCATAAATTCCCACTTGAGATCCATGACTTTTTCGTTGTTGGGAAGATCCACAAGCTCCCATGCATTGTTGTCGTGAATCAACCTCAACTCCTCTTCCATAGCATGACGCCAACACTCCTTCGTATTTGCGTCGTCGAATTCTGCCGGTTCCTTGGCGCTTGCTAGACACCGCCGCCCACTCCGTTTCACCTTTTCCGGGTCTTTTGTCCAAAGAGCTTGCTCCGGATGCATGTCTGACACCGGGCGTAGATGATCGGTTGTGGGTATACGTGTCCTTTCTTCCTCTATCACTGTTGGAGGCGATATTGCTTGCGTGGCCCCTTGTACCTTTAGCAGCGATGCCTCGACTTTCCCATTTCCTTGCGTTGCAGTGGCCAAGCATGGCAAAACTACACACGTGATCACTCCTGGACTTGCAACTCCAGGCGATTCTAGTGATGGGCCAAGCTCATCACGTGAGCCACCTAGCAGCCTTCCTGCTAGGCCGCTTTCTCCTGGCCATACAAGCAAATTGGCTAGCCTCTTCTCTGGTGGGACTCCACATCCGCCTGTTACTGGGCAGCGTGGCGCAGCTGCTACGCACTTTCCACCGGACACCATCGAGCTGGAATTGCCTCCACAGCTGCCACACGCGTCTCTCGAGCAAGCCACCACATGACTCGATCCACCAGATTTTTTCAGTGTGCCTATAGCCGCTGCACTCGTGTCCACCTTTGCACTAGCATCAACAACAGTTGCACTAGTGTATGTTGTTTCCTCATGGACTTTCGGCTCCATGTACGCCTTTATTTTCTGTGGACACGTCGCACGAAGACTTCTTCTCCATGGCCGAGCACACGCAACAATTGTTGCATCCGCTCCAGCGAAGTTAGCACTTATGCCCGTAACATCGACATAACTTTCGGAATCACCCCCCGCGTCTGTGGCATCGACACGAGTTTCCGAACCATGATCTTGAGAGCAAACTTTTTCTTCACGGAGCGCGACAGTTTCTTTAGCCGACACTTGAAGAACTGGATCCTCCTTGTCCACGAGTTCACACATCAACATCATGTCACTTTCATCTCCTTGCTGGACCATCAGCGCCTTCTCCTTCGGAGGATTCTTATACTCCGACTTGAAGTGCCCGAGCAGATTACAATTGTGGTAGCGGCTCTGATACCAATTGTTGGCCCAATCCACGTCGTCGAGTACTTTCCGACGACTGGAGACGACCGACGACGAACTTTTTCTTCCTTGGCTTCTCCGACTGTTCGTCGGTGACCTTTGCGGGACGGTACTTTCCGCCGCTACCGGACGCCTTGTCGAAATTGTTCTCCTTGGAAACCAATGCCTGCCACTGAGCACGTGTAAGCATCAGGTACTCATCCTGATTTGCGTCATCGTAACTCAGTTTCATCCGCTCGTCATGGGCCTTGAAGCGACCAACCAGATCATCCAAAGTGAGAGTCTTGAGATCAACGCATTGCTCGATCGCTGACACAATTGGCATGTAGCAACGTGGAGCGGCACGTAGAAAATGCCGAACCACGGAGATGTCCTCCAACTTCTCTCCGAGACCACGAATCCCGTTTACCATTGTTGCCACCCTTGCGGCGAAGGCGTCCACCGTCTCATCTTCTCCCATCCTCAGATTCTCGTAACTCTTCAGCAAAGTTTGCAAGTTCGCATCGCGCACACGCGAGTGCCCTAGATGCAACGTCTTGAGCATGTCCCACGCCTTCTTCGCTGATGTCTTCGAGATAAGATGTTGCTGCACGTCCACCGGCATCACCGAGCAGATGGCCGTGATAGCCTGGCGATCCTTCCGATACAAGGCACCACCCTTCAGGTACTCGTCACCGCCGGGGTCGACGGCTTCCCAGAGCTCATTGGCCTCGAGCGCCCACTCCATCATGGTCGCCCACACCATGAAGTTCCCACGGTTGAATCGTGGATACTCCGATCTCACCGGAGTAGCAATTACTTTAGCCACACCAGAGTACTCCGCCAGCTGCTTGGTCTTCTCGTCGTCCGACATGACCTCCCGTTACTAGAAGATTAGCCTTGCTCTGATACCAATTGTTGGCCCAATCCACGCTGTCAAGTACTTTCCGACGACTGGAGACGACCGACGACGAACGACGACGAAGTAACGAAGCTCACTGACGAGCTCGATGAAGTGCTTTTACGTCGAGGTGCACCGCAACACAAAGCTGGCCTCCTGCTAATCGATCCACTCCCGATCGATGCATGCGAAGCTGCAGCAACAACACCAACGTATACGTACGTACACAACGGCCAGCCGGCCGGAAACACAAGAACGCACGCACACGAAGAACTAGCTTGTTGATTGCTTGGATAGCCACGCAGGCTCATGTCGAGCCTGCTTTTCTTTATTGCTTCGATTCACGGTACAGATTACAGGGGCTATACACACATATATATAGTAGTAGGACTACGAAGCTGACCTACTCGGCTAACAATTCTAATCCTACTCGGTGACTGCTACTAGTCCGTCCCGGACAGGGACACCACGTCGTGGTTAATCCCAACAAAATTTATATATTTTATCGAAATATTAAAGATCCATATGTACGCATACATTTATTCGCTTGAGGAGGCTAATGCCTATGTTTTTAGAGAGAGAAATTGAGGAGATTTGGGGAATCGGAAACTATTCACGAGAGAGATGTGAGTGTTAGATTGTGAGAGATTAGTAATGGCTATTTAGGGGAATTAATCGGTGAACTTTCTATAGAACGTTTCTAAAAGATTTGGATTTTGAGATTAACCGTGAATATATTTTAGTTGTGGATTGTGGCTATAATGTGGGAGATTACGAAAAGCTTATTGTAGGTGGAATCCATTGGTGATTTCATTGTTTCATCTGCCGCGATGTTTTTTGTGTTAAAAATATTCAAGGATAAATAACTAATTTTAAATTTAATATTTTACATAAAGATCAAACATATATATGTATGGATTAATAACTATTTAAAAATTTAACATGCCAACCAAATAAATGTGTTGTTCAAAATGTATGGTAAGGTTGTCTGTGGCTCTATGTAATTATACATGAATTGTCTAATGACTTGAGGAACTGCACTATCAATTAAAAAATCTCTTTGTAAACAATATTCTTTGCAACATCTTGGTTGGACACTCTTCGTCATCGATCAGCACCTTCAATCCTTCCTTGTTTGTCACTCTTGATAGTGCCACATATAGTTGTCCATGGCAGAATACTTGCTTAGGCAAATATATGCCTACCTTGTTTAAGGACTGACCTTGGCTCTTGTTTATTGTCATTGCAAAGCACACTGATAATGGATATTGCCTTCTTTTCAGCACGAATGGCCATTTTGAGTCGCTTGGTGACATGATGATTCGAGGTATGTATACCTTATCGCCGACATGTGTTCCTGTGATTATTTGTGTCTCGATGTATTTGTTTCCAAGTTGTGTAATTGTCATTCTTGTACCGTTGCATAAACCTGCTGCTTGGTTGATGTTGCGTAGTAGCATGACTGGCAAACCCACCTTCAGTTTTAACTTATGGTCTGGTATTCCTGGGGACGTTAAGGTGTTGAGGAACTCAGTAGGCTGCATGTTCATCATGATGTTGGTATTTGTCGTTGCCTTGCACACTGTGTCCAGGCTTAGGTATGTCACCTCTTCACCTTGTATTTGGCTCATTATGTGGTCATTTATCTCCTTGACTGTATCATTGCTTGGACATAGTATTGCTCTTTCTTCTAGGTAATCCCGCTCACAGTATTTTTGCATCAAATTTGGGTATATGCTTTTGACGATTTGTTCTTTACGATTTTCTCCTTTCTCTAGCAGTAGGTCTTTTGGTATTTTTATCCAATCCTCTCCTTCATCTGATGTTGTTTTCCCATCGCCAATCTGTAGTATCCACTCTGCAAATTCAGCGACCTATTGCTTTTGTGTTGGTTCATCTGACAAATACTTCAGCCGCATGTTCTGTGTTAACTCAAATATTTCAAAGTGTTTCCACAGATATGACCTTTTGATTGAAGCATTTACTAGCTGCTCTCTCCTTCCTTTGGTTATAACTGGCAAGATTTGTCTGAAGTCGCCTCCTAGTATAACTGTCATTCCACCAAATGGCTTTTCATCGCTGTTTCCATTAGTGAACCTTAGAATATCTCTAAGGCTTTTGTCTAGTGCCTCGAAGCAGTGTTTGTTTGCCATAGGAGCCTCGTCCCACAATATAAGTGAGGTCTTCTTTAGCAGTTCAGCCAAATGCGAGCCTTGTTTTATTTCACACGTTGATTCTTCAGTGATATTAAGTGGAATACGGAACCTTGAGTGTGTTGTTCTTCCACCTTGGAGAAGCAACGCTGCAATGCCACATGATGCTACCGCAAGTACTATCTTCCCCTCTGATCTTAGCTTTGTCGTTATTGCTTTCCATAGATAGGTTTTTCCTGTTCCACCGTAGCCTTCGACAAATATCTGCTTTCCTAGGCCTTTGTCGACTGACTCCATTATTGCATCATAGGCCTTTTTCTGGTCTTGGTTAAGATTGTTTAGTATGATTTTGTGCTCATCTTTGAGTTTGTCCATGTCGTAGTTGACCTCTTCGTTTATTAGTCTGTTCCCAAGTTCTTCTAGCTCTGCGGCATTTGGTAGTTCTATGTCTGGATAGTCCTTTAGTGACTTTCCTACTTGCCTCATCAGTTTTTCTATCTCGATCAGACCATACGCTTTCTTCTGTGTGTTTGTAAGCCGAAGTGTTGGAAAGTTTAGAATAGTCCTTCTTTTGTATTGCATATCTTCACACAACGCCTCCCATGTTGAATCCCACAATACCTTTGGGTTTGTGACTTCGCAATGGGACAATATGGTGGTGAATAACTGACGCAGTTGTGTTCCAGATGCCCAACTTGATGCTTCATTGATACAGTCAATCCACTCGGTGTCATCATCAAGAAATCCGAGGGCTTGGCATGCTGATTTGTATGTTGGGTGAATGACTCCATCAACGGTCCTAATGTCCTAAAATGATGTGCATCCTTTCTTGGTGTTTAGAAGCATCCTCATATGATATCTCTCGCCACTTGCGGGATGTGCATAGTAGATTCTTCCAATTGCATAGTCCTTTTTCGCTTCGCCAACATTTTGTTTCGCTTTTCTATACAAACTTTGTAGGGAATTCTGCGTAAGTCAATACTTTTCCTAGCTCGTATATTTTATTTGCCTCCATCCACTGAGTGAACTTGGTGATTTTAGATCCGTCCGCTGTTACTATCTTTTCAAGATCAGTGGAGTCTGGAAAAACGACTTGTTGCTCATTTTCAAGATGGAAAGGTAGCCTCTCAACTGCTGGATCGCGATACTGAAGATCAAACTGAAATATCCTCCAGCATGCTTATGATGTTGATATGTATCTCATCTCTAGGTATTTCTTGATCTCGTCAGTTTTGTTTGCCGTGCCCCTTTCCTTGAGCAAGGCTGTAACATGGTCGTCGTCTTTATGGATATACTTAAATAGGTACTTTATTGATCTGGACCTATTGCACCACTCGACATTTATGTGAGCTTGATACTTGACCAGAAGGTTCCGGTTGTATGGCACGACAAATCTGTTGTCGAGCATCACCCCTCCCTTTTTGATCTGCCTTCCGTCATCCCTCCTTTTATATACTGGAAATCCGTCCTCGTCAATGGTAGTGCTGACATTGTATGTTTTTGGGAAATGCTTGGTGCATCTATGGTCCACCATGCATGGTGAGTTTTTCTTAGCCTCACCGCACGGGCCATGCATCATGAAGTTCTCAACAGATTCAAATGCTTCTGGATCCTCATCCTTGTTTGGGATCTCAGCGCTTATTATTTTGTCGATTTGCGATGGTTCCGGGTACTTGTCTTTGTCCTTCAAAAAATTTAGTATGTGGGCATGCAGGAGTCCTCTCTTCTGGAATTCTATTGTGTAGATGACTGCAATTGATTAATAGTTTGTCAGATTTAGCTAAAATTAGAATGCATGTTACTAAAGAGCTAGAATCTTACGGAGTATAAGATGATGCATGTTTCTAAAGAGCAGGAGTCTGACGGACTATAAGATGATGCAAGAAAGAGTAAAGATTGATAGTCAATGGGACTTACTTGCAACTGTTTCTCCAAAGTATTTCTTTTCTTTTATGTCTCTCATTAGCTCCTTTAGTTTGATCATAAATACTCTGTCCACAATATCTGGCCGATCGGCTGGCTTTTGGCCACCTCCCGCTTCATCTAGCATGTATTGGATCTCAAGCCACTTTGCATTGCATGTGAATGTTATAAATAGGTCTGGGTATCCAGCCCAACGACATATTGCAAAGGCATCTTGCAAATATTGTGCCTTGTTTCTTCTACCACCTATAAAAGATGAAGGCACAATTATCCTCTTTCCAACTTGCTCTGTTCTTGTGTCCCCTTGCTCAATCGCATCCTGCAATCCACTGTAAAGTTCAGTTCGTAGCTTTCCTTGATTGTGTCGGATCCAGTTTAGTCTATTTTGCTCGATACATGTGTATACATCCACCCAAAATTGCAGTGACAAATGCCCGGACTTGAGCAGTAACATTCCTTGATCAGGACGTTGCTGTAGATAGAATGCATAGTAGTCCAACAACGTTACGTATTTCCTGCTGTTTGGACCTCCTTTTGTTTTCTTGTATGGTATCTCAAGTTTAAAACCATCTTCTCCATATGGGAACAACAACGGATATTGCATGGACATGAATTTCGGGTGGATCTCTGATATCCTTTCCGGCTCCATATTTTTGTACTCAACAACAATGTCACGTCCTTCACTCTCTCCGGTTGGATCTCTTACTACCAATGCTGCAACTTCAGATGCGGATGGAAGGTTGTGTGTTCTGTTCCTTTTGCCTAGTATCTGAAGTGTGTAATCATGGTAGTCTCCTTCTTGGAATCCGTCTCTTGCCATTCTGAATGTTTTTGTGAGGATATTGTTGTCGTCGAGCATTATCTTCAGTTCTTTGACGATGTTGGGGTCCACTGTTGATTTATTATCATTGCATCTTGACGCACTTGTCCTGTTTTCCACCTCATTTTCGGTATTATAGATGTATAGCTGTGCAAACCGAGGTTTGTCTGTACCTTGAGGCAAAAGAGTTCCGATATGGTGGTAGTTTTGTCCATGCAAACGAAAAACATAAGGTCGTTTGCGAGTGTTTATTTCCTTGTCCACAGCTCCTCCCATCGATGTGAATGAAAACATTGAGTTGTATGACCTTATATTTTCTTTGAAGTTTACCGAATCCTGCCCTTCACTCCTTAAGAGGTTTCTAAGGTATGGTGGAGGTTCTCTTAGTGGCGGCAGATCGATTTTCCCTTGTTTGCAGCATATTCCAAAAGAGGGTGTCGTAGTTCCTTTGTTTGAATTTAATCTTTCTTCACACCATAGCAATGCTTTGCAATATTGGCATTTGTATGTTGGCCTTCCGAAGTTCCATGGCTTGCTATTAGCACTTGTCGAGGTTCTGGTTCTGTTGTTGTCTCCAACATTGACTCTAGTGTTGTTTTTGTTGGTTTCGCTTCGTGCGCTTCAATTCCCTATCTTCTTCAGCATTACCCTTTCTCAATCGCTTAGGAGCCTCTGTTCGTGATTTCTTCTTCCCTCTGCAGCCCTTGTCCGCTTTCTACTCCTTGAGTTTAGAGGTTGTTCTTTCTTTCTTTTTGTTTGGTGAGCTGCTGGGTCTAACGTATGTTGGACTCTCATATCTGCAAATGTGATTTCGTCAGTGCGTATAGTTTTCTTAACATAGTATCATGTAATATGATTTATGTTGTACTCCCTCCGTAGAGAAATATAATAACGTTTAGATTACTAAAGTAGTGATCTAAACACTCTTATATTTCTCTACAGAGAGAGTACTTAATAGTGTTTTGCCTTTGCAGGCACGCAAGTGCATTTGGTGATATAAGAGACTACTAATGGACGTTGTCACATACAGCACATCTGGAGATCAATGTTGTTTATCTGGTAGGGAACTATAAATCAATAATTGTTCAACCGTGTTGCTCTTTTTGTAGCTTTCACATTATTATCATGGTAGTGTTAGGATGCATGAATAAAAAGAGCTTTATAGTTCAGTATGAGAAGAGTTTTGACGCAATGTTGAGCTGAGATCAAAATGCAGGCACACACATGAAGAATTGCATGGGGATATTACCTGAGGCTGATGGTGCTGATGTTGTGTCTTCAGTTCGTCGGACGTTTCTTTGTGCCTTTGATCGTTTGGGTGTCGCCGGCGTATATTGGATGCAAGTTGCTGGAGTTGTTGCCATACCTTCAATTTGTCGGCCGTCTCGTGTGTTTGATCTTCCAAACATCATGAAAAAGTAGCTATTGAGAAAGTGCATCATGGGTCATTTATGAATGAATTTCTTGTAAAATTATGGTTGAATGATGATTATGTGATATAAGCAGAGGGATAAGTGTATGTGACCATACCTCTTGTTTGTTTTCTGATACTATGATCTAGCAATTTGACTAATGTAGATCACCTGAGGACAAAGGTTTTATGAGAATATGTTGGCTGATAAGGAAGCTAAAATAATGCATGATTAAAGAGAGGAAATATATAATACCCTGAAACCTTTGCTTGCTTAGTCGTCGAGTTGCTTCGGATTTGAGAAGACGGATCAGTCGGCGATGAGGCTTGTTGTGCTAGTAGGACGTGATATGATGCACTTTATATAATGATATGGCTAGATGTTTTCCTAGACGTGTAGGATTAGGAATCATGTAGTGAGTCAAAATCGGACAGTACAATACGGTTTGTCTTTAAAGGAAATTTAGCTTGAATAATAGTAGCTTTTTTTGAGCAACGACTAATAGTTAGTCCTACACCAGCAACTTCTGATTAATGAGCTAATTTGGGCTTGTGCTTGGCTGTCAGAAATCTGTCTAGCTCCCCTAAAAATGTACTGTATTTTATTCTCACTTCAACTCTCCTGCTGCAGTGCTGTCCAAAGAAATTTAAAAAATCATTCTTGCTACGCCGCTTATTATCTTCTCACACTTCATATCAATGGACTATTCTTCTTCCACACAGTTCTTCTAAAAGGAGCAAATTGCTTCCGATTAGCTTCCGGTGACCTGCTGGGCTAAGATTCTCACTGGATCAGCTCTTGCGCCAAGGAGGGCATGCGGTGGCACGGCCGGCGGCCGCACGTAGACGCCGACATAGGCGAGCTTTCGCGAGGTGAACCAATTAGCTATCGACCTGCGTGGAGCAGCGCGGTGCAGCAGGCAATAAGGAGAGCGGAACCTGGGTGCATCAGTGCCTCAAGTAGCAGCACAGGTTTGGCCTTCAACTATCTTGCCTAATCAGTACCTAGTTCAGCTAGGTATGCGTCTGGCCCAAATACATTTTGTCTCCAAAATAATTTTGGTTGGATTTTTTGAGGAATATTGAGCAAAAAATAAGCTTAGTTTGTGAGTCCCCATCATATGATTGTTCGTGATGTAATAATATACGCCCCGGATAAAAGCTCAATCCATCTTTCCGTCGTTTTAGATTTCGTTGTGGCTTCATATGGAACAATTCGCAGTCGATGATTTTGATTAATTTTTTTCATAATATTCCAGATGGATTTCCAACTCAATCTTTTCAAATACTGTTGAGCATTTTTGTTCTCATATATTCTAGGCCATGCTTTAGAAAATGTTGCATGCACATCAGAGCTTTGACCAACCACACAAATGCAATGCTAAATTGATTAAGATCAAATGAATGTACTGGTCATTCTATCTTCTGAATAGTATACAATACTTGAATTGTTTGAAAACAAAATGTCATATTGTTCATAAAAATTGATCATATATAAAAACACACTAAATATTCCAGTTCTCGGATACATTAAAATAATAAATATTGGTTAAACTACTGTCCCAAAAAAATTCTGGAAAAGGTCCTTCATCTCTTTGGGTCTTGTTTGGCGTACTTGATCTTCGAGTTGACGATTACATTGTCTTGATGCTATTAGTCTTTTTGGTCAAACTTCGTGTCATCCTTGTGGAGCCTTCATGTTCAACTTTTGTCTTTTTGTTTTTTGCATGAACACTTCTGGTGCTTTTGAGCACTGCCTTTTCTAATTTTTTAGATATACTATTTTTCACTTCTTCATCTTCCGAGTCTGATAATACAACAGATCTTCGCCTCCTTTTCCCACCATCGACACTCGTTGATGACTTTTGATGTTGATGCTCCTTCTGATGTACTGTACTCCCATTGCTTTTATCTTTTAGCTCCTCTTTCACAGGGACAACTCCCATATGTTTTTGCTAAGTTCACACTTGCTGATTTGTACCTGCAAAAATCACATAAATGGATGAATTAAGAGATGAATTTATGTAAAGAGAAGCTTGTACAGTGCAGTATTCAATCACCTTTTTAACTGGCTTATTCGGTTTCTTTGTTTCTTGTTTTAACATGTTGTCCACTTCATCATCCATCAAATCCTGTTGAGAACAATGGATCAAGAATTGTAAATACTTGCTTCAATAGTTCCATATAAAAGAGTATAATAATTGGTGTTTAAATAGATTTGATAGTTTAATAGACCATTACCTCTTCAGCTTTATCCTCTAAGTATCTCTTCTCAAGCTTCTCATCAGGCACAAATATTTTCTTTACTGCATAGTTCTGCATGCCTAGAGTGAGGTTCTTATTGTTGAGTTTGAATCGAAAGATAAGTCTTTGTCCACATAATTCTTGTATAATCTTTGGGACTTCTTCAGATTTTCCATCTAATGAATCCAACAGGAATGAGACTGATATATTGAGCATTCTTTCAGCCTCTTCATCAAATAAAGTGCAACTTGTAGTAGCACTGTGATCACTAATTTGAAGCCGAATATGATACCTAGAATCACATTTCGTTAGTGTAACACAAATTTGATAGTACATAATGATGGTCAAATCAAGAGAATATGCTTACCTAGGTGTTAAACCTTCTGGATACGTATCACAATTCTTGCAATAATAATTATGTGATTCTTTTGTAGCAATTTTGTTGCAAACATCGCATGACATGTACCACCATTGAATATTTTCTTGTAACCGATCAATTGTAGCTATTGTGGTGAACACAAAGTCCTGAAAGTTGATGAAGAAAATATAGCTCTTTAAATAATATGCAGTCACTCATACAAATATGTCAAATACATCTGTAGGTATTGGATGCTTCTACAATATCAAGTATTAGAAGAGTTCTGATTCATTACCTCATCTGTTGGGTTGTCGTGCCTAATTCCAGTAAGTTCTTTTAAGGTTATCCTTCTGTAAAACATCTGATCTTCCAGTGTCCCTTGAGTACTTTTATCTATCTCCATCATTTTTGGTAAAGTTTCTTCGGTGGAGTGGCTATAAAGAAAGTTAGTAAATGAAGATATATTATGAAATTCTATATGACCAGAACCTACAAATTGTGCTTAATACCTGCCACGAAGTTCCCAAGTCTCAGGTATATCCAGATTCGTATATAATCTTGTGGCGCTAGTTGACTTTAGGCACAAACCTATTTAATGAACAATAAATCAGTTAGATTTATTATTTTGCTATGAAAAAAAGACATGGAAACATATTCAACTTACCATTGAATTCTTGCACCATTGTTGAGGTAACAATAATAATTGTTTGATTGCCAATTACATCCTCACTTAAATGATGAGCTAATCTTCCCCATAATGATACTCTGATTCTGTCACCCCTGAATAATTCATTCCAAAGTAATTAATGGTAATAATAATATAAGTGGAAGAAAACAGCCTTTAACCTTTAGTGAAAAGTTGATACATGGATATACACTTACTCTGGCATTAGAATTTCAATCTGACGTACATCTGCAGGTGTTTTCTTCTTTGTTATCCTTGATTCTATTGGCTTAATCTTGGTAAGTAACCCAATGACATCTGCAAATTAGAAGATTAAAGAATTCAAAAATTGGAAAGTTATTCATTTGAGTTTATTAATACAACTACCAAGAAATGACATCAAATTTAAATTTCCCACTTGGAAGTAAGAATATGACTATCAACATACCTGAGCATTGTTGGTCTTTTTCTAGACGTTCTTGTAGGGTATCTTTGCTAGCAAACTCAAAGTAGTAATCTGGAAAATTATCCGATGAACCTTTCACGTCCTTTAATTTTGTGTTGTATAAAAAAATAATTTTAATTTCATTGCTGACTGGTCGATATTTTGTCGAATCTACAACTTTAAAATTGCTAAAAGCATATATAGAACCCTTGTTGATCTTTGCTCTATAAGTGTCTATTAGATTCTTCCAAATAGTAGCATGAACTGTATGGCCCTTCAAAATTTAATGAAAGAAAAATCTTAGTAGTAATTTTAACAATAAAACAATCCCCACTGTTAATTGTGTGAAGAAAATACCTGCTCATCCATCCAGATCATATCTATGCTTATAAGTTCATCAGTGGAAGGATTGATCGAGTCCCACATTCTCATTAGTTTGGCTTTAATATTCCATGTCTGTCCTCTTGTGGTTAACTCACTCAACTTCGTGTACGCCATAGAGATGTTGCCTTCAAAACAATTTTAGAAGGAGTGGTTCATATGATAATACAATTATGAAATTTGGTTAGAAAGAAGTGCTCTAACTAATGGTTAATGAACAGGAAAACATGGTGTTCATAAGGAGGTTGCAAAGACATGCAGGGATGGAAAGATGTAAACAGACCTCAAGATTTAAGCTATATATATTACCCAAACTTGATGTTTCTGTCGTTTCTTCTTCCGTCCTTCGATGTGCTGGGCGTCCTGACGTATGCCGCCCCTTCGATTTGTGTGGATATGTTGTTGTGTTGATCTCCCTTCAATGGGTGTTCTGGCGTCTATTATTCCGTGGGTGTTCTGGGGTGTCTGCCCCAACCTTTATATTAGTCAAAGGTTGCTGAGTTTGAATTCTGTACGGATGACTGTCCGCTGTAAATTATTCTGTTTGCAATAGTATACGACCGTATCCTTGACTAATAGCAATCCGTTTCAGAGTCCTTCACGTGCAATAGTATATGTCCGTGTACACTTGCCTAATACTATGTGCAATAGTATACGTCCGCTTCAGTTTTTCTTTCAGGTGCAAAAAAATTCACGTGCAATAGTACACGTCCATGTGCACTTTCCTAATATCAACCCGTTTTAGATCTTTTCTAAAAAAACACGATTTAGATCTTCACCGTTGATACATATTAGGTTTTACAGTGCCAAATCATCACCGTTGGTTTTCTATCGTTTTAATTATATAATAGATGTGATCTTGGATCACTAAAATAGAAAATGTAGAGTCTTGAGCTTTGAGCTTGAGCCAATCCTTTTGTCCTTAGCATTTTGAGGGGTCCACCTTTCTCATCCATGCCATGCCAATCATTGAGCTTTCCTGAAATATTAATCTTGAAATAACATTAGCTCAATGAGCTATATGTTGTTAGGAATTACCAAAACCACCTAGGGATAGTTGCACTTTCAATCTCCCCCTTTTTGGTAATTGATGACAACATATAGATCAAAGCTTCGACTAATTATAATAAGAGTGAAAAACATTGTCGCTCTGAGAAGTATGTGAAAAGCAAGAGCTCCCCCTAAATTTGTGCATAGTTTAAGATTTGCTTTGGACTGGAAATGCACAATGAGTTAGGATCATGGGTTACTCTTCCATGTCACATACATCTTGGTGGAGCGCTCAAAATGATAATAATTAAATACATGCACTCATCACCAAGCAAAGTGAATGATCGTATGGGGATATAAAAGGATAATGTCATCCAACAAGTATTAAGGTAGCATATGATCAAACACATGATCATCCAAGTATCACACAAAAGCATAAAGTATCTCAAACAAGCAAATGACAAAGTTCAACCACCAAAACAAAACAAGAGAGAACAAAGATCAACACTCTCTCTCGAATCCTATGATCTATACATTTTGTCCCCCTTTGGCAACAAGTTACCAAAAAGTTCATAAAAAATGCATAGTGCTAGATCGACTGTCAGGCTTGGTCTTCAGGTGGTGATGTAGATAAAACTCCAGGATAGTGTTCTTCATTTCCCTGATGTACTCCCAGTCCACCCATCTCATATCACAGACTGTAGGCTTCTTGTCAAGCAACACTGTCTCATAGAAGTCATTTTGTTCCTTTGTATGGTACCTGTAGTCCACAACAGTTCTTCTCCTGACTGCATAGGGATTAGTCAATCTCCATTGTCTGAGTCCTGCATCCTTCCTGAGCTTCATGTCCTCAGCTACTGGATGAGCATCATTGTGATCTGGAATTTTGGGCTTCAACTTTCTCAACACATGTGACTCATCATCTTCTTCTTCTATAGCAGCTTCAGGCATTGGGGCCTTGTCCTTCTCTGCAGCTGGAATATTCCTCGTACTCCTCTTGGGTGCAGCTTTGGGTTTTGGAGCAGCTGCCTTGGGAGCTTCTTTGGGCTTAGATGGATCAGCCCCTGATCTTATAACATCTCCCATAAGCTTTTGAGCTTTAGGTGCTGGTGCAGCAACCTCTTCCTCTTCATCTTCCATCATTGAGGGCTTACCAATTACTCTAGCCATGGTCTTCTTGACACTTTCTTTCCTTTTCTTCTCTGCCACAACCTGTTCTTTGGGTGCAGATCCCAAAGTTTCTTGAGTGGATGTTCTGGCCTTTGACATAGGAACTCTCTTGGCAGGAACCTTTGTCTTCATTCCTGGCATAGTGGCAGCAGCTGTGCTATATTCCTTTTTCAGAACTCTCTTCTTTGAGGTGGCCTCTTCTTCAACAGCCACATAGTCCTCATCCTCAGAATCTAAGGTTTTCTTCTTTCTGGCCCTGGTGGCTGCCTTAGGCAAGTTGCTGGGTGTACTCCTGCTTCCATCATCATAGCTTCTAGAGGGACTAGTGCCCTCACTCATGTGAACTTGCTCCTCAGACTTGTTCTGACTGTCACCCTGATCTGACATGATGCAAACACTAACAGCAGACCCTATGAATAGATATAGATGAGATAGATTGGATGAGCATCACAAAATGCAGAGGATTTTGCAAAAGAATGAGTCAAAAACTTTGTTTTAGTTTTCCACATAAAGCATTTCGAATCTACCGATTTGAAATCTCGGTGATACCGAAGCAGCTTTTGGAACCTAAACTAGTGAACTCGGTCAGACCGAGTCATAGTTCGGTGGCACTAAGACTGCTAGGGTTTCACAAAGAATTGAACTCGGTCACACCGATTTGCAATTCTCGGTCAGACCGAGAATCACATGTGCAATGGCCTTAGCCAAATCGGTGGAACTGATTTCAACAACTCGGTTGGTCCGGGATGATTTCGGCGGAAACCTAACTGAGGGAGTCCTGGATTAGGGGGTGTCCGGATAGCCGGACTACCATCATCAGCCGAACTATCATTTGTCGGGCTATCATCATCGACCGGACTCCAAGACTATGAAGATACAAGATTGAAGATTTCCCCCCGTGTCGGGATAGGACTTTCCTTGGCGTGGAAGGCAAGCTTGGCGATACGGATATGTAGATCTCCTACCATTGTAACCGACTCTATGTAACCCTAGCCCTCTCCGGTGTCTATATAAACCGGATGGCTTTAGTCCGTAGGACAACAATCACAACAACCCTTACAATCATACCATAGGCTAGCTTCTAGGGTTTAGCCTCCTTGATCTCGTGGTAGATCCACTCTTGTAAACATCCACAATATCAATATCAATCAAGCAGGACGTAGGGTTTTACCTCCATCAAGAGGGCCCAACACAGGTAAACATCGTGTCCCTTGTCTCCTGTTACCATCCGCCTAGACGCACAGTTCGGGACCCCCTACCGAGATCCGCGGTTTTGACACCGACATTGGTGCTTTCATTGAGAGTTCCTCCGTATCGCCACCGATAGGCTTGATGGCCTCTTCAATCAACAACGACGCAGTCCTGGGTGAGACCTTTCTCCCGGATAGATCTTCGATTCGGGCGGCTTGTCTCGCGGGCCAACTCCCTTGGCCATCCGAGCAGATCGAAGCTACGCCCGCCGCCAGTCAGATTTGGAAGCTTAAACTTCACGGCCGATATCCACGGGGACTTGATCCTCGATGGATCTGAGCCACAGCCAATCGCGCCACGCTGTCACGATGGGCATGACCTAACTCTGCCGCCGGACAGCACCTTGGAGGCCGCACCCGGATCCGCTCCGACTCATAGTCCGGAGCCGATCGCTCGAATCGAGGACGGATGGCTGGACACCGCCTCGGGAGCCGCAATACCTACGGCGATGGAGCCGAACACTTACCTTGTCCCACGTAAAGCCCATGACTCCGAGGTGCCGGACTCCCTGCCGGACTCCGAACCTCCTGCGCCCCTGCCAGTCGAATCTGATTGGGCGCCGATCATGGAATTCACCGCTGCGGACATCTTTCAGCACTCGCCCTTCGGCGATATCATAAATTCATTGAAGCATCTCTCGCTATCCGGAGATCCCTAGCCGAACTGCGGTCAGGACAGTTGGGACGCGGATGATGAAGAAATTCAGATCCCACCCACCACCCACTTCGTAGCTACCGTCGACGATTTAACCGACGTACTCGACTACGACTCCAAAGACATCGACGGTATGGACGACGATGCCGGAGACTACCAAGAACCAAAGCCTACAGGACACCGAAGACCACCTCGTCATCGACATATACATGGTGGACACCCCAAAAGACGGGACGGCGAAGAAGCAGCGGAGGCCGATTCCTTAAAGAAAGAGCCCAAGCGCCAACGTCGTGGCGCCGCTCTAAATCCCGCCACAAAGAAGAATGGAGATTCCGCACAGAGATAATAACACCCCGAAAGTGCCGAAGACAACTCCCTCCAAAGACGATCCAGCGCGGAGGAGGCGAAGCAAGCCCTCGGAGAGGGCGGCATTTATGAGGTCGAGGATGACAACTACTTACCTCCCTCCGGAGACGAGGCAAGCCTCGGCAACGCATTTAATTTGTCGTGCTCGAGGATCCCGTCGAGCAAGAGCGTTTAGACGCAGGCTAATGGCCACAACAAACAGCCTAAAGAAAAAGCAACAACAACTTCAAGCTGATCAAGACCTACTGGCCGACAGATGGACCGAGGTCCTCGCGACCGAAGAGTACGAACTCGAACGCCCCTCCAAAAGTTACCCAAAACGCAAGTTGCTCCCCCGATTAGAGGAGGCAGCATCACCAGCGCACAATACGGCAGACCGATCACCCCGTGGCCGCGATAGAGAGGCGTGTAAGCCCTCCACCAAAACCGTACCCCGGCATCACTCTAAAAGCAAGAAGCCGCGGGGGAACGCGCTGGACTTGCGAGATATATTGGAGGACAAGGCAAGACAATCCAGATCTATCTATGGATCACGTGGACGCCCCACGACCCACGACGAATACCGTCGCACCGGATACAACTACTCCGGCCGGGCCGAACACAGCAGACAATGCTCTCTCGAGCTACGTCGCGATATTGCTCAATACAGAGGCGCCGCACACCCACTATGCTTCACTGACGAAGTAATGGATCATCAAATCCCTGAAGGGTTCAAACCCGTTAATATCGAATCCTACGATGGCACAACAGACCCCGCGGTCTTGATTGAGGATTATCTTCTCCATATACACATGGCCCGCGGCGACGATCTTCACGCCATCAAATATCTCCCGCTCAAGCTTAAAGGACCAGCTCGGCATTGGCTTAACAGCCTGCCCGCAGAGTCAATTGATGTTGGGAAGACCGGAAGCCGCATTCCTCGACAACTTCCAGGGCACGTATGTCCGACCACCGACGCAGATGACCTAAGCCACATAATCCAGCAGCGACGAATCTGCCGAGCAATTCGGACACGGTTCCTAATAAAGAAAAATCAAATCGTCGACTGTCCGGATGCAGAGGCACTCGCTGCCTTCAAACATAACATCCGTGACGAGTGGCTGGCCCAGCACCTAGGACAGGAGAAGCCGAAATCTATGGCAGCCCTCACATCCCTCATGACCCGCTTCTGTGCGGGAGAGGATAGCTGGCTCGCTCGCAGTAACAACCTCAGCAAAAACGCTGGCAGACCGGATACTAAGGACCGCAATGGCAGGTTGTGTCGAAACAAAAACAAACGCCGCATTAACGGCGACAGCAATGAGGATACGACAGTCAATGCCGGATTCCGAGGCTCCAAACCCGGTCAACGGAAGAAGCCATTCAAAAGAACCACTCCGAGCCCGTCCAATTTGGACCGAATACTCGACCGCTCTTGTCAAATACATGGTACCCCCGAAAAGCCAGCTAACCATACAAACAGAGATTGTTGGGTATTCAAGCAGGCATGCAAATTAATCGCCGAAAACAGTGACAAGGGGCTACACAGCGATGACGAGGAAGAGACCCGGCACCCGAACAGCATAGGACAAAGGGATTCCCCCCTCAAGTTCGGACGGTAAACATGATATACGCAACGCATATTCCCAAGAGGGAGCGGAAGCGTGCACTAAGGGACGTATACGCGATGGAGCCAGTCGCCCCAAAATTCAACCCATGGTCCTCTTGCCCGATCACCTTCGATCGAAGAGACCATCCGACCAGCATCCGCCATGGCGGATTCGCCGCATTGGTTTTAGACCCAATCGTTGATGGATTTCACCTCACGAGAGTCCTTATGGACGGCGGCAGTAGCCTGAACCTGCTTTATCAGGATACAGTGCGCAAGATGGGCATAGACCCTTCAAGGATTAAACCTACAACGACGACCTTCAAAGGCGTCATACCAGGTGTCGAGGCCAATTGTACAGGCTTAGTTACACTGGAAGTGGTCTTCGGATCCCCGGATAATTTCCGAAGCAAGGAGTTAATCTTCGACATAGTCCCGTTCCGCAGCGGCTATCACGCTCTGCTCGGACGAACCATGTTCGCAAAGTTCAACACGGTGCCGCATTATGCATACCTTAAGCTCAAGATGCCAGGCCCTCGTGGAGTCATCACGGTCAATGGAAACACGGGCGCTCCTCCGAACGGAGGAACATACAGCGGCTCTCGCGGCGAAGTACTGAGCAGCCTGTTAAGGCAATTCTCGAGTCCGGCCGTTAAACGACCGGACACGACCAAACGCGCCGAGCAACATCAACCAAGACCACAGCACGCCCGCATCGCCAGAGTAATGCGGCCCCAACCCCAGCCCTCGCAAAACTGCAAGACATACTCTCCACAGACATAATTACGCCCGAGATACCATGGGCATAGGGGAAGGGAACCACCACAACAGACCAGTGCGGTTCGACCACACCAGGGCTCCCAAGTGTCGCTCTTTTTGTTTTATTTTTCTCTTTTTTTACAGAACTCAGTCCGGCGGCGAACCGACCGAACTCATGATGCAACAACCAGGGAAGGACTAAGGCCGCGATGAACACTCAGGTGGTCTCCATCACGAGCATTAAATTTGTTAAAATACAACATTCCGCTGCCTACCCACGAGGGAGACGCCTTTAATTCATCAATCCCTTGCTTTCCGCACTATTTGTATCATTCCGCACTGATAGCATATCTTCTTGAATAAAATGCAGCACTTCTTGCCTTTAATTGCATTACTTTATATATATATGTTCATTTACGACATGTTGCACCCGTGCATCTTGGTACGGCCAACACACACCAGGGGCTTATGTCCCCCGCTTTATGGTGTGATAAAGTCCGACACTTTCACAAGTGCGGCACCCGAACTTATAGCATTATATGAATCGGCTCCAATCATGTCTTGGGTCAATAGTTGGGTTTGCCCGGCTCCCATGTTTGGCACCTTACGCTTCCGTTCTATCGGCTAAGGTAGCACTGGAGAACCACTGCGATTGCGCCCGGTTGAGCCGGGTTAACGCCTCGATGGAGAAAGCTAAAACTGACCGGCATGATAAGGCGTGAGACTGGTCACTGTTCGAGAGGTCCTTTCGGGTCCTTAAAGACCTACGCCGCTTGAGCGAAGTTCGGATTATGTCCGATGAAGGCGTGGATAGCGCCCAATTCGGTCTTCGAATACTAGGGGCTTCACGAAATTTAAAATTGTAGAATTCTATGGCTAAGTGAGAGTGTTCAAGCACTATAAGTCCGGTTGCCTGGTTCGTTGTGTTGAGCGCCTCCCTAAATGGACCCAAAAATGGGAACAAGAGTGCTCAAGTTTATCCCGAACACCCCAGCACTCGTGGCATGGGGGCTGAAGCCGACGACTTGCCATCTCTCGATTTAGTAAACGGCCGCATGTAAGGTAATATTTTAAATTAAACAAGCGTTGCTTAGCGATATGAACAAAGTTTTCAGTGCACGGATAACACATTGCGAATTCACTCAATAATTACATCCCGGGGCACTCATCCGCAATCTTGCGGGCACCCTTCAGATAGCCTTATAGTAAAGTTCGGGCGACGATGCTCCTTGCCCGCTGGTGGCGCGTCAGTGATTAGCTTCTCTGCATCCAGCTTGCCCCAATGCACCTTTGCGCGGGCAAGGGCCCGATGAGCACCTTCAATACAGGAGGAGCGCTTGATAACCTCCACCCAGGGGCACGATCCACCAGCCGTCGCACGAGGCCGAAGTAGCTCCCAGGCATGGCCTCTCCGGGCCACAGCCGGACTATGAGCCCCTTCATGGCCTGCTCGGCCACCTTGTGAAGCTCGACCAGCTGCTTCAGCTGGTCGCTAGGGGGCACCGGATGGCCGGCCTCAGCATACTGAGACCAGAAGACCTTCTCCGTTGAGCTCCCCTCCTCGGCTCGGTAGAATGCGGCGGCATCAGACACGCTGCAAGGCAGATCTGCAAACGCCCCTGGAGAGCTCTGAATTCCGGTAAGTATCACATAATTTACATTCACATGCTTGCTTTGCATGAAAAATGCCTTACCCGCCGCTATCTTCTTCATCAATTCAACCTCCTGAAGGGCCTTATGGGCCTCGGCCTTGGCGGTTTTGGCACTTTCGAGAGCCGAGGCAAGCTCGGACTCTCGAGTCTTTGAGTCACGCTCCAAACTCTCATGCTTTTCCATAAGAGCCTGGAGCTCTTGCTGAACCACCACCACCCTCGCCTCTTGCTTTTCTCGCTCTACCCGTTCCGTGGCCGCATTGCGTTCAGCCACGGACACGGCCTCCTTCAGGGCCGCCACCTCGTTCGTGGCCCCTGCAGTACCCATGTTATCCTTGTTATTTTTTGTCGCAACCTAAATCCTTTTCTGTAAGGTACAAATTCAAAGTGGTGTTACTCACCTTCTTTGTCTTGAGTTGCTTCTGGCGCGCCGAGCTCTTGCCCGGACCGCTCAAGCTCTGCTTCAATGCACCGACCTCCATGATCGGGCGGCAGAGGTCAGCAGCGCAGCCTGCAACCCATATTGACATAATTTTTAGCAACCCTGCGTATATATTTTTAAGATCCTCATCCGCTTTTCTTTACGAACACCAAACCGAGCATCGGGGCTACTGTCTATGCGGTATTATATTGCATATTTTTAACTTCTTACCTCAAAGCCCGATAGAAGGCTATTGCAGGCTTCGTCATCCCGCCTTTGGCGAAGCTGCACTTTTCAATCACCGCACTCATAATAGTGCGGTGTTCTTCCTCGATGGAAGCGCTCTGCAGCGCCTCCAACAAATTGCCCGGCGCCTCCGGTTGGATGGAAGCCGCCGGCGTCACGGTCTTGCCCTTCGATCGAGATGGATAAGCAAAGGAGGAAGAAGGCGTAGGTGAGAAGGTGAATACTTATCCCTTATATGGGCGGGCGAAATCTCACGCGTCCCCCACCGGCCTGGTAAAACTCGCTTATCTCCCAAGCGTCACCATCAATGATGCGGTTGGGTTACCCACGCCCGTATTGATGAGAATCCCGGATTAAGGGGAAACACGATCTCTGCTTCGACAAGACGTGCCAAGGAAACCGCTTCGCTAAATGCGCCGAGGTGGTAAAGTAAAAAACAATTCGAGTAATGGCTTGGTAGTGGTGTGACGTCATGCCACGGAAAACGTCAGCAGATTGAGCTTGTGTATACATTATTATTCTCTCTACGGTGGAATGTGGAATTTGTTTTGCAGAGCCGGACACTATCCTGGTGTTCACAATCTTCTATCATTTGGAGGAAGAACCCGCCTTGCAATGCCAAGCAATGTACACGCCGGACTTATCGTCATTGAAGCCTGGTTCAGGGGCTACTGAGGGAGTCCTGGATTAGGGGGTGTCCGGATAGCCGGACTACCATCATCAGCCGAACTATCATTTGTCGGGCTATCATCATGGACCGGACTCCAAGACTATGAAGATACAAGATTGAAGATTTCCCCCCGTGTCCGGATAGGACTTTCCTTGGCGTGGAAGGCAAGCTTGGCGATACGGATATGTAGATCTCCTACCATTGTAACCGACTCTATGTAACCCTAGCCCTCTCCGGTGTCTATATAAACCGGATGGCTTTAGTCCGTAGGACAACAATCACAACAACCCTTACAATCATACCATAGGCTAGCTTCTAGGGTTTAGCCTCCTTGATCTCGTGGTAGATCCACTCTTGTAAACATCCACAATATCAATATCAATCAAGCAGGACGTAGGGTTTTACCTCCATCAAGAGGGCCCGAACTTGGGTAAACATCGTGTCCCTTGTCTCCTGTTACCATCCGCCTAGACGCACAGTTCGGGACCCCCTACCCGAGATCCGCCGGTTTTGACACCGACACTAACCCTAAATTTTCAATCCACAACTAAACTATGGAGTAATTTCGCTGGATAGAGTGATCTCAATCGTGGCAAGATACATGGCAAAACAATGTGCAAGGAATCGGAGTGAGATTAGCACAAGGATCAAGTCCATACCCTAAGTGCGGTGATGGACCTGCTACGGCGGCGATGGCGGAGACGATTTCCGTTGACGGCGGCGGAGACCAGCGGCGGGAGGCAGCTGGTGATGAGGAGGACGATCCGGAGACCCAGGGAGGCAGAGCAGGCTAAGCGCGGGCGAAGGGGTTCGGAGAATTTTCCAAATTTTGGCCCGGGGATATATATAGCCTGACCCTGTCGGTGTGACCGAGTGGAACAACTCGGTGGCACCGAGATGCATAACTGCAAGCAGTTACTGCAACTCGATGTGACCGAAAAGTTCAAATCGGTTGCACCGAGATTGAAAACCTAGAGTGACTTAGTGATCTCGGTATGATCGAAATGGATGAATCGGTCAGACCGAAACGCACAAAGAAGTTTTGGAAGTTTAAGTCTATGACGAATTGGGGACTCCGAGTGCTCCTCACACAGAGTGGTTCGAATCTAACTTGATCAAACTTTGTGGTGTAGCATGAATAGAGTTTGAGACAAGAAAAGCATAGATAGCTAGAGAAGGTTCTTAGGCATTCTTGTCCATCCACTTAGCAAAAGAAAAAGGAACCAAACAATCAAAACAACAAGTGGATGTCCTCGAATGAGTAAATTATGCAACCAACATGCTCACACAATAAAATGGCAAATGAAATATGTGGCAAACCATGCACGACCAATTCTAGCATCTATCAAGCAATTAGCGATGACTAGGTCATCTATATATGAGTATATTGACTCAGGGGTCAAATGAGAACATTTGATCATAGGTCATACTCATCGTTTAAGCACAAGTGGGGTTACCACTTTTACATAAAGCGTTATTGTGTTCACACCATTAGAGTTGCTTTAGCTCAATTCTTAGAGTAAAGCTCCACCTAGATGTGAAATCCCCCCTAAGAGGGATGAACTAACCTTGGGTTTTGTCGATGATGACTTCATGTAGGTGTTGAAGATGTGGATGCTCAATGTTGATGTAGATCATTTGGAGCAATCATTTGGAGTGAGTTGCACTTTCAATACCTACACGGGTTAGTCCCACAAGGAACAAACAAGGATATCCATAGACATAGAGTGATGCACACATAAGATGATGTCTATGAAAGCATTAGGTTACCTTGTCCCTTGTCTTACCAACAAGAGGGTTTGTGACTCCTTGAACTAGTGCAAGATGTGGAAGTTGATTGCACTTATTCTTGCCAAAATGATAGGAGTGAAGCATGTTGGCGGAGTCACCCTCAAGAAATCTCTAGTTCTTCTTCTTCTGGATCCACACCATCTTTATGGGAATCCTTGGAGTTTTAGTCGTACTTGATGAAGTGGAACTTGATGTAGTCTTGGGAACCCACTTGACCAAGGCCTTAGGTGCTTCTTCAAATGCATCAATTTCCTCTTGAAGCTTATCCTTGCCTTTTTGCTTGTGGTCTTGTGGTGGAAGATCATCTTGAGCTTGTGTCCCTTTGAAAGAAGTAGGATCATACTTCTCTTGTTGAGGAACAAACTTCTTCTTGGGGTATTGATCTTCTTCCCACTCAACTCCATTAGCATTGGACTTTCGTTCAAAACCAACACCTTGGTTCTTCCGGTGTCTTCCTTGCTTGCGTACAATTTCCTCGAATTGCTTACTCCCGACAAGGCTCTTGTAAACACCTTTCTCTATAATTCCCTTCAATAAGCTATTTTCTTGCTCAAGTGTAACTTGGCTAAGAGAATCATTAATGGAATCAAGAGAACTACTAGAAGCAACAACATTGGATTTAGCATGATTATTGTTACTACTAGAGGAAGAATCTTTCTTGTTCTGGTTACTAGACTAGACTTGAGGCATGTAAGTGGATAAGAGTAAACGCTTGGCAATGTAGGAAGAACTTTTCTTGCGTATATCATCATTGATTGCCTTTAAGAACTCATGCTCTTGCTCAAGGTTGAGCTTTTCAAAATGTAATTTCTCATGAGTCCTTAAAAGTTCTCGATGATCTCCTAAGATAGTTTCATGAGCTAACTTCAGAGTGTTTAGTTCTTTAGTTAGAAACTCAATCTTCTCCTTATCATTGTCATTCGTTTTATCTTGATTAGCATGATTAATTGACGTTTCATCATAGTATTCATCACTAGAGTTTTCAACAAGTAAATCATCATCACCTAACAAGTCATCTTCATCACTATTGAAATCAACATACTCGGGGTGTGATACCTTTGGGCCTTTAGCCATGAAGCATCTTCCAAGTCCTTCATTTGGTGAATAAAATATGTCGTAGGAGTTGGTTGACACAAGTGCTAGACCGGCAACACCTTCATCTTGAGTATATTCGGAGTCGGAGTGATAGCTTCTCTCGGAGTGATTGTCGGAGTCGGAGCCGGATACCCATTCACCAACATGAGCTTCATGTCTTCGTTTTGTGTAGCTCCTTGATGACTTGTCCTTCCTTTCCGAATCCTTGCTTCTCTGGGATGTTGTTCGTTCATAACGATCATCTCTACTCCTTCTATCTCTTGATGGTGATTCTTCTCTTCTACTTCTTCTTTTTGGAGAATCTTCTCTTCTCTTGAAGGGTGTCGTACACTCATTGGAATAGTGTCCGGGTCTTCCACAATTGTAGCAATTTCGCTCTCGACCTGAAGATCTTTTGTCATTGTAGGACCTTGACTTGGAACTTCTTTCTTTGCTTCTACTCTTGTAGAACTTGTTGAAGTTCTTCACCATTAGGCTCAATTCTTCATTGAAGGTTTGTTTCTCACTTGATGATGTGGGAGCTTCACATGAGGCTTTGTAAGCACCACTTGACTTGTTATGGAGCTCCTCTTTATCCTTGAGTGACATCTCATGAGCAACAATTCTTCCAATGACTTCCGTTGGCTTGAGATCTTTGTAATTGGGCATCATTTGGATCAATGTGCATACGGTATCATATTTTCCATCCAAAGCTCTTAGGATCTTCTTGATGATGAATTTGTCGGTCATCTCTTCACTTCCTAAGCCGGCGATCTCATTTGTGACAAGAGCAAGCCTAGAGTATATTTCAGCGACACCTTCACCATCCTTCATTTTAAACTTGTCAAGCTGACTTTGAAGCACATCCAATTTGGATTCCTTGACGGAGTCGGTACCTTCGTGCATATCAATCAAAGTATCCCAAATTTCCTTTGCATTCTCAAGACGGCTGATTTTGTTGAATTCTTCGAGGCACAATCCGTTGAAGAGGATATCACAAGCTTGAGAATTGTATTGCAACATCTTCAACTCTTCCGCGGTAGCTTCACGGTTCGGTTCTCTCCCATCAAAGAATTCACCTTGCAAGCCAATACACACAATAGCCCATACGACGGGGTTATGTCCAAGAATATGCATTTTTATCTTATGCTTCCAACTAGCAAAATTAGTACCATCAAAGTAAGGACCTCTACGGTGTTCATTTCCCTCGCTAGACGCCATACTCTCCTAGGTTGTGAAACAAAGGCTATGACTACCAAAAGCTATGGAAATCAAAGCAAATGGAGACCAAAGCTCTGATACCACTTGTAGGATCGAAAGTATGTCTAGAGGGGGGGGGGGTGAATAGACTACTTGACCAAATAAAACTTATCCTTTTCCCAATTTTAGTTCTTGGCAGATTTTAGCAACTTTGGACAAGTCAAGCAATCTTAACACAATTCAAGCAAGCATGCAAAGAGTATATGAGCAGCGGAAAGTAAAGCATGCCACTTGCAAGAATGTAAAGGGAAGGGTTTGGAGGATTCAAACGCAATAGGAGACACGGATGTTTTTGTCGTGGTTCCGATAGGTGGTGCCATCGTACATCCACGTTGATGGAGACTTCAACCCACGAAGGGTATCGTCTGCGCGAGTCCACGGAGGGCTCCACCCACAAAGGGTCCATGAAGAAGCAACCTTGTCTATCCCACCATGGCCGTCGCCCACGAAGGACTTGCCTCACTAGCTGTAGATCTTCACGAAGTAGGCGATCTCCTTGCCCTTACAAACTCCTTGGTTCAACTCCACAATCTTGTCGGAGGCTCCCAAGTGACACCTAGCCAATCTAGGAGACACCACTCTCCAAGAAGTAACAAATGGTGTGTTGATGATGAACTCCTTGCTCTTGTGCTTCAAATGATAGTCTTCCCAACACTCAACTCTCTCTCTCTCACAGGATATGGATTTGGTGGAAAAAGATTTGAGTGGAAAGAAACTTGGGGAAGGTTAGAGGTCAAGATTCATATGGTAAGAATGGAATATCTTGGCCTCAACACAAGTGTAGGTGGTTCTCTCTCAGAAAAGGTAAGTTGAAAGTGTAGGTTCTTTCTGATGGCTCTCTCCAGAATGAAGAGGAGGTGGAGGGGTATATATAGCCTCCACACAAAATCTAACCGTTACACACACCTTGCCAATCTCGGTGGGACCGAATTGATAAACTTGGTCAGACCGATTCAGCAAATGTAGTGACCGTTAGGATTTTCGGTGGGACCGACATGCAACTCAGTAGGACCGATATGGTTAGGGCCAGGGCATAACGTAATCTCGGTGAGACCGATTACACAAACTCAGTGAGACCGATTTTGGTAATAAGCTAACCAGAGAGTTGGTCAGGTAAACTCGGTGGGACCAATTCGCTCATTTCGATGAGACTGAAATGTTACAAAAGGGAAACAGAGAGTTTACATTGCAATCTCGGTGGGACCGGTCGCTCATCTTGGTGGGACCGAAACGTTACGAAGGGAAACAGAGAGATTACAATCCCATCTCGGTGAAACCGAGATCCCTATCGGTGAGACCGATTTGCCTAGGGTTTGTGGCAGTGGCTATGACATCTGAACTCGGTGGCGCCGGATAGAAAGAATCGGTGGGGCCGAGTTTGACTTTTGGTTTAGGTCATATGTGGATGTGAGAAAGTAGTTGAGGGCTTTGGAGCATATCACTAAGCACTTTGAGCAAGAGCCTCATTAAGCAACACCTCATCCCTCCTTGATAGTATTGGCTTTTCCTATAGACTCAATGTGATCTTGGATCACTAAAATAGAAAATATAGAGTCTTGAGCTTTGAGCTTGAGCCAATCATTTTGTCCTAGCATTTTGAGGGGTCCACTTTTCTTATCCATGCCATGCCAATCAGTGAGCTTTCCTGAAATATTAATCTTGAAATAGCATTAGCTCAATGAGCTATATGTTGTTAGGAATTACCAAAACCACCTAGGGATAGTTGCACTTTCAGCTTATCACTCGATGATCCAGACACCTCCTCTTTAGGACGGCCCGTCAATATACCTGCAAGCATGGCTATATCAGTTTCATCTCTCTCCGAACTACTAAAAACAAACAAGTTCGGAAACATACTGAACATGCCGCTCCGTAGTTTCTTGATCTCCTTTACGGAGTCGGATAGATGGGCCCGCACATCCTTCAATTCTTCACCCAACTTAGTGTTGGAGTCCTGCAGCTTGTTTTTCTCGTCCCTGACGCGGGTCAGCACATGTTCCCCCTCTTCGCCTCTGTTTCTCCCTCTTGGGCGGTCTTCAACTCCTTCTCAAATTGATCAAGCGACCCTATTATGCGATTAGTGGCAGTATTAGCACAATTGGTATACATTCAATATTCCTCGCTAGAGGGGAACGTTACCAGTGGAAAACTTCTTCAAATTTTCCAGTTCGGCGGTAGCAGCATTTAGTTGCGTCCGACATTGTTCCAGCTCTTGGGATAGCATGTTGTTCTTCTCTGTAAGAACCTGGCCATACAACGATCCTTAAGTCAGCTGTACCAACTGCTTTGAGACCCGGGGGCTACTGGCATATGGTTATCCTATTTAGACAAAGAAAACTTACCCGTACATCTGTTAAATACTGCTTCGTGGCTCTACTAAGCCCGTTTCAAGCAGTTCGGATGTACGCATCGGCCGAGCTGAAGGCATTGAATGCCTCTTCTGAAAACTCAGGGTCCCGTAAAACAGCACTGCAGCGCCGATGATCAATGGCGCTCTCCATTTCCGAGTTGGTAACGGGTATATTGTCCGAACCATCGGCCGAAGGACAGTCTGGCACTGTTCCTATGTTGGCTCCCACCTTTCCAACGGGGTCTAAATCTCGGGTGCAGGGAGTACGGCTGGTCGGAACCTCGGATTTAGTACGGTGAACCTTTTTCCTGGTGTCAGACAAGCATACAAGTTACAGTTGGATGTGACTGTTACAGTATACCTTTAAATCCTTACATCTTTGACGAGGGACCGGTCGTGACTTCACTGGCCTTCCTTTATGAAGCCTTGCTCGGCGCCGGAGCCGCCCCTGGAGCAGTGTGACGCACCGAGCGTCTCCCCTGTGAAGCACGAGACAGTGCGATGGGTGAGAAAATGCAAGGAAGCTCTTTCAAGAGAGGTTTTTTCTCAACGACTTACATGGGAAGCAGGAAGAAGACCAGGGTAATCGGCGATAACGCCACTTCCGTGCCATCGTAGCTCGCCTGGTAAAACACCCCTTCCGCGAGTACCCCGGATATATCCGAATCTTCTTCATACCCGGGATCCATGATGACCCACAAGTATAGGGGATCTATCGTAGTCCTTTCAATAAGTAAGAGTGTCGAACCCAACGAGGAGCAGAAGGAAATGATAAGCGGTTTTCAGCAAGGTATTCTCTGCAAGTACTGAAATAAGTGGTAACAGATAGTTTTGTGATAAGATAAATTGTAACGAGCAACAAGTAACAAGAGTAAATAAAGTGCAGCAAGGTGGCCCAATCCTTTTTGTAGCAAAGGACAAGCCTGAACAAACTCTTATAATAGGAAAAGCGCTCCCGAGGACACATGGGAATATTGTCAAGCTAGTTTTCATCACGTTCATATGATTCGCGTTCGGTACTTTGATAATTTGATATGTGGGTGGACCGGTGCTTGGGTGCTGTTCTTACTTGCACAAGCATCCCACTTATGATTAACCTCTATTGCAAGCATCCGCAACTACAACAAAAGTATTAAGGTAAACCTAACCATAGCATGAAACATATGGATCCAAATCAGCCCCTTACGAAGCAACGCATAAACTAGGGTTTAAGCTTCTGTCACTCTAGCAACCCATCATCTACTTATTACTTCCCAATGCCTTCCTCTAGGCCCAAATAATGGTGAAGTGTTATGTAGTCGACATTCACATAACACCACTAGAGGCTAGACAACATACATCTCATCAAAATATCGAACGAATACCAAATTCACATGACTACTAATAGCAAGACTTCTCCCTAGGTATCGATATAAAAGCATGATGCAAAATGGACGTATCAACTCCCCCAAGCTTAGACCTTGCTTGTCCTCAAGCGAAAAGCCGAAAACAGTAAATATGTCCTCATGTTTAGAGGTAGAGGCGTCGATAAAAAAATAAAATACGGACATGAAGGCATCATGATTAATCTCATAACAGGAACATATATAGATTTTGTCATATGATTACTTATGTTCAAGTGATTATCTTTTCACAATGCAAAAGTATGAATCAGAAACCTTATTGGGCACCAACATATTATAACCTCAGTCATTGAAGCAATTGCAATTTATCATAACATCGGAACGAGTCTATGTCAGAGCTTAAAAGCAAGTCCACATACTCAACTATCATTTAGTCCTTCATAATTGCTAACACTCACGCAATACTTGTGGTTACGGAGTTTTAATTGGACACAGAGAAAGATAGGGGCTTATAGTTTTTCCCCACAACTTTTTACCTCAAGGGTAATGTCAACAGTAATAATTCATGCTCCCCTACATCCAATTAGATATATATATATCATGTTCTTTCCAACATGCTGGGCTTGCCAAAAGATAAAATGAAAAAGGAAAGGTGAAGATCACCGTGACTCTTGCATAAGGTAGAAGATAATAATAAAAGATAGGCCCTTCGCAGAGGGAAGCAGAGGTTGCCATGCGCTTTTATGGTTGGATGCACAAAATCTTAATGCAAAAGAAAGTCACTTTATATTGCCCCTTGTATGTGGAACTTTATTATGCAGTCTGTCGCTTTTATTACTTCCACAACAAGTTCGTACAAAGCTTATATTCTCTGCACTAATAAGTCATGCATATTTAGAGAGCAATTTTTATTGCTTGCACCGATGACAACTTACTTGAAGGATCGTACTCAATCCATAGGTAGATATGGTGGACTCTCATGGCTAAACTGGTTTAGGGGTATTTGGAAGCACAAGTAGTATCTCTACTTGGTGCTGAGAATTTGGCTAGCACGAGGGGGAAAGGCAAGCTCAACATGTTAGAGGATCCATGACAACATACTTTATCTCAGATACAAGAAAACATAAATCATTATGTTGTCTTCCTTGTCCAACATCAACTCTTTAGCATGTCATATTTTAATGAGTGCTCCCAATCATAAAAGATGTCAACGATAATATATCTATATGTGAGACCTCTCTCTCCTTATTACTTCCTATTAATTGCAACGATGACCAAAGCTATATTTGCCAACTCCCAACAACTTTTAATCATCATACTCTTTCTATGTGAAGTCATTACTTTCAATAAGATCAATATGAACTCTTTGTTTCTTTTTATTCTTTTTCTTTTATTCACCCAAGATCATGGCAAAATAATCAAGCCCTTGACTCAACACTAATCTTTATTATATATAGCTCACAGACTCGATTACATAGAGGGATCATAAAGCAAAACTACAAAACTAGATCATGCCATGACTTTATTCTACTAAATCAAGATACTACTAATAGGATCGAACTAAGAAAAACGGTAAAGATAGGAGTTGTGATGGTGATACGATACCGGGGCACCTCCCCCAAGCTTGGCAGTTTCCAAGGGGAGTGCCCATACCCATGTGATTATATCTCCTTCTTGGTCGGTGAAGGTGGAGGTGTTGTTGATGATGCAGGCTTGTCGTCCACCTTCCATGGCATAGGCTCACCATCATAGAAGGATGATCGAGTCTCCGGAATCCTCAAATCTGCAGCCAAACTCATCCTTTTGAATCTATATTCATACTCACAGTTTTGATTTTGCAGATCATAGATTTGGGCTTGGAGGTGCTCGATCTTCTCATGTAGCTTAAAGATGGCCTCCTCGGTGTTCTTGGCATCCGGCTCGTAGTTGTTGGTGAACTCCGCGAGCAACTTGTGGCTAGCGTTGTTTCGACGCTCCACCATCCCCTGGCACTTGAAAACTTTTTGCTCCATTGCTTCGAGCCTCGCCTCCACGCTTCCGGTTCCCTTTGGTCCCTCAACATCGCGGATGTGCAGCAACCCATCACGCATCTCAATGGTTTCAGGGTGTCGCAGCACCTCCGCGAGGTAAGGGTTGATCACCTTCTCGAAGAACTTGTCCTTGGAAGCACTTGGGGACGTCATGATGATCTAGATCTGTCAGAAAAACAGCTCGAAACAAGAACATGATATATTTGCGTGATACGGGACTCAAAACCTTCGGGAGAATATATAATGAATTTTTACCGACCAAAATACGTATCGTGCAAGAAAACGGAGTCCGGAGGGCACACGAGGTGCTCACGAGGTAGGGGCGCGCCCAGGGGGGTAGGGCGCGCCCACCACCCTCGTGGGGCCCTCATGTCCTTCCCGGACTTCCACTTATTTTTCTATTTTTCTAAATATTCCAAAACGGAGTATTGCCTTAAAAATTGTTTTGGAGTCGGTTTACTTACCGTACCACATACCTATTCCTTTTCGGAGTCTGAAACGGTCTGGAAAGTGTCCCTTACGTATTCCTCTGGGGTTACGGTTTCAATAATATTGGTTTCAACATTTATGGGATTACCTGAGATATAATGTTTGATTCTTTGACCGTTTACCACCTTCGGATTTGTGCCTTCGAAGTTGTTGATTTTTATGGCACCGGAACGATAGACCTCCTCGATAACGTAGTGACCTTCCCATTTAGAGAGAAGTTTTCCTGCAAAAAATCTTAAACGAGAGTTGTATAGCAATACATAATCACCTACATTAAACTCATGCTTTTGTATCCTTTTGTCATGCCATCTTTTAACTTTTTCTTTAAATAACTTGCATTTTCATAAGCTTGGGTTCTCCGTTCATCAAGTGAGCTAATATCAAATAACCTATTCTCACCGACAAGTTTGAAATAATAGTTGAGCTCTTTAATAGCCCAATATGCCTTATGTTCTAGTTCGAGAGGTAAGTGACATGCTTTTCAATAAACCATTTTATACGGAGACATACCCATAGGATTCTTATATGCAGTTCTATAGGCCCATAATGCATCATCAAGTTTCTTGGACCAATTCTTTCTAGACCTATTAACAGTCTTTTGCAAAATTAATATGAGCTCTCTATTACTCAATTCTACTTGACCACTAGACTATGGGTGATAAGGAGATGCAATTCTATGATTAATGTCATGTTTAGCAAGCATTTTACGGAAAGCACCATGAATAAAGTGTGAACCACCATCAGTCATTAAATATCTAGGGACTCCAAACCTCGGGAAAATAACTTCCTTAAGCATTTTAATAGAAGTGTTATGATCAGCACTACTAGTTGGAATAGCTTCTACCCATTTAGTAACGTAATCAACAGCAACTAAAATATGTGTATATCCATTAGAGGCAGGAAAAGGTCCCATATAATCAAAGCCCCAAACATCAAATGGTTCAATAACAAGTGAATAATTCATAGGCATTTCTTGACGTCTACTAATATTACCAATTCTTTGACATTCATCACAAGACAAAACAAACTTACGGGCATCCTTGAAGAGAGTAGGCCAATAAAAACCGGATTGCAATACCTTATGCGCAGTTCTATCTCCAGCGTGGTGCCCTCCATAAGCTTCGGAATAACACTTGCGTAGGATCTGTTCCTGTACATGCTCAGGCACACAACGTCTAATAACACCATCTACTCCTTCTTTATAAAGATGTGGGTCATCCCAAAAGTAATGTCGCAAATCATAAAAGAACTTTTTCTTTTGTTGGTATGTGAAGCTAGGTGGTATAAATTTAGCAACAATATAATTAGCATAATCAGGATACCATGGAGTGCTACGAGAAGTGCTTATGACATTTAATTTTTCATCAGGAAAGCTATCATCAATAGGTAGTGGGTCATCAAGAACATTCTCTAACCTAGATAAGTTATCTGCAACGGGGTTCTCAGCCCCTTTCCTATCAACAATATGCAAATCAAATTCTTGCAGCAAGAGAACCCATCTAATAAGTCTAGGTTTAGCATCTTTCTTTTCCATAAGATATTTAATAGCAGCATGATCAGTGTGAATAGTTACTTTGGAATCAACAATATAGGGTCTGAATTTATCACAAGCAAATACAACTGCTAAAAGTTCCTTTTCGGTAGTAGCATAATTTCTTTGAGCATTGTCTAGAGTCTTACTAGCATAATGGATAACATTTAATTTCTTATCAACTCTTTGCCCTAGAACAGCACCTACAAGATAATCACTAGCATCACACATAATTTCAAAGGGTAAATTCAATCGGTGGCTGAACAACAGTGTAGAGACTAATGCTTTCTTAAGTATTTCAAATTCTTCTACACAATCATCATCAAAGACAAATGGTACATCTTTTTGTAATAAATTCGTCAGAGGCCGAGAAATTTTTGAGAAGTCCTTAATGAACGTCCTATAAAATCCGGCGTGACCAAGGAAACTTCTTATACCTTTGATGTCCTTGGGACATGGCATCTTTTCAACAGCATCAACCTTGGCTTTATCAACTTCAATACCTCTTTCAGAAACTTTGTGCCCCAAGACAATACCTTCATTAACCATAAAGTGGCACTTTTCCCAATTCAAGACAAGATTAGTTTCTTCACATCTCTGCAAAACTCGATCAAGATTTCTCAAGCAATCATCAAAAGAGGAACCATAGACGGAAAAGTCGTCCATGAAAACCTCACAAATCTTTTCACAAAAATCAGAGAATATAGCCATTATGCATCTTTGAAAGGTAGCAGGTGCATTACATAAACCAAAGCATCCGTCTATAAGCAAAAGTACCAAAAGGGCATGTAAAAGTAGTCTTTGATTGATCTTTAGCCGACATAGGTATTTGAGAGAAACCAGAATAACCATCTAGAAAGCAATAATGTGTTTGTTTGCATAATCTTTCAAGCATTTGATCAATAAAAGGTAAGGGGTAATGATCTTTCTTAGTAGCTTTATTTAATTTGCGGAAATCAATTACCATCCTATAACCTGTGATAATTCTTTGCGGAATCAATTCATCTTTATCATTAGGGACAACAGTAATACCTCCCTTCTTAGGGACACAATGGACAGGACTTACCCACTGACTATCAGCAACGAGATAAATTATACCTTCCTCCAGAAGCTTGAGTATTCTTTTCTTACCACTTCTTTCATTTTAGGATTCAAACGTCGTTGAGGATCACGAACTGGTTTGGCATCCGCTTCCAAATTTATTTTATGCTGACATAGAGTGGGACTAATGCCCTTAAGATCATCAAGAGTATATCCAATAGCGGCACGGTGCTTCTTCAGAGTTTTCAATAATCTTTCTTCTTCATGCTCTGAAAGGTTAGCACTAATAATAACAGGATATATTTTCTTTTCATCAAGATAAGCATATTTAAGATTATCGAGCAACGGTTTAAGCTCAAACACGGATCACCCTTGGGTGGAGGAGGATCCCTAAGTTTCAACAGGAAAATTGTGTTGCAGAATAGGTTCCTGTTTAAAGAATACTTCATCTATTTCCCTTCTTTCATTCATGAACACGTCATTTTCATTGTAACGCCCCGGATTCGATGCGCCAGGTGTTCGCCAGTTATTCGCCGTTGTTGCCTTGTCATTTGCTTGCGTGTTGCATTTTATCATGTCATCATGTGCATCTCATTTTGCATACATGTTCGTCTCATGCATCCGAGCATTTCCCCCGTTGTCCGTTTTGCAATCCGGCACTCCTATGTCCCCCGGCGCCCCCTTTTGCCTCTTTTCATGTGCGGGTGTTAAACGTTCTCGGAATGGACCGAGGTTTTCCAAGCGGCCTTGGTATACCACCGGTAGACCGCCTGTCAAGTTTCGTGCCATTTGGAGGTCGTTTGATACTCCAACGGTTAACCGGGTAACCGTAAAGCCCTCTTTCGTGTGCAGCCCAACACCCCTTCCAAAGTGGCCCAAAACCCATCCTAACCCCCTCCATGCTCTCGGTCGTTCGATCACGATCGCGTGGCCGAAAACCGCTCCTCATTTGGACACTCCTAGCTCCCTCTATCTATAAATATGCTTCTCCCCCCGAAAATCCCGGATGAACCCTAGTCTTCTTCCACCTCTCGCCGCCGGACATGTCCATCTCGTGCCGGACGTGTCCGCCCGCCCCCCGACGAATCGTGCGCTGCCACGTCGCTCCAACCAGCTCCGCGCGCGGCTCTCCAGAGCCCATCCGCGGCCCGCCTGAGCCGATCTGGGCCCCGGACGAGCCAGCGCCTCCGCCGAGCGCCCGCTCCCTCCTCCCGTTCGTCTCCTCGAGCTGCTCCCGCGGCACCTCCCGCGACCGAGCACCGGCGCCCTCGCCGCCCGGCCACCGGCAGCCCGCCGGCGAGCCCTAGTGACCAGGCCAGTGCCCCGTGCCCATCCCCATCTTCCTCGTTCTCCTCGAGCTCCCTCACCCGATCTCTCTCTCCCCCTCACGCAGCTCTCTCTCTACCTGTACCAGGGAGCTACCCTTCCATGGCTGCCCCGATCTACGCACTCGCGCCGTCCCAAGCCGCCCCCTCGCCGGGAATGGGTTGCCCCGCGCCCGATCTATCCATTCCCGACCTTCCCAAGGCCCGCCGGAGTCCCACGGCCCCTCCTCGTCGCCGTTGAATTTCGCCGGAACAGTCCGTATGAGAGAAGGAGACGACCCCGACCTGCCAGTTTTTTTCCGCGAGGTGATTTTCTGCTAAGTCCCCGAAATATTTCATCTCATGTGTGCTACTTTGACCTGTCATAACTTGCTGCATACTGCTACGTTTTGTGTGTGTAATATGTCAAAATGTTCATCATGGGATGCTCTACATTTCATTCCATTGCATAATATTCATTTGAGGTCATCTTGATGCCTGAATCATCGTTGCAAGAGTGCTTCATGATGTTGTCTGCTGTCTGTTAACAGAACATGCTCATTTGCCATTTTTGCCATGTTTGATGTGTGCATCCTATGAGGTTGATGTCTACATGTGTTTTGATCTATGCCATGCCATCTTTACAGGGGTGTATTCCATGTATTTTTGTGATCTCTGTGGTGACTAGCACAAGCATGCAAACTAGGCTTCATGATGTTGCTGATTTCAGCCCCTGTTCTGCTGATATTTTTATGCCATGTAAACTTGATGCTACCGAGAGATCCATGCTTATTTTGAGATACTTAAGTAAGGATGTTTTGAACATATGGTTATTCTCTATCCTTCCATGCCCTTATTTGCAATTATGGAGTGCCATAGCTTGAGTCAATCGAGCTCTACTTTTGCTATAAAATGTTTCCTGGCAGGTTGTTTACATGTTATTCAATTTTGCCAAGGTTGTTATAGTTGATCCGTGTATGCTATGATGTTGTTCTTTCCATGTATAGCTTCTATGACATGTCTTCTTACTGTTGGTTGCCTTTCCATGCCATGTATTGCTCTGTGGTGAGTGGTTCAAGCTCACCAACATGCCTACTTATTGTTGTTCCTGCCATGTATGAATCTGTAATATAACTTGTTATCTTTACATTGGTGCCATCATATTTTCTGTGTCCTTTTGGCTCATGGCCAGTAAAGGACTTTTGTTCTATGGGTTTAGTAGATTCATGTCATGTCTTTGTTTGCCATGATAAGTTCCTGTAACATGTTTTTTGATAGCTCTAAACATTGCAACCTGATGTTATTTTTCTGCAAATTCTGAACTATTATTATTTGCAATCTTGCCATGTGTGTTTGAGCATGTTCTAGTGATTTATGGAGTTAGATCAGTGTTCATGCTTTGTTATGCTTTACATGTACATCATGCCCATGCCTTTTGTTTTCACGTTGAGATGTTGTAGCATAGTGTTTTGGTGCTTGCAATATGCCTAGTTGCTGTTTTGGACAGCTTGTCCTTTAAACTTGTATAGAGTGTATGTGTTGAACTGTTGCTCCGTTTTGAGTGTGCTCTATATGAAACTTGCTTTTTTTTCATGTAGTTTCATATTATCATGTTGCATCCTTGTTTTGAGGTGTTTGCTTGATGTTTGTATGCATTTTGCATCAATGCCATGTTTAACTTGTTTTGCTCATATCTTCTAGGCCGTAGCTCCGAATCTAATGAACTTTATATGTAACTTGACTAGAATTTCGTGTAGATCATCGTGGTGCATCTTAACTTGCTGTTTAACAACTTGAACATAAAGTTATTCAGATCTGGACCAATTTCGAAATTTGCATATGAGGACTTACCGGAATTATTATATGTTGTTTCCGGCCTCATTTAAACTTGGTTTGAGGTGTTGTTCTTGTTTGCATCATATTTTGCCATGAGTAACTCCATGTAGCCTTGTCATGCACATGCTTGTTGTGCATCATGCCTTGTTCATGTGTGGTGTGTTTACCATGTTGTGTGCTTCTTCTCGATAGTTCCCGTTTCGTTGCGATCGTGAGGATTCATTCGTCTACGCTTGGTTCGTCTTCGTGGATTCATCTTCATCATGGACTCGTTCTTCTTCCTTGCGGGATTTCAGGCAAGATGACCGTCACCTTGGATCTCATTACTATCATTGCTATGCTAGTTGCTTCGTTCTATCGCTATGCTGCGTTACCTACCACTTGCTGCTCAAGCATCTCAAATTGCCATGAACCTCTAACCTGTTGTCACCCTTCCCAGCAAACCGTTGTTTGGCTATGTTACCGCTTTTGCTCAGCCCCTCTTATAGCGTTGCTAGTTGCAGGTGAAGATGAAGATTGCTCCATGTTGGATTATGTTTATGTTGGGATATCACAATATCTCTTATATTATTAATGCATCTATATACTTGGTAAAGGGTGGAAGGCTCGGCCTTATGCCTGGTGTTTTGTTCAACTCTTGCCTCCCTAGTTTCTGTCATATCGGTATTACGTTCCTGGATTTTGCGTCCCTAACGCGGTTGGGTGATTTATGGGACCCCCTTGACAGTTCGCTTTGAATAAGACTCTTCCAGCAAGGCCCAACATTGGTTTTACCATTTGCCTCACCTATGCCCTTTTATTTCCCTTGGGTTTCCGGAGCCCGAGGGTCATCTTTATTTTAGCCCCCCCGGGCCTGTTCTCCTTCGAGTGCTGGTCCAAACCGAGCGATGTCCGGTGCCCCCTCGGCAACTAGGGTCTATGCCAACCCGACGTCTGGCTCATCCGGTGTGCCCTGAGAACGAGATATGTGCAACTCCTATCAGGATTTGTCGGCACATCCGGGCGGCTTTGCTGGTCTTGTTTTATTGCTATCGAAATGTCTTGTAGCCGGGATTCCGAGACTGATCGGGTCTTCCCGGGGAGAAGGAATATCCTTCGTTGATCGCGAGAGCTTATCATGGGCTAAGTTGGGACACCCCTGCAGGGTTTAAACTTTCGAGAGCCGTGCCCGCGGTTATGTGGCAGATGGAAATTTGTTAATATCCGGTTGTAGTAAACTTGAAGTAAACTCTTCTAAAATACACCAACCGTAAAGCGTAATCGTGAGTGTCTCTTTTCGGGTTGATCGAGAGGAGAACACGGTTTCGGGTTATGTCGGCGTAAGTAGGAGCTCAGGATCACTTCTTGATCATTACTAGTTGACGACCGTTCCTTTGTTTCTCTTCTCGCTCTCATTTGCGTATGTTAGCCACCATACATGCTTAGTCGCTGCTGCAACCTCACCACTTTACCCCTTCCTTTCCCATTAAGCTTTGCTAGTCTTGATACCCATGGTAATGGGATTGCTGAGTCCTCCTGGCTCACAGATTACTACACCAACTGTTCCAGGTACATGTTTGCGATGATCATGACGTGAGAGCAATGTTTGCTTGTGTTGGAGCATTAACAATAATCAAGAAGGGTCTACCAAATATAATGGGACAAAAGCTATCTTGTGGAGAACCAAGAACAAGAAAATCAGCGGGGTATTTGGTTTTTCCACACAAGACTTCAACATCTCTAACGATTCCCATTGCAGATATAGTATCTCTATTGGCAAGTTTAATTGTAACATCAATATCTTCTAACTCAGCAGGTGCAATATCATGCATAATTTCTTTGTATAAGTCAATGGGTATAACGCTAGCACTAGCACCCATATCACATAAGCCATGATAACAATGGTCTCCTATTTTAATAGAAATAACAGGCACGCCTACCACGGGTCTATGTTTATCTTTAGCACAAGGTTTAGCAATTCTAGTAGTTTCACCACAGAATTGAATAACATGCCCATCAATATTATCAGACAAGAGATCTTTAACAATAGCAATATTAGGTTCTACTTTAACTTACTCAAGAGGTGTATAAGTTCTAATATTGCTTTTACGAACAACAGTTGAAGCTTTAGCATGATCCTTTACTCTAACAGGGAAAGGTGGTTTCTCAACATAAGAGGTAGGAACAATAGGATCATTATAAGTGACGGTCTTTTCTTAAACTTTAATAGGTGCAACTACTTTTACTTCTATGGGAGGATGATATTTAAACCACTCCTCCTTAGGGAGATCAACATAAGTAGCAAAAGATTCACAGAAAGAATCTACTATCTCAGAGTCAAGTACATATTTAGTGCTAAACTTACGGAAAATATCGGTATCCATAAAAGATTTAACACAATCAAACTTGGGCGTCATACCTGACTCCTTACCTTCATTGAGGTCCCAATCTTCAGAGTTGCGCTTAATTCTATCCAATAAATTCCATTTAATTCAATAGTCTTCATCATAAAAGAGCCAGCACAAGAAGTATCGAGCATGGTGCGATTGTTATCAGAAAGCCGAGCATAAAAATTCTGAAGAATTGTCACTCTTGAGAGCTCATGATTGGGGCATGAATATAACATTGATTTAAGCCTCCCCCAAGCTGGAGCGATGCTTTCTCCTTCGCGAGGCAAAAAATTATATATATAATTGCGATCACGATGAACAAGATGCATAGGGTAATACTTTTGATGAAATTCCAATTTCAATCTTTTATAGTTCCATGATCCCGTATCATCACATAGCCTATACCATGTCAATGTGTCTTCCTTCAAAGATAAAGGGAAGACCTTCTTCTTAACAACATCATCGGGTATACCGCAAGCTTAAATAATCCACAAACTTCATCCACATAGAGTAGATGTTCATCGGGATGCTTTGTTCCATCTCCTGTAAAAGTATTAGCCAGCAGTTTTTCCATCATACTCGAAGGAACTTCAAAAGGAGTTTCATTTTCAATAGATTCAGTAGGTTGAGGAGCAACTCTTTGCTCTCTTCGGACGGGTGAAGATACCCGAACAAGCCCCTCGAGAGAATTACTTTTCATAGTAACAAGTGACAGAAAATTTCAGCACACTATATAAATTTTTCCTTACCAAATTCCACTTACCAAAGCGCTACACTCCCGACAACGGCGCTTTTAAAAGAGTCTTGATGACCCACAAGTATAGGGGATCTATTGTAGTCCTTTCGATAAGTAAGAGTGTCGAACCCAACGAGGAGTAGAAGGAAATGATAAGCGGTTTTCAGCAAGGTATTCTCTGCAAGTACTGAAATAAGTGGTAACAGATAGTTTTGTGATAAGATAAATTGTAACGAGCAACAAGTAACAAGAGTAAATAAAGTGCAGCAAGGTGGCCCAATCATTTTTGTAGATGAGATGGTGCTGGTGAAGATGTTGAGGGAGATTGCCCTCTCCCGATGAGAGGAGCGTTGGTGATGATGATGACGATTATTTCCCCCTCCCGGAGGGAAGTGTCCCAGCGAGAACAGCTCACGAGCCCTAGATTGGTTCCGCCAAGGTTCCGCCTCGTGGCGGCGGAGTCTCATCCCGAAAGGTTGCTTAATGTTTTTTCTCATCGTAAGACTTCATATAGGAGAAGATGGGCGTCGGAGAGCCACCATGGGGCCCACGAGGTAGGGGGCGCGCCCCCCACCCTCGTGAGGAGGGTGTGGGCCCCTTGGCCTTCATCTTTGGCGACGATTTTTCTTTATTTATTTTAAGATATTCTGTGGAGTTTCAGGACTTTTGGAGTTGCATAGAATAGGTCTCCAATATTTGCTCCTTTTCCAGCCCAGAATTGCAGCTGCGGGCATTCTCCCTCTACATGTAAACCTTGTAAAATAAGAGAGAATAGCCATAAGTATTGTGACATAACGTGAAATAACAACCCATAATGCGATAAATATCGATATAAAAGCATGATGCAAAATGGACGTATCAATCCAGCTCTCGGTTGTGGTCCTCGGGCTGTGGGGCGGAGCTGTATAACTCTTCGATGATTCTTCGCCAATGCTGTCTAAGCGGATTAGAAATTTGTCAAAGGCAATCTGGGAAGCGAAATCAGTAAAGCAGAAGGATTGGGGCTTACCCAACTGGGAGGATTATACATAGAATATCCATCTCGGCGATTGATTCAAAGAAATTCCTCTTCCTCCCCTTTGAACAGCTCGGCCAGTATTTTGGCCAGAGCGGCGGGGGTGCCCCGACCTTTTCGACCACAGCGGGAGGCGTCGTCCTCCCCATTGTTGTCAGATTTCGGGTTCCGGCAGACCCTTGAGGTTCGAACACTTGGGTGCGCGCGGAGATCCAACCCTCCACCGTCTCGCACCTCGCCGAATCGCTGGGACCTAAACTACTAAACGGAATAGCACAAGAGACACGAGATTTATACTGGTTCAGGCCACCATTGTGGTGTAATACCCTACTCCAGTGTGTGGTGTGGTAGATTGCCTCTTGGGCTGATGAGGAACAATACAAGGAAGAACAGCCTCATGAGGGTCTGTTCTTGGCGGGTGCGATGAACTGCTAGGTGGGGTTCAGTCGCTCTAGCTACTGGTTTCTTAATGAGGATTCGGATCCCTCTGCCCTGGGGGTGCCTACTCCTATTTATAGGCGAAGGCCCTGGGCCTCTTCCCAAATATTGAGCAGGAAGGGCGCCAACAATTGGCCATTTTGAAGGGGAACAGCAGGTACACTTATCCTGACTAAAGTTGGTCCTCGCCTGCCAAAGGCTCTGGTGATGACACCTGCTTGGGCTCCACGATGACTCCCTTCCAGCCGTTGGGCCGGTCTTGGTCTTGTTGCACCGAAACGGATGCCTTTGCTTGATGCTCTCGCCTACGCTTGCTCCCTTTGCACCAAAGAGGAAAGGAGGACACTGCGCTGGCTGGGCGCCCTTGGTCGTCATGGCTTGCGTCATGGGCACCTCGCGAGGTGCCCCGCTTGAACTCTCCGCCTCCTCATGAGCCAGCCTGACGAGGCCGTGCTCGAGAAGCTCCTTGTCGTCCGCCCAGAGGCTTGGCCCCTCGCGAGGTCTTGAGCTGCGTTGATGAAGATGGGCGGTGGTGGGCCTCCTTGAGCCACGCCCGCAGGCCGCAGCGAGCAAGTCTGGGGACCCCGTTCCCGAACACCGACAAGAGCCCCGGGCCCACGGCACGCCCGAACTTGGCGAGCAGAGGCGAAAGGGCAAGTCGAGCGTCGCGAGCCCTAACAGCTCTTGCCTTAGGCGCCGTGTGGCGGTTGATTGGACGCGTCGCCTTTGCAACCGCGTGAGTTGATATGAGAGCGGCATCTTCCTTGCCTCCTTTACTTTCTCCGATTGCTGCTCGGATCCCTTTCTTGCGCCTCTCCTCTCTGCTTCCAAGATCTTCAGATCCACTCCGCTTGCGTGCCCTAGCCAGTCATGGCGCCTCACCAAGCCCCGGCCGGAGCTTGGTACTCTCCTGCCTTGGACCCGCCAAATGTGTCAGGGGCGAGCCTGCATACTGTGCGCCGGATGGCGGAGGCGCGGGGCGTCAACGGAACGGAGGCGTTCAAGGCCGGCTCTTCCGTCCCTGAGGGTCGGGGGAGTACCTTCTACCCGTTCTTCGTGAGCGCCATTATTGCTGGTCTGGTGCCTCCCTTTTCTGAGTTCTTCTTCTCCGTCCTCCGTCACTACAACATTCAAGCTCTGCACCTCCATCCCAACTCCGTCCTTCTTCTGGCAATCTTCGCCTACTATTGTGAGGCCCATGTTGGGGTGAAGCCCTCGGTGGCCTTGTTGCGCCACTATTTCTCCCTCCGAACCTCCCGTGGTTCCGCCTCCAGCGTCTTGAGAGCTTCGTCGATCTGGCGGAGCCATCGCCATTCAAACCACAGGAAGCGGATTGAGGGCTTGAGGAGCAAGTGGGTCTTGGTGGATCTTGGCGCATCCACCTCGGCTGATCCTGCCCACGGAGCACCCCTCGAGCTCAGACGACTGGTCCCGAGTGGAGCTTCTGGATCCCCGCCCGAAGCTGGTGCTGGAGAATATGGATGCAGATCTGAAGCCGGCCAGCGTGGCGGCGGCGAAGCTGCCCGTCTTGTCGCTTTGAGGAGTTCTGGAGCATCAATCGACTCCGCCGTCAAGATTACGCTTCGATGTGGAGGCCTCACTCGAGCCCGTGGTCTGGCCGACGAGGATCTGGCGGTCCTCAATCCTTGGTTGGGGCGATGTGGCGAGGCGGAGGCGCCCAGCCCCTTGTTCCTTTGCGAGGATTGGGAGCAGGTAGTGGGGTCCATGCACATCTTCAATGGGGATGGGCCCGTCTTGTATGAGGCTCGAGAGGACTGGTGGGCGTGTCCTCTGCCGACTCAGTGAAGAGGTGGAGGAAAGAGAGCCGGGAGAGGGGTTGATTCGGGGTGGAGTCAAGGCTCCTCCCCTTGGCGCAGTCCCGCACTCTCGCCTCCCCAGTGTGACGACGACGAGGATGAGGATGAGCAGGGGGCGGAAGCCTGCCCCGATCCCGAGAAGGACCAGGTGGGCTGGTCCCAGCAGGTCGCCCGGCCCGGCGATCCGCAGACGCGCCTCCTGCTCCCGGGCCCCTTGAAGCCGACCCTTGCAGCCGTCTTGGGGCTTTAAATTCGGCCGAAGGCTGCTCGAGTCCACCAGCGACGACCTGTAAGTGCCTGCTTCCCGTCTTGATTATTGCTCCGTCGACGAGATCTGATGTCCATGTCCTTCGGCCAGGCTGGCGCCCGCGGTTTAGAAGCTGAAGGGGGCTCCTGAGGCCCCATCCGTGGCGGTGCCTCTGCCCGACAAAGAAGGTGATCATGACGCACAGGCCTCTCCTGCCCGGGCGTCCTCGCGAGGCCAGGCTGAGCCCGCTGGGGCGAGCTCAGCCCCCTTGACCCAGGCGACTCCCGAGGTGCCCTTGCTTGGCGCTGCCTCCACTGCCGCTGTGGCGCCGCTGGTTCCGCCTCAGGGCGCAGTGGTCACACAGCCGTCTTCTCCTCCTACTCTACCGACCGCTGCTCCTCGAATCTGTTCGGATCGCGCCATTGCGGGATGGACCGCTGCGGCAGATCTTCGGGCGCCGACTCCGTCGATGGCTGGGCGTTTGGAGCTGGCTTCGCTGGATTCGCTCGATGCTTCGATTCGGGCGGCGCTGGTCCAGGCCTCAACGGCTTGCGACGAGGAGAAGCAGGCTGTCCGTGAGGTGAAGATTGCCCGCGATGCTGCCCAGGAGGAGGCAGCTAGCATCCAAGGTCGCTGTGAGACGCTGGAGAGCGAGCTGAAGGGCCTGCAGAACCAGCTTGCCGAGCAGGCCCGCCTCCACCACGAGCAGGAGGAAAGCATGAAGGCTCGCGAGGCGGCCGTCAGGACCGGGAGGCCAGGCTCAAGCGCGCCGACCGCCTAAGCGCGGGAGCAGGAGCTGGAGGCGAGGAAGGTCGAGCTGGGCGACAAGGCGCGGGTTCTTGCGAAGATCCGTGGCCTTCCAGATATGGAGGTGAAGGCTCGCTCTTTGCTGAAGACGCTTTACGACAGCGGCCTGGAGAGTCCGCTGGCCGGCGCCGAGGATGGTCCCGCCAAGCTGCTTCCCTTCCTGGTTCGCGCTCTTGAAGATGTCACCCTTGGCCTTGGCCCCACGGCCGAGGCCGAGGCGCGTGTCTTGTCTTCTGCGGCACTGACGCGGGTCCTCACCCACATCTACCTTCGCGATCCTAGCGTCGACCTGGACAGCCTGCTGGAGCCAGCAAGCGGCGAGCATGCAGCTGCCGCTGCCGAGGCTGTGAAGGGTCGCGCGGAGGCTCTGTTGGGGAAGTTCCGGGCCTTCAGCACCAAGCCGAAGCGAGGCGCTGCCGGCCCTGCTGCTCCACGAGGCGAACCCACTCCGCGCTGCTCCACCGCCGACAAGTGACTCCGTTGTGGCTCATGTCCTGCTTTTAATTCCTGCACATGTATCATGCCTCGGGGAGGCGTTTAAACTTGCATTTGGTATTGCGATAACAGATGTGGACTGTAATATTTGCTTTTGAATTCCTAGAAATTTGCGTTTCCTACTTGCTTATGTTCCACACCGGCAGAGCCTGCCCCATATACCTCAGCCGCGTTAGCCCGACCGAAACTAGGGCGGGACCAAGGAGTGAGGGGCTACGTGACAAGTTAGGCTCTGAGTCGCGATGCTCGGAGTCCCCTTGGCGCATTTACAGCAAGTAGGGAGGTGAGGCAGGCGGATCTACCGTTCTCGCCTGAGCCCGGCCCGCGCATACCTCAACCGCCGTTAGCCTTCCGGAACTAAGGGTGAGGGGCTACGTGACCAGTTAGGCTCTGAGTCACGATGCTCGGAGTCCCCTTGACGCTCAAGCGGCATTCGTATTTTGGCTCTGCTCGGGGAGTGGCGTCTGACGAGCCAGCCCGGGGCCTGGCTGGGTGGCGTCGTCTGGCGTGACCCAGCGCAGCCCGTGCCCAGCCCCTCGCGGCGCTCTCGAGGCGTTGCGATGAGGCGGACACCGAGCTCTGGGCTCCCTAAGGTTGATGCGACCCGAGGCCACCTCGCTTGTTTATCACCAGCTGAGCATAGCGCTTCCGCATGCGTCTGGGCATAGCCGCTCCTCGGCGGTGTCGTCGGCCAACAAGGAGCATGGTGCTTCCAGCGATGCGTGGGAGGGGCTCCCCTCGGGAGGAGCCCCTGGCGTATACAGCCCCACCGACACGTGGCTGGCATGGTAGGGCTAGACGAGGTATCTGGGCACCCGTGAGCTAGCGCGGACTCACGGGCCCCTACCTCAAGGCGGTTTGCGCTGGCTCTGGCCTTATCTTGAGTGTGTTCCTGAAAATTTGGCGGATGCGGTGCTCTCGTCTTGGTCCCGGCTCTTGGGCTGGTCTCACCGTCGTTGGCAAGCCAGTCGTGATGCCATGGACAAGACCAGAGGGTGAGGGCCGAGAGCCGGTAGTAGCCCCGAGTCGCGATGCTCGAGCACCCCCCTTTAACGCATAAAGTAGGGTTAGATGATGAAACTCTACATCCTCGGGTCCGGCTCTCGGGCTGGTCTCGACCGTCGTTGGCAAGCCGGTCGCGATGCCATTTACAAGACCGGAGGGTGAGGGCGGAGAGCCGGTAGGAGCCACGAGTCGCGATGCTCGGGCACCCCCCCTTTAACGCATAAGCTGGGTTAGATGATGAAACTCTCGTCCTCGGGTCCGGCTCTCGGGCTGGTCTCGGCCGTCCGCCGCAAGCCAGGTCGCGATGCCATGGACAAGACCAGAGGGTGAGGGCCGGAGGGCCGGTAGGAGCCCCGAGTCGCGATGCTCAGGCAACCCCCCCTTTAACGTGCAAGATTCCATCACCCAGGAAAAGGCACCAAATAACAAGCATGGTGGAGCGAGAGCATAATCCTAAGGAAAACGTAAGAAGGATACATGCCGCAGGGACAGGCCCGAGCGGCTTGGGGATGATGCAGCCCGAGGGGTGCCCCAACAGGATAGGCTAATGACATGAAATAAAAGGGGTACATGCCGCAGGGACGGACCCACGTGGCCTGGGAATAATGCGGCCCTGAAGGTGCTCCCAGCCGGAAACAAAACTTAAAGATGTCACCTGGTGATGTTGGGGACGAAGGGGTGTTGGTGTAGCAGACTCGGTTGGCTGCGGGAGCCGATCCTCACGAGCCCCCAGGCCCGGGGGCCTCGGGAGGATCCGGAGGCGCTGGTGGCTCCTCGGGGGCCATCTCCATCTCCGCCAGGGCTGCAGCGTGCCTGACCTCTCGAGCCTCCAGGATGGCCCTCATGAGATGCTGGTGCGCAGCAGCCACGTTTGGCAGGCCATGAGGCATGCGCACGTAGCTGTGGGGCAGGCCCTCGCAATGTCCCACTCGCGAGGGCCAGAGGCGCTCTTGAGACGCGGCTCGGTTGAGCCCTGGTATGTCGATGTAGACGCGCAGCCCACCATCCTCGCCTGGATGGGGGCCACAGCGGGTACGCGGCGGCTGGCCCTCATGACCCTTGACTCCTGTAGCTCCTGAATGGCCTTGCTGACGAACTCCTGCTTGCCTTGCTCCTGCTTGCGGGAAACGTGCTTCGAAACATGCCTCCACGTGGTGCCCAAGCGCCTCCCTCGTGACCTTGGCGAGGTCGGCGGCCCTCCAGGGGAGAGCCCCCGAGCCCGGCCTGAGGAGGGCGTCGGGCGCGCTTTCCTATGCGATGGAAGGAGGCTCCCCCTGGCCTGGTGCGGGCCCTGAGGGGCCTGCCTCTTGAGGAGACGGGCCGGTCGATGTCTTCTTCTTCTTGGGCGCGGCCTCGGGAGGCCTCCTGCTGCTGTGGTCTGGGTCTTCTAGCGATGCGGTCTGAAAGACTCGCTCCAGGGAGCACACTGCGTCTCTCTCTTCACAGGGCATCGTGATGACCCCGCCGCTTCCTGGCATCTTGAGGACATTGTAGCCGTGGTGGGTTACGGCCATGAATTTGGCCAGCGCCGGGTACCCGAGGATGGAGTTTTACGGCAGGAGAATGTGGGCGACGTCGAAGTCGATGAGCTCGGTGTGGTAGTTGTCGCGAGCCCCGAAGGTGACAGGAAGGTGGACCTGCCCGATCGGGACCGTGGAGCCGTCGGTGACTCGGAGAAAGGCTTGGTTGGCTGAAGCTGGTATAAGGCACTTGAAGATTGTTGAATGTTTCCACAGACGGGGCGTTGAGTCCTGCCCGCCCGTCGATGAGGTCTTGGTGACGAGCGTTGCGATGATTGGGAACAAAGCATCGGAGAACTCCGGCGTGGCCGCGCGCTTGAGCTGATCCGCTGAGCTGAACATGATGGCGCCGCCGACCACCCGAGAGGGCGCGCGGCCTCGAGCTTGGGGAGGACTGCATTCACTTGCCAGGCGAACTGCTTGAAGATCTGCCGAGAGGTGGGGCTTGAGCTCCGCCCAGGATGCGAGCGATCGCCGCGGTTCTGAAGCCCCAGCCCCTCGTCCCCGATGGCGGTCCTCAATTCTCCTCGGCTGCGGCGGCAGCGGAGGGAGGCTTACATTCCCTGCAGGCGATCCTCGCGAGGCTGATCCATCCAGCCTCCCTCGCGAGGCGGTCTTATAGCGGTCCTCGCGAGGTTGGTCGCGCCACCCTTGGCGCGGCCGCGGTCTTCCAGCGTCTGCATTCCTTCCTCCTCCTCGGCCGTGGCCCCGGTCGCTGCACTCGGGGCTTCTGCCGACCCTTCCTTCACGTACGGCCCGAAGCTCTTTGCATTCATTGGTGTTGTGGGTGTGGAGGTCGTGGTACACGCAGTACCGACCCCCTCTGGAGGACTCGGGCTGATCTACGCCTCGCTTGGTGTGCGGTTCGGCCTTGATCGGCAGCCCCTTGCGCTTCACGTCCTTGGCCTTGGACTTCTTTTCTTGGGATCGCGGCAAGCAGCTCGAGGAGGAGGCGCCCTCCTCAGCCTGGCGCGCACTTATCGCCAAGTTGAACAGCTCAAGGAGGTGCACAGATCTTCATGCATCGCCAGCTCCTCCTTCATCTTGGCGTCGCTGCGCCGTCGGAGAAGGCAGAGATGATGGCCTCCTCCTTTACCCTGGGGATCTTGAGGCGCACGTTGTTGAAGCGCTGGATTTACTTTTGCAGGGTTTCCCCTGGCTGCTGCTTGATTCGGCGCATATCGCTCACGGCGGGTGGCCGGTCGCGAGTACCCTGGAAGTTGGCGATGAAGCGGGTGCGCATCTCGGCCCAGAAGAGATCGTGCACAGGGCCGATTCGAGGAGCAGTGCGGGCTCCGTCCTTGGCGCCATGGGAAACCAGTTCGCCATGACCTTTTCATCCCGTTGGCAGCCTCGATGCCCAGCTCGTGAAGTGGAGGAACTCCGTAAGGGTCAGCTGTGCCGTCGTGGCGAGGAGGCAGGTGCAGCTTGAACTTGGCGGGCCACGCGACGCTGCGCCTTCGGAGGTGAAAGCGCGGCAGCCCGCCGTGGCAGCGGGGGCCTCGGAAGACGAAGCTTGGTCTTGCGGGCCTCCTTGCGCCTTGGTGGGGCAGCGCGAGGTCCCGACGTCTTTGGGCGGGGCGCTGGGGCAGCTTCTCGTGGGCGAGAACTTCTTGACAGCTCTGCTCTTGCAGCGCCCGGCGCTGGCGGAGCGGGTTCCGCCAGAGCGCGCGCCTTGGGGCAGGCGCCTTCTTGAGGAGGCGGCTGGCGCCCGAGCTTCATCGCCAGCAGGGCGGGGCGCGGTCAGCGAGACGGACGGTGCGGGCGCCTCTGCAGCCTGGACGAGCTTCGGCGACTTCGGTCGAGCCATTCTTCATAAACGTCGTCGGCAGGCGTTAAGCGCAGGAGCTCGTTTGCGCGATGAGTGCAGCCGGGCCTCCATGGCAGCGCGAAGTGCGCGTGGCGAAGAACCAGCGAGGGTGGCGAAAGCGTGGCGGTGCGGCCGTCCGCCTCATGGGCGGTCTTTGGGGCGATGCTTGTTGCTCGTTCCCGCCGGGCGTGGCGGCGTTGACGGCAGGTGACGAGAACGACGAGGCGCCCGCCGGCAGGAGCTGTCTGGCGACATGGGAGGCGAGCTCGGCGCTTCAGCAGCGAGCTGTGACGGGCGTCGAACATGGTTGCGATGGTCGGGAAAAACGAGGCGGCGAAAGGCAGATTCGGCGCCCCCTACAGCGTGCCAAATGTCGGTTTGGGTTCCGGCAGACCCTTGAGGTTCGAACACTGGGTGCGGCGGAGATCCAACCCTCCACCGTCTCGCACCTCGCCGAATCGCTGGGACCTGAACTACTAAACGGAATAGCACAAGAGACACGAAATTTTATACTGGTTCAGGCCACCATTGTGGTGTAATACCCTACTCCGGTGTGTGGTGTGGTAGATTGCCTCTTGGGCTGATGAGGAACAATACAAGGAAGAACAGCCTCGCGAGTCATTCTTGGCGGGTGCGATGAACTGCTAGGTGGGGTTGATCGCTCTAGCTCTGGTTTCTTAATGAGATTCGGATCCCTCTACCACAGGGGTGGCTACTCCTATTTATAGGCGAAGGCGTGGGCCTCTTCCCAAATATTGGCGGGAAGGGCGCCAACAATTAGCCATTTGAAGGGAACAGCGGGTACACTTATCCTGACTAAAGTTGGTCCTCGCCGCCAAAGGCTCTGTGATGGCCTTTGCTTGGGCTCCACGATGACTCCCTTCCGGCCGTTGGGCGGTCTTGGTCTTGTTGCACGAAGCGGATGCCTTTGCTTGATGCTCTCGCCTCGCTTGCTCCCTTTGCACCAAAGAGGAAAGGAGGACACTCACGCGGGCTGGCGCCCGTGGCGCCCTTAGTGCGTCATGGCTTGCGTCATGGGCACCTCGCGAGTACCCTGCCTTGAACTCTCCGCCTCCTCATGAGCCAGCTGACGAGGCCGTGCAGAGAAGCTCCTTGTCGTCCGCCCAGAATCTTGGCCCCTCGCGAGGTCTTGAGCTTGCGTTGATGAAGATGGGCGTCTTGGGCCTCCTTGAGCCATGCCGCAGGCAGCAGGCGAGCAAGTCTGCAGGGACCCCGTTCCCGAACGCGCCCGGCGATTGTAGTGCCACATTGGGAGCCCTCTGTATTAAAGAGGCAGAACCCCTCACATTATGGAGGTCGCTGAGGGAGTCCCGGATTAGGGGGTGTTCGGATAGCCAGACTACCGTCATCGGCCGGACTATCATTTGCCGGACTATCATCATCGACCGGACTCCATGATTATGAAGATAGAAGATTGAAGATTTCCCCCCGTGTCCGGATAGGACTTTCCTTGGCGTGGAAGGCAAGCTTGGCGATACGGATATGTAGATCTCCTACCATTGTAACTGACTCTATGTAACCCTAGCCCTCTCCGGTGTCTATATAAACCGGATGGCTTTAGTCCGTAGGACAACAAACACAACAACCCTTACAGTCATACCATAGGCTAGCTTCTAGGGTTTAGCCTCCTTGATCTCGTGGTAGATCCACTCTTGTAAACATCCACAATATCAATATCAATCAAGCGGGACGTGGGTTTTACCTCCATCAAGAGGGCCCGAACACAGGTAAACATCGTGTCCCTTGTCTCCTATTACCATCCGCCTAGGCGCAGATTCGGGACCCCCTACCGAGATCCGCGGTTTGACACCGACATTGGTGCTTTCATTGAGAGTTCCTCATGCCGTCACCTATAGGAAGGATGCCTCCTCCGTCTTCAAGGGCGGTATCTTCGCAAAAGGAGCCTTGGCGCCGGCCAAACTATCCGGCTAGGTGGTTTTCTTATGACCGCTTTGTCGGCCATCGCTCGACAACGACCTCTCAAGTCGTCAAAAGCAATCTTAACATCAGCTCGAATTAGCGGCGGCTGGATCAATAGAGCTCTCGTCAAGTAAGCGAGCTCTTGGATCGCGTCGCTGCCACAGGAGTCGCTTCTGACTACGATCAGATTGGGCTTAAACCCGATCGAGAGAAATTAACTCTCCCGGTCACCCACCACATTGCGGTGGTAGAGGAACAATCGGCGGCGCTTCTCCTGTATTGAAAACTAGTCATGTCCGGATTCCCGAACCCCTCATGCGGATTCCAGCGGAGGGCGGGCTTCGATCAAACACTAAACTTAAAGTCGGGCATCGAACCGGACTCGTTGGACAACATCCAAAATCAAGCTTCAAAATTGGAAACTTCTCGGCCTTGAGCCACGAGATGGGGAGGGTTCGGACTTAGTTCCACCCACCCGCCCGGACATATGCGATCTAACTCTAATTCGGCAAGAGCCCGCCGAGACAGTACATCACTAGTGGGCCAGATTCCTCCTGGTTATGGACAAGATAAAGGACTGCCGAGAGGAAAACGCAATCTCGGTCTTACGCAATAATTGCACGGACAAGGGAATCCTAAGCGCCATAAGTCGCGCGACATCACGCGCCGCTGACTTGGAGACCATCGTACAAAAGTCTTGTGCGATGGAGGCGCTGAAAACCGAAAGTAAATTTTGGGATAATCCGGTCCCGAATACATCCCTAGTCCGGAACCAAAGGGTGCATCATTATCAAGCACAGGGCTGAATACCAAAAACCAAAACCCCTAAAGTGCGGAACCGTCTTGGAGGGTTGGCTAAATGGACCTGCAAAATTCATAGCACGAGGCGCCACCCCAACTCATAGCCTTGAGCATGTTGGATACTCGGCGGTGGCCAAAAGTGGCGAGGTGCTTCTAGCTCGAGAATCCCAGCCCAGCAACACCGATGCACGGTGTTAACAGTCTTGAGACTTTCGCATCCAATAACATGCAAAACGACAACTCCATAACCTTGCGAAGTCTACCAAGTAGCAACAATAAATCCATGGGCGACACGGCTATTACCTTCAATGCCGATGGCGAACCTAAATTCAAACTGCCGGGCACCGGCCGCATTGGTCCTCGGCCCAATAGTAGACTGCTTTCGCCTTACTAAGGTACTCATGGATGGCGGCAGCGACTAAACCTCATCTATGAAACCCTCGAAAAATGGAAATAGATGGAACCGCATTGGCGAAGCAGCACAACCTTTAGAGGAATAATCCCAAGCGGAAGCATGCTGCAGGAAAAATCACGCTGGGCGTAGTGTTATTTCATGGGACAATTATAGGTCGAGGAGGTCATGTTTCAAGTGGCCCCATTCAGCAGCGGATATCATGCTCTATTAGGGCGAGAGGCATTCACAATTTTTCAAGCTATACCCCATTATGGGTACATGAAGCTTAAAATGCCGGTCCCAGCGGAATTATCACTCTCGCTAGTGATCCGGACATAGCACTCAGCGCCGAAAACAAGACAGCCGCACTAGCCCTCGAGGCACTATCCGAAGCCCTAGCGGCCGAGGAACTCACCGCGATCGCTCCACGGTGAACAGGGGCGATGTGATACTTGATAAAAGATCCAAGTCCACCTCTTTTAAACCAGCGGATGAAATAGTCAAATTCCAGGTCCACCAGCGGACCCCACGAAGACGGCCTCCATCGGGGCAATTGAACCCGATGTAGGCGCCGCTGCGAGAATTCCTTCGGAAGATTGGGACATTTTGCACGGCACCCATCGGATATGCCGGAATCCCACGCAGATTGGCGAACACAGCCTAAACATCCTAAAAGTTCAAGCCGATCAAACAGGCTCTTGACGATTTTCGAACCCAAAAGACAGGCAATGGGAGAAGAGCTAGCCAAGCTATTGGAAGCCGGATTCATCGAGAGATATCAAGCACCGGATTGGCTAGCAAACTTGGTGATGGTACCAAAGAAGGAAAAATCCTGGCGCCTATGTGCCGATTTCAAAGACCTAAATAAGGCCTGCCCAAAGGATCCCTTCCCTCTCCCGCATCGACCAAATCATCGATGCCACCGCGAAACACGATTCATTGTGCTTCTGGGCGCATACTCGGCTATCATCAAATCAAGATGGCGAAGCGGATCAAGCCGCAGCAGCATTCATTACCCCATATGGACCATTACGCTTCAACACGATGCCCTTCGGACTTAAAAACGCCGGCGCAACATATCGGCGCATGATTCGGACATGTCGGCTACCCAGATCGGCAAAACAGTAGAGGCATATGTGGGCGACGTGGTCGTCAAAACCAAACACGTCGAAACTCTAGTAGGCGACTTGAGGCTCACATTCGACAGCCTCGAGCATATGACATCAAGCTGAATCCGGAAAAATGTGTTTTGGCGTACCAATTGGGAAAGCTCTTGGGCTTCATCGTATCCGGTAGAGGAATTTAAGCAAACCCAGCCAAGATCCGAGCTCTGTCACAGCTAGATATCCCAAAGACCTCAAGCAAATACAAAATTGACCGGATGCGTGGCGGCTCTAAGCCGCTTTATCTCCCGTCTAGGAGAAAAGGCATTACCCTCTATCGCCTCCTCGGCGCATCAACAACACCAGTGGGCGGATCTGCCACCGCCGGACTCGAAGAAATAAAGGCCATATTGGCAACAAATCCGGTCTGGCTGCGCCCAACCAGGCGAACCAATGTTGTTATACATCGCAGCTACGCATCAAGTTGTAAGCGCGGTACTTTCGTCGTCGAGCGAAAGCGAAGGGCATAAATTCCCTCTTCAAAAACCAGTATACTACGTATCCTTTGTGTTAACCCCTTGCAAGTCCGTTACCCGCACTATCGAGAAGATAGCGTCGCGGTGTTCATGGCATTCCGGAAGCTCCGACACTACTTTCAAGAGTGTTCGATAACGATGGCCTCTGAAGTACCACTTAACGACATTATAAACAACATGACGCGACGGGCAGGATTGCAAATTGGGCCATTGAGCTCTTACCATTTGATATATCTTACAAACCTCGGCGAGCTATCAAGTCTCAAGTTTTGGCTGACTTTGTCGCTGAATGGACGGCGAACTCCCTAAAGAATCTGGCGCATACTCCAATTGGATTATGCACTTCGACGGCTCCAAAATGTTAGCGGATGAAATTTGGCGTCGTATTGGCGTCCCCAACCGGAGACACGGTCCAATCGTGCCGAGATAATGTACGGACTCTAACAACGCGGCGAATATGAGGCCCTTTTACACGGTCTCCGGATGGCAATCTCCATGGGCATTCAACGCCTAGAAGTGCGCGGGACTCAAACCTCGCAATATCCCAAATAAGCGGAGACTTTGGCGCCAAAGATCCGAAAATGGCAGCATATCGCAGCGCTGTCCTCAAAATGTCAGCCGGTTGAAGGACTTGAATTCCATCCGTCACCCGGATAACAACCAAGCGGCCGACGTCTTGCACGCATTGGCGCCAAACAGCGACGCTGTCCCTCTAACATCTTCCCAGAGCGGCTCTTCAAGCCATCCGTACTATGGGAAGAGGAGTCGGAACTAACAATCCGGAACAAGCCGCACCAACCGGCGATCCAGCCGATGACATAACACCTTCCGCCCACGACATAATGGCAGTAATTGCCCGTGGACAGAACCATTCCTCGCCTACTTGCTTGGCGGGAGCTTCCGAAGACCAAAATGAGGCCCGCTGCATTATCCGGCGATCAAAAGCCTACAAGGTCTATGAGGAGAACTTTATAAGAAAAGCACAACCGAGTCCTTCAAAGGTGTATCTCCGAAGAGGAAGGCGAAACCTCTGGCTGAAGTTCATGCGGACTAGGCGGACACCACGCCGCAGCTCGGGCCCTTGTAGGAAAGGCATTCCGTGCAGGATTTTATTGGCCGACGGCTCGGCGGATGCCGGGACTTAGTCCAAAGATCGTCGGTTGTCGGCTCTTTGCTAATCGAGCCATATGCCACCCACCGCCCTCAAAACTATACCAATTACACGGCCGTTCGCGGTGCAGGGGCTTGACATGGTTGGACCACTTAAAGGGGGAACCCACAAGCAAAGGTACCTATTGGTCATGGTGGATAAATTCACCAAATGGATAGAGGCCAAACCAGTTAAAGCGGCGAGTCCGGACCAGTGATAGACTTTATATCCGGGGTAGTACACCGTTATGGTGTCCCCACAGCATCATCACCGATAACGGCACGAACTTCGCCGCGACGAGGTTAAATCATGGTGCAAAAATATGGGCATCAAGCTCGATTACGCTTGAGTCTATCATCCTCAAACCAGCGGTCAAGTGGAGCGAGCAAATGGTCTCATAATGGCGGCATCAAACCCGGACTAGTGCGGTCCCTTACGAAATCGACACGCCTTTGGGTAGAGGAGCTCGACTCCGTACTCTCGGGCTGCGGACAACGCCTAACCGTACCACGGTTCACACCATTTTTATGGTATCTGGCGCGAAGCAGTTTTGCCTGCGACATCATTCATGACTCACCTCGAGTGCGCATATACGAAGAAAGAGAAGCCGAGTTGGATCGGCGGGACAGCTTGGACACATTGGAGGAAGAGCGCGCGTCGCCAAGGCTCGTTCCGCATTCTATCAACAGCAGGCTCGAAGATACCAAAGCGAAGTAGGGGCCAAGACTTACAGCGTTGGCGAACTGGTTCTCGCTGCGGACAAGAAAAAGGACAAGCTCAAGCCCAAATGGGAAGGCCCCTTCATCATTGATCAAGTCTTGACCGCGGAGCGTACCGTCTCTGAAATGCATCGGATAACCGACTCGAGCGAACCCATGGAGCGAGCCCGCCTCCGGCGATTCTATGCCTAGCGCCGGACTAAGAGTTCGTCCCCTTCCCCCGTCCAAATTTATTTTATTTTATTTTATTTCAGCTGCCTTTTGTTCATCTTTTTCTTCTCAAACCTATTCATCCAAGCCTTAAAGGGCTTTACCCGCATAACGTTCGCGCACAATTGATGTGCTACCGCACTCATTATACACAGGGGCTTCTTTACCGAAGCTTAATTATCTGGGCTTTATGCCCGGACATGTGTCAAGCCTCCACATGTACCTTTTATTCACCATTATATGCATCGATATGACTTAAGTTTTGGCCAAGCTGGGTTGCTGGCTCTGTGCTTACCCCTACGTTCCCGATTGTTCGGCTAGGAGGTAAAGGAGCACCTCTGCGATTATTCTTGTCGGGTCAGCGGATGTGTACCTCGGTGGGTGAAGCCGAAAGCTAAGCGTTCTTAAGGAATATTCGATCGGTGACTTAAAGATGATTTTTATCCACTTATTTATCTGCCCCAGGATGTTTTACGCTTTTTCGCAGCCCGGACATGCACTTTAGGGCATACCACCCCAATGGAAAGGAACCCTTAACGGAACTATTCTCCTGGAAGATGTTTCTTACTAACCATGTAATATAACATAACTAGTTGGGTACTTATGCGATAAAGCACCGATGACCCCTACGCTGGTCTCCACGCATACCCCGGTTGTTTCATAACCGAGAAGGTATTCGGACACACTCGGACTCTAGGGTCCCGAGGTCGAAGCGAAAAGGTCGGAAAAGACAAGCGATCTACAATCCGGCTAGAAGACATTTTGTATGTCATTTTATAATACATTGTCAAATCGACGGTGATTGTATTCTTCCTCAATCCCGTCTAACGGTTGTCTAATTTACAGATCTGTTGGGAAAATTTTGCCAACTCCACTTGGCGTATACTAAACTCACAGGATCTCCTTCCCATCGGGCCCCACAGTCCTACTTGACCATGTGGTTGGGATCCGCCTTCTTGTACTGCGTCTTTACCATGGCCCAGCTTCCACAGCACCTTGGCGGCAGGCGAAATCTTCCATAAATGGAAGCGCCGCCGCACTCCTCAGCTTCTCCAAGCTCCCCAAGACCTTCGGGTATGGAGAAGGCCGGCCATAACGCTGGATGGCGCCTCTCATAGCCTGCCGAACTCGTTTGATCGGTTGCAACAATTGGAAGTTGATCACCCGTTATTACGGCATCTCCTCCATGGGCGACACTGTGAGCATACCTCTGAGACATATTACATCAAATTGACTTCCTCGCCGAACTCTTCTTTTCAAAGGAGTTCGCTCAAGCACTTACTATATATGCCGCGACGAAGCCGCTGATTCTCCTTAACGGAGCCCGATAGCTCGGCCCGAACGCCTTTCAGCTCTTCTCCAAGCTGGGCATGGGCATCCTGGAGCTTGTTCCTTTCATGTTGCACCTTATGCAGCACCCTCTCGCCGGCCTTTAGTTGGCGTAGAAGTTCTTGCCTGTCCGGATCTTGTCCGGCAGCACCTGCAACGTCGTTTTTTAGACTTGCGCAAAGGCCAAACGCTACTTATCCTTCTAAAATAATGCGTTACCAGGAGAGGTCCTTGTGTTTCCTCCTGCGCCAGACAATGCGGCCTCAAGTTGGGCCTTGCACTCTTGCAGCTCCTGAGACAGTTGGGTATTCTTCTCGGTAAGATCCTGCATTTCAAATGATCCTTAAATCAGTTAATATAACTACTTTAAGTCTCGGGGGCTACTGGCATATACAACCGTTAAAATCTCTTACCCGTCGTCTTTTACATACTGCTCCGTGGCTCGGTAAAACTATCTTGGCGGCACGAAGGTGCGCGTCCCCGTGTTAAAGGCATTCAGCGCCTCGGGGAGAAGCAGCGTCACGAAATACTGTCCGTGGCGCTGTGATTCAGGGCACTCTCCACCTCGGACTTGGTGGCGGACAGTCTTTCGGCATCCTCTGTCGGAGGAACGTCCGGCTCGCGCCTTGCGCTCGCCTCCCCCTCCTGACCGGGTGCGGGAGCCCGGCTGGTAGAGGCTGGATTGACAACTTCCACGCCCGCAATCTGGCGGGCGCCTTTTTCCCTATAAAAGTCATGAGCACTCAAAACGCTTCCTAGGAACGTTGCTCTAAAAATAATGAATTGTGAGCTACACCTTTGCGGCGACGCTTCAGTCCGCGCCGCGCTCCTCTTCCGCCTACCGGTCCGGACTGGCCCTTGTTGGTCAGCCACCGCGGGCTCGGCTTCTCGCCCCAGGGGCACCTCCTGCACAGTGCCATCATGTACGGTGGTCAGAAATAAGCAAGGAAGGAATGACGGTGTCAGGGCTTCGGCCGCAATCACCTGGGGAGCCGGGTTTAGTCCGGGGTAGTCGGTCGTGATGGCGACTAAAGCATTATCCATGCTGAGCTGGTGGAACACCCCGTCGATTAACTCCACCTTTATGTCCGGATCCTCTTCGGAGGCCGGATCCTGGGATCTCTCTGGATCCTCAGGCTGCGGAGCCGGACTTAGCATTCCCTCCACAATCCGGCGCAGTTCCTGTGTCGAAAGAATAACACAATGTAAGAAACTTAAGTTTCGAAAGGCACGGGTCGGACACGCTGAGTGTTCACTTACCCAAGGCCGGGATTGTTCATGGAAAACCCATTTAACGGGTTCGTCTCAAGGAAATCCTCCTTCTCCCCTTATACAGGCGGACAAGATCGTCACCAGATCTTGGCCGATTCCGCCCTTTGCGCCATGACGGGTGGCATCATCCTCCCGTTGAAATCCCACATGGGGTGGCCCTGCATTGTAGTGGCTGCACCCCACAGATGCATGTTGCCATGACTCGATCATGGTCAACCGGCATGGGCTAGTAACCTTATTTGTCCCATCGGATAATGGGCGCTCTTGTCTTCCTCGATCGGGGCTCGCGGACGCCAACTAAGGCGTTTCTTGAGGAGCGTTGCTGAACTCCGGAGGCCGATCCGAACAGGGTCCGGCAGCGAGCATCTTCTATATAAAACCATTTCAAGGCCAGTCTTGGCGCCTTCTTAGGGTTTCGGATGGATATCCGGTCCGGCAATCGCCATATTTGGCGCCGCCCACTTGATATATGGACCCCTCGTGAGAGCGGGGACAAGGCAAAACAACCTCTTCCACAGGTAGCGAAGTGGGGCTCGATGCCGTGAAAAGCTCAGCAAGAGCTACGTAACCCGCGATATGCAGGATTGAGGCGGGCGTGAGGTGATGGAGCTGGAGTCCGTAGAACTCCAGGAGCCCGCGGAGGAACGGATGTACAGGAAATCCGAGCCCCCTTATTAGATAGGGGACGAAGCATACCCGCTCCCCTTTGTTGGGATTAGGGGCAACCTCTGCTAGCTTCCCACCTTTGTAGGTGGCGAGCCCGGCTCGAACCGGAACCATGAAGGCGAAGGAGATATCCCCCATTTGGAGCTTCACCAGCTCGTTGTCGCGAAACAGAGCATCTCCTCCAATCTCTGGCGAAGGGCTGGGCCTTGAGAAGAGGAGCCGCGTTGACGGTCCATGATGGAATGGGTTCTTGGTGAAAGCGCTCCAATGAGTATTTGCGAGAGGAAGATGGTGATTTGGATCTGGATTCTTGCCTCCCTTATAGGCAGATTATTCACACAACTAGGGGTAAAACATAAAAGACACCACGGCTTTTCACATTCGCACGACGCGTGGAAGAAGGCCCTTATTGGGCGTGGAAGCCAAGAAGCGCAACATTGATGAGGAAGCTGGACAATTGCTCGCGGTACATGGAACTTAAGGAGAACCCGCCTTGCAACGCCAAGACTACATGCATGCTGGACTTATCGTCATTGAAGCCTGGTTCGGGGCTCTTGAGGAGTCCCGGATTAGGGGTGTCCGGATAGCGGACTACCGTCATCGGCGGACTATCATTTGCGGACTATCATCATCGACGGACTCCAAGATTATGAAGATAGAAGATTGAAGATTTCCCCCCGTGTCCGGATAGGACTTTCCTTGGCGTGGAAGGCAAGCTTGGCGATACGGATATGTAGATCTCCTACCATTGTAACCGACTCTATGTAACCCTAGCCCTTTCCGGTGTCTATATAAACCGGATGGCTTTAGTCCGTAGGGCAACAAACACAACAACCCTTACAATCATACCATAGGCTAGCTTCTACGGTTTAGCCTCCTTGATCTCATGGTAGATCCACTCTTGTAAACATCCACAATATCAATATCAATCAAGCAGGACGTAGGGTTTTACCTCCATCAAGAGGGCCCGAACCTGGGTAAACATCGTGTCCCTTGTCTCCTGTTACCATCCGCCTAGACGCACAGTTCGGGACCCCCTACCCGAGATCCGCCGGTTTTGACACCGACAGTCGCCATTACCTCAACCATTGTTAATCCGGACTGGGCGAGCGTCTTTATCTCGCCCAGGAGCTGACGAACCTCCGCACTGTCATCCTCCTCGAGGCTCCGGGGGCGCCGATTGTGGTGTTTCTTTAGCGGAACGCTTGCAAATTCAGGGAGACCCTTTCGAACTGGGTCGGGAAGCGCAACATCCTCGATGTAGAAACACTCGGAAAGCCATTCTTTAGATGCCTTCCTTGGTGTGCCAGACGGGTATCCGGTATTGGTGATGCGCCACACTTTGGCTCCACCCGCTTCAAATATTGACCCCTCATGGTTACGCGGGACAAGACAGCACAATTTTCTCCACAGCTCGAAATGGGCATCAACACCCAGAAATAGCTCGCATAAAGCAACATAACCTGCGATGTGCAGGATAGAGGCGGGAGTGAAGTTGTGCAGCTGGAGGCCGCAATATTCCAAAAGCCCTCGGAGGAATGGATGGACTGGAAATCCAACACCCCTCAGCAGATAGGGGACGAAGCACACTCGCTCCCTTCCGGATGGATTGGGGAAGTCCTCTGCCTGAGTCACGCCATTGAAGGAGACCGACCCTGCTCGGGCAGGGACCAGATCCGCGGGAGGAAGAAATCCCTACGTTTGCAGCTTTGCTAGCTGACTATTAGTCACAGAACACTTCTCCCACTCGCTTTTCTTTGAGCTGGAATGGGAGGAGGAGCCGGGAATGCTAGCCATGTTAGAATGGTTTCTCCTAGCAGTCTCTGGGGATCTTATCGGTATGGCGTCGCATAGACCTGAGATCCAGCATCTTTAATAGGTGCGCTCCCTGGCATGGACGGGGTGTTATTTGCAAAAATACCCTGACTTTCCACATTCGCTCGACACGTGGAAGACGAAGTTATTAGTGCGCAGAAGCCGAGGGGAACAATATTGAGTCAACAACCGAATACATTACTTGGGGAAGTGAACCCACCTTGCAATGCCGAAGACAATTCAAACGCCGAACACCTCGTCATTGAAGCCTGGTTCGGGGGCTACTGAGGGAGTCCTGGACTAAGGGGTCCTCGGGCTTCCGGCCTGTTATCCATGGGCGGGACTGATGGGCTGTGAAGACACGAAGACCAAAGACTATACCCGTGTCCGGATTGGACTCTACTTGGCATGGAAGGCAAGCTAGGCAACCGACTATGAAGATTCCCTCCTATGTAACCGACCTCATCTAACCCTAGATCTCTCCGGTGTCTATATAAACCGGAGAGCATAGTTCGGATAGCACAGATTCATTACCATATACCCATAGGCTAGACTTCTAGGGTTTAGCCATTACGATCTCGTGGTAGATCAACTCTTGTAACACTCATATTCATCAAGATCAATCAAGCAGGAAGTACGGTATTACCTCCATAGTGAGGGCCCGAACCTGGGTAAAAATCGTGTCCCCCGTCTCCTGTTACCATCGATCCTAGACGCACAGTTCGGGACCCCCTCCCGAGATCCGTCGGTTTTGACACCGACAGCCTCTTACTGGCCCGTAAAGTAAAAGGGCCGAGACAAAATTGACATTTATTTCGACCTGCTAGAGGCCTGCGGGCCATTTCCATTTATACGGCCCTATCGAGCTTTTGGCCTATTAACAACCTGCTAAGAGCCGTTGTTACGGTGGGCCACATCATTTGGGATCCACTTAATATTATTTTGACCAGACCAGTTAAGGCCTGCTTTGACTACATATGTTTGTTCATTTGTATGGCATCCAGGAAATATTTGGGCATGTTGGCCCCCATTTCAACGATATAGCATATTCAAGAATTATCCTACTCTATACTATCGCCTCCAAAAACATACACTATACAATAAAAAGACTAAGGCATAGAAACATAGAATAATCCTACACTATAAAATAAGGAAATTACAGCCGAATATACCCACTGGGAATTATAGTTCGGCACCAGTGATAATAAAGCGTACACAAACAGTAAATTACATACACTGGACAAATAAAGCTCATATATCATGGACACGCATCAACATAACTTACCATTTGAAGTATAATCTCTTCAAAAAATAGGATTGGCCGGATGCAGATAGCACAAATTTCAGTCTGCAAAATCTCCAATTCCTTCGTGGTTACCTTAGTGTCTTGTTTCATTTTTTGACTCATGCATCTAATACCTGCATGTCCAGTCTCAACTTGTTGATTGTACGTTGAGAATCATGTACACGTTGTCTTGCCACCGCTAGTTGATGCTCAAGAACATCAGCACATTCCAATTCCAATCCATAATCATTCGGTAACGACCATGCCGCACTGCTCGCAGATCTTTGTGTTGATGTCACTTCATCCTGAAATGTTTCTGTAAGTACACATGACTAGGGCAAAAATATAGTTACAACAGTGAAGCGAGCAAGACAGACTATTTTGTACATGGCAAAACAGGACTAACAATAATGTTACATGTCATGAAGCATAAGCAGGTGATATTTTTAAAAATTATAAAATGGTAGTCTGTGCAGCCTGCATACAGAAATCTCTCTTAGCTCACCAGAGGAGCATGATGTTGGGGCCAAATCCAAAACACAGACAAGTTACAAATTTAGACAACATGTTGCGTATAAGTAAGCAAGCAGTTGGCCATTCTGTAGCTCAATTGAAGACTTAGGGAGCATAATGAACAACAGAGGGATTCATACAAACCTACTACAGCAAGCAAAACTATGCAATCATTAGCCTAGTATAAACTAGATTGTGAGCCTGATGCAGTAATAGGTTGTTTATAGACTTCAAAGCTTCAGGCACACTTCACCAGAGTAATTAAATGGTAAGGCCTTTAATTATGTGAAATAATAGTTATACAAGTACCCAACATCAGGCATCATTGTTTGGGCATCTCATTAACTGAGGACAAATAAAGCAATTGAAAAGAGCAAATTAACTATGCCTGAAACAAACAAGGAGTTGAACTGTTGAGTTGGATACAGTGACTTACCGTAACTAGTTGAATAGGCTCAGTGTGCTCCTACTTCTCTTGCAAGGCTCCTTCCTAACATCTTGTACTTGGAAATCCTCAATCTTATCTTCATTGCACCCCCTCTGCAAGGTGACACAAACTAGTTACTCGTCTCCTTGGAAGATAAATATGCAGACTTTCCAATCTGTGAACAACACAAAAGGATGAGATTATAACAAAATAACACCACATAATGAAACATGCCACATCTCTTGCACTTGCACACAATGAAATGAGCATTTACTATGTGTGCACTATGTAAAAACTAGGCATACCTTCGAACTGGATCTCCAGGTACTCTTGGAGAACCTACTTTAGTGTACAGCCAAACCTTTATGTCACCTATGAGTTAGACAAGCCCCCACTACAGCAGCCCTTAGTGTTTAAATCGTTGACAAACTCTGTTAGAGTGTTAGGTCAAGAACAACAAGTAATCAAAGCAAACAGTCCTGGTATGGCTGGCTAATGCAAACAAGCAATTAAACAGATGTGTGAGCAAATCTTGCATACTCCCTCCTTCCATCTATATAGGGCCTAATCGTTTTTCGAGGCTAACTTTGACCAAGTGTTATAGCAATAATATATGACATGCAACACAAAGCATACCGTCAAATTCGTACGTGAAAGGAGCTTCCAATGATATAATTTTCACATTATACATCTCATGTATTACTAGTCTTATCAATAGTCAAAGGCGGTCTCGAAAAACACATTAGGCCCTATATAGATGGAAGGAGGGAGTATCAAGAAAAGAAGCAAAGAAGGAGGCTTAAAGACCATCACTTGACTGACCAGATTTAAGGGGCATTTAAACATCATGTGCAACGTATGAACTAACATAAACATTGCATATTCCAAATTCTACAATGGAATGCACATGTATTAGGTTATGCCATGTATGATGATGCCTAAATGTACACTATAGCAGGCAGGAGTGATTCATCATTGCACGCACAATTGAATTGCAGGTTAAGGGCCAGTTCTATTCCGCCTTTTCAGAGCTTATTGTCAAAATAAGCCATAAAAGGTGTAAAGAAGTAATTTTTGAGTTATGGTCTTGGGCTTAACTTATTGCTTTGGAGGGGGGTGTTTCGGGTAGAAGCTCACTAAAAATTGAAGGGAAGGGGAATAGTGAAATGACTCTGTTGTCTGCCTATATTACACTCAAAATGCAACTGCTCATGCCCGCGTCACACCTGACCATCAAGTAAAAACAAACACGCAAGCATTCATTGCCCTACCCGCTTGCATCTCCTCTCCCCTTTCCCTCTACCTCGATCCCCTGCCTGCAACGCTAGGGTTCCTCCAGCGAGCCGTTGCCACTGGTCCCATCTAGCCTGGTCCTCGACGATGCTCTGTCCAGCTAGGCTACATGGCCGGCGGGTAGGACCAAATCTCCCTGACTGCTCCTCCCTCTGGCGCCGCCCCTCATTCTCATGGTCTCCAGCAGCAGCTCCACAGTAGTCCGTCCAACGCACTACTCTGGCGGGCACCGCACAACTACGGCTGATGCCACACTACGGCACAGGGCACCTTGTTCCCCCTCCCCTCCTCCCAGGCCGTGGCCTTGAGGTGTTGTTGAAGGATGAGCTCATCCAACAAGGTGAGGATCTCCTATGATTTTTTGCCAAATTTTCATTCTGATCCACTATACAATGAATTTCTATGAGCCGCTTCTGCTGCTGCTATATGACGCGTTGCTATGAGCTGCTCCTGCTGCTGCTATATGATGAATTGCTATGAGTTGATGTTGCTATATGATGAATTGCTATGAGCTGTTGTTGTTGCTGCTGCTATATGATGAGTTGCTATAATCTGCTCCTACTGCTGCTATATGATGAATTTCTATGAGCTGCTCCTGCTGCTGTTATATGATGATTTTTTATGAGCTGCTCCTGCTGCTATATGAACAATTGCTATGATCTGCTACTGGTATATGATGAATTGCACACTGTTGCTGCTGTATGATGAGTTGCTGTGAGCTGTTGCTGCTATATGATGCTTTCAGGTGGTGCTGCTATATGATAATAACCAGCCACTTGGACCATCGAATTTCAATAAATAATTGTTCTTCATTTAAATGTGGTTCAAGCGTTCTTCGTTTAAATTAGGCAATGGGATCTCTATGGAAGACATTGACCAAATTAGATTGTGCCAAGTAGATGGTATCTTTGTATTTGCATTTTGTACAAATAGTGATGGTCTGTTTTCCTATCATATTAGTTACTGCACTGGGTTAAATTTGTGATGTTTGCAAGTCAAATTAATTTTCATATGGGCAGCAAAACGACAAAATATAATGCAATCTAGACTTTTCACTGATCATACCAAATATAAGCTGAAAAGGAAGGCAATGAAAAGAACTGGTTGGCTTATTACCTGGAGCTTATATTCACAGGTGCTTATTTTCTTAGGATAACTCGTAAAAACTGTCCCTAAGAAACTTGGCCAATAGAACTGACATACAAATCACATGTCACAATGATTGCAATGGAGGAGTGACCTACCATAGCACACTGTATAGGCTCACCGTTGCCTCTCCTTCTTTTTGCGATGTTCCATGAAATTGCCACATACATCTTGTACATTTTCATTGTGTAACCCCATTTGCAAGTTGACACGGCTAATTTCAGACATCTCTACATGATAATACATTGCATATCCCTTGCGCATATTTAAACCACCAATTAACGATTGTGTGTGTAGCATAAACTAGCCATGACTCTGTGGGAGGCACTCTAAGGGAGCCTAATGTGGTGCACTGGAATTCCTACATGCCACCTACGATTCTGTGTAATGTACTACATCTGTTCCTAAATATATGTCTTTGTAGAGATTCTAGTATGGACCACATACATATGTATATAGATGCATTTTCGAGTGTAGATTCACTCATTTTGCTTCGTATGTAGACTATAGTGGAATCTCTAGAAAGACTTATATTTAGGAAAGAAGGTACGAGGTAGTATCATGTATGACATCTACATATCTAATTTAGCAGCCAGTAGTAGAAATCTTGTCTGCACAAAGGGATTACTGGTCGAAAATCCTAGCAAAGCACGCTGGCAGGCACATAACAATACAAGAGAGAGAGAGACGCACTTACAAGATCATAGCAATGCCTCAGTCCCGGATCTTGGTTGGTCAAGCTGTTAGATCCAGAAGAAACATCGCCCTTGTAGTTTTTGTCAGCTGCATAACAGGTAACAGCGACCTGTTAGTATATTTGAAGTACATTGGGCAGGTGATGCTAGACGAGTTTAAAGGTGACAAGTACCTAGGCCGTGGCGGGTGCTTGGCATCTTGCCAGACGGTGGGAACCATGTTAGAAACGTCAAGGGTGATGAGCTGCGCTGGCTGTCGGGGTCCGGTAAGGAGATCTAGAACCGTCGAGTAGGGTGTTTGTGGAGCGGCTCTGGTAGGGTGGACTATGGTGTGGGCGAAGCGGATCTATGGTCGTGGACGAGGGCATTGGTGAAGCTGCTCCGGTGGTTGGGTTAAGGATGGTGTCGATGATGCGGATCTGCGGCCATGGACGGGGCGTCAGAAGTTGCTCCGGTAGCTTGGATGAGGGTGCGACGAAGTAGATCAGAGGCCGTGGACTTGTGAGTTGGCAAAGTGGCCCCGGTATGGTTGAGAATGGTATAGGCGAAGCTACTCCGGTAGGGCTGATGATGGTGTCGGCAAAGCGGCCTCGATAGGGTTGAGGAAGGTGTCGGCACAGAGGATCAGAGGCCGTCGACGGGGCTGTCGGTGGGGCGGCTCCCGAGGGGTTTGGATGAAGCATATCCGGTGGGGAATACGAATGAGCCGCTGCAGATGCTTTGCGGTTGACAAGAGTACCGGCGAAGCAGATCAGACGCCGTGGACAAGGCCGACACTGAATGGGCTGTGGTACAGTGGTGGATGATCAGTCTACTTGTTTCTAGTGGAGGTGGGAGGGGTAGATGCGACCGCAGAAGCAGATCCGATGAGGTGGACGCCGCTGGCAGTGAATGGGCTCTGGTACGCCGGTGGATGAGCAGTCTAGGGTTTCGAGAGGGGAGGGGTAGAAAGGCCGATGAAGTACAGACGGCGTGATGTAAGATGCTCGGTCTTTGTGGAGTTAGTCGTTTTTATGGAGGGGGAGGAAATGGGGTGCCGTGTGGTGGGGGGAACTAGAAGTTACGAAAGCAGCCCCGACCTATTATGTAGATGAGGGCGGTATTGTAATTCTTGTTCTCCGTGCACCAAGGACACAAGGGGAATTTCGCATGCTAAAGACTAGGTGGCGGAAATTTTAGAAGGAGGTGGGAGATTTTGCCGCCCGCGGGATCATTCATATCCAGTTTCAACTAATATTGGACCGTGCTAGCGGGAAGGTCATGCGAGACTGTGTACACAAGGCACGCGCTAGCAGTTAATAACTGGTGTGAAGTCCACCCAAGAAAAAAAGACAATAACTCAAGATGATGCGCCGATAACTTGGATGTTCACACGGGCGCGGCCAATCGTACGGGTGTAGAGGCGCGTTCACAAAAAAAGGGATCAAACGCTCAGCCTATGTATTTCTCGTGTAAATAGATAATTTAGTGCCATTAGTTATTTACTTTAAACATAATGCATTGACGTGTTAGTGTAGAGGCGCACAAAAAGAAATGGATATTGTAGTCCCACAAAAGAAATGGATATTGTAGTCCGCACTTGAATGTGTTACCTCATATGATTACATAGCCTCCATTTCATAAATTGCATACCCGTTGAATTCATATATGAATATTACATATATTACTTCATAGTAGAACCCTAAATCATCCAATACTAATGAATTTGAATGCAAGAGTAACGATGGTGCGTGTACATGATAGCTACATTGGTTGTTTGAAGAAACATCACTGTAACTTTGGCATGAACAATTGAAAAGTTTTATTTAGATAGAAAAAATGTGATATGTGAGTGTCCAATCTTTATAGTGTTGAATCGATATTGTACCTTTGGCCACGATACGAAGTAGATATTGATTTATGTTCAAGCGATGCACGTCCACGATCGCTAGATAGTGATACGTGAATGAATTGTGCAATCTCTCTCACACGCATACACATCTCATTTCCCCGTGGGCATCGGAATCACACACTCGCACTTCATGTATTTCTCTCCCTCCGTCAAGGTTAGAATTCGTCTTTCTACCCCGTCCTACAAGTCTCTCGCACAGAAACACACACGCTCTCTCTGTCAAACACGCCCACCCCTTTAATTCCGCCCACCCACAACCACTAATGTCTCAAAGTATAATTATGTCTCTCACACATATGCCTAAGGTTAACTCAAGTTCCGGAACCATATGAATACATACAATGTGATTCCAGTAGAGCACCTTTTGTTTTGAGATTTCGCTCTCTCTCTCTCTCTCTCTCTCTCTCTCTCTCTCTCTCTCTCTCACACACACACACACACACACACACACACACACCGCCGACATTGTTTCTTGCTTCATTTTTCCGGCACTTGCATGCACACCGTTTGTTTATCTTGTGATGCTTTAAGTATGCCTCACACACATGCTATCTACCTATCCCTTAATATAGATATGTGTCACACAAACTCCTTCTCCCTACTAGCAAGAGGCCCATGCGTTGCACAGAACATCAAGATGCATTTGTATGAGTAGTTTATCTTGTGGGAGAAAAGGATGAATGAGGGAATGCCTTATTTGCAAATGTGGAGAGGGGTGTGGGTATCTTTTTGCAAAATTTCCATAGTTTCCTTCCTATCCGTTAGATATAGATTGGATGGCCTATATTGCAGGATGGCAAGAACACCATCATCACCAACTCTGTTTTTTATAAGAGTAGAGATATGCAAGTGTCACTGCCCCCCCACACCCACACACACACACACACGCACACACTTCCCGACACCGAAGGAGTAGGGTGACACCTCGATCTTGATACTTATCTATCGCCTGGCTTCTCTCTCAAACACACACACACACACACACACACACACACACACACACACTACCCGTCACCGAAGGAGTAGGGTGGCACCTCGATCTTGATAGTAATCTATCTACTCCTCTTTCAAACACACACACATACACACACACTCTCTAGTTGTGCCTCTGTGCCTACTGCGCACACTCTCGATATGTCTTTCTCTCCTCCTCCCCCCCAACCCCAACAATGACAGCAGAAGGGTGACAACTCGATCTAATCTTAATTTGTCAATTGGTTTTTCTCTCAAACATTGTGTCTCTGTGCCTCGCTCATACACTCTTGGTACGTATTTGTCACCATAGCCCCCTCGATATGTAGACTTCTCACGCGCGCACAACTGTAGTGACGATGATGCTGAACCCAGTGTGCCTTGTTTTTACCGGCCTCATGTGATAGTTTTCACCTTGTTTTCTGTTAATTGACAAGGCAACCTTTTCTTTGTTACTACTAGTGAATCTGAAATCATTCGTGACAGACATAAAATATATCACTTCAACCCAATTATCGCAATAACTATTTTAAAAGAAACTAGCTAGATGCCCGTGTGTTGCACGGAACATCAAGATGCATTTGTATGAGTAGTTTATCATGAGAGATACTAGAAAGATGCCCATGCATTGCACGGAACATCAAGATGCATTTATATGAGTAGTTTATCTTGTGAGAGAAAAGGATGAACGAGGAAAGGCCTTATTTGCAAATGTGGAGAGGGGTGTGGGTATCTTTTTGCGAAATTGCCATAGTTTCCTTCCTATCCGTCAGATATAAATCGGACAACCTATATTGCAGGATGGCAGGCACACCATCAACACCAACTCTGTTTTTTATAAGAGTAGAGAAAAGGATGAACGTGGGAAGGCCTTATTTGCAAACATGGAGAGGGGTGTGGGTATCTTTTTGCAAAATTGCCATAGTTTCCTTCCTATACGTTAGATATAAATCCGATGGCCTATATTGCAGGATGGCACACACACCATCATCACCAACTCTATTTTCTAGTCCCTCCATTCCTAAATATTTATCTTCTTAGAGATTTCAACAAGTGACTACGTACGGAGCAAAATGAGTGAATATACACTCTAAAATATGTCTACATACACATCCGTATGTGGTAGTCCATTTGAAATCTGAAAAAGACAAATATTTAGGAATGGATGGAGTATAATATAAGAGTAGACATGGAGATATATCTCCAGCATGGTCTATAACAAAAATGTGTTGGACTGCTTAGCGCCGGATGCTCGCAACGCGATGACCTGAGTTCAAATTCCGTCTTTAACTTTACATTTTTATATTATATAATTACTTATTTAATATATACTTCTTTTGCTACTGTACTGACATTGGAACCCACAAAGTACTTAGAATACAAGATTAAGGATGGACTTTTTTCTTTTTAACTTTCTGTACGAAGTTGTAGCCATCCTGGAAGTCACATGCACACTGTACATGCAATTAAATTTTTACAGAGGGAGAATCATACACGCAATTAACTCAAATGGATTGGATGTGACTCTATTATTTCCAGCATAAGAGCATCTCTAATGGCAGCCGATAAATTTCCTCCCACTTCCTTCCGCGGAGGACGACATCAAACGCCAGCGGCATACATTTTCACAACTCTAACCAACCAGATGAAATTCGTGCAAAAACGGACTGTTTTCATATAAGCATGAAGGATTTCGTATTAAAAAGCCGGATCTTCATATAAACATGATGGATTTCATTACATTTACATGAAATAAGCGGTGCTAATCCGGCTCTCTTGGTATAATTAATACTCCCTCCGTCCGGAAATACTTGTCCTAGAAATGGATGTATCTAGACTTATTTTAGTTATAGATACATCCAATTTATCCATCCTTAGAACAAATATTTCCTGCCAGCCGGAGAGGGAGTACCTAATCTAAATGGCCGCCCGCGGATCCCTTTGTCTTCCTCATGTCCGGCAGACACTTGCGGGGTTGACGAAGGTCCTCGGAAGAGACGAAGTAGCAAAGGAACCACTTGAATTCGCAGTCATTGCCTCGGCGGTGGCCTTCATGGAACCCAAGTGGTGGCGACCTCATGTGTTCTACTTCTCCTTGATGATGGCGGCAGAATGGAGAAGCTGGCAACCGACTCATTGCTCTCCACGCACCCGGCTTCTGTCTCTGCCTGCATCGCGCTGTCGCGGGCACGGGAGGCGCGGCCACCGCAGAAACTGATGGCGCGATATGACGCGGCAGCAACAATGTCCGTACCAGCGTGCTCACCACCGTGCCAGCATGCTCGCCACCGTGTCAGTGTGGAGCAACTCACCACTCCTCATTGAGCTAAACTGGAGCGGCGAGTTGCTGAACCACGCGCCGACTTGGGGCGGCAACTGGCTCCGTCGGGCCAAGCGAGGTTGGTGAAGCACCAAGTGGCCTTGCCCGTATCCGGAGGGCTCGGCGGGCCACCCAGCCAGGTAGTGTGCTGGAGAACGGCTCCTCGGAATCCATCGGAAGAGTGGAGAAAATGGTGAAGGAGGAGATGGGGGAGCGGTGGAGGGGTGCGATTCTTGCCCGCTGTCTGGCTGGCCTCGTTTAAATAGAGGGCAGACGGTAGGAGCTTGGCCAACATCTGGCCTCGTTTAAACTGAGGGCGGACGAGAGGAGCTCGGTCGGTGTTGCGTTTAATTCCGGCCCTCTCATGAATGGACGTGTGGCCGGAGTAGGTTTCTCGGTTTGCATGCGGGTTTAACGGAGGGGTTTGATGGAGACGAGGAGGGGTGTTCAACCGGGCGTGCAGCGGGCAGTGCAGTACTATTCGATTTGACAGCGAGCAGCGCAGTTCCTGATACAGCTTTAATGCGGACGAGGGAGGGGGTAGCGGTTCCCGAAATGTTGAACGGCCAATGATGCATCCTCCTTCAATTAGCATCGTGGATGCATCAGGGAAGTAGTGGGAGGAGGACCGGGAAAAGAGGCTGCACGATGTGAATGCAACACAGTTTGCACTCATATAAAGGCGCCCCTCCATTCCAATGCATCTACCACATCGTACGCACCTAAGCATTTTCCTAAGCACCTACACTAAGCGCAAAATTCCTCACTGCAGACCCATGGCGGCGATGGGTGCGAGCGGCCAGCGGCTGTGCCAGATGGTCCATGATGCCAGCCTGTGGCATGGCGCCAAGGATCATCTCCAGATGGTATTGGCGACCGGCTGGTGGATGGCCGCTGTCGACGCCAACTACGACTCTCATTTGGACCAGATGATCGTTGCCACCACCAACAAGTTCACCGTCCTCAAGAAGCTCGCGGACGACATCGTCGTACTCCTCCAGCCTGCGTGCCTGGGCTCCTCATTGCCTGCCACCCTAATCGGCCTCCATGGCTGGAACTTCTTTGAAGCACTGGTGGCCCTGCGACTGCCCGCCAATGCCACAAAGAATGTACACCTGGAGGTCGCGCTCGCCGCGAGGTGCCTCGCCCTGCAAGAATTCGTCGACCAACACATCCACGTGTATGAGCAAATCATGTACATAGGTATCTACAAGGCCAGTGAGGACGCTACGACGTTGGCCTTCCTCAACCAGCTGGAAGCCTTGGATGCCTTTGCTGAGAAGCACCTTGACCTTGCCACAAAAGTCGCCGCTCCTTAGCCGCCGGTCGGTGGCCCGACGCACTAACTTGAGGAGGAGGAGGTCGTACGTTGATGGATGCATCTTTCTTCTTGCCTCCTGTAACCACCACTATGATCGCATCATCGTGGCCTTAATTCTTATTATGCTATTGCATTCTCGTTCCAGTCAATACCGACATGTGCGATCCCTTAATTATATGCATCACTGTAACTAGTACTCCATCCGTCAATTTATAAGTTGTGCTTACCTTTTCCATCAACTTCGTGCAATGCACGGGCATCTTGCTAGAAACACTAGAACATGTCGGACCGCATGTGAACAAAATGACGACGCGCCAACCTAGCTACTACGTACCCTGCTTATTTGGTGGAAATAACCCCGACCTATCGTTTCCAATCGTCATTTCTATCTATTGATCGTGCCAAGGGGAAGAACCAAATGTTACAATTTATACATGTTTCTCTACTCCAACTCCTATAAAAGACTCAGTTGGTGATGGTGGTCTGCCTGCCATCCATTGTTTCTGACCATTAGATCTGCATCTAACGGTTGTGAGGTAAGTTGTGGCATTTTTGCAACAATAGCCCGCTTCTCTGCTCCAATTTGCAGAAAACCCATTATTATCTTGAAAGCAACCACATCCCTCCCTCACCTCATCAAAACAGCTTGAGAAATATATTTTGAGTGAAAAGTAATATATTAGGAGTATATCAAAACAAGAGTGATTTCTTTCAAGTTTCTGAACAAGTACTAGTATTCTACTACTTTGGATCCGTCACAACGCACATGCACATTGCTAGTAAAAGGAAAAGGCATGCCGCGTTCGCGTCGCACCCCCACACGCCCGGTAATCGGGAGTACTCCACGGCCCATCCGGCACGCCACATAGTTAGGGAAGGCGTGTTGCCTAGTATTTTTACTTTCATGTGGGACCGCAGTTGAGCAAACCGACTATTGGCAAACCACACCCCGCCCGTCGCCGGGTTGGAAAACAGAAACGAGGGGAAGATCTAGCTGTAGCACGGAAGCCAACAAATTTGGTATCTGATGGGGCTCGTTGATAGAGTAGGTGCATTCCGTATTACTACTCCTACTAGTACGAAGTTTGTACTACAACTTGTACTACCACTATACAACTAGGTGTACGTGCACGGCACAACATCGTAGGAACAAAAAAACGGGAAGATCTTGTTTTGGGTGATTTTATCTTTTTTTTTCAGTCAACGTAGTATGAATAATATGATATGGGGGGCACCCATGAAGCTTATGTGGCTCGGTTGCATGGCTACGAAAGCTTAGAGAAAAATAAATAGATAATGTGTTTAGAGTGCACTCCACTAAATATATATACTTTGGATCCATTGAAACGCACGGGCCGACACATCTATACCCCTACTAGCAAGATGTCCATGCGTTGCATGGAACATCAATATGCATTTCTATGAGTAGTTTATCTTGAGGGAGAAAAGGATGAATGAGGGAAGGCCTTATTTGCAAATGTGGAGAGGGGTGTGGGTATCTTTTTGAAAAATTGCCATAGTTTCCTTCCTATCCGTCAGATATAAATCGGACGGCCTATATTGCAGGATGGCAAGCACACCATCCACTACTGCATGAGACTGCTAACACGACACTACGATCAGAGACCCTTTGCCGAAACTGTGTGCGATGCAATAATCGCAAACGGTGGTGTAAAAAAACCATCAAAAAAGGTGCAAAACGTTTGCGATGATGTATGCATCAAACACAGTTTAGGATTTGGTTGCATGTGCGATGCAGGGCATATGGTTAATCCATTCAAATTGTCTGTGATGAGGCAGAACAATAGAAACGGGCAGCCATAACAATGTGTGTGCGATGCAGGACACACAGTTAATCCATTCGAAGTGTTTGCGATGAGGTAGAACAACAAAAATGGGCAGCCATATCAATGTGTGTGCGATATACGGCATACGGTTAACTCGGACGAACTGTTTTCGATTAGGGAACACAACCGAAACGGTTCAACTTAACAAGATGTGTGTGATATGCAGCATACATTTCACATGGATGAACTGTTTGCGATGAGCCAAAAGAACACAAACAAGTCGTGTAAACAAGATGTGTGTGATACGTGGCAAACAGCCGACTTGGATGAATTGCTTGCGATGAGAAATTACAACACAGACGGTCAATACAGTTACTTCGTGTGTGATTCTGTGTGTACAAAAAGCTTTTAAAAATGCAAACTAATTGCTTGCGGTGTCTAGGAGTATCACACGATGCGTCTGAGAGTACTCATGTGCGATGATTAGTATGTTACACATACGTTTCTTTATGTGAACATGTGTGTGAATTTGCAATATGGACATTTAATATGCAAATGCCTTCTGGACATCGGGCACATGCTTAAACTCAATGAACTATGTACGATACTAATACTTTCCATGAAAATTTATGAACTTGAGTGACAGCATTTGAGTAACATATATATAGTGGTTACACTATTCGACAAAAGGAGGATCTTCGTAACACGGTTTTGACAACCATATGGTCCATATCTACATACTTAACATAGTAACAACTATCACATTTTAAGAGGCTAAGGGCCAACAACCATATGGTCCATATCTACATACTTAACATATATAGTAACAACTAGCAAATTTTAAGAGGCTGAGGGCCAACAACCACAACTATCCACTGGAAGCATCTTGATCACGGTGACTCAGCATCTCGTCAATGAAAAGGAAGAGCCCTCCTGTGCCTTGGTAGAGTAGGAGTAGAATAGTGTCTCCAATTTTCCAATATGGATGCATTGCCACGAGAAGCGAGAACTTGTTAATTTGAATGGTTCCATTTTTGCGGGAAATGTAGTACCTTGCAATCACTTTGTCGTTATTAGCAGGCACAAGTGTAATTCGACCAAGCCGGGAAATCGATCCAGGAACGGCTACACGGGGCAATTTCTGTTGACATGTAGAATAAAAAACAGTTGTAACATATCATTGAAGATATATATAGTTTATGAGCATCAACATTAAAATAAGACTTTTTACCAGCGCTTTGTGCACACAATTGGTCTTGTTCAGTGTGTGCACCATAGGTCTAATTAATTCCATCCAAAATGCAGCATTCATATGTTGTGCTATCTCTGTCAGATTATCAACAAAGTTTATGACATGCTTCAAGTCCTTCAAGTGAAACTTGGTACGCTTAGTAACATATAGACCGTTCACTATGCATCCAACATATCCTGCTTAAAAGGTCGAAAGGAATTATTTATTCAGAACATGGCAAAAGAATATATAGTGCGCATAAATTGGTAAACATAATTATTTACTGCCTAGGAATGGAGTCAGAATATGATATCACAATTGGTTGCTTAAATAGTGATCAATTGGTTGCTTAAATAGTAATATGACAGCATGGAGAAAGTTGAAAGGACACTAACCTCGATCGACTTTGATCGGTGATGACGTTAGAAGTAAACATCCATGTTAATTAGACCAGGATGTGGTGCACGCACTAGAATTTTATTGCCAGCTTTCAGTTCATAACACTTAGAAATTTTTCTCCAAAGGTCTGCATTAGAATAGGAGTGGCCATCTTTATCAAGTATTACGCTAACCGTCATTGTAAACCCATGTTGTGTTGTCAATATGACATCCCGGGAGTCATCAGCAAAGTAAAGCCCAAGATTTCCTTCTACTCCTATTCTTGCAAAGCAAGGGATGTACTGCTTGAAATGAAAATTAACATCGTAAATTAGATATATTGAAATAACCGAGAAAGATGCAAATATGGGAGTAACTGATAGAACATATTCATATATAGATGCAAGCAAAGTACAAAAATATAGAATTAAAAATAGATAATGTAACAAAGATTTGATGCAAATATATAGATAATGTAGCAACAGACGGTATATGTTCACAAATTTAGGCCATGCCGACCGTGGTAGGTTGAGATTGAACATACCGAGCGCTCCCTGAAGTCATCCGGAATGGTGAGATAGAACTTCGTTTCCGACTGGCCACGACCACAATTGCCCGATTTGTGCTTGCATTGTGCACACATGAATGAACACCCACGAATCAGCTAGAACAAAAATGATTCCATGGTGATTTCCGCCGGTTGATTAACACCTACGGGCGGACTGCGATAAGAGATGAGTGAATATTTTGCTAATTAAGTTGATTACCTTCTCCATGAGAAAAATCCCCGGCCCAATCCTGCAGAAAACCCCGGTTGACCAGAGTCTAGAATGTCGGTGCAGATAGGCGGCGGAAAGCGGTGGAGGCGAAATCCGGTGCCATTTGGAGCGCGACCTACGGCCGCCGCCAACAGCCGTCGAGCTTAGGGTGGAGAGTTGCAGAGGAGTCTGCGGCGAGTGAGTGTGGGGACGAAGTGGGCGAGGGTTTTCTTTTCCTTTTGCATGTGTGAGTGAACACACACGGTTCACAAAGGCGACGGAGATGAACCATGTGCGATAGTAAATCACCGTGATTGAATGGGAATCCAAATTTCCTTTGTCTTTCATCCATGAGTTTTTTTCTACGATGAACATAAACCCTGCTAATCACCGTTAAAATTTGACACTTTTCCTGGTTCATTTACAATATTTAGGGGATTATGTGCATTTTGTAGGCATTAATGCACGTAATTCAAATTAAACAATTGGTGCATGAAAGGGTGCACAAGAACGGTCTGGAAAAATCATACTCGTGGTATTTAGTAATTTCTCAAGCCTTTTACAAGGAATGGGCAGAGATTTCAATGGAGTCAACCATAAACGCGTCATTTATTGGGTTATCACCTATAGAACAATGAAATATGTGCTTGAAAAATATGACGGCTGGCATGGTGCCATGGTATGGCCTCACCGTGCCCTGGTTAAAAGCTGAGAAGGTTTGATTTATGTCGTCATGCACGCCCTTCATAAATAGAACCATCACCGAGGAAGTTCAATGCTTTCGAGAGGGAAACCACAAAGATTGAAGGGGAATCCAAATTTCCGTCCTAGTTTGACTTTCTGTTTTTTCCAACGCTCAACATACCGCCTCAAAATGAAACGTGTTCAAATTTGACATTTTCCGAACTCATTTACCATATTTAGGGGATTGTGTGCATTTTCTACGCATTAATTATGCACATAATTCAAATTCGAACAATCGGTGCATGAAAAGGTGCACAAGAACGGTCTGGAAAACCATGCTCGCGCTACAAAAAAATGTAACACATGGTTGGAAAACATGACGGCTGGTGTGGTGCCATGGTATGGCCTTACCATGCCCCTGGTAAAAATTGGAGAATATTTTCCTTATGTCGTGATGCGCGCCTTTCATAAAATGAACCATCATCCGAGGAAGTTTCATGGTTTTGAGGGGTAAATCACCAAGATTGAAGGGGGATCCAAATTTCCTTTATCCTTTTGAAAGTACATGTAAGTCCCCATGTGTGGTTTTGGTAATTAAATGACAATCCTTATGGACTAATATTTACATTGAGATATACATTTGAAGGTTAGTCCCATTGTAAAATGACTGAAGAATATTGTAAGACAACTCCTTTGAAGCAATAATTACATCGAGATGATCAAAATGGAGTTCATTGGAGTATATGAAGGATTACCTGCATAGAGCTATGGTTTTGAGCCACAATGGATCAAGATCCTAAAAGGATGATTTGAATGATGAATTCTAGGATACGGTCATAATGGACTCATGTGTTGAGTCATGATTAATCAAGTATTCAAGCAAGCTATTTAAGTGAAGAATTCAATATACCCTTCAAGCCGTCAAGATTAAATAGGGAGTAGAGGTATCGGTTAAACAAGAGGAAGCTCAAAGATCGAACACTAAATGGTCAACACACGAGCGCGAACGATGCACCACATAGGATCTTGTGGTATGATAAGCAATTGTCAATTGAACTTTGTGTACTAACCCATACTATGTGTTGTCTATGTTTTTGAGGGTTAGGTGATTCTCATGGGCTCGCATCGAGAGATAGATTTCAAGTATCCATGAGAGGATGGCATCAAGTGTTGATGATCATGGTTGACAAGGGCAAGTTCAAGATAACCATCCCGAAGGATTACATGCTTGAAGCTTGTGGATGATTACATGATGGACACGTGAAGATGAATACAAAGCAAAGCTTCCCACATTGTGTATGGGGGAGCTACTTGAAGACTTCACCAATGTCTTGCCTTCAACTTGAGCCAAAAAGAAACATCAACATCAAGCTCAAGTGAAAGGCTCGAGTCAAAGGTATTAGTTCCTTTGATGTTAGTGTTGTGGAGTGATGACCAACGAAGAAACATATACACTCAAGAATGGATTCTCGATAGCTATGTAGTGTAGCTCTTTTATGATTCTTGAGTTATAGGGATCCCGCACTATTAAGAGGGGATCAAAGGGGTTCGTGATGGATTTTCTCAAGTCAACATCTTCTCTGCACAATTCCACTCCTATCCTATATACCAAACAAAATCCAAAGCCAAATAGGTTTCCCAAATATATGATAACACCTTTGCATATTAGGCATCCTCCTTTTTGGTTGATCTTGGATGGTTCTCTATGTGAGGACCTAGGGTTTTTCCATAGCTTCAAAACGAGCCCAACATCATCAAAATCGGAGTTCGTATGAAAAAGTTATGCATGTTCTACTTTCGGTATGCTGGCTGTTTTCTGCGGGGACGGAAGTTCTGGGCAGCCCGGAAGTTCCGGGCAAGTTCCGGGGAAAGTTCCGGGTTAATCAGAGTGTTTGCACATATCTGGTCCAAAGGGAGCCCAGAAGTTCCGGGCCTTCCGGAAGTTCCGGGTAGATTCCGTGCCAAGTTCCGGGCTAACCAGATAGTTTGCACATATGTGTCCAATAGGGGGGCCGGAAGTTCCGGGCTTGCCCAGAAGTTCCGGGCTGCGTTTTTCTGTGCGTAATGGGCAGATTTGGTGGGACATTATATAAGGCACCCTTATTCCCCGTCGAGTTAGAGCTTTTGGATATGAGATTTCCCCATTCTTTTGAGCTCTATCCTCCTCCCCCAAGCCTCAAAACTCCAATCCATTTGGGGGAAAACTATCCCATTGATCTAGGGTTTATTTGTTGACCTCCTCCATTGTTCCTCTCCTCTCCCATCCCTACATTGCATTAGTTGCTTTTGGTGGGATTTGAGAGAGAGGGATTTGAGCCTTCTCGTGCTAGACCCCGAAGAGATTTGTGAGAGTTCTTGAGAGAGATTTCATCCAAGCATACACCCACTCCTCCTCTCCCTTTTGAGCAAAAGAAATTTGTGATTTGAGCAAGTCTTGAGCATTTCCCCCTTGATCTTGTTACTCTTGGAGGTTGGAGACTCCTAGGCGGTAGGAGTGCTCCGGTGAGGAATCGACTTGTGATTTGTCCCCCGGAAAGTTTGTGAAGGTTTGGAGGCCGCCTCAAGGTCTACCACTAGTGGTTGGGAATCACCTTCGTGGTGATATCTCAAGGAGAATAGGGTGAGCCTTCGTGGCGTTGGTGTGCCTTCGTGGTAACATCCACCTCTCTAACAGTGACTAGCTTCCCTCCAAGGAAGTGGACATCAGGATACATCCTCGTCTCCGTGACTTTGTTTATCCCTAACCCTAACTCCTTACTTGTGGTTTACTTTCGTCATTTGACCGTGCATTCACTATATCTTGTTGTCCTCATTATATTGTGGTGGTTGATTATATTGTGTTGGCCATTTCCTTGTAGAGATTATTTAGGCCTACACTTCATATTCCGCAATTCATACTTGCTACTATTGATATACATTGTGATTAGTGTGAATTGCTAACTTGTGTCATAAACTTCCATATATTGTGATATTGCTCAAGTAAGTTTGTGTAACTTACTTGAGTTTGCTTATATCATTCAATTCCATATATTGTGATACAATTTGTGTAAGCTTGTATTGCTTACTTGTGGTTGTGTGTATTATTCATTTCCATATCTCGTGATATACACTGAGTAAGTTTGTGTGACTTACTTGTGCTTACTCATATCCTCGTTGTTCTCATATTGTTTATGCTAAGTTGTTGGTGCACTTAGTGAGCCTAGTATATTTAGGATTTGTGCTTGAAAAGTATACGCTTAGTTTATTTCCGCATTAGGATATAGCCAAATCCGTAAAAGATTTTAAAACGCCTATTCACCCCCCCCCCCTTCTAGGCGACATCATAGTCCTTTCAATTGGTATCAGAGCTAGGTCTCTCCTTATTAGGCTTAACCGCCTAGAGAGTAACGATGTCGACTAGTGAAATAGTGCACGATGACACATTTTGTTTTAATGGCACAAATTACATTATGTGGAGATTACGCATGCTTTGTCACTTTCGGGCCATTGGTATAAATGCTTTGCGAATTGTGGTTGTAGGGAATTCAAATCTAAAGGATGGACAATCTCCGTCACTTGATGATATGCATCTTGATTGTGAAGCTTTAAGTGTCATTCATCAAGCTATAACCTTTGAGGTGTTCAAGTCAATCTCGTCTTGTTCGTTAGCTCATGAGGCTTGGACCAAAATTGAAGATATATTTGGTGGGTCCAATCTTGATGAAACAATATTCTTTTCGGGGAATTAGTGGAGGAGTTCTCCACATTTCTAGATCATGAAGAGCTCTCTATTGCTTCCACCTCCGATTACTTGCATACCTCAACATATTTCACTTCACCAACATGTGGCGTACCACAAGGTAATGACATGGTGCGTGGAGAAATATCTCGTGATGATGGTATTAAGCACATCATTGATGATCTTGCTTATGTTGATACTAGTGATGTATCTTCTATGGACACGAGCATATCTAACACCGAAAACATCATACATTCTTGTGTAGAGAGTCCATGCATATCATCTAATGATGCACTCATAAATTCTTGTGATGATATGCTTGGTCGTTTGTGTTGCCATATTCAAAATATCGTGATTCCCTCTAGTTCTCTTTGTGAAACTAACCATGTAGAGGAAATCAAGAAAAATGAGGCATGCTTGGTTGATGAAGAACCCTCTTCTCCAAAAGAATCATCATCAACCCCCCTGTGTTCACATGTGCCTCATGGCAAGAGGTAATGACGAGGTATCATCTTCTCTTAGTGACAATGATGATAGTTGTAATGAGGAAGATGATGAAGTCTTGACTCAAAATCTCTATGAGATTGGGAAAACTCTTCATAGAGCTAAAAATAACACTTATAAAAGGTTCCAAGATGTTCTTGCTTGCTTTCAAAAATGTAATGACTTATTTCTTTACGAGCAAGCAAAAAGTGAACAACTTGAACATGAACTTGCTATGGCTCATCAATGTCTTAGTGACTTGAGGTCTTTAAAAGAAGAGATTGAAGTTACGCATTGTAAACTTAAAGAGGATTTTGAGCCCCTTGACCTTGACTACAAGAAGGTCAAAGGAGAGCTCATCAAACTCTCTAAGTCTCATGAGGAACTTCAAGCTACTCATGCGGAGTCTCTAGCTTCTACATGCTCCTCTCATATTGATAATTATGCTTGTGCTACTAACTCTATCTTGTGTGAAGCATCGATATTAAAAGAAAATGTTGAGCTAAGGACTCAACTTGATTTGCTAACTAGCAATTATGGGAAATTGGAAGAAAGTTATGAAAAGCTCTTGGGCACTCATGAGGATCTTATAATCTCTCATGATGGGCTAAAGTTAGCTCATAAGGCTATCTGCACCAAGGTAAAATCGTGTGAGTCTCATGTGGATATTAGCACATCTTCTACTCGAAATGCCTTATTGCCATGTGCTAGTCCTTGCAATTCCTCTCTACATGATATTGGTACATCTTGTGATGAATTGCTCACCATGCCTTGTTGCTCTAACAATGAAGTTTCTACTTCCTCTAGTTCTTTTGTTAATACTAACCTTGTAGAGGAAAATAAAGAGCTCAAGGCCCAAGTCACCAGTTTGAAGAAAGACTTGGAAAAATATTGTGATAATATCTTGAGTGTGCAAAAGGACCCTCAAGACAAATTGGACTTGATTTCATCTCCAACAAGAAGAAGTCCAAGAACAAGAAGAAGGGACGAGATCAAGTCAAGAATTCGGCCAACATTATTTGCTTCAAGTGCAAGAATGTTGGACACCATGTGAGATCTTGTCCATTGAAGAATAAGACTTCAAGTGTGAAGCATCAAGGGAAGTGGCCTCAAGTTCAATCTCAACATAATGAAAGACCTCTTCCCATGCCTAACCATGATAATGTTCTCCAAGTTGAGAAGGTAAAGAAGAAGAGAAAGGAGAGCACATGTTGCTATATTTGCTGTGAGAAGGGACACATATCTTCATCATGTCCCAACGGTAATGTCTCTAAGCCTCCAATTGTCAATGATCATTATTCACTTAGAAAGGATAATGTTGTCAATTTGTTTGCCAAGTTTGTTGGTGCCCAAAGTGGTTTGAAAGTTGATAAGACCATTTGGGTTGCCAAACCTATTGTGACTAACTTCTTAGGACCCAACTTGGTTGGGGACCATCAAGCTCAAACTTGATCAATAGGTGTGTGGAGGTCATTGGAGATTTGGTTAGTTTATGTAGTAAAATTATTTTCACCATGTATTATGGTTCAAATCCAATTCAAGTGTATTATCATCATATTTGCCATTCCAATGCTCCTCGTGGCGGTAATTTGTATTTATATTGTCTACATTGAAAGTTACTAGTCCCTCTCATGTTTAGGTTTTGTACCTAGCATGTGTTTGTATATGGTGTGCCTCCTATTATGCTTGATTTGAGTTATCTAGCATGTGTACGTCGCAATGCACTTCATATATTTGTGTGTGTGGTTCCGAGCCTTTATTGCTTCATTAGTTGAATCTTATTGGGCTCTTTTGAGATATTAATGGATCACCACATTATGGGGGAGTGATATGCTTTGTGCATATCACAATCCTTGTTAAATGTGTACAATTATGGGGTGCCACTTAAAATATATTTGAGATTATCTTATATCTCTGTGGCATGCAATGCCTTGTTTACATATGGAATTATTATGCGGTTTTGCCCATGGCTATGTTCAAAATCATATTCGGAAAGTCGTTTGATTAAAGCTATTCCAATTGTTGCTTTGCATGATTATCTATCTAATTGGAATGTTAATAATATACTATCCAAGCTTTGTGTTTATTTCTAAACTCTCATGTTATGCTTGTGTTAGTATAGATGATCATGTACTTATGTGGTTTCTACGCCAAATGATAACTCGAAATACCATTTTGTTTGAGTTCTTCTTATTGGTTTTTGTGGAGTTATGGGAGTGTGTTATCTCATTGTTTATAGTATCCTATATCTACTTGTTGCGACCTGACCCAAAATCGGTCAAATCTCTGTGTCTGTACCATCCCAAGATCATGCTGGTACTCACAGTACATCGATGAAATAATCAAAGTTCAATCACACCTGAATTTATTACACGATTCTCATATAGAGTCTTTATTACAAGAGAATAAATTCGGCTCAAGGCCAACTCATGAGAAATAAACTACTAATGCTGCGGAAGCGTAGAAGATAAAGCCAGTCCATCCGACTCCAAAGGGCAATCGCCAAGCGCGGGCGTAGCCTCACTCTGATCGAATAAATCTACGCAACATAAGACGTTGCAGCCGTGTAGGTCAGCTTTTTGAATAAGCTGGCAAGTCATGAAGAGAATAACAATAACAAAAATTTACTAACACTATATGCGTTTTGGCTGTGGAGCTCTAAGTTTCATCATTTTGCGAAAAGCCAATTTTCTCCTACTACAGTGGACTTGCTTGCAAATTACTACAATTGTTGGTAGTTATTGAGATGGTTCCGCCAACCAATATCTCATTCCCAAATTATTAAGTCATAAACCCCTCAAATTAATTCATTAGTTTTAGTGTTGAGATATCCGAATACTTCCAAGTTCCAGAGGCTCAAATTGTCCGTAATCGGGACACGGCTAATCGATTAGATCTTTAACTCGCAGAGGTTTGCGACTTTCCCATAAGAATCATTCCCTCCTTTTAAGTCTTAGCACTTCATGGTGTTTGAAGACGGGACTAATAAACAGGTCTTCCAAAGAGTTCTTCTGCTACTGCGGTACCCATCCAATCCTACCGTTCTTCTACATCTCGTAGTACCGTCCAGCCAGCGTCACTACTAGGGATGACCCAGCCAAAGCCCATAATGGCTTGCGGCTGCACAAGTAAGCTTCTGGTCAATGGGGCATCCATCCATCTCTTTGTGGCTGGGTGAAGCTTTCCGCAAGATGTCATGGCACTTCTCCATGCATCCCGGCCAACCACTGGGTTCTCCAGGGTGCCCGTCAACCGTCCTCCACCCAGTAGTGAATTTCAAAGTCCATATTGATCATTGTAGTTCATGGGGTTGTCATCATCATTGACTCTCACATCTTTCTTATGAATTTCACTCAACCAAAACCCGTCTACGAGCATAGCAAAGTAAACTACTTCGTCCCGGGGGTCATGGTAACAAGGGGATTGGTTCATCCTACCACATGATACTACTCAAGATTAATAACTTCAAAATTTCAACTACTGCATGCATGGTGGGGTGGTATAATTTCTAATGCACAAAATCATAGGTATTGAAATAACATGATCAAGACTTGCCTTGTTGATGATCCTCGTAAGCTAAAGATTCGTAGTAGCAAGCTTCGCACTCCGGAAACTCTACCGAGACAAACAATAACCACAATAAGCATATAGCATATCATCACTTAACATAGCAACATAGTAACATAACACACCAAAACAAACAAAATAAAACCCAAAGGAAAAACTCAAAGAAAATCCAATTCAAGGTTTTTCCTACTTCAAGCAATAGCTAGAAATAGTTTTATATAACAAAAATTTTCTCAACATAACCTAATCATGTATTTATGTTAACTAAACAGAAAAGATTGCATTAAATAACTAGGAGCAAAAAGAATCAATTTAAAATCTATTATGAAACTCCTATTAGGCCTAATTCAAATTCTATTAAGAAAATTAAAATAAAACTTTTATTTATTATAAAATAAAAGTTCATCCTATAAAGTGACAGAAACTATCCTAGAATAATCAATCACAAGTTAAAAATAAATTTATTTACTAATTAAAATAATAGGAAAACAGTAGCTAGTTAATTAATTAGGATCAACAAGATTTTGCTTAAAACTATTTTTTATTAATCCTAAAATACCCAAATTAATTCCTATGGTTAGGTAATGTCAAAATAAAGTTGGGACAAAAGAATCATCCAAAAATAATTTTTCTAACTCATGTTATAACAGATTTACTATTCTGACTAAAACTAAAATAAAGCAATTTTAATTAATTTTAACATAGCTAAATATATTTTCTACAGAAACTATAGAAAATTTGCAACCCAACAAAAAAAGAATCACCAAAAAATATTAAACAGAATAAAAGATATGAATTTTTTAAAACAGGAACTATTCTGTTAAAACAGAAAACGAAAATAAATGAAAAAGGGCCTAATGGGCCTAACCTACGCACTGAGCGTAATATAAACTAAACGGGCCTAGGGTTAAACGAGTCGGCCGGCTAAATAAAAATAAACCCTAACTAAAATAAACCGTAAACTAAACCGGTCGAACCGGGTTTTATTTAAAAGACATACCCCTTCGGGGGTGTTCTAATCTACGCCGTAGATGGGAGATCGGACGGCGGGGGTGATCTCCGGCGACTTACCGGAGCTCGGCGGCGGCGGCGGAGAGTGCGCTGGCCTCTCCGGTCGTCGGGGAGGTCGGTGGAGTGGCCAGTGGTCTGGACAAGCTCGGGGGGTCTTGGTGGAGTCGGTGGAGGTCGGGAGGGTCTAGGGTGACGGCGGCGAGGGAAATGGCGGCGGCGGTCGGCTCGGGCTCCAGCGAAGGCGTGAGAGGAGGAGAGGTTCCATGAGGGGCGAGGGGGGAATGGGGTGCGGGGCCCGGTATTTATAGGGAGGGCCTCGGCGTGGCAACGGGGGCGATCGGGGAGATCGGATCCGGATCTCACGGATCCCATGATCGATCGGCGGCCTTGCAAGGCGTGGGCGAGGTTGAAGGAGGTGGGGTCCGCTGGCGGTGGGGAAGAGGGGGCGGGGCGGCGGTCGACCGCTCAAGCAGGTTCAGGCGAGGGGTGAGGTGAGGCTGGTTCATTGGCTCATTGGGCTGGCAGTTGGGCCGCTGGTGGGCAGTGCGATCGATGGCCGGCGCCGGCTGGGCGAGGGGGCTGGCTGGCGCTGGGGGTTTTCCTTTTTTAAAATTTATTTTTTTAATAAAACAAAAACAGAGATAACTTAATAAATATAAATATTTTATATAGGACATATATATACCAAAATGATCAAGGGAATATTCCCTATCATTTGAACATTTTTCCAAAGGCAAAATCCAAACTTTATAAAATTTCATTTTTTTCAAATTCAAATAAATCTCAAGTTTGAATTCAAAAACATTTGGCATTGTTTCCTCTGATATTTTTGGAGTGTCATGTTTGCATCCTCTCATACTTTTGCTCAAGTATTTATCAGGTATAGTTTTTGAAATGATTCCCACTTGCCAAGTTTGAATTCAAATATGAAAACTCAAAATCCTCTGAAACTTCAAATGGCATTCAAATTCAAACAGGATGCATAGTTGCTTAGCTATAATTGTAAAACATTCCAAATAGGAAATTTGGGATGTTACAAACCTACCCACCTTAAGATGAATCTCGCCCTCGAGATTCGGGTTGGCTAGCAAATAGGTGCGGGTGGTCTCGAAGAAGGTCTTCTTGGCGCTCCTGTGTGGCTTCTTCCTCGGTGTGGTGACTCCACAGCACCTTGCAAAATTGATGACCTTGCTGCGGGTGACTCTGCTCGCAGTCTCGAGGATCAGACGGGTTTCTCCTTGTAGGTCAGATCACCGCAAGTTGTATGGCCTCTAGGGCACCGTGTGTCTCTCAACGGAATATCGGCCATGTCGGCATGACACTTCTTCACCGAGAAACATGGAAGACATCATGAACTCCGGACAATCCTTCCGCAATTCCAACTTGTAAGCAACTTCTCCACGACGTTCGAGGATTTTGTAGGGCCAATGAATCGGGTGCTAACTTCCTTTGACACCAAACCTCTTGATTCCACGAAGTGAGACACACGAAGATATGCTCGGTCTCCCGCTTCGTAAGTTACTTCCTTGCGCTTCTTGTCGGCATAACTCTTCCGTCTCGACTCGCTATCTTGAGTCTGTCTCGAATCAGCTTGACTTTCTCTTGAATCCCGATAAGGTCGGAACCGAAAAGTGATCGATCTCCAACACTATCCCACAGAATGGTGTTCGCACCTCCTTCCGTATAGAGCTTGAAGGGCCATCTTCAAACCGGATGATAATCTGTTGTTGTATGAGAACTCACAGTCAATGAATTATCATCCCAGCTAGACCCATAGTCTAGCACACAGGCTCTCAACATGTCCTCCGAATCTGGTTGACTCTCTCGGTCATCCATCATGCATGGATGAAAAGCTGTCTTGAATTCCAGCCTTGTACCCAAAGTTTCATGCAACTTCTTCCAAAACTTTGAGGTAAACTGCGTTCCTCTATCGACACGATTTTCCTCGTAACTCCATGCAGACATACGATCCTGGTCATGTATATCTTGGCCAACTTAGCACTGGTATAGGTAGTCTTCACGGAATGAAGTGAGCTACCTTGGTCAAACGATCAACCACTACCCAGATAGAATCATAACTGAACGGGTCCCGGGTAATCCGTGATGAAATCCATTCCAAGTTTCTCCCATTTCCAATCGGGAATCGGCAAAGGTTGAAGTAACCCTGCTGGCTTCGATGTTCGCCTTTACTCGTTGACAAACATCGCATACGGCTACGTACTCGGCAATATCCTTCTTCATACCGCCCACCGAAACTTTCCTTCAAATCCGGTACATCTTGGTGTTGCCGGGGTGAATCGAGTACGGTGAATCATGAGCCTCTGAAGAATTAGCTTCTGAGCTCGGCATCATTGGGTACATAAATCGATCCTCGAACCATATAGCTCCGTGTTCATCCTTACGAAATCCTTTAGCTTTTCCTTCATTCATCTTTTGCTTTATCTCATCAATTTCCTTGTCCGACTTCGGGCTTCACGAATCCTTTCGCCAAAGTGGACTGAACTTCCAGAGTTGCAACATATCCTCTCGGAACTATCTCCGATCGGAGATCTCGAGGTCATCGACTAACTCCTGGGTAATCCCCTGCTGTGAGAGTATTCACATAACTCTTACGGCTCAAAGCATCTGCTACAACATTAGCTTTACCTGGGTGGTAATGCAATCTCATGTCATAGTCCTTTATCAACTCTAGCCATCTCCTCTGCCTGAGGTTCAACTCTTTCTGCGTGAAAATATACTTCAAACTCTTGTGATCTGTGTAAACATCACAACGGTTTCCGATGAGGAAATGTCTCCAGGTCTTGAGTGCATGCACTACGGCTGCTAACTCCAAATCATGTGTGGCATAATTCATCTCATGAGGTCGTAGCTGTCTGGAGGCATAAGCTACAACTTTTCCTTCCTGCATTAGTACTCCTCCGAGTCCTTGACGAGAAGCGTCACAATAAACCTGGTATTCCTTGTGTATGTCCGGCAAAATCAGTACTGGGGCTGTGACCAACCGTTTCTTCAATTCCTGAAAACTGGCTTCACATTCCTCGGTCCAAACATACTTGGCTTCCTTCTTCAACAGCTCAGTCATAGGCTTGGCAATCTTCGAGAAGTTCTCAATAAACCTCCGATAATATCCTGCGAGTCCGAGAAAACTGCGGATCTCCTTGACTGAGGTGGGTGACTGCCAATCGGTGACTGATTCAACCTTGGCGGGATCAACTGCTATTCCTTCTCCTGAAATAACATGTCCGAGGAATCCAACTTCCTTCAGCCAAAATTCACATTTGCTGAACTTGGCATACAACTGATGTTCTCGAAGTTTCTCCAGAACTAGACGCAAATGTTCCTTATGCTCTTCCTCGCTCTTGGAGAAAATCAATATATCATGATGAACACCACGAAAAACTTGTCCAGATATTCCATAAACACCTTGTTCATCAAATTCATGAAGTATGCAGGAGCATTAGTCAATCCAAATGACATGACGGTATACTCATATAAACCATACCTGGTAGTGAATGCTGTTTTGGGTATATCCTTTTCACGGATCTTAACCTGATGATACCCTGATCGAAGATCGATCTTAGAGAATACCTTGGCTCCAACTAGCTGATCAAACAGATCATTAATCATCGGCAGAGGGTACTTGTTCTTGATGGTTACTTCGTTCAACGCACGATAATCCACAACCATCCTCAAGCTTCCATCCTTCTTCTCTACCAATGAACTGGGCTCCCCAAGGTGATGAGCTTGGCGAATATATCCTTTCTCCAATAACTCATTAATTTGATCCTTGATCTCTTTCAACTCATTCGGTGGCATCCGATAGGGTCTCTTGGATATTGGGGCTGTGCCGGGCAATAACTCAATCGAAACTCAATGTCCTGTCCGTGGCATTCTGGTAATTCCTCCGAAACACATCGGAAAATCTTGCACTCATGGCACTTCCTCTGAACAACTCCCGTGAGGGAATGCACTGATTCTTCATCTGGCTGTGCTCGCTACATACTTGATCCTCTTCGCTCCGGGTGGTGAGCAGAATAGACTTCTGGGCACGATCTATGTTCCTTCAAACTTCGTCAACCAAACCATGCCTAGGATTACATCCAAGGTCCGGGTTTCCAACACTATGAGGTCTCGGGAAATTTATGGTTCCCGATGTTGAGGGTTGCAGGACAGCCTAAGCCTGCCATCATTTCTCCTCATGCGGGCCGACGCGAAGGGGGCTTCTAAGGGTTTTAGTGGGCAACCCGTGCTTTTCCACAACTACCCTTGATATGAATGAATGCGTTGCACCAGAATCAAAGAGTACCAAAACTGAACGTGAATTCAATAAAAACTTACCAACCACAGTGTCTGGCTGATCATAGACGTCCTCCACGTCAATGTGGTTCACCCGAGCATGAGGGAACAGATTGGGCTTCTTCACGAGCCTCCATTGCCGTTTCCATTCCTCCGCTTGGCCTCCGGCAGTCGGTGGCATAGTGCCCTGTCTTCTGGCACTTGAAGCAGGTGATGTGGCTCAGATCCTTCGGAGCCGGGGCAGAACGATGCTGATTGCCATTACCGTTTCCATTGCCATTGCCATGGCCTGACTTGTTGTCCTGGCTGCGGTTGTTCCCATTTCCTTCATGGTTATGACCTCCATGGTTGTGATGGGTGTGCCCTCCTGAGTATGGTGCATATCGGGGCTTCTGCTGAGCTCCTGAGTTGTGCTTCCCCTGGCTGTACTTCCGCTTGCGGCTTTCAATCTGCTGCTGCTTGCCTTCAAGTATGGTGGCCTTGTCTACCAGCTCCTGGTAGTTGTTGAAGGTAGCCACAATAAGCTGCATACTCAGCTCATCGTTGAGTCCCTCGAGAAACTTCTCCTGCTTTGCGGCATCTGTGGCCACATCATCCGGGGCATAGCGAGCTAGCTTGCTGAACTCATCCACGCATCGTGCCGCAGTGCGGTTCCCTGGCGTAAGTTGCGGAACTCACGCTTCTTCGCACTCATGGCTCCAAATGAAACATGAGCGGTGCGGAAAGCCTGCTGGAACTGATCCCACGTGATGGCACCAATGGGATAAGTGGCGGTGTAGTTCTCCCACCAAGAAGCTGCAGGTCCATCAAGTTGATGCGCGGCAAAGCGCACCTTCTCTGCATCAGTGCATCCAACAGTGATTAGCTCTCTTCCGACTTTGCGGAGCCAATCATTAGCCACAATCGGCTCAGTGCTACTAGAGAACACTGGCGGATTTAGCCTCAGAAATCGAGTCAAGTTGTCCACAGGGGGTGGTGGCGGTGGATTGTTGGTGTTGTTGTTCTGATTCTGGATGAGTAGCTGCATGAGGGCATTCTGCTGCTGGAGCAGCTGGGTGAGCTCTGGCGGAAAAACGGTGTCACGTCTCGGAGGCATCTGGTGTTTTGGAGTGGATGAGAAAATTAGAATAGAACAATGGTCTATGAGAAATAACACTACCCATATGAATGCACAATCATAAAACACACCAATCATTTATTCATTCCACTCAAACATGGTTCAATCTCGATTACAAAAGCTCATGACTAATCGAAGGAAGTATCGCCTAACTGATCGATTTAAAAGGAAAAATAACATGGTGGTCGACTAAAAGTCTTCATCAATAATCCTTGCGTCCTCCGGTGTGATGTCCTCTGTTGTGGCGCCTCCTCTTGCGGCTTCCTCGGTGGAACTCCTTCATAATCCTGATCATTGCTCACGAGGGTTCGTCATCTCCACTCGGAAAAAGGTCCTCTCCCAAGTCCATCTTTTCCTCTATCGCGGCAAGCTTCATCTTCAGGTCGTCGACTGTCTCCATGAAGTCCGCGACTTCTTCCTCATGGTTAAGGAAGTTTGCGTGTGCCTTCTCCTCCAGTTCCAGTTCACGGAACAAAAGCCTCCTATGTGCCTTCGAGTTACGGCGAGTCTGAATCTCCCGTTTCCTGAGAAGGCACTCCAAGTCCTGGACATAAGAGAGAATGGATGCGTCCTCTACGGTGCGGATAATATCTCCATTCCTTGCCCTGCGAGAAACCATGGCGAGGTCTGAGGGATCGAGCTCGGCCCTGTACTCCTCTCGGAGATGTCCAAGGGCACGATAGATCGCCATGTCCCTTCCGATGATCCAGTTGAAGTCGGTGAACTCGAAGTCAATAGGCTCCGTATGTCCTCCGAAGGTTCTCCTCAGGATATGCACCTCAATCTCAGAAGCGGTGTCCGTCGGAAGTGCATTAGTTGGCTTCCGGTGATCGAGGGCGAGCAATCTTCAGCTTCTTCACCATCTGGACCAGCTTCCTGCGCCGAAGGGCATCGCCTCGTCGGGCCGCAAAACTCCGTAGCAAAACTGGGGTGAACTTGACGGCCATCTAGAATGTTGAAAATCGGAGAAGAGTCGAAATTGAACAGTGGAGAATTATGGAATGATAAGGATATAAAGTAAATGGTCTCTTCCTATGGCTTTCCGATCCTAGGGGTTACGATCCTACGGTCAGCGTGTGCTCGATACCATCTCTGTGCGACTGACCCAAAATCGGTCAAATCTACGTATTCATACCATCCCAAGATCATGCCGGTACTCACAAAGACATCAATGAAATAATCAAAGTTCAATCACACCTGAATTTATTACACGATTCTCATATAGAGTCTTTATTACAAGAGAATAAATTCGGCTCAAGGCCAACTCATGAGAAATAAACTACTAATGCTGCGGAAGCGTAGAAGATAAAGCGAGTCCATCCGACTCCAAAGGGCAATCGCCAAGCGCGGAGCGTAGCCTCACTCCTGATCGGAATAAATCTCTGCAACATAAGACGTTGCAGCCGTGTAGGTCAGCTTTTTGAATAAGCTGGCAAGTCATGAAGAGAATAACAATAACAAAAATTTACTAACACTATATGCATTTTGGCTGTGGAGCTCTAAGTTTCATCATTTTGTGAAATGCCAATTTTCTCCTACTACAGTGGACTTGCTTGCAAATTACTACAATTATTGGTAGTTATTGAGATGGTTCCGCCAACCAATATCTCATTCCCAAATTATTAAGTCATAAACCCCTCAAATTAATTCATTAGTTTTAGTGTTGAGATATCCGAATACTTCCAAGTTCCAGAGGCTCAAATTGTCCGTAATCGGGACATGGCTAATCGATTAGATCTTTAACTCTGCAGAGGTTTGCGACTTTCCCGCAAGAATCATTCCTCCTTTTAAGTCTTCGCACTTCATGGTGTTTGAAGACGGACGAATGAAACAGGTCTTCCAAAGAGTTCTTCCGCTACTGCCGGTACCCATCCAATCCTATCGTTCTTCTACATCTCGTAGTACCGTCCAGCCAGCGTCACTACTAGGGTTGACCCAGCCAGAGCCGATAATGGCTTGCGGCTGCACAGGTAAGCTTCCGGTCAATGGGGCATCCATCTGTCTCTTTGTGGCTGGGTGAAGCTTTCCGCAAGATGTCATGGCACTTCTCCATGCATCCCGGCCAACCACTGGGTTCTCTAGGGTGCCCGTCAACCGTCCTCCACCCAGTAGTGAATTTCAAAGTCCATCTTGATCATTGTAGTTCATGGGGTTGTCATCATCATTGACTCTCACATCTTTCTTATGAATTTCACTCAACCAAAACCCGCTCTGAGCATAGCAAAGTAAACTACTTCGTCCGGGGTCATGGTAACAAGGGATTGGTTCATCCTACCACATGATACTACTCAAGATTAATAACTTCAAATTTTCAACTACTGCATGCATGGTGGGGTGGTATAATTTCTAATGCACAAAATCATAGGTATTGAAATAACATGATCAAGACTTGCCTTCTTGATGATCCTCGTAAGCTAAAGATTCAGAGTAGCAAGCTTCAGACTCTAAACTCTACCGAGACAAACAATAACCACAATAAGCATATAGCATATCATCACTTAACATAGCAACATAGTAACATAACACACCAAAACAAACAAAACAAAACCCAAAGGAAAAACTCAAAGAAAATCCAATTCAAGGTTTTTCCTACTTCAAGCAATAACTAGAAATAGTTTTATATAACAAAATTTTCTCAACATAACCTAATCATGTATTTATGTTAAGTAAACAGAAAAGATTGCATTAAATAACTAGGAGCAAAAAGAATCAATTTAAAATCTATTATGAAACTCCTATTAGGCCTAATTCAAATTCTATTAAGAAAATTAAAATAAAACTTTTATTTATTATAAAATAAAAGTTCATCCTATAAAGTGACAGAAACTATCCTAGAATAATCAATCACATGTTAAAAATAAATTTATTTACTAATTAAAATAACAGGAAAACAGTAGCTAGTTAATTAATTAGGATTAACAAGATTCTGCTGAAAACTATTTTTTATTAATCCTAAAATACCCAAATTAATTCCTATGGTTAGGTAATGTCAAAATAAAGTTGGGACAAAAGAATCATCCAAAATAATTTTTCTAACTCATGTTATAACAGATTTACTATTCTGACTAAAACTAAAATAAAGCAATTTTAATTAATTTTAACATAGCTAAATATATTTTCTACAGAAACCATAGAAAATTTGCAACCCAACAAAAAAAGAATCACCAAAAAATATTAAACAGAATAAAAGATATGAATTTTTCAAAACAGGAACTATTCTGTTAAAACAGAAAACGAAAATAAATGAAAAAGGGCCTAATGGGCCTAACCTACGCACTGAGCGTAATATAAACTAAACGGGCCTAGGGTTAAACGAGTCGGCCGGCTAAATAAAAATAAACCCTAACTAAAATAAACCGTAAACTAAACCGGTCGAACCGGGTTTTATTTAAAAGACATACCCCTTCGGGGGTGTTCTAATCTACGCCGTAGATGGGAGATTGGACGGCGGGGGTGATCTTCGGCGACTTACCGGAGCTCGGCGGCGGCGGCGAGTGCGCTGGCCTCTCCGGTCGTCGGGGAGGTCGGTGGAGTGGCCCGTGATTCTTGAGACGAGCTCGGGGGGTCTTGGTGGAGTCGGTGGAGGTCGGGAGGGTCTAGGGTGACGGCGGCGGTCGGCTCGGGCTCATGAAGGCGTGAGGGGAGGAGAGGTTCCAGAGGGGCGAGGGGGAATGGGGTCGGGGGCCCGGTATTTATAGGGAGGCCTCGGCGTGGCAACGGGGGCGATCGGGGAGATCGGATCCGGATCTCACGGATCCCATGATCGGCCGGCGCGGCAAGGCGTGGGCGAGGTTGAAGGAGGGTGGGGTCCGCTGGCAGGGGGGAGAGGGGCGGGCGGGCGGTCGACCGCTCAAGCAGGTTCAAGGCGAGGTGAGGTGAGGCCGTTCGCTGGCTCATCATGGGCTGGCAGTTGGGCACTGGTGGGCAGTGCGGGTCGATGGCTTCAAGGCTGGGCTGGGCAGGGGGTTCGGCTGGCGCTGGGGTTTTCCTTTTTTAAATTTATTTTTTAATAAAACAAAACAGAGATAACTTAATAAATATAAATATTTTATATAGGACATATATATACCAAAATGATCAGGGGAATATTCCCTATCATTTGAACATTTTTCCAAAGGCAAAGTCCAAACTTTATAAAATTTCATTTTTTTTCAAATTCAAATAAATCTCAAGTTTGAATTCAAAAACTTTTGGCATTGTTTCCTCTGATATTTTTGGAGTGTCATGTTTGCATCCTCTCATACTTTTGCTCAAGTATTTATCAGGTATAGTTTTTGAAATGATTCCCACTTGCCAAGTTTGAATTCAAATATGAAAACTCAAAATCCTCTGAAACTTCAAATGGCATTCAAATTCAAACAGGATGCATAGATGCTTAGCTATAATTGTAAAACATTCCAAATAGGAAATTTGGGATGTTACACTACTTGAGTGAGATATTCCTATGAGTAGGTGTGCAATGCATATCTTATATGCTCATTGGTTTTCCTTGGTTCGTATGTTAAACTTTGTGTGCTATCATATGTTGATTTTTTTCACTTTGATTTATTTTGGACAACATGAATGACTAGTGATGCTATTGGAAGTATTAATGGTTATGTGTTTATTTGTCCATTTTGTATCTCCCTGGATTTTGGTAGGAATGTGCATGCATAGTTACCATGTGTAAATTCACATGCCTTGTTTATTTACTTGATCCCATATATATCTGGTAAATCCATCAAATTCTTAATAGCTAAGATGTGCATGAAATTCAAATTCATATCGATATGCACATACTTAAGTGGTTTTACTCTATGTATTGTAGTTATGCTAACTACTTCGGACCCAATAAGTTTGGGGACCATATTGTACTTAAAATGTTTTAGGTACATCTGAGAAGCATTGGGTGCTTGGCTTATTCATGAAGGTGGTGGCACTATGAGGAAATTAGAGCCAAGCTTGGACATTTTATTGATCTACGACTTCATACAAATCCTATCTCGGTAACAAGTATTTACTTCATGCATATATATAGAAATGGGGTCAACCTTGTGTAGGTTGCATCATGGCATGAATTTCTTGACTCGTTCCTGTGATACTTGTTTCCTTTCTCAAAGCATCCCAACAATGATCTCTTGTTGCTAGTTGTGATGTCTTTGATGGTTGTGTGTTTGGAGTTCATTAATATACAGTAAGATAATATTAAGCCATGTGCTATGCTTTCAAGCAAAGATCTCATTGGTATATTTTATGACTCCCATTTGGATATATTATTCTTTCCTTTTGCAACCATTTCATGTGTACATACTTCTTTGTGGATATATATCACCATGATTGTCATCTACCTAGAATCTTATACACGTGAGAGAAGTTACATCTCTAATTGATATCCTTATTCTTTCATGTCCACTGTTTCACTCTCATTTTGTATCTTTGGTGGCGTGGAAGCATTTGTTGTATGAGTGCGTGTCTTACTTTTTTTTTGCGTCTTAGTGCACTCATGTTTTGTGAAGATTCTTGTCCTTGTGTTTGTCTTGACAAGCCTATTATTTATTATGTTCACCATGGGTTGTCACATGCTTTGTTTCATTAATTGGCTATTAGTGAGCTTATGAACCCATTTACTTCATGTGTGTGGGAAGAACATGTCTTGCAGCTTGTACTCAGTTACTCAAGACTATGTTGATGCTTGATTCTCATCCTCATATTAGTCTTCTCAAGTGATTTGACGTGACTCACACACATCATCTTGGTTGTGCCTATTCTTAGGTTGCCTCATCAAGTTTATATCAACCAATATATGCATATGAAATTCGAAGTTCATTCACACATGCATATATTGTGGGGGAGCTTGCTCTATATATTGTGGTCTATTAACATCAAATGCTTGTGCAGTGTTTTGATGTTAGTACAACCGCTTTTGATAACATCAAGTTTCTTTGTGATACTTGATGCTATCAAAATAAACCCAAGTATACAATTTATCCTTGGATAAATTGCATGCTTGTTTCAAATTCATTATACAAACCCTCTTATTGAGATTGTCATCAATTATCAAAATGGGGGAGATTGAAAGTACATGTAAGTACCCATGTGTGGTTTTGGTAATTAAATGACAATCCTTATGGACTAATGTTTACATTGAGATATACATTTGAAGGTTAGTCCCATTGGAAAATGATTGAAGAATATTGGAAGACAACTCCTTTGAAGCAATAATTACATCGAGATGATCAGAATGGAGTTCATTGGAGTATCTGAAGGATTACCTGCATAGATCTATGGTTTTGAGCCACAATGGATCAAGATCCTAAAAGGATGATTTGAATGATGAATTCTAGGATATGATCATAATGGACTCATGTGTTGAGTCATGATTAATCAAGTATTCAAGCAAGCTATTTAAGTGAAGAATTCAATATACCCTTCAAGTCGTCAAGATTAAATAGGGAGTAGAGATATCGGTTAAACAAGAGGAAGCTCAAAGATCGAACACTAAATGGTCAACACACGAGCGTGAACGATGCACCACATAGGATCTTGTGGTATGATAAGCAATTGTCAATTGCACTTTGTGTACTAACCCATACTATGTGTTGTCTATGTTTTTGAGGGTTAGGTGATTCTCATGGGCTCGCATCGAGAGAGAGATTTCAAGTATCCATGAGAGGATGGCACCAAGTGTTGATGATCATGTTTGACAAGGGCAAGTTCAAGATAACCATCCCGAAGGATTACATCCTTGAAGCTTGTGGATGATCACATGATGGACACGTGAAGATGAATACAAAGCAAAGCTTCCCACATTGTGTATGGGGGAGCTACTTGAAGACTTCACGAATGTCTTGCCTTCAACTTGAGCCAAGAAGAAACATCCACATCAAGCTCAAGTGAAAGGCTCGAGTCAAAGGTATTAGTTCCTTTGATGTTAGTGTTGTGGAGTGATGACCACCGAAGAAACAAATACACTCAAGAATGGATTCTCGATAGCTATGTAGTGTAGCTCTTTTATGATTATTGAGTTATAGGGATCCCGCACTATTAAGAGGGGATAAAAGGGGTTCGTGATGGATTTTCTCAAGTCAACATCGTCTCTGCACAATTCCACTCCTATCCTATATACCAAACAAAATCCAAAGCCAAATAGGTTTCCCAAATATATGATAACACCTTTGCATATTTGTCATCCTCCTTTTTGGTTGATCTTGGATGGTTCTCTATGTGAGGACCTGGGGTTTTCCATAGCTTCAAAACGAGCCCAACATCAACAAAATCGGAGTTCGTATGAAAAAGTTATGCATGTTTTACTTTCGGTATGCTGGCTATTTTCTGCGGGGACGGAAGTTCCGGGCAACCCGGAAGTTCCGGGCAAGTTCCGGGGAAAGTTCCGGGTTAACCAGAGTGTTTGCACATATTTGGTCCAAAGGGAGCCCGGAAGTTCCGGGCCTCCCGGAAATTCCGGGCCTCCCGGAAATTCCAGGGGCCAGAAGTTCCGGGTAGATTCCGGGCCAAGTTCCGGGCTAACCAGATACTTTGCACATATGTGTCCAATGGGGGGCCCGGAAGTTCCGGGCTTGCCCAGAAGTTTCGGGCTGCGTTTTTCTGTGCGTAACGGGCAGATTTGGTGGGACATTATATAAGGCACCCTTCTTCCCTGTCGAGTTAGAGCTTTTGGATCTGAGATTTCCCCATTCTTTTGAGCTCTATCCTCCCCCCCCCCCCAAGCCTCAAAACTCCAATCCATTTGGGGGAAAACTATCCCATGGATCTAGGGATCATTTGTTGACCTCCTCCATTGTTCCTCTCCTCTCCCATCCCTACATAGGATTAGTTGCTTTTGGTGGGATTTGAGAGAGAGGGATTTGAGCCTTCTCGTGCTAGACCCCGAAGAGATTTGTGAGAGTTCTTGAGAGAGATTTCATCCAAGCATACACCCACTCCTCGTCTCTCTTTTGACCAAAGCAATTTGTGATTTGAGCAAGTCTTGAGCATTTCCCCCTTGATCTTGTTACTCTTGGAGGTTGGAGAATCTTAGGCGGTAGGAGTGCTCCGATGAGGAATCAACTTGTGATTTGTCCCCCGGAAAGTTTGTGAAGGTTTGGAGGCCTCCTCAAGGTCTACCACTAGTGGTTGGGAATCACCTTCGTGGTGATATCTCAAGGAGAATAGGGTGAGCCTTCATGGCGTTGGTGTGCTTTCGTGGTAACATCCACCTCTCTAACGGTGACTAGCTTCCCTCCAAGGAAGTGAACATCGGGATACATCCTAGTCTCCGTGACTTTGGTTATCCCTAACCCTAACTCCTTACTTGTGGTTTACTTTCGTCATTTGACCGTGCATTCACTATATCTTGTTGTCCTCATTATATTGTGGTGGTTGATTATATTGTGTTGGCCATTTCCTTGTAGAGATTATTTAGGCCTACACTTCATATTCCGCAATTCATACTTGCTACTATTGATATACATTGTGATTAGTGTGAAGTGCTAACTTGTGTTATAAACTTCCATATATTAGATATTGCTCAAGTAAGTTTGTGTAACTTACTTGAGTTTGCTTGTATCATTCAATTCCATATATTGTGATACAATTTGTGTAGCTTGTATTGCTTACTTGTGGTTGTGTGTATTATTCATTTCCATATCTCGTGATATACACTGAGTAAGTTTGTGTGACTTACTTATGCTTACTCATATCCTCGTTGTTCTCATCTTGTTTATGCTAAGTTGTTGCTGCACTTAGTGAGCCTACTATGTTTAGGATTTGTGCTTGAAAAGTATACGCTTAGTTTATTTCCGCATTAGGATATAGCCAAATCCGTAAAATATTTTAAAACGCCTATTCACCCCCCCCCCCCTCTAGGCGACATCGTGGTCCTTTCACCTTTGTCCACGAGTTTTTTTTCTATGATGAGCATACAACCTGCAAATCACCGTGTTCAAGTTTGGCACTTTTCCGGGTTCATTTGCCATATTTAGGGGATAATGTGCATTTCCTAGGCATTAATGCGCATAATTCAAGTTCAAACAATCGATGCATGAAAGGGTCCACAAGAACAGCCTAGAAATCTATGCTCATGCCATTTAGTAAATTCTCATGCCTTCTACAAGGAATGGACAGATATTCGATGAAATGTGTGGCAATAGTCAACCACAAATATTTGTTTTTTGGGTTTTCAACTATAGACAAAATGAAATAAATGCTTAAAAAACATGACGCCTGGCATGGTGCCATGGTATGACCTCACCATGCCCTGGTAAAAATTTGAGAAGGTTTGGCTTATGTCGTCATGCATGCCCTTCATAAATCGAACCATCACCGAGGAAGTTCCATGCTTTCGAGAGGGAAAATCCCCAAGATTGAAGGGGAATCATAATTTTCATCCTAGTTTGTCATTCAGTTTTTTTCCAACGATCAACATACCGCCTCAAATGCAATGTGTTCAAATTTGACATTTTCCCGGGCTCATTTACAATATTTAGGGGATTATGTGCATTTTCTATGCATTAATGGACATAATTCAAATTCGAACAATCGGTGCATGAAAAGGTGCACAAGAATGGTTTGGAAAAACATGCTCGTGTTATTTAGCACATTCTCATGCCTTTTACAATGAATGGGCAGATATTTCAAGGAAATGTGTGGCAATAGTCAACCATAAACGCGGCGTTTACTCGGTTAACAACTATACAAAAAATGAAACACATGGTTGGAGAACATGACGCCAGGCTTGATGCCATGGTATGGCCTCACCATGCCCTGGTAAAAATTGGAGAATGTTTTCCTTATGTCAAGATGCGCGCCTTTCATAAATCGAACCATCATCGAGGAAGTTTCATGGTTTCAAGGGGGAAATCACCAAGATTGAAGGGGGGGGGGTCCAAATTTCCTTTGTCCTTTGTCCACAAGTTTTTTCTACGATGAACATACAACCTGCAAATCATCGTGTTCAAATTTGGCACTTTTCCGGGTTCATTTGCCATATTTAGGGGATTATGTGCATTTCCTAGGCATTAATGCACATAATTCAAGTTCAAACAATCGATGCATGAAAGGGTCCACAAGAACAGCCTAGAAAACCATGCTCTTGCCATTTAGTAATTCTCATGCCTTTTACAAGGAATGGACGGATATTTCGATGAAATGTGTGGCAATAGTCAACCACAAATGTCTGTTTGTTGGGTTTTCAACTATAAAAAATGAAATAAATGCTTAAAAACATGACGCCTGGCATGGTGCCATGGTATGACCTCACCATGCCTTGGTAAAAATTTGAGAAGGTTTGGCTTATGTTGTCATGCACGCCCTTCATAAATCGAACCATCACCGAGGAAGTTTCATGCTTTCGAAAGGGAAATCCTCAAGATTGAAGGGGAATCCAAATTTTCTTCGTTCTTTGCCTTGGAGTTTTTTCTACGAAGAACATACACCCTGCAAATCATCATGTTCAAATTTGGCATTTTTCCGGGCTCATTTACCAATTTAGGGGATTATGTGCATTTTCTAGGCATTTAGCGCATATAAATCCAATCCAGCTACAGGTGCACGGGTGTGATGTGAGGTGCGTGGATTGCCGTTCAATTGCGATGCATCCAACGATGAACATGCACGATCCGCGTGGCTGAGGTTCCGGCCAATCATAACGCAACACACAATAGGCTCAGCGCACACTGTTTCCGGAAGCAACGGAGATGAACCGTGAGCGATAATGAACGAGGAAAATTGTAAGGGAAGCCAAATTTCTGTTGTCCTTTGTGGTTGAGCTCTTGAATACCACCGCACTGTACGGCTGCCCGGCCCCTCCGTTCCAGAGCTCTCTCCAGGCTCGTCCATGGCACCGCGGCGCACAGTAACTGGTAAGGAAGCGATGGCATCCCGTCGCGCCGCGTTCCTCGCCACCCGCGACCGCGCACATGGTAAGGAAGCGATGGCATCTCGCCGCGCCGAGTTCATCGCTGCTTGTGGCCAGACAGTTACATGGGCGGACTTTGAGGCTGCCATGGCCGAATGGGTGGTGGATCTAGAGGCGGCCAAAGCCGCACAGAAGGAGCAGAAAAGGCAGAAAGCAGTCAAGAAAGAGAGTCCCGCCGCCGCAAGAAAAAAGAGGCCGCATGCCGTGGTGAGGAGAGCTTGGCGGAGATCGAAGCATGGTGGGCTGCCGCCTACAAGGCCGGGAAGGAGAACGCCGGCGTCTGGCCAGCATGCCCTGATGGCAGCATGTGAGAAGTAGTTTAAGTTTGTAGTGTTATAGCAAATTACCAGTAGTACTTTAAGTTTTTAGTATTAACGTACAATGTCGGTAAGAGCATCCTTTGAGGGCTTTGAGCGTTGATTAGCATGTGTGCCAGTGTGCGTTTTTTTGCGTTAATTATTAGAAGATCACAAAACACACGGTTTCTGTGCCATACTCGTCTGCGTTTTTTGCATTAATGACCCATAAGTCAGTTACCTATGCGATATTTCCTAATAAACCAGGCATACCATTGATCGAAAAAAATCAAGTACACGTGTACATTTTTTTGGAGACGGGATGTGCCAACTTTATTTTTCCTCGCACACGAGTATTTTACGCGCTTCGTCTGCGTTGTGTGTTTCCCCGCCCAAGTTTCAAATTTCACACCGAAATTTTTATTAGGCGCGCGATTTTAGAATTTATTCCTCCAACCACATCCCCTTCCCCTCAGTATCCCCCCTCCCTCGCGCCTCCCCCTACCGGCATCACAAACCGCCGCCGTCGCAACCACAGTTTCAACCACATCTACGCTCTGCTCGGATCCAGTCAGGTAACCCACCGATCTCTATCACGTCCCCGCCCTGATTGCTTAAATGGCGCCTGCGAAATATCCTCATGCCTCCAAATCCCCCCCCCCCCCGCCAGGAGCTGATGGCGGTCCATGGCATGATGGCCGTTGTGCGTGTTGACCGGAGGAACACCTCGCCTCCGCCGCCGCCGACATGGTGCAGGCTCGCCCGATGAAATCCCCAATGACTACCCCGGGACTTAACAGTAAGATCGACCAGCTAAATCTTACCAATACCACTTGCAACGGCTATGATTTGTACGGTTGATGTATTAAGCATGTTCGTGCCTTATTTATTTCAGTACTACACACTGTGTGATGTTCAAATATTACCGTGTCCAACTCAATTTCACCAATACCATCAACAAACTTACAATACATGACACAGGATATCACTAGAGATGCTGCCCATTTGCTATTTTAGTGGATGCTAACCCTGTTGCACTTAACATGTATGTCCATGTACTTACGCAGGGTCATAATGGCCGATGCTTTTGTTTGTCGTCGAGGTGAGCTGCACCCCATGTCTTACAGTATTTCACATAATTTGTGCAATTGCAGTTTAACTTCTAACCATTTACTGGTTGCCTGTAGGTACACATGTCAGTGGCACTGATACACGTTTCGACCCAGAGGAACAGCTCGCCTCCGCCGTCGCTGACTTTGGGCGAGCTCTGGCCAAGATGAAGTGCCCCAACAACTACCTCTCAGGACTTACCAAGTATTTACTCATCAGTTCAATTTTACCAATACCAGTTGCAATTAATGGCTATGTTTTGTACGGTTGATGTATTAAGCATGTTCTAGTAAACATGCCTAACACGTTTTTGCTACTATCTCTACCTTTTTATAGACATCCGGCCATTCTTCTCTGGCAAAGACCTGCCTTGTGATGTTTAACTATGCCAATTGCATTTTTATCAGTACCGGTTTCAATGTCTATTAAGCCTGTTGCAATTAACAATTGAATCCATTTTTAAACAATTGCAATATTTCAATGGCTACAAACTTACAAAACATGACTTGTGATGTTTAACTATGCCATTTGCTATTTTTGGTGGATGCTAACCCTGTTGTACTTAACATGCTTGTCCATGTACTTACGCAGGGTCATAACGGCCGATGTTGTTGTTTGCCTTCAAGGTTAGCTGCATCCCATGTCTTACAGTATTTCACATCATTTGTGCAATTGCAGTTTAACTTCTACCATTTACTGGTTCCTGTAGGTACACATGTCAGTGGCACTGATCCACGCTTCGACCCGGAGGAACAGCTCGCCTCCGCCGCCACTGACTTTGAGCGGGCTCTAGCCAAGATGAAGTGCCCCAGCAACTACCTCTCAGGACTTACCAAGTATGTACCCACCAGTTCAATCTTACCAATACCAGTTGCAATTAATGGCTATGTTTTGTACTGTCGATGTATTAAACATGTTGTAGTAAACATGCCTAACACGTTTGAGCTATTTTTCCTACCTTTTTATAGACAACTGGGCCATTATCTGCTCTGGCAGCACCTGCCCTGTGATGTTTAACTCTGCCAATTGCATTTTTATCAATACTGGTTTAAATGGCCATTAAGCCTGTTGCAATTAACAGTTGTATCCATTTTTAAAGAGTTATATTTCACTGGCTACAAACTTACAAAACATGAATTAGAATGTTGTTAAGCCTGTTGCAATTAACAGTTGTATCCATTTTTTAATCCATCCCTTTGCTACCATGCTACTCTTTCGAACTGAAGACCTGCGACCAGGGGTTAGGAAGAAAATGAACATCTAATAATCTGCTATGGCAAAGTTTACTACTCCTCCACCAGAGTATCTTAGTAAGGGAAACGGAGATAGAAAATAGATCTATCTATACTCAGAAAAAAGATATTCTGGTTTTTCTCTCTAGTCAAATAAGTAAAGCAAATACCGAAGGTGCAAGCCAAAAGCAACGGTAGCTGAAAGATACGCCTAAGATTGACCGAGTCAAGCATATTGGCCTGCTGAACTAGATTTCATTTCTCCGGACAACAGCTCTAGATCAAGTTGACACCGACACGGTTGGACAATTATGTTATGCATCTGTTCTAATCGAGAAATTATCCAGTGATCTGGTTTTACTTTCAACTTGTTTCTTCATCGCCGCTTAAATGTAGAGTCAAAATGTGAGGTGCATATGTTGTTTTCAGATTCATGACAGAGCCCTAGCCGACAATAAAATACTGCAGAGTTTCTAAATCTAACCAACCCTCGGTTACAAATCTTTCAGCAAAAAAAAGGTAATCCTAGTTTCCTTGGGCGTTCTGAGTCCGGCAAAGTGGAGACGGACGGCCACGGTCCCCACCTTGGCCCAATTGACCCACTGATCTTACAAAGGGTGAAGACTAGGACTTGCGGGAAGGCTGATACGTATTGTACAAAATGGTTCAGATAGACTGAGCAAAGGGCTTCATTTCGATTCTCCAAATTGGAAAATCACATATGTCGGGCAGGGCACTCAAAGATCTGGCCACTGAGGGCCCACCCCATCCCAAAGCACTATATCTGAAGTTAGAACTACAGTATGCAATAGCAGTTACATGGTGCCATATTAATCCTAGTTTCTTAGAGCAGGTCTGATAGATCTGAAATTAGAACTACGCAACAAACTAGCTCTAGCAGTTACACAATGGCATACAAAGAACAAATTTCACACACACAAAAAAACCTGAATTATTTAGACCCCCTCATCCATCTAAACAGTAAATTTATCCTAGCATTAACATAACCAACCAAGAGGCTATTGTGGGGTATCTGCAACTGCAATACTACACTTAAGGGAACTGTAAAGCAGCTCTGCAGAGGAAAGTTGATTTTTATTCTTTCTACTTAACCATATACTGGGTTTGATGCAATACAGTCATTCCTATAAAACAACTAACTTTCTACTACATCTGAAGACTTCACACAGTGTAGATTACGATTTTCCATAGACAAAGCAGACTACAAAGCAAGATTAATATTCTACAAGTCACAGCGAGTTTTTTTTTCGAAACGGAGGCAAAAGATTTGCCTCATCTATTAAAGTAGAGGAGAATAGAGTTTTGTAGAGTTACACAAGGCTGGAGTACGGCATGACAATTACTCGCGCGATACAATTTTCCCTAATTGTTTAGCCCCTGCAATAACCCATAGGTTGGCCTCATCTATAATAAGCTTGAGAAGGATTGGCGATGGCGTCTCTTTGTGGCGGAAGACTCCAGCGTTCCTTTCGTTCCAAATTGTCCAGGATACGAGCATGGTAAGGGGGGCCATGGCTCGACGATCCGGAATGCTCGAATTGGTGCGCTTGTCCCACCAAGAGAGGAGGGAATCCTCAAGGTGCCAGTCAGAAGGGTCCAGATGCGCAAGCCCATACTTGTCAATGAGCATCCGCCTAAGCCTCAAGGTGAAGCGGCATTTGGAGAATAGGTGGATGCCTGACTCCTGCACCTACTTACAGAGCGGGCAAATACCGCAGTTGTCCCAGCCACGTCGCTCTAGCCTGTCGGCGGTCCAAATCCGATCTTGTAAGGCCAGCCAAGAGAAGAATTTGACCTTTGGGGGCGCCCACATTTTCCAGACCATGGAGTCCATGGGGGAAAGCGCCAAACCCAGAAATTGTGCCTTGTATGCAGTGGACGCCGAATATGAGCCATCCGAAGAGTGCTTCCAAATGATGTCATCCTCAGAGTGGATGTCGAGGTGTATGTCATGGATGAGCAGCCAGAGGGTAAAAAATTCCTGCACATGCAGTCACAACGAGTTTGATATAAGCGAAATCGATGTAAGCAGAACTACATCGCCTCAATGTATCATCGAAGCACAAACTTGGACAGTTCTATGTAAGTACAAGCAATTGTAACACAGAAATTAAGCACAATCAATTCAGAAAATGTAGAGAGTAAGACTAATTGGCAGCAAGCAAACATCAGACGAACTAGGATTCTCGGTGTTCTCCTCCATGCCGATGTTCTCTTCATCCTCCTCTTTCCTCCTCTTCTTCCTCTTCCTCTTCCTCTTCCTCCTCCTCCTCTTCTTCCTGCACCATCATCGGCCGCTCAATGGGACCGCCGACCCACTCGCTGGGGTCAACCCCTCGCCTGATCTGCTCCCCGCGGATCTTCTCCATGATGACAGCCTCCTCGGCCCGCCGCATCAGCGTCTCGGAGAACTTCTCCCCGGGCCGCACCATGGCGCGCCCAAGGGGTCCTGAACCTGCCGAGGTACTGTGGTGCAGTGCACGGCTCCCTCCCGCATCACCTCCTCGGAGATGTAGTCCCCCGGGTCACCAGGCAGTGGAGGTAGGCGCGGCACCAGTTGCGCCGCGCTGGGGCCGGGCCTCCCAGCGGCAGCGGCGCAGCAGCGGCGGAGGTGCCACCCACTCGTAGTCGCCCCGAGCGCGTCAAGGGGTCCAGCTCGTCTGGCGCCAGAAGGCGCCTGCATCGAGGAAGAGCGGCGCGTCGCGGGAGAGGAGGTCGAGGAGGGCCGACTTGCGCGCCGGCGGCGGCGGCGAGGTGCGGAGGAAGGCCGTGGGGAAGTTGTCAGATCCCAGTGGGGATCGACTCGAATTTCCTGACTCGCGATGTGGAGCATCCGCGATCCTGTTTGGATACTCTAACACAGTTAGAGTTAGAGTTATTTTTTAACCCACTCTAACCCAAATAAGCACCTCTCCACCGGGATAGTTGGGTTAGATGAAACTAACCCACTCTAACACTCCCTGTTTGGATACTTTTGGGTTATTTGAGCCCCCAACTAACCCAAACTAGCTCTAACCCCAAGATCCAAACAGGGCCGATAAGTGAGGATTTCTACAGCCTAGCTAAGAGATAAGCAAGAACAAAAGGGAAAGTAGCTAGAGTTTGCAATAATTCATTCATGTCTCTCGCACCCGCGGGGTGGAGTATAAGAGAGTATAAGAATAGTCGGACTAAAACTTGCTAACCTTATCCATGCTTGGATCCAAATATTAAAGAGACTAAAATCAAGTTAATGAGCATTTATTATCCTCCAAACCCTCCAATCCAGAACTTGCATGTGTTAAAGAAAAGAAGTTAAATGACGAGAGAGAGGACTAATCCACATTTTAGTAGGGGTACCCCTGACTAAAAAAAATTAGTCTCAAGACTAGTTTTAGCCCCTCTTTAGTCAGGGGTGTTTGAAACTTTAGCCTTTTAAAAAGACTATTTTTAGTCAGACTAAAATAAGTCCCTTGGATCCAAGCACCCTCTAAGTACAGAGATTTTATAGCCATCGACAACTTGCGGTAGACAGTAACTGGTGACTACCAGTGACTAGCCACAGGTGAAGTTACCAGCCATCTCAGCCGTCGGTCTGCACTGGATCTCAGTCGTTCGATTACATTGACTTAACTGAACCATTATCTGAACTGAAGATCGACACTTCATCAGTAACATACAGAATCTGAAAATACCTCCCCGTTGAGCATGCACTTGTCCTCAAGTGGTAATATTTGGGAACCATGATTGTATGGTCTGTTTGAAGAAGATAGGAAACACTCTCTTGATGAAGTTGGCATCCTCCAAGGAGGGTTCATCAGGAGGTAAATTCGCCCATTGTACCAGCCACTGTGTCACCAGCACACCATTCCTGGGCATGGATCTTGTTTATAGCACAAGTACTGGTTCAGTTCTGATTTTGCTGTCTGCGCCAATTAGTGGTAGTTCTTGGGCTGGCACAGCATGAGTGCCCTTATGCTTCTTTAACTGGCTGACATGGAAGACGGGGTGGATGTTGATTTGGGATGGAAGTAGTAGATTGTAAGAGGAATTGCCAATTTTCTCCAAGATCCTGAATGGTCCATAGAATTTGATTGTCAATTTGATAGCTTGCCTGAGACCAAAAGACGCCATTTTGTAGGGCTGCATCTTTAGGTATACCATGTCGCCATTGTTGAAACTTCTCTCGGACCTGTTTAAATCGGCATACTTCTTCATTCTTTGTTGAGCTTGCTGCAAATTGTGCTTGAGTTGGCTGAGAGTGTTCTGTTTTTCCCAAAGGAATTCCTTTGCTTCTGCATCTGTTGGACCTGACACAACTATCTCACTGATCATAGGTGGTGCATAACCATAAAGTGCCTAGAAGGGTGTTCCTTTAGTAGCTATGTGGTAAGAGGTGTTGTACCACCACTCTGCTAAGGATAGCCAAGCTGGCCATTTTTTTGGTTCTTGAAAGGTCATGCATCTAAGGTAAGATTCCAAGCACTAATTCACCCTCTCTGACTGTCCGTCAGTTTGGGGATGGTGAGTTGTGCTAAGTTTCAACTGAACATTAAGTGCTTTGAATATTCCTTGCCACATGTTGCTAGTGAATATCCTGTCCTGATCAGTGATTATGCTGACTGGGGTTCCATGTAATTTGAAAACATTCTCAATGAATGCTTGAGCCACTGAGTGTACACTGTAGGGGTGGGGCAGAGCAATGAAGTGTGCATATTTGGTTTATCTGTCAACCACTACTAGAATAACTTCCTTGCCCTGTGATTTTGGGAGACCTTCGATGAAATCCATAGTAATATCAGTCCAAGCTTGTGTTGGGAGAGGGAGTGGCTCTAATAGGCCTGGGTGGTGTCAGTGTTCTGCCTTGGCTCGTTGGCATATTGCACATTCAGAAATGAATCTATTGACTTCCTTTTTCATTCCATGCCAATAGAATATCCTTTTTATCCTCTGATAGTTAGCCACCATACTAGAGTGACCACCTATAGCAGATGTGTGGAATGAATTGATGGTCTGCTGCGTGACATGATCCTCTTTGCCAATATAAATTCTCCCTTTGTATCTCAGTATTCCTCCTGATAAGGTGTATTTGGAATTTGGATCAGGTGCAATAATGAGTTGCTGCAGGAGTTGTTTGCAATGGTCATCTTGCTCATAGCTCTTTTCCACAGCCTCAATCCAAAGGGGGGTGAAAGTTGTAATTGCCATGAGTGAATTATCCTTCCTACTCAGGGCATCCACAACTTTGTTTTCTCTCCCTTTCTTGTATTCTATGGAATAGTTAAATTCCAAGAGTTTGAGTAAGAGTTTGTGCTGGAGACCCTCGGAAACTTTCTGCTCAGTAATGAACTTGAGGCTTTTCTGATCACTCTTGATAATTAATTTCGTGCCATGAAAGTAGTGTCTCCACTTCTTTAAGGCCTCCAGAATTGCTAGAGCTTCCTTCTCATAAGTAGACATAGCAGCAGCTTTAACTCCCAGATTTTGCTGAAATATGCAAGTGCTCTGCCACTTTGCATTAGCACTGCTCCTATTCCCTGCCCACTTGCATCAGTTTCTAGGACAAACTTGTCTTTGAAATTAGGAAGTGCCAAGACTGGTGCAGAAGTCAGTTTGAGTTTAAGCATGTTAAATGCTGCTGTTTGCTCTTCAGTCCAGTTGAAAGAGTTATTTTTTAGCATATCATGTAATGGCCTACATATGAGACCAAAGTTGGGCACAAACCTTCTGTAATAGCCGGCCATTCCCAAAAAACTCCTCAGCTGCGTGATGGTTTTTGGCTAGGGCCAGGTCTTGACAGTGAGAATTTTATTTGGGTCTGTGGCCACTCCTTCTGAAGATATTATATGGCCCAAGTATTCCACCTGGGGGCAGCAAATAAAATTCTCTGAGAATTTGAAGTGTTTCTCTGAGGTGTTGGATATGCTCTTTGAGAGTTTTGCTGCAGACTAATATATCATCAAAGAATACCAAGATAAATTTCCTGATGTGCCTTTTGAAAATGAAATTCATGAGTGCCTGAAAGGTTGCTGGTGCATTTGTTAAGCCAAAAGGCATAACCAAGTACTCAAAATGGCCCAGGTAAGTAGTGAAGGCAGTTTTATGGATATCTTCATTCCTCATCCTGATTTGATAATATCCAGATCTCAGATCGAGCTTTGTGGAAAAACTGGCCCCATGCAGCTCATCTAGCAGGTCTTCAATAATAGGTATTGGAAATTTATTCTTGGTGGTCTGGTCATTTAATTTTCTAAAATTAGTGCATAACCTCCAGGTGCCATCTTTCTTTTTAACAAGCAGTGCTGGAGCTGCATACGGGCTATCACTAGGTCTAATTATGGAAGCCTCCAGTAATTTCTTAATTTGTTGTTCCATCTCTTCTTTTTGTTGGTGGGGCACTCTGTAGGGCCTCATATTAGGGGGTTCAGATCCTTGCTTTAGAGGGATTGCATGGTCAAATTCCCTCTCTGGTGGCAACCCTGTAGGTGTCTCAAATACATCCTGAAATTCTTCCAACACTTGTTGTATATCGGTGTGAACCACAGTGTCAGCTGTTTTAGACATAGGAAATAGAAGGTATCCTTCTGTGATCTTGGATTGAATGGACATCAACTTGGACACTGGAATTGGTGGAATTCCTTTTGCAAATGTGTTGTCTTGGAGTGTGACAGACTTTTGCTTCTTCCAGTTGATGGTCATTGAGGGAGTCCTGGATTAGGGGGTCCTCGGACAGCCGGACTATATCCTTTGGCCAGACTGTTGGACTATGAAGGTACAAGATTGAAGACTTCGTCCCGTGTCCGGATGGGACTCTCCTTGGCGTGGAAGGCAAGCTTGGCAATTCGGATATGTAGATCTCCTCCCTTGTAACCGACTCTGTGTAACCCTAGCCCCCTCCGATGTCTATATAAACCAGAGGGTTTAGTCCATAGGACAACAACAATCATAATCATAGGCTAGCTTCTAGGGTTTAGCCTCTACGATCTCGTGGTAGATCAACTCTTGTAATACTCATATCATCAAGATCAATCAAGCAGGAAGTAGGGTATTACCTCCATCGAGAGGGCCCGAACCTGGGTAAACATTGTGCCCCTCGCCTCCTGTTACCATCCGCCTTAGACGCACAGTTCGGGACCCCCTACCCGAGATCCGCCGTTTTTGACACCGACATTGGTGCTTTCATTGAGAGTTCCACTGTGCCGTCGCCATAAGGCTTGATGGCTCCTTCGATCATCGGCAACGATGCGATCCAGGGTGAGGTTTTTCTCCCCGGACAGATCTTTGTATTCGACGGCTTCGCACTACGGGCCAACTCTCTTGGCCATCTGGAGCAGATCGAGAGTTACGCCCCTGGCCGTCAGGTCAGGTTTGGAAATTTAAACTATATCGTCGACATCCGCGGAGACTTGCTCTTTGACGGATTCGAGCCTATGTCAGGTGCGCCGCACAGTCACGACGAGCATGACCTAACTCTGCCGTCGGACGGTGTTTAGGAGATCACGCCTGTGGCTACTCCGGCCCTAAATCCGGAGCAGAGTGTGCCGTTCGAGGATGGGTGGATGGACCCCACCACGGAGTCCGCACACTCAGTGGCGATAGAGCCGAATACTGATTTCGCCTCCTATGAGACCTGTGTTGCCGGACACTTGGATTCGTCCCCGGCCACGGGCTCCGAACCTCCTGCGTCCGTACCTATCGAATCTGATTGGGCGCCGATCATGGAGTTTTCCTCCGCGGATATCTTTCGGCACTTGCCCTTGGGCGACGTGCTAAATTCATTAAAGTCTCTCTCCTTGTCAGGAGATCCTCGGCTGAACTATGTCCGGCTTGAGTGGGAAGCGGACGACGAAGAAATTCGTTCCCCACCCACCACCCACTTGATAGCCACTGTCGAAGACTTAACCGACATGCTCGATTTCGTCTCCGAAGACATCGACGGTATGAACGACGATGCAGATGAACGACGATGCAGGAGACGAACAGGAACAACTGCCCATAGGACGGTGGACTGCCACCTCATCATATGATATATACATAGTGGACACCCCCAAAGAGAGCGATGGCAATACGGCAACAGAGGATAATCCCCTCGAGAAGCAATCTAAGCACCGGCGTCAAAGGCGCCGCTCTAAGCCCCGCCATAGCAAAAGCGGTGATACCGGCACAAGAGACAATAATGCTGTGGATAGTGCCGAAGACAAAGACAATCCCCTCCGGCCAAGTTTCGAGCAGGAGGATGAGCAAGCTAGCCCTAAGAAACAGGCGACAGACGGAGAATCAGAAGATGACACTTACATGTCCCTCTCCGAAGACGAGGCGAGCCTCGGCGACGAAGAATTTATGGTGCCTGAGGATCCCGTCGAGAAGGAGCGCTTCAAGCGCCAGCTTATAGCCACAGCAAAAAGCCAGGAGAAAAAGCGACAACAGCTTCAAGCTGACCAAGATCTGCTAGCGGATAGATGGACTGAGGTCCTAGCGGCCGAGGAATACGAACTCGAGCGCCCAACCAAAAGTTACCCAAAGCGCAGGTTGCTACCCCAACTCGAGGAGGAAGCATTAAAGCCTACACTTCCAGCATATGATGCGGCTGACCGGCCACCTCGTGGCCGAGACAAAGCGGCGTATCAGGCCGAAGTCCAGCCCGCACCCTGCCGCCAGTCAAACAAAAATACTAAGGCCCGGGGTAATACAAAGGACCTACGAGACGTATTGGAAAACAAAGCAGGACATGCAAGATCGATCTACGGATCACGGGGGCGCGCTTCAACGCGTGGCGACAACCGTCACGCCGGATATACTAAAAGCAAATCCGTCCGGGCCGAACACAGCAGACAAGACTTGTATGAATTGTGTCGTGATATAGCCCGGCACAGAGGCACCGCACACCCCCTATGCTTCACTGATGAAGTAATGGATCATGAATTCCCAGAAGGGTTTAAACCTGTAAACATTGAATCATACGATGGCACTACAGACCCCGCGGTACGGATAGAGTATTTATTCATCCACATTCACATGGCCCGCGGGGATGATCTACACGCCATCAAGTATCTCCCGCTAAAACTCAAAGGGCCGGCTCGGCATTGGCTGAATAGCTTGCCGGCAAACTCCATCGGAAGTTGGGAGAACCTGGCAGACGCATTCTTGGACAACTTCCAGGGCACTTATGTGCGGCTACCAGATGCTGACGATTTAAGTCACATAACACAACAACCCGGAGAGTCAGCCAGGAAATTCTGGACGCGGTTCCTAACTAAAAAGAACCAAATTGTCGACTGTCTGGATGTCGAAGCCCTAGCGGCCTTTAAACATAACAGCTGCAACTAGTGGCTCACCCGACATCTCGGCCAAGAGAAGCCAAAATCCATGGCAGCCCTCACGACACTCATGACCCGCTTTTGCGCGGGCGAAGATAGCTGGTTGGTGTTGGGGAACGTAGCAGAAATTCAAAATTTTCTACGCATCACCAAGATCAATCTATGGAGATTCTAGCAACAAGAGAGGGAGAGGATGAGCATCTTCATACCCTTGAAGATCGCTAAGCGGAAGCGCTATAAGAACGCTGGATGAAGGAGTCGACTTTCAGAGCGATTCAGATCGCGGTTGATTCCGATCTAAGCACCGAACAACGGTGCCTCCGCGCTCAACACACGTACATCCGGGGCGCCTCCTCCTTATTGATCCAGCAAGGGAGAGGAGAAATTGAGGCAGAACTCCGATAGCATGACGGCATGGTGGTGATGGAGCTCGTGGTTCTCCCAAGGGCTTCGCCAAGCACTACGGAGGAGGAGGAGGTGTTGGAGGAGGGAGAGGGCTGCGCCAGGGGAAGGGTGCGGCTGCCCTCTCTCTATCACTATATATAGGGGAAGGGAGGAGGGGAGGCGCCTAGGGTTCCCTAGGGAGGGGGGGCCATAGGGGAAACCCTAGATGGGTTTTGGCGCCCCACTCCCTAGGAAACTTGCCCCCAAGCCGGGAGGGTGGCTGCCCTAGGGGTGGCGCCCCACCTCTCGTGTTACGTGAGATGGGGTGGAGGGCGCTCAGCCCCTTAGTGGGCTGATGTGCCCTCTCCCTTGGCCCATAAGGCCCCCAAAGCTTGTCGGGCCTCCAAACCCCTTTTGGACACGCTGGTCATCACTGCACCCCGGAACAATTCGACTCCAATACTCTTCGTCCAATATACCGATCTTCACCTCTGACCATTCCGAGCTCCTCGTCATGTCCGGATCTCATCTGGACTCAACAACCTTCGTTACCACATACTATTTCCCATAACAACTCTAGCGCCACCGAACCTTATGTGTAGACCCTACGGGTTCGGGAACCATGCGATATGACCGAGACGTTCTCCCGTCAATAACCAACAGCGGGATCTAGATACCCATGTTGGCTCCCACATGTTCCACGATGATCTCATCGGATGAACCACGATGTCAAGGATTCAAGCAATCCCGTATGCAATTCCCTTTGTCTAGCGGTATTGTACTTGCCCGAGATTCGATCGTCGGTATGCCGATACCTTGTTCAATCTCGTTACCGGCAAGTCTCTTTACTCGTTTCGTAACACATCATCCCGTGATCAACCCCTTGGTCACATTGTGCACATTATGATGATGTCCTACCGAGTGGGCCCAGAGATACCTCTCCGTCACACGGAGTGACAAATCCCAGCCTCGATTCGTACAACCCAATGACACTTTTGGAGATACTCGTAGTGCACCTTTATAGCCACCCGATTCGCCAGACGCTTGGTACACCCAAAGCATTCCTACGGTATCCGGAGTTGCACAATCTCATGGTCTAAGGAAATGATACTTAACATTAGAAAAGCTTTAGCATACTAACTACACGATCTTTGTGCTAGGCTTAGGATTGGGTCTTGTCCATCACATCATTCTCCTAATGATGTGATCCCGCTATCAACGACATCCAATGTCCATGGTCGGAAACCGTAACCATCTATTGATCAACGAGCTAGTCAACTAGAGGCTTACTAGGGACATGGTGTTGTCTATGTACCCACACATGTATCTGAGATTCCTATCAATACAATTATAGCATGGATAATAAACGATTATCATGAACAAGGAAATATAATAATAATAACTAATTTATTATTGCCTCTAGGGCATATTTCCAACAGTCTCCCACTTGCACTAGAGTCAATAATCTAGTTCACATCGCCATGTGATTAACACTCACAGGTCACATTGCCATGTGACCAACATCCAAAGAGTTTACTAGTGTCACTAAACTAGTTCATATCATCATGTGATTAAGACTCAATGAGTTCTGGGGTTTGATCATGTTTTGCTTGTGAGAGAGGTTTTATTCAACGGGTTTGCAACATTCAGATCCGTATGCACTTCGCAAATCTCTAGGTCATATTGTAAATGCTGCTTCCACGCTCCACTTGAAGCTATTCCAAATGGTTGCTCCACTATACGTATCCGGTTTGCTACTCAGAGTCACTCGGATAGGTGTTAAAGCTTGCATTGACGTAACCCTTTACGCTGAACTCTTTATCACCTCCATAATCGAGAAACATGTCCTTATTTACTCCAAGGACAATTTTGACCGATGTCCAATGATCCATTCCTGGATCATTCTTATACCCCTTGACTGACTCATGACAAGGCACACTTCCGGTGCGGTACACAGCATAGCATACTATAGAGCCTACGTCTGAATCATAGGGGACGACCTTCGTCCTTTCTCTCTCTCTTCTGCCGTAGTCGAGCTTTAACTCTTAACTTCATACCTTACAATTCAGGCAAGAACTCCTTCTTTGACTGATCCATCTTGAACACCTTCAAGGTCATGTCAAGGTATGTGCTCATTTGAAAGTACCATTTAGCGGTTTTTGATCTATCCTCATACATCTTGATGCTCAATGTTCAAGCAGCTTAATCCAGGTTTTCTATTGAAAACACTTTTCAAATAACCCTATATGCTTTCCAGAATTCTACATCATTTCGATCAACAATATGTCAACAACATATACTCATCGAAATTCTATAGTGCTCCCACTCACTTCTTTGGAAATACAAGTTTCTCATAAACTTTGTATAAACCCAAAATCTTTGATCATCTCATCAAAGCGTACATTCCAACTCCGAGATGCTTACTCCAGTCCTTAGAAGGATTGTTGGAGCTTTGCATACTTGTTAGCGTCTTTCAGGATTGTCAAAACCTTTCTGGTTGTATCACATACAACCTTTCCTCAAGAAAATTGTCGAGGAAACAATGTTTTGACATCCTATCTGCAAGATTTCATAAATAATGCAGTAACTGCTAATCCAATTCCAACAGACTCTTAGCATCGCTATGAGTGAGAAAGCCTCACCGTAGTCAACTCCTTGAATCTTGTCAGAAAACATCTTAACGACAAGTCGAGCTTTCTTAATGGTGATACTTACCATCATTGTCTGTCTTCCTTTTAAAATCTATATGTACCCAATAGCCTTACGACCATCAAGCAGTTCTTCCAAAGTCTACACTTTGTTTTCATACATGGATCCTCTCTCGGATTTTATGGCCTCGAGCCATTTGTCGGAATCCGGGCCCACCATCGCTTCTCCATAGCTCGTAGGTTCATTGTTGTCTAGCAACATGACCTTCAAGACATGATTACTATACCACTCTGAAGTAGTACGCATCCTTGTCAACCTACGAGGTTCGGTAGTGACTTGATCCAAAGTTTCATGATCACCATCATCAACTTCCACTTCAATTGATGTAGGTGCCACAGGAACAACTTCATGTGCCCTGCTACATACTGGTTGAAGTGATGGTTCAATAACCCCATCAAGTCTCCACCATCCTCCCACTCAATTCTTTCGAGAGAAACTTTTTCTCGAGAAAGGACCCATTTCTAGAAACAATCACTTTTGCTTCCGGGTCTGAAATAGGAGGTATACCCAACTGTTTTGGGGGTGTCCTATGAAGATGCATTTATCCGCTTTGGTTTCAAGCTTATCAACCTGAAATTTTTTCACATAAGCGTCGCAGCCCCAAGGTTTCAAGAAACGACAGCTTAGGTTTCTCCAAACCATAGTTCATATGGTGTCATCTCAACGGAATTACGTGGTGCCCTATTTAAAGTGAGTGCGGTTGTCTCTAATGCCTAACCCATGAACGATAGTGGTAATTCGATAAGAGACATCATGGTAACCACCATATCCAATAGGGTGCAACTATGATGTTCGGACACACCATCACACTATGGTGTTCCAAGCGATATTAATTGTGAAACAATTTCCACAATGTCTTAATTGCGTGCCAAAACTCGTAACTCAGATATTCATCTCTATGATCGTATCATAGACATTTTATCCTCTTGTCACGAAGATCTTCAACTTCACTCTGAAATTACTTGAACCATTCAATAATTCAGAATTGTGTTTCATCAAGTAAATATACTCAAGATCTACTCAAATCATCCGTGAAGTAAGAACATAACGATATCCATCACAGGCCTCAAAGACTCATTGGACTGCACACATCAAAATGTATTACTTCCAACAAGTTGCTTTCTTGTTCCATTTCACTGAAACGAGGCTTTCAGTCATCTTGCCCATATGGTATGATTTGCATGTTTCAAGTGATTCAAAATCAAGTGAGTCCAAACGGTCCATCTGCATGGAGTTTCTTCATGCATATACACCAATAGACATGGTTCGCATGTCTCAAACTTTTCAAAACGAGTGAGTCCAAAGATCCATCAACATGGAGCTTCTTCATACGCTTTTATACCAATATGACTTACATGGCAAAGGCCACAAGTTGGTGGTACTATCATTACTATCTTATATCTTTTGGCATGAACATGTGTATCACTACGATCGAGATTTAATAAACCATTCATTTTAGGTGCAAGACCATTGAAGGTATTATTAAAATAAACAGAGTAACCATTATTCTCCTTAAATGAATAACCGTATTGCGATAGACATAATCCAATCATGTCTATGCTCAACGCAAACACCAAATAACAATTATTTAGGTTTAACACCAATCTCAAGGTAGAGGGAGCGCATGATGCTTGATCATATCAACCTTGGAAACACTTCCAACACATATCGTCAGCTCACCTTTAGCTAGTCTTCTTTTATTTTGTAGCTTTTATTTCGAGTTACTAGCACTTAGCAACCGAACCGGTATCTAATACCCTGGTGCTACTAGGAGTACTAGTAAAGTACACATTAACATAATGTATATCCAATATACTTCACGACCTTGCCTGCCTTCTTATCTACCAAGTATCTAGGGTGGTTCTGCTTTAGTGTCCGCTCCTCTCATTACGTAAGCACTTAGTCTCGGTTCGGGTTCAACCTTGGGTTTTCACCGAGCAGCAACTGTTTTGCCGCTTCATGAAGTATCCCTTCTTGCCCTTGCCCTTCTTGAAACTAGTGGTTTTACTAACCATCAACAATTGATGCTCCTACCTGACTTCTACTTTCGTGGAGTCAAACATCGCGAATACTTCAAGGATCATCATATCTATCCCTGATATGTTATAGTTCATCACGAAGCTCTAGTAGCTTGGTGGCAATGACTTTGGAGAAACATCACTATCTCATCTGGAAGATTAACTCCCACTCGATTCAAGTGATTGTTGTACCCAGACAATCTGAGTACAAGCTCAACGATTGAGCTTTTCTCCCTTAGTTTGTAGGCCAAGAAGCTCGTCGGAGGTCTTATACCTCTTGACATGGGCACGAGCCCGAAATCCCAATTTCAGCCCTCAAACATCTCAGATGTTTCATGACGCTTCAAATCGCCTTCGTGCCTTAACTCTAAACCATTTAACATTATCAACTATCACGTAGTTATCAAACGTGTATGTCGATGTTCTCAACATCCACAAACGACATTCGAGGTTCAGCACACCGAGCGGTGCATTAAGGACATAAGCCTTCTTCCAAGCAACGAGGACAATCTCGCCATTTGACTTAGTCCGCATAATCGCTACTATCATCTTTCAACTGAATTTTCTAGGAACATATCTAAACAAGAGGACTAAAGCGCGAGCCATTTACATAATTAGCAAAGACCTTTTGACTATGTTCAGGATAATTAAGTTCATCTTATGAACTCCCACCGATAGACATCCCTCTTAGTCATCTAAGTGATTACATGATCCGAGTCAACTAGGCCGTGTCCGATCATCACGTGAGGCGGACTAGTCATCATCGGTGAACATCTTCATGTTGATCGTATCTACCATACGACTCATGCTCGACCTTTCGGTCTCTTGTGTTCCGAGGCCATGTCTGTACATGCTAGGCTCGTCAAGTCAACCTAAGTGTTTCAAGTGTAAATCTGTCTTACACCCGCTGTATGTGAACATTAGAATATATCACACCCGATCATCACGTGGTGCTTCGAAACAATGAACTTTCGCAACGGTGCACAGTTAGGGGGAACACTTTCTTGAAATTTTAATGAGGGACCATCTTATTTACTACCATCGTTCTAAGAAAATAAGATGCATAAACATGATAAACATCACATGCAATCAAAAGTGACATGATATGGCCAATATCATTTTGCTCCTTTGATCTCCATCTTCGGGCTCCATGATCATCATCGTCACCGCATGACACCATGATCTCCATCATCATGATCTCCATCATCGTGTCTCCATGAAGTTGTCTCGCCAACTATTACTTCTACTACTATGGCTAACGGTTTAGCAATGAAGTAAAGTAATTACATGGCGTTATTCAGTGACACGCAGGTCATACAATAAATAAAGACAACTCCTATGGCTCCTGCCGGTTGTCATACTCATCGACATGCAAGTCGTGATTCCTATTACAAGAACATGATCAATCTCATACATCACATATCATTCATCACATTCTTTTTGGCCATATCACATCACATAGCATACCCTGCAAAAACAAGTTAGACGTCCTCTAATTGTTGTTTGCATGTTTCACGTGGCTGCTATGGGTTTCTAGCAAGAACGTTTCTTACCTACGCAAAACCACAACGTGATATGTCAATTGCTATTTACCCTTCATAAGGACCCTTTTCATCGAATCCGATCCGACTAAAGTGGGAGATACTGGCACCCGCTAGCCACCTAATGCAACAAGTGCATGTCAGTCGGTGGAACCTGTCTCACGTAAGTGTACGTGAAAGGTCGGTCCGGGCCGCTTCATCCCACAATACCGTCGAAACAAGATTGGACTAGTAACGGTAAGCATATTGAACAAAATCAACGCCCACAACAACTTGTGTTCTACTCGTGCATAGAATCTACGCAATAGACCTAGCTCATGATGCCACCGTTGGGGAACGAGCAGAAATTCAAACTTTTCTACGCATCACCAAGATCAATCTATGGAGATTCTAGCAACAAGAGAGGAGAGGATGCGCATCTTCATACCCTTGAAGATCGCTAAGCGAAGCGCTACAAGAACGCGGATGAAGGAGTCGACTCAGCAGCGATTCAGATCGCGGTTGATTCCGATCTAAGCACCGAACAACGGTGCCTCCGCGCTCAACACACGTGACAGCCCGGGACGCCTCCTCCTTATTGATCCAGCAAGGGAGAGGAGAAGTTGAGGAGAACTCCGACAACCGACGGCATGGTGGTGATGGAGCTCGTGGTTCTCCCAGAAGGCTTCGCCAAGCACTACGGAGGAGGAGGAGGTGTTGGAGGAGGGAGAGGGCTGCGCCAGGAAGGTGCGGCTGCCTCTCTCTCTATCACTATATATAGGGGAAGGGAGGAGGGGAGGCGCCTAGGGTTCCCTAGGGAGGGGCGGCCAGGGGAAACCCTAGATGGGTTTTGGCGCCCCACCCCTAGGAAACTTGCCCCCCAAGCCGGGAGGGTGGCTGCCCTAGGGGTGGCGCCCCACCTCTCGTGTTACATGAGATGGGGTGGAGGGCGCCAGCCCCTTAGTGGGCTGATGTGCCCTCTCCCTTGGCCCATAAGGCCCCCAAAGCTTGTCGGGCCTCCAAACCCCTTTTGGACACGCTGGTCATCACCGTACCCTCGAACAATTCCGACTCCAATACCCTTCGTCCAATATACCGATCTTCACCTCCGTACCATTCCGGAGCTCCTCATCATGTCCGAGATCTCATTCGGGACTCCGAACAACCTTTGGTAACCACATACTATTTCCCATAACAACTCTAGCGTCACCGAACCTTAAGTGTGTAGACCCTACGGGTTCGGGAACCATGCAGACATGACCGAGACGTTCTCCGGTCAATAACCAACAGCGGGATCTAGATACCCATGTTGGCTCCCACATGTTCCACGATGATCTCATCGGATGAACCACGATGTCAAGGATTCAAGCAATCTCGTATGCAATTCCCTTTGTCTAGCGGTATTGTACTTGCCCGAGATTCGATCGTCGGTATGCCGATACCTTGTTCAATCTCGTTACCGGCAAGTCTCTTTACTCGTTCCGTAACACATCATCCCGTGATCAACCCCTTGGTCACATTGTGCACATTATGATGATGTCCTACCGAGGGGGCCAGAGATACCTCTCCATCACACGGAGTGACAAATCCCAGCCTCGATTCGTGCCAACCCAATGACACTTTCGGAGATACCCGTAGTGCACCTTTATAGCCACCCAGTTACGCTGTGACGCTTTGGTACACCCAAAGCATTCCTACGGTATCCGGAGTTGCACAATCTCATGGTCTAAGGAAATGATACTTAACATTAGAAAAGCTTTAGCATACTGAACTACAAGATCTTTGTGCTAGGCTTAGGATTGTCTTGTCCATCACATCATTCTCCTAATGATGTGATCCCGTTATCAACGACATCCAATGTCCATGGTCGAAAACCGTAACCATCTATTGATCAACGAGCTAGTCAACTAGAGGCTTACTAGGGACATGGTGTTGTCTATGTACCCACACATGTATCTCGAGTTTCCTATCAATACAATTATAGCATGGATAATAAACGATTATCATGAACAAGGAAATATAATAATAATAACTAATTTATTATTGCCTTTAGGGCATATTTCCAACAGTTGCCCCGTAGCAACAACACAGTAAGCAACCCTGGCACATCAGAGGCCAGAGATAGCAACGGCAAACCACGACGCAACAAACACAAGCGCCGCAAACATGGTGAAAACACCGAAGATACGACAGTCAATGCCGGGTTTAGTGGCTCTAAGTCCAGCCAGCAGAAGGGGCCACTCCAAAATAACAATTCGGGTCCATCCAGTCTGGACCGCATACTCGACCGCCCATGCCAAATTCATGGCACCCCGGGAACGCCAGCCAATCATCATACCAACAAAGAATGTTGGGTCTTCAAACAAGCCGGCAAGTCAGGCGCCAAAAAAAATAAGGGGTCTCAAAGCGATGATGGCGACGAGGAGCCCAGACGACCTAGAACAGGAGGGCAAAAGAAATTTCCCCCGCAAATCCAAACGGTGAACGTGGTAAACGGCACCCACACTCCCAACCTGGACCAGATGTGCACCCTTAGGGATATCGACTTAACGGAACCAGTCGTCCCACAATATAAATTCAGATCGATCACCTTCAATCACACGGATCGTCCGGTTAACACCAATCAGGGCAATCCAGCCACACTAGTCCTTGACCCAATAATTGACGGGTTCCACCTCACACGAGTCCTTATGGACGGAGGCAGCAGTCTAAACCTGCTATACCAGGACACAGTGCGCAAGATGGGCATTGATCATTCGGTGATCAAACCCACTAAAACCACCTTCAGAGGTGTTATACCAGGTGTGGAGGCCAGTTGTACAGGCTCCATCGCCCTTAAGGTAGTCTTCGGATCACCAGAAAACTACCGTGCCGAAGAGTTAATCTTCGACATCGTCCCCTTTCACAGTGATTATCAGTCATTGCTCGGATGAACCGCGTTCGCTCGATTCAACGCGGTGCCACATTATGCCTACCATAAACTCAAGATGACTGGTCCGTGCAGCGTCATCATGGTTAACGGCAAGGCCGAACTTTCCCTTGGTACCACAGAGTATACCACTGCTTTAACAACAGAAGCAACAAGTGGCACCTTTAAATCGAACCTCGAGTCGACGGCCAGGCTCCCGGACACCGCCAAAGGACTCCGAATTGCTTCGCATCAGGATAAAAAGGCTTGTCCAGAGCTCAATTAAAAACACCCCGGCGAAGGCCAGGACAGGCCACACACCGCGGCTCAACCGCTCTACGGCACGCAAGCATTTCTTACATTTTCCTTGCAGGTTCAACTTTGCACGGACCAGGACTGGCGATATGGAGGCATCTTGAACGCGCAAGGGAATCTTTAGATATTCCCCGCGATGATCATCCGACTATACTCCGGATCCGCATACAGCTTCTTCCTCCCTGGTCTCAGCAGGTTCCACAGTCATATTTCCTTTTTATCACATTACCTGTACTTATACGCATTGACGTACTATTCAAATACAATATGTGGATTTATACTACGCTTATCTGCTGATATTTCTTATTGAAATTCTTTTGTCAAGTGGCATCCGTACACCGTTATATGCCCTAAATATTCCAGGGGCTTCATTTTACCCATAATACGACAATAAAATCCGAACACCTTCATGGAAGTTCGGCACCCCAAACTTATAGCAATATATGCATCAGCTCGGAATCATGTCTTGGGTCAAATGTTGGGTTTGCCCGGCTCCCATGTTTTGCTGCCTTACGTTCCGCTATATCGGCTAAGGTGGCACAGGGAGAACTACTGCGATTGTGTCCCGGTTCTTCCGGACGAGCACCTCAGTAGAGAAAGCCGAAAACTGACTGTCATGATACGACGAGAGCTAGTCAGCTGTTCGAGAGGTTCTAAAATCTTTAAGGATTTCTCTCGCATAATGCCATAACCAATGCAGCTTGCGATGGATCGGGTTTTCTTCCGATCAGGTGCTTATAGAGCCCCTCGTGCAGTTTATCCTGAACACCAGGGGCTGCGCCTACCTTCCTAAAGCTCCTATGGCTAAGTGAGAGTGATAAAGCCCTATAGTACGATTGCACGGTTCACAGTCTGAACACCTCCTTCAAGGACCCAAAACTGGGATAAAGAGTGATCAGGTTTATCCCGAACACCCCTTACTTCCTACGTGGGGGCAGAAGCCGACGACTGGCCAACTCTCAGGATTAATACATAAAACGGCCGCGCAGGAGGATAGACTTTTATACAACAGGCAATAAATAATGACCTTGTTCAAACATTACAACATGATTTGCATTCATGGAAATATAATGTCTTGGTGCATTACTTAGCCGCAAGGCAGGATCCTTTGAGGACACTTTCATAATATAATTCGGGCTTGCGGTGCTCCTTCCCCTCGGGCGGTCCCTCGGTCATCAGCTTTTCAGCATCCATCTTCCCCCAGTGCACCTTTGCGCGGGCGAAAGCCATTCGCGCACCCTCTATACAGACGGACCGCTTGATGACGTCAAGTCGAGGGCAGGCACCCACAAGCCGCTTCACGAGTCCGAAGTAGCTGCTTGGAATCGGCTCGGCGGGCCATAGCCAGATAATCAAATCCTTCATTGGCTAGTTCGGCCGCCCTATGCAGTTCGATCAGCTGTTTCAGTTGGTCGAAGAAAGGCACCGGATAATTCGGTGCCAGATACTGCGACCAGAAGAGCTTATCCGCAGTGTTCCTTTCTTCAGCTCGATAGAATTGGGTGGCATCCAATATATTGCGGGGCAGATCCGTAAACACCCCTGGAGAAATCCGAACTCAAAATTAGAAACGTGATTTTCTCCTCAAATACTTGATTTACATGGAAAAGAGCCTTACCCGCAGCGATCTTCCTCGCCTCTTGGATCTCCTGCAGGGCGCCTTGGGTTTCCCCCTAGGCATGGGTGCGGCCTGATGAGCCCTGGTGAGTTCGGATTCTTTCTCCGTTAAACTCTGCACCAAGGTCTCACATTTGTTAACGGCCTCTTGAAGCTTCTGCTCAGCTTCAATAACCCTGGCCTCGTGCTTCTCACGAAGAGCCTACTCTGCGGCTGCCTTTTCCCCGGCCTCGGCCACAGCCTTCTTAAGAGCCTCGACTTCGGTCATCGTCCCTAGAGAAAATCATGGAACATATTTTATCATACTGGAAATTCGTTCGTGTGGCAAACAACCCTTGTGCATACCTTGCTTCTCTTCCAACTGCCTTTTCAACTGGCCAAGTTCTTCTTTGGCCCGCTCCCGACTTTTATTCAGTCCGGAGACCTCCGCAGTATGAGAGGCAGCAGACTCCTGCTTATAAAAGAGAAACAGATGTCACCAAATGAGTCTTCCTGCGAATTTGATCCTCTGTCCGGTTCTTTCTTCCACCGAAAAGTGTATCAGGGGCTACTATCCATACTATGACATTCTTCGAAACCTCATAAAACATACCTCAAAGCCTCTTATAAGGCTGATTCAGGCTTCATTCGGTCCACTCTCAGCAGACTGAATCTTCTCAATCACCGCACCCATAAGGGCACGGTGTTCATCGACGATGGACGCGCTCTTCAGCGCTGCCAAAAGCATCTGGCACCTCTGGTTGGACAGAGATTGCCAGTGGAACGGGCATGCCCCTCCATCCAAGGGAGGCATGTCGGTGTCAAAACCGGCGGATCTTGGGTATGGGGTCCCGAACTGTGCATCTAGGCGGATGGTAAAAGGAGACAAGGGACACGATGTTTTTACCCAGGTTCGGGCCCTCTCGATGGAGGTAATACCCTACTCCTGCTTGATTAATATTGATGATATGGGTAGTACAAGAGTAGATCTACCACGAGATCAGAGAGGCTAAACCCTAGAAGCTAGCCTATGGTATGATTGTTGTGTTGTCCTATGGACTAAAACCCTTCGGTTTATATAGACACCGAATAGGGTTAGTGTTACACAGAGTCGGTTACAATGGTAGGATATCTACATATCCGTATCTCCAAGCTTGCCTTCCACGCCAAGGAAAGTCCCATCCGGACACGGGACGAAGTCTTCAATCTTGTATCTTCATAGTCCAGGATTCCGGCCAAAGATGATAGTTCGGCTATCCGGACACCCCTAGTCCAGACTCCCTCAAGAGCCTCGAACCAGGCTTCAATGACGACGAGTCCGGCGCGCATATTGTCTTCGGCATTGCAAGGCGGGTTCCCCCTCCGAATACTTTATAGAAGGTTTTGAACACAAGGATAGTGTCCGCCTCTGCAAAACAAGTTCCACATACCACCGTAGAGAGAATAATTTTTGCACAGATCTGCTGACGTATTCCGCGGCATGACAACACCACAGCCAGGCCTTTATATGAATCGTTTTTTACTGTCCCACCTTAGCGCGTTTAGCGAGGCGGTTTCCTTGGCACGTCTTATCAAAGCATAGATCGTGCCCCCTTATTCCGGGATTCCCATCAATACGGACGTGGGTAACCCATCCGCGCCATTGATTACGGCGCTTGGGAGATAAGCAAGTTTTACCAGGCTGGCGGGGGACGCATAGCTTCGTCCGTCCATATAAGGGGATAAGAATCCACCTTTTCACCTACACCTTCTTCCTCCTTTGCTCATCCATTTCCGCGCACTCGAGCTCCAGCGCCCAAGTCCGCACACCCCACCTCAACCTTCTCCAACTATGTCCGGAGCGGGAGGCAGGTGGATGGTCTCCTCCGTCACGGAGGACCAAGTAAAAAAACTGCGGAAGGTCGGATACTTGTCCGGCGACGTTGCACGTCGGCTTCCCGACGAAGGGCAGCTCATCCCCACCCCCAGGCCCCATGAGAGGGTGGTGTTCCTCCCCCACTTCCTCCGCGGACTAGGGTTTCCACTTCACCCATTTGTCCGAGGGCTCATGTTCTACTACGGCCTAGATTTCCACAATCTATCCCCGAATTTCATCCTCAACATCTCGGCGTTTATCGTCATGTGCGAGGCCTTCCTCTGCATCCAGCCCCACTTCGGCTTATGGCTGAAGACTTTAATGTCAAGCGAAGGTAGTGGGCGGCCGCCAAGCGGAGTCGGAGGCGCCATGGTTGGCAAGATGGCCAAAGTCCTATGGCTCGAGCGCCTTTGTGGAGACCATAAAGGTGGCAATCGGGTGGTTCTACATCACCAAGCCGCGCGACTCTCAATGGGCGGAGGCCAACAATTCGATCCGCTTCCCACACGGCTCACATCATGGAAAGAGACGGGCTGACGTGGGGGATTCGGACGAGCTGTCCGACTCCAAACTGCGTCCGAAACCTGGTGGACAAGAATCTCAGGCTTGTCAACGTAATCCAGTGATGCTCATCCGCCGGATTCTCCCATGCCAACAACGGGCCTTCAAATTGTGGGAGTTCGATCCGCACAAGACCCAACTCTAAAAGGCTCTTTGACACTACGCATTTAAGACGCCTCGGAAGGTGTTGTTCAAGGCGCCGAGGCTCGCACATCCGCCATCAAGATCGCGGATTCAGCTCGCAGCGCCAAGCCAGCGAGGTGTTATTTTTCCCTTTATGGGACTCTTTTTCATAGTTTGACTCTATGCGGATCTAAAACTCCCTAACCTTTGACAAGATCGGTCAAGACGCCCGGACAGATTAACTGTCCGCCCCTTGCCGAAGACCCAGTGACGCCTGATTGACGGAAGCTAGCTCCGGCACCTCACGTGGTGCCGAGAAGAAGGCCAAGAAGGAGGCCACGGGGACTCGAAGGAGGCCACGGGGACTCGAAGGAGTGCCCGGCGCCAGGAGTCCGACGACTTGGAGGCGGACTCCTCCCGTGAAAACGAGGAGGAAACAGCAGCCTCTCCCCCAGCGGGGGGAGAGAAGAAAAGAAAGGCTGCCCCAGCTGGGGAGGCCGGAGGGTTCAAGAAGGGAAGAACCCTTCCTCCGGACGTCTCCACCAACGCCAACGACGGTGAGGAGGAGTGGCCCTCGAGGGCCAAGCCCCTAGCGAGATCGTAAGTGTCCGGATACCCATGGCTTTTTTTCATTGCATAGTGTTCTCTAATGCCGAACAATCATGCAGCCCGCCCAAGGACGAGCTCGCCGCTTCATCGAGCGGGTCCCTGAATTCGTCGGAAGTGGAGAGTACTTCACTTCCGGCCGCCTCCTCACCTCACGCTGCTGATTACACCAAGGTGGGGCCCCAAGGGGGGCCTGGTCAAGAGGAGGTGGCATGGGAGGCGCCGCATGGCAGCCTCCCGGACTCCAGGCGCGAGGGGAGCGAGACCCCCAGGGGCTCTAAGCCCGACCCTTGTCCGGACTCCATACCGGAACCTTCAACGGTTCCGAAGTCCGGCAAGCGGCCCCTTCGTAGGAAGGGTAAGACGACGGTGTCCTCAGTCCAACCGGAGGCACCGGATAGCTTCGGAGGCGCTAACAACGCCCCATCAAGGAGGAGCACCGCCTTGCTATGAGTGTGGTGATCCAGAAGTTCGATCCGCCAAGAGCGGGCTGATCAAGCTTCGCAACGGCCTTCTAACGAGCTTTGAGGTAAGTTTTCAATATATGTAAGAAGATTACCGCACAGACAGTGAGACCCCGATGCTTAGTTCGTGTTCGGAAAGAAAAGCCAGCTGAGGATCTAAAAAGATATACGCAGGAGTCTAACATAATTATGTCAATATGGGAATGCAGGCTGCCTGCTGACCTCCTCCCAGACCGATCATGGAGGTCAATGCATTGAAGGAGAGCATGGAGCGGTCCGAGAACGAGCTCGGCCTTGCCAAGAAGCAGCTCGAGGACAAGGAAGGTAAGTAATACCTTATGGATTTAAAAATGTGGTTGCAAAGATAACAGGATAACATGGGTACTACAGGCCACGAGCGAGGTGGCGACTTCAAGGAGGCGGTGTCCATGCCGAAACAAAGCGGTCATGAGCGCACTGCGCGAGAGAAGGGGAGGCGCAGCTGGCGGAGGCGGCAAGAGCTCTAGGCTCTCGTGAAAAACACGAGGGTTTGGAGCGTGACTCAAGACCCGAGAGTCTGAGCTTGCCTCGGCTCTTGAGAGTGCCGGTTGCTAAGGCCGAGGCCCAAAAAGCCCTCAGGAGGTTGAGGCAATAAAGAAGATCATGGCGGGTAAGGCATTCTTTATGTAGAGCAAGAATGTAAAAGTCAATTATCTAGTACTTACCCAATCCGGAGCTCTCCAGAGCGCTCAGAGATCCGACGCAGAGTGTCTCCGATGCCGCCGCTTACCGAAGAAGGGAGCTCGACGGAACAGTGTTTTGGTCTCGGATGTTTGAGGCCGAACACCCGTGCCCTTTGAGCGACTAATCTGGCAATTGGTCGAGCTCCACAAGGTCGCCGAACAGGCCATGAAGGGCCTTATAGCTCGGGTTGTGGCCAAATGAGGCCATGCCTGGGAGCTACTTCTGCCAGTGCGGCGGCTGGTGGATGCTCGTCCATGGATCAAGTCATCAAGCGCCCCGTCAGATTGAAGGTGCCTGTCGGGCCTTGCCCGTGCTAAAGTGCACTTGGGGCAAGCTGGGTGCGGAGAAGCTTGTGACGGATGGGCCATCAAGGGCAAGGAGCATCGCAAGCCCGAAATGTACTATGAGGGCGCCTCAAGGGTGCCCACCGAGATAGCGGGTGAATGCTCCAAAGATGTAATTTTTGAATAGACTCGCATTTGTTATCCCGTCGCTGAAAACTTGTTCATATGCGCTAAGCAACGCCAGAATTTAAAATATTACCTTCAGGCGGCCGCTTATCAAATTTGAGAGATGGCAAGTCGTTATTTCAGCCCCATGCCACGAAAGTGCTGGGGTGTTCGGGATAAATTGAGCGCTCTTGTTCCCATTCTTGGGTCCTTCGAGGGAGGCGCCAACGAATCTGACAACGCAACCGACTTATAGTGCTTGAACACTCTCACTTAGCCATAGAATTTATAATTTTAAATTTCGCGAAGCCCTAGTATTCGAAGACCGAGTTCGGGCGCTATCCACGCCTTTGGCGGACAATGCCGACTCGCCTCTAGCGGCATAAGTCTTTAGGGACCGAAAAACCTCTCGAACAGCGACATCGCTCGCCCTATCATGACGGTCAGTTTTAGCTTTCCACAGAGGTGCTCAACCCAGCTCAATCGGGGCACAATCACGATGGTTCTCCCAGCTACCTTAGCCGATATAACGGAACGTAAGGTACCAAAACATGGGAGCCGGGCAAACCCAACTATTGACCCAAGACATGATTCGGAGCCGATGCATATAATGCTATAAGTTCGGGGTGCCGCACTTGTGAAAGTGTTCGGACTTGTCACACCATGTTTTTGGGGTACATAAGCCCCTGGTGTATTGGTCGTACCAAATTGTACGGTTGCGCAATGTCATAAAATGAACATATATATAGATAAAGAAAGGAGTGCAATAATAGGCAGAAGCTATGTATTTTTTATTCAAAAAGGTACTGCAATGGAAGCAGAACGATACAAATAGTGCGATAAGCAAGGGATGGGACTATTTAACATGTCCTCTCGAGGGTAAGCTGCGGATGGTATGTAAAACAGGTATAATGCTCGTAATAGAGACCACCGACACTCGACGTAGCTTTACGCTTCCCTCGCTGTTGCATCGTGAGTTCGACAATTCTAGTGCCGCATAAGACTTCGGAAAACGGAGTCCTGAAAGTAAGAAAAAGAAGAAAGAAAAGAATGACACAATCGGAGTCCTCGTGCGTTGAGCCGCATTCTGGCGTGTCGTGGTCGTGCCCTCCCCTTAGGCCCATGGTATCTCCAGAGCGTAGTTATGTACGCGTAGTACTGGCTTCGCAGCTACGCGAGGGCTGGGGTTGGGGCGGATTACTACGTGCTCGATCGTGCTAGGCGGTCTTGTTGTAGGTTACTCCGTAGCGCTTGACGGTGGCGGACGCTTAATAGCCGGACTCGAGAATTGCTGTGAGAGGCTGCTTTGCACCTCCGCCGCGAGGTCGCCGTGTGATCCTCCGCTCGGAGAGCGCTCGTGTTTCCATTGACCGTGATTACTCCTCGAGGGCCTAGCATCTTGAGCTTGAGGTATGCGTAGTGCGGCACCGCATTGAACTTTGCAAATGCGGTTCGCCCAAGCAAGGCGTGATAGCTGCTGCGAACGGACTATGTCAAGATTAACTCTTCGCCGGAAGTTATCCGGGATCCAAGACCACTTCGAGTGTAATCGAGCCTGCACAATTGGCCTCTACACCGGTATGATGCCTTTAAAGGTCGTCTTTGTGGGTTTAATCCTTGAGGGTCTATGCCCATTTTATGACCGTGTCCCGATAAAGCAGGTTCAGTTGCTACCGCCGTCCATCGTGACTCGTGAGGTGAAATCCGTCAATAATTGGGTCAAGAACCAATGCGCGAAACCGCCGTGATTTAATACTAGTGGGTGGTCCTTCGATCGAAGGTGATCGGGCAGAAGACCATGGGTTGAACTTGGGCGACGGCTCCATCACAGATACGCCCTTTAGTGCGCGCTTCCGCCCCTTTTGGGTATGTGGGTTGCGATATCATGTTCACCGTCCGCACTTGTGTGGGAAAGCCCTTCTGTCCTCTATTGTTCGGCAGCTCGGGCTCTTCCTCGTCATCGCTATGCAGCCCCTTGTCGTTGTTTTCGGCGCTTAGCTTGCCTTTCTTGCTTGAACACCCAACGATCCTGTTGGTGTGGTTGGCTGGTTTTTCGGGTGCCATGTATCCGCACAAGCGATCGAGTATTCGGTCCAAGTTGGACGGGCCCCGGTATTTCTTTTGAATGGCTTCTTCCGCTGACCGGTTTAGAGCCTCTGAATCCGCATTTATCGTCGTATCTTCAGCATTATCACCATTAATGCGGCGTTTATGCTTGTTGCGACGCGACCGCCATTGCTGTCCTTGGTATCCGAACTACCGTGGTGTTTGGCCAAGTTGTTTCTTCGAGCTAGCCAGTTGTCCTCTCCCGCCGCAAAAGCGGGTCATGAGTGTGGTGAGGGCTGCCATGGATTTCGGCTTTTCCTGTCCTAGGTGTCGGGCTAGCCACTCGTCATGGATGTTGTGTTTGAAGGCTGCTAGCGCTTCGCATCCTGGACAAATGACGATCTGATTTTTCTTTGTTAGGAACCGCGTCCGAATTGTCCGCCGATTCTTCCGCTGCTGAATTATATGGCTAAGGTCATCGGCGATGGTGGTCGCACATATGTGCCCCGGAAGTTATCAAGGAATGCGGCTTCGTGTCCTCCCAACAACCGATTGACTCTGGCAAGCTGTTGAGCCAATGCCGAGCTGGTCCTTTGAGCTTGAGTGGGAGGTATTTGATGGCATGTAGATCATCACCGCGGGCCATGTGGATATGGAGGAGATAGTCCTCGATCCAGACCTCAGGATCTGTGGTACCATCGTATGATTCGATGTTTACGGGTTTGAAGCCCTCAGGGATTTGATGATCCATTACTTCATCTGTGAAGCATAGTGGGTGTGCGGCGCCGATGTATTGGGCTATATCACGACGTAGCTCATATGAGCTTTGCCTACTGTGTTCGGCCCGGCCGGGTTTGTTGTATCCGGCGTGACGGTAATCATCCGGAGTCGTTGGGCGCCGACGTGATCTGTAGATCGATCTTCTATGCTTTGCCTTATCCTCCAATATATCTCGCAAGTCCAGCGCGCTTTCCCGTGCCTTAGTACTTTTTGAGCGGCGTCGGGGCGTGGCTTGAGCAGAGGGCCGAGAGGCTTCTCCGTCATGCCACGGGTGGCCGGTCTGCCATGTCGTGTCTTTGGTGACGTGGGTGCTTCCTCCTCCGATCGAGGCAACGGCCTGCGCTTGGGGTAGCTTTTGAGGGCGTTCGAGTTCATACTCTTCGCTGCAAGGACTTCGGTCCATCCGTCACCTAGCAGGTCTTGGTCAGCTCTAAGCTGTTGCTGCTTTTCTTGAGGCTGCTTGTCATGGCTATGAGCCCGCTTAAAACGCTCTTGTTCGACGGGGTCCTCCGCACGCAATTAATTGCCGCCAAGGCTTGCCTCGCCTTCTGAGGGGCGATAATTATCGCCCTCTACCTCTCTTTCTGCAGACCGTCGTGCGGACTTGCTTCTCCCTCCTCCCGTGCCGAGTCCTGCTAGAGGGGGTCATCTTCGCACCGTCCGGGTAATATTTTCTCCCATGCCGAATCGCCGCTTTTACCGTGGCGGATTTAGAGCGGCGCCACCGACGCCGGCGCTTGGGTTGTTTCTTGAGGGGTCATCCTCCGCCGTTCCATCGCCATTCCCATCTTTTGGGATGTCCACCATGTATATGTCGATGACGAGGTGGCCTTCCAAAGCCCTCAGAGGCGCTGGTTCTGGTCGCTCCGAAGATCGTCGTCCATACCGCCGATGTCTTCGAGTCGAAGTCGAGCATGTCGGTTAAATCATCGACAAGGGCTACAAAGTGGGTGGTGGGTGGGCGTTGAATTTCTTCGTCGTCAAGATCTCAACCTTCCCGACCGTAGTCCGCCAGGCTCTCCGTGATAAAGAGAGAGACTTTAGTGAATTCAGGATGTCGCCAAAGGGCGAGTGCTGAAAATGTCCGCGACAGTGAACTCCATGACCGGTGCCCAATCGGATTTGATTGGCGGGGGCGCGGAGGGTTCAGAGTCCGGAGAGGAGTCCGGCACCTTGGAGTCACGGTCTTCGCAAAGGACAGGGATGGAGTTCGGCTCAATCACCGTAGAGATTTCAGCCCCCGAGGTGGTGTCCAACCAACCATCCTCGATCGGCGAGATCGGCTCCAATCAATGGTCGGAGCGACACTAGTGCGCCTCCAGACACCGCTCGCGGCAGAGTTAGATCATGCCCATCGAGATAGTGCGGCGCTGCGGTTGCGGCTCGAATCCGTCGAAGATCAAGTCTCCGCGATGTCGGCCGTGTAGTTTAAACTTCCAAACCTGACTCGATGGCTGTGGGCGAAGCTTTCGATCGCTCCAGATGGCTGCTTAATTGGCCCGCAGCAGCAAAGCCGCCCGAACATGAAAGATCTGTCCGGGAGAAAGGTCTCACCTGGACCGCATCGTTGTTGATGATCGAAGGAGCCATCGGGCCCTATCGGTGATTTACACGGAGGAACTCTCAATGAGAGCACCAATGTCCGTGTCAAAACCGCGGATCTCGGTAGGGGGTCCCAAACTGTGCGGCCTAGGCGGATGGTAGCAGGAGACAAGGGACACGATGTTTTTACCTGTGTTCGGGCCCTCTCGATGGAGGTAATAGCCTACTCTGCTTGATTAATATTGATGATATGGGTAGTACAAGAGTAGATCTACCACGAGATCGTGAGAGGCTAAACCCTAGAAGCTAGCCTATGGTATGATTGTTGTTCTGTCCTACGGACTAAAACCCTTTGGTTTATATAGACACCAAATAGGGTTAGGGTTACACAGAGTCGGTTACAATGGTAGGAGATCTACATATCCGACGCCAAGCTTGCCTTCCACGCCAAGGAAAGTCCCATCCGGACACGGGACGAAATCTTCAATCTTGTATCTTCATAGTCCAGGAGTCCGGCCAAAGATGATAGTTCGGCTATCCGGACACCCCCTAGTCCAGGACTCCCTCAAGGCCGCCTGCTTGATTCTGGAGCCGTATTGGTCTCCGTAATTGCGTCCGGCTGGGAGCCGAATTCAAGATGGCTCCCGCGACGACTCCCATGGGAATCTTCTCCCCCATGTCTCTGGCCCCTGAAGTTTGACCTCCAGGCGCCGCTTTCACGATCTCTTCCTCCCCTCCTTGGCCGGGGTCCTTCTAGGACGAAGCCTCGGTGTTATCCACATGTTTCGGGGAAGGGGCCTTGAGGCGCCCCGCTCTCCACAAAGATCCGAGCTCAGCAAATCCTCTGATGAGGATTGTTCGGTGCGGGACCTCGCCGGACTACAAAAAATATGGCTCAGGTCAAAATACTATGCCATGATGAGACTGGACGCATAAATGTGTTCAGATTTTATACTCACGATTTCACCAGGGGCTGGGCCCTGGGATCCCACGCCGGGCTGTTGTCGGCGGCGGCAGTGGACTCTTCCGGAAGAGGAGTTTTTCCCCTTTTAGGCAACTCAGCCTCCAAGTGTATGGAGGGCGCCCTCTTCTTTCTTCCCCCCGCTGGGGATTCGTCTTCCTCCTCCTCTTCGTCCTCTTCGGAGGCAGAACGGGCATTGGAACCTTCGGATATTGTGTCTGAAGTGCCGCGGCGACGAAGGCCACCCCGGGTCTTTTTGGCCTCCTTCTCGGCCTTCTTCTTCGACGCCTTATACGGCGCTGGGACCAGCATCTTCGTCAAAAGTGGGTTGGCCGGTCCTTCGGGCAGCGGGGCCGGACAGTGGATCCGCTCCGCCTTCTTCGTCCAGCCCTAGGGGAGTTGAGGAAAACACACTAAGCATTTCCTTTGGGTTATGCGGATAAAACGTAAAATAACTTATCGAGCTTGCAGGGCAGGACAATTGGTGCCCGCGGTCCTCGGCCGAGTACGGCCATGATTTGCCGGACTTGAAAAGCACCTTCCAGATGTCTTTGTGCGAGGAGCCAAAGAGCTCTCGCAGGGTCTGGTGCTTGGCTGGATCAAATTCCCATAGATTGCAAGTCCGGTGTTGACAAGGCAGGATTTGGCGAACTAACATCACCTGGACTACATTGACGAGTTCGATGTTCTTGTCTCCCATATCCTTAACGCGCGTCTGGAGCACCGACAGTTCGACGGACAAAGACCAGTTCAGGCCCTTCTTGGGCCAGGATGTAAGCCGCAGAGGGGCTCCCGATCGGAACTCGGGAGCAGCGGCCCATTCTGTGCCGCGTGGCTCAGTGATGTAAAACCACTGCTGTTGCCACTCTTTGACGGAGTCATTAAAAGTACCTGTTGGCCATGTAACGTTGGGCATCTGGCTCACCATAGCACCCCCGCACTCGGCGTGCTCGCCGCTCACTACCTTGGGCTTCACATTAAATATCTTCAGCCATAAGCCGAAGTGTGGCAAGATGCGGAGAAAAGCCTCACACACAACGATGACTGTCGAGATGTTGAGGAAGGAATTGGGGGATAGATCGTGAAAATCGATCCCATAATAATACATGATGCCGCGAACGAACGGGTGGAGGGGAAATCCTATCCCGCGGACAAAATGAGGGAGGAATACAACCCTCTCATGGGGTTCCGGAGTAGGGACGATCTGTCCCGCCGTCGGGAGACGGTGGCTGATTTTCTTGGTCATGTACCCGGCCTCCCGAAGCTTTTTGATATCCTTCTCCCAGACGGTAGAGGCCATCCACTTGCCTCCTGCTCCGGATCCGGACATTTTCGGAAGGCCTTTGTGGGCGGAGAAGACGAACGCTTGGGCGCTGGAGCTCGAGCGGAGGGAATGAATCGGGAAGAAGAAAGCGTGGGTGCGAAAGGGAGTCCTTATCCCCTTATAAAGGCAGCAGGGATCCTGCGCCTCCCCACTGGCCCGATAAACTCGCTTATTCCCCAAGCCCGTGATTGATGGCGCGGTTGGGTTACCAACACCTGTATTAATGAGAATCCCGTGATAAGGGGACACGATCTCTGCTTCGACAAGACGTGCCAAGAAAACCGCCTCGCAATATGTGCAGTAGCTGGTTGAGAAAAACGGTTCGGATAATGACCGGGCCATGGCGTGATGTCACGTTATGAAAAGTTGTCAGCAGATTAGATTTGTGGAAATATTATACTCTCTATGGTGGTATGTGGAATTTGTTTTGCAGAGCTGGACACGATCCTCGTGTTCAAAATCTTCTATGGAGTATTCGGAGGAAGAACCCGCCTTGCAATGCCAAGACAATCAAGCGGACTCATCGTCATTGAAGCCTGGTTCGAGGCTACTTGAGGAGTCCTTGTAGCGACCCGACCTCGAGACGGTCAAGCCTACGTATTCTTGTGCCATCCTCGGATCAAGATCTTTGCACACACAAGACATCAATGTATATATCAAAGTGCAATCACATGTATAAATAACATAAAATGATATATACCTCATAATACTCAGCGGAAACAAATCAAACGGGTGTGGAGTCCCAACAACGCCATCGGCAGGTTGAGTGTAGACCGTAACCTCAGATCGTAACTCTTACTCGTCGAAGTAAATATCTGCAACATGATACGTTGCAGCCGTGTAGGTCAAGACATTGAATGTACCGCAAGATCACAATATGCAAAAACAGATGATAAAACTATACTATATGCAACATGGCTTTGTGGCTCAGATCTGAGTTTTGTTTATGTAAAAGCTGGTTTTATTTACCCTACATCAAAGGAATAAATGAAGTCTGTACTATGGAGCCTTCTATCATGACATGGTTCCGCCAACCGATGTCTCATCACCCAAAACATCATAAGTTGCCCACAATTACGTTATCATCCGGTGTTGAGAGTTCCAGATAGATCCAAGTCCAGATGCTCAAATTGTCCGTGAATCGGGACACGGCTAATTGATTAGGTTATAACCCTCTGCGCAGAGGTTTGTACACTTTACCCGCAAGATTCGATCCTCTCTTTACGCTCTCGCACTTCAGAGTGTTTGAGAACAAGATGACCAAACATGGTCTTCCAAAGAGTTCCTCGACCACCGTCCGTACTCAACCCATCCTACCGTAGTTCTACATCTACTAGTACCGTCCCAGCCAGAGTCACAACTAAGGTCAACCAAGCCAGAGCCCATAATGACTTGCGGTTGCACGTAAGCTTCCGGCGTGAAGTATTCTTCCGTCTCTTTGAGTCTGGGTGAAGCTTTCCATAAGATGTCATGGCGCTTCTCCATGCATCCCGCCAACCACTGGTTTCTCCAGGTGCCCGTCAACCGCCCTTCACCCAAAGAGTGTGTATTGAATTCTTGTCTCGAGTCTTGAAGTCTTGAGGTCTTGAAGATGCAGTCCTTGCAGATTCCATCATGGAGTTGTCGTCATTGACGTAGAGTCCTCCTTCTTCACACCACTCGAACACTCATACCAAACCCCGCCTACTACAGCGTAGCATTAGAATAAAATAACGCCCCGGCTTGGTAACAGGGTGATGGGTTCCTACCTCATGCATACTACTCAACTACAAGAATTTCAATAACACTCTTGAGGGGTGGTTGCAAAGGTGCCACTAAATGCAATAAAACATAGGTAAGAAAGCATGGTCAAAGTGAACTTGCTCGGTGATGTTGACGAAGAAGAATTATCGTTCTCAAGAAATAACTTGATAGACTACTCGTCACTCTCGATGAAATCTATATAACAAACATATCATTCACATAAGCACTCACACTAACAATCAAAACAAAAGAGAGAGCTTAATAAGAATCAAGGAACTTCAAATAAAACTAGGAGTCTTCTTCACAACATTCACAAAAATAGTTTTGTCTAACGGAAAATAAAACACTAAAATAACAGAGAATAAAATATAAATTTAGTTAAGACAAAGAAAAAAATAAAGTATTTTTTTTCATAAAGCTATTTTGAAAGTATTTTCAATTGGGAGTTAAAACAGTAGAGAAATCCATTGCAAGTTATTAGCGAACTTGAATTGATTTCACGATAACAAAATAAAAATAAATATAAAAACTTGTTGAACACCTACTGTTTAACTAATAGAAACCAAACATAAACTTTCTGAAATATAAAATAAAATAATTTAAAACAACTATAGAAAAAGAAGTAGCTATAATTCGAATAGAACTAAAACAGAATTTGTTTTACATGAAACAATAAGCTAAAATACTCAAACAATTTTGAAGTTTTTACCACTGGTAAATATGATCACTAGTGATCAGTAGAAAAAGAATCAAATAAAATCTATTTTAAACTCCCGAATAAGCAAAACAAGCTTTAATTCAAATCTGATCTAACTCAATTTTTATAAATCCAAACATAGACAAATTATATATTTTGGAAACTACAAGAAAATTGTGATCTAACGCAAAAGAATCAGCATCATTGGACTTCTAGATCAAAAGTTATAAGCTAAACAAGAACGGAACTAAATCTGTTACGGAAATAAATCTGAAAACGAAAACGGAGTTACCAGACGTGAGGCAGAGATGGCAGGGAGGAGATGGCGATGTGGAGGGCTGCTCGGCGAGGGGGCGGGTCGCCGGCGAGGGTGGGGGTGGCGGAGGAGGGGGTCGGCGCTTGGGGAGGTGGCGCTGGGCGATGGGGAGGTTCCAGGAGAGCTCCTGGTGAGCATTTCTAGGCAGGAAAAGGAGGACGGTGGCGAGAAGGCTACGGGCAGGGAGGGGGCGTGGTGATGGGAAAAATGGAACGAGGAGAGGGAGGGGGTTTTATAGGCGGTCTCGGGAGGCGATGGGATGGAAAGACGAGGGAGATCGGGAAGGTGGAGTTTCCTGCCTCCATGGATATGGAAAGCTTCTGTAACGTGAGAGGAAACAGAGGAAGGAGATGATCTCTTGTTGGGCTAGAATAGAAAAGTGCTTAATGGGCCAGCAGGTTTTTCCTAATAAAAACGAATCCATTCCTATTTTTAAAATTAGGAAACTAAAACAATAAAAAGGAAATCAAATCAATTCGAATAAAGAGTTTTTATATACTAAAATTATCGAAAAATAAAATGTAGATGATGAGCATTATTCCACGGCCAAAATAAAAACTTAAAAAATGTTTTTCAGAAAATCCCTAAAGGCTTTATTTCTTTTGCAAATAATTTTAAATAAAAACTTTGGTTTTTTCTTGGCTCAATATTTTCAAAATGCCCCTGATTTTGGAGGGTCATTTTCCTCCGCTCTTTCTTGCTTGCAAGAATTTATTTTTCGGGTATTTCTGGGAAGAAAAATAGAGAAACAAATGCAAATATTTGAAAGAATTAAATTGCAAAACTCCGTTCAAATTCTTCATCGTTGAAGAAGTCATGTCATCTTCTCTCATTGATTTTAATAGGATGAATTTGAATTTACCGGAGAAGGGGAAAGTCATTTTATTCCCTCTCTTTCAAAAGTTTTTGAAAAGGTTCAAATTTCACTCAAGTTTAATTCACTCAAGCAAACAAACAAACAATTCAATTAATTATATTAACATTCCAAAATTTGGGATGTTACAAACCTACCACACTTAAAGTGAATCTCGTCCTCTAGATTCAAGAGGCTAGTAAGAAAAGGTTAGGGTTGGGGTCTTCTAGCAAATGTCTTGGTCGAAGGTCGGGGTGCTACCACACTTAAAAACAAGGTCATGGTTCCAATAAACTCAGATATTTCCTCCGAGGGCTGACAATGTATGTCTCTTCACATATCTTACAATAGCTCTTTCATTAAAGCTCTTCCGTCGAAGCATAGAGTTTTCCTCAAAAGCTTGGGTCGGTTCGTCAAAGTTGAAGTTCGTCCAGACCGGATCTTCTTAGTGATGGGTCTGTGTCCATTCTAAACAACTATCGAAACACTCATGGTGGTCTACAATTTATGGTTTTCTCCTGCAGAAAACGGGTCTGGTTGAACCTCACCGATAACCTACGCTTGGCAACGGTTGCTGTAATGGGGTTCCATCGTCCTACCATTTTATGGTTTTATGGCTTATCGCGTCGACACTCTTCTAAGTTTTTCAAGGCTCACTGATTTTCCATCAACATATGATAGTTCATGATAGAAGTCTCCGGTATGGGGGCCAATCCATCCCGTACTTGAATCATTACCACATACGTAAATATCGAATCACGTATTCTAACACTTGGGCATACTCACAAGCATTGCAGAATTTTCTCTTGTTCTCGGACTGGTTTCGAGTAAATCCATGGTTTCTGCAAGCCAAACAAAACATCTATCGTTACTTCACCACTCTCAGGTTTTTGCGTAACCTCCTCTGGTTGTATGCTGATTGGATCACCGATTCTTCCAAATTATTCCTTTATCAAGGTTACATCGTTCCTTTTCAAAATCCCGGGCACGTGGGTTATGGCCCACTTCAACACTAGTGCAGCTTTAACTCATCCTTGGAGTAACTCTCTTGTTACACCTCCTTTAAATCCTAGTAGTACTGCTTCTTCATACCATCATATCGAAGCAAAATTCCAACTTATTTTGTCCAGCTTCCTTCTATGGACCGTCATGGATAACACATTTCTTTCTTCATTGATCCTGTGGTTTTACAGAGTACTATGACCAAAATGCACAAGTTTATCCATAACATCTCATTATTCTCATATCAATCTTTCATTACATCCTTAATCATTTTTCGTGAATCCAAATTCCAAAAAGTTTATTACAAATGCTGCCACCCACATGGTTCGGTATGGTCAGACATTACTTCCAACTTTATTCAATTTTCCTCCTTGAGGGTTCTTCAGTCCCACTAGAATTGTGCGATATGTGCCTTGAATTCTTCAACCTTCTGTTTCATCGTGGTGGCCTTGAGCTTTACCTCCATCATCTCTGTTTGTACTTCGCTTAGGTATTCCCGAGTATAACGGAGTCTTGCTTCAAGTATTTCTCCGATCGGCGATGGCTTCCATGGCTGCTTCACGAACGGCATCAAGAAAGTTGCTTGTGGCACACGTGAGATGAAAAGTAATGCCCCATCCTCTTTGGGCAAACTCCTTTCAAACGGTGGAGGTGTACCTCCACATACCAAAGTTCCACTCCCTTTTGCATGAAGGGTAGCCTTTGTAGACTGCATCTCCTTCAAGGTGAATATGCTTCATCATGTCCTTCAAGATCTTCGGTAATCATGATCACTTGTCGTGGTCATGATCGTTTGAGGCCCTTAAGGAAAGACTCATAAAGGGTCGTCATCTGCAGTTAGAAACAGAAATGATGCTCAGAGTTAAGGTACTTATCTCCTGGGGCATACATTCATATCACCCAAACAGAACTTCAAACTCAATTTCCAATTTCCTGTTTATGCATCACAACTCACCTTCTTCCATGTTCATCAAGAATTTTAATTTCCAAGATAAAATATGACAACTCCTCAAAGCTTTTCAGCATGTGACATTACAACTTTATTGAGTCATGAACTATTACAAACTCTGAGAAATCTATTACATAACTCAACTCATTGAGCTCATGAAAAGGAAATTGCTTTCTACTACTCTTATTATCTATATCAAAATCCCAACTACTCAACTCCAGCTTTCATCTTGTCGGGACATTTAATAGCATAATGTCCTGCCTCCTTGCAGCGAAAACAAATGACTTCCGACATGTCTCGGGCTTCTTTGTGATTATGGGCTCCTTGGATTCTTGGTTTCTTTTACTGGCATTTACTAGCGTAATGACCTAAATCCTTGCACTGTAACAGTGATATGACTCAAGTCCTTCTCTGCAAAAATTGTGTTGCTCTCGGGTTGCCTTCCTTTTCTCTTCTGGATTTCTCTAAATGATCGAGTTTCTATCTCCGGGGTCAAACTTCACTTCTGCTGTCGGAAATATCCTGGATACTCTTTTCTTTCCTTGGTGCAATCTTGTGAAAATGTCCTTCTTCTCCACATGAATAGCGTGCATTGAGTAAAATCTGTTGAGACCTTCTCCATCCGGTCTTCAACACTTTCAATCATTACTGGTTCTTCTAGATCTTCCTTGAGGGCTTCTTTCATTCCATCTTCCCGCTTCGAATAGTTTGTTGCACCGTGGAGTAAATGTGACATCGCACCGGTAGTGGGTGGTTCCTTCACAGGAAGCAAGTCACCGCTAGTTGGGCATTCCTCACCGGGTGTTTCTCCTCACAATGAGGGCATCCATCTTTGTGTTCCTCCTGGTGTGTCCTATTTCTCCATAAATCTTGTAGGCACAAGGTTTACTTCTTGGTGCATTATTGTGTTTCCGGATAAGACGTGATTTCAACAGGTCTTCTTGAATTCCTCCCAAGTTCTTGCTCCATTAAATCCTGTATGGCTTGATGCATGTTCCACCAGGTTGCAGCACTTTCTCAGAAAGTATTGAAGAGCATATTGAACCTCATACTTCCTTGAAACCAAATTGCTCCCGAAGTGATTTTCCATGTTCTCGCATCCATAGCTCGCCTCGGCTGAGTCTTCGTCCGAGAATATCAGTCCAACTTCATTCATCATCTATGGGGTTCAAGGGTTTTAGGGTGAGATGAGAGAGGTGGGGAGGGATATACACACAATACAAACAATAGTTTTTGAAGAAACAAGTTTTACTTTGTGGCTGTCAGAAAAACATCAAACAAATGACAGCTCACAAATCATCGTATCTAACGTAAGTGTATAACAGGGGTTTGGTCTTCTAAAGGTCTAATAATTCTTCAGATCTTTCCAAGTCTTCGGAGTCTTCAACTGTTCTAGCTTCTAATACCTGGTGAAATCCTCTTTACTCAAGGGCCATCGGTTCTCCGATATCAAGTCCTTCTTGGAGCGTCTTCAGTTGATCCTCCGGGTGATCAAAGGATAAGGGGTATATTCTAACTATTTGAGGTGAGAGGGTCTATTTGATAAAATCAGAAAAGATGAGAAGTAAGAGTCTTTTTGTAAATAAAGTTTTTGAGATATCCTGTCCTAGGGCTTTCCGATGTCTAGGGTCACGTCCCACACCAACATGTGCTCGATACCATTTCAGAGCGACTCGACCTCGACGGTCAAGCCTCGTATTCTTGTGCCATCCTCGGATCAAGATGTCGGCACACACAGACATCAATGTATATATCAAAGTGCAATCACATGTATAAATAACATAAAATGATATATACCTCATAATACTCAGCGAAACAAATCAAACGGGTGTGGAGTCCCAACAACGCCATCGGCAGGTTGAGTGTAGACCGTAACCTCAGATCGTAACTCTTACTGTCGAGTAAATATCTGCAACATGATACGTTGCAGCCGTGTAGGTCAAGACATTGAATGTACCGCAAGATCACAATATGCTAAAACAGATGATAAAACTATACTATATGCAACATGGCTTTGTGGCTCAGATCGAGTTTTGTTTGCGTAAAAGCTGGTTTTATTTACCCTACATCAAAGGAATAAATGAAGTCTGTACTATGGAGCCTTCTATCATGACATGGTTCCGCCAACCGATGTCTCATCACCCAAAACATCATAAGTTGCCCACAATTACGTTATCAGTCCGGTGTTGAGAGTTCCGAGATAGATCCAAGTCCAGATGCTCAAATTGTCCGTAACCGGGGACACGGCTAATTGATTAGGTTATAACCCTCTGCAGAGGTTTGTACACTTTACCCGCAAGATTCGATCCCTCTCTTTACGTTCTCGCACTTCAGAGTGTTTGAGAACAAGATGACCAAACATGGTCTTCCAAAGAGTTCCTCGACCACCGTCCGGTACTCAACCCATCCTACCGTAGTTCTACATCTACTAGTACCGTCCCCAGCCAGAGTCACAACTAAGGTCAACCAAGCCAGAGCCCATAATGACTTGCGGTTGCAGGTAAGCTTCCGGCGTGAAGTATTCTTCCGTCTCTTTGAGTCTGGGTGAAGCTTTCCGCAAGATGTCATGGCGCTTCTCCATGCATCCCGCCAACCACCGGTTTCTCCAGGTGCCCGTCAACCGCCCTTCACCCAAAGAGTGTGTATTGAATTCTTGTCTCGAGTCTTGAAGTCTTGAGGTCTTGAAGATGCAGTCCTTGCAGATTCCATCATGGAGTTGTCGCCATTGACGAGAGTCCTCCTTCTTCACACCACTCGAACACTCATACCAAACCCCGCCTACTACAGCGTAGCATTAGAATAAAATAACGTCCCGGCTTGGTAACAGGGTGATGGGTTCCTACCTCATGCATACTACTCAACTACAAGAATTTCAATAACACTACCGAGGGGTGGTTGCAAAGGTGCCACTAAATGCAATAAAACATAGGTAAGAAAGCATGGTCAAAGTGAACTTGCTCGGTGATGTTGACGAAGAAGAATTATCGTTCTCAAGAAATAACTTGATAGACTACTCGTCACTCTCGATGAAATCTATATAACAAACATATCATTCACATAAGCACTCACACTAACAATCAAAACAAAAGAGAGAGCGAATAAGAATCAAGGAACTTCAAATAAAACTAGGAGTCTTCTTCTACAACATTCACAAAAATAGTTTTTGTCTAACGGAAAATAAAACACTAAAATAACAGAGAATAAAATATAAATTTAGTTAAGACAAAGAAAAAATAAAGTATTTCTTTTCATAAAGCTATTTTGAAAGTATTTTCAATTGGGAGTTAAATAGAGAGAAATCCATTGCAAGTTATTAGCGAACTTGAATTGATTTCACGATAACAAAATAAAATAAATATAAAAACTTGTTGAACACCTACTGTTTAACTAATAGAAACCAAACATAAACTTTCTGAAATATAAAATAAAATAATTTAAAACAACTATAGAAAAGAAGTAGCTATAATTGAATAGAACTAAAACAGAATTTGTTTTACATGAAACAATAAGCTAAAATACTCAAACAATTTTGAAGTTTTTACCACTGGTAAATATGATCACTAGTGATCAGTAGAAAAAGAATCAAATAAAAATCTATTTTAAACTCCCGGAATAAGCAAAACAAGCTTTAATTCAAATCTGATCTAACTCAATTTTTATAAATCCAAACATAGACAAATTATATATTTTGGAAACTACAAGAAAATTGTGATCTAACGCAAAAGAATCAGCATCATTGGACTTCTAGATCAAAAGTTATAAGCTAAACAAGAACGGAACTAAATCTGTTACGGAAATAAATCTGAAAACGAAAACGGAGTTACCTGACGTGAGGCAGAGATGGCAGGAGGAGATGGCGATGTGGAGGCTGCTCGGCGAGGGGTCGTCGCCGAGGGTGGGGTGGCGGAGGAGGGGTCGGCGCTTGGGGAGGTGGCGCTGGGCGATGGGGAGGTTCCAGAGAGCTCCCGGTGAGCATTTCTAGGCAGGAAAAGGAGGACGGTGGCGAGAAGGCTACGGGCAGGAGGGGCGTGGTGATGGGAAAATGGAACGAGGAGAGGAGGGGTTTTATAGGCGGTCTCGGAGGCGCTGGGATGGAAAGACGAGGGAGATCGGAAGGTGGAGTTTCCTGCCTCCATGGATATGGAAAGCTTCAGAACGTGAGAGGAAACAGAGGAAGGAGATGATCTCTTGTTGGGCTAGAATAGGAAAGTGCTTAATGGGCCAGCAGGTTTTTCCTAATAAAACGATTCCGTAGCTAGCACTTGTTATTGCAGTCAAGGAGCCAGGAGCCTTCAATCATATTTGAGCTTTACGCTTTCTCCTTCTTGGGGTCGGCCTGTAGTAGCAAAGCAGGACGAGGCCGAACAAGCGCACGAGGCCATTGGGGATCTGCAGGCACTAACGAAGACAAGAGCCGCACGGTTAGAGAGACACTCTCAAGTTATATAAGATTTGGTTGGAACCTCAAGATGGAGATATTATTGACCGTGACGTAGAGGTCGAATTTGATGAGAGCGTGGGGCGCCCAAAGAGACGCCGCTGAGGAAGCTCACCAAATGACGGGAAGAAGGGCATGTACTCGACGCTTCCTATTTTTAAAATTAGGAAACTAAAACAATAAAAAGGAAATCAAATCAATTCGAATAAAGAGTTTTTATATACTAAAATTATCAGAAAATAAAATGTAGATGATGAGCATTATTCCACGGCCAAAATAAAAACTTAAAAAATGTTTTTCAGAAAATCCCTAAAGGCTTTATTTATTTTTGCAAATAATTTTTAAATAAAAAGTTTGGTTTTTTCTTGGCTCAATATTTTCAAAATGCCCCTGATTTTGGAGGGTCATTTTCCTCCGCTCTTTCTTGCTTGCAAGAATTTATTTTCGGGGTATTTCTGGGAAGAAAAATAGAGAAACAAGTGCAAATATTTGAAAGAATTAAATTGCAAAACTCCGTTCAAATTCTTCATCGTTGAAGAAGTCATGTCATCTTCTCTCATTGATTTTAATAGGATGAATTTGAATTTACCGGAGAAGGGGAAAGTCATTTTATTCCCTCTCTTTCAAAAGTTTTTGAAAAGGTTCAAATTTCACTCAAGTTTAATTCACTCAAGCAAACAAACAAACAATTCAATTAATTATATTAACATTCCAAAATTTGGGATGTTACAGTCCTGGATTAGGGGGTCCTCGGACAACTGGACTTTATCCTTTGGTCGGACTATTGGACTATGAAGGTACAAGATTGAAGACTTCGTCCCGTGTCCGGATGGGACTCTCCTTGGCGTGGAAGGCAAGCTTGGTAATTCGGATATGTAGATCTCCTCCCTTGTAACCGACTCTGTGTAACCCTAGCCCCCTCCGGTGTATATATAAACCAGAGGGTTTAGTCCGTAGGACAACTACAATCATAATCATAGGCTAGCTTCTAGGGTTTAGCCTCTACGATCTCGTGGTAGATCAACTCTTGTAATACTCATATCATCAAGATCAATCAAGCAGGAAGTAGGGTATTACCTCCATCGAGAGGGCCCGAACCTGGGTAAACATTGTGTCCCCCGCCTCATGTTACCATCCGCTTTAGACGCACAGTTCGGGACCCCCTACCCGAGATCCGCCGGTTTTGACACCGACAGTCATTAATCTTTCATCGAAGTCCAGTGATATTGGGCTGTGCTCCAACAACCAATCACATCCTAGGATGATATCATATCCCTTGAGAGGTAGGAGTTGGAAATCATTGGAGAACTGATGGTTTTGGATGCTGTAACAAGCAGCATGTATGTGGGCTCCAGTTTGCAATTTTCCTCCTCCAGCTATGTGTACTGGTTGTAAGTTGTTCTTTGTGATGGTGCAGTTTGTTTTGGTTGCAAATGACATGTCAATAAAGGTACTGGTTCTCCCAGAGTCTACTAGGGCCAAGGCTCTTTTTCCACCAATATTGACCCATAAGGTGAATGTGGCCACTGTGCTTTTTTCCTTTGATAGCTTGCATGGAAATGAGCATCAGTTGTTCTTCCTCAGTAGGAGAAGTGGCTGGTTGTTCCGTGTCATTGGGGTTGTCTGTATTCTACAGTTGTTCTTCCCAGTCAATTTCTACTTCCTCAGCTGCCAGTAAGTTCAATGTTTTATACTGGGCACATTTATGTCCAAGGAACCATATTTGTCCACAATACCTGCACTGTCCAGGTTCTTTATATCTAGCCTCTAGTCTAGTCCCAGTTTTATCTGGTGCTTTGTTAGGCACATTTTCTGGCATGCTGGGCTTGGACAGATAAGTATTATTTGTTGTGCTTTTCTGGAAAAACCCAGAGGTTTGACATCTTTTCCCTTGTGCTGCATTAGCTCCCAACTCCATATCTCTAGCAGTCTCCACTGCATCATATAGTGTGGCTGGCTTGAATGGCTTCAGATAATGCTTGATTTCTTCCCTTAGTCCATTGACGTAACACTTGCCATAGTATTGCTCATCGACTTCAGGATTTTATTTTTTATAACATGTCATTTTCTCTTCGAATCTGTCAGTATATTCTATGACAGAGCTAGAGCCTTGTCTGATTGAGTTGAAGTTTGCTACTGCCTCATATGAATTGGTGGTTGAGAACCTTTTGCACAGGGCTTTGCAAAAGGAGTCCCAAGTGGGATTGGATTGCAGGATACCTGAATTCCTGAGCCAGGTGTCAGCTTTTCCTGTGATGTACATTTGGGCATAGTCAAATTTTGCATTTTCAGGTATGAACACCATGGAGAAATATTTTTCAGTGAGCCTCAACCACTCCTGGGGGTTTGAGCCATCAAATCTTGGAAAATCCATTTTTGGTGCTTTAGCAATTGATTTATAGAATTAGGCCTCTTTATCGAATCCGAGAGGCCTGTCCTCTCTGTTGGGAAACGCCCCTCCTCTCTGGTTTTATGCATTTTGAGCAAGTATTTGCTGCTGGTGTTGTGGCTGTTGACATGGGCCAGGCACTTGTTGTTGGAATTGTGGCTGCTGGTATGGAGCAGGCACTTGTTGGAATTGTGGCTGCTGATATGGAACAGGCACTTGTTGTTGAAATTGTGGCTGATGGGGTGGTCGGGGATAACAAGGTTGGGGTGGGGTGTGATGTGGTAGAGGTTGAGGGTGTGTATAAGGAGGTGGTGGCTGATTACAAGGTGGGTAGTTATGTGGTTGGTTGTGTTGCTGGTATGGGTACTGTGGTTGTCCTTGAATTGCAGGGTATAGGGATGTTGTGTAGAAATGGTTTGGGTAATTGCTGGGTATTTGGGGTGGGTGTTGTGGGAAAAAGGGTGGGTTATGGGGGTATTGGGAATGTTGGTTCATAGTCCAAGGGGGGTACTGCTCCTGGTATGCATTTGGTGGCGCGTGAGGCATCTGTGGCATGGTGGTAAGCCTGAGGTTGCTCCCACTGTGATGTCTCCTGCTCCCAGTATTCAGGCGCTTGCTCCATATGTGCCTGCAACTCCTGTAGTGATTCCAGGGGCTCATACCTGGTAGTCTCCCTTGTTTGATCTGGTCGTCTTCTCCAGTGTGGTGGTTCTGTGTGCCACAACATCGTTTCTGCCTGATCTGGGTTGGGTTGGGTTTGGGATTTCTGTCCTGCTTCTGTTTCCCTTCCTCCTTCACCGGTTCTTGGTGGAGTGCTAGGCGTCCGATTTTCCTTCAGCAACGATTCCATTCTTTTCATGGTTTCGTTCAGGGCAGTGACTTGCTCTTGCATCCCATCTACCTTGCTGCTGATTTCCTCTATCCTTGCCCCGACTTGATCCAGATCGAGCTTCATGGCAGTCACCTCTTGAGCGTCCGCCTTCTCTTCTTGGGTCTTCGATTTCGCCATCGGACTGCGAGCAAGGTACGGGATTTTACCTCGGAACTGGTCCGGAACCCTTCCTTGTCACAGCCCGCTGCCGCCGCCCATTGATGCGCCTCCCTTGGTGCACGGATCTGCCTGGATCACGGGATTTTACTGATGTAGCATTGTGCCCAGCAACCGCATCTCAAGCTACAGATCTGCGCCCGAATTCGTCTACCGCCGCCTACGCCTCCATGAATCAAATCACCGCCGCCAGACGCCGCCGAGGATCGATGGCCACTAATACCAATTGTCAGATCCCAGTGGGGATCGACTCAAATTTCCTGACTCCCGATGTGGAGCACCCGCGATAAGTGGGGATTTCTACAGCCTAGCTAAGAGATAAGCAAGAACAAAAGGGAAAGTAGCTAGAGTTTGCAATAATTCATTCATGTCTCTCGCACCCACGGGGTGGAGTATAAGTACAGAGATTTTAGAGCCACCGATAGCTTGCGGTAAACAGTAACTGGTGACTACCAGTGACTAGCCACAGGTGAAGTTACTAGCCATCTCAGCCGTTGGTCTACAGTGGATCTCAGCCGTTGGATTACATTGACTTAACTGAACCGTTATCTAAACTGAAGATCGACACTTCGTCAGTAACATACGGAATCTGACAGAAGTAGAGGCCTTCGACGGCGGAGAGCCGGGCGACGATGCGGTCCATCACCGCGGACTCCATGGCGAGCAGCGGTGGCCTGGTGGGTCAGCGCCGGAGGAGGGGGTTGGCTGGTTCGGTCGGTCTTTGGCGGCGTTGCACGGATTGTGGGTTGGGCTTTGAACTCTTCTATGGGGTCGGTTTCGTTTTCTAATGGGTCGTAAGGCCGTCGGGGTGTGTCCATCGTGAACGGATCAAAAGGTGACAACTAGATCCATTGTCCAGTAACAATTAGTTTTTTTCTCAAAAGAAGTAACAAATTAATACGTATTTAAGGATTTTTTTCGAGGATAATAACGGTAACTTCATGAACATTATATTTGATAGTTTTCAATAATTCTAAAACAAATACAGTACGTTGGAACATCGATGTACCCCTTCGCAAAGAAAGAACATCGATGTACATTATAAATGTGCTAAATTTCACAAATAAACTCATATTTGTGTGGGAATGTATTTAAAACAAACGGTTGTTTTCATCCACAAGAAAAACCCCAACATTTGTTAGGCCTGAAATTTTCTCCTTAATCTAATGAGGGTTAAATGAACAAAAACACTAAATATCTGACGTCAGATTTCTAGGCTTGGCAAATCCGACGTTTTCATGGCAATTTATATTTGGCGCAATGATGGCAATTTTAGTTTGCAAGCACAACAATTTTCTGGCAAAAAAAACTAAAGCGGATTTTCCATGCTCGCCAACTAAAGTTGCCATTCTCGACGAACATAATTTGCCATTAAAAATGTTCGATTTATCATGCCTAAAAGCTGATGTTGCTGATTATTCGGGTCCTAAATGATCGAAGTCATTATGTTTGCCTTAACAACGTGATTATCCTATTGTTATCGACCCTTAGTAGCTGCAAATATTTACGTACATATATGTCCTAAAAATTGAAAAAAGTCCATCGTCGCGGCCTCCATGGTGAGCGGCGGTGGGTCGGTGCCGGAGGGGGGCGGATGGTTCGGGCTTTGGCGGTGCGCGGATTGGTGGGTTGGGCTTTGAAATTTTCTCTATGGGGTCGGTTTCGTTTTCTAATCGTCCATAAGGCCGTCGTGGTGTGTCCATCTTGAACAGATCAAAAGGTGACAATCAGATCAACTCAAAAAAGAAGGTGACAATTAGACCCATTGTCCAGTAACAATTAGTTTTCTTCTCAAAAGAAGTAACAATTATTAGTTTTAAAGAGAAAGTAGGAGTACTAAATAATATTTAAAGATTTTTTTGCGAGGATAATAAAGATAACTTCATGAACATTGTATTTGATAGTTTTCAATAATTCTAAAGAAAATACAGTACGTTAGAACATCGATGTACCCCTTCGCAAAGAAAGAACATCGATGTACATTATAAACGTGCTGAATTTCACAAATAAACTGATATTCGTGTGGGAATGTATATAAAACAAATGCTTGTTTTCATTCGCAAAAAAACCCAACATTGTTAGGCCTGAAATTTTTCTCCTTAATCAGATGAGGGTTAAATGAGCAAAAACGCTAAAAATATAACGTCAGATTTCTAGGCATGGCAAATCTGATGTTTTCATCGCAATTTAGATTTGGCGCGATGATGACAATTTTAGTTTGCAAGCACAACAATTTCCTGGCAAAAAATAGAAGTTGAAGCGGATTTGCCATGCTCGCCAACTAAACTTGCCATTCTCGATGAACATATTTGCCGTTAAAAATGTTCGATTTATCATGCCTAAAAGCTGGCGTTCGCTGAATATTCGGTTCCTAGATGAATTGAAGTCATTATGTTTTGCCTTAACAACGTGATTGTCCTATTGTTTATCGCCCCTTAGTAGCTGCAAATTGAAAAAAGTCTTCACACTCTTTTTTAAGGCAGAGGCCGAGGAAGGTCGGCGGTGCAACAAGTGATCAACATGCCCAACGGACATGCCAGTTGGGAAATGTTGACACAAGTGGTCTCATGCATGGGAAAGCTTGCCCTAGCGATGTACAACAGGAGATCAAGGTTGTGCTGCAGGGTTACACAAGTATAGTTTGAGCAAAAAATTTGGGGCTCCGCACACCAATGGGTCGAATGGCATGAAGGATTTTTCACATCATCCAAGCGCAACTTCTGAAAGGAATGGTGCAATGCGGAGAATTTTCTAACGGCGGCAAAGAAATCCTCATCAAGGTAGTTATGCAATCCCCGCCGACCTATTTGATGGATGTCTTTAAACTTCCCGGGCCTTTATGAAGAACTCCTGAAAATCATGTGAGAGTTTTGATGGGATGCAAGCAAAGATATCCATTACACCCACTAGATCTCTTGGGAATGCATGATCCATCACAAACCTTGTGGTGGTATGGGTTTATGATATTTACAACTCTTTAATCAGGCAGTGCTGGCTAAACAGACATCGATGCTTTTGTTGCGGCAATGCTAAGTTTTCTCCCCTATTGTTAGTAGGTTGATGGGTCGCATGCCTGGCACACATGTTTTGGCCTTGCTTGTGTGTCCATAACTCAAAATAGGTGACCTAACAGCCGCCGCCCGACTAACATACCAATAGTCACAAAATTCATATGGGCTACTGAGGAGTAGGCAACGATCATCTTAAGATCGATCTGTCTTAAAGTGGTCAAGGAAGTATATATTATAATATCAGATGGTGCAAAGAGCCCCTAGGAAGCCTCCATGGAACAGACAGACGCAGAGGCTCCTAGTAGGCCACACATGGGCGTGACGCAAGCCGGGCTAGTTCGGTCATGACAAATGGGGCGTGCGTCGCGCCCACCTGCGCCGGCTCACGCGCCTCCCCCTCCGACCCCTGCGAGGTGAGGACGCCAACACGCAGGTCCGGCATCCGCTCTCGCGTAAGACTGGGCATGTGAAAGGGCCCTGCAAGACGGTGGCCCCGTCCCTCTACTCGCGGTCCACCGTCATGGACATCCATGGCGGGTCACCTGGGTGCCTGCCGTCCCAGCAGATCGGATGATGCGGAGAGCTCCCAAGAGGCCCTCACGGAACACCACCTGACAATGGACGCACGGAGGGCCTCCTCGCCCGTGAAGCCCGCAGAAGGTGGGTACTCCAACATCCTTTTATAGGAGTAAAGGCATCCCTAAAGTTGGCCCTCAAATCGTCCGCTTCCGTCTGGACTGAGCCATCTGGACCCATTTTTCCATCCAACAAGGTATCACATCGGTCCATGGACCGGTTTGGACGTATGTTTTTCCGCAAACTAGAGGCAAAACCGGGGGCTCCGCGGGATTGCTGCCGCGTACGCGAAGGTGACCCTGGACCGACCCGAAATCTCTCCCGCGTGAAGCAGTTGCCACTGCTCAAGTCTCTCCAGAGCATGAGCGTATTCATGCCGGCCTAGAGCGAATGCGACCTCTCATTTGTGCCGACATTAAAGTGACGCATCCGTCGAGAGCACCAATTGTGTCGCGTCCGATGTCCGCGCTTGTTCAATGTCGTATAAACATTACTGGACAGGACAGGACATGATGGATATCTACCACTTGAAGCAGGCTGCAGTCCGTTCGCCTACCGTCATTATACAGGCACACCGGCCGTGAAACCAACTTCAGCGCCCGCATTGACACACCCCACCGCTTGGCCTGGCCGCGAAACCAACTCCGTATAAACATTATTCGACGGGGCGCGATGGATATCTACCACTTGAAGCAGGCTGCCGTCCGTTCGCCGACCGTCATTATACAGGCACACCGGCAGCTTGGCTTGGCCGGTGTCCGCCATTTATACCAGGTCTCACTCGACACAAACCACACCACACCATGTCTGCTTCACATCCTCCCCCGTGGACCACTTCCACCATGACCGCGATCTCTAGTGCATTGTTGGAGAGCCTCTCGATAGAGCATAAGCATGGGCTGGCCACCCTTACGGCTGGCAGGCAGGGTTGCCGTGTGAGGCGGATAGAGGTCGACCTACTCCTCGGAGGTCTCTGACGATGGAGACAGCCTTCGGTGACGAGTCAGCGCCCCTGCCCGCCCTGTTCGATGCCGGCTTGAGCATGGAGCATGCGCAGGCACACTTCAAGGATGCCATGACGAGATTGTCGGCAGCTGCGCACCCTTCGCTCCGCCAATGAAGTCGAGGGTGCCGATTCCACGACAAGGCATGTTTGTCCATGTCCATCATCGATCTCACGTGAACCGCTGACGGACAGGCTGAGGACTCCGACGAGGAGCGGTAGGGCGTGGGAGGCGGCGAGGCCTCGAGTCCCATGAGCCGATCCGTGCCCCGTGTTGTACTCTTGCTCATCGGCGGCCGCACTTTCACTCCGCGTGGCTTAGCCAGCCATCGGACATGGACACGGCCGCCCGACATGGGCATGGAAGGAAAGAATAAGGACTCGAAGGACGTGTGCCGCCTTCGATTTTTAGACTAAGTTTAGGTCCGGTTGCTTTTATATAATGAAATATGCCAGAAATGTAAAAACATCGTTAGAGTTAGATAAAAATCATTCAATTTGCATGTATTTCGTCCGACCTGTTTAAATACGGATTGAAATGCACGCGGGCATGGTTGGACGAACCGGCTCCGTATCAATGTCGACGTCTGAGGATAGATACATATCCATTTCATGATCAGCCCGTTTGAGATGGCCTAATATGGTATAGTATGGCGTGAAAATACCAAAAACATTTCCAAGACACGGCATGGACGGGCGTTGCAACGGTAAGAAATTCCCCTGTCCGCCCCCAATTCGAGACGGAAGCACCGCAGCCGAGCTGACCTCGCATTGATGCCTACCCCTGCCCGCTCCGGATCCTTCCATCCATCACGAACTCGCCAGCTCCACTTTCCTTCTATTTCCGCCGCCACGCCACGCCACGCCACGCGCACCTCGGCGAAGGACAAGGCTCCGGCTACCGCCACCGCCTCTGCCCCGGCTATAAAGCCGCGCCCTTTGGCCGGCCCGCTCCTCCTCCTCTCTTCCTCCGCGCCGCGCCTCTCGCCTCTCGCCTCCTCGCCGCGCTCTGCCCGGTCCGCTCCTCCTCCTCCTCTCTTTGTCCGGGCGGTGCCTCTCTCCTCCGACCTCCCCGCCGCGCTCCGGCCGGTCCGCTGCTCCTCCACCCTTCGTCCGGGCCGTGCGTATGTCCTCCTCGAGTCGGGTTTCATCTTGCTCGTCCTCCTATGTCGATCTGTCCGTCTAGAATCGCGTGTGGATTTGATTTTGCTCGTCCTCGGTCGATTTGCCCGTTTAGAGTCGCGTCCGGATTTGATTTTGCTCGCCATCACCGTCGCCGTCGCCGGTTTAGATAGCTAGAGAACCCCGCCTGATTTGATTTTGCCCGTTCTCCCCGTCGTCCGTTTAGGACCGCGCCCGATTTGGTTTCAGTTTGCTCGTGCTCAGTTCGTCAGTTTAGAGTCGCTTCCGAGTTGATTTTGCTCGTCCCTCCCCGCCGTTGTCAGTTTAGAGTCGCTTCTGATTTGGTTCTGCCCGTCCTCGCCGTTGCCCGTTTCCGTTTTTGCTCGTCCTCGCCATTGCCCCGACGCGCTCGCATGTTCTTGGCCCGTCTCGTCGAGGGTCTCCGTCTTGTCTGCGGTTGAGAAATTTCTGCGTGCGCTTCTGTTATCTGAGAGACCCTTTGGATCCTGCGTTTCTTCGTGTTCGTGTGTGCGCGAGAGTTGCAGGAACAGTCGGGTCTTGGTTTTGAAATTGGGTTGCGGCCGGAGATGGAGAGGCGGAGAGCAGTTAGCTTGTCGTGCTAGTTCAGATCGGTTGCTAGGCTCCTGCTTTGTTTGTCGGCGATTTTGAAATCTCAAACGGCTAGCTTGTTCGTGCTCGTCCATCGAGACGTGCCCTTTGATGCTCTGGTTCCTCTGTCGATTCTGATTGTACCAGCTAGCTTGTTTCAGTTTCGTCAGGCGTGTGTGCTCTCGTCCTGGATGCAGGGGTGATTCGTTACGGTTGTTCTGATGCGTGTTACTGCTTCTGTTCTTTTCAATTGGTTACTTCATGTCATGCTTTGCTTATCCATATATGGTGATGTGTGTTCAGGGGTGCAAACCATGTAGGCCGTGGGTGCAAATCATGTGTCTTGCTGCTTGACTAATTGAACACCTGCTGCTGCTACTGTTGGACAAGGTTTCCTGCTTTTTTGCCTCGTGTTGCTAGTCCGTTAGATGAGGTGCTGCTAGTCCCCTAGACTTCGTTCTAGATTGCATAGCATTACTCCAGAATTTTGTCATTGCCCACCTGGGCATATAATTCTGCTGTCAGCATAACTCTAGAATTTTTTATCTGTGAAAGCACGTTCATCACATGTTCTTTAATAATGCTGCTCACTTTCGTCACGTCCCTTTTGTTTGTCCTGTTAAATTTTATGGCATCAACTTGGAGCAAATTTTGAACTCACTGGTTAGAATGCTGACTTCTATATTTGTCGCTATGTAAGCCATGCACTTGGAAGCCTGGGAGTGATTAGGATTTGGATTGCATAGAGATTTTATGCTATGTTTGTTTATAACCTGGTTGTGACCTAATATAGTGCAAATCTGCTAATTTTTTAATTTAATTTATGTTCAACACAAGTAGGTTTTGTTTGCAAGTGGTATTTCTTTTGTGTGTGTATGAACATTCATGCTGTCAATTTTTCTTATCATAATCATTTACCGTGGTGTTCGACAATACATTTCTACTGTTCTTTGTTCCCTTTTGAGGTTCACTGAGTCAATTATGCATGAGATTTGATATCATTTACTGCTGTCCAGTCACTGAAATAATGATTTTCTTGCTTTGTCTAGACTTTGTGACAAGAATAAGCATGCGTCTCTGTGCCTACAAACTTGTGGGTAGTGCCGTAGTGATGATGATCCAACTAGCTTCCTGTTTTCAGGAATGAAGATCTGAATTACCCTCACCCCTCTACAGAAATCAGTTTACTCATTCAGTTTCTGGAACTTCTTTATAGCTTTCTGAGTTTACTTCGGTCTTGCATGTATTGGCTTTCTGTTTGTACCCTTATCTATGTCTGTTTCTTTGTGTGTTTCTTGTGTGCAAGCGATCCATTGTGTGTGTCTGACTGTGTGTGATGTGCCCCTATCTATGTATGTTTTTTTGTCTGTTTCATGTGTGCAAGTGCTCCATTATTTGTGTGTGACTGTGTTTGACTGTTTGGATGGGGTGATTCTGATTGTGTTACTGCTTATATGGTCTGTCCAATTGGTTTCTTATTCAAGCTTTGCTTGTGTTCCAATGTCGTCTCCCCATATATGGCGATGTGTTCAGGGATGCAAACCATGTAGGCCGTTTCGAGCAGGCAGGGATCCAGAGACGTGCACTGGTCAGGCTTCTCTCCTGCTGATAGATGATGATAGGCTGAGCAAAAAAGTTTGACTCTTGTAACACTCACTTGCTTAGCTTCCACTCCTTTGTGTGGCCGATTTGGCATCCAATGCATCTCATGCCTATCTTATATATCTCACTCACTCATCACAACATCCTTTTCCCTGTTTTTGTACCTTTTTTTTCTTATCATAATAATCATGTATACCGTGGTGTTTCACAATACATTTTTTGTGATATCTGTGTTTCATTTTGTCTTATGTGGATATCATATTTTTTTGTATATTACTGCTGTCCATTCACTGGAATAATGCTTTCCTAAGTATTTCAGGTAGGATATAGACAAATGTCACATTTGCTCTTCCTTGTGTTGCTAAGGACACTGATGGGTGGGGTTTGCTTACAGCGCAGGTATATTTATGTTTTCTACATTTAGTGATGCTAATGTCTGTAGTCCCAAAACGCTTATTTAGCCATGTTTTCCTTGTTCACTTCACAAGATTATGTATTCATGCTGATAGTATGTTACTCTTTCCAGGACCGATAATTCTGATAGTATGCTGATAGTATGCCATGGACTGCTCAGGGTTCCTATCACTTTCTGTTTTACCAACTAAGGTAATCGAGTTTTGACCTTCAACTTGCAAATTTATCACCTTATGGGAGGGAAAGGTTTGCATGTACATGAGCTCTGATTATCTACATATATACTTGAATTGCTTTGGATTTGTTGGACTACTATTCTACATGATGTTCTCCATGATTCACTTGATCTGTTAATTTGAGTATTTTCCTGGTGAGTTCTTTAGGTTCATCTTGTGACACAAAATACAATTTTGGTACGTGCAGACTCTGAAATTTGGTGATAAAGAAAAGGTACCTCCTAATTTGCTCTCTGGCTCTCTTACACTTGTCTTTGTTTATATAACAGTAGTGGCCTCCTGGCTTGTAGTTGGGTAATGCAGAGAAAGGTTTGGAACTGAAGAACTAAAATAATGCAGAGTTGAAGGTTCTGAACGGGAAGCTTGAACAAATAGTTTACTTTTTCTCATGTCTTTGATTAGTTTCATCCTATCTATATCTGTTTCTTGTGTGCAAGTACTCCATTGTGTCTGTGTGACTGTGTGTGACTGACTGTTTGTGTGTGTGACTGATTGTGTGTGTTACTTTGTCTGTTTCTTTTGTGCAAGCGCTCCATTGTGTGTGTGCGTGTGTGTTGACTGTGACTGTGTGTCATTTTATGACTGTGACTGTGTATTGATTGTGATTGTGTGTATGTGTGTGTGTGTGTGTGTGTGTGTGTGTGTGTGTGACTGTGACTGTGTATTGATTGTGACTGTGTATGTGTGTGTGTGTGTGTGTTGACTGTGACTGTGTCATTGTGCAAGCGCTCCATAACTACGTATGCATGGAAATTTCTGTAAGGTCATGGGCTTGTAATTTAATGACCTACATACCTCTGTAGTTGGTAGTATCATTGCCCTTTGGACACTCTTCAATGCATTGCTGTATATTTTCCTGCCACAACTATGATGTTTGTGCTGAGAATGATGTATATGTAGAATCCAGGGTGGATGGAGGGTTTCATGATGGCTAATTTGATTTGTTATGGTTCTGATGGTGTGCTTCTTTTGTTTGAACTGAAGCCGTGGATCACTCATCAACCTGGTCTGTGTTTGTATGGTAATCCTTCTCGAATTTAACTCCTTCCAATTTTGTACACAATATTTATCTTACGTCTGGTAATACCTTATGAATGTTTTAGCTAGTAATATAATAATGCCATCTGTAAACTAATATAAGAGCATTTAGATTACTAAAGTAGTGTTCTAAACGCTCTTATATTAGTTTACGGAGGGAGTACTTCTTTGGACATTGTTCTGTATATGCAAGTGTGGTGAGCTCACATATTGTGTCAGTATCTACCTATGCAGATGAATAATTTCCGGATAGGACAGAGGTGCAATGTTTACATCCATGGTAGAAGGTTCTTTAACACTGAACTCATCAAAGGTCCTTGGACTCAAGAGGTTTGTCATTGCACTCCTGACTTTGCTTGAGAAAAAAAGATTTTGCACGTTTTATAGTTATATTTAAGATTTTTTTTCTACAGGAAGATGAAAAAATTATTGACCTTGTAAACAAGTATGGACTAACAAAATGGTCGCATTGCAAGGTATTTCTTTTGATTGTTTTATTTTTATATGGTTTGCTGAAATGCATTTTCCCCCTATGTGCAAGGTAAACACACTGGTAACAATTCTCTGTTGATGCATTGCAGGTCAATTACCAGAACTTCCTGCTGCTGATCCTGGGATGTTTCCGAACATGCTCCCGAACATGCTCAATTTATCCGCCCTAGGGACAGGTGACTACTGTGCTCCTTTTATGATTCTGTGTAGCTAGTACTCAAATCATGGATAGTCCATTCTGTCATCATAGCGCGACCAGGTTCACTCTGATTTGTAGTTTATTTGGTGATGGCAGAATGAACCCACCTGTGATCTATTACGCTTCTTTATTATTCAATGTTTTGTTATTACTTTCTAATTCTTTCTTCCCTTTGCATCGATCCACTTGCTATGCAGCCACTGCCATGACACAGCAGGTATGCTCAATTTTTTGTTTTGTGCTTGAGATTTTTCTTGTTCTGTGATGCATATGTCTGACCACTCTTTTCTTAGGTTACCTGGCATGCTCGGTGTGTTTACTTTGGTGGACTTCCTCCGATCGCTAATGAACAGGTAATTGCCTTGAGTAACTTGTTATTTCTTGGCGTCTCTTTCTCTATTCGCAGTCCGTGCTAACTATTTTATTCTTCTTTCTTCAGACGGTTGCTCTATTCTTCAATCAAGTTATGGCTGCTATCGGGGAAACACATTTGGTCTAGGTGATGCAGTTGTTAATATGAAGCTGATTTTTGAATTCGTTCAAAACATCTTAGTTGTTAATATGAAGCTGATTTTTGAATTCATTCAAAACATCTTAGGTGGCATAATCATCTGAATCCAAACATATGGAACGATGCTTGGACTACTGAGGAGGAACATGCACTGATTAATGCCATTAGGTATATGTGAATAAATGAGCAGAAATAGCAAAACTTACTCCTGGAAGGTACTGCATGCCAAACAACTTACATCATGGGTCTTGCTTGTAGTATTAGCTTTCTGTTGCCCTTTCTATCTCTTATGTGTGTGACTGACTCTGTGTGACTGTTACTGTGTGTGTGTGACTGAATCTGTGTGTGACCGACTGTGTGTGTGTGTTTGAATTAATATTGCATTTGCTTGATGGTGTGTGCTGTATGCTTTGCTTGATGGTGTGTTCTGTATGCTTTGCTTGATGGTGTGTCCTGTATGCTTTGCTTGATGGTGTGTCCTGAATGCTTTGCTTGAATGATTGGTGTTGTATGTTTTGTTTGTTGTGGTTTAACACTGCCTTTGCCGGTCCCAAGCCCGGATGTGAAAATGTGGAGGGAGCTGCATTGATATTGCATTTGCTTGATTGTGCGTCCTGTATGCTTTGCTTGAATGATTGATGTTTTGTATAATTTGTGTTTTGTATTGTTGTGGTTTAACACTGCCTTTGCCGGTCCCAAGCCCGGATGTGAAAATGTGGAGGGAGCTGCAGTTACCTTCTTTGTATTGTTTGATTACACACAGTTTGCGTTACCTTCTTTGTATTGTTTGCATTACACACAATTTGCATTACCTTCTTTGTATTGTTTGTTGTGATTTATTTGCTATGAAAAATCTAGGCATGCGAGGGACTTCTTGATTCCTTTCTCAAGCTGTATGAGGTCAGTGTTTTCTTTTTGCGAATAATATGAGGTCAGTGTTTACTTAGGATAATACCAAAGGGAAGCGAATGTTTGATTGTTCTGGATGGTGTATGGCTTCCCTAGAAAATAAAATGCAGTGCTATCTATTCGGCTGTATACAAATTTTTCCGACCATAGAATTCGTCTCGTCTCCTAAATTAATCGTACTGGTTTTAAATCTTGTCAGCATGGATGTTCTTTTTTCTACTAATGTATATTGTCAAGTATACATGACACTATAGAACTGACGTCAGTTCTATACTGATCTTGTGTGAACACGCTGTGTGCCCTCGGATGCATCGCACGGATCTTGCCGCGAGGATTGCCATGTGAGGCGTAGAAATTGTTTGCGCTAATTGTCGGCTGAGCGAACGTTCCCTATATCCCCCTTCCTCGCTCCCTTAACGCCAGTCCCCCATCTTTTCCTAACATGTCTTGCACTCCGCCCCGCAGGTGATTCAGTATGATTTATTTGTCTCCGTTGGCAATTCGAGCGTCTTCGACCGCTTGGAGTCAAGTTCTTTACCGGCTCCAGCATTGGGCTAAGGCATACACTGCTTCGCCGCCATCGCTTTGTTTTTTGTAGGGTTCATTCCACCGGGGTTCGATGGATGTTGAGTGGTTGACATGGCGGCAGCGACATTTTTATTCGCTCGACAGCCGTAGGTCTGTCGACACGGCGTCGCAATTGCAGTCATCGCGGTGGTGATTTGTGGTGTCAAGGTAGGGTTCCCAAGATGTTGGAGCTGTCGTGATGGGGAGGGCCGCAGTGTGTGTGGGATTAATTGTGGCGAGTGGCATTGTGGCGAGCGTCGTGGCCGCGGCCGCAATAGGGCCATGGGCATTAGCGCGTTCGATTTTTGCGATTTTGTTGGGGCTGTGAAGAGTTCGGTTTTTGGGATTTTCTTTGTTTCTTAATTTTTTTTCTCTTTCCCAGGCCGCAGCCCAACCACCTTCTAATTCTATTTCCCCCCTGCTTCCCTTCCATCCTCATGGGCCTGCAGCCCAACCACCATCTCGCTTATAGCAAGTCTTCCTTCGGTCTCGCCTAAAGCGCGTCTATAGTTTTTGGCCGGCCCATTTTTCACACTAAAATAAATACACTAGAGAAAAAGGGCAAATCCTAAACGGCGCCCGTTGCGCCCGTTTCTTCGCTGCACGCAAACGGGCGCATACCCCCCGCGCCAGGCTGGGCCGGCCCACTTCTTCTTTTTCTGTTAAAACTGCATCAATCAAAAAAGCATGAGTGCGGTGGTTCGAACTTGGATGTTTCGTTTAGACATCAGCGCAGTTACCACTAGGCGAAGAACCACTTGCTGTTTGCAAACCTCTTTTCCCTCTTTTATTGTTTCTCCAGGTCGCGAGATTTTTTCTCCTTTTTCCTGCTCTTTTTTCATTTCTCTTTTCTTTTTTTCATAAATGTGCAATTTTTTATTCAAATTTGATGAACCTTTATCAAATCGATTAACTTTTTTTAAAATTCGATGAAAATTTTCAAATTCCATGATTTTTTCAAAACGTGAACAATTATTGAGAACCTGAACAAAAAATTATATACGATGAGCGATTTTCAAATATACACTGAACATTTTTTCGTGTACGATGAACAATTTTAACTACACAGCGAACATTTTGTGATATACATTGAAATAATTTAAAACATATTTATACATTTTTTGATATAAGATGAACAACTTTTATACATTGAACATTTTGTAATATAATCTGAACAATTTTAACTACACATTGAACAATTTTGTGATATGCGCTGAAAAACCATTTAAATACCCATTGAACATTTTTATGTACACTGAACAATTTAAATAGTGAACAAAATTTGAAAAGGTGAACAAATTTGGAAAACTATGAACACATTTTGAAATCAAGAACAAAAAACGAAAAATACATTTTTTAAAATTCCATGAACCTTTTTCTAGATTTCGACGAACTTTTTTCAAATTCGATGATTTTTTTAAATTTGATGAAGTTTTTCCAACTTTGATGAACTTTTTTTCTAATTTGATGAACATTTTTCAAATTCGTTGAACTTTTTTTAGAATTTGAACAAAAAATTTTGATATTGATGAGCTATTTTTCAAAATTGATGAACTATTTTGAAATTTGTGAACTTTTTTAAAATCAATGATTTTTTAGTTCGTTAACCTTTTCAATTCGTGATTATTTTGAAAATCTGTGAATTTTCAAATTTCGTCCCGAAAAAACTACGTTTCCCAAAATCTGTGCGCAATAAATAGCACGACTTTAATTATTCTTAATTCATGCGCGCTGAAAATATCCATGATCGATTGGTTGCACTAGTGGTTAGTCGACTGGAACATGTACCGGAGGTTGCGTGGTCGAATCCTCACGGGAGCAACACTTTTTAGGGGATTTCTTTTGTGGTATAGAAGGCGTGTCGTGGGCCGGCCCAGCAGGCGCGGCTGTGAGCGCCAGCTTCCTGAACCGAGCTCCCGAGAAAAAGGGCCCACGAGGCCACGATGTACCATATGATTACGGTCAGGTGAAAAGCCCAGGTTCTTTCTCTAGAGACAAAGCTGCGCCCCTTCATCGCTCCCGTGTGATGTTTATGCCCTTGTTCATTTTATTTAGACACGCCGACAGTAAGTTTCGCGCACTAGATGCCTGTTCGGCTGTTCAGCTGTGATATTGTTGAATCATTGACGAGTAGATCTTTTGGTGGTTGCTGCTTGATTGCAGTCGTGGCCGAGCCGACCGGCGCGGTGCGGTAGGACGCGGCGGGCGCGCGTGGAGCTATGCGCAGCTGCATCCATCACCATACCCCGGCGCTGCCAGCCACCGTCTCCCGTCAAGCACATCGGAGTGACGCCGGGTTGGACCTCCTCATATCCCAGGAGCTGCCCGACGACGCTGGCGAAGTGGAGGAGCTGGACCCGGCGGGGTGGCGGGTGGTGAAGTGGAGGGCGGCTAGCATAGTGGGAGGCCGCGTCGCTCTCGGATCCGTCCGTCGTCGGGGCTGCGCGGGTGCCCAGCGGCGCTTGGATCTATCCTCGGGCGGCAAACCGGACGCGCCGCCGGGTCTGGCGCCACAACGCGCTTCGTGCGCCGGAAGGGGATCCGGCCCTCGAACCTGTCCTCGATAGATTCCATGGCCAGGTCGCCCACAACATGACGCCCGTGCTGGCGACGGCGACGAAGTAGCCAGAGTGCAAAACACGACGAACCAGAGCTGTGTGGCGGTAGCATTGGCGTCGTCAACAGAGACCCCGGCTGTGTGAGACGCATACGGGTGGCGCCCCTTCTTCTATTTTTTTTAGTTATAGGTCAGGTCAAGTTGTTTTGCCCCATCAGCACTTACAGCTGATCCCCATCTGTCAGATATATGGTGTTAACACGCGTCTTAACCGGTGGCTAAAATGGATTGCTTCCATCCTTGGAACGGCTAGTACCAAAGTTATCGTTAATGGAGTGCATGGTCCGCCAATCTTCCACACAAAAGGGCATAGGCAGGGGGATCCGGTCTCCCCCTGCTGTTCGTCATTGCCATGGATGCTCTTACAACTCTGATTTATGGAGTGGAAGAGGAAGGCGTTCTAAGCTCGTTCCGCGACATCTTCGACGGAATGACTGTCCATCTACGCACACGACCTTGCCATGTTCATCAAGCCTTCAGAGCAAGATCTACTATGTGTCAGAGAGGTGCTGCATGTGTTTGGAGTGGCTTCGGGATTGAGGATCGTGCAAAATCGGTAGCAATACCCACTGGTGGCTCGGATGAAGAGAGACATAGGGTCTTGGATATCTTGCAGTGCCCGACTGCAACATTTCCTTGTCGCTATCTTGGTATCCTATTGGCCATCAAAAAGCTCGGTCGAATGGATTGGCAGCCCCTGGTGGACCATGTGAGGAAAACCATCCCCGCTTGGCAACGAGGTCTTATTCAGAGGTCAGACAGATTGATCCTTGCTAAAGTGATTACGACTAGACCAATTCACCAACTCATGGTTCTCAATACACCGGTTTGGGTCTTTGAAGAGATTGAGAAGTGGATCCGCTCATTCTTTTGGCAGGGAAGGAAAAGACCAATGGTGGTCAGTGCTTGGTCGCGTGGGATACGGTTGCCCGCCCCACTTGTTTCGGAGGCCTTGGGATGCTGAACCTCCGACTCCAAGCATTGGCTCTCCGCGTCAGATGGGAATGGCTTCGGAGGGCAAACCCAAACAGGCCATGGCAAGGAATCCTGATGATGGAGGATAAAGAGGCTAAGATGGTATTCAATAGCATGGTCAAGATCGAGGTTGGCACCAGAGAGAGGGTGCTCTTTTGGAAAGATAGATGGATCCATGTCTTCACTATGGGCGAGATCGCTCCGACCATCATGGAGCTCGTCAACACGCGTGCACGCAACAGCAGGACAGTCCACCAAGCCCTCATCAACAACGCGTGGTCTCAGGATGTGCTGGGGGTCTGGGGGGCATCTCCTTTTGTGGCGCACATACAAGTGGGCAGCCTTTGCCAGGCGATCGCGACAGTGGAAAGAAACGCACATCAACATGATAAGTTTCTATGGCCAGCTGATGTGACCAAGAACTACACGGCGAAATCAGTCTATTCATGGCTTTGCTTGGGTTTGATCAGATCACCGACGTATACGTGCATTTGAAGGAGCTGGGCGCCTCTGAGATGCAAAATCTTTACTAGGCTCAGTGCTCAATACAGACTGTGGACCTCAGACAGGCATGCGAGGTATGGGCTGCAAGATGAACCCTCGCATTGCTATACTTGTTTGCAGGATGAAGATAACGTTGACCACACCCTCACCCAATGCACCTACATGAGAGAGGTTTGGCACCGTTGCTTTGAGGCCCTTCGGATTAACATCCAGTGGTACACTAGTGGAGAATCCGTCTTTAGTCCCGGTTCGTAAGGACCTTTAGTGTCGGTTCTCCAACCAGCACTAAAGGATGGGGACTAAAGCCCCCCTCCCCTCCCCTTTAGTGCCGGTCCGTCACGAATCGGGACCAAAGGCCCAACACGTGGCACGAGCCCCCGCAGGGGGGCTGGGGGCCTTTAGTCCCGGTTGGTTACACCAAACGGGACTAAAAGGTTTAGGGGTTTATGGGTTTATGATTTATTTTTCCTTTTAATTTTGTGCTTTCTATTTAATTCTTTATTTCAAACATATTTTACGCTACTACATATTGTACATGTTTTGCATATATATAAATAGAATTTCTCGTAGAACCGATCATATATATATATATATATATATATATATATATATATATCATCAAATATCTCGCATGACCACACACACAAATACATATTCATTCATTACCTATACTAATTCTAGACTCCCAAGAAATTCCCATGCTAATTAAATTTTACGAGCCGTTCATCTGGTGGAGATCAATCTAGAAAATCCTAGGAAAAAACAATCTATCCTTCGCGGTTGTAACAGGTAGAAGATTAAAAAAAACCAATAGAAGTACACAATGAAACCGAACTCCTAGCTCAGTCTATATCTTTCACGGTTGTTAAAATAGAAGGAAAAAACTCTCATATCAATCTCAATCTGTCGAGACTCTAGACTCTAGAGCTCTACGTACAACCTCCCCAAAGCCCACAATCGTTTCCTATCGTGAAAATAGAATCCACCAAAGGCACGATACTACTACTACTCCGTTTATAACTTTCCTAATTAAAGCAATCTGTACAGACCGCTTGGCATGAGCGGTTCGCTATCTCAAATCTCAAAAAAAAAAAAAAAACTGTACAGCTCATTTTTTTAAGCAATCTCTATCTCCTTCTTATTCTTAAAAAAAGAAATCTCTATCTTATACTACTTCACGGTTTGTTCTTCTTATTGGTTCTCCACGATATTGATTACTTGATTTGCACCTACATGCATCAGGCAACTTGGTCTACCTTGAATTTAACCTACTTGGGGCCCATAAATCACGATCTAGACATTCCCACGTCATGACGTAGAGTGCAGGGACTATGTTATCCAGTAGAAGAAATCAAATCCCAACTTCTTTGGGCATAACCTCCGTGTGTGATCTTAGGCATCTCCTCTCCCGGTTATGGCCGGCTTGGCTTCAGCCTCCTGGTGCCTGCTGGTCGCCGTCGCCAAGTGCTACCTCTGCAGCACAGATTGAGTTTTTTCCTATATTTTTGTCTTCTCCATAATGAGATCTCACATGTCCGTTTGATCTATGTTTATTCACATTTTCCTTCCAGTATGTAAGGTTTGTGGGACAACATGGCAACTAATGATATACCTTTGAAAGTTTGACAGATTCACCAGCGTCAATGAATAAATTACCTTAAAGACACATAATTAGCAGTTTTGCATTAGATGGTGCTAAGCATATGGCGATGTTAGACTTTGCCGTTGAGGGGCAGGCCGTCTTAATGTTGTTATTCTCCTATTGGTTCTTAATTACCATTACAACCTGTAATTAAGACTACAACCATGTGTTACAAAAGGAAAAATATAGAGCACTGATCCCACCAGTTTGTTTAGTAACAATGCAGAATATTGACATGTAGTCTCTACGTAAATATGCAAGTAAATTCGTTACACAAGACCATCATCTATGTACCACATCTATACTATCTATGGGTCCAAAATAATTTTATACATATTCTAATATGTTGTTCAAGTGCGTTTAATGCAAATATGTTTATGCAAGGTCCTGTGGTGTTAAACAAAGCTCTTGAAGTTATGGCGTTCTATGATGTTCAACAAAGCTCTTTAATAAGTAGGAGTATTTGTTTAATTCCAAGTTTCCAACTTAGTTTTTGTATTGTTGCTTGGTTTCTTAACTCATTTCAAAAGTTTCCTTACTCAATTAATTTCAAGGATATATGAAGTGTCAAGCATAAAGTATATGAGAATATTATTTCTTTTTAGTTTTTTTCAAGAATGAAATTGTGTTTAGGAGTTACAGATTTATACCATTAAGGACAATATAAGATTTGTGTAGTACACTACAGTTAATACAATTTAATATTTTCATAGAGAACTATAATTGGCAACCATGCTATTATTCTGGCATCTAACATTCTTAAGAAGTTGCTCCCCACTTCTACCTATTCTCTCAACATGCACACTATCCACATCATCACCATGCCACATCATCAATACTATTTTTCCTGTCCTTAATCTCTCTGATTGTCCAGGCAAAGGGTCACGCACCTGCGATCTGCGCCAATGGAAGAATGCATGCATGCGCGCGTGAGACAAGCCAATAATGTGCCAACCAGTTACATCAAATCCCGGCGGTTAATTACTGCCAAGCAAGCATGCAACAAATTACATCCATGCCCATGCATGTCGCCCCTTAAATCAGTGCTGTTAATTATAACCCAACCTGGAGTATGTTGTATGAGTATACTTACTTTTGTAGAAAAAGTATAATCTACAGCTGATCTAAAACAATCGCTCCATCCTCATCGTCATTTTCTCCGCCGCTATCTCTTGCGCCTCCACTACTGGAGCTCTTCCTTTCATGAATGCAACCACATATGAATATCAAACAACAGAATTCATCCCCTCATTATCTCACCCTCCACTGCCGGACTGCCATGCATTTTTTTGGCTTCCATTATTCGTCACTCGATCTCTCTCCCCGTGATTGGCGTCCCGACGTTTCACCTCTCCGCAAACCATTAGACGGCCTCTTTAACAGCGGTGTCTACGACGGCCTTATTTCCTCTCCCATCTGTGAGGTTGATGGACCGAGCGTACAGGGACTAGATTTTTAGATCTGTCCATGTGCTCTTTCTTGATTGCTCCTGATTCCTGATTATATGGTTTCTGCAATTTTTTGGCGACGCACTGCAGCAACCGGCATTTGACGCCACTGCCATTGCTGCCATGGAGTCGGCCGCTTCGATTGCATGGAGTGCATCCACTTGGACTACGGCCGAAGTCGCGCTGTCACCAACATGCTTTCGTCCGTCCCCTTCGCATGTCACAAGTCACAACCGCGAGCACGGCCATTTGACCATCCCACCGCCCGGCACCACACTGTCCGTGATCGCCATCCGGCCGGAAGCCCGGAACGCCACAGAGGCGGAGGCAGGCGAGACGACCTACTCGCTGTTGCCAAGAGAAAGTCCATGGTACCTACTCCAACTTCCTCTATTTCCTTCGTCCCGCAAGGTAGGCAACATTTTGTCCGTAAATAACATTGTTACGTCTTGTAGTGAGGATCTAAAGGTGATGTTGGGGTCATTCAACCGTCAACAGGAGCCTTGCACTTACAAGGCTGAAGAAGATGCTACTTTCCAAGGGGTTCCTGTTATGCTAAATTAAAGGTAATAACAAGGCCATCCGCCAGACATAAAAATTGATTGTTCAAGGAGACGATGTGTAGTTATTTTTTTTCCACTGGATTTATCTACTGCCAGAGTACGTATGTGTAACTTTTATTTGCAGTTTGTGGATGATGATGGAAAATTTTACCTGGACATGAGGTAGTGTTTTGAGACTATGAAGGACTCGGAAGAAGTAGCTTAATTAACAAAATTCAGTGCTATTTTTGGTTTCTGCAGTGTGTGGTTGACCGGTTGTTGATTGCTTCCTGGTATGGCTGGCTTGGTGTAAGGCTGGTTGTAATGGGGAGTATCATATACTAGTATCATGCATATGATACTAGTGTATGATACTACCTCCCTAATGCATTGTATCATATATTAGTATCATGTTGTACTCTATTTATTGTCATGCATGACACAAAGTAGCATAGCATTTAATATGATACGGTATCATGATATGATACTACACCCCCTCTTTCTTCATTTAATGCTATGACACATCATCAAAATTGCCTAGTTGGCATGCATGATACTAGCTATGATACTACCATTACGACCAGCCTAAGAATGGTCCTGGTAAGCAAAGATCTAACGACCTGGAGTGAAGTGGATCACTGAATCCCATTTTGCTGAAATCTTTTAATTTGCATGTTATTATCTGCAAACAATTTGTCGGCCTCTTCTTTTCTCGCGTCGTTATGGCCGCAACCTTAGCTCCAGCCGACGGCCTCACTATGACACTATGCCTGTCTTTTTCATTCTGCTCCTTCAGTTATCATTTCATTTCCTCATGACCTCTGAGACTTTGCTGCTCTACGTTGCAGTGGCGATTGAGAAGGTCGTTGTCCATTGCACTAGATTCAGTCATTATTCGTGCATGCTGTAGGCAAGGGCGATGGTTTGTGCTACTGTAGTTCATTTAGATTGATTATGGATATTGATTATTCTTTTACCTTTCTTATTACTATTTGTTTTGATTTCAACAGCAATACCAACATACCGGGGCTGCATTAGTCCGCTAAAATTGACTCACTCATGATGTTTGTGCAGATATTTCTTTTATCATGTCGACAAGGCAGCTGATGAAAATTCAAACAGTCGGCAAGTGAGGTGAACTAATGTAATCTTTATAATGTATTTAAAGGATAATTCATCTCTCTCATGTTGTTTCTACATAGTTGTTTTCCTTTCTGTTGGCATTTACTTTGGAATGTCTGATTGAAATACTACTCTTGATCATCTAAGAAATCTATTATTTATTTTGGCAGCCCAATTTTTTGCAACCATACATGTTACTTCATAAAATGTTAGAGATTTCATTCTTTCTCATTTTCAAGCTATTTTATACATATGAAGTTAGTATAATATGTAGGCTTCAAAGCAGAGCTTTAAGAATTTTAGGTCCAGTGAGCCTCTTTCAGTCTTCATGCTTAAGCCCTAAGATTTTTTAGTTATCCGAGCGTCTGGGCATAGGTATGCACAAAACAATATAATAATAATTGGCTTCCAAGTCGTGTGGTACTTGCAGACATCATGAATTTAGTCATATTATGTCATGTGTTCTTGATTATACTTGCATTTTACGCGCCTTTTATCATCAATGGCATCAACTCATTTCATGTACGTGTTATCATACTTATTAAATGCAATGTTCAATCCTTCACTAATTTTCATAGTAGTTTCTGAAAAAAAATCCCGGTTATTATTTGGCCATACAACATTGAGAGGTGAGTTCAAAGAGAAGACACATGTATTCATGTCATAGTTAAGACTTTTAATATAACTTAAGAATGTACAAAACCAGAAAAGCAAAGCAACAATAGCCAATATCAAAGGAGTAAACTAACGTGTGTGTGTGTGTGCAGCAGCGTGTGTGCGTCTTGTGGTGCGTCTTGTAGCAGCACAAGCGTAAAGCGTAAAGGCGTGTGCGTGTGCATGTGCGTGCGTGCGTGTGTGTGTGTGTTTTCTCATCTAACAAGCAATCATGATTATATAAATTTCTATTGTTTTTCAAACAATTTATTTGGCATAAATTCCCGCAGCAACGCGCGGGGAATCGTCTAGTAGTTACATGTATAAGGTTCAAGACTTTACACATATGAATAGTCTTAGCAAGTAAGCAATATATTTGGCGACTCCATAGACTACCAAAATGAGGGACAATTTTTTAAAGATCTTCATTGCATAAATGTACTCACCCATCAATCCCCATGTTTCAAATTCTTCGGGTTCTATTAGATGGCAGGTCCAGTGTAATCCTACACAACCGTGTATGTTAATAATATAGACAACAATGTAATATTTAGGACCTAGGCATCACACGGGTTGGCGACTAGTATATACAATTTCTCCTACAATTTACAGATCATTACATGGAGGCATTACAACTTGTAATGGTATTCTCGTTTAGGATCTATGACCTGGTCGAGCAAAAATCCCGCTATTTCCTCTTCAATTGCTCGTACGCGATCCTCTGGTAGGAGCTTATCCCGCATCTCCCTCATCTTTAAAGAAGGAGATCAATATGCATGTATTAGTTGTGTGTACATATATTAGATAATGATGTAAAAATTGTGAATAGTGTTCTGGCAAACGTACCCATTGGTTTATATCATTTTTGCTCCTTTCGGACGCCATCATGCGAATGTTCTTGCAAACATACTATGCACATAAATTATTCCCCGGCGCCTACTTCAGGGCCTTTACGAGAATAGAATTTAATCAGATAATAATTAATCAATAATGGTATTGAAACTAGAATTAAAGAGATGATAGCTAGCTAGTACTACTTAATTAATTACCTTGGGTTGACACCATTTCAGCTTTTGTTTCCATGGGCCTTCAACCTGTTTGATGAACTTTTCCAAGCCCTGCCCGTCGGCAAAGAAAATGAATAAAGGAGTTATTAATTAGTTAATATTAGGAAATGAACTAAAGAGGCCGACATATAGGTCGATAATGATTGAAATTACCTATCGACCATCCCCCTCACGATTGCATAGTCATTAATGTCTTTAAGTAGTGAGTCCAATACTTGAACTTTTCCCTCGTCAACTTCAATGATTAGCAGGATCCAGTGAAAACTGCATGCGCACATGTTTGTATAATTAAGCGGGCATGTGCATAACTCATCAACTACACTTATTAACATCTAGTAAGCAAAAACAGAATTTGCAGTACAAGATAGTGTCACTCACCCGAAGTTGTAAGGAAGTAGTATTTCTGGTTGGGTATTTAGTCGCTTCAAAAACTCTAGCAAGCTTTTCTCTGTGTGTGGTCGATCATATTCACGTGACCATGTTTCTTGATTAATGGTATTTGGGTCAATGAACCCAATGCCATATTGTCCAACTCTTTTCATTTCATACATCTTCATTCTGCATAATACCACAGAAAAGAATATAGTGAGGATGATGACAGGTAATGAACGAGCACTACAGCAAGCTAGAGACTTAAATTACAGAAAGAAATCACTTACAGACAATAGCAACTGACGATAGATTTGTCGAGTGCGTCTTGATTGAATAACTGAAACATTTCTTGAAACTCAACCCACAGATCTTTTGCATGGTAGTAATGATCTTCCTTGATTTTCACCATGAGGGACTCTCGATCAGTAGTCTTTACTTGTCTCAGGTACCATTGATGCAATTCATACATTCTCGTTGATAGAAGCAAGATCTGCTCAGGCTTGACCATAGGTTGGCCGCGGACATATTTCCATTGTAGTTCCTCCTCTGTAAACGTTTGGAAGTCCTTGATGCCTAGGAGTTGTTCTACAGTAACACCGGCCTCTTGAGCCTGCCTTCTATGATCATCGGTTATTACCAGCTGATCGGCGGTACTCCCATGGGTTTGTACAATGAGCGGGGGTTTATTGCACTGCTGTTCTCCCAGCTGGGGAACAGTTTTCCCGCTTTTTTGGCAGCTGCTTGGCTCGAGATCGAGCTCGACTCCTTCTTTTTTGTGCTTGATATCACTACACCATGACAAAACTTAGGAGTCACCTTATTTGCTGGGGAGACTAGCTAGTGGAGGCAGAAAAAGTGCCGGGAATTCCTTTTGCCGGCACTTACAAACTGCCCTTGTAAGTCCTGTCGGAAAAGACCATTCCCGGCAGTTAAAAGAAACCCCGGCAGATCATCTGCCCTAGATGGCTGAAGCTTTGCCGGCAGTTAGAACTATTCCCGGCACATCATTTTTTCCCCGGCGCTCATATGACTTCTTGATAGAGCGCTCATAGTATGAGTCCCTATGCTTGACAGCTGGTTTAGCATAATCAATAAAGTGTTGTATGACATGCTCAGGTACTTTCTCCTTTGGTGGCGGGGGCGGTTTCGGTCCAAGATGGGCCGCCAGTTGGGCAGCCACTTCTGCGTCGGTTTCCTCGTCAGTTGTGTGGTAAGGAAACTTCGGAAGAGGCTTGAGGCTTGGACCAAATTTGTATTTCTTGCCTCCTATTGTACCATTAGCCGCCGTAGCTGCGACGCCTCTTTTCCATTGTTGCCGAGGCGGCGAAGACGGCTGACGCGGTGCCGGACTTGGAGGAGGAGGAGTCGGCTGGCGCGGTGCCGGACTTGGAGGAGGAGGAGTCGGCTGACGCGGTGCCATACTTGGAGGAGAAGTGGGCTGACGCGGTGGCGAACTTGGAGGAGTACGAGTCTGCTGACGCGGTGGCGGACTTGGAGGAGCAGGAGTCCGCTGACGTGGTGGCGGACTTGGAGGAGGAGCCGGTTGACGCGGTGTCGGTGGCCTTGGAAAGACGATGCAATCCTTTATCCATAGAATGATACGATGTACGACCTCTCCCAGTGTGCGCTCCTCGTCACCTCCACGAATGTCAAGCTCTAGCCCCGAATGTACTGTCATCACTTCATCAACCCCGACACGAGCATAGCCAGCTGCAATCGGATTGCAATGGAAGGTTGCTTCAGGGGGATTTGTTTGAGCATAGCCGTCCGGCAGCTCACAAGTTGTCATAGCTATGATATCATCCACAGGGTATCTATCCAGTAGTGCATCATCGCCTGGGACGGAACCCACGCTGCTTCTCGGCATGGATGGGACGGTGCTATCCAATGCTGGATCTGCTTGCTGCTGCCGCTGAGACGCCCTTTCCTGGCTAAGTGAGTCGATCTGCTCCTGCTGCCAGATGAAAGCACGTTCCAACTCCGAGTGCTTTGATTCTACGATGCGAAGGTGGTCTGCTTCCTGCTTCCTCTGCTCCTCCTCCAGCTGTTGGAAAACGTAGCATGCAATTTCAAAAATTTCCTACGCTCACGCAAGATCTATCTAGGAGATGCATAGCAACAAGAGGGGGAGAGTGTGTCTAAGTACCGTCATAGACCGAAAGCGGAAGCGTTTGACAACACGGTTGATGTAGTCGAACTTCTTCTTGTTCCGACCGATCAAGCACCGAACGTATGGCACCTCCGAGTTCTGCACACGTTTAGCTCGATGACGTCCCTCGAACTCTTGATCCAAAAAAGTGTCGAGGGAGAGTTCCATCAGCACGACGGCGTGGTGACGATGATGGTGAAGTGATCCATGCAGGGCTTCGCCTAAGCACTATGAAGATATGACCGGAGGCGTAAACTATGGAGGGAGGCGCCGCACACGGCTAACAATTATTGGTGTATGTATGTATGTATGTATGTATAGGGTAACGCTATTCTAAGCGTGAGTGTAGAATAGCTTATTCTACACCCCCTAGTAACACTATGTACAAAGTCTAGCAAAATGGTGTACAAAATGTAGTAATTCGAAAACTATTTTTTTATCATCTATGTTTGTAATTTACTTTATTTTTACGAAAATTACTACATTTTACATAGTGTGTTACTATATTTTGTATGTACCGTTACTGGGGTGTAGAATAAGCTATTCTACACTCACGCTTAGTTTAGCGTTACTATATATATATATATAGGGGTTGGACGGGAGGAGAAGCAGCCAAGGAGGCGCCCCAAGTAGGAGGAATCCTACTTGGGCGCCTCCCAACTTGGCCTCCCCCTTCCATATTCATCCGGAGGGGGAAGGAAGGACGAAGGAGGAGAGAAGGAAGGGGGAGGCCGAATTGCACCCCATCCTTTCTCTCTTCCCCTCTTTCCTCCCCCCTTATTTTGGCCATACATGGGGCGCACCAGCCCACTAGGGGCTGGTATGTCCCCTTCTTGGCCCATTAGGCCCATGTAGTTGCCGGGGGATGCCCGGAACACCTTCCGGTGACCCGATATGTACCCGATACCCCCGGAACACTTTCGATGTCCGAATATCGTCGTCCAATATATGAATCTTTACCTCTCGACCATTTCGAGACTCCTCGTCATTTCCGTGATCTCATCCGGGACTCCGAACAAAATTCGGTCACCAAATCACATAACTCATATAATACAAAATCGTCATCGAACGTTAAGCATGCGGGCCCTACGGGTTCGAGAACTATGTAGACATGACCGAGACACCTCTCCGTCAATAACCAACAGCGGAACCTGGATGCTCATATTGGTTCCCACATTCTACGAAGATCTTTATCGGTCGTACCGTAATGACAACATACGTTATTGCAAATTTCTATGTCTACAATGCTCTGCATGGAGCTACTCTAGCTAATTGCTCCCACTTTCAATACGTATCCATATTGAGATTCAGAGTCATCTAGATTAGTGTTAAATCTAGCATCATCTTAACCCTTTACGACGAACCATTTATCACCTCCATAACCGAGAAACATTTGCTTAGTCCTCTAAGGATAATTTTGACCGCTGTCCAGTGATCTACTCCTGGATCACTATTGTACCCTCTTGCCAAACTCATAGCAAGGCACACAACAAGTCTGGTACACAGCATGGCATACTTTATAGAACCTATGGCTGAGGCATAGGGAATGACTTTCATTCTCTTTCTATCTTCTGCCGTGGTCGGGCTTTGAGACTTACTCAACTTCACACTTTACAAAATAGGCTAGAACTCCTTCTTTGACTGATCCATTTTGAACTCCTTCAAAATCTTGTCAAGGTGTGTGCTTTGTGAAAGTCTTATTAAGCGTCTCGATCTATCTCTATAGATCTTGATGCCGAATACATAAGTAGCTTTACCGAGGTCTTTTATTGAAAAATTCTTATTCAAGTATCCTTTTATGCTATCCAAAAATTCTATATCATTTCCAATCAACAATATGTCATCCATATATAATATCAGAAATGCTACAGAGCTCCCACTCACTTTCTTGTAAATACAGGCTTCACCATAAGTCTGTATAAAACATGCTTTGATCACGTTATCAAAGCATATATTCCAACTCCGAGATGCTTGCACCAGTCCAAAGATGGATCGCTAGAGCTTGCACACTTTGTTAGCACCTTTAGGATCAACAAAACCTTTTGGTTGCATCATATACAACTCTTCTTTAAGAAATCCATTAAGGAATGCAGTTTTGACGTCCATTTGCCAGATTTCATAAAATGTGGCAATTTCTAACATGATTCGGACAGACTTAAGTATCTCTATGGGCGAGAAGGTCTCATCGTAGTCAACTCCTTGAACTTGTCGAAAACCTTTTGCGACAAGTCGAGCTTTGTAGACAGTAACATTACCATCAGCGTCAGTCTTCTTCTTGAAGATCCATTTATTCTCTATGGCTTGCCGATCATCGGGCAAGTCCACCAAAGTCCATACTTTGTTCCCATACATGGATCCTATCTCGGATTTCATGGCCTCAAGCCATTTATCGGAATCTGGGCTCATCATCGCTTCCTCATAGTTCGTAGGTTCGTCATGGTCTAGTAACATGACTTCCAGAACAGGATTACCGTACCACTCTGGTGCGGAACATGCTCTGGTTGACCTACGAGGTTCGGTAGTAACTTGATCCCAAGTTTCATGATCATCAGCATTAGCTTCCTCTCTAGTTGGTGTAGGCATCACGGGAACGGTTTTCTGTGATGAGCTACTTTCCAATTCGAGAGAAGGTACAATTACCTCATCAAGTTCTACTTTCCTCCCACTCACTTCTTTTGAGAGAAACTCCTTCTCTAGAAAGGATCCATTCTTAGCAACAAAGATCTTGCCTTCGGATCTGTGATAGAAGGTGTACCCAACAATTTCTTTTCGGTATCCTATGAAGACACACTTCTCGCTTCATTGTTCCAAAGAATAGAGCTTTTAGTCATGTTGCCCATGAGGCATGGTTCACAAGTATCAAATGGATTCATAATCAAGTGATTCCAAAAGTCCATCTGCATGGAGTTTCTTCATGTGCTTTACACCAATATGACCTAAATGGTAGTGCTACAAATATGTTGTACTATCATTATCAACTTTGCATCTTTTGGCATCAATATTATGAATATGTGTATCACTACGATCGAGATTCAATAAACCATTCACATTGAGTGTATGACCATAGAAGGTTTATTCATGTAAACAGAACAACAATTATTCTCTAACTTAAATGAATAAACGTATTGCAATAAACATGATCTAATCATATTCATGCTCAACGCCAACACCAAATAACATTTATTTAGGTTCAACACTAATCCGGAAGGTAGAGGGAGTGTGCGATGTTGATCATATCAACCTTGGAATCAATTCCAAGACTCATCGTCTGTCGGTGTACAGAAAGAGGAGCACACTTTTGTACCCCTTTACTTGTGCATGGGCAGTCGGAGCCGCGCCCGCGGTCGCACCAAGCAGAGCAGGGGAGGTAAGCCAAGGTAAGACCGAAGCCCAAGACAATCAAAGCAATGCAAGGCCAAGACCACAAGGAGTAGAGGGACGAAGCAGGTTCCCCCGGCAAGACCCTTGCCGGGGCAGCCTTAGCAGCCCCGGCAAGACCCTTGCCGGGGCAGCCTTAGCAGCCCCGGCAAGACCCTGGCCGGGGCAGCTCGCCCCACACCAATAGAGCAAGCCACCCTTGAGCCCACGGTCCCCAACGCCATCATCCACGTGGGGCCAGGGCTCGGGAAGGCACCTCTGTGATGGCATGCAGATATTTGTGAAGACATATTCAAGATCAGATGAGGATTAGAAGACGAAGATCCTCGGCAAGATCCTTGCCGAGGAAGGCCACCAGACCCCTGGCAAGGCCCTTGCCGCGGACGACAGCACGCCACGCAAGACCCTTGCCGGGCCACCCGGCAAGGCCCTCGCCAAGGACGCCAGCAGGGCCACCGCAGGTCCACGCCAACCAAGCTTCCACCGCCATTCAACATGTAGCTGCCAGCCCAACCAGCTGGGCGGGCACCTGCATGGCAACATGCAGCTCCCAGGCCAACTCATCGAGTGCCTGCGTGGCGGCATGCAGATCTTCATGAAGGCTCCACCACTGCGCCACCTCAGCTGCCTGCCTTCCTACATGGCACCGCACGCATCGCTGGCCAGGGCGCGTGTCAAAGCGAGAAGGAGCGGCGACGAACGGGACGGGCCTCACCCCCGTCCCCAATAAAGCAAGGGGACACGTAAGCTACACATTAAATGCGTCTTGTCCTGTAATACGAGCGATAAGCTCAGGGCACTATACGCCTTTCCACCTCCTGTGTGCCACTATGGCAGCCCCTTTCGCCTATAAAAGGAGGCCCATGGCATACTGGAGAAGGATTCGGCTCTTTCGAACCTCGCACTGACCACAGCTAGTTCGAGAGCTCAAGAACTCTCTGAAATACACCCACCAAAGCAGGACTAGAGTTTTATGCATACTCGCGGCCCGAACCTGGGTAAACGATCCTTGTGTTGTCTACTAGCCCTGCTCTCCTCACAACCCTGCGCCCCGGCAACCGTAGTAGGGATTCTTGTGATCCATAGGTGTCGTTCCGCACCGACATCGTCACCTTGCCCTTAACTAGTCTCTGTTCATTTTGCAACTCCTATTTTGAGTTACTAATCTTAACAACTGAATCAGTATCAAATACCCTGGAGTTACTATGAACACTAGTAAAATATACATCAACAACATGTATATCAAATATACGTTAGTTCACTTTGCCATCCTTATTATCCGCCAAGTATTTGAGGTAGTTCCGCTTCCAGTGACCATTCCCTTTGCAGTAGAAGCACTCAGTTTCAGGCTTAGGTCTAGCTTTGGGCTTCTTCACGGGAGGCAACTTGCTTGCCATTCTTCTCGAAGTTCCCTTTCTTTCCCTTGCCCTTTTACTTGAAACTAGTGGTCTTGTTAACCATCAACACTTGATGCTCTTTCTTGATTTCTAGCTTCGCCGATTTCAGCATCGCGAAGAGCTCGGGAATCTTTTCCGTTATCCCTTGCACATTATAGTTCATCACGAAGTTCTAGTAGCTTGGTGATAGAGACTACAGAATCTGTCAATCACTATCTTATCTAGAAGATTAACTCCCACTTGATTCAAGTGATTGTAGTGCCCAAACATTCTGAGCACATGCTCACTAGCTGAGCTATTCTCCTCCATCTTGTAGGCAAAGTACTTTTCAGAGGTCTCATACCTCTCGACACGGGCATGAGTTTGAAATACCAATTTCAGCTCTTGGAACATCTCATATGTTCCATGGCGTTCAAAAACGTCTTTGAAGCCCCGATACTAAGCCGTAAAGCATGGCGCACTAAACATCAAGTAGTCATCATATTGAGCTTTGACAAACGTTCATAACGTCTGCATCTGCTCCTGCAATAGGTCTGTCACCTAGCGGTGCATCAAGGACATAATTCTTCTGTGCAGCAATGAGGATAATCCTCAGATCGCGGACCCAGTCCGCATCATTGGTACTAACATCTTTCAACTTGTTTTTCTCTAGGAACATATCAAAATAAACGGGGAGCTATACCGCGACCTATTGATCTACAACATAATTTGTAAATACTATCAGGACTAAGTTCATGATAAATTAAGTTATTACTTAAGAACTCCCACTTAGATTGACATCCCTCAAGTCACCTAAATGATACGTGATCCAAATCAACTAAACCATGTCCGATCATCACGTGAGATGGAGTAGTCATCAATAGTGAACATCTCTATGTTGATCATATCTACTATATGATTCACTTTCAAACTTTTGGTCTCCAGTGTTCCGAGGCCATGTCTATAAATGCTAGGCTCGTCAAGTTTAACCCGAGTATTCCGCATGTGCAATACTGTCTTGCACCCGTTGTATCTGAATGTAGAGCCTATCACACCCGATCATCACGTGGTGTCTCAGCACGAAGAACTGTCACAACGGTGCATACTTAGGGAGAACACTTATACCTTGAAATTTAGTTAAGGGATCATCTTATAATGCTACCGCCGTACTAAGCAAAATAAGATGCATATAAAAGATAAACATCACATGCAATCAAAATATGTGACATGATATGGCCATCATCATCTTGTGCCTTTGATCTCCATCTCCAAAGCACCGTCATGATCTCCATCGTCATTGGCTTGACACCTTGATCTCCATCGTAGCGTCGTGGTCGTCTCGCCAACTATTGCTAACGCATAGTGATAAAGTAAAGCAATTACATGGCGTTTGCATTTCATACAATAAAGAGACAACCATAAGGCTCCTCCCGGTTGCCAGTGACTTTTACAAAACATGATCATCTCATACAATAACGTATATCACATCATGTCTTGACCATATCACATCACAACATGCCCTGCAAAAACAAGTTAGACGTCCTCTACTTTCTTGTTGGAAGTTTTATGTGGCCGCTACGGGCTTCTACCAAGAACCGTTCTTACCTACGCATCAAAACCACAACGGTGTTTCGTCAAGTTTGCTTTTTTAACCTTCAACAAGGACCGGCCGCATTCAAATTCGATTCAACTAAAGTTGGAGAAACAGACACCCGCCAGCCACCTTTATGCAAAACTAGTTGCATGTTTGTCGGTGGAACCGGTCTCATGAACGTGGTCATGTAAGGTTGGTCCGAGCCGCTTCATCCAACAATACCGCCGAATCAAAATAAGACATTGGTGGTATGCAGTATGACTATCACCGCCCACAACTCTTTGTGTTCTACTCGTGCATATCATCTACGCATAGACCTGGCTCCGATGCCACTGTTGGGAAATGTAGCATGCAATTTCAAAAATTTCCTACACTCACGCAAGATCTATCTAGGAGATGCATAGCAACGAGAGGGGGAGAGTGTGTCTACGTACCCTCGTAGACCGAAAGTGGAAGCGTTTGACAACGTGGTTGATGTAGTCGAACTTCTTCTCGTTTCGACCGAGCAAGCACCGAACGTAAAGACACCTCCGAGTTCTGCATACGTTCAGCTCGATGACGTCCCTCGAACTCTTGATCCAGCAAACTATCTATGGAGAGTTCCATCAGCACGATGGCGTGGTGACGGTGATGATGAAGTGATCCACGCAGGGCTTCGCCTAAGCACTACGAATATATGACTGGAGGCGTAAACTGTGGAGGGGGCGCCGCACACGGCTAACAATTGTTGGTGTGTGTTCTAGCAGTGCCCCCTTTCATATATATAGGTTGGAGGGGAGGAGAGGCAGCCAAGGGGGCGCCCCAAGTAGGAGGAATCCTACTTGGGCGCCTCCCAACTCGGCCTCCCCCCTTCCATATTCATCCGGAGGGGGAAGGAAGGAGGAGGGAGGAGAGAAGGAAGGGGGAGGCCGAATTGCTCCCCTTCCTTTCTCTCTTCCCCTCTTTCCTTCCTCCGTATTTTGGCCTACATTGGGTGCACCAGCCCCCTAGGGGCGGGTCTGTCCCCTTCTTGGCCCATTAGGCCCATGTAGTTGCTGGGGGGATGCCCGAAACCCCTTCCGGTGACCCGATATGTACCTGGTACCCCCGGAACACTTCCGGTGTCCGAATATCATCGTCCAATATATGAATTTTACCTCTCAACCATTTCGAGAATCCTCGTCATGTCCGTGATCTCATCCAGGACTCCGAACAACATCCGGTCACCAAATCACATAACTCATATAATACAAAATCATCATCAAACGTTAAGCGTGTGGACCCTACGGGTTCGAGAACTGTGTAGACATGACCGAGACACCTCTCTGGTCAATAACCAACAGCGGAACCTGGATGCTCATATTGGTTCCCACATATTCTACGAAGATCTTTATCGGTCGTACCGTAATGACAACATATGTTGTTCCCTTTGTCATCGGTATGTTACTTGCCCGAGATTCGACCGTCGGTATCTTCATACCTAGTTCAATCTCGTTACCGGCAAGTCTCTTTACTCGTTTTTTAATACATCATCCCGCAACTAACTCATTAGTCACATTGCTTGCAAGGCTTATTATGATGTGCATTACCAAGAGGGCCCAAAGATACCTCTCCGACACTCGGAGTGACAAATCCTAATCTCGATTTATGCCAACTCAACAAACACCTTAGGAGATACCTGTAGAGCATCTTTATAATCACCCAGTTACGTTGTGATGTTTGATAGCACATAAGGTATTCCTCTGGTATCCGGGAGTTGCATAATCTCATAGTCAAAGGAATATGTAAATGACATGAAGAAAGCAATAGCAATAAAACTGAGCGATCATTATGCTAAGCTAACGGATGGGTCTTGTCCATCACATCATTCTCCTAATGATGTGATCCCATTAGTCAAATGACAACACATGTATATGGTCAGGAAACATAACCATCTTTGATTAATGAGCTAGTCTAGTAGAGGCTTACTAGGGACACAGTGTTTTATCTATGTATGCACACATGTATCAAGTTTCCGATTAATACAATTCTAGCATGAATAATAAACATTTATCATGGTATAAGGAAATATAAAATAACAACTTTATTATTGCCTCTAGGGCATATTTCCTTCACCAGCTTCCTCTTCTGCTCCTCCTGCTGCTTCTTTCTCGCACGACTTCTGTAGTCGGTGTTCCAGTCCGCAAACCCCTCAAACCACGGAACAACGCCTTTGCCTCGTGTTCTTCCTAGGTGTTCAGGATTCTTCAGGGCGCGCGTAAGGTCGTCGTTCTCTCTGTTGGGCGTGAACACCCCCGTTCGAGCCTCTTCTATTGCAACAAGTAAACTTTCATCGGCTCCTTTAAGACATGCCCACTCCAAAACCTCGCCTGTCTTTGGGTCTACCTTCCCCCATGCACATAGAACCAAGTCCTGCACCTGGGTGGCCAGCTCAATGTAACCGGAGTGCCCCCTGCATTCATCATCTCTTGCTCAGTGAGATCCCACTTAGTCTGGGCCACCTCGTAGCCACCTGGCCCCAGCTTATGGTGCCACTGCTTTTTCGGAGCATTAATCTTGTTTTTTCTCGACCATTCGAGCTACTTCCAATTCCTTGAAGTTCACGAAAGCGTCCCAGTGATCTCTTGCTTTCTCCAGTGTTCCCTTGAGTTCTGGAGTCTGCTTTCCTTCATTGACGTACGCGGCCCATATATTTTTCTTGTGGTTGTTGAATGCTATCGCCATCTTCTTAAGAGCACTATTCTTGACTCTCCAGTTCTGCATCTCTAAAATGATCTGGTAGGGTAAAATGTGACATGAGCGATTCCCAAAGCAGATATTTTGCTCTTTGGTGGACAAAAGTAACATCGGGATCTTCCTTTGCTGGCTTTTTCCATTCTTGAACGGAGATCGGGATTTGGTCCCTAACAATAACTTTGCATTGACGAATGAACTTCTTCGCATTCTTCTTAGGTTCATCAGGTTCGCCATTAGGTTTGATGGCATCGATGTTGTACTTTACGGCAAACCGGCAATATTTTGGCCAGGCCTCGAACCGCCCTGCTGCTTGTAGAAGATTTGCTCGATCCGGAGGGCTAAAAGAAGAAAGATCGATTCGTTAATATATATACAATTCAATTGAAACATGTGATGATCACAAGATGCCTTATATTAAATATACCTCGCCGGTCTTTGTTATTTGAAGAACAACATTTCCTTCGTCATCATTGTTCTTGACTTCATCTATTCGTTCGTCTTCATCGAATATCATACCCTCACCTGTATTGTTCAGATATTGCGAGCCATCATCTTCTTCATTCCCATCTGGTCTTGGGGAGCGTATGATCTCGAACAGGGCCTCTTTTCCTTCTCTACCGGTATTGTGCATAGCTTTTATTTAATTAATATGGAAGAAAGATAAAACAATTTAGTATTCAAATTAGAATGCATGCATGCAATCAATAAGGAAAAACTGAATCATAGTAGATAATATACATCTCGAATAGTCCAGATAATATGCATCATCGAATATAATCTCGAATACATCGTCTCAAATATTATCGAATATAATCTCAAATACATCTCGAGTATTATCACTAATACATCTCGAATATTATCATATATATAACAAAACTAGCTAATACAGATCGAATATATCGAAGAATCTAGTTCACTCGCGGTTCCTGAGGCGCGGGCGGTGGACACCCAAAAAGAAGGAACTATCACAGGATCATAGCTTGGGTGAGATCCCTGAAGAACCTGCCAGGTATTGGAGAACCTGATGTCCAACGCATCCGTGTAGCGACGGACGTGCTCGTCCTCCTCCCTGACACGGGGACGTACCACCTCCGGCGGGGCCGGCTACCTCCGCACTGAAAGTAGCCCACGCGAATGCCACCAAAGGAGCTCCGGGTCGATGACGGGACCCGGAGTCGGGTTCCTCGCCAAGCTGCGCGCCCCTGAAGGTAGCACCTCCCAGTGCCATCCCGGCGGAGCCCAGTCCCGGACATGTCGCCTCTGAAGCAGGACGTCGTCACGAACGAGTCGACGGTGAGGATGCGGGCCGGGCATAGATGGCGTCGAGAACAAATTCTTATGAAAAAAATTCCTATATATGCAATGCCATTTTATTAGGAAATTTTGAGCAAAATATCCTCTTTTCAATTATAATGTCCAATTCCTAGGTTATAACTACCCTAATAATATTCCTTTCTCAAAAAATTCCGAAACTTTTCCCACTTATAGTCCTTCTAACATATATATATATATATGGTCAACTTTTTCCTATATATGCAACTTTTTTATATGCAATTTTTTCTATACTATGATATACAACATTATATAAAATTAAAAAAATAGAAAAAGAAACACTAATTAAGCATACTTCTATACATCCATTAAAAACAAAAACAACATTATATAAAAAATTCTATACTAATTAAACAATAATTATATCCATCTAACATGCATTCATGTACACAAAAAATTCATACTACACTAATTCATCTACACAAAAACCTAACAAATATATATATATATATATATATGGTCAACTTTTTCCTATGAACTTTTTATATACAATTTTTTTCTATACTATGATATACAACATTATATAAAATGAAAAAACAGAAAAATAAACACTAATTAAGCATACTTCTATACATCCATTAAAAAACAAAAAAACAACATTATATAAAAAATTCTATACTAATTAAAGACTAATTATATCCATCTAACATGCATTCATGTACACAAAAAAACTACACTAATTCATCTACACAAAACACTATCATTTCTATTCTTCCATTTATTAGAAATCGCCGGAGATCGAGGGGTGGCGAGCTCACAGCGGGGTGAGGCGACGACGAGGCGGCTCGATGAGGGAGGAGGGTGTGGGCGGCGTCGACGGGGCTCGGCTGGGGGAGGAGGCGCGGGCAGCGGCGCGTCGCGTGGGGAGGAGGCCGGACGCGAGTTCCGGCGTCGAGGGAGGCGACACGGTGTCGGGGCAGGCGACGACGGCAGCCTGGCGGCGTCCTCTGTGTCGTAGTGGTCGTGCGGCGTCTAGAAGAAGCGGAGAGAGATGTGAAAAATTTCAACTGCTCTATATATATGTGCCCCCTTTAGTCCCGGTTGGAGCCACCAATCAGGACTAAAGGTCACTTTTGGCCAGCCGAAGCGGCGGGAAGCGCAGGCCTTTAGTCGCGGTTGGTGGCTCCAACCGTGACTAAAGGGGGGCCTTTAGTCGCAGTTGGAGCCACCAACCGCGACTAAAGGTCGTCTGCTGCCAGGCGAGGGGTCCGGTGGATGTTTAGTCCCACCTCACTAGTTGAGAGGAGCCAACACCTGTTTATAAGCTCCGGTGCAGCCTCTCCATCGAGCTCCTCTATAATGCAGGCCTTCTGGGCCTACCGCACCCGCGCTGGCCTGTTGAGCCTACTGGGCCTTGCGGGCCTGCATCCTGGCCCAACTAGAGGTTGGGTTTGTAGTCGTATGCAGGCTGTGGTGGCCCAGTAGGCGGGCTTTTTTAATTTATTTATTTTTCATTTTTTTGTTTTCTGCTTTGTTTATTTTCTTTTGTTTCTGAGTTGTTTTTTTGCTTTATTTAGAGTTTCTTTGTGAATCTTTTTGCTTTAGGTAAAAAAAAATATAAACTTTCTGTTAGTGCCAGTAGTTTTCAAATTTGAATAGTTTCAAATTTGTGTGAATCACTAGTTTGTGAATAACTTTACTTTAAAAATAGATTTTTAGTGATTCTTTTTTTTTGCTATTTAATATTAGTGTGTTTTATTATTATATTCAATTTGGTAATTCTTAGGTTATTTAAAAAAATTAAATGCCTTTGTAACAGACAAGTTTTCGTCCGAAACCCTGATACTTCGAAAGAGATTGTCCATTTTGTACACGAAGTGCATCCAGTTTTTGTCGTAACCCTCTCAACTTTTTAGCACAAGCTATGTGGGTGAAATGATGATACCATGCCAACTTTCAACCTTTTCAGAGTTAATTTGTAGTTCTTTTCAATTTCAGGGTCATTTAGCTCAAAAAAGTCAGTAAATGCATGAAAAATAGTAAATGAAGTCAGAAAGGGTTGATAATTGATGACGTAGCTTCGAATGGTGCATACTCAACGCACAAAAAGTATAGAGTTGAAATAAGTTCTAAAAAATGAAATGCGTTTGTAAGAGACGAGTTTTCGTCCGAAACCCTGATACTTTGAAAGAGATTGTCCATTTTGTACAGGAAGTGCATCCAGTTTTTGCCGTAACCCTTTCAACTTTTTAGCACATGCTATGTGGGTGAAATGATGGTACCATGCCAACTTTCAACCTTTTTAGAGTTCATTCGTGGTTCTTTTCAATTTCAGGGTCATTTAGCTAAAAAATCAGCAAATGCATGAAAAATAGCAAATGAAGTCAGAAAGGGTTGAAAATCGATGATGTGGCTTTTAATGGTGCATACTGAACACAAAAAAAGTTTGGAGTTGAAATAAGTTTAAAAAAATGAAATGCCTTTGTAACAGACGAATTTTCGTCCGAAACCGTGATAATTCAAAAGAGATTGTCAATTTTGTACACGAAGTGCATCCAGTTTTTGCCGTAACCCTCTCAAATTTTTAGCACATGCTATGTGGGTGAAATGATGATACCATGCCAACTTTCAACCTTTTCAGAGTTCATTTGTAGTTCTTTTCAATTTCAGGGTCATTTAGCTCAAAAAAATTAGTAAATGCATGAAAAATAGCAAATAAAAGCCAGAAAGGGTTGAAAATTTGTTTGTACATAATATTTATTCACGTTTCAAATGGCAAACACATAAGTACCCTAACTATTACAAAGATTCCCTCCGGTTTGTTCGAAGTGGCACTCTCCAGATATATAAGTCCGGAAACTCACTAGAGAAGAAAGTGATGACAGTGAAGCCGGTCACATCCTAGAGTGGGATCTTTGGCTATAAAACTTTTTCTTCGCGTGTGTCCCTTTGCGCCGTAGCCATGGACAATCTTAATCATTTAACTAGATGCTCGGGTCAATATTCACTCTGAAGGGAGCAATTTCATGAAACTTTTCATAATCTTCTAACATGTCTATCTTGTCCTCCACTCCCAGGGTGTTTCTTTTCCCTGAAAGAACTATGTGGCGCTTTGGCTCATTGTATTATGTATTCGCTTCCTTATCTTTTATTTTTCTCGGCTTGGTAGACATGTCCCTTCACATAGAAAACCTGCGCCACATCATTGGCTAGGACGAATGGTTCGTCTGCGTACGCAAGATTGTTGAGATCCACTGTTGTCATTCCGTACTGCGGGTCTTCCATTACCTCGCTTCCTGTCAGATTGACCCATTTGCACCAAAACAAAGGGATGACATTCAAATCACGTCCATAGTCAAGTTCCCATATCTGCTCTATGTAACCATAATATGTGTCCTTTGTCCTATTGGTGTTTGTTGCATCAAAGCAGACACCACTGTTTTGGTTGGTGCTCTTTTTATCTTGGGCGATCATGTAAAATGTATTCCCATTTATGTCGTACCCTTTGAAAGTCAATATATTCAAAGATGGTAACTTGGACAGCAAGTACAGGTCATCTTCAATAGCGTTGTCATGCATGAGACGTGTCTGCAACCAACCGGCAAAAGTCCCCGTTTTTTCACGTGTAATCTAGTCGTCAGACTGCTCCGGGTGTTTGGAACGTAGAATATTCTTGTGTTCCTCAATATACGGAGCCACCAAGGAGGAATTTTGTAGAACTGTGTAGTGTGCTTGAGTGAGAGAATGCCCATCCATACATATTATTTCTTTCGGTCCTAGCGTGCCTTTTCCACCCAGTCTGCCCTCATGCCGTGATTCAGGAACACCAATCGGCTTAAGGTCAGGAATAAAGTCAACACAAAACTCAATGACCTCCTCATTTTCATGGCCCTTGGAGATGCTTCCTTCTGGCCTAGCACAGTTATGAACATATTTCTTTAAGACTCCCATGAACCTCTCAAAGGGGAACATATTGTGTATAAATACAAGACCTAGAATGGCAATCTCTTGGACTAGGTGAACTAGGACGTGCATCATGATATTGAAGAAGGACGGCGGGAACACCAACTCGAAACTGATAAGACATTGCACCAAATCATTCTCTAACCTTGGTATGGTTTCTGGATCGATTACCTTCTGAGAGATTGCATTGAGGAATGCACATAGCTTCACAATGGCTAATCGAACGTTATCCGGTAGAAGCCCCCTCAATGCAACTGGAAGTAGTTGCGTCATAATCACGTGGCAGTCATGAGACTTTAGGTTCTGGAACTTTTTCTCTGCCATATTTATTATTCCCTTTATATTCGACGAGAAGCCAAACAGGACCTTCATACTGAGCAAGCATTCAAAGAAGATTTCCTTCTCTTCTTTGGTAAGAGCATAGCTGGCACGACCCTGATGTATGCCATCTTTTCCGTGCATACGTTGCTGGTCCTTCCGTGCCTCCGGTGTATCTTTTGTCTTCCCATACACGCCCAAGAAGCCTAGCAGGTTCACGCAAAGATTCCTCTTCACGTGCATCACGTCAATTGCAGAGGGGACCTCTAGGTCTTTCCAATAGGGTACGTCCCAAAATATAGATCTCTTCTTCCACATGGGTGCACATCCGTCAGCGTCATTCGAAACAGATTGTCCGCCAGGACCCTTTCCAAAGATTACTTTTAAATCCTTGACCATATCAAGTACATCATCACCATACGGTGGCGAGGCTTCTTCCGGTGATCTACCTCACCTTTGAAATGCTTGCCTTTCTTTCTTACGGGATGCCTGCTCGAAAGAAATCGATGATGTCCCAGGTACACATTCTTCTTACAATTATCCAAATATATACTGTCAGTATCATCTCAATAGTGCGTGCATGCGCAGTATCCCTTGTTTGTCTGTCCTGAAAGGTTACTAAGAGCAGGCCAATCATTGATGGTCACAAACAACAACGCATGTAGGTCAAATTCTTCCTGATTGTGCTCATCCCACGCACGTACACCTTTTTCATTCCATAGCTGTAAGAGTTCTTCAACTAATGGCCTTAGGTTCACAACAATGTCGTTGCCGGGTTGCTTAGGGCCTTGGATGAGCACTGGCATCATAATGAACTTCTGCTTCATGCACAACCAAGGATGAAGGTTATACATACATAGAGTCACAAGCAGGTGCTATGATTGCAGCTCTGCTCCCCAAAAGGATTAATGCCATCTTCACAAAGACCAAACCATACGTTCCTTGCATCATCTGCAAAGTCCCTCCACTTTCTCTCGATTTTCTCCAATGCGAACCGTCAGCGAGGACTCCTGATAGGTCTCTAACGTATCTATAATTTATGAAGTATTCATTGAAGGAAATATGCCCTAGAGGCAATAATAAAGTTGTTATTTACATTTCCTTATATCATGATAAATTTTTATTATCCATGCTAGAATTGTATTAAGCTGAAACTTGATACATGTGTGGATACATAGACAAAACACCGTTTCCCTAGTAAGCCTCTACTAGACTAGCTCGTTAATCAAAGATGGTTAAGTTTCCTAGCCATAGACATGTGTTGTCATTTGCTGAACGAGATCACATCATTAGGAGAATGATGTGATGGAAGAGACCCATCCGTTAGCTTAGCACAATGATCGTTAAGTTTTATTGCTATTGCTTTCTTCATGACTTATACATATTCCTTTGACTATGAGATTATGCAGCTCCCGAATACCGGAGGAACACCTTGTGTGTTATCAAACATCACAACATAACTGGGTGATTATAAAGATGTTCTACAGGTGTCTCAGAAGGTGTTTGTTGGGTTGGCATAGATCAAGATTAGGATTTGTCACTCCGAGTATCAGAGAGGTATCTCTGGGCCCTCTCCGTAATGCACATCACTATAAGCCTAGCAAGCAATGTGACTAATGAGTTAGTTGTGGGATGATGCATTACGGAACGAGTAAAGAGACTTGCCGGTAATGAGATTGAACTAGGTATGGTGATACCGATGATCGAATCTCGGGCAAGTAACATACCGATGACAAAGGGAATGACGTATGTTGTTATGCAGTTTGACCGATAAAGATCTTCGTAGAATATGTAGGAGCCAATATGAGCATCCAGGTTCCGCTATTAGTTATTGATCGGAGATGTGTCTCGGTCATGTCTACATAGTTCTCGAACCTATAGGGTCCGCACGCTTAACGTTCGATGACGATTTGTATTATGAGTTATGTGATTTGATAACCGAAGTTTGTTCGGAGTCCCGGATGAGATCACGGACATGACGAGGAGTCTCGAAATGGTCAAGAGTTAAAGATTCATATATTGGAAGGTTATATTCGGACATCGGAATGGATCCGAGTGGTTCGGGTATTTTTCCGGAGTACCGAGGGGTTGCCGGAACCCCCGGGGAAGTTAATGGGCCTTAGTGGGCTTTAGTGGAGAGAGGGAAGAAGGGCCACGAGGTGGCGTGCGCCTCCCCCTGCTCAAACTGAATTGGACAAGGGGTAGGGGCGCGGCCCCCTCCTTCCTTCTCCTTCTCCCCTCCTTCCTTTCCCTCTGGTGGAAGAAAAGAACGGGAGGGGGGTGATACGTCTCCAATGTATCTATAATTTTTTATTGTTCCATGCTATTATATTATTAATCTTGGATGTTTTATAATCATTTTATATCATTTTTTGGTACTAACCTATTGACATAGTGCCAAGTGCCAGTTATTGTTTTCTACATGTTTTTTACATCGCAGGAAATCAATATCAGACGGAGTCCAAATGCCACGAAACTTTACGAAGATTTTTTATGGACCAGAGGACACGTAATGGGCCCTGGCTGCGCCTGGGGGGTGATAACCCACAAGTATAGGGGATCACAACAATTTTCCAGGGTAGAGTATTCAACCCAAATTTATTGATTCGACACAAGGGGAGCCAAAGAATATTCTCAAGTATTAGCAGTTGAGTTGTCAATTCAATCGCACCTGAAAGACTTAATATCTGCAGCAAAGTATTTAGTAGCAAAGTAGTATGGAAGTAACGATAACGGTGACAAAAGTAATAGTAGCAGTTTTTGTAGCAATCGTAACAGTGGCAACGGAAAAGTAACTAAGCAAAGATCAATATGTGAAAAGCTTGTAGGCAATGGATCAATGATGGATAATTATGTCGGATGCGATTCCTCATGCAACAGTTATAACATAGGGTGACACAGAACTAGCTCCAGTTCATCAATGTAATGTAGGCATGTATTCCGAATATAGTCATACGTGCTTATGGAAAAGAACTTGCATGACATCTTTTGTACTACAGATGCTGCTGTTTTATTACCATTTGCTATTTTTGGTGGATATTAACCCTTTTGTAGTTAACATTGGCTTTCCATGTACTTACACAGGGCTACAATGGGTGATGTTGTTGTTTGCCGTTGATGTTAGCTGCATCCCATGTCTTATACACCATCTATTCCTAAATATAAGTATTTTTAGAGATTCCAATATAGACTACATAAGGAGCAAAATGAGTGGTTCTAGATTCTAATCTAAACTATATCTATAATTCTATATACATCCGTATGTAGTTCATATTGAAATCTCAAAAAAATACTTGTACTTAGGAACATAGGTAGTTGTATTTTATATCATTTGTGCAATCTCAGTTTAGCTTCTAACATCTACTGGTTGCTTGTAGGTACATATATGAGGGGTACCGATCCATGCTTTGATCCCTTTTGCGTATGGGGCAATGAGATATTCATGAACAAGCGTCAAGTGAGGAAACTAAGAAAGATTGTTAGGCGAAAGAAATGGGTGATTGGAATTAAGCTCTTTATTTACACTTTGTCGAAGACAACAGTGAACTTTAGGATGGTAAGTAATGTGTTGCATTTTCCCCCTAGCCACAACAAGTTACTCTATTAGACCTCAGTATCTGATATTTTTCTCTTTTCAGTGGTTTCCGAAGCTATTTACTGATGATTACCTTCCAAACTACATGACCGGAGTGGAGGCAACTAAGGTTAAAGTATATAATTCATGCTACCATGATAATGCTCTAGAAGTCTTCCTTAAGGCGGTGAAGGATGGGCGGGCGATCGTCACAAGGGGTTGGACAAAAGTGGTTCGTGCCTATGGCATGCAGAAAGGCACATTATGGGCATTCCGCTTCTTCAACACCGTCGGCAGTCAAAATGATTTACACTTGTCTCTTCACCTTTACCGCCTTTAAATACCGCGGTTCATCATAGTTAACTGCTGCCTAATCCTGTAATTACTGAACATATTGTACTGGCAATTTTATTTATGGATTCGTTGTTGAACCATTGTGCTGAGAATTTGAATGGCACGTTCCGTATTCCAAAATTTCATATTAGAATAATAAATTACAGGTAAAAATAAAGATATAACAGACGGTCATGGACCTTTGTAAACGGTTCTAGCAGTAAAAGCGCTTGCGATGGATATCCCAATGCCACACAGTTTTCTACATCAAATCATGTGTGATGTAGTTAATGAAAGCAAACAATTAACCAAGGCAGAGCGTGTGTGATAGTTACACCTTTCACACACGAGCGTATACGTAAAACCGTGTGGGATGTACATCCGAACGAAAACGTTTTCCCTGGATTGACTGTGCGGGATGTACATAAGAACGGAAGTGTATTCCTTGGATTGATTGTGTGTGATATACATACGAACGGAAATGTTTTTATGAGATTCATCGTGTGGGATGTACATACCTACGGAAATGATTTCTGGGATTCACCGTGTGGGATTTACATACCTACGGAAATGATTTCTGGGATTCACCGTGTGGGATGTACATACCTACGGAAATGATTGGGTTTCGATGCCTCGCCCAATCGCACACGGCCCCAGCCTAGGTCCCAGGAGGGCCTATCCCCGACGATTTCTGGGTCGTGTGGGAAGGACACCCTATCGCACACACTCACTTGGCGACGGTTCCAAATGCCGTCACGGAAAGGGGTTTTAAACCGTTTGTTTAGGACCGACGCGCACCAGTGATCATCACCAACTCCGTTATTTATATATAATATAAGAGTAGAGATACTAGCAAGATGCCCGTGCAGTGCACGGAACATCAAAATGCATTTTTTTTACAAAACACCTGTTGTGATTGACCCATGCAGGAGTAATCCCATGTGTAAAAACTAATGATATCTCGAGAATTTTATCGGAAAAATGGTATCTCGAGAACTTCATTGAAAAAATGATATCTCGAGAAAGATGAGAGATAATGTGAGGAGGAGTGGGGCGTGGTGGTGACTGGTGGTCGGATTGGGCGGAGGCATGGGATGGGCGGCGCCATGCAGCGCCACCATGCCAGATTGTTCCAGAGACTTCCTTTTTTAATTGCTCAGCAATGGGGTCGTGGGAGATAAGGATGAACGAGGAAAGACCTTATCTGTAAATGTGGAGAGAGGTGTTTTTTTTGTAAAATTGTCATAGTTTGCTTTCTATCCGTCAGATATAGATTGGAAGATCTATATTACAAGATGGCAGGAAGACCATCATCACCAACTCGGTTTTTTATAAGAGTAGAGAAGTGATAGTGTGTGAATAACTTTGAAAGTTGGTCGTTGGATGAAGCCAATCCAACGGTACAAAGATGGCAAATCCGAGCACTACTGGCCGTTGGATATCATCTACATTCCACCAGATTCTGCCACATGTAGAATCTAGAAGACTCCATGGTTGAACTTAAGCATAATACACAAACCTCAAAACACAAGCACTTCTCCTTTGTTCTAGAATCTTCCATATCTTAATTGCCCAAACTTCTTTTTTCAAAATGAATTGTCACTATTTTTTTACTTTATGTTTTACAATGCACAATTCCATGAATCTTAAAATAGTTTTTATAAAACTAATTGATTTTGAACTAGATGAACTATAAGAATTAAACGAACATCTACATCATGCATATATGACTCAAAGCTTACATGCTATAGTGTGTTATTTATTCATAATTTGGTTAACAAATCTCATGTGTGCAATGCACGTGTACCTTACTACTCCCTCCGTTCCTAAATATTTGTCTTTCTAGATATTTTAGCAAGTGACTACATACAGAACAAAATGAGTGAGTCTACACTCTAAAATATGTCTACATACATCCGTATGTGGTAGCCATTTAAAATGTCTAGAAAGACTTATATTTAGGAACGGAGGGAGTAGTTGGTAGTAGTAAGAAACAAATTCCGGGTTTGGCACGAGCTCGTACTGCAGGAGCACCACAAGGCCTGTCGCAGGAGTTACATTTCCCTCTCGGGGCCCACGGGACCGAGCTTCAGTGGCTTAGTGCACCAGCCTATGAGTCAATGACATGCGGACCTTAAATGCGGCTGGCCCACATGTCATTCGCATGGTGGTGGCGTGGTTCGCGACCCACTCGTTCAAGATGAACCGGCCGGTGGCGGCGTGGCCGTGGCGAGGGTGCCACAGCTGGACATCGAGGCGTTACGAGGCTAGATGTCCACATCGGTGAGTACTACCTGTAGTACAGAAGTACTCCAGTTGAGGATTGATGCCCGGGACGAAATGTGTCACAACCGCTGGATGAAAATTCGATGGTGCGGGAGTACGGATCGGAGCAGGCAAACCGCGTCCAATCGGGTGTGGCTGTGGTAGAAAGTTGATGGTCACCGCATTTCAGCTGGCCCGCATGTCATGCACACAAAGGCAAATGAGCGGTGGGGCCGAGAGGGATGAGGCGCACGTCGGGGGACGTCGTGCAGTGGGTTGGAGCGGTGTCGTGGGAATCACGTGTGGGTGTGGTAGTGGCAGAAACAAGAAACATGATGGTCACCGTGGTTCAACTTCCATGGACAAGTTGTCATGTCTGCTGACACATGCATTGCATACCGCTCACTGCAAGGAGCAGTAGTAGAGAAAACTTGTTCCAAAGGTACCATTTTTCCGATAAAATTCTGGAGATATCATTAGTTTTTACACATGGGATTACTCCTGCAAGGGTCAATCACAACAGGTGTTTTGTAAAAAAATGCATCTTGATGTTCCCTGCAATGCACGGGCATCTTGCTAGTTATAGAAGAAGCCCACACGGGCATCTTGCCACAGGGTGTTCCACCGACCCAAACTCAATTTTTTTTTCAACACGGCGTGGCTATAGTTTGGCACACCCCTCTCCACATTTGCAAATAAGGCCTTCCTCGTTCATCCTTCTCTCTCACAAGATAAACTACTCATACAAATGCATCTTGATGTTCCGTGCAATGCACGAGGATGTTTCCTTGGGCGTCTCTCTAGCACGGCGTGGCCGTAGTTGCAAGTTGACGCCCCTTGAGATGCCGACGTTGAGGGGCACTCGGATTTTGTCTGATGAGCAGGTAAGATGAGTTTGATCATGTAGTAAATGCATTCTAAAGACTACTTCCCTATCCATTTCCTAATTCTCCCCCTGCCCACTGTTTCACAGGTTAGGCTCGGTGCGAGTGGAGATTGGCTTGCATATGTACGGGAGGGTACCAACATCAATTTGCACAACATTTACAACGGTGACATCGTTCCCGTAGAACCTTTGTCCAACATTGGGATCAACCATGTCAGAGTGGAACGATACCTATGGGATCACAAGAATCCCTACTACGGTTGCCGGGGCGCAGGGTTGCGAGGAGAGCAGGGCTAGTAGATTGCACAAGGATCGTTTACCCAGGTTCGCGCCACGAGGATGCGTAAAACCCTAGTACTGCTTTGGTGGGTGTATTTCTGAGAGTTCTTGAGCTCTCAAACTAGCTGTGGTCAGCGCGTGGTTCGAAAGAGCCAAATCCCTCTCCAGTATGCCATGGGCCTCCTTTTATAGTTGAAAGGGGCTGCCACAGTGACACACAAGAGGTGGAAAGGCATACGATTGCCCGAGCTTATCGCAGACATTACGTGACAAGACACATTTAATGCGTGGCTTAGGTGTCCCCTTGCTTTATCGGGGATGGGGCGAGGCCCGTCCCGTCCGTCACCGCTCCTCCTCGCTTCGACACGCGCCCCGGCCAGTGATGCGTGCGGTGCCATGTAGGCAGGCAGGCATTTGGGTGGCACGGTGGTGGAGCCTTCATGAAGATCTGCATGCCGCCACGCAGGCGCTTGATGAGTTGCCCTGGGAGCTGCATGTTTCCACGCACGTGCCCGCCCAGCTGGTTGGGCTGGCAGCTGCATGGGAACGGCGGTGGAAGCTTGGTTGGTCGCGGGCTTGGCGATGGCCTCGCCGGCGTCTTTGGCGAGGGCCTTGCCGGGCCCGGGTGGCCCGACAAGGGTCTTGCCGTGGCGTGCTGTCGTCCCTGGCACTCCCCGGCAAGGATCTTGCCGGGGGTCTGGTGGCCTTCCTCGGCAAGGATCTTGCCGAGAATCGTCGTCTTCTAATCCTCATCTGATCTTGAATATGTCTTCACAAAGATCTGCATGCCACCACGGAGGTGCCTCCCGAGCCCTGGCCCCACGTGGATGATGGTGTTGGGGATCGTGGGCTCAAGGGTGGCTCACTCTGTTGGTGTGGGGCGAGCTATCCCGGCAAGGGTCTTGCCGGGGGAACCTGCTTCGTCCCTCTGCTCTTTGTGGTCTTGGCCTTGGCGTTGCCTTGATTGTCTTGGGCTTCGCCCTTACCTTGGCTCACCTCCCTGCTTACGCTTGCTTGTGGTCGTGGGCGTGGCTCGACTGCCTGCGCAGTAAAGGGGTAAAAAAGCATGCCCCTCTTTTTGTACACCGACAGGAGCCCTCGGGCCTGGGCCACACATAAGCGCGACACGTTGTTGGGTCAGGCCCAAAACGGTACACGGGGAGGCGGGGCGGTTTTTACCGCGGTAAGACTTTTCGCGCGCTCCGCTTCCCACGACGAGCGTGCGCATTGCAGCGTGGAGGGGCGTGCGTGACGTGGGCGGCATGCGTGGGGTGGTTTTCACACGCATGCGTCACATCACAGTAAAGAGGCGGCTCGCGCCTACCTCGTAAAAAGAGGGAGGCGTGGAGGCGCGACTCATTTACTGAACGGGGCCGGGGCGCGGTCTTCAAGGCGTCCACTCCCCACGATCACGGGGTAGGGAGAGGTCGCTTCGCCTGTCCCCTCGGTTCTGCACGTCCGCCACACGTCCTCCATGCACTTGGGGTAGCAAGCGGCGGGGGGCGGGAAACCGGGCCTTCACTGGTTGGGGCAGCGGGTCGGTCCCGATTCCGCGTGCCTTTGGTGCCTGGATTGGCCGAACAGGGCGGCCGAGCCCCGACCCCGCTCCTTTATAAGGAGGGGGAAGGGGGGATGGCATCCCGCACTCTTCTGTCGTCTATCTCCTCTTGCTTCTGCTTCTTCCTTTCACTCGCCATGGAGAAAGGGAATCCTGGTCCTTCGACGGTGGCGGAAAGGGTCGCTGCTCGACAACGCGTCCCTCCTCCTCCTGAGCCCGCGGTGGTGGAGCCGGCCGCGAGCGGAAGGGGGAGGGGGCGAGGCTGTGGGCGAGGCCGGGGCAGAGGTCGCAGTGCTCGGGGAAGAGGAGGACGGGGCGGCGCGCCGGCTTCGCCCCCGCCAATGATGCCTTTCTCGATGGAAGGCCATGTCGGAGACCAGCCCAGCAGTTCTTCATCAGGCTGCACCGGCCCCCGCGTCGCCGTCTTCGTATTCCCGCCCCGTTTGCTCGGGAGATGGAGCGTGACCGGCCCCAATCCCTCAGATTGCACATGAGGGTTTGTGGGAACGGGGGCACGCGGGTCGACGTCGACTTCCCGGCTCCTCGAGTCATGTACCTCCGTCGTGGGTGGAAGACATTTGCTCGCATCCACAGCATGATGGCGGGGCTCGTCCTCTACTTCAAATTAATGGAGGACGGCCTACTCTCCATCAAGGTCTTCTGAGAGTTCGGGACTCATGTAATGCCCCGGATGTAACTTTCCATATTCGTAACTCCAACTCTTGCCTTTTCCGGAGATGCGATATGATATTTCCTTCGTGGTTGGGCTTTTGTTTTTGTTTTGCATTTTTGTTCATGTCTTGCATCTCATCTCTTTGCATCATTTGCATTGCATCATGTCATCATCCAACCCTTTTTAAAACCCATCTAAATAAAATCGTATGGCTCTTCGGTCCATTTAAATCGAGGGAAATGCACATGGTGATTTCTCTTTATAACATATATCCTCCCAATATTATTAGGGAGCTATAAAACTAATATTCCATTGTTTTGGAATTAACCATAACACACTTGCAAACAAATCCCATGCCTTTCTATCTAAACCATTGGCCTCAACTTTTCCCATAATTTGTTTCATCACTTCTCCAATCTCCACCAAAATTCCCAACATTTTTGGACACTTCTAAAACCTTGTTCTAGTTCAAACCATTTGAATTAAATTCAAATGAGTTTGAATTTAAATCTTGCATTCGTGCCAACTTCTATTTCCTTGGATCAAGCTCATTTTTGTGAATCCGAGGAAATTATCCGCGTGTCCAACTTCTTCCCCTAACCTCCCTTTCTTTTCTTTCTTATCTCTGTTTTCTTTTAATTTTCTTTAGAGTGAGAGAGAGAAGCCCAGCTAGGCCTCCTAGCCCACAGCGCCGTCCCACCTCATCAGGCCCAGCCGCGCCCCGCTCCTAACCCTAGCCGCACCCAGCGCCCGTCCCCAACTCCCATCGATCCCCTCCATCCTCCTTCCGCCGCCACGCACACACACAGAGAGGAGCGAGAGCCCCGCTCGCTCGATCCCCATCTCTCTTCCTCCCCTCGATCCCGCGACTCCCCCTTCTCTCCTCGCAGCGCCTCTCCCCCTCCTCGCGCCGGCCGCTCGTCTCTCGCCGCGCCGTGCCGGCGAACGCCGTCGCCGATGAGCTCCACCAGGAGCCCGCATTCCGCTGATCTCCTGCCCCGCCGGAGACCTCTCCTGCTTCGCCTCGCTGCATCTTGCCATTCTTCGTCGTCGCCTGACCCGCGCTGTCCTCTGCTTCCTCTACGGCGACCAGGAGCCACCTCGCCTCGCCGTCCCCGTCCTCAAGTCCGGCCATGGTCGTCGCCCCCTGCATCCTCTGCCTCGAGCAGGAGGACGACCACATGGCCACGCGCGTTGACCTCCATGGCCGCCGTGCCCCGCCTCGCCGCCTTGGCCTCGCCAAGCTCGCCGGCAGCCATGAGCTCGCCTGTCCCCGCCGTCCTTCTCCACCGCGCACCTCCTGCCTGCTCGCTAGCGCCAAGGCGATCCTCTTCCTCCGTGTCCGACCCCGCTGCTGCTCTGCCGCACCATCGCATTTTGTTCCTTCATCGTCAAGGCTGAGAGGACGCCAAGTACCGGGACATCAGGACCCGTCAAGTTCATCTACGTGCATGTACGACTATCTTCACGCGACGAACTATGGGGTTACACGAGCTACAAGTACCGCGACGACCCCGGAGACTGGATTATGTCAAGTTCCTCTATGATATGTGTACCACTACTTCCACAACATGTCGTGTACAACTACCGTCGCTCGGATTCGACAAGACAACGTGAACCACTACTTCCACTACCGTCACGAGAACGACTACTTCCACTACGGCCCGTGTACCACTGCCGTCGACCCTCGAAGATTCCGTGGACGTCAAGTTCCTCGTCGTGACCCCGAACAACTACGAAACGTGTACCACTACTTCCACGACGTCCCGTGAACGCCCACTTCCTCTACATTGCACCAAACATCCACCCCGAAAATGCACGCTTCGAAGGTATAACCCCGAGACGCCGCCCGTGAACGAATGCATGTTGTATGAGATGCTCGTGTTTGCACCGTGTCCGATTTGTCACTCGTTTCCATGCCACTAACTCATGGGAACCAGGTAGTCGGGAGCACCCCACCATCTCTAGCATGTTCCGCACATCCGCACACTTCCTTTTGCACCGGTATCTCCATGAGCTATCGGAAATGGGATGTTGTCGTGGCACCATTTCCGTTTCGCCGCCGTGGCACCCTTTTTCCTTCCGCCATGGCGACAAATGCCTCGTAACATGCTCATGTCAACATTTTCATAAATATTGCATAAACTTGCATATGTCATCCGCATCATGTTAACAACATTTAAAATGTTTAAAATTGTTGTTTGCATTAAATTGCTAAATGACATATGGGGATTTTCCGGAATTGTTGTTTGTTGTTCCGGCCTCATTTAAACTTGCCTAAATAGTTAGTTTAATTATGTTTCACCTTTTGCCATGTTTAACAACATTTAATATTGTTATGTACCTAAATGAGAGCAAACTAAATAACTTGAATGTGGTGTTTCGTCAATATGCAACTCGTGGCATATTGAGCTCCACTTAACTTGTAGTATTGTTTGTTGCACTTTGCCATGCCATGCCTCATTAAACCGGACATGCATCATACTTGTTTGTGCATCATGCCATGATTATGCTTGTGTGTTTACCATGTTGTGTGCTTCTTCTCGATAGTTCCCGTTTCGTTGCGGTCGTGAGGATTCGTTCGTCTACGCTTGGTTCGGCTTCACCCGTTCGTCTTCTTCATGGACTCGTTCTTCTTCCTAGCGGGATTTCAGGCAAGATGGCCGCTACCCTGGATCTCACTACTATCATTGCTATGCTAGTTGCTTCGTTCTATCGCTATGCTGCGCTTCCTATCACTTGTTCTTCAAGCCTCCCAAATTGCCATGTCAGCCTCTAACCTTTGTCACCCTTCCTAGCAAACCGTTGCTTGGCTATGTTACCGCTTTGCTCAGCCCCTCTTATAGCGTTGTTAGTTGCAGGTGAAGTTGAAGATTGCTCCATGGTGGACAGGATTATGTTGGGATATCACAATATCTCTTATTTAATTAATGCATCTATATACTTGGTAAAGGGTGGAAGACTCGGCCTTATGCCTGGTGTTTTGTTCCACTCTTGCCGCCCTAGTTTCCGTCATACCGGTGTTATGTTCCCGGATTTTGCGTTCCTTATGCGGTCGGGTGATTTATGGGACCCCCTTAACAGTTCGCTTTGAATAAAACTCCTCCAGCAAGGCCCAACCTTGGTTTTACCATTTGCCTCACCTAGCCCTTTTTCCCTTGGGTTTCGGAGCCCGAGGGTCATCTTTATTTTAGCCCCCCGGCGCCAGTGCTCCTTCGAGTGTTGGTCCGAATCGAAACTGACTGCATGGGCCACCTCGGGAAACTCGAAGTCTGGTTTTACTCGTAGCTAGTCTCATCCGATGTTGCCCTGAGAACGAGATATGTGCAGCTCCTATCGGGATTTGTCGGCACATCGGGCGGATTTGCTGGTCTTTTTTTACCATTGTCGAAAAGTCTTGTAAACCGGGATTCCGAGACTGATCGGGTCTTCCTGGGAGAAGGAATATCCTTCGTTGATCGCGAGAGCTTATCATGGGCTAAGTTGGGACACCCCTGCAGGGTATTATCTTTCGAAAGCCGTGCCCACGGTTATGTGGCAGATGTGAATTTGTTAATGTCCGGTTGTAGATAACTTGACACCAGATTCGAATTGAAATGCATCAACCGCCTGTGTAGGCGTGATGGTCTCTTCACGGCGGAGTCCGGGAAGTGAACACGGTTTTGGGTTATGTTTGACGTAAGTAGGAGTTCAGGATCACCTCTTGATCATTGCTAGCTTCACGACCGTTCCGCTTGTTCTCTTCTCGCTCTTATTTGCGTATGTTATCCACCATATATGCTTAGTCACTGCTGCAACCTCACCACTTTACCCCTTCCTTTCCCATTAAGCTTTGCTAGTCTTGATACCCATGGTAATGGGATTGCTGAGTCCTCGTGGCTCACAGATTACTACAACAACAGTTGCAGGTACAGGTTTTGCGATGATCATGACGCGAGAGCGATGTTTGCTTGTTTTTGGAGTTCTTCTTCTGCTTCTTCTTCGATCAGGGGATAGGTTCCAGGTCGGCAGCCTGGGCTAGCAGGGTGGATGTCGTTTGAGTTTCTGTTTGTGTTTCATCCGTAGTCGGATGGTGCTCTTATGTAATATGATGTTGTATTCATGTGGCATTGTATGCCTTTTGTATGTATCCCCATCTATTATGTAATGTTGATGTAATGATATCCACCTTGCAAAAGCGTTTCAATATGCGGGCCTATCCTTGGTGGAACTTTCGAGTTCCTTTTGGATAGGGTCGCATATTGGGCGTGACAAGTTGGTAGTCAGAGCCTCGACCGACCATAGGAGCCCCCTTGATTGTTGGCCGTTGTTGAGTCTAGAAGAAAACTATTTTGAGTCTTAGGATTATATATATCGGAGAGTAGGATTCTTTTTACTCCTCAGCCCCTTCGTCGCTCTGGTGACGACTCCTGACGTAGATGTTTTGCCTTTCCTCTCCTCAAATTTCACTAAATTTTTTTTAGGATCACGCTGGTATCTTGGGATCGTTCCGATATTCTTATGACGAGAACATTGTTCTTGGTGCCTCCTGACATTTAGGGGTTGTGGCAGTGTCCCGGGGAGTTGAGCTCCGAGGTGTTGTCGTCATAATTTTATCGTTGCAGTTCTGGAATACCTGAGTTTTGCCGACATCGAAAATCTCTTTTATGCATTTGTTGGTGAGATAACCTCGACGCCACCCAGTACTGGGGAGTTCGGAAGTATTGCCATAGCTCGTATAACGGATGCTTTTCGAAGGTTGAGGTACACGATTTCCGGAGTTTTCTTGGTTATGTGTTGACGGATGGATGCAGCTGGATGTAGGCATTGTTAGTTTGGGTGAGATATATTGCTTCCCCTGTATCCCCAACACCAGATTGCATAACCAGAAAGTTTCGGGAGTTTATAGGTGGGAATTCAAGTAGCTCCTAGAATATCTTTCCGACAGATGCATGATATGGGATTGGGTAAATCTCTATCATATGTTTGTTTCTGGCTTATTCTGCAAGCCAAATCCTTTGTTTTGTTTTATTTGTGGTATTTGAGTTGCTTCGAAGTCAAATGTTGAATCCATACCTTTCCTAAACGGTGTTCTCATATTGCTATGTGAATACTAATCCTTTTTTATCATTGAGGTTGTCATGTTAATTCTTTTCCAACCGGTGCGCTTCTCTTCGAGATGATCCCATCATTCTCCCCATCCGCAAGATCAATTCTAAGTTTTCTCAACGGTGTTTGTTTCGTTCATCCCAAGTTGTCTTTGTTTTCCCCACCCTCCCACCCTTTTCTTCAAGGACTCATTTATTTTAATCACTCTTTTCAATCAATGTTCTGATCCGGTGATCCCTCGTGAAGATGCTCACGAGCTTCAAGTTCATCGTCCTCCGTTCTTTTTTTTACTTCTCCGGTGGATCCAATTCAAGCTTTCAGTGTTGATCATATTCCTTTCCTCGTGTCAAATGCTTTCTCATGCCGGTGCACCTCTCAATCACTCACCTCTTGCTATTCATTTGTTCCAGAGTGTTGAAGATATCTCGGAAGATCTATGTTTCCATTCTTAATCTGTTCAAGCTATTTGGAGATTGTTATCTCATTCAAGCCATTTAATTCAACCAGTGCAATCTCTCTTAAAAATCGTTCAACGGTGTATCTTTTTAGTGGGCCCTAACCCACAGGTCTTTTCCCAGGATCTTACCTGACTCTTCTAGTTATTCCGGAGCTATTCCCAAATTCTTTTCAGAGTGTGACGTAAGAATGGATTCCATCAGTCACATGCCTTTCCAAGATCGATTTCAAATCATTTTTCATTGTTGTCTCAACTTCTTTGCTTTCCATTCTACCGGAGTATCTAAGTAATTTTGGTGGCGTTCCTCGTCGTCATTTGAAGACCGAAGAAGAGTTTTCCTCTCAATCTTGGTCCGTTCTCTTAAAGATTCATAGTTCTAGCTTCATGCTATCCTCATAATTGTTTTGATTGTGACAATTCTTTTCTTACCACCCGAGGCATTTCGTGAGTTATTTCCATTTTATTCCTACGAAGGCCATCATTTCGGGTTTATTCATTCTCAGCTTTTAGCTCTCCTTCTCCATATTCTACCGGTGCATAATTCAAGTATTCTCTAATAAGCTCATGATCTCTTCGTTCACTTGTATCTAAATCCTCTCGAGTATCTTCATTCTTTTCGGTGAATTGTGCCTTTGCTACTTTCATTTTCCATTCTTACGGTGGTTCGTTCAAGATTTCACTTCCTTCGTTATCATATTAATTTATTCATTGTTTCCAATCCCACCGGTGGTTCCATCAATACCTTCTCAAGTTTGCGCTATCTCTATCCTTAATCCCTCAAGAAGAATAAGTAGTATGCCAAATCCATTGCTTGTCATCAATTTAAATTGGTGAAGGATACGCATAACGTAATTCTTATTTTTGTTTCATCCAAGTGATCTAGTTTCTTCTTTCCAGAGTTGTTCATCATGTCACATTTCTCGGTTCGAGATGCTTCATCTTTTCTTTTCGGAGTTCCGAGCTCTCTCAATTATCTCGTCGCGAAGCTCCATCTAAATCATTGCAAGGCTTCACCTTGTGTTTTCAACTTCTCTTTCTTTTTATCATCCTTTTATTATCGGAGTTCTTCATGGAGGCTCTACATGGTGGTTCGTCAAGGATTCTTTTCATTCTTCAATTGTTCTTCAAGATTTCTCTTAGAGTTGTGACCCGTCAAGCTATACTCTAAAATAAACATGGTGCTCAACACATGTTTTTGTTTTGAGGAGCTCAAGTATTCTTCATCTTGCATTCCAAAGTGCAATTCTTTCTACCTTATCTCTTGAGGTGGTGTTATGTCACTCTTGACAATTTCCTTCATGTTTCATGATTCATATGTTGTCAAGAATGAGGTATTTTAAATCCATCATTTCCTCTTTGTTCAAGAGATCTTTTCGACAAATCAACTTCTTCGTTGGAGTTGTCTTGGTAAAGATTTCACCTAAAAGCCTTCCCGAAGGAATGTTGCTACTTGTGGTGCTTATCAATGACCCAAGTTCTCCAGTTATCCTCTTGGTGAAAGAAGTTTCTCTTATCTTCATTGATCTCAACCAACCAATGGTTTCCATTAGTGGTCGGTTGTCACCTCATAGTCTTCAGATGTTTTCCATAAGCCCACTACAAGATTATTCTTTTCGTTGTTGGTTTTGCAACAACTCCGTTATAACCTTCTTGGAAGGGTGCTTTCCAAGCTCTTTTGTGGCAGAAGTTGCCATTTTCTGCTCCGTCTTTTGTTTCGACGATCTACCTTTTATTTTTTCATTCCGGAGGCATTGTGATATTGCTTTCTTCAACCATCATCCCGTTTTATCAAAGTTCATATTCTTTTCATGCTTACCCATTTAACCGGAGTGTTGTGTCATCTCTTCAAGTTCTTTTCATCTTATCAAGTTTTCCTTCTTCCTTCAGTTGGAGTGCTGCCCAAATTATATCAATCTTATTCCTTCTCTATCTAGTTTTAACCGGAGTGGTTTCAATATCTATCTTATCTCTAAACCTCTTGGTTCTCGTCGTATCCCTTGTTCCTCTCTTCTAATGGAGTGTTTTCAACTTTGTTCATCTTCGTTCTTTTCTTTCTTTCATTTTGTTCAACCTCTTAAGGTGCATGGTTTCACTCGTTTTTCGAAGAAGCAACTTAGTTTTACCTCTTCTCTTTCTCTTCCATTTCCCTCCAGTGCCATCCTAGATCTCGGGACGAGATCCTCTTTTAGTGGTGGAGTGTTGTAACGCCCCGGATGTAACTTTCCATATTCGTAACTCCAACTGTTGCCTTTTCCGGAGATGCGATATGATATTTCCTTCGTGGTTGGGCTTTTGTTTTTGTTTTGCATTTTTGTTCATGTCTTGCATCTCATCTCTTTGCATCATTTGCATTGCATCATGTCATCATCCAACCCTTTTTAAAACTCATCTAAATAATATCGTATGGATCTTCGGTCCATTTAAATCGAGGGAAATGCACATGGTGATTTCTCTTTATAACATATATCCTCCCAATATTATTAGGGAGCTATAAAACTAATATTCCATTGTTTTGGAATTAACCATAACACACTTGCAAACAAATCCCATGCCTTTCTATCTAAACCATTGGCCTCAACTTTTCCCATAATTTGTTTCATCACTTCTCCAATCTCCACCAAAATTCCCAACATTTTTGGACACTTCTAAAACCTTGTTCTAGTTCAAACCATTTGAATTAAATTCAAATGAGTTTGAATTTAAATCTTGCATTCGTGCCAACTTCTATTTCCTTGGATCAAGCTCATTTTTGTGAATCCGAGGAAATTATCCAGCTGTCCAACTTCTTCCCCTAACCTCCCTTTCTTTTCTTTCTTATCTCTGTTTTCTTTTAATTTTCTTTAGAGTGAGAGAGAGAAGCCCAGCTAGGCCTCCTAGCCCACAGCGCCGTCCCACCTCATCAGGCCCAGCCGCGCCCCGCTCCTAACCCTAGCCGCACCTAGCGCCCGATCCCCAACTCCCATCGATCCCCTCCATCCTCCTTCCGCCACCACGCACACACACAGAGAGGAGCGAGAGCCCCGCTCGCTCGATCCCCATCTCTCTTCCTCCCCTCGATCCCGCAACTCCCCCTTCTCTCCTCGCAGCGTCTCTCCCCCTCCTCGCGCCGGCCGCTCGTCCCTCGCCGCGCCGTGCCGGCGACCGCCGTCGTCGACGAGCTCCACCAGGAGCCTGCGTTCCGCTGATCTCCTGCCCCGCCGGAGACCTCTCCTGCTTCGCCTTGCCGCATCTTGCCATTCTTCGTCGTCGCCTGACCCGCCCTGTCCTCTGCTTCCTCTACGGCGACCAGGAGCCACCTCGCCTCGCCGTCCCCGTCCTCAAGTCCGGCCATGGTCGTCGCCCCCTGCATCCTCTGCCTCGAGCAGGAGGACGACCACATGGCCGCGTGCGTTGACCTTCATGGCCGCCGCGCCCCGCCTCGCCGCCTTGGCCTCGCCAAGCTCGTCGGCAGCCATGAGCTCGCCTGTCCCCGCCGTCCTTCTCCACCGCGCACCTCCTGCCTGCTCGCTAGCGCCAAGGCGATCCTCTTCCTCCGCGTCTGACCCCGCTGCTGCTCTGCCGCACCATCGCGTTTCGTTCCTTCATCGTCAAGGCTGAGAGGACGCCAAGTACGGGGACATCAGGACCCGTCAAGTTCATCTACGTGCATGTACGACTATCTTCACGCGACGAACTATGGGGTTACACGAGCTACAAGTACCGCGACGACCCCGGAGACTGGATTCTGTCAAGTTCCTCTACGATATGTGTACCACTACTTCCACAACATGTTGTGTACAACTACCGTCGCTCGGATTCGACAAGACAACGTGAACCACTACTTCCACTACCGTCACGAGAACGACTACTTCCACTACGGCCCGTGTACCACTACCGTCGACCCTCGAAAATTCCGTGGACGTCAAGTTCCTCGTCGTGACCCCGAACAACTATGAAACGTGTACCACTACTTCCACGACGTCCCGTGGGAACGCCTACTTCCTCTACATTGCACCAAACATCCACCCCGAAAATGCACGCTTCGAAGGTATAACCCCGAGACGCCGCCCGTGAACGAATGCATGTTGTATGAGATGCTCGTGTTTGCACCGTGTCCGATTTGTCACTCGTTTCCATGCCACTAACTCGTGGGAACCCGGTAGTCGGGAGCACTCCACCATCTCTAGCATGTTCCGCACATCCGCACACTTCCTTTTGCACCGGTATCTCCATGAGCTATCGGAAATGGGATGTTGTCGTGGCACCATTTCCGTTTCGCCGCCGTGGCACCCTTTTTCCTTCCGCCATGGCGACAAATGCCTCGTAACATGCTCATGTCAACATTTTCATAAATATTGCATAAACTTGCATATGTCATCCGCATCATGTTAACAACATTTAAAATGTTTAAAATTGTTGTTTGCATTAAATTGCTAAATGACATATGGGGATTTTCCGGAATTGTTGTTTGTTGTTCCGGCCTCATTTAAACTTGCCTAAATAGTTAGTTTAATTATGTTTCACCTTTTGCCATGTTTAACAACATTTAATATTGTTATGTACCTAAATGAGAGCAAACTAAATAACTTTCGAATGTGGTGTTTCGTCAATATGCAACTCGTGGCATATTGAGCTCCACTAACTTGTAGTATTGTTTGTTGCACTTTGCCATGCCATGCCTCATTAAACCGGACATGCATCATACTTGTTTGTGCATCATGCCATGATTATGCTTGTGTGTTTACCATGTTGTGTGCTTCTTCTCGATAGTTCCTGCTTGTTGCGGTCGTGAGGATTCGTTCGTCTACGCTTGGTTCGGCTTCACCCGTTCGTCTTCTTCATGGACTCGTTCTTCTTCCTAGCGGGATTTCAGGCAAGATGACCGCTACCCTGGATCTCACTACTATCATTGCTATGCTAGTTGCTTCGTTCTATCACTATGCTGCGCTTCCTATCACTTGTTCTTCAAGCCTCCCAAATTGCCATGTCAGCCTCTAACCTTTGTCACCCTTCCTAGCAAACCGTTGCTTGGCTATGTTACCGCTTTGCTCAGCCCCTCTTATAGCATTGTTAGTTGCAGGTGAAGTTGAAGATTGCTCCATGGTGGACAGGATTATGTTGGGATATCACAATATCTCTTATTTAATTAATGCATCCTAAAACTTGGTAAAGGGTGGAAGACTTCGGCCTTATGCCTGGTGTTTTGTTCCACTCTTGCCGCCCTAGTTTCCGTCATACGGTGTTATGTTCCCGGATTTTGCGTTCCTTATGCGGTCGGTGATTTATGGGACCCCTTAACAGTTCGCTTTGAATAAAACTCCTCCAAAGAAGGCCCAACCTTGGTTTTACCATTTGCCTCACCTAGCCCTTTTTCCTTGGGTTTCCGTAGCCGAGGGTCATCTTTATTTTAGCCCCCGCCGGTGCTCCTTCGAGTGTTGGTCCGAATCGAGCTGCTGCTGAGCCACGCGGCACCGACGCCTTCATCACGTATTGCGGTTCTGCCTCGTGTTCCAGCTCCTTTCCGGCACCGTCATCACTGCGCGCCTGGGCGGCCACCGAGGTGTTCTCTTGGTGCTTTCTGCTGCTCGTAGCTCACCTAGGCGCCCCTTTTGCCCTTTCGCCTCCTTGACCTGCCTCCTGAGGAGAGGGACAAGAAAGGGATTATGGGCATCTTATCTCTTTTTTAGTTTGTAAGCCTACGGGCCTTTGTTAAATTTAAAACTTGTAATCCCCTTGCTCATGTTTTTCATCTCGCACGAATTGTACCTATATGGGATGTTTTTAATGAAAAAGGGATGCTTGCTGGGTTTTTCGTTCGCGGGTATATCCCGCGACAAGGAGCGAATCCTTGTCATTGTTTAAGATAAACGTTTTTCGCCCGGCAACAGGCCTTGCCGTCCCCCCACTCCACTCGACCGTTATCGCGCTCTTGGCGGAGGCAGGGATGAAGTGGGCTTCAGGCTCCTCATCCCACCTCCTTGCCACCGTGGCTACGACCAAATCCGGACCTAGGAAATAATCCTTAGGTATAGGAAAAAGGGGAGCACGGTAGCCTAGAGATAAAAATGAGGTTTCACATACCCCAGTCCGGTTCCGAAATGCATGACAGAGGATAAAAGACTTATCTGGATCTGCAGCCCCCGGCAATCTCATCTTGCCGCGGTTGGATCCTTGTGCTTGCAGCCCCTGGCAACTCTGGTTTGCCGGGGTAGGGGCGCCGGTCCTTTTCCTTCTTTCCGAGTAGCTCAGCAGAAGTGCTCATGTGCTCTGCGAACCAAAGGAGGACATAAAAGGAATAGATAGATGCGCACTCGACCTCTAGGCTAGGAGTTAGTCGCCTCTAAGCACTATCAACCCTAACCAAGGAAGAGACTCTACCTAGCATGCATGCTATAACTCAGGGCGCCAGCGCTTCATTTATTTATGCTCGTGTCTCATACTTTGGCTTTGTACAAAGGGTCACATGCCTTGCCGCAAAGCTTGTACAAAAGGTGGCTTGTCGGGAGGCCGGCAAGCCGCGCCTATATGGGTAAAACTTGCGAAGATGCTCGATGTTCGAGAGTTGCTCATTTGGGGCGGCATCTTGATCTCAGCGGACTGCGCCAGGGCACAGGTGACTCGTATTACCTAATAAGGGCCCTCCCACTTCGGCGTCAACTTGTTGGAATTCTTGGCCGACTGAATGCGCCGAAGAACAAGGTCGCCTTCCTCAAAGCTTCGGCATGAACCTTGCGGCTATGGTAGTGGTGCAAGGCTTGCTGGTAGCGTGCCGCTCTCACAGCCGCCCGAAGACGATCTTCCTCGAGGAGCATCGCATCATCTTGGCGCAACGGCTCGTGCTCAAGCTCATCATAAGCGAGCACTCGAGGTGACCCATATATGAGTTCCGTGGGGAGAACTGCTTCCGCCCCGTATACCAGGGCAAAAGGTGTCTGGCCGGTGGCTCGATTTGGCGTCGTCTTGATCGACCAAAGAACTGCCGGCAACTCATCAACCCAGCGCCTTCCGCTCTTGTGCAGCTTGTCAAAGGTCTTCGTTCTCAGGCCTCACAACACTTCAGCATTTGCCCTCTCCGCTTGGCCGTTGCTCCGTGGATGTGCCACGGAAGCAAAACAGACCTTGCTGCCGAGGTTTTGGATGCACTGCATGAAGGTGTGGCTTGTGAAATGCGTGCCGTTGTCGGTGATGACTCTGTTTGGCACACCAAAACGGCAGACCAATCCTTTGAAGAACTTGACGGCTGACTGAGCAGTCACCTTCCTCACTGCTTCCACCTCCGGCCACTTTGTGAACTTGTCGATTGCAACGTACAAGTACTCAAAGCCCCCGACATCGCGGGGGAAAGGGCCTAGTATATCGAGCCCCCAGACCGAGAATGGCCAGGAGAGAGGGATTGTTTGAAGGGCTTGGGCTGGTTGATGAAGCTTCTTTGAATGGAACTGGCACGCTTCACACTTGGTTACTAGTGCCGTCGCATCACGGAGGCGGTGGGCGGATGAAACCTTGCCGGAACGCCTTCCCGGCAAGGGCCCTCGACCCTATGTGGGAGCCACATATGCCTCCATGTATCTTCGCCAACAGCTCCAGTCCTTCCTCCCGGGGGATGCACTTGAGTTTCACACCGTTCGGCCTTCTCCGGTACAGGACGTCATCAACGAACTGGTACAGGGTGCACCGACGGGCTACTTTCTCCGCTTCTTCCTGCTCCTTAGGAAGCTCCCCTGTTTGGAGGAATTGGACGGTATGTTGCGCCCATGCCGAAGCCTGGGGCTCGACGGCAAGGACCAAAGGCATCTCTTCCGCCATGGGAGCGGCTGTCTCTACGGCCAGGGCTTGACGCCCTACCGGAGCCAGTTTCTCTTGGGCAGGCTCAGCGTCTGCGGCAGCACCCTTGCCGGCAGCCCCAGGGGGCTCGGCAAGAAAGTACTTGCCGGGACCTCATTTTCTCCGCTTGTTCTGTCCCGCTGAAGGTTCGACGGATGGTTGAGTTAACCGGAGCAAAAAGGTACCTGGTTCCACAGGTAGCTTTAATGCAGCACGCTTTGACAGTGTCGGCGATGTCGTTCTCGCTTTCGGGGGCGTGCTCCGCTGGATACCGTCAAGCGTTCCTCCAGCTTCCTCACCTCATCTACGTAGGCTTCCATCAATGGGCTCTGATAATCCTTGTTGACCTGTCTGACAACGAGCTGCGAGTCACCCCTGACGATGAGCTTCTTAACCCCGAGGTCTGCCGCGATCCTTAGTCCGGCAAGCAATCCCTCGTACTCAGCGGTGTTGTTGGTGGACATCTCCCTGGGGAAGTGCATCTGGATCACGTACTTGAGGTGTTCTCCGGTGGGTGCGACGAGCAGCACATCGGCACCGGCGCCTTGCAGCAAGAAAGCCCCATCAAAGTACATGATCCAGTCGCGGTCTGCTTCCTTGCCGGGGAGAGTGGTCTCCTGGATTTCTTCGTCGGGCGTCGAGGTCCATTTTACGATGAACTCCGCCAAGATTCTGCTCTGAATTGTCGAGGTACTTTCAATCTTTAAACCGAAGCTTGATAGCTCCAAGGCCCATTCCACAATCCTTCTGGTTGCGTCCGGGTTGTGCAGTATCCGTTGCAACGGGAGGCGGGTGACGAAAGTGATCTCGTGGGCCTGGAAGTAGTGACGCAGCTTCCTCGAGGCCATAAGGAGGCCGAAGAGCAATTTTTGCACGCCGGAATACCTCGACCTAGCCCTCTGCAAGAGGGAGCTGACAAAGTAAACCAGGTGCTGCATCATCTTCTTCTTTGGCACCACTTCACTCGACTGCGCAGGCATTGCCTTGGTGGCACCAGACTCTACCGGGGGCCGCGCCTTGTCGGCACCAGGCCCTGCCGTGGGAATCTTTGGCTTGCCATCCGCTGGTTCTGCCGCCATTGTTGCCTCCTCGTCGACCTCCCTCTGTGCCACCAGTGCACCGCTGACCACTTGATTCGTCGCCGCCAGATACAGCAGCAACGGCTCTTGTGGTTTAAGCGCAACCAGTATTGGCGTGGAGGGAAGGTATTTCTTTAGATCCTGCAGTGCTGCCTCGGCTTCTGGGGTCCACTCTATTGGGCCTGCCTTCTTCAAGATTTTGAAGAAGGGAAGGGCGCGCTCAGCGGACTTGGAGATGAATTTGCTCATGGCGGCAACGCAGCCGGTGAGCCGACGCACATCCTTGATCTGCTTGGGCGCCTCGATCTGCTCAATAGCCTTGATCTTGTCTGGGTTTGCCTCGATCCGGCGCTGCGACACAAAGAACCCGAGAAGCTTGCCGGACGGAACGCCGAAGACGCACTTCTCAGGGTTCAGCTTGAGGTTGATCTTGTGCAGGTTAGTAAATGTCTCTTCCAGATCTTGCACAAGAGTTGGCCCGTCCTTGGCTTTGACCACTATGTCATCCATGTAGGCCTCCATATTTCTATGGAGCTGAGGTTCAAAACCAATTTGGACTGCTCTTGCAAACGTTGAGCCAGCACTCTTCAACCCAAAAGGCATCCGTAAAAAGCAATACGTACCACATGGGGTGATGAATGATGTCTTCTCTTCATCCTCCCTTGTCATGAAGATTTGGTGGTACCCTGAGTAGGCGTCGAGGAATGATAACAGATCACACCCGGCTATGGAGTCAACAATCTGGTCGATGCGCGGCAATGGGAAGGGGTCCTTAGGACAAGCCTTATTAATATCTGTGTAATCAATACACATATTGGTCAACCACGTCGGGTGGAGCACCCCTCTCACCAAACCTGCCACTTCCAACTTCCTGATCTCCTCTGTGATGAACTCCTGTCTTTCCAGAGCCTGCTTTCTAACCTTCTGCTTGACGGGCCGCACGTGGGGGCAGACAGCTAGGTGGTGCTCAATCACCTCCCTAGGAACACCGGGGATGTCGGACGCTTGCCATGCAAACACGTCGACATTTGCCCGCAGGAAGGTGACGAGCGCGCCTTCCTATTTGCTGTCGAGTGTGGAGCCTATGATGAAGGCCCCTCCCGTGCCATCCTCCCTGACGGGCACCTTCTTGGTCCGCGGCGGCTCGGCTCTGGATCTCTTGCTCTTGTCGGTAGAGCTCTCAGGCACATTCTCAATGGTAGCACAACACTCTGAGGAGGTGCGCTTGCCGGAGTGGGTGCGAGAGGTCTTGCTAGGCTCCTTCTTCCGTCCCGGGCTTTCAGCGGCAGGAGCAGGTGCCTTGATGGCAGCTACTGCAACTGCTTCCCGGTAGAGTTGGTCGACGCAGATCAGCGCGTCCTTCTAGTCGGAGGGGGCGGAGATGATGGTCAACAGCCCGGGCATCTTTAGCATGTTGTAGGCGTAGTGTGACGCCGCCATGAACTTGGCTAGTGCTGGGCAGCCGAGGATCCCGTTGCAGGGCAAGGGGATCTCGGCCACGTCGAAGACGATCCTCTCTGTCCTATAGTTCAACTCTCCTCCAAATGTCACGGGTAGTGTGACCTTTCCCTTCGGCTGGCTCCTCCCCGGATTGACCCTTGAAGCGTGCCCGTTTCTTGAGGTCTCCATCGGGGATTTGCAACCTTTGATCACGACAAAGCGAGATCAGCTTGAGCCGCCCCGCCACAACCAACATCTTGTTCACCCCGAGGTTGCGTATCATTGGCGAGAACAAGAATGGCAAACACCCGACCGCGGTAGTGCGGTCAGGGTGGTCCTCGGCGTCAAAGATGAGGGTGTGCTGGACCACTTCAGCGACCGAGCATCGAGCAGCGGCTCTGCTGCTGTAATCTCACGCCCACTTCTTGAGTGGGCGGTGAGAGGTATGCAGCGAGGCGCCGCCATCGGCGCACATGGCCTCCGTGTATACGGAACCCTTGCTCACCAGACTCGTCGTCCTCGTCGTGATCGTCGTCTTCTTGTTTCTAGTCACGGCCCTGGGTGGGCCTCTCTTGCTGGTTGTCCTTGTCGGGGCGGCCTCCTTGGCCGCCACGCTTCTTGCCGGTTCGCTCAACACCGTCCTGGTCCTTCTCCTTGTCACGCCTTTCGTTCTCAGCCTTTTGCTTCTCAGCAAGCAACTCGACTTGTCGGCAGTTCTGGAGGTCATGGCCCTTGGTGCGGTGGATCTTGCAATATTGCTTGCCGGAGCTTCCTGGCTTGTCGGTAGCCGCCAGGGCCCGGCAGGTGGCGCACCCGGCAATCTCCTTGTCGGGGGCGTCTGCCTTGACCTTCTTGCCGGCATCGGTATCGTCAGATCCCTCAACGGCAAGCACGGCCTTGCCTTTGCGTTTCCTGTTGCGATGCCGGCTCTTCTTTGTCGGGGTGGCGGCGTCTTCATCGGTAGAGTCGATTTCCGCGTCGGCGTCTTCGCCGGGGTACTTCCTTCCGTCTTCAGCCCAGGCACACCTATCGGCCAGAACGTAGAGCTCGGCCACATCCTTAACCTTGGTCATCGCCAGCTCCTTGTGCATCTTGCGATTACGCACGTTCTGGTGGAACGCGCTAATCACAGCGGCGGGATGAACGTCGGGGATGTTGTACTGGACCCGGCTGAATCTCTGGATGTACTTGCGCAGGTCTCCCCTTCATACGGGGAATGATATGCGAGATCACCGGCTGGCGATGAGCTTGGTGGCCTCTGTGAAGGCGCCAGCGAACTCATGGCACCGATCGACCAAGAAGAAATGGAATCCAGCAAGTGCATCAACCAAGACATCACATTGGGCTTGGCGCCAGGTGGAAATAGTTGGCAAGCACCTTGTCGTCGCGAGCCCCAGCGGCCTGCATCGCGATGGTGTAGATGCTGAGGAACTCGGACGGATGGGTCTTGCTAGTGTACTTCTCGCCGACGTCGGGCTTGAACGTGCGGTGGGACGGACACTGGAACTGCCGCAGCTCACGGGTAAAGGCTGGGCAGCCCACCTCGTAAGGTAGGCCGCCGGAGCCCCCCGGTGCCGGGTGGTCCATAGTGGGTCCTGCCCGCTTGTCCGACTGGTGGCGCGTTTCGCGCCGACGCTCAACGGTGGTTCGAGCGTCTTCGTGAGCTCGTTCCCGAAGGACCTACCGCTGGTCGCGGAGGTTCCGCGGGTCGTACGACGCTATGGAGATGTTATCACAAGCGTCGTCACGACGGGCCGACGCCCGCGGCGGCTGGCGATGAGGAGGAGAGTGCTCCGTGGCCGCAGCTCCCTCGGTCCTCCCAGCGCCAGCATGTGGTGGCTCGGCGAGGCGCCGACCCGAGGGCCCTGCTGGTCGCAGATCGTCTTTGTTGGCAACGGCGACAAGGCTCCGGATGGTGGCCCTCCACTCGTCGAGCTTCTCTGCGGCAGGAGGGAAATCGGGGAGCAGCTGCGCGCGCCAAAGCTTCCGCTAGCGTGGGCGGCGGCGACAGCTGCGTGGATTGCGGCGCGCTTCGACTTCTAACTACGTTAGAAGGAGCTCCGTCACGACCCAGCGGCTGCGTGCCATTTTCGCCAGCGCTTCGGCGAGCATGCTGAACCCCTTCATCTTGCTGACGGCGCATAGGGCTCTTCCCACGGCGGTGCCCAGGGTCACCAACGTGGTGACGCTGTTCGGCGCGCACACCATGGGAAGAACACGCGGTGGTCGCCGGTGTATGCGTCACGGAGGTCGCCACGCGCCGCCGGAGTCGGCTGCGACACCCCGGAGGGCCCGCGCCGCCGCGGGGCCCAGCTCCGTCTTTGGATCCGCGACGTGTAGCGGTCGTGGCGCGCGACGAACGACGCCGCGCCAGTTCGATCGCTCTGGCGATCTTGGTGCTTTCGCGGGCGCGCCCGAGTCCTGTCTGCGACCGGTCCGCTGCTCCTCCGCACCGGCACGGGCCGTTCAGCTCCCAACGAGCCGATCGCCGTGGCCGTCTTCTTCTTAGGGGCCATGGCGACGAAGAACTGCTAGTCTAACTACCAGACCAGATTCTCACAATTGCGCCCCTACCTGGCGCGCCAAAGATGTCGGTGTGGAACGACACCTATGGGATCACAAGAATCCCTACTACGGTTGTCGGGGCGCAGGGTTGCCAGGAGAGCAGGGCTGGTAGACAGCACAAGGATCGTTTACCCAGGTTCGGGCCGCGAGGATGCGTAAAACCCTAGTCCTGCTTTGGTGGGTGTATTTCTGAAAGTTCTTGAGCTCTCGAACTAGCTGTGGTCAACGCGTGGTTCGAAAGAGCCGAATCCCTCTCCAGTATGCCATGGGCTTCCTTTTATAATTGAAAGGGGCTGCCACAGTGACACACAGGAGGTGCAAAGGCATGCAGTGCCCTGAGCATATCGCTCGTATTACAGGACAAGACGCATTTAATGCGTGGCTTAGGTGTCCCCTTGCTTTATCGGGGACGGGCGAGACCCGTCCCGTCCGTCGCCGCTCCTCCTCGCTTCGACACGCGCCCCGGCCAGTGATGCGTGCGGTGCCATGTAGGCAGGCAGGTAGCTGGGTGGCACGGTGGTGGAGCCTTCACGAAGATCTACATCCCGCCACGCAGGCGCTTGATGAGTTGGCCTGGGAGCTGCATGTTGCCACGCAGGTGCCCACCTAGCTGGTTGGGCTGGCAGCTGCATGGGAACGGCGGTGGAAGCTTGGTTGGTCGCGGGCTTGGCGGTGGCCTCGCCAACGTCTTTGGCGAGGGCCTTGCGGGGCCCGGGTGGCCCGGCAAGGGTCTTTCCGTAGCATGCTGTCGTCCCCGGCACTCCCCGGCAAGGATCTTGCCGGGGGTCTGGTGGCCTTCCTCGGCAAGGATCTTGCCGAGAATCATTGTCTTCTAATCCTCATCTAATCTTGAATATGTCTTCACAAAGATCTGCATGCCACCACGGAGGTGCCTCCCGAGCCCTGGCCCCACGTGGATGATGGTGTTGGGGATTGTGGGCTCAAGGGTGGCTCGCTCTGTTGGTGTGGGGCGAGCTGTCCCGGCAAGGGTCTTGCCGGGGCCGCTGAGGCCGCCCGGCAAGGGTCTTGCCGGGGGAACCTGCTTCGTCCCTCTGCTCTTTGTGGTCTTGGCCTTGGCGGTTCCTTGATTGTCTTGGGCTTCGGCCTTACCTTGGCTCACCTCCCCTGTTCTGCTTGGTGCGGTCGTGGGCGCGGCTCTGACTGCCCTTGCATAGGTAAAGGGGTATAAAAGCGTGCCCCTCTGTTTGTACACTGACAAGCCATGCAACGGGCCACTGCCTGAATTGGTACGATGGAACCATGGTGAGATTGAGGAAGATAGCACGAACCTTGCACATGGCGATCAAAGGTGGACCATGCTGTCTGCGGCCAATTTGTTGCCGTACGAGGACGAAGACATTGTGCTCCTTTCTAACGGCATCTTCGCGGTGACAAACCAGGGGACTTGTTTCGTATGGGACACATCCTATGATATACTCCCTCTCTCCTAGTTTATTTGTTTTGATTTTTTTCATTTTATAAGTTTCAAATTCAAATTTAGTGCTCCCCATCACATGTTGAGATTACAATGTCCATTAAATCGTTGCGTGCATGTATAGTAAAGAAACAAATCTCAAGTTTGGCACGAGTTCGTGCAGCGGTAGCACCACAAGGCCTAGCGCAGGAGTTACGTTTCCCTCTCGCGGCCCTCGGAACCGAGCTTCAGCGCCTTACTACACCTGCCTTTGAGTCAATAACATGTGGACCCGATAGGTGGCTGGTCCACATGTAATGCTCCCGAAGCAGAGGGGCAGTGGGGCTGAGAGGGGTAAGCCGCAGGTCGGGGGACGTGTGGTGTCATGGGTTCGAGCGACGTCATGGGAATCGCATGTGGCTGTGGTAGAAACTTGATGATCGCCGTATTTCAGGTGGCCCACATGTCAAGCACACAAAGGCAGAGGGGCGGTGTGGCCGAGAGGGGTGAGGCGCATGTTGGGGGACGTGGTGCCGTGGGTTGGAGCGGCGTCGTGGGAATCGCGAGTGGCAGTGGATGAAATTTGATGGTCATCGTAGTTGAACTTCCATGGACAAGCTGCCATGTCTACGGGCACATGCATTGCATAAGGATCACTGGAAGGAGTAGTAGTAGAGAAAGCTAGGGGGATAAATAGTTCTGTATAGTCAAGCGGACCCATGCTACTACTTGTTTCAAAGACATGCACACCATCGAAATAGTCCACGCTAGGGGGATATTTTTTTTACAAGATAGGAAATAGTTCATCCATTCATAATGCCATTCTGCTGGTGCAACTTCTTCTTCGCAACAAGCTCTCTGGACCTTGCAGCTATCTCGAAACTCACACGGGCATCGAGGGCAGCATATTTTATCCGCTCGTACATTAAGGGATAATTCTCCCATCCAGACGACCTTAGTGCCAGCGTCTTGTCACCCTTCTGAAGATTTGTTCCGAGCACAAAATTTGCTACGTCAAATAGGGATGGTGTCGGTTTATCACAATCTTCTACAGGAATCTTTATTTTGTTTTGTACGTCAGCGATGCTTTCCAAATCAAGGTTGTACGGCTCCAACTTCTGTTTGTCCCATGCGATGGCTGCCCCACAGAAGTATATGTCCTCCCGAGACAAGAAATTGTGAAGCTCACCTGGTATGGAGGGCGAGTGTATGATTTGGTACACCAAAACATCATCTTCGAGGCACAACTAAAGGACGAAGGCGCGTTGGATCTTCCCAGTGGCACGCTCCGTGTACTCTGTGTCGAGACCGATGACCTTCATCCCCACCTTTTGGAGGGAGTTGGATACATTGTTGATCCACTTCCGAACAACCCTTGGGTGGTCGGTGATTGTGGCAACTATGGTCAACAAGCCTTCGACGTGACATGTTGGACGCTAAAAATCTGCATCTCGATCTCTTTCGCCATTTGGAACCACTGGAACGGAGGGCTATGGTTTGGAGAATTAGGATTAGATGGCTAGTCTAACTAAAGAAGATGATTATTTAAAGGGGCTTCCGAATTACTCCAGGAGGATGTGAAGAGGTTAAAACAATGTGAATGCAGTGTGGTTTGGATGCAAATGAAGATGAAGGATTAGTGAAGAAGCCGAGGAAAATCGGTTCCTGATAGAGAAGTAAATGGGAGAAGTGGCCTGCAGGCAGTTGATTAGACGGCTAGGTAGACTAAACGAAAATGCTGCGTGGGTAGACTAAGGAGTGGTACCTGTCCCTGTACGTGCCCATCCTTCTAGCGCTACATATGTGCCACTGGCTAGTTGAGGTCACTCTTTCGAATCACCGTGGCGAGACATTTTATGATTCCTTTTTATTTCTGCACCCCTCCTGACAGGTGGGACCTATGCAAACGGATAAAAAATGTGTCGCAGCTGGTTCAGATGGATATTGGCGCGTGCGTGGGAGACACAACATTCTCTAGTTAAGGAATATGCAGTTATCCTCAAAAAATAAAAGTCCTTCTTCGTGCTTCCGCATGCACGGGAATTTGGTTATGCTCGCTATATGGATGATACCTGGAGGATGAAGTGAACCCAGAGGCATGCTAGCACGGGACTACTACTCGTGTTCCTACTACTCCTACTACTAGTAGTAGTAGTACAACTATATTACACTTGATGTTCAAAATACTATTATTCATCCGATCCTCACAGTGAAGTGACAAGACCCTGCGCCCAAGGTGACACTAGTCCAGGCGGCGTGTCCGGGTTACCAAAGTCAGCCTCACCTTCTGCACTATGCAGTCACTGTCACCACCACTGTATAGCATGCCTCGCCTCGTCTCCCTCTCCCCTAGCACCACTCCATCTCCATCTCCGTCTCGCCGAAGATCCTGAGGTCACTCTTCATCATCTCACTGTGCCCCCGCGTGCCCTCGCCTCGCTCGCCTCCCCCAGTACCACTATTCCCTTGCTAGTCGCTCCAGCACCGAGAGCCTTCTCCCCCGTAAATCAAGCCCCCCAAAACCCCACCTTCCAAACTCCACCATGGCCGAACGTGAACCACGTAGCATCCATATGAGCCGCGATTGGAGAAATCTCCCTAGTGACGTCCTCGACCACTGTTGTTCGTGTATGGATATGTTGAGCGCCCTGCGGCTAGCTGCATGCTCGAGGGGCATGCACGCAGCCATCATCGAAGCGAGGCCTAAGCTTTTCAAGACACCCTGCTTGCTGCTATCTGGTCTTGCGAGATTTGCTCACCATCATACGGAGGCATACATGATGCCCCTCGACTTCAATCGGACCTCCATTAACCGAAACTTCTTTGCAGGTATGTAGTGGGTCGCCGTACATCATTTCCCTCGACTTCTACCCGATCACCATCACCCGAAACTTCTTGCAGGTATGTACTGGGTTAGCATGAACTCCCACTGGATGGCTGCCGTCAGAGAAGACGGGAAAAGGTTGGTACTCGTGAACTTATAGACCTCCCATGATATTATCCTTCCTCCGTTGGATGATATAGAGTTTTACCATCGCGGTCCAAGTCATCTAGATTACGTCGTCAGTTGGACGCACCTTGTTTTGCAGAAGATTGTAATCTGCCAAGTGCCCACACGACATGCTGATTACGCACACTCCAAGCTAATTGCCTTGTTCGACAAGGGACTCACCTATCTTTCCATCGGTGCCTTCTTTAGCTGGAGACAGCTCAGCTCGCAGTGGATCGTCGTCAAAGCTGATACACACTTTTGTGATGTTATTGAACACAATGGCATCATCTACGCGATCGACATAGTAGGTGGCACCATGTATTGCTAGGACGGCATGTGTAAGTTGTTTCTATCTGATGTTAATGATGACACCATGACAGTGTTTGAAATTTTTGTGATGATTGACATATCCCTGTTTGAGCAGAATTTGAGTAGAACTATGGCAATGTATTAGAGACGCCGTAAATTAGCTATATTTGGAATGAGTTAATTCATGCGATTGTGACCATGTCATTACAGCCAACTTGTACCCCTGAATAATCAAACGGTTAGGAAGATATTGATATTCTCCTTATTTTATAGTAATCTATATACTACTAAATATGAGTGTGTATCAATGGCCATGTTAGTTTCCTCATTTTCATGATGTAGAAACATGCATCACACTGTTGGTTTCATCTAACCATACATTAGGGAAGTAAATGTGCATATGGAGAACTCTATATTTGGAAGTAGTGAAATCCTGTAATGCTTACCATGTGTACATACCTATGTTCTCCCTTCAGCAATCAATGGCTAGAATGATATGCTCACAAAAAATTTGCCCACAGAACATGAGTATATAACAATGCATGGTCTGTTAGTTTCCTTGAAGAATTTGTTTGTGAGGACAAAACATGATCACATAACATGCATGACATGGTAGTTTCCTGTGAAGAATCGATACTAAGATAACATGAGTATAACCATGCATGGCACTTCTATATTTTCGAACCCAGTATACATTTCCCTGTATTTTCCTCCCAGTTCCAATAGGGACATATCAATGTTGTTTCTTGCATTATCGTACTCATACTCTGAACAATGCTGATCTTACATTAACAATGTCTGTCCTTTTTTATATGATGCAGTGTCCCTACAGTTACTACCCTTTGTAATCACACCACCCTTGCCAAAAATAGGGAAGCACAACTGGTTCCTCGCTCAATCAGACGACGGCAAAACACTGATGATCATTCGGACACATGAGCCGGAAAAGTTATATTGCAAGAACCCCACTGTATGCAAGCACCGTGAAATACGTGAGTATGCGGACATTGGCTGTTATGTCTATGAGCATGATACCAGCTTGTTGGGGCCTTCAGGATTTTTGAGTTGGAGGCGGGTAAATAGCCTTGGTTCACACTCTCTATTTCTCAGACTCATTTATCCGATTAACCAGGAGAGCGCCGTTGGCAAGGACCTTGGTGGCAGAGAGGCTCTGTTTGCTATGGAAAACTGTGTCTACACGGCGAGCCCTAGGAGTTCGAGAGCATACTCCCCCGATTGTCAACGATACAGCCTGCAGCCAAAAGAAGGTGAGAATGACAAATACATCTGGATTAACTTTGATCCTTGGATGTGTCGAGTCCGACAGGCAGTGATGTGGTTCAAGCCTTCAGGTTGATAGGTAATTGGGATCTTGCGTCGAAAGGGTGGAGTACTGGTGTCTCCGGATCACTGGTGGCTGAACCGGGGCTGCAAATTATGATGGTGTTGGATCATCCCTCTTCGAATGACTTGTTGTCTTTGCTGCTTGTTCTGGATGGGCAGTTCTCTCTTTTGTTATGCATATTCCTTGTCATTTGGTCATCCTCGTCTATGTCACTCTTACTATGTAATAGTTGCCTCTCTTTAGAATGTCATTCTAAATGCGGATCACGAGAGTCTGAAAGCTGCAGATGGGTGCGTTTTGGTGGTGTAGCAAGACATCTTATGAACTATCATGTCTTGCTGTTTATGTCAGTAGTAGTCACTAGTCAGTGTTTGAATGTTGTATATATTGTTGTTTTGAACTGTTTATTGTCTCGAACTGCTGGTGGGCTAAATGAGGGCATCACCTGTCGGTGTACAAAAGAAGGGGCGCACCTTTGTACCCTTTTACTTGTGCACGGACAGTCGGAGCCGCGCCCGCGGCCACACCAAGCAAAACAGGGGAGGTGAACCGAGGTAAAACCAAAGCCCAAGACAGCCAAAGCAATGCCAAGACCAAGACCACAAAAGTGCAGAGAGATGAAGCAGGTTCCCCGGCAAGACCCTTGCTGGGGCAGCCTCCGCGGCCCCGGCAAGGCCCTTTAACTGAGGGAAATGCTTATCTCTACTTTGCTGCATCACCCTTTCCTCTTCAAGGGAAAAACCAACGCAAGCTCAAGAAGTAGCTGATACGTCTCCAACATATCTATAATTTTTTATTGTTCCATGCTATATTATATTCTGTTTTGGACATTAATGGGCTTTATTATACACTTCTATATTATTTTTGGGACTAACCTATTAACCGGAGGCCCGGCCTAGAATTGTTGTTTTTGCCTATTTGAGTTCCACGGAAAAAAGAATATCAAGCGGAGTCCAAGCGGAATGAAACCTTGATAGCGTGATTTTTGGAGCGAATGTGATCTAGAGGACTTGGACCCTCGTCAAGAAAGAAACCAGGAGGGCACGAGGTAGAGGCGCGCCTACCCCCCCCAGCACACCTCCACCTCGTGGGGCAAGCGTTGCTCCATCGGCGTACTTCTTCCTCCTATATATACCTCATTACCCCAAACTACGGACACGGAGCCAAAACCTAATTCCACCGCCGCAACCTTACATGCCGTGAGATCCCATCTTGGGGCCTTTTCCTAACTCCGCCGGAGGGGACATTGATCATGGAGGGCTTCTACATCAACACCATAGCCTCTCCGATGATGTGTGAGTACTTTACCTCAGACCTTCGGGTCCATAGTTATTAGCTAGATGGCTTCTTCTCTCTCTTTGGATCTCAATACAAAGTTCTCCACGATTCTCGTGGAGCTCTATTCAATGTAATCTTCTTTTGTGGTGTGTTTGTTGAGACCGATGAATTGTGGGTTTATGATCAAGTTTATCTATGAACAATATTTGAATCTTCTCTGAATTCTTTTATGTATGATTGGTTATCTTTGCAAGTCTCTTCGAATTATCAGCTTGGCTTGGCCTACTAGATTGATCTTTCTTGCAATAGGAGAAGTGCTTAGCTTTGGGTTCAATCTTGCGGTGTCCTTTCCCACTGACAGTAGGGGCAGCAAGGCACGTATTGTATTGTTTCCATCGAGGATAACAAGATGGGGTTTATATCATATTGCATGAGTTTATCCCTCTACATCATGTCATCTTACTTAAAGCGTTACTTTGTTCTTTTGAGCTTAATACTCTAGATGCATGCTGGATAGCGGTCGATGTGTGGAGTAATAGTAGTAGATGCAGGCAGGAGTCGGTCTACTTGTCGCGGACGTGATGCCTATATACATGATCATACCTAGATATTCTCATAACTATGCTCAATTCTGTCAATTGCTCAATAGTAATTTGTTTACCCACCATAATACTTATGCTATCGAGAGAAGCCACTAGTGAAACCTATGGCCCCCGGGTCTATTCTCTATCATATTAATTTTCCAACAGTTAGCTATTTTTATTGCCTTTTATTTTACTTTGCATCTTTATCATAAAAATACCAAAAATATTATCTTATCATATCTATCAGATCTCACTTTCGTAAGTGACCGTGAAGGGATTGACAACCCCTTTATTGCGTTGGTTGCGAGAATTTTATTTGTTTGTGTAGGTGCGAGGGACTCGTGCGTGGCCTCCTACTGGATTGATACCTTGGTTCTCAAAAACTGAGGGAAATACTTATGCTACTTTGCTGCATCACCCTTTCCTCTTCAAGGGAAAACCAACGCAGTGCTCAAGAGGTAGCAAGAAGGATTTATGGTGCCGTTGCCGGGGAGGCTTACGCGAAGTCAAGTCATGATTTGACTCCGGCCAACAAGCCATTTCTGGCGCCGTTGCCGAGGAGTCTACGCAAAAGTCAACATACCAAGTACCCATCACAAACCCTTATCTCCCGCATCACATTATTTGCCATTTGCCTCTCGTTTTCCTCTTCCCCACTTCACCCTTGCCGTTTTATTCGCCCTCTTCTCCGTTCGCCTCTTTTTCGCTTGCTTCTTGTTTGCTCGTGTGTTGGATTGCTTGCTTATCACGATGGCTCTACCTAGATATTGTGATCTTCACCTTAAAAGTTTAGAAGATATCGAAAGCAACGTCAGGAGTTTTATGGTCTTACAATTTGAGCATAATAATTTCTTTAAAAACGAGCTTAAGGAACAAAAAAGCTTTATGGGTTATATGAATAAAGAGCTCGATGATATGTCTAAAGAATTTGATGGTTTGAAATCTCAGATTGCTCATCTTGAGAAGTTAATAGCTGAAGTTTCGGATAAGCAGGCCACCTTAGTTAATAAGATGGCCGCTAAGCCGGAATTTTTTTGGGAAAATAAAGATGAAGATCTAAAAGTTATTGATGTGTCCCCTATTAAATCTTTGTTTTGCAATATGAATCTTGATAATGATGGGACTGAATATGATCCACCTTTACATAGAAGGCGTTCCAAATATTCGAAATTTTTAGATCTTGATGCAAAAATTGGTAAAAATGGTATTGAAGAGATCAAAACTCTAGATATTAATGAGGATTTCAAGAAATTTAATTATGATAAATGCTCTTTGATAGATTGTATTTCCTTGTTGCAATCCGTGCTAAATTCTCCACATGCTTATAGTCAAAATAAAGCTTTTACTAAACATATCATTGATGCTTTGATGCAATCTTATGAAGAAAAACTTGAGTTGGAAGTTTCTATCCCTAGAAAACTTTATGATGAGTGGGAACCTACTATTAAAATTAAAATTAAAGATCATGAATGCTATGCTTTGTGTGATTTGGGTGCTAGTGTTTCCACGATCCCAAAAACTTTGTGCGATTTGCTAGGTTTCCGTGATTTTGATGATTGAACTTTAAACTTGCACCTTGTGGATTCCACTATTAAGAAACCTATGGGAAGAATTAATGATGTTCTTATTGTTGCAAATAGGAATTATGTGCCCGTAGATTTTATTGTTCTTGATATAGATTGCAATCCTTCATGTCCTATTATTCTTGGTAGACCTTTCCTTAGAACGATTGGTGCAGAATATTAGATTCCAATTTCCGTTAAGGAAAGGCATGGAACACTTCCCTAGAAAGAAAATAAAATTAACTAATGAATCTATTATGAGAGCCACTTATGGATTGCCTACCAAAGATGGCAATACCTAGATCTATCCGTGCTATTATGCCTAGCTAGGGGCGTTAAACGATGGCGCTTGTTGGGAGGCAACCCAATTTTATTTTTAGTTTTTTTGCTTTTGCTTCTGTTTAGGAATAAATATTTGATCTAGCCTCTATTTATATGTTTTTTTATGTTTTAATTAGTGTTTGTGCCAAGTTTAACCTATAGGATCTTCTTGGATGATAGTTATTTGATCTTGCTGAAAATTCCAGAAACTTTCTGTTCATGAAAATAATTGTTAAAAATCACCAGAACGTGATAAAATATTGATTCCAATTGCTGATGATCAGTAAACAAATTTTCTAGGCCGTACTATTTTTGCTGAATTTTTGGAGTTCCATAAGTTTGCGTTAGTTACAGATTACTACAGACTGTTCTGTTTTTGACAGATTCTGTTTTCCGTGTGTTGTTTGCTTATTTTGATGAATCTATGGCTAGTAAAATAGTTTATAAACCATAGAGAAGTTGGAATACAGTAGGTTTAACACCAATATAAATAAAGAATGAGTTCATTACAGTACCTTGAAGTGGTGTTTTGTTTTCTTTCGCTAACGGAGCTCACGAGATTTTCTGCTGAGTTTTGTGTTGTGAAGTTTTCAAGTTTTGGGTGAAAGATTTGATGGATTAACGAGGGGTTGCAAGAGCCTAAGCTTGGGGATGCCCATGGCACCCCAAGATAATCTAAGGACACCAAAAAGCCAAAGCTTGGGGATGCCCCGGAAGGCATCCCCTCTGTCGTCTACTTCCATCGGTAACTTTACTTGGAGCTATATTTTTATTCACCACATGATATGTGTTTTGCTTGGAGCGTCTTGTATTATTTGAGTCTTTATTTGTTAGTTTGACACAATCATCCTTGCTGTACACACCTTTTGAGAGAGACACACATGATTCGGAAATTGTTAGAATACTCTATGTGCTTCACTTATATCTTTTGTATAGTTTTTGCTCTAGTGCTTCACTTATATCTTTTAGAGCAAGGTGGTGGATTTGTTTTATAGAAACTATTCTTCTCTAATGATTCACTTAGATTATTTTGAGAGTCCTACAAAACAACGTGGTAATTTGCTTTAATTATGATAGGCATTCAAGATTAGTAAAAAAATTATGAGTGTGTTGAATACTATGAGAAGTTTGGTACTTGATAATTGTTTTGAGATATGAATATGGTGATATTAGAGCCATATTAGTTGAGTAGTTTTGAATTTGAGAAATACTTGTGTTAAAGTTTGTGATTCCCGTAGCATGCACGTATGGTGAACCGTTATGTGATGAAGTCGAAGCATGATTTATTTATTAATTGTCTTCCTTATGAGTGGCGGTCGGGGACGAGCGATGGTCTTTTCCTACCAATCTATCCCCCTAGGAGCATGCGCGTAATACTTTGCTTTGATAAGTTGTAGATTTTTGCAATAAGTATATGAGTTCTTTATGACTAATGTTGAGTTCATGGATTATACTCACTTTCTTTCTTCCACCATTGCTAGCCTCTCTAATATCGCGCACTTTTCGCCGGTATCATACACCCACCATATACCTTCCTCAAAACAGCCACCATACCTACCTATCATGGCATTTCCATAGTCATTCCGAGATATATTGCCATGCAACTTACCACTGTTCCGTTTACTATGACACGCTCCATCATTGTCATATTGCTTTGCATGATCATGTAGTTGACATTGTATTTGTGGCAAAGCCACTGTTCATAATTATTTCATACATGTCCCTCTTGAATCATTGCATATCCCCGGTACACCGCCGGAGGCATTCACATAGAGTCATATTTTTTTCTAAGTATTGAGTTGTAATTGTTGAGTTGTAAGTAAATATAAGTGTGGTGATCATCATTTTTAGAGCATTGTCCCAAGTGAGGAAAGGATGGTGGAGACTATGGTTCCCCCACAAGTCGGGATGAGACTCCAAACTAAATAAAAGAAAGAGGCCATAAAAAATAGAAAAGGCCCAAATAAAAAAATGATGAGAGAAAAAGAGAGGAGGGACAATGTTACTATCCTTTTACCACACTTGTGCTTCAAAGTAGCACCATGATCTTCATGATAGAGAGTCTCCTATGATATCACTTTCATATACTAGTGGGAATTTTTCATTATAGAACTTGGCTTGTATATTCCAATGATGGGCTTCGTCAAAATGCCCTGGGTCTTCGTGAGCAAGCGAGATGGATGCACACCCACTTAGTTTCTTTTTGGGCTTTCATACACTTATAGCTCTAGTGCATCCGTTGCATGGCAAACCCTATTCACTCACATTGATATCTATTGATGGGCATCTCCATAGCCCGTTGATACGCCTAGTTGATGTGAGACTATCTTCTCCTTTTTTGTCTTCTCCACAACCACCATTCTATTCCACATATATCGCGTGAAGTTTGAAAAAGTTTGAGAACACCAAAAGTATGAAACAATTGCTTGGCTTGTCATCGGGGTTGTGCATGATTTAAATACTTTGTGTGGTGAAGATAGAGCATAGCCAGAATATATGATTTTGTAGGGATAACTTTCTTTGGCCATGTTATTTTGAGAAGACATAATTGCTTAGTTAGTATGCTTGAAGTATTTTTATTTTTATGTCAATATTAAACTTTTGTCATGAATCTTTCAGATATGAATATTCATACCACAATTAAGAGAATTACATTGAAATTATGCCAAGTAGCATTCCACATCAAAATTTCTGTTTTTATCATTTACCTACTCGTGGACGAGCAGGAATTAAGCTTGGGGATGCTTGTGTGACGCCCTCGATTCAATCGTACACTAATCATGCACGCAAATGTGTACGATCAAGATCAAGGACTCACGGGAAGATATCACAACACAACTCTACAATAAAATAAGTCATACAAGCATCATAATACAAGCCAGGGGCCTCGAGGGCTCGAATACAAGTGCTCGATCATAGGCAGTCAGTGGAAGCAACAATATCTGATCTGGACATAAGTTAAACAAGGTGCCATAAGATGGCTAGCACAAAGCTGGGATCTGATCGAAGAGGAGCAGGCCTCCTGCAGGGATCCTCCTAGGTCACTCTGGTGCGTCGTCGGTGGGCTGCTGCGTAGTAGTAGGCACCTCCGGAGTAGTAGTCGTCATAGGCGGTGGCGTCGGATCTGGGCTCCATCGTGCAGTTGCAGCAATCGAGTAGAGGTAGGGAAAAGGGGAACAAGGCAACCGTGAGTACTCATCCAAAGTACTACAAAGCAAGAACTACACTACATATGCATGGATATATGTGTAAAGGCCATATCATTGGGTGAGCTGCGAGAATGCGAGAATAAGAGGGGATAGCTAGTCTTAGCGAAGACTAAACCACGGACACCGTCTTGCAGCAGTAGGAGGGACAATCTGAAGTCCTCAAGTAACATCATATAGCAATAATCCTACCGGCAATCCCACTCATAACCACGGCGAGGCGACCACGGTTATGTCGGCACTTGGAAGGGTGTGTTTTATCAAGTATCCGGTTCTAGTTGTCATAAGCTCAAGGTACAACTCCAAGTCGTCACATTACGAAGATCACGGCTATCCGAATAGATTAACTTCCTGCGGGGTGCACCATCTTACCCGCCGCTTGATCTCATTTGGCGGACACACTTTCTGGGTCATGCCCGGCGCGGAAGATCAACACGTCGCAGCCCACCTAGGCTGTGAGAGAGGCCAACCGCGGTCTAAACCTAAGCGCGAAGTGCAGGCCCATCGCCATACGAGCACACACACGTTGCGTCTGTGGCGAGCAGACCTAGCCAGGAGCGTTCGGTCCAATCCGGTAGCGCGCTCGCTCGTCGTGACGTCTGAAGTGCCGGGTGATACCACGGCGGGGATACCCATAACTACTCCAGCGTAGATGGTTAGTGCGTATAAGCTCGTAGCCAACCCGGATCAAATACCAAGACCTCGTTAAGCGTGTTAAGTAACCATGAGCGCCCGAGCAGAGGCCAGGCCCACCTCTCTCCTAAGCGGTCTCAACCTGCCTGCCGCTCCGCCACAATGATCCACTCATGGGTGCTCCATCGGCCGACCGACTTTAGTCTCACATGTATCATGTATAAGTATATAGTATATACCGTGATCAACTCCAGTGATCACGGCCCGATAATATATACGGCGAGACGGACAAGTATGTAGGGCCACAAATGAAAGTACTAGCATCCTATACTAAGCATATAGGATTGCGGTAAGGTAACAACGAAGTTACAAGGACGAGGCTATGCAGCGGTATAGGAGTATCAAAAACAGTAACATGCTATACTACTCTAATGCAAGCGGTGTAGATAAGAGTAAGCGATATCTGGTGATCAAGGGGGGCTTGCTGGTTGCTCTGGCAAGAGAGAGGGTCGTCAACACCGTGGTCGAGCGGCCAGTGCGGCGTCGGTCTCGTAGTCTACTAGAGAGAAGAGGGAAGAAACAATGAATACAAAGTAACAGATGCATAACGATGCATGACATGCCAAGCGATGCTAGGCGTGCCCTAACGTGGTAAGAAGGTCTCTTGGTTTAGGGAAACATCAGGAAGTTATCCGGTTCGACGTCTGTCGAGACGGATGAACCGGAGAGGAAAGTTTGCAGGTTCGATAGGTTAGAGGCGTGTGGTGGGCGAGCGGATTGCGTATCGGATTAGTCTCGTCGTTACGAGCAACTTTCATGTTGAAAATATTTTAATCCGGATTACGGTTAAAAGATATGATTTTAAAAGATTTTATTAATTTCAAAATTTAATTAATTATTTAATTAATTTCGAAAATGCATTTATGACATCGACATGATGTCATCTTGGCGTCATCGATCAACAGGGTTGGTGAGTCAACCTGACAGTGGGTCCGCATGTCATTCACTAATGACTAATTAACCTAATCAGATTTAATTAACAATACTTAATTAAGTTAATTAATGATTAGGGTTAATTAATTCAGAATTAATTAGTTTAATTAATTACTTAATTAATTAATTAATTAATTATTTAGTTAATTAATTTAATTCATTTTATTTCCATTTTAATTTCTGTTTTAATTTAAAAGCGTTCCTTTTGTTTTTTTGGGGTGGGGCCCCATGTCGATGTTAGAAGCCCTATCGGGCATCTTGGTCTGCAGGCGGCCGATGCCGAATCGATCGAGCGCGATCCGGGGGATCGAGGCGCGATCGAGGCGACAGGCGCCCGAGGCTGAGGACAGCCTTGGCCCAGAGCACTGTGCCAGGCCGGCCAGGCGGCAGCCGGCCAGCGCCAGGCGAGGCGGTGGTGGTTCGGGCAGGGCAGCGTCGTCTTGAGAACGAGGGGCTCGGTCGAGGCGAGGGCGCCCGGGGAGAACGAGGGGCTCGGGCGCCGCTAGAAGCCGTCGGAGGAAGCCGTCGGAGAGGAAGGAAGGCCGACCATCGGTGGCAGGGCCGGTCGGATCCGGCGGGGAGAGAGAGGGAGCAGGCGCGGTTTGCCATGGCCAGGCGAACCGTGAGGCAGTCGGTCGGGGCCTGGCGTCGGCGAGGAGGAGGGGGGGGGGTGCAGTCTGCAGTGGCGGCAGGCCGTCGCCGGCAGGAGGAGAGAGAGGGGCCTCACGGGGGCAGGTCTAGGCGGCGGGGCTCGATGGGGGCAGGGAAGACCGTCGGGGAGGAGGTCGGGGAAGCGCCCGTGGCCGTGAGTCGAGGAGGTGGAGGCGAGCCGGACCAGCGTGATCGCCAGGCTCGAGGCGGACGGAGGAGGAGGAGGGAGGCGATGGGGAGGAGGAGGGGGTCCGGGGCGCGGTGGGCGGTGGGGGCCAGCGAGTGAGGCGGGTGGCGGGTGGTCGGTCGGGATCCTCCGATCGATCAGATCGGGTCTTGGGAGGAGAGGGGCGAGGCGGTGGGGAAGTGGGTTGCGGCTAGGGTTAGCAGCGGGGTGGGGAGGGGTTATCTGGCGGGCGGTTGGGCGATGGGCGGCCCAGAGGGAAAGGAGCGGGCCAAGTGGGGAGAGGGGAGGGCTCTTTGGGCGGGGGGTTCCCCCCCCTCGATTTATTTTGTTTTCTCTTTTTTATTATTTTCCTTTTCTGTTTTAGTTTATTTAAAATGCTCGGCATTTTGTAAAATTAGTGCACCCACCAATATTAGGTTAGTTATTTTAAACAGCCCCCGAACATTTTAGAATTTATTTTCGAAACCCTTTTTCGTTTGATCTAGTTTTGATTTTTGTTTTAGGACGGGTCCGAATCAACGAGGGGTTAATTAACATAACCGGGGTGATTACTGTTGCATAACCATCCGGGCGTTACAAATCTCCTCCACTACAAGAAATCTCGTCCCGAGATTTAGGAGGTAGAAGGAAAGAGTCGGGGATATTCATCTCGAAGGCGATCCTCGCGTTCCCGGTGGCTTCATCTTGAGTGATTCGACCCTTTGGACTTTGAGAACTTGATAGCCTTCGGCGTGTGCGGCGTTCAGCTTGAGTCGAGAATCGGACGGATGCTCTTTATAGGAGAGGTCTGTTGCAATTCGAGCACTTCATGGTCCTTTGCTCGGATTGGGTCCTTGAAGCAGCGTCGGAGTTGGGACACGTGGAACACATCGTGAACACGAGAAAGGTTCGACGGAAGCTCCGAGTTGATAAGCCACTTTTCCGCCTTTCGAGAATAGTGAAAGGGCCAATATAGCGAGCTAACGCCCTTGATCCGGCGGTGAGCACCCTTCATTGGTGTAGCGAAGATAGGCCTTTTCGCCGAGTTGATAGACCATGTCTTTGTGATAGCGGTCATAATTACTCTTTTAGCGAGGTGAGCGGTCTTGAGATTCTCGCGAATAATGCGGACTTGTTCTTGGCATGTTGGATAATATCCGGACGAAGAGTGGGCGTTCCCGATTTGACCAGTTCGGAGGGTTGGCACTTTCGTCCATATAACACTTGAAGGGGCCATCTTGAGACTAAGCTTGATAGCTATTATTATAAGAGAACTCAGCATCGGGAGAGATTCCTCCATTTCTTGCGAATGAAGCGACACAAGCTCGAAGCATGTCTTGAGAATTTGGTTGACACGTTCAACTTGCCCTTGAGGCTGCGGATGAAAGCGATCTTGAAAGATAAATGAGTCCCCATAGCTTCTTGAAAACTTGCCCGGAATCTTGAAGTGAATAAGCTGCCACGGTCGAGCCCGATAACCGTGGAATACCGTGAAGTGAAACAATTCGGACATATAGGCGTTGCAAGCTGGCTAGCGATGATCGTTTCTTTGACCGCGAGAAAATGTGCAACTTTAGAAAGCGGTCAATGGCGACAAGAATAGCATCATTACCTTTCTGCGATTTGGGAAATCCGGTGGCGAAGTCCATTTCAACATGGTCCCATTTCCATTCGGGAATAGAGATAGGTTGCGAGTTCAGCGGGCCTTTGATGTTACTGCTTTGATCTGACGACAAGCGTCACACTCGAAACATAGCGAGCAATGTCACCTTCATATTAGACCACGGAATCTCGGCGAATGTCTTGATACATCTTTGTCTTGCCGGGATGGATACATAGAGGCGTATCATGAGCTTCTTGCATAACCTTCGAGTCATATTCAGATTTTCCTTCTTACAAGGCACCACTAAGCGGCCTTTGAAGTACAAAGGCGCCATCATCGGCAATAGTGAAGGATGAGGATTTCCTTTCTGATGTCTTGTTTAAGCTTGTAGACTTGAGTCAAATCCTGCATTGTCTTTATGGTGCCCACGAGATCGGGTTCAACAGCCGGGTATAGAGGAACCACAGGGAACAACACGGAGATTCATCTTGCGGAACTCGGAGGAGGGCGAAGTGCACGGAGGAACAATATGGAGGTTCAGCTTTCTGAATTCTTCAACAAGTGGGGGCTGAACTTGGTGAACTGAAGGTGGTTGCGATAAGACTTGCGGCTCAAGGCATCAGCCATTACATTAGCCTTGCACGGCGTATAGGAAATACCCAAATCAAAGTGCAGCAGTCTCCATCCATCTCTGTGGCGGAGGTTCAGTGCTGGCTGAGTAAGCAGATACTTCAGACTTTGGTGGTCGGTGAAGATCTACATAGCGATTACCGAGAAGGTAATGTCGCCCTTGCTTTAGTGCATGAATGACAGCAGCAAGTTCGAGGTCATGAACTGGGTAGTTCTCCTCGTGAGGCATGGCTGTCGAGAGGCATAAGCAACTACTTTGCGCTCTTGCATTAGGACACCGCCTAATCCTTGGCGAAGCGTCGCGATAAATGTGAAGTCCTTCTTAGTGTCGGGAGGAGCTAGCACTTTGGGCGAAGTCAACTTGTCTTTGAGTGCTGAAACTTTCGACACATTATCATCCATTGGAATTTGGCGCCCTTATACAGCAGGTTAGTCGGAGGCTGGCAATCTTGGAGAAGTTCTCGGCGAATCGGCGGCAATAGTGGCGAGACCGAAAAAACTTCGACTTATGCGTTCTTGGAGGAGTCAATCGAGAATAGCTTGAACTCGTTCGGGGTTGGCAACAATACCATCCTTAGAGATGACATGCCCAAGATAGGTTACTTGGGAAGCCAAAATTCACATTTGGAGAACTTGGCATAGAGTTGATGCTCTCGTAGCTTTTCCGCACAAGGCGAAGATGTTCACATGTTCTTCTTCATTCTTGGAATAGATCGGGATATCATCCGGATAAACCACGACGAACTTGTCGAGGTAATCCATGAATATATAGTTCATCGGTGAGAGAAGGTGGCTGGAGCATTGGTTAAGCGAAAGACATGGCGGTGTACTCGTATGAACCATAACGAGTCACAAATGCGGTCTTGGGGATATCCTCCTCACGAACACGGATCTGGTGGTAACCCAACCTCAAGTCGAGTTTGAGAACAACGGCGAACCAGCCAATTGATCATAAAGATCATTGATCCGAGGAAGAGGATACTTATTCGAATGGTAGCTTGATTTATAGGGCGGTAGTCTTGGACCAATCGGTTTGTCCCATCCTTCTTCTTGACAAAGAGAAGGTGCTCCCCAAGGTGAGCAACTTGGGCGAATGAAACCGCTTTGAAGAGATTTGTCGATTTCCTCCTTTAGCTCAAGGAGTTCATCGGCGGCATCTTGTAGGGGCAACTTGGCTATAGGAGTGGTGCACGGTTTCAAGTCGATGGCGAATTCGACAGCTCTAGCGGGGAATCCTGGAAGTTCTTGAGAAAGAGCGTCTTGGAAATGCATAAGCAGCGGGAATGTTTTCAATTCCCTCGAGGGTGCGGCGTTCAATGCATTCAATGCATAGAGCCTTGCCTCGGCATCTTGAACGAGCGAGCATTGTAGCTTACGATTTCATCGAAGGGTGCAGCGGATGGGCGGTCTTAGTGGCGCAAACGATTGGCGCGTATCGCTTTCAACCAATCCATCCCCAAAATGAGGTCGATGTTAGGCGTCTTGAGGATAATGGGGAGGCATAGAATTCCAACCCTTGATTTCCACGGGGCGTCGGCGCCAACCATGGAGGTTTGACATTGTCCCAATGGGGTTTTACCACTACCGAAGAGTTCATCTCTTCACATTAACGTCGTGCTTGTATGCAAAGTCTTGAGACATGAATGAATCGATGCTCTGAATCGAATAAAACAGATCAGAGTCTGAATTCTGAGTGTACCCATCACGATGGCAGGCTGGTCTTGAGCTTCGTTCGGATCAACGTGGTTGGCTGAGCTTGCCCATAAGACTTGCCGGTGTTGTTGCGGTTACGGTTGTTTCCACGGCCAGCTTCTTTGGAAGGGCCAGTTGATTACTGTTACGGTTGCATTCTCTATGCGGTGCCACTGGCTGTCCTTTTGAAGCATAAGCCATTATTGGGAGTGGGAGCAGGAGCTTGGGGTGGTGGAGCTGGAAGCTTGGCTGCTTAGTTGTAAGCGAGGCGAGGTGTAGCATAGTTACGCTTTGAAGCGGTGCATTAATTTGGTACATGCTGTTGGGAATCCATATCTTGCGCCTGCGAGGCGGGCCGAAGATGAGCCCGTGTCGCAGTTCGCTGTTAGAGCTCTGGTATTCCTGCGAGACCAGTTTCGACATTGATAGCTTTGTTCACCAAGGTGGCGAAATCAGCAAAGTCGTGCACTAGAAGTGCGAGCTTGATGTCGACTTGAAGGCCGTCACGGAACTTCTCTTGTCTGCGTGCATCGGTTGCAATATCCTCTTGACATAGCGAGACAAGTCCAGAACTCTCGTGATAAACTAACAGTCTTGTTGCCTTGGGTGAGGTTGCGGAACTCACGCTTCTTCGGTCCATGACCCCTTGAGGATGAAGCGGGCACGGAAGGCAACTGGAAGTCTGGCGGTGATGAGTGTTCCAAGCTGGCGAGTCGCGCGGTGGCTGTCCCACCATTGAGCTGCGGGTCCCTTGGGAAGAAGGAAGCAAAGGTGACATAGCTGGCGGGGCTACATCAGCAGACTCCATCTCATAGGTGATGTCACGGGCGATCATCGACATCCGATGGCTGAGTTGAGCTGCGGTACCTGCTGGGGTTGAGCGTATGAAATCCTGCGAGTTGTCCCGTTTGGGTCTTTGGTGCATATTGGGGAGGCGAGCCATCATGTTCTCCATGGTGGCGATTCATCTCAAGCTGTTGGATCATACCAGCCATGTACTCGGGCGGTGGTGGGAAGTTGGCACCACGACCACGACCTGCTGGCCTAACCATCCTGCTATTATATAACGAGGGTAGTTCAGCATTTGAGAAATTAAGCAAGAGGCAGGAATCATTCATGATGAAACATGCATAATGAAAGCGACATGATGGGAACTACATAGTAGTTGGCATATCTTACAAAAGGAATCATGCATAGAGTTCGATACATAGAGTCCGATTACATAGACTACTACATCATAGGCGGCACAGAGCTCATGGCGAATACATCAAACACTAACAAGCAAGTCTACATCAGTCCCACAGCGATGCTGCGGAGGTAGCTGTAGCTGAAAGCTGATAGTCGGCGGTGGATAGTCCTCCACGTCGGTGACACAGGGGCAGCGGATACTCGGTGCTGAATCCGGCGTCCGGTGGCGAAAAGGGGCCAAGTCGGGAGAGTAGCCTCCCGTCGTAGCCGACACCACAGGGCATCACGGTCTGGCTGGGTAGATCGCGAGCAGCAGCTCTCTCGGATCGGACAAAGGGTGCATCAGCGTCGAGAGCGCAGTAGAGTCTTGACGGGTGATGTACAACTCGTGGCGAAGAGCTCGGTTAGCTCGATCCAGCCCATCGGCATGCGAACAAAGTTACGATGGTGGAAGGGCTCTCTGGTGACGATGGTGTAGGCAGCGGTGTAGTAACCCTCCTCACCAACATCGGGCCGCGATAGCAATGTGCACGAAGGGGAGGTGTCCAACTCTCGATACTCTGCGAAGGCGTGTCGAGCAGCATAAAGCAACATCGTGGACTGCCATATCGATAGTCACTCCAACACCATGTGCGGTGTGCGGCCGATGAGTGGACTCGTACTCCGAGTAGAGGTGGGCGATGGCGCGATCTTGCTCTCTGGTTGTAGTCTGGTACTCCTCATAGGCGGTGTACTCGGGGTGCCAGCGATAACCGGATAGGTCATCATCTCGGCTAGCACCGAGTGATCCCGAGCACCAATGGCCGTCGTGTGGCGCCACGACCTGCCTCGTGGGTTCCATCTGAAAACAAAGGCGTTTCAAAGGAGTCAAATGACGGGGTGGAAATTGCTCAAATACAATTCCAAAAACAACTAAGGCTATATCCATCTTGGGGTGAATGCGGTCACGGGATCCTAGTGATAGTTAGTAAAATCGTTTAACCCGAGTAGAAGAGAGTCGAGTCCCGAGTAAAGGTCGAGGTAAAAGATCCTAGTACCACCCGATGGCGGCGTGGGCCCATAAGACACACAGCCAAGTTAGTAAAAGTTTTGCAATGTCTAGACTCGACTTGACCAAGGAGTGTGGAAGGGGATTCCTACGAGCGATCGGCTCGATACCAACTTGTGGCGCCCTCGATTCAATCGTACACTAATCATGCGCATAAATGTATGCGATCAAGATCAGAGACTCACGGGAAGATATCACAACACAACTCTACAAATAAAATAAGTCATACAAGCATCATAATACAAGCCGGGGGCCTCGAGGGCTCGAATACAAGTGCTCGATCATAGGCGAGTCGTGGAAGCAACAATATCTGATCTGGACATAAGTTAAACAAGGTGCCATAAGATGGCTAGCACAAAGCTGGGATCTGAGATCGAAGAGGAGCAGGCCTCTGCACAGGATCCTCCTAGGTCACTCTGGTAAATCGTCGTGGGCTGCTGCGTAGTAGTAGGCACCTCCGGAGTAGTAGTCGTCATAGGCGGTGGCGTCGGCTCTGGGCTCCATCGTCTGGTTGCAGCAATCGAGTAGAGGTAGGGAAAAGGGGAACAAGGCAACCGTGAGTACTCATCCAAAGTACTACAAGCAAGAACTACACTACATATGCATGGATATATGTGTAAAGGCCATATCGGTGGACTGAGCTGCAGAATGCGAGAATAAGAGGGGATAGCTAGTCTTAGCGAAGACTAAACCACGGACACCGTCTTACAGCAGGTAGGAGGGACAATCTGAAGTCCTCAAGTAACATCATATAGCAATAATCCTACCGGCAATCCCTGCTCATAACCACGGAGAGGCGACCACGGTTATGTCGGCACTTGGAAGGGTGTGTTTTATCAAGTATCCGGTTCTAGTTGTCATAAGCTCAAGGTACAACTCCAAGTCGTCCTGTTACCGAAGATCACGGCTATCCGAATAGATTAACTTCCTGCGGGGTGCACCATCTTACCCGCGCTTGATCCCATTTGGCGGACACACTTTCTGGGTCATGCCCGCGCGGAAGATCAACACGTCGCAGCCCACCTAGGCTGTGAGAGAGCCAACACGCGGTCTAAACCTAAGCGCGCAGTGCAGGCCCATCATACGAGCACACACTGCGTTCGTCTGTGGCGAGAAGCAGACCTAGCCCATCGAGCGTTCGGTCCAATCCGGCGCGCGCGCGCTCGTCGTCGTGACGTCTGAAGTGCTTGGTGATACCACGGCGGGATACCCATAACTACTCCAGCGTAGATGGTTAGTGCGTATAAGCTCGTAGCCAACCCAGATCAAATACCAAGACCTCGTTAAGCGTGTTAAGTAACATGAGCGCCGAGCAGGCCAGGCCCACCTCTCTCCTAAGCGGTCTCAACCTGCCTGCCGCTCATACACAAAGATCCACTCATGGGTGCTCCATCGGCCGACCGACTTTAGTCTCACATGTATCATGTATAAGTATATAGTATATACCGTGATCAACTCCCGGTGATCACGGCCCGATAATATAACACAGCGAGACGGACAAGAATGTAGGGCCACGGATGAAAGTACTAGCATCCTATACTAAGCATATAGGATTGCGGTAAAATAACAACGAAGTTACAAGGGCGGGCTATGCGGCGGTATAGGAGTATCAAAGCAGTAACATGCTATACTACTCTAATGCAAGCGGTGTAGATAAGAGTAAGCGATATCTGGTGATCAAGGGGGCTTGCTGGTTGCTCTGGCAAGAGAGAGGTCGTCAACACCGTGGTCGAGCGGCAGTGCGGCGTCGGTCTCGTAGTCTACTAGGAGAGAAGAGGGAAGAAACAATGAATACAAAGTAAGCAGATGCATATCGATGCATGACATGCCAAGCGATGCTAGGCGTGCCCTAACGTGGTAAGAAGAAGTCTTGGTTTAGGGAAAACATCAGGAAGTTATCCGGTTCGGACGTCTGTCGAGACGGATGAACGGAGAGGAAAGTTTGCAGGTTCGATAGGTTAGAGGCGTGTGGTGGGCGAGCGGATTGCGTATCCGGATTAGTCTCGTCGTTACGAGCAACTTTCATGTTGAAATATTTTAATCCGGATTACGGTTAAAAGATATGATTTTAAAAGATTTTATTAATTTACGGAATTTAATTAATTATTTAATTAATTTCGAAAATGCATTTATGACATCGACATGATGTCATCTTGGCGTCATCGATCAGCGGGGTTGGTGAGTCAACCTGACAGTGGGTCCCGCATGTCATTCACTAATGACTAATTAACCTAATCAGATTTAATTAACATTACTTAATTAAGTTAATTAATGATTAGGGTTAATTAATTCAAAATTAATTAGTTTAATTAATTACTTAATTAATTAATTAATTAATTAATTAGTTAATTAATTTAATTCATTTTATTTCCATTTTAATTTCTGTTTTAATTTAAACCGTTCCTTTTTTTTTTTTGGGGGTGGGGCCCCATGTCGATGTTAAGGCCCTATCGGGCATCTTGGTGCAGGCGATGCAGCGATGCCGAATCGATCGGCGCGATCGAGGGATCGGCGCGATCGAGGCGATCGAGGCGCCGAGGCCATGAGGACAGCCTTGGCCGAGGCCGGCGTGGCCGCCGTGGGCAGCAGCCCAGCCGAGCGGCAGCGAGGCGGCAGTGGTTTGGGCAGGGGCAGCGTCGTCTGAGAAGACGAGGCTCGGTCGAGGTCGAGGCGAGCGCGAGGAGAGAGAGGGGCTCGCGGCGCGCTAGGGGCCGGAGGAGTCGCCGTCGGAGGAAGGAAGGGGAGACCATCGGTGGTGGCGGTCGGCGGTCCGGTCGGGGATCGAGGGAGCAGGAGAGGAGCAGGAGGGGCGGGTCTGGCAGGCGACAGACAGCAGCAGGGCAGTCGAGGCCTGGCGTCGGAGAGAGGGGCCAGAAGTCGGGAGGCCGGCAGTGGCCGGCCCGTCGCCGGGGAGGAGGAGAGAGGGAGCCTCACGGGGGGGGGGGTAGGGTCTAGGGGCGGGCTCGATGGGGGCAGGGAAGACCGTCGGGGAGGAGGTCGGGGCGCCTTCCCGTGCAAGTCGGGGAGGTGGAGGCGGGCGGACCAGCGGCCGTGCTGAGCTCGAGGCGGAGGAGAGCAGCTCGGTGGCGGAGGAGGAGGAGGTCCGGTCGGGGGGGCGGGGGGGGCCAGGGCGAGCAGTGTGGGGCGTGGCAGGGGTGGTTCGGTCGGGGATCCTCCGCCCGATCCAGATCGGGTCTTGAGAGAGGAGGCGGGGCGTGGGGAAGTGGGTTGCGGCTAGGGTTAGCAGCAGGGGGGGGGGGGGTTATCTGGCGGTGGGGCTGGGCGATGGGCGGCCAGGGGAAAGGGCAGGCCAAGTGGGGAGGGGAGGGCTGGCTGGGCGGGGGTTTCCCCCCTCTGATTTATTTTGTTTTCTCTTTTATTATTTTCCTTTTCTGTTTTTAGTTTATTTAAAATGCTCGGCATTTTGTAAAATTAGTGCACCCACCAATATTAGGTTAGTTATTTTAAACAACCCCGAACATTTTAGAATTTATTTTGAAACCCTTTTATCGTTTGTTCTAGTTTTGATTTTTGTTTTAGGGCGGGTTCGAATCAGCGAGAGGTTAATTAACATAACAGGTGATTCTTGTTGCATAACCATCCGGGCGTTACAAATCTCCTCCACTACAAGAAATCTCGTCCGAGATTTAGGAGGTAGAAGGAAAGAGTCGGGGATATTCATCTCGAAGGCGATCCTCGCGTTCCCGGTGGCTTCATCTTGAGTGATTCGACCCTTTGGACTTTGAGAACTTGATGCGCCTTCGGCGTGTGCGGCGTTCAGCAGTCGAGAATGCGGACGGATGCTCTTTATAGGAGAGGTCTGTTGCAATTCGAGCACTTCATGGTCCTTTGCTCGGATTGGGTCCTTGAAGCAGCGTCGGAGTTGGGACACGTGGAACACATCGTGAACACGAGAAAGGTTCGACGGAAGCTCGATTGATAAGCCACTTTTCCGCCTTTCGAGAATAGTGAAAGGGCCAATATAGCGAGCTAACGCCCTTGATCCGGCGGTGAGCACCCTTCATTGGTGTAGCGAAGATAGGCCTTTTCGCGAGTTGATAGACCATGTCTTTGTGATAGCGGTCATAATTACTCTTTTAGCGCGTTGGCGGTCTTGAGATTCTCGCGAATAATGCGGACTTGTTCTTGGCATGTTGGATAATATCCGGACGAAGAGTGGGCGTTCCCGATTTCGACCAGTTCGGAGGGTTCGGCACTTTCGTCCATATAACACTTGAAGGGGCCATCTTGAGACTAAGCTTGATAGCTATTATTATAAGAGAACTCAGCATCGGGAGAGATTCCTCCATTTCTTGCGAAGGAAGCGACACAAGCTCGAAGCATGTCTTGAGAATTTGGTTGACACGTTCAACTTGCCCTTGAGGCTGCGGATGAAAAGCGATCTTGAAAGATAAATGAGTCCCCATAGCTTCTTGAAAACTTGCCCGAAATCTTGAAGTGAATAAGCTGCCACGGTCGAGCGATAACCGATGGAATACCGTGAAGTGAAACAATTCTGGACATATAGGCGTTGCAAGCTGGCTAGCGATGATCGTTTCTTTGACCGCCGAAAAATGTGCAACTTTAGAAAGCGGTCAATGGCGACAAGAATAGCATCATTACCTTTCTGCGATTTGGGAAATCCGGTGGCGAAGTCCATTTCAACATGGTCCCATTTCCATTCGGGAATAGAGATAGGTTGCGAGTTCCAGCGGGCCTTTGATGTTCTGCTTTGATCTGACGGCAAGCGTCACACTCGAAACATAGCGAGCAATGTCACTGCTTCATATTAGACCACGGAATCTCGGCGAATGTCTTGATACATCTTTGTACTGCCGGGATGGATACATAGAGGCGTATCATGAGCTTCTTGCATAACCTTCGAGTCATATTCAGATTTTCCTTCTTACAAGGCACCACTAAGCGGCCTTTGAAGTACAAAGCGCCATCATCGGCAATAGTGAAGGATGAGGATTTCCTTTCTGATGTCTTGTTTAAGCTTGTAGACTTGAGTCAAATCCTGCATTGTCTTTATGGTGCCCACGAGATCGGGTTCAACAGCCGAGGTATAGAGGAACCACGAGGAACAACACGGAGATTCATCTTGCGGAACTCCGGAGGAGGGCGAAGTGCACCGGAGGAACAATATGGAGGTTCAGCTTTCTGAATTCTTCAACAAGTGGGGCTGAACTTGGTGAACTGAAGGTGGTTGCGATAAGACTTGCGGCTCAAGGCATCAGCCATTACATTAGCCTTGCACGGCGTATAGGAAATACCCAAATCAAAGTGCAGCAGTCTCCATCCATCTCTGCAGCGGAGGTTCAGGTCTGGCTGAGTAAGCAGATACTTCAGACTTTGGTGGTCGGTGAAGATCTACATAGCGATTACGAGAAGGTAATGTCGCCCTTGCTTTAGCGCATGAATGACAGCAGACAAGTTCGAGGTCGTGAACTGGGTAGTTCTCCTCGTGAGGCATAAGCTGTCGAGAGGCATAAGCAACTACTTTGCGCTCTTGCATTAGGACACCGCCTAAACCTTGGCGAGAGCGTCGCGATAAATGTGAAGTCCTTCTTAGTATCGGGAGGAGCTAGCAGGGGGCGAAGTCAACTTGTCTTTGAGTGCTGGAAACTTTCGACATTTATCATCCATTGGAATTTGGCCCTTATACAGCAGGTTAGTCGGAGGCACGGCAATCTTGGAGAAGTTCTCGGCGAATCGGCGGCAATAGTGGCGAGACCGAAAACTTCGACTTATGCGTTCTTGGAGGAGTCAATCGAGAATAGCTGAACTCGTTCGGGGTTGGCAACAATACCATCCTTAGAGATGACATGCCCAAGATAGGTTACTTGGGAAGCCAAAATTCACATTTGGAGAACTTGGCATAGAGTTGATGCTCTCGTAGCTTTTCGGCACAAAGGCGAAGATGTTCACATGTTCTTCTTCATTCTTGGAATAGATCGGGATATCATCCGGATAAACCACGACGAACTTGTCGAGGTAATCCATGAATATATAGTTCATCGGTGAGAGAAGGTGGCTGGAGCATTGGTTAAGCGAAAGACATGACGGTGTACTCGTATGAACCATAACGAGTCACAAATGCGGTCTTGGGGATATCCTCCTCACGAACACGGATCTGGTGGTAACCCAACCTCAAGTCGAGTTTGAGAACAGCGGCGAACCAGCCAATTGATCATAAAGATCATTGATCAGGAAGAGGATACTTATTACGAATGGTAGCTTGATTTATGGGGCGGTAGTCTTGGACCAATCGGTTTGTCCCATCCTTCTTCTTGACAAAGAGAAGGTGCTCCCCAAGGTGAGCAACTTGGGCGAATGAAACCGCTTTGAAGAGATTTGTCGATTTCCTCCTTTAGCTCAAGGAGTTCATCGGCGGCATCTTGTAGGGGCGCTTGGCTATAGGAGTGGTGCACGGTTTCAAGTCGATGGCGAATTCGACAGCTCTAGCGGGGAATCCTGGAAGTTCTTGAGGAAGGCGTCTTGGAAATGCATAAGCAGCAGGAATGTTTTCAATTCCCTCGAGGGTGCGGCGTTCAATGCATTCAATGCATAGAGCCTTGCCTCGGCATCTTGAACAGACGAGCATTGTAGCTTACGATTTCATCGAAAGGGTGTAGCGGATGGGCGGTCTTAGTGGCGCAAACGATTGGCGCCGTATCGCTTTCAACCAATCCATCCCCAAAATGAGGTCGATGTTAGGCGTCTTGAGGATAATGGGGAGGCATAGAATTCCAACCCTTGATTTCCACGGGGCGTCGGCGCCAACCATGGAGGTTTGACATTGTCCCAATGGGGTTTTACCACTACCGAAGAGTTCATCTCTTCACATTAACGTCGTGCTTGTATGCAAAGTCTTGAGACATGAATGAATCGATGCTCTGAATCGAATAAAGCAGATCTGAGTCTGAATTTACGAGTGTACCCATCACGATGGCAGGCTGGTCTTGAGCTTCGTTCGGATCAACGTGGTTGGCTGAGCTTGCCCATAAGACTTGCCGGTGTTGTTGCGGTTACGGTTGTTTCCACGGCCAGCTTCTTTGGAAGGGCGGTGATTACGGTTACGGTTGCATTCTCTATACGGTGCCACTGGTTGTCACTTTGAAGCATAAGCCATTATTGGGAGTGGGAGCAGGAGCTTGGGGTGGTGGAGCTGGAAGCTTGGCTGCTTAGTTGTAAGCGGGCGAGGTGTAGCATAGTTACGCTTTGAAGCGGTGCATTAATTGGTACATGCTGTTGGGAATCCATATCTTGCGCTTCTGCGAGGCGGGCCGAAGATGAGCCCGTGTCGCAGTTCGCTGTTAGAGCTCTGGTATTCCTGCGAGACCAGTTTCGACATTGATAGCTTTGTTCACCAAGGTGGCGAAATCAGCAAAGTCGTGCACTAGAAGTGCGAGCTTGATGTCGACTTGAAGACCGTCACGGAACTTCTCTTGTCTGCGTGCATCGGTTGCAATATCCTCTTGACATAGCGAGACAAGTCCAGAACTCTCGTGATAAGCTAACATCTTGTTGCCTTGGGTGAGGTTGCGGAACTCACGCTTCTTCGGTCCATGACCCCTTGAGGATGAAGCGGGCACGGAAGGCAGCACTGGAAGTCGGCGGTGATGAGTGTTCCAAGCTGGCGAAATCGCGGTGGCTGTCCCACCATTGAGCTGCGGGTCCCTTGGGAAGAAGGAAGCAAAGGTGACATAGCTGGCGGGGCTACATCAGCAGACTCCATCTCATAGGTGATGTCACGGGCGATCATCGACATCCGTGGCTGAGTTGAGCTGCGGTACCTGCTGGGGTTGAGCGTATGAAATCCTGCGAGTTGTCCCGTTTGGGTCTTTGGTGCATATTGGGCGAGGCGAGCCATCATATTCTCCATGGTGGCGATTCATCTCAAGCTGTTGGATCATACCAGCCATGTACTCGGGCGGTGGTGGGAAGTTGGCACCACGACCACGACCTGCTGGCCTAACCATCTGCTATTATATAACGAGGGTAGTTCAGCATTTGAGAAATTAAGCAAGAGGCAGGAATCATTCATGATGAAACATGCATAATGAAAGCGAGCATGATGGGAACTACATAGTAGTTGGCATATCTTACAAAGGAATCATGCATAGAGTTCGATACATAGAGTCCGATACATAGACTACTACATCATAGGCGGCACGCAGGCTCATGGCGAATACATCAAACACTAACAAGCAAGTCTACATCAGTCCCAGCATGCTGCGGAGGTAGCTGTAGCTGAAAGCTGATAGTCTTGGCGGTGGATAGTCCTCCACGTCGGTGACACAGGGGCGCGGATACTCACGGTGCTGAATCCGGCGTCGGTGGCGAAAAAGGGCCAAGTCGGGAGAGTAGCCTCCCGTCGGCCAACCGACACCACAGGGCATCACGGTCTGGCTGGGTAGATCGCGAGCAGCGGCAGCTCTCCGGATCGGACAAAGGGTGCATCAGCGTCGAGACGCAGTAGAGTCTTGACGGGTGATGTACAACTCGTGGCGAAGAGCCGGTTAGCTCGATCCAGCCCATCGGCATGCGAACAAAGTTACGATGGTGGAAGGGCTCTCTGGTGAACGATGGTGTAGGCAGCGGTGTAGTAACCCTCCTCACCAACATCGAGCCGCGATAGCAATGTGCACGAAGGGGAGGTGTCCAACTCTCGATACTCTGCGAAGGCGTGTCGAGCAGCATAAGCAACATCGTGGACTGCCATATCGATAGTCACTCCAACACCATGTGCGGTGTGCGGCCGATGAGTGGACTCGTACTCCGAGTAGAGGTGGGCGATGGCGCGTATCTGCTCTGGTTGTAGTCTGGTACTCCTCATAGGCGGTGTACTCGGGGTGCAGCGATAACCGGATAGGTCATCATCTCGGCTAGCACGCGGTGATCCCGAGCACCAATGGCCGTCGTGTGGCGCCGACCTGCCTCGTGGGTTCCATCTGAAAACAAAGGCGTTTCAAAGGAGTCAAATGACGGGGTGGAAATTGCTCAAATACAATTCCAAAAACAACTAAGGCTATATCCATCTTGGGGTGAATGCGGTCACGGGATCCTAGTGATAGTTAGTAAAATCGTTTAACCCGAGTAGAAGAGAGTCGAGTCCCGAGTAAAGGTCGAGGAGTAAAAGATCCTAGTACCACCCGATGGCGGCGTGGGCCCGTAAGACACACAGCCAAGTTAGTAAAAGTTTTGCAATGTCTAGACTCGACTTGACCAAGGAGTGTGGAAGGGGATTCCTACGAGCGATCGGCTCGATACCAACTTGTGGCGCCCTCGATTCAATCGTACACTAATCATGCATAAATGTATGCGATCAAGATCAAGACTCTCACGGAAGATATCACAACACAACTCTACAAATAAAATAAGTCATACAAGCATCATAATACAAGCCGGGGCCTCGAGGGCTCGAATACAAGTGCTCGATCATAGGCGAGTCAGTGAAAGCAACAATATCTGAGTCTGGACATAAGTTAAACAAGGTGCCATAAGATGGCTAGCACAAAGCGGGATCTGGATCGAAGAGGAGGCAGGCCTCCTGCAGGGATCCTCCTAGGTCACTCACAGTGTCGTCGTGGGCTGCTGCGTAGTAGTAAGGCACCTCCGGAGTAGTAGTCGTCATAGGCGGTGGCGTCGGCTCTGGGCTCCATCGTGCAGTTGCAGCAATCGAGTAGAGGTAGGGGAAAAGGGGAACAAGGCAACAGTGAGTACTCATCCAAAGTACTACAAGCAAGGAGCTACACTACATATGCATGGATATATGTGTAAAGGCCATATCGATGGACTGAGCTGCAGAATGCGAGAATAAGAGGGGATAGCTAGTCTTAGCGAAGACTAAACTTGGACACCGTCTTGCAACAGTAGGAGGGACAATCTGAAGTCCTCAAGTAACATCATATAGCAATAATCCTACCGGCAATCCCTGCTCATAACCACGGCGAGGCGACCACGGTTATGTCGGCACTTGGAAGGGTGTGTTTTATCAAGTATCCGGTTCTAGTTGTCATAAGCTCAAGGTACAACTCCAAGTCGTCCATTACCGAAGATCACGGCTATCCGAATAGATTAACTTCCTGCGGGGTGCACCATCTTACCCGGCACGCTTGATCCCATTTGGCGGACACACTTTCTGGGTCATGCCCGACGCGGAAGATCAACACGTCGCAGCCCACCTAGGCAACTGTGAGAGGCCAACACGCGGTCTAAACCTAAGCGCGCAGTGCAGGCCCATCGCCACGAGCACACACACGTTGCGTCTGTGGCGAAGCAGACCTAGCCCATGAGCGTTCGGTCCAATCCGGCGCGCGCCGCTCGTCGTGACGTCTGAAGTGCCGGTGATACCACGGCGCGGGATACCCATAACTACTCCAGCGTAGATGGTTAGTGCGTATAAGCTCGTAGCCAACCCAGATCAAATACCAAGACCTCGTTAAGCGTGTTAAGTAACATGAGCGCCCGAGCAGGCCAGGCCACCTCTCTCTAAGCGGTCTCAACCTGCCTGTCGCTCGCTCATACAATGATCCACTCATGGGTGCTCCATCGGCCGACCCGACTTTAGTCTCACATGTATCATGTATAAGTATATAGTATATACCGTGATCAACTCCCGAGTGATCACGGCCCGATAATATATACGGCGAGACGGACAAGAATGTAGGGCCACAGATGAAAGTACTAGCATCCTATACTAAGCATATAGGATTGCGGTAAAGGTAACAACGAAGTTACAAGGACGAGGCTATGCGGCGGTATAGGAGTATCAAAGCAGTAACATGCTATACTACTCTAATGCAAGCGGTGTAGATAAGAGTAAGCGATATCTGGTGATCAAGGGGGCTTGCTGGTTGCTCTGGCAAGAGAGAATTCGTCAACACCGTGGTCGAGCCGGCCAGTGCGGCGTCGGTCTCGTAGTCTCTAGGAGAGAAGAGGGAAGAAACAATGAATACAAAGTAACAGATGCATAACGATGCATGACATGCCAAGCGATGCTAGGCGTGCCCTAACGTGGTAAGAAGAGTCTTGGTTTAGGGGAAAACATCAGGAAGTTATCCGGTTCGGACGTCTGTCGAGACGGATGAACGGAGAGGAAAGTTTGCAGGTTCGATAGGTTAGAGGCGTGTGGTGGGCGAGCGGATTGCGTATCCGGATTCGTCTCGTCGTTACGAGCAACTTTCATGTTGAAAATATTTTAATCCGGATTACGGTTAAAAGATATGATTTTAAAAGATTTTATTAATTTACGGAATTTAATTAATTATTTAATTAATTTCGAAAATGCATTTATGACATCGGCATGATGTCATCTTGGCGTCATCGATCAACAGGGTTGGTGAGTCAACCCCTGACAGTGGGTCCATGTCATTCACTAATGACTAATTAACCTAATCGATTTAATTAACAATTACTTAATTAAGTTAATTAATGATTAGGGTTAATTAATTCAGAATTAATTAGTTTAATTAATTACATAATTAATTAATTAATTAATTAATTAGTTAATTAATTTAATTCATTTTATTTCCATTTTAATTTCTGTTTTAATTTAAAAGCGTTCCTTTTGTTTTTTTGGGGTGGGGCCCCATGTCGATGGCCAAAGGCCTATCGGGCATCTTGGTCTGGGCGGCGCGGCGATGCCCGAATCGATCGGCGCGATCGAGGGGATCGGGCGCGATCGAGAGCGGCAGGCGCCGGCCATGAGACAGCAGTGGCGGCCCGGCAGCCAGCCAGCCAGCGAGGCGACAAGCAGAGGTGGTTCGGGCAGGGGGCAGCGTCGTCTTGAAACGAGGCTCGGTCGAGGCGGCGAGCGAGGCCCGAGGCGAGGCTCGGGCGCCGCTAAAGGCGCCGGAGAAGTCGCCGTCGGAGGAAGGAAGGAAGACCATCGGTGGCCGGGCGGTCAGGTCCAGGTCAGCGGATCCGAAGGAAGGAGAGAGGCAGGCGCGGGTCTTGTGCAATGGCGACCGAACAGCAGCAGAGGGGCGGTCAGGGAGCCCGGCGTCGGCGAGAGAGAGGGGCAGAAGGGGAACAGTGCGGTGGCGGGCCGTCGCCCGGCGGGGAGGGGAGAAGAGGGGAGCCTCACGGGGGGGTGGGGTCTAGGCGGCCGGGCTCGATGGGGGCAGGGAAGACCGTCGGGAGGAGGTCGAGCGCCCGCCAGCCCGTGAGTCGGGAGGTGGAGGCCGAGCGGACCTGGCAGCGGCCTGGCCTGCTCGAGGCTGACGGAGGAGGAGGGCGATGGGGGGGGAGTCGGGGGCGTGGTGGGCGTGGGGGCAGGCGAGGGGGCCTTGGCCAGGGGTGGTTCGGTCGGGGATCCTCCGCCCGATCCGGATCAGTCTTGAGGAGAGAGAGGCGAGGCGCGTGGGGAAGTGGGTTGCGGCTAGGGTTAGCCATGGGTGGGGAAGGGGTTATCTTGGGGGGCGGCTGGGCGATGGGCGGCCCGGGGAAAGGAGCAGGCCAAGTGGGGAGAGGGAGGGCTGCTTTGGGCGGGGGTTTCCCCCCTCTGATTTATTTTGTTTTCTCTTTTTATTATTTTTCCTTTTCTGTTTTTAGTTTATTTAAAATGCTCTGGCATTTTGTAAAAATTAGTGCACCTCACCAATATTAGGTTAGTTATTTTAAACAGCCCCCGAACATTTTAGAATTTATTTTCGAAACCCTTTTTCGTTTGATCTAGTTTTGATTTTTGTTTTAGGACGGGTCCGAATCAACGAGGGGTTAATTAACATAACCGGGGTGATTACTGTTGCATAACCATCCGGGCGTTACAGCTTGATACGTCTCCAACATATCTATAATTTTTTATTGTTCCATGCTATACTATATTCTGTTTTGGACATTAATGGGCTTTATTATACACTTTCATATTATTTTTGGGACTAACCTATTAACCGGAGACCCAACCCAGAATTGTTGTTTTTTGTCTATTTCAGAGTTTCGCAGAAAAAGAATATCAAACGGAGTCCAAATGGAATGAAACCTTCGGGAACGTGATTTTTGGAACGAACGTGATCCAGAGGACTTGGACCCTACGTCAAGAAAGAAACCAGGAGGGCACGAGGTAGGGAGCGCGCCTACCCCCCCAGGCGCGCCCTCCACCCTCGTGGGTCCCATGTTGCTCCACCGACATACTTCTTCCTCCTATATATACCTACGTACCCCCAAACTACGAGATACGGAGCCAAAAACCTAATTCCACCGCCGCGACCTTCTGTACCCGTGTGATCCCATCTTGGGGCCTTTTTCGGAACTCCGCCGGAGGGGGCATTGATCACGGAGGGCTTCTACATCAACACCATAGCCTCTCCGATGATGTGTGAGTACTTTACCTCAGACCTTCTGTTCCATAGTTATTAGCTAGATGGCTTCTTCTCTCTCTTTGGATCTCAATACAAAGTTCTCCACGATTCTCGTGGAGATCTATTCAATGTAATCTTCTTTTGCGGTGTGTTTGTTGAGACCGATGAATTGTGGGTTTATGATCAAGTTTATCTATGAACAATATTTGAATCTTCTCTAAATTATTTTATGTATGATGGGTTATCTTTGCAAGTCTCTTCGAATTATCAGCTTGGTTTGGCCTACTAGATTGATCTTTCTTGCAATAGGAGAAGTGCTTAGCTTTGGGTTCAATCCTGCGGTGTCCTTTCCCAGTGACAGTAGGGGCAGCAAGGCACGTATTGTATTGTTGCCATCAAGGATAACAAGATGGGGTTTATATCATATTGCATGAGTTTATCCCTCTACATCATGTCATCTTACTTAAAGCGTTACTCTGTTCTTTTGAGCTTAATACTCTAGATGCATGCTGGATAGCGGTCGATGTGTTGAGTAATAGTAGTAGATGCAGGCAGGAGTCCGTCTACTTATCGCGGACGTGATGCCTATATACATGATCACACCTAGATATTCTCATAACTATGCTCAATTCTGTCAATTGCTCAAGAGTAATTTGTTTACCCACCGTAATACTTATGCTCTCGAGAGAAGCCACTAGTGAAACCTATGGCCCCCGGGTCTATTCTCTATCATATTAATCTTCCAACACTTAGCTATTTTTATTGCCTTTTATTTTACTTTGCATCTTTATCATAAAAATGCCAAAAATATTATCTTATCATATCTATCAGATATCACTTTCGTAAGTGACCGTGAAGGGATTGACAACCCCTTTATTGCGTTGGTTGCGAGGATTTTATTTGTTTGTGTAGGTGTGAGGGACTTGTGCGTGGCCTCCTACTGGATTGATACCTTGGTTCTCAAAAACTGAGGGAAATACTTACGCTACTTTGTTGCATCACCCTTTCCTCTTCAAGGGAAAACCAAGGCAGTGCTCAAGAGGTAGCAGTAGCACGCCCCTGCATCCCCTGCCCACGCACCAAGGAGGGAGGGAAGGAAGGGGGAGGCGCCCTAAGGCAGCCAGCCCCCCTTTCCTTTCCCCCATGTTCAAATATGGAAGGGGGCCGTAGCTAGGCAGGCCTCTAGGGCAGCCACCGACCACTTGGGGGCGCCCTAGGGCTGCCTCCTCTCCCCCTCCACCTATATATATGTGTGGAGGGAGAGGGGCAACCACACCATGATTCCCTAGCCGTGTGCGGTGCCCCTCTCCCTCTAGTTCATCCTCGATCATATTTTCGTAGTGCTTGGCGAAGCCCTGTGAAGATAGTTGCATCACCATCGTCACCACGCCATCGTGCTGACGGAACTCATCTACTACTTCGCACGTCTTGCTGGATCAAGAAGGCGAGGACGTCATGGAGCTGAACGTGTGTTGAACGCGGAGGTGTCATACTTTCGGTACTTGATCGGACGGATCGTGAAGGTGTACGACTACATCAACCATGTTGATAAACGCTTCCGCTTAACAATCTACGAGGGTACGTAGACACACTCTCCCCTCTCATAGCTATGCATCTCCATGGATAGATCTTGCGTGTGCGTAGAATTTTTTTTTGTTTCCATGCAACATTCCCCAACAATACATACATTTTATTGCTATCAAACATCCCATAACATCACACATTTTTTGTTTGTCACATTGTAATTGTAACAAACATGGACATAATTTTAACCATACACCTTTGGCAAGAATTGTTCACAAGTCGGGAGTCAAATTGCATTTTAGCACTTCGTAACATCCAAAGACTGGAAAAAGTGAGAGTTATTATGTTCTTGGAAAATAATCTCGGGTGCACGACATCCATTCATCCAATTGTGTATTGGTACAACACCAGCCTCCATACTACTCTGAAAATGACACATTTCCATGCTCTTTATGGCATAGCTCCAACATTAATTGCTGAAAGTGTTCTCTACCCTACTGATAACACGTTGATTCTATTCACAAATCACTCAATTCTGAACAAATAGTTGCTCAAATCAAACTGAATTTGGTCAAAGCATGGGTGTCGGTGTCAAAACCGGCGGATCTCGGGTAGGGGTCCCCGAACTGTGTGTTTAAAGTCGATGGTAACAGGAGACAGGGGACACGGTGTTTACCCAGGTTCGGGCCCTCTCTATGGAGGTAATACCCTACTTCTTGCTTGATTGATCTTGATGAATATGAGTATTACAAGAGTTGATCTACCACGAGATCGTAATGGCTAAACCTAGAAGCCTAGCCTGTATGACTATGGTAATGAGTATATCCTTTCCGGACTATACCCTCCGGTCTATATAGACACTTGGGGGGGGGGGGGGGTTGGGGTTACATAGAGTCGGTTACATAGGAAGGAATCTTCATAGTTGATCGTAAGCTTGCCTCCCACGCCAAGGAGAGTCCTATCGAGACACAGTGCAGTCTTGACCTTCATGTCTTCACAGCCCATCAGTCCCGCCCATGGATAACAGGTCGGACGCCCGAGGGCCCCTTAGTCCAGGACTCCCTCAGTAGCCCCTGAATCTGGCTTCAATGACGAGGAGTCCGGCGCGTAGATTGTCTTTGGCATTGCAAGGCGGGTTCCCCTTTCCGAACTCCAAGAAAGTCTTCATATGTAATGATTGTATCCGTACTTGTATACACAACTGCAGAGGATATAATATTTCACGAATCCAATCCGCTGACAACTTTTTGGTAATATGACATCACGCCTGCTCGGCCATTTTTTCGAACCGTTAGCTAGCCCGTCGTCCCACGTCTCGAGAAGTGGTTTTATTGGCATGTCTTATCCAAGCGGAGATCATGTCTCCCCTTTTTAAGGGATTCTTATCAACCCGGACGTGGGTAACCCAACCGTCGCTTGGATACAACTCCTTGGGAATAGGCAAGTTTTGAGGCCCAGGAGGAGACATTTGATACTCGCGGCCTTTATTTAGTGGTACAGACCCGTCTTTTTCTTTCACGCTTGCTTCATCCTCAACCCTTGCTACCCCGAGTTCCAACACCCGGGTTTTAATCGCTGCAAGCTCCGATCATGTCCGGATCCAGCCTTCAAGGCGGTGGGTGGCTTCTTCTGTCACGGAGGGAGATATTGCAAAGCTTCGGGCGGCGAGGTATCTGACCGCAGAAATCCTTCATCGGCTTCCTGCCGAGGGGCAGGTTATTCCCACCCCCTGATCTGGCGAGAGGGTCGTGTTCGTGTCCCACTTCCTCCGCGGGTTAGGGTTTGCACTTAATCCCTTCGTCCGAGGGCTCATGTTCTATTATGGGCTAGATTTTCACGATCTGGCCCCGGACTCTATTCTTCTTATCTCGGCGTTCATCGTCACGTGCGAAGCCTTCCTCCGAACTCCTCCGCACTTCGGCTTGTGGCTCAAGACCTTCGATGTGAAGCCGCAAGTGATAGAGGGGGAGTAGCCAGAGTGCGGTGGCGCCATAGTGAGTAAGCTTGCTAGCGCTGTTTGGCTGAAAGGATCCTTTGCCAAATCTTATGATTTATGGCAGCAGGGGTGGTTCTATATCACTGAGCCCCATGGCTCCAAGTGGGCAGCTGCGCCCGCATTTCGATCCAGCCCCCCACTTCAGCTTGCATCGTGGATTAATAAGGGGTTGGAGTGGGGATCAACGGACGAGGTGCGGGCTTTGCAAAGTCACATCTGAAGCCTCATTGAGAGGGACATCAATATCTTCAACGTTGTTCAAGTAATGCTAGTCCGTCGGACCCTGCCATGCCAGCGACGGCCTCTCCGCATGTGGGAGTTCAATCCAGAAGGGCCGCGGACTCTTCAGCACTTCTTCGGCACTACGCATGAAGGAATGTGGAGATTATTTTTCGGGAAACGAAAGCAATGGTCGGACACCACCGTAGATATCGGCCTAGACTGTAACCATCCGGACACCCCGGTAAGTACCCGTTCACCGAACACCTCATAATCAGACACCCAGTGGTAAGACACTGACCGAATCATCCCTTTTCAGGGCTGGATAAAGAAAGTGGAATGGATCAGGTGTCCGGCTCCCCTTCCCGAAGACTCAGTTAATCCTGTGTTAACAAGGATGCTGGCCTCGGCACTATACCAGGCGCCGGCAAGGGAGGGTAAAGAGGAGAGTGAGAAGACCCGAGATGACCTTTGTTCCGGAGGTAAGTCAGATAATGAGTCCGAAGAAATCGACCTTTCCTCACCTAAAGACAGAGGCGAAAGAGGACCCAGTATCCCTTCTCCGAGCAGGAGGAAAAGGGCCGCCTCCGAAGGTTGGGAGGGGCGGTCTCCTAAGAGGGGCAAGATGCCACCGTCGAGCGGCTTGGGTTTGGAAAGCGACGCCGTTGAACAACTCCAACATGGGGACAAGCCCTCGACCAAACCGTAAGTGAATCCGGGGTACTTTGATAGCGTCCCGCTTCTTTGCCGTTACCGAAGATATACGTAACGTGTCCGTGCATTTTTACAGGTCGGCACAGAGTTTTTCTGGGCAATCCTCTTCTTCAGGAGGTCTCCTCCCAGAGATGATGGAGCGAGAAGCCTCCCCCCAACCTCCTCTCCCAATAAGGCGGATGACTCTGAAGTGTAATCACGAAGGGTTTTTCTTGATCAACAAGCTACGCAGGGGATAAAAGAGGCAGTACCCGAAGGTGGATCTCCGACCGTCTGGGATTCTGGGGCTGATAATAAAGGCCCCGGACTGTCTGGCTCGTAGCCGACGGTGATTCTGGAGATGGGTGAACAGATTCCTTCAAAGGATGGTTGCGCTCCTAGAGCGGCTTCCGGAGACCCGGAGGCTCCGGATATATTGCGAGACATGTTGCGAAAAGCATCATCTCGGGGAACAGCGTACCTTGATGGAGTACGATGGTTGAGAAGATTTTGTCCGCGGAGAGCGGATTGAATAAACCTTCATGAGCACGCTAAAAGGTTTGAGGTTTGTGATATAATGTTTTCAGCTATGTTTTATTTGCAAAGATGCACCTGCGTATAGGTAGTAGCCCCTGAGACTCGGGTTGGCTTCCACTGGGAAGCGAACGGAGGATCGAAAAGAATTACTCAAGGACTGATCTGATGAACTAGAACGCAGGCCGTTTCCCCCTTAGCTACTTCCCAGACTATGAATATTGCCGAGCTGCAGCGGAAGCTTGATGTAGCAGGGGATGACCTTGCGTTAATCAATATGCGTCTTGACGAGTCGCAAGGTATGTATTCGGGGTAATCCCCATACATTTTTATGGTATAAGCATGATGCTAAAATCTATATGTTGGAATATGCATGGCTGCGTATGGTCTTGCCGCCGTTGAAGTTCTTTGGCGGGCTGGCCCGACCAAGGCAGCAGGCCGGTGTAGCAATCTGGCTGCCGAGCAGGCATCGGCTGAGTTAAAAGCCGAACAAGCTGCACGGCGCCAAGACGAGGAGAATATATCCATGATGGCGCTCGAATTGAAAAATGCTACTGGCCGCTGTGAATTTGTGGAGAAGGAGAATGAAGCCAAAACGGCTGAACTGGACAAGGCCTTACAAGAGGTGAGAGAAGCGCGGTCGGAATCCAGAGCAGCCCGTGAGGAGATCCGGCAAGCTGGGGAGATTGCGGCTGGTAAACCCTTTCTGCTACAGACTAAGTTTGGCGATCCGAACTATGCTCAGCTTGACCGAGTGTGGAGTTCTCCGGACGAGTTTTAGACTTGCGAAGAGTTCTTCCGATGCGCGCAGTATTATCAAGCGAGAGTGATGCATAGCGGAGAAGCTTTTCTGGTCACAGTTTGGCGCATCAAAGCGCCCTCTATTGCTGAATGAACAGATGTCCCAATGGGCCGAGCTTCATAGGATATCCGGTGTTGCCATGAAGAACATCATAATCCGGTTGTGGCCAACCGAGCCTGTTCCGAATAGCTACTTCGGTTTGGTGCAAAGGCTTGTCGACGCAGTGCCGCGTATCGACGCTGTGAAGCGGTCGACGTGCATTGAGGGTGCATGGATGGCTTTTGCCCGAGTCAAGAAATTCTGGGGGAAGATGAAGGCCATCGATGTTGCGGCGAAGGGTCCACCCAAGGGCAAGGACCGTCCTGAACTGGAGCATTATTTTGAAGACGTCCTAGAGGCCGCCCGCTTGATAGAGGGTCGGTGCTCGAAAGACATAATGTTCGAGTGAGGTGTATGAGGATTGTAAAAGACAATTTTATAGTTAATCTATTTTTATGTTTTGCTCGAAAGCTTGTATTCCTCCTGTGCGGCCATTTTAATATAATCTGAAAGTTTTCCAGTCGTCGGCTTCAGCCCCCTCGTAGGAAGTATGGGGGTGTTCGTAAAAGCATTTAACCACTCTTTATCCAACGTCTTGGTCCATGAAGGAGGTGATAATGCAGCGAACCAGGCAATCGGACTATAGGGCGTTAACACTTTCACTTAGCCATAGGAGTTTTATGGTGGGACTATGACATAGCCCCTGGTATGTATGCGGCGTATTATAATATGGTGCCTTACATATTTGATCTGAAAAAGATCCCTCGTGTGACACGGAGAATCGCTAAAGATTCCAATAAGTCGTCAAGTGGTTGACCAGCTCTCGCCGCATCATGACAGTCAGTTTTCGGCTTTCTCTACTGAGGTACTTGACCAGATGAACCGGAAGCACAATCGCAGTAGTTCTCCCTTTACTACCCTAGCCGATGGAGTGGAACGTAGGGTAGCAAGCACAGGAGCCAAGCAACCCAACTATTGACCTAAGACAATGATTCGGAGCTGATGCATATAAGGCAAAACTTGCGACGCCGAAGTACGCTATAGAGTTGTTCGTACTTTTGCTGGCAACTCATTTGTTCCCATACCGAGCCCCTGGCAGGTTATGCCAAGGTATATCTGTGAAACAACCATAGGAGCCATATTCATTGGCGAAACAACATGGATGATTAATTCGGATACTGTTTACTGGGACCTGAGCGATATGCCAATGATTACTTTCAGGGCCGGTCCTGACATTTCGGGGGCCCGGGGCGAAAGTAAAACCTGGGCCCTTTAATATAAACATAAAAGTAAGAATTTATGTTTCGGCCTCAGCTCTTAAACATCCTAATACATATGTTTAAATATCTCCTAGAGCTATCCCATTAATTCTTTTTTTACCCGAAACTGTAGGAGTTTTTCTCACAGTAAATTGTTATAATTTTTCTAAGAAAAAATATGTACAAAGAAAAGGGGAAAGCAGAAGAAAAATAGGAAAGTAAACCTAGGGCCTATGTACAAATAAAAATACAAAGAGGAAATGGGAGCAGCAAGCTTGGTTAGCCATCACATACCTTGAAATTGATATATCCCATTAATTATTATTAGGTAAATATATAAGCATACCTTGGATTCTCCCTTCAATATGAACTCCAAAGCACATCATATGCGAATTTATAGGCCACAAATAGTGATCCATTTTATGAAATGAAGAAAAGAAGCAAGTCAGGATATTCAACATGAAGTTATCTATGTCTTTCATGTTGTAATCAAAAACTTATTATGCCTAAATATAGACTAGTTCTTGCGAATAGAAATCTACTAAAAGTCGCAAAAACAATATTTGCTAAACTTTTAAAATATGCTTGTACAACAACACCGTTCTGATGATACCTCGGCAACCATCAATCCAAACTGAGAAATTGGGATCGATTGGATTTGCAATGCAATCCACTACCGTTACAAAGTTGATTTTTGTGTCATCTCGAGGTTAAGCACGGATAGTGCAGTTTTCAACACAATTCCCGGCTTCGATTTCAATTAACGAACAACAAATTTAGGAACTACAGACTACCGGAGAGGTTACCTTTAAGCTCTAGATCATGGATTTAAAAATCAATTGATAGATTCTGATAATCTGATCCAGTGTAAGCGGCCCTTGTCAGTTGTTGTCCTTTCTGCTCCTGGCTGTTGTTGTGCATGAAGGTAACCGTGCGAGGCGAGGGCGCGAGATCAGATGACGATCAGGAAGCGGCAAAGGCGCTCTGCGCTTGGCGAAATTCATCCCTCGCCAGCGACGTGCGTGATACATCGCCCCTCCTTGATCTGATCTGATTTGATCTGATCGATCAGCGCGTGCGGTTTTATTTGTGAGAAATCGTGTGTACATGCATAGTCAATATACTAGGGCCATATCACAAGTTGTACACGTAAAAGGCCTGAAGCCATATCAAGTTACCAGTTGCTGTTTTTTCAGGAGAAGACCTGGGCTACTTGTAAACCTGAGAGGGGGCCCCTGGATTTTGGGGGCCGGGCGCCCCTCGTGGGCGGCCCTGATTACTTTATATATATAAAGACCACAACCCCGGCCATTTGACATGCTCGGGGTCGGGGCTGAGGAAGAGGCATAGTAGAGGCTCGAAATAAAGAGTGCGGTCTACAAAAAGATATTTTGGACCTCTGTCCTTTTCTGCGCGCCTTGTCCTCGACGAGGGAATCCTTCTGGAAGTAGCCCCTTAGGTGAGTGTACGGATCCGAACTCCGATAGAGTCAGTTTTAGATGTTTGCCCTGTTCGTCACCTGTTTTTAAGAGATAGTGAAGGAAGAAATAAAAAGAAAATAGATAAAAAGTGTTACGGGAATGCTTGCAGGCTTGTCCGTAGTGTGCTTCCGCCAATGCCCATGGTATCTTGAGTGCGTAGTGATGTATGCGTTGTACAAATTTTGCAGGTGTACGAGGTGGGCGGCGGAAGCCGGACTGCTATTTCCGCTCCGGGAGTAGTCGATCCTCGGGTGGAAATTGCTTCTGACCCCCGGTATTTCATTGGTGAACCTCTCCGTCGTCCCTGTCGCCTGGCGTCCTCCTCCCCTTGTGTTCGGCGTTGAGCTTGCCGGCCTGCTTAAAGACCCAGCAGTTTCTATTGGTATGATTAGCTGGTTTATCGGGGTTCAATCTGGCAGGGTTGGTCCAATATCCTGTCTAGGTTGGATGGTTCGTATCGGTTCGCCTTGGATGGCTTCTTCCGTTGACCGGGCTTGGGATTGTTGAATCCAGCGTTGACCGCTGTGTCACGTGATCTTTCATTATCATTGCGACTGTTGTGTTTGCTTCGTCGTGGCTTGCCGTTGCCGTCTCGGATTTTGGAAGTGCTCAGGTCGCTGGCGCTGTTGCTTCTACGAGCGAGCCAGCTGTCTTCTCCCGCGCAAAAGCGGGTCATTAGAGAAGTAAGGGTTGTCATGGATTTAGGTCCTTCTTGACCGAGGTGGCGTGCAAGCCATTCGTCCCGGACGCTGTGTCTGAAGGCCGCAAGGGCTTCCGCGTCCGGACAGTCGACGATTTGGTTCTTTTTGACTAAGAACCAAGTCCAGAACTTCCTGGCTGACTCTCCGGGCTGCTGGACAATGTGACTTAGGTCATCGGTATCCGGTGGCCGGACTGAAGGAAATATGCCCTAGAGGCAATAATAAAGTTATTATTTATTTCCTTATATCATGATAAATGTTTATTATTCATGCTAGAATTGTATTAACCGGAAACATAATACATGTGTGAATACATAGACAAACATAGTGTCACTAGTATGCCTCTACTTGACTAGCTCATTAATCAAAGATGGTTATGTTTCCTAACCATAAACATGTGTTGTCATTTGATTAATGGGATCACATCATTAGGAGAATGATGTGATTGGCATGACCCATTCCGTTAGCTTAGCACTTGATCGTTTAGTATATTGATATTGCTTTCTTCATGACCTATACATGTTCCTCGTAACTATGAGATTATGCAACTCCGTTTACGGAGGAACACTTTGGTACTACCAAGCGTCACAACGTAATCGAGTGATTATAAAGGAGTACTACAGGTGTCTCCAAAGGTACATGTTGGGTTGGCGTATTTGAGATTAGGTTTTGTCACTCCGATTGTCGGAGAGGTATCTCTAGGCCTTCTCGGTAATACACATCACATAAGCCTTGCAAGCATTGCAACTAATAAGTTAGTTGTGAGATGATGTATTACGGAACGAGTAAAGAGACTTGCCGGTAACGAGATTGAACTAGGTATTGGATACCGACGATCGAATCTCGGGTAAGTAACATACCGATGACAAAGGGAACAACGTATGTCGTTATGCGGTTTGACCGATAAAGATCTTCGTAGAATATGTAGGAACCAATATGGGCATCCAGGTTCCGCTATTGGTTATTGACCGATAATAGTTCTAGGTCATGTCTACATAGTTCTCGAACCCGTAGGGTCCGCACGCTTAACGTTTCGATGACAGTTTATTATGAGTTTATAAGTTTTGATGTACCGAAGGTTGTTCGGAGTCCCGGATGTGATCACGGACATGACGAGGAGTCTCGAAATGGTCGAGACATAAAGATTGATATATTGGAAGCCTATGTTTGGACTTGGAAAGGTTCGGATGAAAACAGGATTTTATTTAACACCGGGTTACGGAACCCCGGGGTCAATGGGCCTTGATGGGCCATAAGGGAGAAGAGGAGGGCGGCCAAGGCAGGTCGCGCCCCTCCCCTCTAGTCCGAATAGGACAAGGAGAGGGGGCGGCTCCCCTTCCTCTCTCCCTCCCAAGACCTAATCCAACTAGGAAGGGGGGAGTCCTACTCCCGGGAGTAGGACTCCTCCAGCGCCTCCCTAGGGCCGGCCGCACCCCCTTGCTCCTTTATATACGGGGCAGGCGGCACCCAGAGACACAAGTTGATCTACGTGATCGTTCCTTAGCGTGTCGGTGCCCCTCCACCATATTACACCTCGGTCATATCGTCGCGGAGCTTAGGCGAAGCCTGCGTCGGTGGAGCATCATCATCGTCACCACGCCGTCGTCTTGTGGAACTCATCCCCGACGCTTTGCTGGATCGGAGCCGGGGATCGTCATCGAGCTGAACGTGTGCTGAACTCGGAGGTGCCGTACGTTCGGTACTTGGATCGGTCGGATCGTGAAGACGTATGACTACATCAACCACGTTGTTATAACGCTTCCGCTTACGGTCTACGAGGGTACGTGGACACACACTCTCCCCTCTCATTGCTATGCCATCACCATGGTCTTGCGTGTGCGTAGGAATTTTTTGAAATTACTCGTTCCCCAACATGGTATCGAGCCTGGTTTTATGCGTTGATGTCATATGCACGAGTAGAACACAAGTGAGTTGTGGGCGATATAAGTCATCTTGCTTACCAGCATGTCATACTTTGGTTGGCGGTATTGTGAGATGAAGTGGCCCGACCGACATTACGCGTCACGCTTACGCGAGACTGGTTTCACCGCTTGAGCACTAGTTGCTTAAAGGTGACCGGCGGGTGTCTGTTTCTCTCACTTTAGTTGAACCGAGTGTGGCTCGCCCGGTCCTTGCGAAGGTTAAAACAGCACCAACTTGACAAACTATCGTTGTGGTTTTGATGCGTAGGTAAGAACGGTTCTTGCTCAGCCCGTAGCAGCCACGTAAAACTTGCAACAACAAAGTAGAGGACGTCTAACTTGTTTTTGCAGGGCATGTTGTGATGTGATGTGGTCAAGATGTGATGCTATATTTTATTGTATGAGATGATCATGTTTTGTAACCGAGTTATCGGCAATCGGCGAGAGCCATATGGTTGTCGCTTTATTGTATGAAATGCAAGCGCCATGTAATTGCTTTATTTTATCACTAAGCAGTAGCGATAGTCGTAGAAGCAATAGTTGGCGAGGCGACAACGATGCTACGATGGAGATCAAGGTGTCGCGCGGTGGCGATGGTGATCATGGCGGTGCTTGGCGATGGAGATCACAAGCACAAGATGATGATGACCATATCATATCACTTATATTGATTGCATGTGATGTTTATCCTTTATGCATCTTATCTTGCTTTGATTGACGGTAGCATTATAAGATGATCTCTCACTAAAATTATCAAGAAGTGTTCTCCCGAGTATGCACCGTTATAAAGTTCTTCGTCTTTGAGACACCACGTGATGATCGGGTGTGATAGGCTCTACGTTCAAATACAACGGGTGCAAAACAGTTGCACACGCGGAATACTCAGGTTAAACTTGACGAGCCTAGCATATAACAGATATGGCCTCGGAACACGGAGACCGAAAGGTCGAGCGTGAATCATATAGTAGATATGATCAACATAGTGATGTTCACCATTGAAACTACTCCATCTCACGTGATGATCGGACATGGTTTAGTTGATTTGGATCACGTAATCACTTAGATGACTAGAGAGATGTCTGTCTAAGTGGGAGTTTTAATATGATTAATTAAACTTAAAATTATCATGAACTTAGTACCGATAGTATTTTGCTTGTCTATGTTTCTTTGTAGATAGATGGCTCGTGTTGTTGTTCCGTTGAATTTTAATGCGTTCCTTGAGAAAGCAAAGTTGAAAGATGATGGTAGCAATTACGGACTGGGTCCGTAACGAGGATTATCCTCATTGCTGCCTGAAGAATTACGTCCCGAAGCACCGCTGGGTGCCAGGCTGCTGCGAGAGCAACGCCGAAGTTGTGAGCGTCTGGCGAGCAAAGCCGATGAGTACTCTATAGTTCAGTGTGCCATGCTTTACGGCTTAGAACCGGGTCTTCAACGACGTTTTGAACGTCATGGAGCATATGAGATATTCCAGGAGTTGAAGTTAATATTTCAAGCAAATGCCCGGATTGAGAGATATGAAGTCTCCAATAAGTTCTATAGCTGCAAGATGGAGGAGAATAGTTACATCGGTGAACATATACTCAAAATGTCCGGGTATAATAATCACTTGATTCAACTGGGAGTTACTCTTCCGGATGATAGTGTCATTGACAGAATTCTTCAATCATCGCCACCAAGCTACAAGAGCTTCGTGATGAACTATAATATGCAAGGGATGACCAAAACAATTCCCGAGCTCTTCGCAATGCTAAAAGCAGCGGGAGGTAGAAATCAAGAAAGAGCATCAAGTGTTGATGGTCAACAAGACCACTAGTTTCAAGAAAAGGGCAAAGGAAAGAAGAAGGGAACTTCAAGAACAGCAAGAAAGTTGCTGCTCAAGAGAAGAAACCCAAGTCTGGACCTAAGCCCAAACCGAGTGTTTCTCTGCAAGCGGTGGACCTTTGAAGCGGAACTGCCCCAAGTATTTGGCGGATAAGAAGGATGGCAAGGTGATCAAAGGTATATGTGATATACATGTTATTGATGTGTACCTTACTAATACTCGCAGAGTACACAGGTATTTGATCTGGTTCATTGCTAATATTTGCAACTCAAAGCAGGAACTATGGATTAGCGAAGATTGGCTAAGGACGAGGTGACGATGCGCGTGGGAAATGGTTCCAAAGTCGATGTGATCGCGATCGACGCTACCTCTACATCTACCATCGGGATTAGTTTTAGACCTAAATAATTGTTATTTGGTGCCGCGTTAAGCATGAACATTATATCTGGATCTTGTTTGATGCGAGGCGGTTATTCATTTAAAACAGAGAATAATGGTTGTTCTATTTATATGAATAATATCTTTTATGGTCATGCACCCTTGAAGAGTGGTCTATTTTATTGAATCTCGATAGTAGTAATACACATATTCATAGTGTTGAAACCAAAAGATGCAGAGTTGATAATGATAATGCAACTTATTTGTGGCACTTGCCGTTTGGGTCATATCGGTGTAAAACGCATGAAGAAGCTCCATCTTGATGGACTTTTGGAATCACTTGATTATGAATCACTTGGTACTTGCGAACCGTGCCTCATGGGCAAGATGACTAAAACGTCGTTCTCGGAACTATGGAGCGAGCAACTGATTTGTTGGAAATCATACATCCGATGTTTGTGGTCCAATGAATGTTGAGGCCTTGGCGGTATCGTTATTTTCTCACCTTCACAGATGATTTGAGCAGATATGGGTATATCTACTTAATGAAACACAAATCTGAAACATTTGAAAAGTTCAAAGAATTTGGAGTGAAGTGGAAAATCATCATAACAAGAAAATAAAATTTCTACGATCTGATCGTGGAGAAGAATATTTGAGTTCTGAGTTTGGTCTACATTTAAAACAATGCGGAATAGTTTAGCAACTCACGCCACCCGAACACCACAGAGGAATGGTGTGTCGAGCGTCGAATCGTACTTTACTTGATATGGTGCGATCTATGATGTCTCTTCTGATTTACCGCTATCGTTTTGGGGATATGCTTTAGAGACGGCCACATTCACGTTAAATAGGGCACCATCAAAGTCCGTTGAGGCGACACCTTATGAACTGTGGTTTGGCAAGAAACCAAAGTTGTCGTTTCTTAAAGTTTGGGGCTGCGATGCTTATGTGAAGAAACTTCAACCAGATAAGCTCGAACCCAAATCGAGAAATGTGTCTTCATAGGATACCCAAAGGAGATGTTGGGTACACCTTCTATCACAGATCTGAAGGCAAGATTTTCGTTGCTAAATTGGGATCCTTTCTAGAGAAGGAGTTTCTCTCGAAAGAAGTGAGTGGGAGGAAAGTAGAACTTGATGAGATAATCAGATCTGCTCCCTTATTGGAAAGTAGTTCATCACAAGAAACGGTTCTGTGACAACTACACCAATTAGTGAGGAAACTAATGATATTGATCATGAAACTTGAGATCAAGTTACTCTGAACTTACCGTGGGTCAACCAGAGTAAAATCGCACCAGTGGTACGGTAATCCTATTCGGAAGTCATGTTACTTGACCATGGCGAACCTACAAACTATGAAGAAGCGATGGTGAGCCCAGATTCATAAAATGGCTGGAAGCCATGAAATCTGAGATGGGATCCATGTATGAGAACAAAGTATGGACTTTGGTTGACTTGCCGATGATCGGAAAGCCATTGAGAATAAATGGATCTTTAAGAAGAAGACCGACGCCGATGGTAATGTAATCGTCTATAAAGCTCGACTTGTTGCGAAAGGTTTTCAACAAGTTCAAGGGGTTGACTACGATGAGACTTTCTCACCAGTGGCGATGCTTAAGTCTGTCGAATCATGTTAGCTATTGCGCATTTTATGATTATGAAATTTGGCAAATGGATGTAAAACTGCATTCTTGAATGGATTTCTAGAAGAAGAGTTGTATATGATGCAACCAGAAGGTTTTGTTGATCCAAAGGGTGCTAACAAAGTGTGCAAGCTCCAGCGATCAATTTATGGTGCAGTGCAAGCCTCTCGGAGTTGGAATAAGCGCTTTGATAGTGTGATCAAAGCATATGGTTTTATCTGAGACTTTTGGAGAAGCTTTGTATTTACAAGAAAGTGAGTGGGAGCTCTGTAGCATTTCGATATTATATGTGGACGACATATTATTGATTGGAAATGATATAAAATTCTGGATAGCATAAAGGATACTTGAATAAAAGTTTTTCAATGAAAGACCTCGGTGAAGCTGCTTACATATTGGGCATCAAGATCTATAGAGATAGATCAAGGCGCTTAATTGGACTTTCACAAAGCACATACCTTGATAAAGTTTTGAAGAAGTTCAAAATGGATCGAGCAAAGAAAGGTTTTTACCAGTATTACAAGGTGTGAGATTGAGTCGGACTCAATGCCCGACCACAGCAGAAGATAGAGAGAAATGAAAGATGTTCCTATGCTTCAGCCATAGGCTCTATCATGTATGCAATGTTGTGTACCAGACTGGACGTATGCTTAGCAATAAGCTTGGCAGGAAGGTACCAAAGTAATCAAGAGTGGATCATTTGGACAGCGGTCAAGAACATCTGAAATACGAAAAGGACTAAGGATATGTTTCTCGTATATGGAGGTGACAAAGAGCTAGTCGTAAATGGTTACGTCGATGCAAGCTTTGACATCGATCCGGACGATTCTAAATCGCAAACCAGATGTGTGTTTTATTAAGCGGTGGAGCTGTCGGTTGGTGCAGTTCTAAACAAAGCGTCGTGGCGGGATCTACATGTGAAGCGGAGTACATAGCTGCTTGAAGCAGCAAATGAAGAGTCTGGATGAAAGAGTTCATTTCCGATCTAGGTGTCATACCTAGTGCATCGGGACCAATGAAGATCTTCTGTGACAATACTGGTGCAATTGCCTTGGCAAAGGAATCCAGATTTCACAAGAGGACCAAGCATATCAAGAGACACTTCAATTCCATTCGGGACCAGGTCCAAGTGGGAGACATAGAGATTTGCAAAATACATACGGATCTGAATGTTGCAGACCCGTTGACTAAGCCTCTTCCACGAGCAAAACATGATCGGCACCAAGACTCCATGGGTGTTAGAATCATTCTTGTGTAATCTAGATTATTGACTCTAGTGCAAGTGGGATCTTGAAGGAAATATGCCCTAGAGGCAATAATAAAGTTATTATTTATTTCCTTATATCATGATAAATGTTTATTATTCATGCTAGAATTGTATTAACCGGAAACATAATACATGTGTGAATACATAGACAAACATAGTGTCACTAGTATGCCTCTACTTGACTAGCTCATTAATCAAAGATGGTTATGTTTCCTAACCATAGACATGTGTTGTCATTTGATTAATGGGATCACATCATTAGGAGAATGATGTGATTGACATGACCCATTCCGTTAGCTTAGCACTTGATCGTTTAGTATATTGCTATTGCTTTCTTCATGACCTATACATGTTCACGTAACTATGAGATTATGCAACTCCGTTTACGGAGGAACACTTTGGTACTACCAAACGTCACAACGTGGCTGGGTGATTATAAAGGAGTACTACAGGTGTCTCCAAAGGTACATGTTGGGTTGGCGTATTTGAGATTAGGTTTTGTCACTCCGATTGTCGGAGAGGTATATCTAGGCCTTCTCGGTAATACACATCACATAAGCCTTGCAAGCATTGCAACTAATAATTTAGTTGTGAGATGATGTATTACGGAACGAGTAAAGAGACTTGCCGTAACGAGATTGAACTAGGTATTGGATACCGACGATCGAATCTCGGGTAAGTAACATACCGATGACAAAGGGAACAACGATGTCGTTATGCGGTTTGACCGATAAAGATCTTCGTAGAATATGTAGGAACCAATATGGGCATCCAGGTTCCGCTATTGGTTATTGATGAGAATAGTTCTAGGTCATGTCTACATAGTTCTCGAACCCGTAGGGTCCGCACGCTTAACGTTTCGATGACAGTTTATTATGAGTTTATAAGTTTTGATGTACGAAGGTTGTTGAGTCCGGATGTGATCACGGACATGACGAGGAGTCTCGAAATGGTCGAGACATAAAGATTGATATATTGGAAGCCTATGTTTGGACTTGGAAGGTTCCGGATGAAAACAGGATTTTATCGAACACCGGGTTACGGAACCCCGGGGTCAATGGGCCTTGATGGGCCATAAGGGAGAAGAGGAGGGCAGGCCGCCCCTCCCCTCTAGTCCGAATAGGACAAGAGAGAGGCGGCGCCCCTTCCCTCTCCCTCCCCAAGACCTAATCCAACTAGGAAGGGGGAGTCCTACTCGGTGGGAGTAGGACTCCTCCAGCGCCTCCCCTAGGGCCGGCCGCACCCCTTGCTCCTTTATATCTGAGGCGGGGGGGCACCCGGAGACACACAAGTTGATCTCGTGATCGTTCCTTAGCCGTGTCGGTGCCCCCTCCACCATATTACACCTCGGTCATATCGTCGCGGAGCTTAGCGAAGCCTGCGTCGGTGGAGCATCATCATCGTCCCACGCCGTCGTCTTGTGGAACTCATCCCCGACGCTTTCTTGGATCGGAGCCCGGGATCGTCATCGAGTTGAGCGTGTGCTGAACTTCGGAGGTGCCGTCGTTCGGTACTTGGATCGGTCGGATCGTGAAGGCGTCGACTACATCAACAGCGTTGTTATAACGCTTCGCTTACGGTCTCACGAGGGTGCGTGGACACACTCTCCCCTCTCGTTGTTATGCCATCACCATGGTCTTGCGTGTGCGTAGGAAATTTTTTGAAATTACTACGTTCCCCAACACGGACATATGTTCCTTGGAAGTTGTCAAGGAAGGCTTCTTCCAAGTCTTCCCAGCTGCCTATGGAATTTTCAGGCAGGCGGTTTAACCAGTGCCGATCTGGCCCTTTTAGCTTTAGTGGGAGGTATTTAATGGCGTGGAGGTCGTCTCCACGGGCCATATGGATGTGGAGGATAAAATCTTCTATCCGTACCACGAGGTCGGTTGTTCCGTCGTATGATTCAATATTGACGGGTTTGAATCCTTCGGGGAATTCATGACCCATTACTTCATCAGTTAAGCAAAGAGGGTGTGCGGCGCCTTTATGTTGGGCCACACTGCGAGGTAACTCCGAAGGAGTCCATTTGCGGTTTTCGGCCCGGGCGTGGCTAGGTTTGTCACGTCCGAATAGGTAGCCATCGTCGCGTGTCGAGGCATGCCCTCGCGATCCGTAGATCGATCTTGCGTGTCCTGCTCTACTGTCCAAGTCCCGTCGAAGGTCGTCTGTACAACCATGAGTTGTGCTATTCTTGCCTTTACGGCGAGGTGGGCGGTCTGGTGTTCGGCTTGAGTTGCCTCTTTCTCCGGACAGAGTTGTCGATGACCTGCCGCATTGTGTGATGATGGTACGGGCTCCAACGCCTCGTCATCGAACTGAGGTAGCAACCTATGCTTCGGGTAGCTTTTGGCAGGGCCGCTAAGGCCGTATTCTTCGGCGGCCAGGACTTTGGTCCATCTATCGTTGAGTAGGTCTTGGTCAGCTTGAAGCTGCTGCTGCTTCTTTTTCAGGCTCCTTACAGTAGCTATTAGCTTGCGCTTGAAGCGCTCCTGCTCGAGGGGTTCTTCGGGTACGATGAAGTCTTCGTCGCCGAGGCTTACCTCATCTTCGGAGAGCGGAAGGTAGTTGTCGTCCTCCGAATTGTCACTGGGCAGGGCCTGTTCATCGGGGCTGGCTTGCCCGTTTTCTTGTTCCTCCTGTTCGGATCTTGCTCCAACAGGGTCTTCATTTTTTTCGGCATCGTCCGGAGTACTATTTTCTCCGGTGCCAGCGTTGCTGCGATGTGACTTAGAGCGGCATTTAGGGCGCCGGTACTTAGACTGTGTCTCAGGAGGTTTATTCTCAACTGAATCTTCTTTGTCATCATCGCTAGCTTTTTTAGGTGTATCAACCATGTACACGTCGTACTAAGAGGTGGTCGTCCCACGTCCAGTGAATGGCGGGTCTTGGCCTTGCTCCTTGTCGGCATCGTTGTCTATACCGTCGATGTCTTCGGAGCCATAATCAAGCATGTCGGTTAAGTCCTTGATAGTGGCTATGAAGTGGGTGGCGGGTGGAAAGCAAAATTCTCCATTATCAGCCTCTAGCTCGAACTGGACATAGTTCGGCTGTGAGTCCCCCGCCAAGGACAGGTTTTTTAATGAATTTAGCACATCGCCGAAGGGCGAGTGTTGGAAGATATATGTGACGCTGAACTCGAAGATTGATAACCGATCCAGCTCTGCGCCCGCAGGCGTGCGTGGCTCGGAACTTATAGCCGGAGACGAGCCCGAAATTCCGTTGACGCGGACATTGCAAGGTGTTGAGTCCGTGTGCAGCTCCAACGCCGCGGATTCTGCGGCTTCGGATGGCGCAATCTGCTCCGGATCTAAGGTCGTAGCAGTTACAGGAACCATCTCCTGAATATGGTTCGATGATAGATCTAAGTCATGTTCATCAGAGCGAGGGGGAGCGATCGCCGTGGTCTCAAATCCGTTGAAGATCGGGTCTCCATGGATATCGGCGACGTAGTTCAAGCTTCCAAATCTGACCTGGTGGCCAGGGGCGTAGCTATCGATCTGCTCCAGATGGCGAAGCGAGTTGGCCCGCAGTACGTAGCCGCCGAATACGAAAATCCGTCCGGGGAGGAAGGTTTCTCCTTGGACAGCGTCACTATAGACGATCGAAGGGGCCATCAAACCTTTCATCAACGGCACAGTGGAACTCTCAATGAAAGCACCACTGTCGGTGTCAAAACCGCGGATCTCGGTAGGGGTCCCAACTGTGCGTCTAAGGTCGATGGTAATAGGAGGCGAGGGACACGATGTTTACCTGAGTTGGGCCCTCTCTATGGAGGTAATACCTACTTCACGCTTGATTGATCTTGATGAATATGAGTATTACAAGAGTTGATCTACCACGAGATCGTAATGGCTAAACCCTAGAAGCCTAGCCTGTATGACTATGGTAATGAGCATATCCTTTCCGGACTATACCCTCCGGTTTATATAGACACCAGGGGGATCTGGGGTTACATAGAGTCGGTTACATAGGAAGGAACCTTCATAGTTGATCGCCAAGGAGAGTCCTATCCAACACGATGCAGTCTTGACCTTCATGTCTTCATTACCATCGGTCAGGCCCATGGATAACAGGCCGGACGCCCGAGGACCCCTTAGTCCAGGACTCCTTCAATGGGAGAGAATGAAACATTGTGCTGGCGAGAATCAAGAAAAGATAGGAGAGCTCCTTTGAAGTTGGTGAGATGGTTTGTCTCACATTGTAGTCATTCAGACATACTTCACTCAATATACATAGATGCATCACCACTCTAAATTCTGTGTCCCTGTTAGAATTCTAGAAAAGGTAGGAGATATCTCTTACAGGCTCCTGCTCCCTCACAAGTGTCAACTGCATCCTACTCCCTCTGTTCCTAAATATATTAACGTTTTGGCAGTTCAAATAGGAATTGAGGGAGTACATGTGAGCCAACTCAAGAAGCACATGGGTCCAACTGGAATACTCAACCAAGACCCGCCCTTGGTCAACACTAATGGCGCTATACTCTTGGAACCAGAGGTTGTTCTACAGAGGAAACTATTTCCTAAAATTCAGGAAGACATAAGCATCAATATGGTGCAATGACACATCAAATGGACATATCTTCCCGTCAAAGAAGCCACCTAGGAGGATGCCATTTTATTCAATAATTTTCCTCTAGATTCGGACCAGTGAACAGGTCTAATTTCAACTAGGGGGGGGAGAGAGACTGTGAGGCCCAAGTCTGATCTGAAGAACATGACAACTAATGGAGTTCGGTTAAGTTCAAATGAGTTGTCGTTTACTCTAAGACGTCCATCTACGATCTACTGGCGTACGTCCACTTACCGCTTTGTGGGGGCGGGGTGAGCAAGATGACATCGATCTCTGATCTAACGGTTAAGATTCGTCAACGGGCCATTGTTTAGCTTCCGGCACAACCACTACTTGGTTGTGTCTACCTGCTCACCTCCTTTACTTGTTCTTGGATATGTAAGGCTATAAAGCAACTATTCTAAAGTCTTGTATGGCATACTTGATGTGTAGGGTTGAACCCTGGCCGCCAGTGTCACTGGTGCCTATAGGTGTACCTGAGATTGCACCGAGTTCTTGCCATTGTACTCTGAAAGAGCTACTTTCTTCTTTGAATTTTGTGTTGACCAGAGAACACCCTGAACCTGTCAATGTCTCCTGCATCTTCATGATTGTGTGTATACAACATGCAATCTATTCGACATTGTTTGACCAGGCACCTCTCTGACGCTATTGTGCGAGGTGATGTTTCTATAACAGTTAGGGCTCATCAAATAGCGATTCTATCCACAAACTTCTAATAAGCCAGCACGTATGATTGCTAGCGGGCCTTGGTGCTTGGGAGACTCACCAAAGCCATCCTTTGTGTTTGACGATGTACCTCGTGGCATGGCCGCCGATTTGGTCAAATCCATTTGTCTAATGGAATGCAATGTGTTCCAGTTAAAAAGACAGATAATATATTAGGAGTTTAGCTCGGGTGGCTGAGTTAAACAAGTTTAGTAAATTAGGATGTGGGGGTCGTTTCGTTTGATTCCTAGCCATACTTTGTCGCATATTGAGTGGGTGTTTGGTTCAAGTCACATCTTAGATAAGATTCTTTTTGTGAAAAATAAACCCGGCATGCCATATGCACAAAAACGTGAGAATATTTTCTTAGGCAATCCGTAGTGTGGCTAAGAGTTTGTGAACCTAAAGTTAGACATGATTAGCAAAATTTGAGTGGCAAACTATGTCAAAATTAGCCTCAAACCAAACAGGCCCGTAATTTAAGAGTTCAATGACCGTCTAAAAGAAGTTGAGCAAGTTGGGTAGCCCATAAGCTGAGTGTAATTTATATACACATACTGTATATGTAAGTTTTATATAATACATCGAAATGAAACAAGTGGGGCCAAAACTTCCCATAGCCGGGCTAGAGAATTAGCATCGGGACAACAAGCGATTAATTAATCAATATGGCAAAAATTCCTACAACATGCGATTTCTCCTCTCGAAATACCAGTACCACTAAGCTAAACTAGAGTCGCTGTGCAGGCGTCCACTTATTTTCATCGGAGAATCTGCAGGTTCACGCGGCAAGCTCTGATTGGCCACGACAGGATAGCCAATCTCCCGCCTCACCCAATCCTGGTGGTGCCAAGCGATCCGCGGCCTCGCTTATTGTCGATATTTTCACACATCGCCTTATTAAGCAAACACCCTGCGGACCAACACACGCTAGCCAAGCAAGACCCGAGCAAGCCACACTCTCCAGCACCAGCAGGCCGGCGGCAAGCAGCGCAAGCACAGCAGCAAATGGCCACCATCAGCGCCGCCGCGGCGACCACCGTCGTCGCCCGTGCCGCGATCGCCAGGCCGCAGGCCCTAGGTACGTAGCGCTGCGTGCCGCTGTGCGTGTGTGTGTTCCATGTGCAGCGTTCACAGCCCAAGCCTGAGCTGAGCATAACTGTGCAGGTCTGCCCCAGCTGAGGACGAGGAGCGAGAGGGTGAGGTGCAGCTACTCCAAGGACGCCAAGGAGGCGACCCCGGCCGCCACCGTCCGCGGGGCCGGCGCGTCCCTGCTCGCCGCGGCGGGCGCGGTGACCGCGTCCGCGGGGCCGGCGCTGGCGCTGGTCGACGAGCGGATGTCGACGGAGGGCACCGGGCTGAGCCTGGGGCTGAGCAACAACCTGCTGGGGTGGATCCTCCTGGGCGTCTTCGGCCTCATCTGGTCGCTCTACACCGTCTACACCTCCGGCCTCGACGAGGACGAGGAGTCCGGCGGCCTCTCGCTCTAAGCCACGCATAGTCTTCTCGTCGTCTCATGTAATCCGCTCGCGAGCATCGCCATGATCGGTGTAATGTAATTCCAGAGATGGATATTTGTATCTAAGCGTTTCCATTCTGAGAGATGTTTCGCCGTCAGATGGTTTGCAAGCCCCCCTTGGAGACTCTCCGTCTCGCGACTTGGATGAATAAAACATCCAAGGGAAATTTCACGCACGCACAGATAGGCCCGAGTTCTCAGTAAAATTGCTGATCTGTGATGGTATGTGCCATTTTGGCCATATAGTTCCTTTGCTTCTAGTGTACATAACTTTACATCAGCTATTTGATCAGAACCATACAACTGAACATATATCAGATCACTGCAACAGAATATACCTTTTTGATCTACAACAAAATCTGTTAACGAATGTTGATTCTCAAGGTGCTCCAAGTTAGGTGGAAGAACTGGTGCCTACTCTAATGGTCAGCTGGTACTATCTTCAATATGATTGTCCTGAGATACAATCTCTTCAGCAGTAACTTCTATCTGTTCAGAGATGCTTAAGGTGTCCTCAGAAAAAAATTCAGTGTTTCCTTCGGACGAGCCACCAGTAGCATCAGTAACTTCTATTGGTTCAGTATCGCCAGTTACCACAATATTTTCAAGGTGTTGAGCTCTTGAACTGGTTTTCGAAGGCTCGTCAGGAGGGCTTGTGGCTGGATGAGAGATCAATATTACAGAACTTGATTGAATCTGGACACTGGATTGGTCCACATAAGATTCATCGGGGTGCTCATGACTTCTAGAATTCTGCGTGTTATCCTGTTCGTCATGGTATGATATGCCAAGTTTCTGTGCATGACTCAATCCTGGACAAACTCCCTAGCAAAAAGAAATATCGCAGTCAGAGAAGAAAAACGCACCTTCAACTTCAAACCAACATGTATACTAGATCGAAGTGACAAAAGATCTTAAAAGATCCGCTTGGTAAGTGTGGTATTCCTGTAGAATAGCACAAGTACCATAATAAACCATAAAATAAGGCCGACCATCTTTAGTTCTTGCATATTGAACACTCGAATGCAACACCAGATTAACACGGAAACCATGCATGGCATTCCAAAGTCCACTCCTAAACTACTCAGACAAAATATACATTCCACTGTTCAATCTCATCTTTCCTCACCTAGTGAAGGACCGGTAACAACAAGTGGGACGTTAATAACACAATTAAATGTGCTCCATGCAAACAGTTAATATATCATTATAGCAGATTCAATTTAAACATATTCCATTATCGTCCATTTTCTTTCTGCAGGGCAGAGAAGGTGCCTAAGAAAAGTTAATCAGAAATGTAGTAGAGCATACCTTGATGTAACTTCTTGTTGTGAACAAAACATTGGACAATGAATTTTGACTGGAAACAGTCCGTCTTTCATCAAACTGGGCACAGTTAGCACTTTGCTGTATACTGGAACCATCACCACTGCTGTAGCCACGGTCTCCAAAATGAAGGCAATGCTCATCTACCAAGGTTATTTCGGGAGTAGCAGGTAACAAATGGCCTTCTGTGCTGAATATGTATCTGCAGAGTCAACGATACATGGTAAGTTGGAATGTTACATCTGAATAAGCAACTGAACTCAATAACTCCACAGAGTCGTACTTACTTATATGGCCCATTTTCAACAATGTTATCAGGGCCTACAGCTAAATCAAAAAGAAGCCAGAGATATTTTACCTGCAATGTGTTCTTAGTTAGATTTAACTGGTACAGACATGAAAGACATGAAATGACTGTTTTTTAATTCATGTCAAGCATTCATACATATTATGATTCGGGAGAAGGGCCCGAGGAAATATAACATGCACATAAATTTTAGGAGACAAAGTAGATGATTATATTTCGTAGTTCGCCAGATCTAATCATAAATGTTAGGGTCTAGAGAAGAGATTGTTTTGAAGTTTATGGTTCACTCTCGTGTTAGTAGACTAAGATACCCTACAAGAAAAATGACTAAATGTTTAGAACTGGTGAAGAAATATAAGAGCATTTAGATCACTACTTTAGTGATCTAAACGCTCTTATATTTCTTTACAGAGGAAGTACTAAGTAGTTACCCATACGCATGCTAATCTCATTTGTAACAAACTGATCTAGGTGATGTGTGGCGCTGACCCACGAAAAAAATCATGCCAGCATTTCATCGGCAAAGAATATATTGCATATTTTGATATAAAATTACTTGCCGTTTCTGCAAGGAAAAAACTCTCCATGTGGTCATCCTGCTTGTGGGTTTCCACATCTGAAATGTGGCAGTAGCCGCAAGGACATTTAGCAGCATATTGAAGGCTTGCTAGTATATCCCTTCCAACATCAAGGTACCTGCAAATTTTTCATGGTAACAAAGTTATAGTTTTGCACTTAACTAAAAATCAACTGGTTCCCATCAGTATTAGCGAAGGTGAAAACTTCTTTTGTCCACATCAGCATCACATAAAAGAATCATACATGAAAAGCTTCACTCAGATCTCATGTCCCTTCAAGTGGTAAGAGCAACTGAATCTAAAAGATTGGTCTGTTTACACAAGAACAAACTATATCTTACTTGCAAAGAAACACACCTATAATCTCTGGTAGCCTTGAATAGCCAATATGTGCTTTCAATCAACTCAGGCCGCAGCGGGTAGCTCCTTTGTCCGTTCTATGAAACATTGGAACATATGAAATGGTGAGAATAAGAAAGTGGTAAATACTCTCATTTCATACAGTTTTGCTACGACCATATTTGTCTTTTAGAGTTGATAATTCCATTTGAAGTTCAAGGCTTGCGGTGTATCCGGCCAGAAGATTCGAGGACCAAAAATTATTAACCCATAAACGTATAAAATTTATTCGGTTACTCCATTACCTGAACAGTGGATGTAGCAAGATTAAACCCTTCTGGAGTGAACCCATATTTTTTCCAGACGCTAAAGAAGGCAGCATGTGTTCGAATGGCAGGATCGACATCTCCAGCTAAAACCTTAAATCTAAGTAGCATAAGCAATTATCTAAAATATGTGCTGCAGAGCTGGTATATGTTCTGATATATGAAGAACCCAAACCTGAAGTCCTGGCCAGAATGCCTGCAGACTATTGAATAGTGGCCAAACAGTAGCACCAGAATTCATATTTACCTCAATATACCTAACATGGAATTTTGAAAATTAGAAATCAAACTTGAACATTCAACAGGAAACAGCTGAAAAACTTACAATAGCATGAAAACATAAACTATCGGACCGTATATGCTGAGCAAGAAAAACATGATTGAACTTATGTAGTTGTACATTACAGTTTCATGTTATAGAGATCAAATTCCAACTTTGACCTTTAAAAAATACAACCTTGCAAAATGACCAAATATCCTCAAACAATGACATGATACTGGGACTTAACAGTGTTGAATACGATTTAAAAAGTAGTAATAGCATTTTTACCAAGGATCATGGTGGAGGTAGTGCATGGCAGCCTTGTAAGCCTCTTGAAATACATACAAGTATTCTTCATCTCCGAACAATAAATATGCCTGTTGATACAAAATAATAACTGTTAAAATCCATGGTAGGGAGGTCAAGAAATAGATTAAGAGAGAACCAACTAGATGATGAGCAGGGTTTTTGTCAAGCTATAGAATAAACATGTATCAAGGATTATTCAAAAATATCTGGCACACCTATCTTATTACATTCGATCGTACAATACTTTTTCCAAAAAACTAATATCTATGTTCTATATTATTTAGAGTTTTGGACACCTTCAGAACATATTCGTAGAACGAGTCGATGCTTGTGCCGATTCCTGCATCCTGCATGATGGTAATGGTGAATCTCTTCAGAAACTAAGAATGCAAAGGGAAAAAATTGAAAGTAATTATTTTGGTATTGTTAGCACGGCCCCCAGACAAGCAAAAGCAACGATACAACGCAGAACAAACATGTTTCCACTCACTGGGGTGACCAGTCATATCAATTTAATAAATAGACATAGTGAGTAGCATGGGACATGGTATTTATCCCAGACAGTGGTGCATGCCTACAGAAATGCCATGAGCTAGCTTCTTGTACACCAAAGAGTTATACGGCAAGAGAGTGCAGAAAAACACATTTGGTGGCTCAAAAATTGTCATACGAGGACAACAATTAATACCTTTTGTGTCCATTCACCAGTAAAGACATTTATATGGGCACCGACAAGGTTGAGTTTCGACCTGCGTGCCCATATCCCACGCACTGAATTTTTTGCAACTTGCTCAAAAACTGCGATAGGAGGAGTAGCAAATTTAACAAAGAATGATATAATGCACTAACAATAAGAAAGCGATACTACAAGATCAAAGCGCAACACTGATTCATATTGCCAATACTGACCAGTGTTATTAGTCAACCGACTCAAGACACCGAACTCCAATGTCAAAGTGCCGCCACCAGCCGTCGATGTTATCTGGAGTAACATCCAGATGTCAACAACAAATCTAATGTATGTTCATGTCCACTTAATAGCCAGGTAACTTGCTCGCGCTAGTTACAAGCATGAATACGAGAGATTAAGCAGGACATATGTGATGGTATTTATCGTCAAAAATTACTGAACATGAGCAGAGGAAATTCAAAAGTGATATAGAGGATTAGATGACACTCAGGTAATATGTTTAATGGTTACAAAATCAGTAGAATAACCATTCCAAAATTACTGAAGCAAAATGCATAAGCATTTTGGAACTCTCAGCAAATCTCAACATTATCGGTAATTAACATGTTTCTAGAGACGTTTCTCTTTGCAAAACTTTACAGCCAGCAAAAGGGAAGAAGAAAGAAGCTTGCCTTGCTTTCATCATCATCGACTCCATACAATAAATTAACAGATCCAAATGGAATACCTACAAGACAAAATGCACTAGTTAGGCAAACAATAGGAAATCAGAACACAATAAGAACTAAGAAACTTGAAAAGCCTTTTTGTTAAATCCATCATAAATGAGTGACTTGCATTCGTAAGGTGGCCTCGGAGGAGTTTGGAGTGTCTAGGGGAAGGAGAAGCGAAGATAAGGATACCTGGTGGTGAAATGACGATGTCCAGAAGGCGATTAAAGAGAAGAAAGATTGCTTCAGACGCCTATACCTGGATAGGAGTGCAGACAACATAGAGAAGTACAAGATGGCGAAGAAGGCTGCAAAGCGAGCTGTTGGTGAAGCAAGGGGTCGGGCATATGAGGACCTCTACCAACGGTTAGGCACGAAGGAAGGCGAAAGGGACATCTATAAGATGGCCAAGATCCGAGAGAGGAAGACAAGGGATATTGGCCAAATCAAATGCATCAAGGACGGAGCAGGCCAACTCTTGGTGAAGGACGAGGAGATTAAGCGTAGATGGCGGGAGTACTTCGACAAGTTGTTCAATGGGGAGAATGAGAGTTCTACCATTGAACTGGACGACTCCTTTGATGAGACCAGCATGCGTTTTGTGCGGCGAATCCAGGAGTCTGAGGTCAAGGAGGCTTTAAAAAGGATGAAAGGAGGCAAGGCAATGGGCCCTGATTGTATCCCCATTGAGGTGTGGAAAGGTCTCGGGGACATAGCGATAGTATGGCTAACCAAGCTTTTCAACCTCATTTTTCGGGCAAACAAGATGCCAGAAGAATGGAGACGGAGTATATTAGTACCAATCTTCAAGAACAAGGGGGATGTTCAGAGTTGTACTAATTACCATGGAATTAAGCTGGTGAGCCATACAATGAAGCTATGGGAGAGAGTCATTGAGCACCGCTTAAGAAGAATGACAAGCGTGACCAAAAATCAGTTTGGTTTCATGCCTGGGAGGTCGGCCATGGAAGCCATTTTCTTGGTACGACAACTTATGGAGAGATATAGGGAGCAAAAGGACTTGCATATGGTGTTCATTGACTTGGAGAAGGCCTATGATAAGATACCGCGGAATGTCATGTGGTGGGCCTTGGAGAAACACAAAGTCCCAGCAAAGTACATTACCCTCACCAAAGACATGTACGATAATGCTGTGGCAAGTGTTCGAACAAGTGATGTCGACACTGATGACTTCCCGATTAAGATAGGACTGCATCAGGGGTCAGCTTTGAGCCCTTATCTTTTTGCATTAGTGATGGATGAGGTCACAAGGGATATACAAGGAGATATCCCATGGTGTATGCTCTCTGCGGATGATGTGGTGCTAGTTGACGATAGTCGAACGGGGGTACATAGGAAGTTAGAGTTATGGAGACAAACCTTGGAATCGAAAGGGTTTAGGCTTAGTAGAACTAAAACCGAGTACATGATGTGCGGTTTCAGTACTACTAGGTGTGAGGAGGAGGAGGTTAGCCTTGATGACGGTGGTACCCGTAAGGACACCTTCGGTTTTGGGGTCAATCTCATGGGAGGATGGGGTATTGATGAAGATGTGAACCATCCAATCAAAGCCGGATGGATGAAGTGGTGCCAAGCTTGCATTCTCTGTGACAAGAGAGTGCCACAAAAGCTAAAAGGCAAGTTCTACAGACGGCGGTTCGACCCGCAATGTTGTATGGTATTGAGTGTTGGCCGACTAAAAGGCGACATGTTCAACGATTAGGTGTGGCGGAGATGCGTATGTTGAGATGGATGTGTGGCCACACGAGGAAGGATCGAATCCAAATGATGATATCTGAGATAGAGTTGGGGTAGCACCAATTGAAGAGAAGCTTGTCCATCATAAATGCGAGATGGTTTGGGCATATTCAGCAGAGAGGCCTCCGAAGCTCCGATGCATAGCGGACGGCTAAAGCGTCATGGAGAATGTCAAGAGAGGCGGGGTAGACCGAATTTGACATGGGAGGAGTCCGTTAAGAGAGACATGAAGGATTGGAGTATCACCAAAGAGCGAGCTATGGACAGGGGTGCGTGGAAGCTTGCTATCCATGTGCCAAAGCCATGAGTTGGTTGCGGGATCTTATGGGTTTCACCTCTAGCCTACCCCAACTTGTTTGGGACTAAAGGCTTTGTTGTTGTTGTTGTTGTTGCATCATAAATGAGTGAGCGAGAGATGCAAGGGGAAATTTCTTATCCAAACCAATTTGGCATATGTTTCTACCTGTGGCCATCGAAAGTGGCATTAAACACCAGTGATGCGGTGAAACCGGTTCAACAACAGCCAAACTCCAGTGGCAAATCCAGCATGTTGCCAAGTCACATATAAGATATTTTCCTTTTTATAAATTTGTGAAGTGTGTGTGCATGCTCGCATTATGAGTGTGCCTTCCATGTGTTTTCACATGTATGTGAGTGCGTATTGTTAAAATGAACATGATTTTCCTTGTAATTAGGTCTAGTACCACCACCCTGGCAAGTGAAAAATAATCCAATGTCTGATGTACTGATGGAATACATAACATATTCCATTACAAAAAGATACAAATAGACAGAGTAGTGAACCTGTAGGAGTGTCAAATGCAGGTAACAGCCTCTGGGCCAAGTCAACGGACAAATGAAGTAACTGATCATCATAAGACTCGATCTTCATACCCTGTCAATCAATAGTTAATACTGGAATACTTGAGCCATATCTATGTTCAGTTTTTTTGCAAAATAAAATAAAATAAGTAAAATTCCAGTCATTCAAACTGATGCAGATATTTATTGGTAGATCGCAGCACTTGAACCATGCATGTGATGACAAAAAGAAAGTTGTATATATACTTTCTCCACAAGGCATGTTTCACACGCTGTCATGCTTCTTTGTGCTCCGCCACTTAGAAATATGTATCCATTTATGGTCACACTTTTGTAGTTCAGACTGAGAAAGTTAAAGTGGAAGCATTATCTAACCTTGTTACATTTTTACTGGTTTCATATCGTATTGACTCTGCACACTTGATAGTTGAACAAATAAGGTGAACAGAGTTTAGTATGATGAAGCGTTCTTTGGTCACTTTCTCCTCTTTTTACAGTGGGTTATTTTTCTTTTTAATGAAAACATTTTCTTCATTACATGTGGGTGCTTTTAGTGAAACGTGGCAAACTAAAGAAAAAACTGACACGTGACCACGCCTATTACTTAATGCATCACATTCAGCCATTGTAATATTACAAAATAATCTCAAACAAAAAACAGAAGTGTTGAAACTGGGATACAGATGGTCTAGAGGGACTAAAACTAAAATATTCCGCATGGTTATTCCCAAGTAATAAGTTACAGTTTGGTGTCAAAAGTAGGCATACATATTATCAATATGGTCTTGCAAATTTCAGTTCAAAAAAATGGTCTTACATTAGTAGCTTTGTTTTGCACCACAGCTGCTGCTTCAGTAAGATTTTTATGCTGTACTAAAGTATATATTATAGTTTATATCTATAAGTGTATACTTTTCATGTCATACTAAAAGTGATGTTATCAGGGAATAGTTAAGAACATAAACAGTCACAGCAAAGATGAGATAGGATCGAGTAGACATACGGTGGCATAGTCACTGGCAATCAGGTGAGCTGATAACAGACCCCCAAGTATACGTATATTGGTTTCAAAAACTGAGACAGTTTTGTTCTGCATGCACAGAGGAAACATGATTACTCAAATGGTGTGAGTTCTAAACAACAATCAAGTGTTAATAAACAGAATCATAAATGCCATAAGGAAGAAACATTCTGATTTGTACATGCTGAAATTCAGACGAAAAAACAAGTACGCTAAGTAAAAGTAGAACAATCAAATATAACGAATTAACGGGGTACCTACATAATAGATATGGTATGTTTTTCATAATCAAATTGCAATGCCCCAAAAAGGGCATGCTACTTCACAGCACACTGATATGTTTTACATAATCAGAATGCAAGGCTCCAAAAAGGGTATTGCTACTTCATGTCATCATTTGCGAAGTAGATCAACAAATTCATTGAGATAATAATAATTTAATCAGCAAGCAGTTGTTTTGCTGCCCAGCAGAAATTAAGATATGAGAGTACTTCATTTTCTTTGCTATTTACTGGATACATTTTCTTAACTCAGAAACTAACAAGCAAAGAATAAAATGCATTTAATTAGATCTGTAATTAGTGAAACCAGATTCACTAAATGTCACTCATGTTTACTTACGATATCAAAGCGGACGTTCTTACCAACCCACTCCACACCAGCAGCAAATCTCTCCTTATCACCTAGTAAAGCCAGAGTGTCCAAAGAGTCGATCTGTTCAACAATGTTTGTTCATGATTAATGATAATCCACTAAAGTAACAGATGTTTGCAAAAATAGTGATGAACCAGTTTGCTAGTTCTTACAAGAGTAAGTGCATAACCACCAAGGGAGTCTTCCCCTTGACAACTCAACGGTCGCAACTCATCAAGTGGAAAAGCATGTTGCATGTACCCATCAAATGCATGATAAAACATATCTTTCACCTGCATAAAAATATATACTTCTGTCTGTTAGCATTTCAACAAAGTTTAGGTCAATACAGGGCATTAAAAACTATGCTAGCTTGTTCTTATCTATACCACCCAAACGGGCAGATCCAATTCATCACGGCCATCAAACCATGCCAATCCAACAACCTAGATTGCTCCAATGGTGAGCTTTCAACATGTTTGGCGTGCAAATAATATTATACCAAATATCAACTCATGTGCTAATCACATAATTAATACCTAACTATATACTACCTATCAGTATTGATGTGCATTAACTTTCTCTTAATATCAACGTGCATTGCACGTGGACATTTACTAGTGCCATTTAGAGACTCTCAAGTTATTGCCACTACTGCCGGCCAAGGTAATATACTGTTACAAACATGATCGGTTAACAAGTTAATACGCGATGTTATCTTGGTTGAGTACAAGAGTAAGACATATACTTGGAATCCTGGATAAATCAGATAACTGAACTGGCCTAAGCTGCAACTCGTAAAAAATGAGCTATAACTTGGATTATACCCCATATCCTGCCATTGGGAGCATCATCAGAATGTGCCTCGCACAAGGCACAAAAAATTCAGAGCCTTACCCCAGAAATGCTTCATTACAAGATAAATTTAAGAAGGCATGGAAAAAAGAAAGTGAAGTCTTTTTCTCAAAACAAGGCAACCTCAAAAGCACCAGAAAGTTGAGGCAACTTGAGGCCCAAAAATGGTGTGGTCCAGTGAAATTCATAAAATGATCCGTCCAGTAAAATTCAATGGACATGCTCACAAGAGTGCCTTTGTAATTTGTAATTGGGATAGGGTGTAGGGACAGTTGCTTCAAGTCCTAAACGGTACCTCTGATGACACAATCTTTATAACTAATAACATGTGCCAGTGTGTATCGGGAATGCCAAATCCAAAACTGAGCTGTGGTCTTTTTTTTTCACTCAAATCTATATCTATATCTATACCTATATATATATACCTATACCTACTAATAAAGGGAGGTGATATTCTTGGTTTGGTACCAAAGTTTCTTACATTTATTTGTCCGCCATACTGGTTTCGTCCACTTTCATTTTCTATTTTTGTTTCGTCCGCTCGCTTCGCCATATACGTGCACGTCGATCTATCCACAGCTGGCCCCTGGGCCGCGCGCAGTTTTCACATCGACCGAGTTGGTAGCTGGGATAGCACGGAAGTAGCAAAAAAATCGTTGCGGGTGGGGTTCGAACTCACGAACTTGCCTCCTATCCTAACCGCTGCAGCTACCTGAGCCAGCTAATGCTCGTGGTAGAGAGCTGGTTCATTCAAAAATTAAATAATACCACCTCGCTCCTGTACACAAAACTTCACCAATTTATATACATCGATGAGTTACGTCAACATCAGCAAGCCACCTAGATAAGAGGGTAAAGTGTGGCTCATTTATTCTAGGAACAAAGGAAAAGGGAAGAAAGAAAGACCCGATGGAGAAACTAACTCCACAAATTGTGATGCCCAATGAAGTCCACAAATTGTGATGCGTGGCTGCACAGGCCAATGAAAGAAAAGAAATAAAGACCCGATGGTGAAATAGAAAAGAAAGAATGACCTGTGGAGAAATTAACTCCAAAATTGTAATGTGTGGCTGCACATTGCCAATAAAAAAACCAGATGAAGAAATTAACTCCACAAACTGTGATGCGTGGCTGCACATGCCAACAAAAAATAAAAAGACCCGATGAAGAAATTAGCTCCACAAATTGTGATACGTGGTTGCACATGCCAATAAAAAAAAGATAAAGACCTGATAATGGCCACAACATTGTGGGAAGGTCTCAGTGGACATGCAATTAATAATGCGTCGTCAATATACATTTCTGCTAGACCTCGGCGTGCGCGCTCCTACTACCGTCGGGTGTCACCATTTGGGTGTTGTCGTGTTGTGCTGGTGGACGTTTTGGTGGACACCTCCCTGCCTCCGGGTGGCACCGTTCGAATGTTGTCATGCCGTGCTGATGGACATTTTGAAAAACGCGCCAATTATCTCTCCCAGTGCATCGCACGGGCACGTTTGCTAGTAAGCTTAAATAGCAGACATGCTCACAAACACAATCGAACAATGATAAAGGTTCCAGCAATACTGATGAATCTCCAAAAAAATGCGCGCTGACAGGGACAATAACAGTGCCTTATGGCATCTCACATCAGGCATGAAAAGACCAAAAGTGACGGTCATATGATACAGCTCTCAAATATGGTGGTTTCATGTGGTTTACTCCGCCCCAAGTAGTGAACTCTTGAAAGTCGATTCCTACAACACACGTTCTCCTGGAACAAACAGTGGGTGCGACGGAAGCCAGGAATCTAACAATTTTTCCAGGAATAAACTGTGGGTGCGGCAAAAGCCATGAATCTAACAATGTAATTAATCAAACCAAGTAAAGTGATCAATCCGGGGAGCCTAGCACCAGATTACCAAACCAGCTAGCAATCGAACTGAAGCAAACGACACCATTCAGCAAGCGAGCCGAACTGTAATGGAATCACGGAACTAGCTACACACTAAGCTAGGACGGGCTGCGCCTACGAGTGGCGGATCTGAGGGTGGGGCGGGGTACCTCGTCGCGTAGCAGGCGCGCCTCGGAAGGCGTGACGCCGTCTGCAACGGCGGCGCCGGGGAGCAGAGCGGCCGCGAGGATGGCGGCGGAGAGGCAGAGGAGGGCGGAGGCGCGGCCTTGGCGCCGCAGCCGCAGCCGCATCAGCTGCATCATGTTCGAGTTTGGGGACGGGCCCGAGAGACGAGGGGGAGCCCGGGAGGAGGGAGATAGGTGCCAGGACAGGGTACTCCGTCTACAGGAGACGTGTTTTTTTTTAAAAGATACGAGGAGACGTGTTCTGAAAAAACGGAAAACATGCCACCGTGCTATGCATGCTGATATTTGGCAGAATATTAATTGCATCTTGATATTAGATAGAATATCCTAAAAAAATACTCCCTCTTTAAAGAAATATAAGAGCATTTAGAGCAACTCCAATGGGGCGACCCATTCGTCCGCCGTTGTCCGTTTAGGTCGGCGTGGACAGAAAAGTCGGCCCAACGCGCCGAAACGGACGCGCGTCCGCTTTTTGTCCGCGGACGACCCATTCCCGGCCCATTTTTGAGTCGGGTTTGCGTCGGCGCGGACACGCGACGGACGCGCGCACACTCGCCCTCTCCTCCCCCGGGCCCGCTGGTCTGTGTCACATCGCCCTCCCCCATCCAACAGCAACCCATCGCCCTCCTCCATCCAACAGCAACCCTCGCCCTCCTCCTCCGTCCCCGACGCCGCCGCCCATTTTTGCCGACGACTCTGCCACCGTCGGGTTTCCACATCGCCCAACCACGCCGCCACTCCCACGCCGCCACCATCGCTTTTGCCGCCGGAGCCGATCGCTTCCCACCCCCACCCGCCAACCCCACACCACCACATAGCCGCCCCGACCAAGAAGCCGCCTGCCAGATCCTCACCGCACGCTCCTCGACACCGGCAGATAAAGAATGGTCCGCGCGCGCCGCGACTCCTTCGCCGCTCTCCTCGACGCCTATAAAGCTGTTCGACAGTTTGCCAAGGTACAAAATGGACTCAGCCGACGAGTTCTTTTTTCACAATTTCCTTTGCGACTCCGACGATTCGTCCTCCGATGACGAGGATGTGACGCCCCCGATTCAATCGTACACTAATCATACACGCAAATGTGTACGATCAAGATCAGGAACTCACGGGAAGATATCACAACACGACTCTAGACACAAACAAAATAATACAAGCTTTATATTACAAGCCAGGGGCCTCGAGGGCTCGAATACATAGCTCGATACACAAGAGTCAGCGGAAGCAACAATATCTGAGTACAGAGATAAAGTTAAACAAGGATGCCTTAAGAAGGCTAGCACAAAAATCAACGATCGAAGAGGCAAGGCCTCCTGCCTGGGACCTCCTAACTACTCCTGGTCTTCGGCGGCCTCCATGTAGTAATATCCGTCGGCGGTGACATCTGGCTCCAAGTATCCACCATCTGGTTGCATCAACCGGAAAGAAGCAAGAAGGGGAAAAGGGGTAGCAAAGCAACCGTGAGTACTCATCCAGAGTACTCGCAAGCATCAGATCTATACTAAGTATGCATCAGTATCAAATGGAAGGGTTGTATATGTGGACTGAACTGCAGAATGTCAAAATAGAGGGAAAGGCCTAGCCTATCGAAGACTAGCATCTTCAAGCAGCTCCAAGCGTCTTGCAGCATGTAGAAGAGTAATGAATAGCAGTTTATAATTATCAAACATGTTGTAACATTAATGCCCAGCGATCCTTCCTCGACTCACTGCGAGAAAGCAATCCCGAAGCCACATATCTCAAGTATCCATTTGTAGTTGTATAAGATCAGGATATAAGTTTGAACGTCCGTTACCGTGGACACGGCTATTAATAGATAATCTTCCCTGCAGGGGTGCACCACGTTTTCCAACACGCTCGATCACTCTGGCCGGACACACTTTTCTGAGTCAATGCCCGGCCTGGGAAGATCAACATGTTGCAACCCTACCTAGGCTCAGCAGAGAGGTCCCCGCCGATCTACATCCTAAGCACTCCGGGGTCTGGGCCCATCGCCCGTTCCACTCTGAATCGTTGCGTGCAGGGAGATCCAGGCCACCTCCACTGGGGCGCCGACCAGGCCGTGCCGCAATGCTGAACTCGACGTCTGACAAAGCTTCGGCTGATACCACGACGTCGAGGCCCATAACTATTCTCGCGTGGTGGTTGGTGCGTAAAGGCCAGAGGCCAACTCAGAACAAATACCCAAACCATAGTGTATTATTAGCTTGCGGAGACGAGCAGAGACTCACGATCAAAGTGACCCCATCGCCCCGTCTCGTGGACTTATGACAAGGGCCCATAATGCCCGGCTTGAAGGAAATATGCCCTAGAGGCAATAATAAAGTTATTATTTATTTCCTTATTTCATGATAAATGTTTATTATTCATGCTAGAATTGTATTAACCGGAAACATAATACATGTGTGAATACATAGACAAACAATAGTGTCACTAGTATGCCTCTACTTGACTAGCTCGTTAATTGAAGATGGTTATGTTTCCTAACCATGAACAAAAGAGTTGTTATTTGATTAACGGGATCACATCATTAGTAGAATAATGTGATTGACATGACCCATTCCATTAGCTTAGCACCCGATCGTTTAGTATGTTGCTATTGCTTTCTTCATGACTTATACATGTTCCTATGACTACGAGATTATGCAACTCCGCTTGCCGGAGGAACACTTTGTGTGCTACCAAACGCGTCAACGTAATCGGGTGATTATAAAGGAGCTCTACAGTGTCTCCAAAGGTACATGTTGGGTTGGCGATTTGAGATTAGGATTTGTCACTCCGATTGCTCTGGAGAGGTATCTCTGGCCCTCTTGGTAATGCACATCACATAAGCCTTGCAAGCATTGCAATTAATGAGTTAGTTGCGAGATGATGTATTACGGAACGAGTAAAGAGACTTGCCGTAACGAGATTGAACTAGGTATTGAGATACCGACGATCGAATCTCGCAAGTAACATACCGATGACAAAGGGAACAACGATGTTGTTATGCGGTCCGACCGATAAAGATCTTCGTAGAATATGTAGGAGCCAATATGAGCATCCGTGTTCCGCTATTGGTTATTGACCGGAGACGTGTCTCGGTCATGTCTACATTGTTCTCGAACCCGTAGGGTCCGCACGCTTAAGGTTTCGATGATGCTTATATTATGAGTTTATGAGTTTTGATGTACCAAGGAGTTCGAGTCCCGGATGAGATTGGGGACATGACAAGGAGTCTCGAAATGGTCGAGACGTAAAGATCGATATATTGGACGACTATATTCGGACATCGGAAAGGTTCCGAGTGGTTCGGTATTTTTGAGTACCGGGAGTTACGGAATACGGGGAAGAAGTATATGGGCCTTATTGGGCTTTAGGGAGAGGAAAGGCAGGCCGCCCCCCATCGACTAGTCCGAATTGACTAAGGGAGGCGGCGCCTCTCTTCCTTCTCTTCCCTCTTCCCTTCCTTGTCTCCTACTCCTACTACTTGGAAGGACTCCTAGTTGGACTAGGAAGGGGAATCCTACTCCTGGGAGTAGGACTCCCCTAGGGCGCGCTTAGAGAGGGCCGCCCTCCTCCTCCACTCCTTTATATACGGGCAGGGAGCACCCCATAGACACACAAGTTGATCTTCGTGGTCGTTCTCTTAGCCGTGTGCGGTGCCCCCCTCCACCATACTCCTCGATAATATTGTAGCGGTGCTTAGGCGAAGCCCTGCGACGGTAGACCATCAAGATCATCACCACGCCGTCGTGCTGACGGAACTCTTCCCCGACACTTTGCTGGATCGGAGTCCGGGGATCATCATCGAGCTGAACGTGTGCTAGAACTCGGAGGTGTCGTAGTTTCGCTGCTTGATCGGTCGGGCCGTGAAGACGTACGACTACATCAACCGCGTTGTCATAACGCTTCCGCTGTCGGTCTACGAGAGTACGTAGACAACACTCTCCCCTCTCATTGCTATGCATCACCATGATCTTGTGTGTGCGTAGGAAATTTTTGAAATTACTACGTTCCCCAACACGGCTGTGCCACGTCATTATCTTGCGGGTGCTCTCCGGGCCCGCCCGACTTTCACCAAGGTCTCAAGTAAAGTCATTATAACCGTCTGTCCAGACATCAAGGGGAAAACCCGATGAATCACCCCCGGTGGATACCACTCAATGTAATCATCAAGGTGAATGTAAGAGGGACCACCCTCGAGGTTCACTCTTGAGGTGTTGAACGACAGAGCCGTATCGGGATTGGTGAAAGAGGAAATCACCCTCGATGACCACGACCGAATAGCTACACTACAGAATTATCATCAGGAGCCCGTTATGAGGGATCACCCTCGGCACTTGATAGTAGCTCTGTAGAGTCGAGCAACAAAAGGGGTGTGACGTGATGTGAGGTGTCGGGCTCTGGTCGTCGATCACGTTGATCGAGTCGTCGATGATGAAGCAGGGGCAACAAGGACAAGGTGGGGGTCAGTGATGGATCACTAGCCAACCTATACTAAGCAGTTTAGGATAAGCAGGTAGGTAACAATAGCAGGTACAAAAGCAGGCTATGCATCAGAATAGGAGCAAACAATAACAGTAGCAAAATCTAATGCAAGCATGAGAGTATAGAATGGACGATATCGGGATGATCAAAGGGGGGGCTTGCCTGGTTGCTCAGACAATAAGGAGGGTCGTCGTCGACGTAGTCGATCACAGGGGCATCACCGGCAGTCTCGAGGTCTACCGGAGAAGAAGAGGGGGAAGAAACAGTAAATACACGCAAATATATGCACAACAAGACAATAAGCGGTGCTAGAGGTGTTCTAACGCAGGGTTACACGATACCGGTGAAGTGGGATAACATCCGGGAAAGTTTTCCCAGTTCCGGACGTCTGTTAGACAGATGAACCAGAGGGGAAAAGTTCAACGTTTTCTATGCTAGGGACGTGTGGCAGGCGAACGGACCGCGGGTTCAGATTCGTCTCGTCGTTCTGAGCAACTTTCATGTACAAATTTTTTTGATCTGTGCTACGGTTTATCTTATACTAATTTTCAGAGGTTTAAACAATTTGCTGAAAATTACAGGTTTTATTTTAATTCAAAAAAACATTAAGTGCAATTGCTATGGGTACACAGAGAGTGTACCCAGAGATGTGAAAGTGTGGCTGACAGTGGGGCCACACTGCTAAGTCAGCAGCTGACCAAGTCAACCTTATCTAAAAGAAAAAGTGTGCTGGGTCCACATGTCATGGACAGTAGTTTTAACTAGTAGTTTATTTTAAACAAAGGGTTAATTAAGTGGTGGGGCCCATGTTAGGGACAGTTTAACAGTTTAACATTTTAAACCATAGACATATTGGCCTAACTAATATGATTAGTGGGGGGGAGTAGGCCTAAATTAATTAACTGGCCGGCCAGCCCCACATGTCACAGGGCCATCCCGGCCTTTCTGGCAGGGCACGCACAGGCACCAGGTGCCGGCGGCCAGGACCAGCGGCGGCGAGCGCTGGTGATGGCGGTGGCTAGCAACAATAGCAATAGCAGAGGAGCAGTGGCAGCCGTGTGCGGCGGCAAAGAAGCGAAGATCGTGGCGGAGCGGCGAGACGACGGGTGCAGTGCAACCGGTAAAAAGCTGGAAGCGCAACGGTCGCGACGAGCGTGACGAGGGCGCACAGCGACTGCGGCTTCGGTCATAAGAACGAGCGGCGCGGATGCCGGTCTACACCGGTGAATCGAGGAGGGGAGAGGAGGAGCAGCCGCGGGAGCTCACAGGGGAGGTCGGGGCGACTCGAGGAGGTGCGGGGTGGCCGAAGATGAGCAGCCCGATGGCGACGACGTGTGGCTGGAGGTCGGGGCGGCCATGGACGGAGCGCGGGCGGAGCTCGAGGAAGACGGGTGCGGTGCAGTGTGGAGAGGAAGAAGACCGGGAGAGGCCGCGTTCGAGGGGGTTCGGCAGGGAAGAGGAGGTGACGGGCGATCCGATGGGGAGGCAGGCCGGCGAAGTCCACGGGCGGCGAAGCGGTCGTTAGCGCGCTGCCCCTGAACCAGATCCAATCGGTGGGGGTAGTAGGGACGAGGGAGGATCGTGCGGGAGGAGTGGGATCGTGGGTTAGGGTTTCAGGTGGATCGCCAAATAGGCGATGGGGAGAGGTGGGCGGCTTAGGTGGGTTGGCCGATGGGAGTGGGCCGAGGCTTAGGGGGAGCCAGGGGATCTTTTCCCCTTTTTTACCATTTTCCTTTTCTCTAATTTTATTTCTTTTATTTTCTAATAAAAGGATAGCTACTGTTTTGGATGGAAACAAGGCATCAAATGATTTTTGTTGAGTGTGAAACTTAGCAAAAAGTTCAGGCACAACAATGTGGTGTTGCCTAAAAGTTTCAGGGCCGATAGAATTGTTCAAGCATTTTTAGAAATTGAAAAGGCCAATTTTAAATTTTGCTGGACCACTAAATAAATTTTCAGGGGAATCTGGGAATTCAAAATAGGTTGGTTCCACCATGGAAAATATCCAGGGATTATTTGCCACACCTTGAACATTTTAGTTTTCATGTTTGACAAAATTTGAATTTTGACTTTAAACTCGGTTTTGAATTTGAATGCGATTTGGATCAAGCAGAGGTTAGCAATAGTAACATGATGACATGGCACCATTAACAGGGGATTACTATAGCATGATTATCCGGGCGTAGCAATTCTCCTCCACTACAAGAAATCTCGTCCCGAGATTTAAGGGGGTGTAGTAGGGGGAAAGACTCGAAAAGGACGGGGCTCAACACAAGATAGGTACCTGGGGGCTATCTCGCGACGTGGCATAGAGGTATCTCTCGAGTTGAAATTCAAGAAAGTCATCGAGAGCAAGGTAAGGAGGAGCAATAAGACGCTTCAAGCAGATGGACTATCATTCGATGTGTGGAACAGAGTGTGAAAGGGGTTCGGTGCATCAAGAATAAGTATTGCATCTGATAGCAGAATAGATCACAAGAAGGTGGCTCATGAATTAAATATGAAGCCAAGCGTGAGGAACAATTTTGGAAGACAGAGATGTACAGGAGAGTCAGGTTTCGATCCTGTGAAACTGTGGGTTATGGGCCCACCATGTGGGTTAACAGCAGGAAGGCGCTAATGAATTTACACGGTCATGATAGCAAGGCAGGTCAGAGTATCGCCTGTGAGTTATGTCGGCAACAACATCGGTACCAAGGGCGAGGGACGAAGGGAACCATTTTCCTGCTCGTTAAGACAAGCCGGACCAATAGGCAAAGTTCTCGTCCATCGGTGGCTACCGGAATGTCATCAACAATAGTAACAAGGTCTTACTGACAGAGTATGTATACCGAGGTGTTTACATAAGCAGGGAATTGTCAATGCTCAGTTATGATAGGTTTCAAGAAAGGCTAAACAAAACAATGGAAGGGAAAGTGTAGTCTCAAACCAGTTATCGGTGTTCTCGAGTGTCTAACAACTCAGAAACCATGGAGAATTGGAATCGGCGGTAAATAATAGTCGATGAAGAACTCATAAGAAGTTATGTAGTTCCGTGATATTCTCGAGACACCAGAGGGTAATACTCGAAGGTAGAACAAGATAGAGGTTGGGCAGGCGAAAAGACCTACAAAAGACAAGTACTTTAACTTGTCCGAGAAAAGGGATCAAAGAAGAACAATATAGTCAGAACCACGGTTGCAGATGACCAATTATAGATACAAGATGGACTTATCACAAGGGGATTATGATCATAACAAGAAGCTTCCATGATAAGTTCCACATCGGGTCCATGGGCATGAACACAAAGGTTCAAGGTCGACTCCCACTTCATCAATGCATAACTTTCTATTTACTTCTCGTCTTCGACAAAGTTGTAGAGTCAAACTTCACTAGTAAATAACTCAAGCTCGGAGTAGAGCATGATTGAGGAAGTAGAAGATACAATTTACCAAAGGCATTATGTATCCGAGGAAAAGCTCACAAGGTTACAGTATATGAAGGACGATGTCGGATAGAACCCCACAAAGGATCTGGTGGTTCACAAGGGATCTGATGTGAGCATCGGTACTCAACCAAAAGAAGAAAGAATGCAGGGATATCATATTATAGAAACAACTAACTAATTCTAAGCTCGAATGCAAAGGGGATTATGATTTCCAAAATCAAGGGATCAGGAGCAAATGCTCTGATTAAGTATGGATAAGTCAAAAAGAGTTAGGGGGTACAATCGACGGCAAATTGATTGGTCGAGAAACAGCTCAAGTTCGGCAAGACGTCTGAGCCGAAAAGATAATTTATAAGGACCAACTGAGGATTGCGTGCATTCGCACACATGTTGAAACAAGAGGATCATAATAAAAACCACAAATAATTTTCTTGAATATTGTTGGGCATATGGAAGTAACCATAATGTAAGCAGATAAGAAGGAACAAGCGCAATAGACTACTGAGGATTTTCGGAAGATCGAATAGCATTCCAAAGAATGTTGTGAAACACATGAACAACTGTGGACGAATGGATACTCGGCAAGCACGAGTAATATCCATAGGGGTATTCATGCGGAAAGGAACTGCAGGGCAGTAAGCATAAAGGGTTCTCAAAACATCGGAGAGTATTTCAGGACATATTGTAATAACAAGAGCAACTGGGGATGAAGGTATGAACGACAATGTAGGTAGTTACCCATAAGGATTTATCGGTGGTAGGGATCGCAGCGACGAAGGGTACAAGGGTCTCGAGAAAACATCGGAGAGTATCTTCAGAAACTTCTGGTGCACCAAGCATCGTCTGGAGTGAGGGGCTCTTCGGGAGAAGTATTTACAAGAACCTAGTGTTGTTAGCAAAATCGTTTAACCCAAATAGAATAGAGATCAGATTCCCAGAGTATAGACGAGGAGTAAAAGATACTAATACCACCCAATTGACGACGTGGGCCCGTAAGCCACATAGCCCTGTTAGTAACATAGTTTTTCAAAGACTAGACTCAACTTAGGCCAAGGAGTTGGAAAGGGGGATCCTATAGGCAGTCGGCTCTGATACCAACTTGTGACGCCCCCGATTCAATCGTACACTAATCATACACGCAAATGTGTACGATCAAGACCAGGGACTCACGGGAAGATATCACAACACGACTCTAGACACAAATAAAATAAGACAAGCTTTATATTACAAGCCAGGGCCTCGAGGGCTTGAATACATAGCTCGATACACAAGAGTCAGCGGAGCAACAATATCTGAGTACAGACATAAGTTAAACAAGGATGCCTTAAGAAGGCTAGCACAAAAATCGACGATGGCAAGGCCTCCTGCCTGGGACCTCCTAACTACTCCTGGTCTTCGGTGGCCTCCATGTAGTAATATCCGTCGGCGGTGACATCTGGCTCCAAGTATCCACCATCTGGTTGCATCAACCGGAAAGAAGAAAGAAGGGGGAAATGGGGTAGAAAAGCAACCGTGAGCACTCATCCAAAGTACTCGCAAGCATCAGATCTATACTAAGTATGCATCAGTATCAAATGGAAGGGTTGTATATGTGGACTGAACTGCAGAATGTCAAAATAGAGGGGAAGGCCTAGCCTATCGAAGACTAGCATCTTCAAGCAGCTCCAAGCGTCTTGCAGCATGTAGAAGAGTAAAGAATAGCAGTTTATAATTATCAAACATGTTGTAACATTAATGCCCAGAGATCCTTCCTCGACTCCCTGCGAGAAAGCAATCCTGGAGCCACATATCTCAAGTATCCATTTGTAGTTGTACAAGATCAGGATATAAGTCTGAACGTCCGTTACCGTGGACACGGCTATTAATAGATAATCTTCCCTGCAGGGGTGCACCACGTTTTCCAACACGCTCGATCACTCTGCCCGGACACACTTTCCTGAGTCAATGCCCGACCTCGGAAGATCAACACGTCGCAGCCCTACCTAGGATCAGCAGAGAGGTCCTCGCTAGTCTACATCCTAAGCACTCCGGGGTCTAGGTCCATCGCCCATTGCACTCCGGATCGTTGCGCGCAGGGCGATCCAGGCCAACTCCACTGGGGCGCCGACCAGGCCGTGCCGCAATGCCGAACTGGACATCTGACAAAGCTTCGGCTGATACCACGACGTCGAGGCCCATAACTATTCTCTCGTGGTGGTTGGTGCGTAAAAGGCCAGAGGCCAACTCAGAACAAATACCCAAACCATAGTGTATTATTAGCTAGCGGAGACGAGCAGAGACTCACGATCAAAGTGACCCCGTCGCCCCATCTCGTGGACTTACGACAAGGGCCCAGAATGCCCAGTTGTGCCACGTCATTATCTTGCAGGTGCTCTCCGGGCCCGCCCGACTTTCACCAAGGTCTCAAGTAAAGTCATTGTAACCGTCTGTCCATACATCAAGGGGAAAACCCGAGGAATCACCCCCGATGGATTCCACTCAATGTAATCATCAAGGTGAACGTAAGAGGGATCACCCTCGAGGTTCACTCTTGAGGTGTTGAACGACAGAGCCGTATCGGGATTGGTGAAAGAGGAAATCACCCTCGATGACCACGACCGAATAGCTACACTACAGAATTATCATAAGGAGCGTTATGAGGGATCACCCTCGGCACTTGATAGTAACTCTGCAGAGTCGAGCAACAAAAGGGGCGTGACGTGATGTGAGGTGTCGGGCTCTGGTCGTCGATCATGTTGATCAAGTCGTCGATGATGAAGCAGGGGCAACAAGGACAAGGTGGGGGTCACTGATGGATCACTAGCCAACCTATACTAAGCAGTTTAGGATAAGCAGGTAGGTAACAATAGCAGGTACAAAAGCAGGCTATGCATCAGAATAGGAGCAAACAATAATAGTAGCAAAATCTAATGCAAGCATGAGAGTATAGAATGGGCGATATCGGGATGATCAAAGGGGGGGCTTGCCTGGTTGCTCAGACAAGAAGGAGGGTTGTCGTCGACGTAGTCGATCACAGGGGCATCACCAGCAGTCTCGAGGTCTACCGGAGAAGAAGAGGGGGAAGAAACAGTAAATACACGCAAATATATGCACAACAAGAGAATAAGCGGTGCTAGAGGTGTTCTAACGCAGGGTTACACGATACCGGTGAAGTGGGATAACATCTGGGAAAGTTTTCCCTGTTCCGGACGTCTGTTAGACAGATGAACCGGAGGGGAAAAAAGTTCAACGTTTGCTATGCTAGGGACGTGTGGCGGGCGAACGGACCGCGGGTTCAGATTCGTCTCATCGTTCTGAGCAACTTTCATGTACAATTTTTTTGATCCGAGCTATGGTTTATTTTATACTAATTTTCTGAGGTTTAAACAATTTGCTGAAAAATTACAGGTTTTATTTTAATTCAAAAAACAATAAGTGTAATTGCTATGGGTACACAGAGAGTGTACCAAGAGATGTGAAAGTGTGGCTGACAGTGGGGCCACACTGCTGAGTCAGCAGCTGAACAAGTCAACCTTATCTAAAAGAAAAAGTGTGCTGGGTCCACATGTCATGGACAGTAGTTTTAACTAGTAGTTTATTTTAAACAGAGGGTTAATTAAGCGGTGGGGTCCAAGTTAGGGACAGTTTAACATTTTAAACCATAGACAGATTGGCCTAACTAATATGATTAATGGGGGTGGGGGGTTAGGCCTAAGTTAATTAACTGTCCGGCCAGCCCCACATGTCATAGGGCCAGCCCGGCCTCTCTGGCAGGGCATGCACGGCACCAAAAGCCGGCCAGACCAGCCAGCGGCGAAGGCCGGTGACGGGGCTAGCAACAAGAATAATAGCAGAGGAGCAAATGGCAGAGCAGCAGATCGTGGGCGGGGGCGGGCGCCGCACTGTGGCGCAGCCAGCGTAGCAAAGTCTGCTGCTAACGGTCGCGACGACCGCGACGAGGGCGCACGGCGACTGCGGCTTCGGTCATAAGAACGAGCGGCGCGGACGCCGGTCTACTCCGGTGAATCGAGGAGGGGGAGAGGAGCAGCAGCCGCGGGAGATCACAGGGGAGGTCGGGGGCGACTCGAGGAGGTGCGGGGTGGCCGGAGATGAGCAGCCCGATGGCGACGACGTGCGGCTGGAGGTCGGGGCGGCCATGGACGGAGCGCGGGCGGAGCTCGAGGAAGACGGGCGCGGTGCAGCGTGGAGAGGAAGAAGACCGGGAGAGGCCGCGCTCGAGGGGGTTCGGCAGGGAAGAGGAGGTGACGGGGCAGTCCAGTGGGGGAGGCAGCACCGGCGAAGTCCACGGGCGGCGGGGGCGGTCGTTGGGGCGCAGTTGCCCCCGAACCAGATCCAATCGGGGGGGGGTAGGGGACGAGGGGGAGGATCGTGCGGGAGGAGTGGGGATCGTGGTTTAGGGTTTCGGGTGGACTGGCCAAATAGGCTAGTGGGGAGAGGTGGGCCGGCTTAGGTGGGTTGGCCGATGGGAGTGGGCCGAGGCTCAGGGGGAGCCAGGGGATCTTTTCCCCTTTTTTACCATTTTCCTTTTCTCTAATTTTATTTCTTTTATTTTCTAATAAAAGGATAGCTACTGTTTTGGATGGAAACAAGGCATCAAATGATTTTTGTTGAGTGTGAAACTTAGCAAAAAGTTCAGGCACAACAATGTGATGTTGCCTAAAAAGTTTCAAGGCCAATGGAATTGTTCAAGCATTTTTAGAAATTGAAAAGGCCAATTTTAAATTTTGCTGGACGACTAAATAAATTTTCTGGGGAACCTGAGAATTCAAAATAGGTTGGTTCCAACATGGAAAATATCCAGGGATTATTTTCCACACCTTGAACATTTTAGTTTTCATGTTTGACAAAATTTGAATTTTGACTTTAAACTCGGTTTTGAATTTGAATTGCGATTTGGATCAAGCAGAGGTTAGCAATAGTAACACGATGACATGGCACCATTAACATGGGATTACTGTAGCATAATTATCCGGGCGTCACAGAGGAGGAGATATTGGCTATCGTGTTGGTCCATCACCACCTCAACAGCCAGCGGCCATTGTTCCTTGGCTCCATTCCAGGCCACCTTCCGGTGTTGAATCGCAACCGAGAGAGCGGGCATTTCCTTCTTTGGAAGGACTACTTTAATACAACAACCCCGTTGTTCAAACATCAGAAATTTTGCCGCCGTTTCCATACACTACAAAAAAATACACTTCCGTGATGATACGTGTTTGTCACAGTAGGTCGCGTTTTTTGTCATGCATGTACATCCATGACAAATTTATGACAGAATCAAGATAGTCATACCTGTGCTGTTGTAGAAGTGTTCCATGACATTACCAAAATTGTCATCACGAAGTGTCCACTTCCATGACGATAAATCGCGCGTCACAGAAGTGCTTTCGTCAAGGGTGACCGACACGTGGCATCCACCGTAACGGAACGCCATTAAGCTATCGGGTCGGATTTTGGATCCGATAACCCGTTAACAGCCACGACCAATACCGATTTTCCACGTGTAAAATTCTCATTGGCCTTTAGCTGGGCCGGCCCATTATGGTCTGCAGAATCTTGTGGGCCTTTAGCTGGGCCGTCCCAAAAGTGGCCCACAAAGTTTAAATGGGTCGGCCCAACTGAAGGCCCATAAGATTTAGCGGACCATAATGGGCCGGCCAGCTAAAGGCCCACAAAATTTAGCGGACCATAATGGGCCGGCCCAGCTAAAGGCCCACAAGATTTTGCGGACCACAATGGGCCAGCCCAGCTAAAGGCCCACAAGATTCTACAGACCATAATGGGCCGGCCCAGCTAAAGGCCCAACATTCTCTGTCAAATCGGCCGTCAACGGCTGGTCTAAACTTGTCATCAATGCGCCCATGGTCACTTCGCCCGTTAACGATCCGCTAAGTAATTGGGCGAATTACGGCCGGTGTATTTCCTACCGTTAAAGGTCCGGCTTCATTTGGGCCCATTTACGAGCCATCAAAACTTTCGCCCATAAACCACCGTGAAGGATTTGGGTCATATTCGCCATGTCCGCATTCGCCCGTTAGAGGCCCACTAAAGATTTGGGCCACTTTCGGCTGTTGTCATTTTTGGCCTGTTAACGCCGGACGTAAACCATGGGCCATATGTGGCCCAATGTCATATCGGGCCCATTTAACGGCCCATATAAAAATGACGATATTCTAGCCCGACCGAAGTTCCGGCTATTTAAAGGCCCGTGTATTAGGTCGGCGCATTTACGGCCCGTCCGAATTTCGGCCTGTCAAATATCCGCATCGTAAATGGGCCACCATTTCGGCCTGCTAAGTCCAGTGGGTTATTTGGCACAACCAGGGCCCAATCTCACTTTCGGTCTATTAAAGGCCCATGTTTTTTATGGGCTCGAGATATTTACACATGTAAACGGCCTATTTTTACTGAGGGCCCAAATTATGTTTAGGCCTGTTAAAGGCCCACTATGGGCACAAGCCTACAAGAAAAATTTGAAAGCTTATGCTAATTTTAGCCCAGATATTTTAGTGGGCTACATGCCAATTTCGCCCAGAATCGCTTTTAGCCCAATTGGAATGGGCCCGATTTAATGTTGGCATGTTGGGCTCCTCTGAAGCTTTCGGCCGAATACATTACTAAGATAAACCTACACTATACAAAAATAGCGTCATAATTATCGCACTGCTGCAAAGATCATAAATGTTGTATCACAACAAAATAAATTCCAATCATACAACAAAAGGCCTGTTGGCATAAAGTTTACAGATCCTTCCGATAAAAGCACCATCGATGTATAGAAGCACGATCATTTGACCTGAGTGCTAATGTTTCAGTCAGAATCTGATGGAGCAAAGACGATCTCCACCTTTTTCCGCCATTGCTCTTCAACAACGGTTAATGTCCGATAGTCCGGTTTCAAAACCATTCATATCTTGACGACATTTCTCAACCACTATTCTTGTTTCCAAACAACGCCCATTAGGGATTGGACTTGTGTCCGAGCACGATATATCACTGCCTAGCAGGAAGATTTTGTTCAAGAGGCAATTTAGACAAGGTTACCTTGACAATCAACACGTAATTACGCAGAAGGTGCTTTTTGCCTTTAGTGGAGAGATACCTTGGCCTTGCAAAGAAAGAGGTGACATTGTGCCTGTAGTAGCCTCGTCACCTTCGGTGGTTGTGGCTGTTCAATCATTTGTTCCATAGCTTCCTAAAGTTTGAACTTGTAGATTAGTGTACCGGATAAGTTACTAATGAGATAAAAACAAACAAAGTAGGTTAAACGCTTATACATAACTTATTTTGGTGAACTCTTGTAATACATTAGCATGTATTGTAGTGCCAACTACATAATAAAATCACTTTCGAACATATGTCCATGTAGCATGCCTACTATATTGTCTATTTCCTCACATTCATTGACATCTAAGGATAAAGAGACATGGTTTAAAGTAGGATGAACATAGTATGACATCATTCATATCATGTGCAAACAGATATAAAACAAACAAGCTATTTTATCATTGTGTGCGCACGTGAACATAACAACTAGATTACAGATCAAGACCAAAAGAATATCCTTCATCTCTTTTAAACCATGTAAGGTGAAATGATACGTTAAGACAATTGTGTATAAAAGTGAACAGAGTAATCGACATTGGCTGCAAACCAAGTAGTTAAATGAACACATCACAGTACCAATCAGTTCAAGGCGGAGGAGTAAGGACTTACAACAGCGGCTTGAACTGGTGTGCTCATGTCCTTCATCTTGCTGGTGTGGCAATCCTTGAAGATTTGCACTGCATTCGGTTCAGTTCTTTTGGTCCGCACGGGCTTTCCTCTCAGATTTGAAACAAGTCAATATAGATACGATAATATGGCACAAAAAAGAAGGAAGTAGCAGCTATTTACATAAGCCTCGCGATGTGCAATATAGCTATGAGATCCTGTTGTCTGCATTGGAATTTCACTTTAGAACGGTTGGTTTTGTTCTTCAAACAGTTAGCCTAGAAGAAGATACACTTGTAAGGCACATACATAAATACAAGTTCAATATGTGGTCCGATCAAATACATATAGCCTATTACGATACTTTGGATCGCACCGGTGTTTAACGAGGGTTGTCCATCTTCATCTCAGAATATATTCCATTTGGAGATGTTTGGGCGATTTCATTGTTAGCCTTGCCTTCAAAGTGAGATTTTCTAAGGTGGTACCGACATCGTCAGCAGAAAGCGGTCGAAAAACATGAGTGCATGCTTGTTTAGTTGCATCATCTTTCGGATCCAACTTGAACCTCATCTGCTGAAAAAGAATGTGAGTCTTATTAGGAGGAAGCTAGAAAGTATGGGACGAGCAAGACAATATTACTAATTGCGATGAATAACATTACTTACGGATAAATGGTCAAGGAAGGTGTTAAACTGGTATTGTCTTTCTCATTCTGTCTTCGGATCCATGTTGGGAGGATACGCGCATGACACCTAACGGCAACGGCTGCCTCGATACTAATTTGGCTGACTCAGAGCATCACGTGGCCTTTTAAACCTGCCTCAAAATGGATCTCCATTCTTCCTCCTTTAGATTTTGTTAATCTGTCAAGCATTATCCCCGATGTCTGCTTTCGCTTGCGCCGTGGTGCTAGTTCAACAACGAATATGGAAAGTGTTAGTGTACATCAAACTGTGAGAGTACATATAAAGGAGCATGCAATCGCAACTTGACTCGGTCAGTACCGTCTTGGTGTTGATGCTCATGAGGTTCATCTGATCTTGCCAAGTCTGTTGTGTCGCAGTGCTTGAAGTAGTGTTAGGTGTGAAGGCAGCTTGGGAACCGCTAGTTCGAGCAAACGAACGAGTAACTGGTTGAGATGTTTGTATGCAGTTGAAGCGGATGCTGCAGCTTGGATCAGTGATATTGTGTTTGTAGATTTAGCGGTGGACTTGGACCTTCTCTCGCACTATAAGTACCAAAGAGAATCTCGACGGCGTAACCTTTTCCGTTTCACCCGATGAGTAACAAGACTCCCTACTATATTATTTTCCTTGCTCTTTTTGACTTTGCCATGTCAAGCTGTACCCACAACACAAAAGAATAAAATCACTCTTCGAACTCATTGATGCATGATACGCACAAGCAATACTTTGATGTAAGACAACCGTATGAGGATGGAATATGTAAGAAAAACAGACGGCATGACATATTCACAGCTACGATGTGCAAACTAAGCGAAGGATTTTCAAGAAAATAGAAGTAATGCAAGCTAGACACCATATGAAAGATGCAACCAATATTACTCGCCAAGTTAAAAGTGTCTTGTCATAAGTGGCAATTCAAAAATTAGAAGCGAGACAACGTAGAAATCAATGCAAGATGCAACCACTATCAAACTGCCATGTTAAAAGCGTCCAATCATGAGTTCTCGATGCGGGATACACAACAGCAGTACTTTGATGTAAGAACATGGTATGATAGATAGATCCAATGTATTCTAGACACGAAAGCCATGTCATATGCACATGTATAACGATAAACTCAGCAGGTGCAATTTAATCAAAATAGAAGAAATACAGGCTAGACAACATATGCAACATGAAACCAATTATCACACTATCAACTTAGAGCAAGCACCTGCGATGGTGGAGTCGCGGAGATGAACTCATCATGTAGACTTGGGACTTCAACTTCATTAGCGATAGCGATGGCAAATCTAGAGAGTCTCTGTTTGCGTCGGTGCGGAGTACCACCAACATCCCTAACTTACTCTTTTCCTTCCTATTTTCTCGATATTGCCTTATGAAGTCAAAACCACAAGAAGATGAATAAAATTAGCTCTGCATAACTGGTTGATGCATGATATGATTTAACACTACTTTGATGTAAGGCAAGCGCAGGATAGGAGGATGGAATATATACAAAAAGGACAGCGTTTCATATTCACACGTGCGATAGGAGGATGGAATATGTATGAAAAAACAGATGGCGGAAGGCATTTCAACAAAATTAGAAGAAATGAAAGCTAGGCACCATATGAACATGCAACCAATATCACTCTATCAGGTAAAAAGTGTCTCGTCGTAAGTGCCATTTCAAGAAATTAGAAGCAATACAAGCTAGAAGACAATGCAAGATGCAACCTACATCACAGTCCCAAGTTAAATGTGTCTTATGGGTAAGTGATCATTGCGGTATAAGTTGTAAGCTACGAGATGCAATTCTACATAATCGAAGCAATACAAACTAGACATCATACGGAAAACGCAACCACGTATAACAGTTCCAAGTAAGAGCAAGCACCTGTGATGGTGGAGTAGGGGAGATGTGCTCATCATGTACACGTATGTTCTAGAAACAGGAACACGTGTCATATTCACAGGCATTATGTGTAAAGTAAGCAGATGCAATTCAAGTTAGAAGCAATCCAAGCTAGACATCATAGGCAACATGCAACCACATATAATAGTATCAAGTTAGAGCAAGCACTTGTGATGGTGGAGTAGGGGAGATGTGCTCATCATCTACACAGCTAAGTTGACTGTCCAGCCTTGTGTTGTCTTGCGAATCTTGTTGGGAGGATGGCGGAGTAGAATCTGTAGAGACCCCATGTTTGAGTTGCTCAAAGGACCACCATCATCCACTCATCGGACTAATTTCCTTCAGCTGTAATGATTTTGCATTGTGAAGTCAAACCGATAAGAAAAAGGAATAAAATTCGCTCTTCAGAACTCATTCATGCATGATACTGACGAACACTACTCGGATGAAAGGCAAACACATGATGCGAGGATGGAATATGTATGAAAAACAGGATGGTGTGACATATTCACACCTATGATGTGGTAACTAAGCAGAAGGCATTTCAACAAATTAGAAGCACTACAAGCTAGACACCATATGAAAGATGCAACCAATATCACTCTGCCAAGTTCAAACTGTATGGCGTTTCAACAAATTAGAAGCAAGATATGCTAGAAATCATATGCAAGACACAACCAATATCACAATGGCGACTTAAAGGTGCCTTATCATAAGTGACTGATGCGGGATATGCAAGAATAGTAGTCGATGTAGAAACAGAACACATGTCATATTCACGGGCATTATGTGTAAAGTAAGCAGATGCAATTCAACAAAGTTAGAAGCAATACAAGCTAGACATCATACTCAACATGCAACCACATATAATAGTGCCAAGTTAGAGCAAGCACACGTGATGGTGGAGTAGGGAGATGTGCTCATCATCTACACAGCTCGTTGACTGCCTAGCCTTGCGTTGTCTTGCGAATCTTGTTGGGAGGATGGCGGAGTAGAATCAGAGAGAACCTCCGTTTGAGTTGCTCGGAAGGACCACCATCATCCAATGCCTTGCCAATTTCCTTCAGCTTTATTGATTTTGCATTGTGAGGTCATACCGACAAGAAAAAGGAATATCATTCGCTCTTGAAAACTCATTCATGCATGATCTTGTGAACACTACTCGATGAAAGGCAAAGTCATGATACGAGGATGGAATATCTACGAAAAAATGGATGGCTTGACATATTCACACCTATGATGTGGTAACTAAGCGAAGGCACTTCAACAAATTAGAAACACGCAAGACACCATATGGAAGGTGCAATCAATATCACTCTGCCAAGTTAAAACTGTCTCGTCATAGGTGGCGTTCATCAAACTAGAAGCAATACATGCTAGAAATCATATTCAAGACGCAAACCAATATCACACTGCCAACAAAGGTGTCCAATCATAAGTGGTGATGCAGGATACACAAGAAGAGTAGTTTCATGTAAGAACATGGTGTGATAGATGATATAGTATGTACCAAAAACAGGAAAGCGTGTCATATTCACATGTATCATGTGTAAGCTAAGCAGATGCAGTTTACACTAATTAGGAGCAATCTGAGCTAGACACCATATGCAACATGCAACCAGATATCACACTTTGCCAAGTTAGAGCAAGCACCTTGGATGGTGGAGTAGGGGAGCGGAGACTTGGACCATGTAATGCACTATCGGTACAAGGAGAATCGATGCAGATGCTCCGTTTACGTTGTTGAGAGGACCACCATCATCGCCTTCCTTACTCTTTTCCTTCCTCTTTCTTGATTTTGCCTTGTCAAGTCAAACCCACAAGAAAAAGGAATAAAATTTGCTCTTGAACTTATTGATGCATGATCTTGTGAACACTACTTTCATGTAAGGCAGCCGCATGATAGGAGGATGGAATATGTATGAAAAACAGGACGGCGTGACATATTGACATGTATGATGTATAAAGTGTAAACTAAGCACAAGGTGCTTGAACTTATTAGAATCGATGCAAGCTAGAAACCATATGAAAGATGAAACCAATATCACTCTGCCAAATTAAAAGGGTGCCCTAACAAATGTATTTGACCAAATAATATGCAATATGCAACGAATAAAGGTGACTCATCGTAAGTGATTGATGCAGGATACAGAAGAGAGGTAGTTTCATGTAAGAACAAGGTTAACACATAGATGTAGTGTGTACCAAAAATAGGAAGGCATGTCATATTCACAGGTATAGTGTGTAAACTAAGCAGATGCAATTTACCCTAATTAGAAGCATTACAAGCTAGACACCGTATGCAACATGCAACCACATATCACTGCTGCGAAGTTGGAGCAAGCACTGTGATGGTGGTGTAGGGAAGTGCTGTCTTGGTGCAGCAACGTTCAATATCTTCATTTAGGCTTGTTGTTTCTTGAGAATCATGTGGAGAGGATGAAATTGCATTCTTTATAAGAGTATTGCGTCTCATATTAACCCAGCGTGTGATTGTCTCATCATAAGCGATAGACGCAGGATACACAAGAACAATGAGTTTGATGTAAGAACATGGTGTGATAGGCGGATGTAGTATGTACCAAAAACAGGAAGGCGTGTCATATTCACATGTATAATGTGTAAGCTAAGGAGATGCAATTTAACAAATTAGGAGCATTGATGAGGGATACACAAGAAAAGTAGTTTGATGTAAGAACATGGTTAATAGAAAGGCGTAGTATGTACCAAAAACAGGAAGGCATGTCATATTCACGGGTATAATGTGTTAACTAAGCGGATGCAATTTACCTAATTAGAAGCATTACAAGGTAGACACCATATGCAACATGCAACCACATATCACACTACCAAGTAAGAGCAAGCACCTGCGATGGTGGTGTGGGGAATTCGGTGATCAACTAGAGAGCTACGTTGACTATCTTCATTTAGCCTTGCTGTTTCTTGAGAATCATGTGGGAGGATGACCTTGCACTCTTTAAGCAGTAGGGCGTCTCACATTAACCCACCCGGGTGACTGTCTCATCATAAGTGATTGACGAGGGATACAAAAGAGCATTAGTTTGATGTATGAACATGGTTAATAGACATATGTAGTATGTATCAAAAACAGGAAGGCATGTCATTATCAAAGGTATAATGTGTAAAGTAAGCAGATGCAATTTAACCAAATTGGAAGCAATACAAGCTAGACACCATATGCAACATGCAACCACATTTGACAGCGCGAAGTTAAAGCAAGCACACAGGATGGTTGTGTGTGGCAATTGAGATCATCAACTGCAGAGCTCGTTCTTGTCTCCAACTAGCGACCTTTGCACCCTTTAGGCGCTGAAATGCTTAGTGCTTATCTTGAATTACATTTGGGCGACTTACATCTTTTCTTTTGTGCATTCATCAACACTGCGTCGAGTCTGAAATACCCATGCATAAAAAAACAATAGTGTGAGTATGGGTGAAGTGTGTGCACAATTAGTAAAGTGTAAAGATAGCAGATAGCAGGTCGATGATAAATAAATGATGGGAGACATATGATAGCTCTACAACATGCATGGCACACTCAATTACTATAGGATTCTATGAAAATAACGATCATTGAAAGCAAATAGGTCAGTCCATTTTTTGGCACCGTCGATGTACAAAGAATGGGCAGATCGCCTTCATCTACCTCCAGCCGGTCGGTGTTGGCGATCTTCCTCGAACGCCAGCGACCACCGCCCAGATATTCCTCCCCTGCAAGTGCCCTCCCTCGACCTCACCGCACCGCCGTGCTTGCACCGCCCCCGACCATCCATTCAAGCCCGCCGACCTCGGATCGGCGCAAGCAGCTCCTGCGCCCACACCCCTATGATAGACACCGATGCGCCGCTTCCCGGGAACAGGCGGACTAGGTGCTCCAGCGCCTAAGCGGGTGCTGCTTCTTTTAATTGCGGTTCGACCGACCTGAATTGAAATCCAGGCGGACTCTTGACCTCTAGCAAAGGTGAAATAGTAAAGGGAGAAACCTTGTGCATTTAGTATCACGAAGAAGATGCGATGAAGCGCTCAACTAGTTTCTTTCGTGGGATGAATACGGTGTGGCGGAGGCGTAAGATTTGCACGAATAAGGGAAGAGGAGTACCTCTTTCTGCTGGCGATCTTGTGTCCTCCTTCATTTTTCGACGATCTTGTTGTTCGCGGAAACTAGAAGTTGTGGAGGACGGTGCAGCCTTGGGCGAACCCATGGCCAAGTTGTTGAGTGTGGTGCGGTGGCCGTCTGCCGGCGGCGGGAAGCAGATCCGAGGCGGCGAACGGCGGCGTGGCGGGAACAACTCGGTGCGGTGGGCGGTTGCGACAGTGGAGCCGCAGCGATGAGGCGCAGGGCGGCGTGGTCGGAGTGGTTACGATGCGGCGCCGCGTCGGCGTCGGCGTCGTGGAGGCAGCTCTGCCTCGGCTTCAGCTGCTAAGTCCTTGAGGCGTTGCGGTTGTGGTTGCGTTGGACGGCGGCGTCGGGTACCGGCTCGGCGTGATGGAGGAGGCGGCGGTGGATTGGCGCTATGGGGTGGAGGATGGAGGAGGCTGGGGTTTGCGGTTGGTGGAGAGGGCGTTTTCGCGCCCATGGAGTATGAATGGGGAAGCGGAGGGGCGGGGAACTAAGGGGAACAATGTTTGGTTTGAGGCAGCTTGTTTGAAATTTGGGAAAGTTACAAACTTTGCCCCCATCTAAAATTCGGACATATTGCGGGTTGGGGTAGAACAGTCATGTCGGTGTCCCAAATGTGGGCGGGATAGATTTGGCCGGCGCATGGGTGTTTAGGCGCCCACGGCATATGAATGCTTCTCGGGCGGTTGAGGCTGGCGTCTTGGTGAAGTTACAAGCCTACCCGGTTTAGACCTTTGGACATCGGGCCGATAGGCTACACGGGCGAGTCGGGACAGTAATTTCCTACCACCAAAACATTAGTCTCGCGTGGTTTGGGTGACGAGAGGCCTATTTGGCGCCGTTCAATATTTGGGAGCGAAGCATTAACGTTTTCGGTTCTCTTGAATTGAACTTTCAGGATTTGTCAAACTTCACAAATCTTTACTCTTGAAAATCCTAAAGCTACGATTATTTTGGAATGGAGGGTACATTTTAATATACATTGTACAGTATATATTAAAAATATGCAACTTACCTCAGTTCATGCATGGTTCGGTATAATCTCCTTGGTTGCAAAAAAAGTTAGATATGCGTATGAATATATATAGCATGTTCAAACTCACAACAAAGATTGATGCCCCTTTTACATCTGATTTACAAATGCCATTATCTCGGGTTCAAATAGATGAATGCACTTCCTATGAATTGAATCTTGAAACCCCTTTATGTTGAATTAGACATGTATTTTATTTAAGTAGCTAGCAATTTGGAATGTATCCATGCAAGTGACAAATGTATAAAGTGCTTCACACTAACAACATGGAGTGCACTAATTAATGTTTATATATGAATTGCAAAAGCATCCATTGCCTGTATTTCAAACCGCTCTCACTCTATGGATCGATAATATGAAATAAACACATGCACATGCTAGAATTCAATAGAGTATGGGTGTCGATAGACCGATTTTAGTCCATACGCAATTTTGCAAAATTCATGATCTCATCCAAAAATAATAATGCCATTTATATTTTAATTTAATCGTAGAACCGCCTTTTACGTAGATGCACTATGCCTCGCCCCGTTCTCACAAACGCGTTATATATCTCTCTATCTAACGCATAAGTGCACACACTTTATATGCATCGGCATTTCTCTTTCACACATGCTCACAATCTCTCTCAGGGTGTCGGGGTGTCTCACGCACATGCTCTCTCTGTTTCTCTCTCTCTCTTTCTGACTACTATGTACCACTCTTTTCACTAATCTCAGTTGGAAAACACTATTTCTCTCACATGCATATATACACATGCACGGTCTCTACTAGCCCTCTATACGCACATATATGTGCCTACGTGTCTCCCACACGCACATTATCTTTAGGCCTCTCTACACATTGCCCCCCCCGACACACCTCTCTAATAGTAGTTGGCAGATATGATTTCATCATATCATTGGTGAGATATCCACGGCTGTTAGGCTGGATGGTATCTGAGGCAAAGTTTTACCCTAGTTCGGATCGGACCCTTGCAGTTGAAGAAAGAGCCTACTCTGATGCTGTATATTAGTGATAGGGGTGTGTACAAAGTACACGTGAATACCGAGCATTGTGCGTGTGTGTATACTATCGACGAACTAGCCCCCAAGCTTGTATAACATACTAAGGGCCTAGGGTTACAAATCATATATAGTCGGCTTATCACCAGTGGGGATAGAGTCCTCCGCGACTCTGGTAGCTTCATGTTGTACGCCGAGTCCTCCACATGGGTCTCCGTATAACACGTCTCGGTCCAACCTATATGTGGCGCAGGATGGAACCGACCCATGATTCTTCATGTTGACCCACCACAACTAGAAATGATGTGCCCACCACACTACACACGCAATCGGCCACTAAGAAAATAAGCATATACAATAGTACAACGGTATCTAGCTCACGATACGTCTCCATATTTTGTTGATGACAGCGCGGACTTTGCATTTGATCGTGCTCCGTATTTTGTTGGCGACACTTACGGTCATTGTATTTGAAGCGAAAGCACGATATAGTCCTTGGACTTGAGAATAAGCTCATCACGGTCACCACATACATTTTGTCGTGCTAACCAACATGTGGTTGGATGGTTAGAGGACAGTGGTTTCTCGAGCCCACCAAGGTTAAAGTCCGGTGCTCGCATTTATCTTGTGTTAATTTCAGTATTTTCCGGCGATGTCGTTCGGTGGGAGGAGGCGTTCCACTCGACTACGAGGCACCTATGGTGACTTCGTAAAATCTCAAGATCATGTAGATGAAAAAGTCGGTCGGTGACGTGTAGCCTCACCCGCGCGTACACATGCATGCACGCAAGACACGCACGCATGTAGGCGTGCAACACCTATTTCGCGATACACATAGCGTACACGCGCGCATCTTTGGCGTGCAACAACGGCTGCGTACACATGCACTCACGAACACACGCGCGTATGCACCCATGCATGCAACACTAAAGCGCACCCTTGCACGCACGCAACACTCGCGCACCTGCATGCACACAACACACGACGCAAGACACACGCTCAACCTATCGTGCATGCACCCTTTGTTAAGGACATGGATTATTACGGTATTAATCAATCTTATCTGTGATAAGCGAGAACATTGATGTTTGCATCGGTCTTTATGAATCACAATGTATCGAGCGGGCTATCAACATAGTAGGCTTAACGACATGAAAAGATGATGTCACACTCAATGAACAATCATCGGTTTATGAAATGCCGCTTCGACCACCCTGGCCCACAAAGGTTCCTCTGCTGTGCGCTGCTGCGTTGGGTCAGCGACATGCAGGCCATGCACCCAAAGAGCCCACACATCGATGGATGAGCGGTGCGGTGTCCTAGGTCGAGTCGAGCGCCACTCGCGCGCGCCCGCTGAACACGCCTCGCGTGCCGCATTCAAACGCCTCCATGAAACCTGCCGTGTGGAAGCCGAGAAACCCACTCTGGACACACGTCCGTTCATGACCGGGCCGGCGTTAGGCTAGCCATAGTGGGGGTAACATAACCGGTAACATGCACTTGGGACTAGCAAACATGCTTATGTGGCACACAATTAAATAAGAGAGAGGGTTATAGTAACATAGGTAGATACCGTATCATGTTAAATGCTATACTACTTTGTGTCATGCATGGCAATAAATATGGTAATCTATGATACTACTTTATGATACTATGCACTAAGGTAGTATCATATACTAGTATCATATGCATGATACTAGTATATGTTACTCCCCACTATGAGTAGCCTTAAGCATAGCACCGGCCGAGCTCCTCCCATCCGCCGTCTATTTAATCTCCTATTTAAACAAGGCCAAACGCCGGCCAAGAATCGCACACCTCCGCCGCTCCCTATCTCCTCCACCATTTTGTCCACTCTTACAATGGCTTCTGAAGAGTAGTTATTCCGCATCCAAGCCGGCTGGGTAGCCCGCGGATCTGAGCTATGCAGCTCGCTGATCCACCTCCATCCCTCGCCCGACGGAGCGATTGCCGCCCCAAGCGGTAGCGGCGGTTCAACAACTTCGCCGCTCGAGCCAGCTCGGCGAGGCGGCGCGCGCGGTGTCGTTGCTGCCGTCCACGCCGCCGCCTCGTACCGCATCTCCTGTTTACGTGGCGAGACTCCCATGCGGCGGCGCGCCATGCAAGCAACAGCGAAGCGGGGGTGCGCGGAGAGCGGCAGTCGGTGGCCAGCGCCTCGCGTCGCCGCCATCATCGAGGAAAGTAGAACACGGGAGGCCGCCGCCGCTTGGGTCCCATGAAGGCCACCGCGGGGCGGCGCGGCGTACACAGCAGTGTCTTGCGGATCCTTTTGTTGCGAGGACCTTCGTCGACCCGCATGGGCTCCACGGAAGAGGTCAATGTTAGGATGAACTCGAGCGGTGCGGCCATGGCGAAGTAGTGGCGGTGATGAACTCGAACGGTGCGGCCACCATCATCTTGGCACCAGCCAATGATATCAGTTGGGCGGTGGGGAAGCGAGCCGTCCTTTGCCTTTGAAGCATATACCTCCGGGGCTCCGGCAGTCCGGTGATCGTCTTGCGGACATGAGGAACACAAATCGATCGGCGGGCGACCATTTAGGCCAGGTATTATATACCTGTGCTGTCCAGAACTAGCACCGCGTAGTTCATTTGAATGTAATGAAATCCGTCATGTTTGTGTGAAAATCCGGTATTTTATATGATTTCCGTCGTTGTTTATATGAAATATCAGTTTGTCTACGTGTTTGCGTGAATTTCGTCCGGTTGGTTGAGTTGTTGTCATAATGTGTGCGGCTACGGTTGGATGGCGTAATTTGCGGGTCGTCGGTCGGTCTGCGGGCGGCTCGGGCGGCGTTGTGGGACAAAAAAACACAGCTCGTGCGAGCTCGTCTCAACGTCTTGTATTGGAGGATGCATGACACCCGAGCCATTCCTCGTTCATCGGTGGCAAAGGCACCGGTGGACAAAAGGGTCGCCAATATTTTGGCTACCCCGGGCAAGATCCAAACAGCCCCTCCCAACAGATTCAAATCCCTCGTTCGCCGTGGAATTTTGCCATGTGTTGTTTTCATGGACTAGCAAGATGCCCGTGCATTGCGGAACATCAAGATGCATTTTTACAAACTCCGCATGCATGCAAGGGATAATTAATGTCCTCCTTTGCTAGTACCACGAGGCAAACACCATTAATATTGCATCGATTAGTGTTAGTGGCCTTGTATATCTGCAAATTGTAATTTTGATAGTGGCCTTGTATATAAAAATGGAGGAGAAATATGAGAGATAAGGTGAGGAGGAGGGGGCGTGGTGCCGTGGTGGTGGTGGTGGTCGGATGGGCGGAGGCATGGGGATGGGCGGCGCATTATGTCTAGGTTTGTATCTCTCTCACACACACCACGTAGGTGGGGGCGTGCCTGAAGAGAAGAGGTGCACACACGGCGCCACGTACTCCGTCTCTTTCCCAACCACACCCAGCGGGTACAGTGGAGCTCATTTCTGTCTGAAAAAGGCAGCCCACGTGGTAATTTGGCACGTGTCTTGGTTGTCCACTTGGTGGAGGAGGATCGTCTACCACGGGTGAACAAACAAATTGCGACTTGACGCGTTATGTTAAACTAAAAAAGGCAAACCATGTGGGGCCTACCTTAGAGGCAAGGCTCTATACCTTTGGAGTACTTTTGATGTGTCCGTCAACTCATGAGCGAGGAGAAACTTGCTTAGTCGCCGTCTCCCCGACCACAGGCGCGGTGGCTCGCAGGATGAGGTGAAGCTTACTACTACTGTGCGCCTTCGCCCGCTCCCTCGCCCACCAGCAGTGGCTCGCATGACACGAGGAGAAAATTTTACTACTCCTCCGTTTACTCCTCGTCCCTACTACGTACTTTGGTTAGTACTCCCTCTATTTACTTATACAAGGCCACTATAAAAAAAATACATTTTGCATTTATACAAGGCCACAAATAGTAATCGAGACAAAAGTTACTACTCCCTCCTTTCCGGTTTATGGCTCAATTTCAAAATCTCTCCAACCAAGGTAGGCGGTGAGTGGTCTAATTAATTTAAGTAGTTTGCACAAGTAATTAATGCGCTCGTTTTTCTCAAGTTATGTTTACCGAGGCATTAATTAGAACGAATGCATGAATGACCACTAAATTTCCATGAACTTGTACATGCATTGGTTAGTTTCCTCTTGACCTTTGCTTGCGTCGGGTGATCTAACGCACCTCGAAATCCAACATGTAATGGTACTACTACTAGGTATAGTAGAATTGAGACTTATCAAGCGGAAAAACGAATGTTTTTAGATGAGCCCTATAAACCCTAGTGGGTGCGTACTCCGTAAAACAGATTTTTCCAAAACTAAGTCGCTCCCTTTCATGAATTCTGTAGTATACTCCTCCGTCGGCGCTCCCTTTCATGAATTATGTACTTCACATCGCCGACATGTGGGACATATAGCAACCGGTCAACGTGTCAAGCACCAAATAACGATCTGAGAACAGCGAGGGGCGCACCCCACTCGTCTCGGCCCGATGTAGTAGTAATGAGCAATGAGGCGTCAAATCACAATGCCGCACCTTCCCGACGGACGAAGCAACCATTATTTCACACTTGGTTCGCCATCATCTCAAACCACGTACTAGTATTGCTTCGCCTCAAGAGGACACAGCGCATCGCCTTGGTACATCATGACACGTGGGACCGCATGACAAGCCATGCTCCCCGCCGATCGCTCGGTAAAATCACCTCATTTTACTATACTTCCTCCGTATCGGTTTACTACATGGCATGCCGTCGTTCTAGGTTGAGAATTTAACTAGCTATATATGTGATGAACAGTACTCTAGCCTTTTAAAAATGTATACTTTTATGCAGTAGTACTATCGATGGATTGTGCCATGGAGCAAAAATTGAAATTAAAAAAGGTGGTACATATAGAGGCGCTAAATGGCCAAATTATGCATATAGTACTATTAAAAAAGCTAATGCGTGCTTAATTGGGGTGCTAAATTATTAAAGAAATACTAGTAGTATGTACATCTTGAAGAGTTAAAATGTGAGAAGAAACATAACATAGTTACATTGGGGCTCGACACAACACACCCCTCAAATTAAACTAAGCACACCTGAAATTAAACTATGCAACTAATCCGGTGAACCTTTGCATTAGAAGTTTAGAACCACCATGAGCAACGACACTGCCACCTTACTCGGGTCCTCGTCCACGTCCTCGACTTAGTCCTTGTCCCTCTTCCTCTTGGCGATACTTCTTTGCTTGAACCGCACACTTGGCTGTTGCTCTTCATCCAACCCTTGTAGATATTGAAACAAAGGTAGCCATCCATTGCAGCGTAGTGGATGTGGTCTATATCTAGTACATTCGCTGCCATGCATGACGATGAAAGCGTGTAATGAGGTTTCTCCGGTTTACGATGCGAAGGATGAACCATGGCTCTGCCGGTCAGCGTGAAGGCTGACGAGAGGGCACCGGCCGATTCTTACGGAGGTCGAAGGGTTGCCTACAGCGAGGCCTATCCGACCTAGGACTTCTTCGTCGTTCTTAAAGTCTCTGATAACGATTTCACTGTTTTGTCCTTGAGGAAGTTCTTAAAATCCTGGCACTCAACGTCGGCATGGCATATGTGGTAGACCAAGCAAGCGTTATGTCGCAAACCTGGATCACGGCGGGCTTCTTCCTCTCTTCGTCCTTTAGATCCTTCTCTCGTCCCACGGCTGTGGTGTACTCAACATCTAGCCCAGCGACCCACTCATCATGTGAGTTTTGAACATGCGTCTGAAGCGAAAGGCATCCTTTCACCGTCGCGGAAATGCGGGTGTAGATGACGTCGAACTCATCGCGGTGATGGTTCTAACCTTGTACTCACCGCCGATCGGGGAGATTTGGGATGCCATGGATTTGGGAGGAGGTTAGGATTAGTGGAACTGCCGTAATGTGAATGGGCGGGGCGACTAGGAAGCGAACCGCCGTAGTATTAAAGGGCGTGCGGGGGCGAGTAGGAAGCGAACTGCCGGCGTCGACGAGCGGGGTAGTGGCTTTCCATTCTCCCATGATCACGGGCTTCCGAGAGCCCTTGGATCTGAGATCGAGCGGTTGCATGGCGTGATTCTAGACCTATGGGTGAATATCCTATCACGGAGGTTATTACGCAAATTTTCAGCAACTTAGCATCGACCGTTTGATCTCGGATCCAAGGGCTGCCAGCAGCCGTATCATGGTCGCGCCTACCACGACCGTCGTCGCTCGCTCATCGTCGCCCTTGGAGATTTAACACGGTGCGTTAGGCTATCTGATGTTGGCATGTCATACATAGTCATCACTTAGTCACTCATACTACAACAAGGTTGGCTATAAGGTTGGCTATAAGTGTATTTTTTACTCCTCTCTATCTCTTTCTTCGTACTCCCTCCGTCCCATAATATAAGAACGTTTTTGACACTAGTGTAGTGTCAAAAACGTTCTTATATAATGGGACACAGTAAGTACTAGTATTATTGCATTTGCCAAGGTGACCTCTTCCAATGAAATGGTGTTGCTAAGTTTGCTTCATTTAATTAGCTATAGACTCAAAATTGTCTTTTCACCTAGGTACACGTGCTTAGCACCGTTTCTTCCTTGGGTCACCAAACTAGTCTCTCTCTTCTTGATTAACTTGCCACATCAGACTTTATGCCTATGTGGCAAGCTTAAGCTTACTGTAGGAGCAAGTACAATAGTCGCTTTACATGGCATTTTGCATATGTGGAGGAAAGAGAGCAAGGAAAAAGTGGAGAAGTGGGCTCTCATGCAAGAGCCAGCCTCTACTACTACATGGTGGAGCATTGGGAGAGGCACACATATGGAGGTGGTCAGGAATCGGGAGACTCACGCCGGTCGTGGCGCCCATGATTAAAATGATAATGGCAAGTCAAATCACGGGGCCCCACCTGTCCAGCGATAACTTCATTGTCAAATCACACAGCCCTCGTTTGCAGCAGCCTACTCCCTCGTCTTCTCGCGTCTCTGTCGAACCGACTAGGCGGAACTGCCCGCCTACCAGCGAGGAAAAAGCCCGCCCTCGACTTTTAAATACAACTACTCCCTCCGTCTAGGTGAGTAAGTCATCTTCTGAAAACCAAATAATCCCAAAATACTAAGGCACGGTGCATTAACTTCTACCTCGTTTCTTGTTTCTTCACATATCAACCAATAAGAATCCAATGATATACTTTTTGTGACATAGTAACTCATATTTAGTTAGTCAAATGGATGACCTAGAACTACGTGCAGGCCCTATAAACCGAGGCGCCCACAAATAAAAAACCGAGGCGGAGAGGGTAGTTCAGCACGTATCTTTTTAGATCAATATAGTCGGGATTCACCAAGGAGCAAAACCAAGTGGTAGGCTGCTCTGTCGTGTTGGCGTAACAACTCAAGCGAGGTCGATCCGCTGCGAAATGGCGACACATAACAGGACCCCTTTGGCGGACATGTGGCTCATCCACCGTCTTGTTCCACGTGCGATGCACCAAATCACAGTTCGAACAGCGGTTGGAATTGGAGGCACCCGGTCGTAGCGCCATGATAGTAGAAAATGGCGATGAGGGTCAAATCACAAAGCCCCACCTTTCCGCATTAATTTGGGCGGACGAAGCAACCATCATTTCACTCTAGCGCGCAAGAGCATAAAGAAAAGAAAACAATGATGCGTGCGGCAGCTACCTAGGGCACCCTAGGGTGGGGTCTCCACTACTAGATCCTTTTTTGAAAGCGCCTCCACTACAAATCGGCTTCTCCCTCGTCCTCTTGAAGAAAACCGATGATGAGTGCGGCGGTAGGGTTTGTAGGAGTACTACGGCGTGCGGGGCCACGTCGTAGTAAGCGGGTTCAGTCGGCGCCTTAAATATGTGTGGGCGCTTGGTTTTACGGGAGCGAGGCAGCATTTTGGGTTCGGGGACCAGTGGAGATATAGCACGTACAAAAATTGTGGGCGTAGGTTCGACCAAAAGGCAATGATGCATGGGCCCTGCATTTTGATATACCGGGGCAGCGTGAAATTTGCTACTCTACTCAAAACTAGTAAGGTACACATGTATTGAGCATGAGATTTGAAACCAAATTATGAATAAATACACACTATAGCATGTAAAGCTTTGAGTCATATATGCATGATGTAGATGTTCGTTTAGTTCTTATAGTTCATCTCATTCAAAATCAATTAGTTTTATAAAAATGTTAAGATTCATGGGGTTGTGCATTGTAAATCATAAAGTAAAAAACAAATAATGGCAATTCATTTAGAAAAAATAATCAATTATGATCTGAAGATTCTAGAACAAAGGAGAAGTGCTTGTGTTTTGAGGTTTGTGCATTATGCTTAAGTTCAACCATGGAGTCTTCTAAATTGTACATGTGGCGAGATCTGGTGGAATGTTGATGATATCCAACGGCCAGGTGCTCGGTTGCCCATCTCCGCCTTTGTCGGGTTAGCTTCATCCAGCGACCATCTTTCAAAGTTATTGGCACACTATATAGTTCTTGTGCCATAGTTGCATGTTTTGGAAAAAAGCTACTAGTGGGTTGTACTATCTATTTAGGAATAGAAGATGTATACATGGAAGTTGTAGGGAAAGAGATGACATGGAGGATCTCAATTCCTATGAGTAGGGATTGGAAAAGAGATGTCATTTGGTTCACATCATAGGAACTTTTCTATTGAATCTAGAGATGACATGTATCTCAAGTCCTATGAGGAGGGATTAGTAAAGAGATGTAATTTGGTTCATATCATAGGAACTTTTCTATTGAATATACACTAATGTTTATTTTCCTTTGAAATTAAGGGAGTATAGGAATCCATTCATATGAACCAAGTGGCTCTAAAGCTATAGAAATGATATCATGTTTATTTCCTTTGAAATGTAGAGTATATGAATCTATTCCTATGAACCAATTGGCTCTAAAGGAAAAAATCCTATAAAAATCATATCATATAGAGTTCCTATGATATTCCTCGACACTAAAGGATGGTTGAAATTGCTGCGGGTGATCGATGGTCTTTCTTTGTAGACTCCTCACCCATCTTTATAGTTACCTCTCGAAGATGAATGAAATGATATATCTGAGGTATTCTACATGTGCAATTTGGTACCACGAAAACTTCGGTAAAAGTTTGCGAGGTTCTAATTTTCAATAAAGCTATATGCCTTGCATTTGAACGGAGGAGCATCTGGCAGTTGCTAACACTCACGTGGAAGATTTGTGTGTAGGAGGAGTGGCTGTTACATTAAATGACATGGCAAAACCGACCTTTGTCGGATGCCGATCTAACGGTTCTTCTGGCGTTAAATCGGGAAAAGGCTTGTGGCGAGCGTTTGTCGGATAATGATTTACGGACACATGCATTGCATTGATCGTGCCCCCTCTCTCTCTCACGCACGCACCCTCACGAGTCACAACTCTCCGAGTCCTCTCGCAGACTTCATACGTGGCACCCATCGTCTATCTGCGGTAGGCGTCACGCACATATGTGCTCTTCACACCTACCCTCGAACTTCTAAAAACAAAAGGCGGCACGCACATTTTATTTTAGCTCACCGTCACACACTTATATTATTACTCTTGCGGCGAGCGTTCTTTGGGCATAGTATATATTGTACTCTCACGAAGAAAGCGGTGCCGCATGCACTAGTTCTCTCACACCCACTCATGGGTACCGTGGGGCGCATTTTTTGAAGCGGTACAACAAAATCACTCCACTATATATAAAAGCAGGAGCCTTAGCGCTTGCTTTACTAGGGTTCCTCTCGTTCACTCTCTCATGCTCTCGGATCTAAGCAAGACATAGGTGGCCACTCTCTCTCTCAGCTCACGGCTGGTCACAAATCCGGCGGACAACCTCGGCCGGGGCGGGGGTGTAGGTGCATCGTTCACGCTGTTGTCGTCGGGCGAGGAGAGACCAACGGCTGCCAGCGTCCCGATCGGCGACCGTGCCGTTCTCTCGAGAGGCGCCCGGCTCGGGAGGGCCTCGACCCTTCTTCCTCCCTGCGGTATTGTGGCCAAGATCGGCCTCCGGCGCCGTCTTTGCCACATGCCGGCGACCCTCAGTATATATTCCTTGAAACCTGCCTTGCTCTACTGCCCCAGCTCTTCCCCTTCGTGTGGATCCTTTTCTACTTCCGTCCGCTGTTCCAAAGCCACCTAGACTTCTACTATTATTAGAAGTAAAGCTAGTTCATCTGATCAACTCAAAGCGTTGGTTCAAGCAGGGAAGAAAGTGGGAAAGCTGTAGCATGAATCTAGGACTTGGTTCTAAGAGGAAGCGGGGAAAGTAGTAATATCTATCCTTGTTTAAATAACCGTATTTCGTATTTGCACAAACAGGGATGTCTGTCTCCATATCGTTTGGGATGTACATCTCCGTATCGTTTCTATCCGCGCAATCAAAAGCACACACCTCAGTTTTAGTACAACTGCATAAAATGAGATGGCTATCCCTCGTTGCCGTCGTCTAACCTCCCGTCTTCAAGGTATCCCTACATTGGTAGTAACTAAGGTAGAATGACCAGCATAATCTAAACAAAGCTGATTAAATACGTTTTACTTCCGATTGCGGTGCAGGGACGAGTGAAAACAACTGCATCCTAGTCCGGAATGCACTTTCTACCAGTTCATCCATGGACCGAGGACTAGGCTGCACACGGCTGCAGCGGTTTTTGGACAGTCTTGCGGACAAGAGGCATTGTGGTCTGCTTATTTCTGCAAATAGCGGTGCTTAAATTTAGTGGAATGCACAAGAATTTCACCTGGTCGATTACCTTTGCATGGTTCAGATTCAGCATTCGGTGAGACCACAATTATAATTGGTTATTCGGAATGAGAGAACCTAACCACGGATGGTGGCAACAAGAAAAACCAGAGTGAACTCCGGAAATTTAAGCCTGCCGAGAATCTTTTGCTCGAAGAAGCCTTGCTTGTTTTTCCTGATTTGTAAACCTTCTCACAACTTTGTCTTTTGTTGTGAACTAGTATATGTTTGTTATGTTCTATGAATCATTGAGATGTATAAAACTGCTTAACTTATGCTTTTCAAGATTTTTATGAAGAAGAGTTTAATGTGAGTGTTCCACATGGCGCTGGACTAGCGTTGAGCGTTTGGAATTTATTACATTGTGGCCTCAATTAACTGCATGAACCACTTTGTAACAAGATACATAGTTGCTTATATGATTCACGGGCACACAAAAGTAGCAGCAGTTCCCATAGGCAGTTCAAATAGAGTACTAGCCCGGAGGGGTCGATAACAAGCAATGTTAGGATAATTAGACACAATCAAACTACTATTAAACACTAGCTGGGGCAACTATTTCATGCCTCGATCTAATTTGGGCTGGACACAAGGCGGACCTTGCCATGAACATCATCGAGGGCGTCCGCGGCAGCTCAATCTGTGAACCTTCATGAAGACAACCTTGTGGCCTTGCCAGCGATAAACTTGTTTGTGGAGGCATGCCACGTCATCTTCTGCGTAAGCTTGACAAAACAGTATGCCTCACAAGCGAAGGAGTAGCTTTGAACTTCTTGTGCTTGATACACCTGGACAACACACGACAACGGTGAGGCTGGAATACACCTCTTCATTGGTATAACCGCAAATGGCTTCGAGGATCCAACAGCCTAAGAACTCTGTTTTCCCGGTCGTATATTCAGGTCGTCCGCCTCATAGCGAGTGACATGCACAACCACACAATCCTTATGCGCATCGGGGCTCTAATTGAAACGAAACAAATTCTGAATTACTTTTCGATATAAGAAACACAAGTTATTTAAACCACTATGTATAGCATGGCATCGAAGCTAATAAAATTTTGCATTATTAATCACCACATACTTCCTTTTCTAAAAAATCACCACATACTTAGATGAAAAACCACAATCGAGATCGGCAAAGAAGGAAATCACCTTGGGCAGCTCGGCGGGGGGGACACATCCTCGAAGGGAAAACTGCTCTGCAGTGCCACGGGGCTGTAACCTCAAGCGGGCGTTGACCATCTCGATAGTGGCCGTGGCGTATCTGGGGTCGCCTCGGTGGTTGCCTCCATCTTCTTGGAGCTCTCTGTCTCGTGGGGATCAGCCTCCGCGTCTGCTCCAATATCGGCGAGATCTTTGCACAGTTCTCCTTGGTCCATCATGAAGCCAGCGAATACTAGGAGACCACTGAAAGGAAAACACAATCGCAATGACAATGAAACAAAAAAGAGTGAGGATCGGTTCTTGCTTTGCAAAAGTTCTTTTTTCTCTGAGCAAAAATATACCAACATCACGGATCCGCTTACCTTCCCTTCGTTGGGAGAGAAGAACGATGGCGGATCACGAGTGTTGCCTTTCTTGAAGGCGGTGAGGAGAAGGGATTCAGCGAAGAGTGAAATGATGGTTGCTTCGTCCGTCAAACTTAGACTGCGGGGAGGTGGGGTTTTGTGATCTGACGGCTCGTTCTTGCCGGCGCTTCTGACCGGGGTGACTCTCCGCTTTGCATCTGCCTTCTAATTTGGTGGATGGCATTTGGGCCCTTGCTGCATGGCCCGCATGTCGGTGAACAAAAGTATAACGACATTCGATGGGGAGACGTTTCAATGACCTAGGAGGAGCGAAGCGGTAGAGTGTCTCCTTGTACTAGTAGTAATTGTTTTTACGGGTAGCTGTAGAGTGTCTCCACTATACTAGTAGTAATTGTTTCTCTAGGCGCTACCCACACCCACACACCCCCCCCCCCCCAAAAAAATCATGGGTGCTCTTCTTCCTCCTCGCTCCCACCCACCTCACGTCATTTCGCTCCTCGTACCCCAAATTCCTCACCTCACTCCTCTGAAAACCCAGCTCCCTTCTTCCTCCTCCTCTGAAAACCCCAGCTCCCTTCTTCTTCGCTTCCTTTTCTAAACTAGGCTCGTCATTCGTTACTCTGCTCAAATCCGTGGCCTGACGCGACACCCTCGAGAAAATGGAGTCGGTGACCCCAGCGCCAAGAAGATGAGGCTCCCTTGCCAGCGGCGGCGCTTTGTTGTAGATCCCGCACCCGGCAGCCTTGGGGAGAAGCGGCGACCCGCCCCACGGATCCCGGAACCGTAGAATCTCGGGTGGACCGCATCAGCGATCTCCGGACGCCATCCTTGGGAGATCATCTCGCTTCTCCCCACCAAGGATTGCTGCCGCACCCAAGTCCTCTCAATTCGGTGGCGCCCTCTATGGCGCGCCGTGCCCCTTAATCTCGATTGTCGTCAGCTATCTCTCTTCAATGATTTTGAAATCCCCAGAGCCATCATCTCCTCCCACGGGGCTCCGTTCAAAGCCTCTGCATCCCGTCATGCTACGAGCAAGCATACCATGCCTGCAGGTGGGCCTTTGGCTGAAATCCCACAATTCACAGAACTACAGCTGCTTGAGTTCTACTATTCCCTGAAATCACATACCACATACCAAATGCCATGAACTTGTGCCCTCGGCACCGATGTCCATCTCGCGGTTTCCTCCTCTCTCCACACCGCCACCTTTGCGATGTGCTACCTACCAGACAATCTGGTACTAAACCTTGACTCCCATTTCTCAAGAAACTTTCACTTGTGCGGGTTCGTATATCGGAGGCCTCATTGCACAACATCATCCACTCCGAGTTGCCTGCTATTGGAGTGCTTGGTGCTGTTTTCCAGATTAGAATCGGTTGTCTCCAAATAAAATCGCCTAACCTTGTAAAATTGGAATTTCTTTTGACGGAAGGCAGCTCATCATCAAGATGCCCCTTCACTTCAAAGGTTGATCCTTGATTCTAGTTATTCACCGTTGCAAATAACCGTCCTCTCTGCGCCTAAGCTGGAGACCTTGGGTGTAATACATGATCTCTGTGCTCATTTCAATATGGTGTTTGGCTCCACAGTTCTTGGTACTTTATATTATCATCTACACTTGTAACCATAAGCTGCATTTTAAATTTCTGCGCATAATTTATATATCATCTTGGAGTACACATTTTGTACTAATATTATGTTCTATGCTCAATGAAGAGTTTCTCCATGGATGGCCTATCAATGGTGCTGGATTCATCAAGATCTTATATATCCAAATGAATAGTTTTGATCTGAACAAGATTATTGGCTTGCTGCAATGCTTTCCATGTGCGGAGAAGTTGTATATAAAGGTGATAATTTCACGCACATTGGAAGCCGCATATAGTGTACTAGAATTAACCGTTCAGCTTTGTTGCTCTTTCGACACTCTTCTTTTAGACCTTAACTGTTTTCAATCTTCATGTCTATTTAGGCAGCAGGGCGGGGTAAGAAAGTTATAACCAATCGGTGGATTAAGTAAGCATCGGGATTTTCTCACTTCTCATGAGATTCGATTGAAGACAATAACGCTAGAACGATATGTAGCCAACCGTGCAAACACAAGATTTGTCACATTCTTCTGCTGAATGCGAGGTTACTATTGTCCATCGGGCTTAAGTTTATCAGCAGCATGGTTTTGACGGATGGGTATGTCGAAGAGCAAAAAAGGAGTTTCAGGTGGGCAAAAGAGCTTACGAGCGTGCGGGCTTCTATTTACAACATATTGTGGTCATAATCCGATAAATTTTACGACCGGGATGTTCATTCTATGGACTGACCGATCCATTTGTTGTGACTGCCAAAAAACAGTGCTGGAGTTAGATGTTGTTGCCCTTTTCAATCTGGGTTTTTGTAAACACGATGAACAATCAACCCTCGTGCTTTTATGCAGTTTGTAAGCTGGAGTTAGATGTTCCTGCCCTTTTCAACTCGGCTGTGACTGTCATATTTTCTTTGAAACAAGGCAAATGGCTTGCCATTCGTTTAATTTAGAGTGAAATATTGTAACAAATCACAACCAAGGAAATAACATCACTCACGCCGCTGCTTGAGCTCACTGTGCATTCTGAAGCCAAGTGATTAGCCCCACCAGCACCCACAAACTTATTTGAACTAGCACATCAAATGGGCTGTAAATTTTCATAGGAAAGGCTGCATGACCGTGACAGATTTGGATTCGACATTTGGGACCCACGAGAAATAGCCTATCAAGGTGGTGTCGACTTACTAGCCGGTCAACAAGCGATTCGCCTACCAGCCGTTGGATTGACATCCAACATCTATCATGTATCTTCTATCTCTTGTCTTCTTCTTCCTCCGGCCGCCCAAACCAAACCACCCGTCGGCTCCTTTGCTCCCGCCTCCATGGCTGGCTGCGCCTCCGCCGCCCTACCGTACGTACCCTCCAACGTTGGCGGTCCTCCTCTATTCCCCACCGTCCTGTTATTCTCCGGCGATGTCAGCCCCAACACGCACCGTGCCCGAACGATCAACCCTCGTACTCCCCTCCGCTGCGGCTGGACGGCGCATCTTCAACGGCTCTGTTTGTTCCGTCCGAGGCCTCGCCGTCGTCCTCCTTCTTGCGGCCTTGGTTCGCTTCGCCGTCTTGTGATGCGCCGCCCTCTTGCGTTGTCAACGTCGTCAACAACAACGAGAGGAACAAGGAGATATTTGTCGTGGAGAGGATGACGATGAGGGACCCACCAGCGTCATGGCGATGCATAAGCAAGTGCCTCTATAGTACAAGCCCAAAATTATGGTTCCTCCTAATGGTTGGACATCAGGGGCTCACGCCATTGTCAACATAGTCAATAAGCGAGAGAATTACACTACGACGGTGACACGGGGACCCGACAAGTCGCGCAGTTTTTTTGAGGAACAAGCGGTTGTTATTTATACTAGTTTTAGCGACGGATCGAGGTAACAACGGGGCTGTCTTGAGGGCTGTGGCCCGTCTAGCGAGGTTTTATTTATGTTTACCACATCATGAGCCCAGTTGTGTTTTTTCTTGCTGAAAATGGCTAGCCAGTTCTATTTTTTAAAGAAATACCCAAACAAGGCCTACTTGCTTTATCGGCCTATTTGGGCTGCAAATCTTTCAAGGCGATGAGAGTTTCATTCGGTTTGCCCGAAATGGCATGTACTTTTTAAAACACATCAAACCGGAATTAGTTTCAATTTTTTTCATTACAAGATCTTAAATTCCATTGATTTTTATGCGTGGACAATTATTTGGATTTTATATTTATATAAATTATTTTTCAAAATAGTTTGAATGTGAATCGATATTTCTGGATTAAAAACAGTTGACCGCTTTTGAAATATGCAAAATTTATATACTTTTTAACCGTGGCCACAATATGGGGTGTAATGCTAACAAAAGAAGATGGGCTCCAAAAAAACCTTAAGAATTAGCAAATGGGCTGTACATTATTAGAAATAATGGCAGATGGGTTGTATGCTGTTTTCCACAGATTTGAGGCTGACTTGTGCGCCTACTACGGGTTGGCGTATGCTTTCATAAAAAAGGTTGGCCTTTGCATAGCATACTGTCAACTTAGTCAACACACGAGGCGTTGACTGTTGGATGTCCATCCAACGGCTGTCGTCTTCTTCAATCTCTGCTCTTCATGCTCGGCCGCTCAAACAAGCGCCGGCGGACTGCTGCTCCCTCCTCCTGCGGCGGCTATGCTGCCGCGCAGCCTCACGGCCCCACCGTACTCCCATCGCTGGCCTAGCCATCCCTCTACTCACCCACATCTGCTGTTATTCTCCGGCGACGGCGAGACGAACGATAAACCCTCGTACTCCTCCGCGTGGGAAACAAGCTGCGAGTATTCCACAGCTCCGTGTCGTTCCCTTCCTAGGCCTCGCCGTCGTCCACCGCCTGGTGCTCTCGGCGTGGCCTGGTCAGCGTGGTCAATGAGCGACATCCATAGGAAGTGGACTATCGTGGAGAGGCTGACAGCTGGGTCCACGACCGCACGCAAGAAATGCCTCCTTATTACAGCAAAAATAATGATTCCTCCACGACAGCTAGGACCCACAGGAAGGGCCTCTGTATTTCGTGAAAAAAACGTTCCCCCCGCTGACAGGTCGGACCCACCAGCTATATCTTCGCACGCAAGGAAGTGCCTCCTTATTACGCCCAAAAAAATGAATACCCCCTGCTAGCTGGGACCCACCATATTGTTGGGCTGACTTGTGGGCCTACTAAGTTGATGGGGACGGAGGGCTTTGTCAACTTAGTCAATACTCCAGTGACCGTATGATGTCCATCCAACGGCCATAGTGCTTCTTCAACCTCTGGTCTTCTTGCTCCAGCCGCCCAAAGCAGCGCCGGTTGTGCCGCCTGCTCCTGCCTCCCATGGCCGGCTGTGCTACCGCCTCCTCATGCGTCCCATGGCCCAGCTCCGCGTCGTCCCCTTCCTAGGCCTCGTCGTCGTCCACCCCGTGGTGCTCTCGGCCCGGCGTGGTCAATGTGGTCAACGACCGACTTCCATCGGAAGAGTACTGTACGTGGAGAGGCTGACAGCTGGGTCCACGGCAGCCGCAAGGAAGTGCCTCCTTATTACGCGGAAAATAATTATTCCTCCACCTGACAGCGGGGACCCACCGGACGGGCTAACAGTATTTTGCGAAAAAATCGTTTCCCCACACTGCTTGGGACCCACGGACGGACCACCGTATTTCATAAAAAAATGTTCCCCATTGTCATTTCGGACCCACGGAAGTGCCTCCTTATTACGCACAAAAAAATGAATACTCCCCCGGCTAGCTGGGACCCACCTTGGTGGGAGGCTGTCTTGTGGGCCTACTAAGTTGACGGGGACGAAGGGCTTTCTCAACTTAGTCAATATGAATGATTCTAGCTCCAGTGACCGTACGATGTCCATCCAACGGCCGTAGTGCTTCTTCAACCTCTGGTCTTCTTGCTCCAGCCGCCCAAAGCAGCGCCGGTCGTGCCGCATGCTCCTGCCTCCGTGGCGGCTGTGCTTGCCCGCGAGGCCTCACCGCCCCTACTATTCCCACCGCTGGCCGGGCCTGCGGCGGCGGCAACCTCACACGCAGCCAAATCGGTGAACCCTCCTACTCCTCTCTACGCGGGCTTCCACTGCCACGTCTTCCCCGGCTCTGCGTCGTCCCCTTCCTAGGCCTCGTCGTCGTCCACCGCCGTGGTGCTCTCCGCGCGGCGTGGTCAACGTGGTCAAGAGCGACTTCCATCGGAAGAGTCTTGTCGTGGAGAGGCTGACAGCTGGGTCCACGACCACAGCCAGTTTTTTGTGATTTGCCAAGTAAGTCACTTTGTCGGGCTGTTGGGCTGCAAATCTTTCAAGACGAGGAGAGCTTTCATTGGTGGCGAGAAAATAGCCCATCGATAATGAGAAATGGGTTGTACATTTTTAAAACACATCAAACCGGCAATTAGTTTCAAATATATTTTTTCATTTTAAGATTTTAAATTACATTAATTTTTATGCGTGGAGAATTTGTTGGATTTTATATTGATATACCTTTATTTTTAAAATCAATTTGAATGTGAGTCAAAATTTCGGGATTAAAAACAGTTCGGACCACACCGTAATATGCAAAATTTCGTATAATTTTTTAACCGTGGCCACAATATGGGATGTAATGCTAACAAAAAGAATATGGGCTCCAAAAAACCTTAAGAATTAGCAAATGGGCTGTAAATTATTAGAAATAATGGCAGATGGGTTGTATGCTGTTTTCCACAGATTTGAGGCTTTCCTAAAAAAGGTTGGCCTTTAGCGGTGGCGGTTGGATGTCCATCCAACGGCCGTCGTCTTCTTCAATCTCTGCTCTTCTGCTCGGCCGCTCAAACAAGCGCCCGGCGGGACTGCCTGCTCCCTCCTCCCCGCGGTCGGTTGTGCTGCCGCGCAGGCCTCACCGCCCCATCGTACTCCCATCGCTGGCCTAGCCATCCCTCTACTCACCCACACCTGCTGTTATTCTCCGGCGACGGCAGACGAACCAGTAAACCCTCGTACAGTCGTACTCCCCTCCGCGTGGGAAACAACTGCCGAGTCTTCCCTGCCTCCGTGTCATCCCCTTCTTAGGCCTCGCCGTCGTCCACCGCCGTGGTGCTCTCGGCGCGGCGTGGTCAATGTGGTCAACGACCGACTTCCATCGGAAGAGTACTGTGCGTGGAGAGGCTGACAGCTGGGTCCACGGCCGCAGCAAGGAAGTGCCTCCTTATTACGCGCAAAATAATTATTCCTCCACGACGGTGGGGACCCACGGACGGGCCACCGTATTCGCGAAAAAACGTTTCCCCACTTGCTGGGACCCACCAGCTACACCTTCGCACAAAGGAAGTGCGTCCGGGCAAAAAAATGATTAGCCCCATTGCTGGGACCCACCAGCTACATCTTCGCACGCAAGGAAGTGCGTCCGGGCAAAAAAATGATTCGCCCCACTGCTGGGACCCACCAGCTACATCTTCGCGAGCAAGGAAGTGCACGGCGGTCGGGACCCACCTGGTGAAGCGTGCGTGGCGTTGTCATTCTGGTGTGACGTATGCGTACATATATCTTGGTGGATGTAGAGGCGCGCGTGTCGTAGTAAGAGCGCGCCGCGTAGCATGTACACATCGTACAATGGCGAGGTGCAAGAAAGAAAATCTGACCCGTATGTGTACATCTGGCGGGGGTCTCGAACACCTACTCGGCGCATACGTCGGCGAGGGCTCGTGTACATGGCTGGGTCGGAACGGAGAAACAGCGTCGTCGTCGTGTTCATGGGGAGGCAGCGGAATCGTCGTGTTCATGGGAGGCAGCGGAATGCGTCGTGTTCATCGGGAGGCAGCGAAAGCGCGTGGGAGCCAACCGGCTGGGTCGGAGCGGAATGCGTGGTCGTGTTCGCCGGGAGGGCTTGGGCCGAGCAGGCGATGGAAGCGAGGCTGGCGTGTATCGAGAATGGAGAAGCGGACCTCCTACGTTGGAGCAGGGTCTGTTGATCGGGAGGGTGTGGCGTGTCGCAAAAGCGGAGAAGCGGACCTCCTACGGTCGAAGCAGGGGTCTGTTGATCGGGAGGGTGTGGCGTACCGCCAAAAGCGGAGAAGCGGACCTCCTACGGTCGAAGCAGGGGTCTGTTGATCGGGAGGGTGTGGCGTACCGCAAAAGCGGACGAAACGGACCTCCTACGGTCGAAGCAGGGTCTGTTCGCCGGGAGGGTGTGGCGTGCAAAAGCAGGACTCCACGGGATCTGTTCATCTCCACCGTCGACCTCCTCCGGCCTCCACGGGCTACCGTCGACCTCCTCCGGCCTCCACGGGCTCCTGTTCATCCAGCCTCCACCGTGCGCTACTCCACCGGCTCCTGTTCAACCACCCCTCCACACCCCTCCACCATCTCTGTTCATCCAGCCCTCCACACCACGGGGTCTGTTCAACCACCCCTCCACGGCCACCCCTCCACCATCTCTGTTCATCCAGCCCTCCACACCACGGGGTCTGTTCATCCAGAGCACGCGCCACCACTCCTTGTTCATCCACCCCCCATAGCGCTCATTGTTCATCCCATCGATCGGCTTGATTAGCGGCAACAACGAAGAATCACTCCATCGGGTTCGATTAACAGCCATCGATCGATCGCTTCGGGTTCGATAGCGTAGCTGCGGTCTGTCAATCACTCGGGTTGATTAGAGCCCAACGCCTCGCTTCGGGTTGATTAGAGCCAGCGCCTACGCACACAGCAGCGTACGTCTGAGAAAGCAGCGCATCGCTCGGCCCCGACCTCCCACCGTAACCGTAACTCCCGAAATTTTCCTCCCCTCGCTTCTACCACGGTTTTTCCGTCATGGGCGGCCCAAAGAATGTCATGCAGCTGCGTCTCCGGCCCGGATGAAAAGCCCATTTTACATCATGATTTTTGTCATAGAAAGGAGCCCATTTTATCTATCATGATTTTTGTCATATCGTCATAGAAGTATATGTATGAGCCCGGCCCAAAATGTCATCTATGATGATATGGGGCATTTTCAACCGTCACAATTATCGTCATAGAAGTGTCATATGTATGCCTGCCGCCAAAAAAAATTGCCGTTCTCATTGACGCGTCAAAATGTCACGGATGTGTCTTTTTTTGTAGTTTGACCACCCGACCCATATCTAAAACAGGGCGGACACCGGGCGGGCGGCCGACCCAAACAGACAAAAAGCGAACGAAATCACCGTCCGTTTGGGTCGCCCCATTGGAGTTGTTCTTAGATCACTATATTTTAGTGATCTAAACGTTCTTACATTTTTTATGGTGGAAGTATTAGATAGAATATGAATTATATGTTAATTATGTGATAAGCGTTGGGCTTGGAGGCCCCACTGATTTCGCTGTCAGATTGGCTTACGCGAGCCATTTCTTTGGTCGAGAGCATGACTTGGCGGCCAAGATCGTCTACGACTGTCGAGCGCGTTATGACATGATGCTTGGTTGGTTGGCCTACAAGAACCACTGTTATGCTTCCTACATGATGCCCCGACGTGGATTACTACATCAGGACGTGTGCCTTCTCTGTTTCAGATGTCAAAAATAATCGATCATCTGCTAGTAGTCTGTGTCTTTGCACGTGTCGTTTGGCACCCAGTTGTGACTCCCTAGGGACACGCGGAATGGTCCACTCTAGAGATAGATCATCTTCTACATGGATGTGTTTCGTTACGGCCACCGCCCCAAGTAAGGAATAAATGCGACCACCGGGATTTGAACCCTGGTGGGCTGGGGATACCACGGTCCCTCTAACCATCCAACCATAGGTTGGTTCACACTCTTTTGTGTTGTTGTTGAGTTGGAAGTGTGTACCCCTCCCTCCCCCCCTGTCGGTGTCCTGGGAACGGGGGTACCCAGACTTGCCTGCCTGCATCCCACGGCGTTGCTCCACCAATGGCTCGGTACGGCCCAGCTTCAGCAACAGCAACTCAAGACCCTCACGAGGCGAACGACACCAAGACCTCCATGGGGGAGGCCTCGTTAGGCTGGCTCCCGAGGAGCAGAGATATCTATGCAAAGGTGCACCTCATGAGGTTCACGTGACGTGAGTCGTGACCAAGGCCAGGCGGGCGCCAGCGGGCGCAGTGTACCGGTGTCGAATATTGGGTTCCAGCAAAACCCTTAAGGTTCGAACACTGGGGTGCGCATGAAGATTTCTCCCTACCGAAACACGCCCTCAGCCTCGCCGCAATCTCTAAGCTAGCGCGATGAACAACACAAGAGACACAAAATTTATACAGGTTCAGGCCACCGTTGTGGTGTAATACCCTACTCCTGTGTGTGGTGTGGTGGATTGCCTCTTGGGCTGATGATGAACAGTACAAGGGAAGAACAGCCTCACGAGGAGAGATGTTCTTGTGCTTGGTGGTTTGCTCTGGGAGGAATCGATCCATCCTTTCTACTGTGGTGGCTAGCCCTATTTATAGAGGCCCTGGTCCTCTCCCCAAATATTGAGCGGGAAGGGATCCAACAACGGCCATTTTGAAAGGGGACAGCTAGTACAAGCTATCCTGACTAAAGGTGGCCTTCGCATGTCAAAGGCGCTGGCGATTACGTTGTCTTGGGCTCCACGATGACCTCCATCCCGCCGTCCTGCTAGTCTTGGTCTTGTTGCACCGATATGGAAACCTTTGCCTGATGCCTCGGTACTCCGCGCCTGCGCTTGCCCCCTTAACACCAAAGAGGAAACGAGGACACTGCATGGGTTGGCGCCTGCCTGGTCCTGATCGTCATGGCTTGCGTCACGGGAACCTCGCGAGGTACCCCTTGCCTTGATCTCTCCGCCTTCTCACGAGCCTGCCTGGTGAGGCCACTCCAGAGGAGGCCTTGTGTCGTCCGCCCCGCGAGGCTTGGCCCCTCGCGAGGGTCTTGAGTGTTGGTTGATGAAGATGGGCCGTACTGGGCCACTGGTGGATCCACGCCACAGGCCGCAGGCAGGCAAGTCTGGGGACCCCCGTTCCCAGAACACCAACAGTAGCCCCTGAGCCCAAGGCGCGCTCGGGCTTGGCTTAGCGGCGAAGCCAAAGGGCAAGTACAGAGCGCCGCGGGCCCCAACAGCCTGCGGCCTTGGTCGACGCATGGCGATCGATTGGACGTGGGCGTCTTCGCTTCCCCACGCTGCCCCAATATCCGCCTGGCTAGGCGGCCACGGCGCCCTACACAATTATTTCCTCTTCGCAGGCGTGCTTCCTATTCTTCCTTCTTCCTCGAACCCCTGCTTCCGCTCCCAATCTAACTTGAGCTCTGCCCCCTTCATTGCCATGGCGCCGACTAGCGCAAAGAAAGGGAAGAAGCCTCTGTCCTCAGTCGACCCGCCTCCGGCAATCGAGCCCGCCGTCGGTCGGTCGCGGGTGCTCAACCTAGAGGCCATGGGCAAGGTCTGCCCTGCGCTTTCTTCCAGCTTCAACGAGTGGGGAAACATGGTGGCTTGGCCTGCGTCCCGCGCCTCCATTGACAGGACAGTCACTAAGGTTCGGTTCTTCGTCGACGCCCTGTGGGATGGCTTGGTTCCCCCTTTCTCTGCCTTCTTCAATGAAGTGCTTTCCCATTATCAGATTCACATGCTGCATCTTGATCCCCAATCAATTGCTCTTCTCGCCGTCTTCGCCTTTGTCTGCGAAGCCATGGCGGGCATTGCTCCTTCCGTCGCCCTCTTGCGCCATTTCTTCTCATTGCATCTGACTAATCCCTCGCAGCACTCGGGGTGCGTGAGCTTCCAGGCTGTGGCAGAGACGACCGCCTTGGGGATTGATTTTGATCTCCCGCCGTCCACGAGCGGGTTTCGGACGTGGTGGGTGTACGTGGACGTCAGAGTGCACAACCCCCTGCTTTCGCCTCCGTCGTTGCTCGCTGTCCCCAACCCCGGCTGGGGCCATGAGAGGCTCGTGAGCCCCCGCCTTTCCTTCGTTTGGTTCCGGTTGAAGAGGTTGAGAGATCTCGGCGTGAATGCGCCCCGGGTGGTGAAGGAGTTCCTCCGGTGCCGCATTGCTCCTCTCCAGCGCCATTCCCGGCCGATGTGGGCCCTGACCGGCGACCAGGATCGCATAAGGCTTTAGGAGTCGGAGCTTTCGCCCGAAGCGCAGAGGACTGTGCTTGAAGTCTTGACTGGCAACCCCTCGCCAGGCGATATGCCGCAAGAGGGTAGCCTCTTGTATCTTTGCTCGAACAGGGTTGAGTTCGCAGGACAGATGCCTTCCTTCGACAAGTGGGGGCTGCACCCGTTTGGCCTTTTGGGGCCTCGCGAGAATCCTGTCGTCGTGGCTCCCCTTCTTACTGCCAGCACCGAGCTTGCCCTAGGAGTGGGCGCAGGGAGGCAAGCATCGCTTGAGGCCGAAGGCGCGGGTGTCGAGATGCCGACGCCGCTCGAGGTTCACGAGGTTTCATCCTCCAGAACTTGTGGAGCTCGCCTTGGGGCGATCGTCGAGAGGGAGATGCCGCCTGCGGCTCCTGAGGTTGACTGCCTGGGTGCTTCTCCAGCCGTGCCCCGTGCTGGCCCCCACGTCCAGCGCCTAGGTCGGTTCCGCGTGGACTTTGCCGCGCTCCACAAGAGGAAGGAGTCTTCGAGCTGTAGTGGTCGCACCTTCCGACCGTTGAAGCATAGAAAGTACATCGCCATAGACGAGTAAGTACCTTACTCGTAATTCCTTAATTGTTGCTTCCCTTCCTGACTGTGGCTCTTCAGGATCCCTCCTGCCAAGCCCGCGGAGTCTCCCGAGAAGCAACCTCCTCCGGCTTTGCCTTCGTCGCTGGCCTTGAGCGTCCCGAGCCTGCATGCTGCCCCTGACGCGGGGTCATCCGGAGAAGCAAGCCTGTCTGCAAGGTGTCTTGAGCCTGTGCCTTTGCCGCCTTTGCTTTGCAACCCTGGAGAGTAGTCAGCCTGCCCGGGGCTCCTCCTATGGTCGTGGACGGCGAATGGTTGGTGTCAATCTGGGGCTCCTCTTCAAGTGGCGAGCCCGCGGCAGTCCGGATCCCTGGCGGGGCCTGGCCAGCGACCGTGGGGGCGCCAGCCCCCAGTCCCCTGCCGAGAAGGGGTGAACCGCTTAGGGTCCTACCGACGGCGCCAATGACGGGGGACGACATCAGCAGCGTGCTCAAGCTTGCGTGCGAATGAAGCATCGCCCGCCACAAGTTCCTCCAGAAGGCGATGGACGCGATGGGCCAGCTTGGTGGAGCGCTTGCGGATGTGGACGCGCGCCTTGAAGCCGAGGGCCTACGGCTGGTTGAGAAGCGACGCAAGCTGAAGGTGGCCATCAACCTCGCGCGCCACCAACGCGAGCTTGACAACACGAAGGCCGAGGCGTCCCTTGCAGCCTCACGAGAGGCCTGCTCCCGAGCTCTAGAGGAGACTCGGGAAGTAGATCATCGTCGCGAGATCGCGGAGAAGCGCGCGTGGGAGCTCCAAGCCTGGAGTGCCTCCCTAGAGCAGCAAGTGGAGCTGCGTCAGGCTACCCTTGCGTCGCTGAAGGGGATGCCTGTCGAGGAGGAGGAGCTCCGAAAGCGTGAGGAAGCGCTGACGCTGGAGGCCGCCGAGCGCAATCTTAATCTTGAGCGGTTGGAGACGAGGGAGCGCCAGGTTGCCCATGCAGAGGACGATGTTGGTGCGTGCTACGTCTTGAGCTTGCGTTGGTTTTCCCCGAAGAGGAGAGGATGATGCAGCACAGTAGCATAAGTATTTCCCTCGGTTTTGAGAACCAAGGTATCAATCCAAGAGGAGGCCACGCAAGTCCCTCGTACTGCACAAAGCGATAGCTACTACGCAACCAACGCGATTAGGGGTTGTCATTCCTTCACGGTCACTTACGAGAGTGAGATCTGATAGAGATAATATTTTTGGTATTTTTGATAGATAGATGCAAAGTAAAAAGTAAAGGCAAAGTAAAAACAAAGCAAGTAAATAAAGTGATAGAGATTGATATGATGAGAATAGACCCGGGGGCCATAGGTTTCACTAGTGGCTTCTCTCAAGAGCATAAGTATTCTACGGTGGGTGAACAAATTACTGTTGAGCAATTGACAGAATTGAGCATAGTTATGAGGTTATCTAGGTATGATCATGTATATAGGCATCACATCCGAGACAAGTAGATCAAACGATTCTCGCATCTACTACTATTACTCCACTCATCGATTGCTATCCAAATGCATCTAGAGTATTAAGTTAAAAAGCAGAGTAACGCCTTAAGCAAGATGACGTGATGTAGAGGAATAAATTCATGCAATATGATAAATACCCCATCTTCTTATCCTCGATGGCAACAATACAATCGTGCCTTGCAACCCTTTACATCCTTTGGGTAAGGACACATAAGATTGAACCCAAAGCCATGCACTTCTCCCATTGCAAGAACTACCAATCTAGTTGGCCAAACCAAACGGATAATTCGAAGAGACTTGCAAAGATAACTCAATCATACATAAAAGAATTCAGAGAAGATTCAAATATTATTCATAGATAAACTGGATCATAAACACACAATTCATCGATTTCAACAAACACACTGCAAAAAGAAGATTACATCGAATAGATCTCCACGAGAGAGGGGGAGAACATTGTATTGAGATCCAAAAAGAGAGAAGAAGCCATCTAGCTACTAGCTATGGACCTGAAGGTCTGAAGTAAACTACTCACACTTCATCGGAGGGGCTATGGTGTTGATGTAGAAGCCCTCCAAGGTGGATGCCCCCTCGTGAGCTCCTAACAGGCCCCAAGATGGGATCTCGTGGATACAGGAAGTTGCGGCGGTGGAATTAGGTTTTTGGCTCCTCCTCTGATCGTTTGGGGGTACGTAGGTATATATAGGAGGAAAGGGTACATCGGTGGAGCTTTGAGGGACCCACGAGGCAGGGGGGCGCGCCCAGGGTGGCGCCCCCACCCTCGTGACCGCCTCTCTGATGCCTTGGCATAGGGTCCAAGTCTCCTGGATCACGTTCGGTGAGAAAATCACGTTTCCGAAGGTTTCATTCCGTTTGGACTCCTTTTGATATTCTGTTTCTTCGAAATATTGAAAAAGGCAAAAAACAGCAATTCTGGGCTGGGCCTCCGGTTAATAGGTTAGTCCCAAAAATAATATATAAGTGGAAAATAAAGCCCAATATAGTCCAAAACAGTAGATAAAGTAGCATGGAGCAATAAAAAATTATAGATACGTTGGAGACGTATCAGGCATCTCCAAGCTTAATTCCTGCTCGTTCTCGAGTAGGTAAATGATAAAAAGAGAATTTTTGATGCGGAGTGATACTTTGGCATAATTTCAATGTAAATCTTCTTAATCATGGTATGAATATTCAGATCCGAAAGATTCAAGACAAAAGTTCATATTTACATAAAAATAATAATACTTCAAGCATACTAATCAAAGTAATCATGTCTTCTCAAAATAGCATGGCAAAAGAAAGTTTATCCCTACAAAATCATATAGTTAGGCTATGCTTCATTTTCGTCACACAAAGATGTTCCCAACTTCTATACCCCCGATGACAAGCCAAGCAATAGTTCCATACTTAAATAATCTCATACTTTTTCAACCTTCACGCAATACATGAGCGTGAGCCATGGATATAGCACTATGTGTGGAATAGAGTATGATGATGGGGATTGTGTGGAGAAGACAAAAAAGGAGAAAGTCTCACATTGACGAGGATGATCAACGGGCTATGGGGATGCCCATCAATTAATGTCAACATGAGGGGTAGGGATTGCCATGCAACGGATGCACTAGAGCTATGAATGCTCAAAAAAAGAAAACTAGTGGGTGTGCATCCAACTTGCTTGCTCATGAAGACCTAGGGCATTTTGAGGAAGCCCATCGTAGGAATATACAAGCCAAGTTCTATAATGAAAAATTCCCACTAGTATGAACAAGACAACTTATGAGACTCACTATATGAAAAACATGGTGCTACTTTGAAGCACAATATATGAGACTCACTACATGAAGAACAAGGTGCTACTTTGAAGCACAATATATTAGACTCACTATATGAAGAACAAGGTGCTACTTTGAAGGACAAGTGTGGAAAAAGAGATAGTAGCATTGCCCTTTTTATTTTCTTCTTTTTTTTGGGCCTTTCTTTTTTTTCTTTTTTTGGCCTTTCTCTTTTTTTGGGCAATGCTCTAATAATGATGATCATCACACTTCTATTGATTACAACAATAAGGATTACAACTCGAAACTAGAACAAGATATGACTCTATATGAATGCCTCCGACGGTGTACCGGGATGGTGTAATGAATCAAGAGTGACATGTATGAAAAATAATGCATGGTGGCTTTGCCACAAATACGATGTCAACTACATGATCATGCAATGGCAATATGACAAAAGTAAAGTATGTCATGATGATGATGAACGGAACGGTGGAAAGTTGCATGGCAATATATCTTGGAATGGCTATGGAAATGCCATAATAGGTAGGTATGGTGGCTGTTTTGAGGAAGATATAAGGAGGTTTATGTGTGAAAGAGCATATCATATCACGGGGTTTGGATGCACCGTGAAGTTTGCACCAACTCTCAAGGTGAGAAAGGGCAATGCACTGCATCAAGAGGCTAGCAAAGGCGGAAAGGTAAAAGTGCTTATAATCCATGGACTCAACATAAGTCAAAAGAACTCATATACTTATTGCAAAAATTTAGAAGTCATCAAAAATCAAGTACTACGCGCATGCTCCTAGGGGGATAGATTGGTAGGAAAAGACCATCGCTCGTCCCCGAGCGCCACTCATAAGGATGCACAAGCCAGGTACACTTCATGTTTCAAATTTGTTACATAACTTTAACCATACGTGCATGCTACAGGATTTGCAATCTTCAACACAAGCATTTCTCAAGTTCATAACTACTCAACTAGCACGACTTTGATATTATCACCTCCATATCTCAAAACAATTATCAAGCATCAAACTTATCTTAGTATTCAACGCACTCAAAAGAAAGTTTCACATATCTTGAATACCAAGTAAATTAACATTAAGCAAATTACCATGCTATTAACGACTCTCAAAATAATCTAAGTGAAGCATGAGATATCAAGTTTCTTTAAAACAAATCTACCACCGTGCTCTAAAAGATCTAAGTGAAGCACTAGAGCAAAAATTATCATGCTCAAAAAAGATATAAGTGAAGCACTATGAGCAAAACTATCAAGCTCAAAAGATATAAGTGAAGCACATAGAGTATTCTATCAAATTTAAATTCATGTATGGCTCTCTCAAAAGGTGTGTACAGCAAGGATGATTGTGGTGAACTAACAAGCAAAGACGCAAATAATACAAGATGCTCCAAGCAAAACACTTATCATGTGGTGAATAAAAATATAGCTCCAAGTAAATTACCGGTGGAAGTGGACGAAAGAGGGGATGCCTTCCGGGGCATCCCCAAGCTTTGACTTTTTGGTGTACTTGGATTATCTCGGGGGTGCCATGGGCATCCCCAAGCTTAGGCTCTTGCCACTCCTTGTTCCATAATCCATCAAAAAAAATTCACCCAAAACTTGAAAACTTCACAACACAAAACTCAATAGAAATCTCGTGAGCCCCGTTAGATAAAGAAAACAAAAGACTACTTTAAGGTACTGTAATGAACTCATTCTTTATTTATGTTGGTGTTAAACCTACTGTATTCCAACTTCTCTATGGATCATAAACTATTTTACTAGCCATAGATTCATCAAAATAAGCAGACAACACACGCAAAACAGAATCTGTCAAAAACAGAATAGTCTGTAGTAATCTGTAACTAACGCAAACTTATGGAACTTAAAAAATTCTACCAAAATTAGAAGACCTGGAAAATTTGTTTATTGATCAGCAGTAATTGGAATCACTATTTTATCACGTTCTGGTGATTTTTAACAATTCGGGCACTGAGCGCAAAGTTTCTAGAAATTACAGCAAGATCAAATAACTATCACCCAAGAAGATCCAATAGGTTTAACTTGGCACAAACACTAATTAAAAGATAAAACCACATCTAAACAGAGGCTAGATGGATTATTTATTCAACGGCAGAAAGGAAATATATTGGGTTGTCTCCCAACAAGCGCTTTTCTTTAAAGCCTTTTTAGCTAGGCATTGAGATTTCAATGATGCTCACATAAAAGACAAGAATTGAAGCACAAAGAGAGCATCATAAAACATGTGAAAAACACACTTAAGTCTAACATACTTCCTATGCATAGGCATATTATAGGCAAACAAATTATCGTAGCAAGCAAAAACTAGAATAAGCAAGGAAACGGAAAGGAACAATAGCAATCTTAACATAGCGAGAGGTAATTTAGTAGCATGAAAGTTTCTACAACCATATTTTCCTCTCTCATAATAATTACATGTAGGATCATAGGAAAATTCAACAAAATAGCTATAACAAAGTATATTCTCAACACGATCCACATGCATGCAAAGTTGATACTCTTCCAAAATAGTGGGATTATCATTAACTAAAGTCATGACCTTTCCAAACCCACTTTTATCAAAAACTTCATAAGATTGAACATTCTCCAAATATGTGGGATCTAAAGTTGACACTCTTCCGAACCCACTTTCAATATTATTGCAAACAATATTATCAATCTCATATTCATCATGGGGCTTAAATAAATTTTCAAGATCATAAGAAGAATCACCCCAATCATGATCATTGCAACAAGTAGTAGACATAGCAAAACTAGCATCCCCAAGCTTAGGGTTTTGCATATTATTAGCACAATTGACATCAAGAGAATTTATAGTAACATCATTGCAATCATGCTTTTTACTCAAAGATCTATCGTGAATCACTTCATAAAGCACTTTATCACAATTTTCAGATTTACGAATTTCAGGCAAAACCTTATAAAGATAATATAGTGCATCCAAACCACTAGGAATTGGTTCATCATAATTGGATCTCTTAAAAAGATTGGCAGGCGATGAGGATCCATAGATATTAGCTACTCTGTTTAGGAATAAATACCCAACTATTTCAACCAAACAAGCAAACGAGCCTAGTAAGACATCAAGGCAAACGGAAAAGAGAGGAGGAGATTGGGAAAGAGAGGGCGAATAAAATGGCAAGGGTGAAGTGGGGGAGAGGAAAACGAGAGGCAAATGGCAAATAATGTAATGCGAGAGATAGGGATTGTGATGGGTACTTGGTATGTTGACTTTTATGTGAGACTCCCGACAGCGGCGCCAGAAATCCTTCTTGCTACGTCTTGAGCTTGCGTTGGTTTTCCCGAAGAGGAGAGGATGATGCAGCACGATAGCATAAGTATTTCCCTCAGTTTTGAGAACCAAGGTATCAATCCAAGAGGAGGCCACGCAAGTCCCTCGTACATGCACAAAGCGATAGCTACTCGCAACCAACGCGATTAGGGGTTGTCAATCCTTCAAGGTCACTTACGAGTGAGATCGATAGAGATAATATTTTTGGTATTTTTGATAGATAGATGCAAAGTAAAAAGTAAAGTCAAAGTAAAAACAAAGCAAGTAAATAAAGTGATAGCGATTGATGTGAGAGAATAGACCCGGGGGCCATAGGTTTCACTAGTGGCTTCTCTCAAGAGCATAAGTATTCTACGGTGGGTGAACAAATTCTTGTTGAGCAATTGATGAAATTGAGCATAGTTATGAGGTTATCTAGGTATGATCATGTATATAGGCATCACGTCCGAGACAAGTAGATCGAAATGATTCTCGCATCTACTACTATTACTCCACTCATCGACCGCTATCCAAAGATGCATCTAGAGTATTAAGTTAAAAATAGAGTAACGCCTTAAGCAAGATGACATGATGTAGAGGAATAAATTCATGCAATATGATAAATACCCCATCTTGTTATCCTCGATGGCAACAATACAATGCGTGCCTTGCAACCCTTTACATCCTTTGGTAAGGACACATAAGATTGAACCCAAAGCCATGCACTTCTCCCATTGCAAGAACTACCAATCTAGTTGGCCAAACCAAGCGGATAATTCAAGAGACTTGCAAAGATAACTCAATCATACATAAAAGAATTCAGAGAAGATTCAAATATTGTTCATAGATAAACTGGATCATAAACCCACAATTCATCGGTCTCAACAAACACACCGCAAAAAGAAGATTACATCGAATAGATCTCCACGAGAGAGGGGGAGAACATTGTATTGAGATCCAAAAAGAGAGAAGAAGCCATCTAGCTACTAGCTATGGACCCAAAGGTCCGAAGTAAACTACTCACACTTCATCGGAGGGGCTATGGTGTTGATGTACAAGCCCTCCGTGGTGGATGCCCCCTCAGTGAGCTCCTAACAGGCCCCAAGATGGGATCTCGTGGATACAGGAAGTTGCGGTGGTGGAATTAGGTTTTGGCTCCTCCTCGATCGTTTGGGGGCGTGAGGTATATATAGGAGGAAAGAGTACGTCGGTGGAGCTTCGAGGGGCCCACGAGGCAGGGGGCGCGCTTGGGGGGGGGGGGAGGGGCGCCCCCCACCCTCGTGACCGCCTCTCTGATGCCTTGGCATAGGGTCCAAGTCTCCTGGATCACGTTCGGTGAGAAAATCACATTTCCGAAGGTTTCATTCCGTTTGGACTCCGTTTGATATTCTGTTTCTTCGAAATACTGAAAAAGGCAAAAAACAGCAATTCTGGGCTAGGCCTCCGGTTAATAGGTTAGTCCTAAAAATAATATAAAAGAGGAAAATACGGCCCAATATAGTCCAAAACAGTAGATAAAGTAGCATGGAGCAATAAAAAATTATAGATATGTTGGAGACGTATCAGTGCGCGCGAGGCTCGAGTCCAGGAGGAGGTCGATCGTCGCGTGGCAGAGGCTCGCACAGATCTTGTGAGCAGGTATGACCTGAAGCTGAAGCTGGTTGAAGCCGAGGCTGCAGGCATGACCGCCGCCCTTAGGTCCAAGCTGACTGAAGCTAAGTGGCGTGCGGAGGCCGCCGCAGCCGCCCTGGTATCGGCGTAGGCCGAGTTGACCTCCGCCCGCGTCGAGCTGCTTCCTCTTCAGCAGCGGGTTAACGACGCCGAGTCCATTGCGCAATAGAACAGAGAGGAAGTGCTCCAACGGCAGACGCTGGAGCACATGCACGGCCCCATGCTCGAGGACCTCAGGAACAGGGCCAACGCGGCCCTAGGCAACATCTGTAATGAGAATGCCCCGCATCCTCACGTGACCAACTATGCCAGTCACCTCTGCTTTTTCACTGACGTGGTGACAGGCCTGGAGAACCACTCCGAGAGAGCTCATCAACTTGTTGAGGAGAGGAGCCGCAGCCTGCTTGGGCGCGCATTCTCCCGTGTCTTCAGCCATCTTTAGAACGCCAATCCCGACTTCGACTTTGACTCCGTCATTGCCCCGGTGCCTGAGGCCATCAGGGGCGACCTGGCGCGGTGGGTGGAGGACAACGTGGACGCGCTTGTCAGGGCCTTCGCTTCCAACGATGACGGGTTGGTAGTCACGGCGGACGGCGGCGACGTGGTCAATGGTGGTGATGGTGGCGCCGATGATGGTGATGGTGACACCAGCGACAGTGATAGCGGCGCCAGCGGTGCGTCTGGAGGCAACCAGGAGGATGCGGTGAGCGACATGTCTGACTGATCCCGTGTCTCTCTGCTGTTTTATCCTGCATATAGAAGCTCGGGCGCGGCCCCAAAGGTTGTAAGAGCATTTGGGGGGGGGGGATGCCCCTCATATAAAAAGATTGTCATTTTTATGCCTTGAGGGCCAAGCTGAATATATGCTTCTATGAGCTTACGGGCTCTTCGGCGAGCTTGCTGTTGTAGTTTACCTTTAGCCAGGATGGGTCCCAAACCAGCTCGTGAGGTCGTGAGCTTCTGAGGATCCCTTGAGGGATCTGCCGACTCGGTCGAGAGGGCCTCGCGAGAGCAAGTGCCGGCCGCAGTATGGCATGCGCACAACGTATGTGCGCTTCGCCTAGCCCCGCCCGCGAGGGGCTCGCAAGGGGGAGGCAGCTGGTGCAAACTCCGAATCAAGGCAGGAACCGGAACACAAGAAATCACACGAACGAGAAAAGGCACCCTCCCCGCATACACAAATGAAAATTCAACTCCAACTTAAATCTGAAGCAAGGAAGCACGACTACAGAAAGGGAACCAAAAAGCAAATGGCCGCGTCCGGCGCCTAGTCTAGTCTTCGACGTCTTCTCACCAGCGCGGAGCTAAGTGCTGCCACTGGGCGTGGGAGGGAGCCCCCGAGGCCCGAGGGCGGCTCTCTGGAGACTCCGGGGCGTGTACAACCCACTCATTATTACGTGAGAGTGTCATGGGCGGCGAGCTTCACAGGCACTGGGCCTTCTTCACAGGCACCGGGCGTTGCTTCATATCGCCAGACGAGGGCCCCGCCTTGCGCCATCCTCGACCACCATTGACAGCGACTGGAGACCAAGGACGACGCCAATGGGGCAAAGGGGACGCCAGTGGCGCCCTCGGCGACCACGGGTCCTCTGCCGGGGGTAGGCTTTGCAGCACCTCCCCGGCAGAGGGCCTACCTCCGGGGACGCCTTGCTCCGTGCGCTGTGGGAAGGGGCCTGGCTCCCGGCCCCTCTCCTGCAGTCCCAGTGTGCTCCTCCTGGTGGAAGGGAGGCTGCCGAGCCGGGGCCGCCGTCCGCTGTTGTGACCTGAACCTCCTGCGACCCATGGTTAGCATAAGCTTGCTCCTGAGGAACTAGCAGTACCCGGTAGCTGCTGCTGCCAGCACAGTTGGTGATGCTTCCTTGAGGCTCCTGGAAAGGCTCGGCTTCTGGCGCCTCTTCCTCCTAGCCTGGCCCGTGGAACGAGCCAGGATCGTCTTCCAGCGCGTACTCCTGATCCACCATGCGGGGCACGTAAGCCTCTGAGGCCGCCGCCTCGAAGACTTCGCCGTAGTGCCCCATGCTCCATGTTGCCTGGCCTAGCGCGCCGTCTTGAGGATGGTAGGGCAGCGGCCCACCCGGGCTGTAGGCGGTGATGTGCAGGCCCTCGTTCATCGAGGGTGGTGCTGGTGCAGCCTGGCGTCCGCCGCCGATGGTAGAGCTGTTGTCGATGAAGCCTTGGGGCACACAGGCACGGAGAGGCCCGTCGCGTGATCTGACCGGGGCCCGGGGTGGAAGCTGGAAGCAGAAGGGCGGTGTCCCCGAGGCCCCGGCATCCAGGAGCTCGGCAACGCGCTCCAGCAACGCGTCCCGACCACTCTCCGCCAACCTGCATCACAACAGCTCCCGATCCATAGTGAGCGCGGCTCTCATGTTTGCTTGTTCCCGTCGGGCGTGCGGCGCCATGGCCGCGGCATGGCTTGAGGCCCTTGCGGCTGATCGCACCTACCGCAGAGTGAGAGCAGGCAGTGTGTGACCACCCCGCCCGCGCCCCTCAGTGTTCTGGGGTGCGCAGGCCGCCTGGGGCGCCGGGTTGAGGTCTTCTTGGGCAGGCAGCATGGCCCGAGCTGGCCAGGCCGCCCGACGGTCGGTGTTGGTCATCGGGTCACTAGACATGGATGCGACGAAGCAGTGGGATGCAGATCAGCGGAGAGAAGATTTCGTCGCACCCCTACCTGGCGTGCCAAATGTGGGATATCGGGTTCTAGCAAAACCCTTAAGGTTCGAACACTAGGCTGCGCATGAAGATTTCTCCCTACCGAAACACGCCCTTAGCCTCGTCGCGCTCTCTAAGCTAGCGCAATGAACAACACAAGAGACACAAGATTTATACAGGTTCGGGCCACCATTGTGGTGTTGTAATACCCTACTCCTGTGTGTGGTGTGGTGGATTGCCTCTTGGGCTAATGATGAACAGTACAAGGGAAGAACAGCCTCGCGAGGAGAGGTGTTCTTGTGCTTGGTGGTTTGCTTGGAGAGGAATCGATCTGTCCTTTCTACAGTGGTGGCTAGCCCTATTTATCGAGGCCCTGGTCCTCTCCCCAAATATTGAGCGGGAAGGGATCCAACAATGGCCATTTTGAAAGGGGACAACTAGTACAAGCTATCCCGACTAAAGGTGGTCTTCGCCTGTCAAAGGTGCTGGCGATGACACCGTCTTGGGCTCCACGATGACCTCCGTCCCGCCGTCCTGCTAGTCTTGGTCTTGTTGCACAGATATGCAAAACTTTGCTTGATGCCTCGGTACTCCACGCCTGCGCTTGCCCCCTTAGCACCAAAGAGGAAACGAGGACACTGCACGGGCTGGCGCCCGCCTGGCGCCTGCCTGGCGCCTGCCTGGTCTTGATTGTCATGGCTTGCGTCACGGGAACCTCGCGAGGTACCCCTTGCCTTGATCTCTCCGCCTTCTCGCAAGCCTGCCTGGTGAGGCCACTCCTGAGGAGGCCTTGTGTCGTCCGCCCCGCGAGGCTTGGCCCCTCACGAGGGTCTTGAGTGTTGGCTGATGAAGATGGGCCGTATTGGGCCACTGGTGGAGGCACTCCGCAGGCAAGTTTGGGGACCCCCGTTCCGAGAACGCCGACAACCGGTTTCCTCTTTGGTGCTAAAGAGGCAGGCGCAGGCAAGGAGTCCTGAGGCATCAGGCAAAGGTTTCCATATCGGTACAACAAGACCAAGACCAGCAGGACGACAGGATGGAGGTCATCGTGGAGCCCAGGAAAACGTCACCACCAGAGCCTTTGGCAGGCGAAGACTACTTTTGTCAGGATAGCTTGTACTAGTTGTCCCCCTTCAAAATTGGCCGTTGTGGGATCCCTTCCCGCCTAACATTTGGGAAGAGGACCAGGGCCTCTATAAATAGGACTAGTCACCACCATAGATGGGAGAGATCATTCGGATCACCATCACTCTCACCAGCTCTCCGAGCCCAAGAACACCTCTCCTCCTGAGGCTGTTCATCCACTGTACTAGTTCATCCTCAGCCCTCAAGAGGCAATCCACCACCACACACTGGAGTAGGGTATTACACCACAACGGTGGCCTGAACCAGTATAAATCTCTGTGTCTCATGTTCTTCGGGTTCGTTGAGCTAGGCCGTGGATCGTTGAGAGAGCGAGCTAGGGAGAGGGAATCCTTCGTGCACACCCTAGAGTTCGAACCTCAAGAACCTCAAGGGTTTGCCGGAAACCGCAATACGACATTTGGCACGCCAGGTAGGGGTGCGCCGAAGCTTCATCTCTCCGCCTGCTTCGCCTCTCCGACCGGCTCTCATGGACGGCGCCGCTTCTCCAACTGGACCGACGGATGCACGCAGCGGCGCCTCGGGCCTCTGGGCCCTCGCCCCCGCCTTGCGGCAAGTGCGGTGGCCGCACAAGTTCAAGCCGGAGATGCCGCCTCGCTATGACGGCGTGGCGGATCCAGCGGCCTTCCTGCTAGCGTACGAGGAGGACGTTCTAGAGGCTAGGGGCGACGACAAGGTCATGGCCAACTGGTTCCCCATGGCCCTCGCTGGCGTGCCGCGCGCCTGGCTGCTCAACCTACTGGGATCCTCTATGGCCTCCTGGGGGGAGTTGCGCGACCTCTTCGTCGCGCGCTTCGCAGGACCAGCGCCCCTCGCTGTCGCGGCCCTTCTCGGCGGCTCGCAGGCGCCACCCTCAGATCGCCACGTCAAGCAGTCTTCTGCCAAATGGGCGCCACCCATGTGCAACGGGGGGCTCCTCCTGGATGGGCGGCACCCAAGGCCGACCTCACCTTCGGCTCGAGGGACCATCCAGCAACCACCGCGGGCTCAGGCGCTCTCCTGATGCTTTGCACGCCCACCATCTGCAACGTGGCGGTCACTAAGACCCTCATCGATAGTGGGGCTGGCCTCAATGTGCTCTCGGTGGAAGCTAGTAGCTTGCTCCACATGCCGCACAAACGGCTTCGCCCCACCAAGCCCTTCTACGGGGTCGGCAGCGGTTCCACCAGCCCTCTAGGGCAGATCCGCGTCCCAGTCACCTTTGGTACCCGCGACAACTACTGAACCAAGATCATCGACTTCGACATCACTCGCATCGGCCTCTCGTACAATGCCATCGTCGGGTACCCTGCCCTGGCTCAGTTCATGGCAGTAATACGTCTCCAACGTATCTATAATTTATGAAGCATTCATGCTATTTTATCATCTGTTTTGGATGTTTACGGGCTTTATTATACACTTTTATATACTTTTGGGACTAACCTATTAACCGGAGGCCCAGCCCATATTGCTATTTTCTTGCCTATTTCAGTGTTTCGAAGAAAAGGAATATCAAACGCAGTCCAAACGGAATGAAACCTTCGGAAAAGTTATTTTTGGAACAGAAGCAATCCAGGGAAGCTTCGAGGAAGCCACGAGATAGGTGGGCGCGCCCACCCCCCTGGGCGCGCCCTCCACTCTCGTGGGCCCCTCGTGGCTCCCCCGACTGACTTCTTTCGCCTATGTATTCCCATATACCCTAAAACCATCGAAGGACAAGATAGATCGGGAGTTTCGCCGCCGCAAGCCTCTATAGCCACCAAAAACCTCTCGGGAGCCCGTTCCGGCACCCTTCCAGAGGGGGAATCCATCACCGGTGGCCATCTTCATCATCCCGGTGCTCTCCATGATGAGGAGGGAGTAGTTCACCCTCGGGGCTGAGGGTATGTACCAGTAGCTATGTGTTTGATCTCTCTCTCTCTCTCGTGTTCTCTCTATGGCACGATCTTGATGTATCGTGAGCTTTGCTATTATAGTTGGATCTTATGATGTTTCTCCCCCTCTACTCTCTTGTAATGGATTGAGTTTTCCCTTTGAAGTTATCTTGTTGGATTGAGTCTTTAAGGATTTGAGAACACTTGATGTATGTCTTGCCGTGCTTATCTGTGGTGACAATGGGATATCACGTGATCCACTTGATGTATGTTTTGGTGATCAACTTGCGGGTTCCGCCCATGAACCTATGCATAGGGGTTGGCACACGTTTTCGTCTTGACTCTCCGGTAGAAACTTTGGGGCACTCTTTGAAGTACTTTGTGTTGGTTGAATATATGAATCTGAGATTGTGTGATGCATATCGTATAATCATGCCCACGGATACTTGAGGTGACAATGGAGTATCTAGGTGACATTAGGGTTTTGGTTGATTTGTGTCTTAAGGTGTTATTCTAGTATGAACTCTATGATAGATTGAACGGAAATAATAGCTTCGTGTTATTTTACTATGGACTCTTGAATAGATCGAGCAGAAAGGATAACTTTGAGGTGGTTTCGTACCCTACTCTTCGTTTGTTCTCCGCTATTAGTGGCTTTGGAGTGACTCTTTGTTGCATGTTGAGGGATTTTTATATGATCTATCTATGTTATTATTGTTGAGAGAACTTGCACTAGTGAAAGTATGAACCCCATGCCTTGTTTCCTACCATTGCAATACCGTTTACGCTCACTTTCATCTAGTTACCTTGCTGTTTTTATATTTTCAGACTACAAAAACCCATATCTACTATCCATATTGCACTTGTATCACCATCTCTTCGCCGAACTAGTGCACCTATACAATTTACCATTGTATTGGGTGTGTTGGGGACATAAGAGACTCTTTGTTATTTGGTTGCAGGGTTGTTTGAGAGAGACCATCTTCATCCTACGCCTCCCACGGATTGATAAACCTTAGGTCATCCACTTGAGGGAAATTTGCTACTGTCCTACAAACCTCTGCACTTGGAGGCCCAACAACATCTACAAGAAGAAGGTTGTGTAGTAGACATCAAGCTCTTTTCTGGCGCCGTTGCTGGGGATGTGAGTGCTTGAAGGTATATCTTTAGATCTTGCAATCGAATCTTTTTGTTTCTTGTTTTATCACTAGTTTAGTTTATAAAATAAAATTACAGAACAATGGATTTGAGTTTGTCTCATACGCTTCATCTTTTTAATATCTTTCGTGAGAATGATGAAAAGGAAGATTGTGCTCAACTGCTAGAAGAAGAAGTCTATAAAATGTTTGGTACTAGATCTTTGTATGATGAGCATGATTGCAATGTTGTTAGTATGAATTCGTTGAATATCCATGTGCTAATGATATGCAAAGCCACAAGCTTGGGGAAGCTATGTTTGATGAAGATGATATTTTTTGTCCCCCAAGTTTTGATGAGAATATTTATTATGATGAAAGCATGCCTCCTATTTATGATGATTATATTGATGAAAGTGGGTTTGTAAGAGTGTCAACTTTAGGAAGTAGTGATACCACTATTTTGTAGGATGTTGAATCTTATTGTGATGAATATGAAAGTGGATTTGGAAGAGTGTCAACTTTATTTAGTGATGATTCCACTATCTTGGAAGAGGTTTCAATTGATTATGATGAGAAAAAAGTTGCTACTTATGATGATTATTGTGATGAAACTTATGCTATAAAAAGTAGTGATGATTATATTTATAAAACTTGTCATGATTATGATAATCCTTTTTATGAACATTACTCTTTTAATGTGGAAACAATTTATAGTATTCAAGTCTTTTATGATACTCCCACTATTCCGAATGAGAAGAATTTTGCTTATGTGGAGAGTAGTAAATTTTCTATGCAAGTAGATCATGAAAAGAATGCTTTAGGTGCTGGTTATATTGTTGAATTCATTCATGATGCTACTGAAAATTATTATGAGGGAGGAACATATGCTTCTAGGAATTGCAATAATGTCAAGCTTCCTCTCTATGTGTTGAAAATCTTGAAGCTATGCTTGTTTTACCTTCCTGTGCTAGTTGATTATTGTTCCCATAAGTTGTTTGCTCACAAAATCCCTATGCATAGGAAGTGGGTTAGACTTAAATGTGCTAGTAATATGCTTCATGATGCTCCCGTTATGTTTCAATTCTTATCTTTTATGTGAGCATCATTGCCATCATCATGCTTAGCTAGAAAGGCATTAAAGAAAAGCGCTTGTTGGGAGACAACCCAATATTTACCCTTACTGTTTTTGTGTGTTCACATGATTATGCTACTGTAGTAATCATATTTTATAGATTTTGTTTTGAATAAAGTGCCAAGTAAGACCTTTAGGATAGCTTACGATGATAGTTGTGTTGATCCTGCTGAAAATCAGAAACTTTTTCACCCAGTAAATTTGTTTTGGTAATTCACAGAAACGTTCTTATGATCTGATTCTTTTTGCTATGGATTGGTACATAAATTTCTTAGGACTTCCTAATTTGGTATGATTTTTGGAGTTCCAGAAGTATATGTTTGATACAGATTACTACAGACTATTCTGTTTTTGATAGATTCTGTTTTCTATGTGTTGTTTGCTTATTTTGATGAATCTATGAGTAGTATCGGAGGGTATGAACCATAGGTAAGTTGGAATACAGTAGATATTACACCAATATGAATTTAGAATGAGTTCATTACAGTACCTAAGTGGTGGTTTTATTTTCCTATACTAACGGAGCTTACGAGTTTTCTGTTGAGTTTTGTGTTGTGGAGTTTCCAAGTTTTGGGTAAATATTCGATGGACTATGGAATAAGGAGTTGCAAGAGCCTAAGCTTGGGGATGCCCAAGGCACCCCAAGGTAATATTCAAGAACAACCAAGAGCCTAAGCTTGGGGATGCCCCGGATGGCATCCCCTCTTTCGTCTGTGTCTATCGATAACTTTACTTGGAGCTATATTTTTATTCACCACATGATGTGTGTTTCGCTTGGAGCATCATTTTATTTTGTTAGTATTTACTTTCTATTATTTATAATAATGTTTTGCATCTTTATTTTCAATAAAAATGTCAAGGATAGCCTTTGCCTTGCTTATTTTGCCAGTATACATGTTGCTGTTTGAAAACAGAAAGTTTACCGCTGTTGCAAAAATTCCCTAGAAAATTCAGAGAATGATATATTGTTAAAACTTTTTGCATATTGAGATCTGATAAATCTTCTACAGCGTAATATTTTTCTTATAATTTTTGGAGTTAGGTAAGTATGATGAATCTTGAATTCTTTACAGACTATACTGTTTTGGCAGATTGCTGTTATGTTTGCATTGTTTGCATATGTTTGCTTGTCTAATGATTCTATTTGAGGATAGGCGTATTAAATATGCAGAGGCATTTAGTATGCAATGTTGAATAATAATTTTAGTGATTTGTTACAGTAGAAAATGATAAGGTTTTGCATTGGTTTATACTGACTTATCTCACGAGTTCTTGTTGAGTTATATGTGGATGAAGTTTTTGAGAAATAGAGAAACCGAGATATAAAAGGAATTAAGGAGACACAAAAGCTCAAGCTTGGGGATGCCCAAGGAACCCCAAGATAATATTTCAAGAATTCTCAAGCATCTAAGCTTGGGGATGCCCCGGTAGGCATCCCACCTTTCTTCTTCAACAACTATCGGTTAGTATCGGTTGAAACTAAGTTTTTGCTTCTTCACATGAGTTGTGCTATCCTTGAAATGTCATTTTATTTTGCTTTGCTTGCTGTTTGAATAAAATACCAAGATCTTAAATTCTTAAATGAGAGAGAGTCTTCACATAATTACATAATTATTTAGCTACTCATTGATCTTCACTCATATCTTTTTGGAGTAGTTTGTCATTTACTCATGTGCTTCACTTATATCCTATGAGTAAATGGTTGAATGAGTTGAATTTCATTAATCTGAAATTATATATGTTTCATTTACTTATCCCATGAGGAGTAATGACTTCACATCTAAGAAGTAGAGGTTGTAAATTTATTGAAGGTTAGCAAGCATTGTATTGGTCATTTGAAACAATTCATGAAAGAGTATTGAAGGAAGAGAGATTTCACATATAAATATACTATCTTAGACATCTTTTATAATTGTGAGCACTCATTAAGTATGACATGCTAAAGAGTTGATGTTGGACAAGGAAGACAACGTAATGGGTTATGTTTTCTCACATCTCAGTTAAAGTATATTGTCATGGATCATTCAAACATGTTGAGCTTGAATTTCCCCTTGATGCTAGCCAAATTCCTTGCACCAAGTAGATATACTACTTGTGCTTCCAAATATCCTTAAACCCAGTTTTGCCATGAGAGTCCACCATACCTACCTATGGATTGAGTAAGATCCTTCAAGTAAGTTGTCATTGGTGCAAGCAATAAAAATTGCTCTCTAAATATGTATGATCTATTAGTGTGAAGAAAATAAGCTTTATACGATCTTGTTGTGGAAGCAATAAAAGCGACGGACTGCATAATAAAGGTCCATATACAAGTGGCAATATAAAGTGACGTTCTTTTGCATTAAGATTTTGTGCATCCAACCATAAAAGCGCATGACAACCTCTGCTTCCCTCTGTGAAGGGCCTATCTTTTAATTTATGTCTTTTACTTTATGCAAGAGTCAAGGTGATTTTCACCTTTCCCTTTTTCATTTTATCCTTTGGCAAGCACCTCGTGTTGGAAAGATCCTGATATATATCCAATTGGATGTAAGTTAGCATGAACTATTATTGTTGACATCACCCAAAGGTGAATACATTGGGAGGCAACACTATAAGCCCCTATCTTTCTCAGTGTCCGATTAAAACTCCATAACCATAAGTATTGTGTGAGTGTTAGTAATTGTGGAAGACTATATGATAGTTGAGTATGTGAAGTTTGCTAAATCAAAGCTCTGACATAGACCCTTCCTGAAAATAAGATGAACTGCAATTGTTTGATGACTAAGAATGAAGTTTGCTAGTTTTCAAGAAAGTTTATGGTTTATGCTTTAACATGTGAATAGCTTGTTACTTGATCTTGAGAAGTTTTATGAGATGAACTACTGTTATGACATATAATCATGCTAGAAAAGGTGATTGAAATTATCATTGATCAAACTTGTGCACCTGCTAGCATTCACACTTCATAAGTTCTTTCTTTTATCATTTACCTACTCGAGAACGAGCACGAATTAAGCTGTGGGATGCTGATACGTCTCCAACGTATCTATAATTTATCAAACATTCATGCTATTTTATCATCTGTTTTGGATGTTTACGGGCTTTATTATACACTTTTATATACTTTTGGGACTAACCTATTAACCGGAGGCCCAACCCATATTGCTGTTTTCTTGCCTATTTCAGTGTTTCGAAGAAAAGGAATATCAAACGGAGTCCAAACGGAATGAAACCTTCGAAAAATTTATTTTTGGAACAGAAGCAATCCAGGGAACTTGGAGTGCAATCCAGGGAAGCTTCAAGGAAGCCACGAGATAGGGGGGCGCGCCCACCCCCCTGGGCGCGCCCTCCACTCTCGTGGGCCCCTCATGGCTCCCCCGTTCTGCTGAAAACAACGTCAGTCCAGGTTAGTTTCATTCAAATCATGCAAGTTAGAGTCCAAAACAAGGGCAAGAGTGTTTGGAAAAGTAGATACATTGGAGACGTATCAACTCCCCAAAGCTTAAACCTTTGCTTGTCCTCAAGCAATTCAGGTGATAAACTGGAAGTGATAAATAAAAACTTTTACAAACTCTGTTTGCTCTTGTTGTTGTAAATATGTAAAGCCAGCATTCATGTTTTCAGCAAAGATTATGAACTAACCATATTCACAATAACACTTAGGTCTCATGTTTACTCATATTAATGGCATAATCAACTAGCGAGCAATAATAATAAAACTCGAATGACAACACTTTCTCAAAACAATCATAATATGATATAACAAGATGGTATCTCGCTAGCCCTTTTTGAGACCGCAAAACATAAATGTAGAGGACCTTTAAAGATCAAGGACTGACTAAACATTTTAATTCATGGCAAAAGAGATCCAGTCAAGTCATACCCAATATAAACTAGTAGTAATGCATGCAAATGACAGTGTGCTCTCCAGCGGGTGCTTTTTAATAAGAGGGTGATGACTCAACATAAAAGTAAATAGATAGGCCCTTCGCAGAGGGAAGCAGGGATTTGTAGAGGTGCGAGAGCTCGATTTTAAAATAGAGATGAATAAAATTTTGAGCGGTATACTTTCACTGTCAACATAACAACTATGAGATCTCGATATCTTCTATGCTACACACATTACAGGCGGTTCCCAAACAGAATAGTAAAGTTTATACTCCCCCACCACCAACAAGCATCAATCCATGGCTTGCCCGAAACAACGGGTGCCTCCAACTAGCAACAATCCTGGGGAGTTTTGTTTAATTATTTTGATTTGATTTGATCTTTTGATCATGGGACAGGGAATCCCGGTTACCAGCCATTTTCTCGTGAATGAGGAGCGGAGTCCACTCCTCTTGAGAATAACCCACCTAGCATGGAAGATACAGACAACCCTAGTTGATACATGAGCTGCTCAAGCATACAAAACAGAATTTCATTTGAAGGTTTGGAGTTTGGCACACACAAATTAACTTGGAACGGCAGGTAAATACCGCATATAGGAAGGTATGGTGGACTCATATGGAACAACTTTGGGGTTTATGGAGTTTCGATGCAGAAGCAGTATTCCCGCTTAGTAGGTGAAGGCTAGCAAAAGACTAGGAAGCGACCAACTGAGAGAGCCACAACAGTCATGAACATGCATTAAAATTAATCAACATTGTAGTAGGATATAATCCACCATGAACATAAATACCGTGAAGGCTATGTTGATTTTGTTTCAACTACATGCGTGAACATGTGCCAGGTCAAGTCACTCGAATCATTCAAAGGAGGATACCACCCTATCATACCACATCACAACCATTTTAATAGCATGTTGGCACGCAAGTTAAACCATTATAAGCTCCTAGCTAATTAAGCATGGCATCAGCAATTATAATCTCTAATTGTCATTGCAAACATGTTTATTCATAATAAGCTGAATCGGGAATGATGAACTCATCATATTTACAAAAACAAGAGAGGTCGAGTTCATACCAGCTTTTCTCATCTCAATCAGTCCATCATATATCGTCATTATTGCCTTTCACTCGCATGACCGAATGGTGTGTATAATAATAATAGTGCACGTGCATTGGACTAAGCTGGAATCTGCAAGCATTCAATTCAAGGGAGAAGACAAGGTAATATGGGCTCTTGGTTAAATCAACAATCATGCATATGAGAGCCACTAAACATTTTTCATTATGGTCTTCTCCTCTCGACCCCCAAAGGAAGGGAAATAAATAAAACTATTTACACGGGAAAGCTCCCAAAAAGCAAAAGAAGAACGGGAAATCTTTTTGGGTTTTCTTTTAATTATTACTACAAGCATGGAAATTAAACTAACTATTTTTTTTCGTTTTTCTTAAGGTTTATCAAACACACAAGGAGAAAGCTAGAAAAAGAAATTAAACTAGCATGGATAATACAATGAAAAAGTATGAGCACCGATGTCGGTGTCAAAACCGGCGGATCTCGGGTAGGGGGTCCTGATCTGTGCGTCTTAGGCTAATGGTAACAGGAGGCAAGGGACACAATGTTTACCCAGGTTCGGGCCCTCTCGATGGAGGTAAAACCCTACTTCCTGCTTGATTGATATTGATGATATGAGTAGTACAAGAGTTGATCTACCACGAGATCGTAGAGGCTAAACCCTAGAAATAGCCTATGATGATTATGATTCTGTCCCTAAGGACTAAAACCCTCCGGTTTATATAGGCATCGGAGAGGGCTAGGGTTTACATGGAGTCAGTTACAAGGAAGGAAATATAATATCCGGATCGCCAAGCTTGTCTTCCACGGAAAGGAGAATCCCATCCGGACACGGGATGGATTCTTGAGTCTTGTATCTTCACGCTCCAATAGTCCGGACAAAGTATATAGTCCGGCTGTCCGGATACCCCCTAATCTAAGACTCCCTCAGTAGCCCCTGAACCAGGCTTCAATGACGATGAGTCTGGCGTGCAGTTTTGTCTTCAGCATTGCAAGGCGGGTTCCATCTCCGAATACTCCAAAGTACCTGTTACGACGAATAGTGTCCAGCTTCCCATCAATGTTGTACTCCTCGGCTTCTGTGCCTCAATAATGACCATCTCCACGTGTCGAGCGAATACAAGGAGCCGAGGCCTTTTTGCATTTTCCACCCCCGGTCCGGCAGGATAACCGTCTATTTGAAGAGACGGGGATTCTCACATCCAAATCTCACCCTCTTCCCTCGAGCAAGCATCTAACAGAGTGCTCCGGAAAAACCATTCCAACATGGCCGGTCGCCGCAGCTCTTCTTCTCGCTCCCCTCGCTCCAAGACGGGTGACTGGGAAGAGTGTTCAGTTCCTCACAGTCGTTTGATAGAGTTATAGACCCAAGGGTTTCTCCCACCGGCGTTCATGGTCCCCGTCCGAGCCGGAATAGCCACCTATAATGGCGGGGAGCAAGCGGAGGGATCTCCTAATCCATCTCCAGAGGAGCGAATATGCCTCATCCCGCATCTGCTAAGGGGCGTCGGGTTTTCTATCCACCCATTTCTTCGCGGGCTCCTGGAGTTCTACGGCCTCCAGTTGCACAACTTCACCCTTGCCTCCGTGCGGCATATAGCAGGATACGTTGCCCTTTGTGAGCTATTTCTAGGCTGCGAGGCTCACTTTGGGTTATGGAAGAAGTTGTTCTGCCTTGTTCCTTGCAACCGGGGAGAATCCCTATGTCAAGTGGGCGGAGCCGAAGTATGGTGCATCGCCGAGACCGGATACCTATCCGGTACTCGCAAGAAGGCACCGGAGAACTGGCCTTCGGAGTGGTTTTATGTCGACGACGTTCCCCTGCCGGATCCAGTCCGGACAGGTCTCCCTAAGTTCAATAACGCTCTGCCGAAGGCACGTCGAAGATGGCGCCCTCAGGGCCCCCAAGAGGAGGATACCAGAGAAATACACTTCCTAATGAGCAGGATAAAGTTACTGGCCAAATCCTGGCTGACGATAGTCGAGGTTATGGCAATATGCATAATGCAGGGAGTGCAGCCGCTTCAATATCGAGGGAAGCCCATGTGGCACTACAACGGGGAAGATGATGCCACCTGCTATGGCCGTAAAGGTCCGGACTCTGCCACTGCTCTGGCAAGGATATTGTCCGATTTGTATAAAGGAGGAGAAGAAGAATTCCTTCATATTAAACCGCGGGATGGGTTTTCTATGTACAACCCCCAAGCTGGGTAAGTCGTCATTCTTTCCCCCGCTTCACTTATTGTGGCGTTCTTCGCCAAGATTATTTACCTCTATATTTCCGAGCAGGAACTGAGGAGGGTCGTAGAAGGAATCTCTAGCCCCTCCCCGCAGCCAGAGGACCGCGGAAGGGCCTTCGATTCAGGACTCGAAGAAGATCCAGATATTACTGTGGAGCTCGTCAACAGGATATTTTATCAGGCGAGCTGCGATGGCACCTCAGTGGCTATTATCGCCGACTATCCCGGAGTGCTTCCTATATCACGTGTAAGCCAAACCAAAAATCCTATCCTCCGAAGAGGACTCCTTTCTGATGCCATGCCTTACACCTGAAGTGTCGTGTTTTTGCAGAGACGACGGTCAGAGCGTGGAGCCAAGCCCCTAGGGACCCGTCGGCAAAGGGCGTCCGAATCGGGCAGGCTTAAGAGGAAGGCGGTTAGGGCCGAAACACCGCTACAGAGGTATGGTAAAAACCTGCTCTGTGATTATTGCATTTAAAATGTAACAGCGCCCTTCGTGTCCTGGCAGAAACAGGAGTAGCCGGACTATATCCAGGGATCCTGCCAATCACGCCTCCACCAGCCGGATTCTAGAACCGGCTTTGAGAGAGGAGGCGGACGCGGGGCCGATGCTGCATTGTCCTCTGACAAAGGATGCGGATATGCTCTCCGCCACGAATTCCGAACTAGAGAGCGCCATGAATCACCGGTGCCGACGGGCCGTACTTCGCAACAACTTCTTTTCCGAAGAGGAATTTAATGCTTTCAATTCGGGAGACGCATACATCCGAGCTGCTCAAGGCGGGCTTGCCTGAGCGACGGACCAGTATACCAAAGATATACGGGTAAGAAAATTTGATAAGCATGTATAACAGTAGCCCCTGAGACTTGAAACGGTTGGAACAATTGTTTTAAGTATCAATTTATGCACAGATCCTTGTAGATAAGAATGAGCAATTGTCTCGAGAGCTGGAGGAGTGCAAGACCCAGCTGAGGGCCATGGTTGCCAAGTTAGAGGAATCCCAGAAGGCCTCATCTGGTAACATTTGTCTCAATTGTACGGAGATGTACCAGTTAGTAAGTGGCTTGTATGATAAGTCTAACAGAAAATTCTGCAGACAATCCCGGGGTGAATCCGGAGGTCGTAAGAGATGACGATTCACATCTGCAAAGGCAGCTAAAAGCTGGCGAGTGCGTTCTTACGCAAGTTAGGCAGGAGAAGAACAATCTTCAAGATGCCAATGTCCGGCTGGACATCGAATTAAAAGATGTTCACGCTCAGCTGGCGGACTCCGTGAAGGAGAACAAAAGGCTTCGTCGCGGCATTTATAGTAAGTGCCTAGACGAACTATAGTACAGCTCGGCGAGGAAGCATATTGAAAGAATTTTTATTTGTAGGTATGTTGACGGGCCGCCCTGAAGAGGAGATGCCCGCGTCTGCAGGCGATTTGCTGCAAGACCTCTCACAACTACACGAGCGAGCTCAGCAGGTGATGCCCGCGTCAGCACCGTTTCTTCCTTGGGTCACCAAACTAGTCTCTCTCTTCTTGATTAACTTGCCACATCAGACTTTATGCCTATGTGGCAAGCTTAAGCACCTGTAGGAGCAAGTACAATAGTGCGCTTTACATGGCATTTTTGCATATGTGGAGGAAAGAGAGGCAAGGAAAAAGTGGAGAAGTGGGCTCTCATGCAAGAGCCAGCCTCTACTACTACATGGTGGAGCATTGGGAGAGGCACCTGTATGGAGGTGGTCAGAATCGGAGACTCACGCCGGTCGTGGCCTTGCAGTTAAAATGATAATGGCAAGTCAAATCACGGGCCCCACCTGTCCAAAGAATAACTTCATTGTCAAATCACACAACCCTATGTTTGCAGCAGCCTACTCCCTCGTCTTCTCGCGTCTCTGTCGAACCGACTAGGCGGAACTGCCCCGCCTACCACGCAGGAAAAGCCCCGCCCTTGACTTTTAAATACAACTACTCCCTCCGTCTAGGTGAGTAAATCATCTTACGAAAACCAAATAATCCCAAAATACTAAGGCGCGGTGCATTAACTTCTACCTCGTTTCTTGTTTCTTCACATATCAACCAATAAGAATCCAATGATATACTTTTTGTGACATAGTAACTCATATTTAGTTAGTCAAATGGATGACCTAGAACTACGTGCAGGCCCTATAAACCGAGATGCCCACAAATAAAAAACCGAGATGGAGAGGGTAGTTCAGCACGTATCTTTTTAGATCAATATAGTCGGGATTCACCAAGGAGCAAAACCAAGTGGTAGGCAACTCAAGCAGGGTCAGTCCGCACACGAAATGGCGACACACTTAACAGGACCCCTTTGGCAGACATGTGGCTCATCCGCCGTCTTGTTCCACGTGCGATGCACCAAACCACAGGTCGGAGCTGCGGTTGGAATTGGAGGCACCCCGGTCGTAGCGCCGCAGTAGTAGAAAATGAGCGATGAGGGGTCAAATCACAAAGCCCCACCTTTCCCGCATTAAGCTGGACGGACGAAGCAACCATCATTTCACTCTAGCGCGCAAGAGCATAAAGAAAAGAGAAAACAATGATGCGTCGGCAGCTACCTAGGGCACCCTAGGGTGGGGTCTCCACTATGATCCTTTTTTGAAAGCGCCTCCACTACAAATTGGCTTCTCCCTCGTCCTCTTGAAGAAGACCGATGATGAGTGCGGCGGTAGGGTTTGTAGGAGTACTACGGCGTGCGGGGCCACGTCGTAGTAAATGGGTTTGAGTCGACGCCTTATATATGTGTGGGCCGCTTGGTTTTACGGGAACGAGGCAGCATTTTGGGTTCGGGGACCAATGGAGATATAGCACGTACAAAAAGATTGTGGACGTAGGTTCGACCGAAAGGCAATGATGCATGGGCCCTGCATTTTGATATACCCGGGGCCGCGTGAAATTTGCTACTCTAATCAAAACTAGTAAGGTACACATGTATTGAACGCATGAGATTTCGAAACCAAATTATGAATAAATACACACTATAGCATGTAAAGCTTTGAGTCATATATGCATGATGTAGATGTTCGTTTAGTTCTTATAGTTCATCTCATTCAAAATCAATTAGTTTTATAAAAATGTTAAGATTCATGGGGTTGTGCATTGTAAATCATAAAGTAAAAACAAATAATGGCAATTCATTTAGAAAAAATAATCAATTATGATACGTAAGATTCTAGAACAAAGGAGAAGTGCTTGTGTTTTGAGGTTTGTGCATTATGCTTAAGTTCAACCATGGAGTCTTCTAAATTGTACATGTGGTAGATCTGGTGGAATGTTGATGATATCCAACGGCCGTGGTGCTCGGATTTGCCCATCTCTGCCTTTGTCGGGTTAGCTTCATCCAGCGACCATCTTTCAAAGTTATTGGCACACTATATAGTTCTTGTGCCATAGTTGCATGTTTGGAAAAAAGCTACTAGTGGGTTGTACTATCTATTTAGGAATAGAAGATGTATACATGGAAGTTGTAGGGAAAGAGATGACATGGAGGATCTCAATTCCTATGAGTAGGGATCGGAAAAGAGATGTCATTTGGTTCACATCATAGGAACTTTTCTATTGAATTTAGAGATGACATGTATCTCAAGTCCTATGAGGAGGGATTAGTAAAGAGATGTAATTTGGTTCATATCATAGAAACTTTTCTATTGAATATACACTAATGTTTATTTTCCTTTGAAATTAAGGGAGTATAGGAATCCATTCATATGAACCAAGTGGCTCTGAAGCTATAGAAATGATATCATGTTTATTTCCTTTGAAATGTAGAGTATATGAATCTATTCCTATGAATCAATTGGCTCTAAAGGAAAAAAATCCTATAAAAATCATATCATATAGAGTTCCTATGATATTCCTCGACACTAAAGGATGGTTGAAATTGCTGCGGGTGATACGATGGTCTTTCTTTGTAGACTCCTCATCCATCTTTACAGTTACCTCTCGAAGATGAATGAAATGATATATACAGGGTATTCTACATGTGCAATTTGGTACACGAAAACTCGGTAAAAGTTTGCGAGGTTCTAATTTTCAATAAAGCTATATGCACTGCATTTTGGAATGGAGGGAGCATACGACAGTTGCTAACACTCATGTGGAAGATTAGTGTGTAAGAGGAGTGGTTGTTCTGTTAAATGACATGGCAAAACCGACACTGTCGGATGCCGATCTAACGGTTCTTATGGCGTTCGTCAGGAAAAGGCTTGTGGCGAACGTTTGTCGGATAATGATTTACGGACACATGCATTGCATTGATACGTGCCCCCCTCTCTCTCTCACGCACACACACCCTCACGAGTCACAACTCTCCCGAGTCCTCTCGCAGACTCGCTCGTGGCACCCATCGTCTATCTGCAGGCAGACGTCACGCACATATGTGCTCTTGACACCCTACCCTCAGAACTTCTAAAAAACAAAAGACGGCACACACATTTTATTTTAGCTCACACGTCACACACTTATATTATTACTCTTGCGGTGAACGTTCTTTGGGCATAGTATATATTGTACTCTCACGAAGAGAAGCGGTGCACGCACACACTAGTTCTCTCACACCCACTCATGGTACACGTGGGGCGCATTTTTTGAAGCGGTACAACAAAATCACTCCACTATATATAAAAGCAGGAGCCTTAGCGCTTTCTTTACTAGGGTTCCTCTTGTTCACTCTCTCATGCTCTCCAGATCTAAGAAAGACATAGGTGGCCACACTCTCTCTCTCAGCTCACGGCTGGTCACAAATCCGGCCGGACAACCTCGACCGGGGCAGGGGGTGTAGGTGCATCGTTCACGCTGTTGTCGGCAGCGAGGGAGGAGACCAACGGCTGCCCGCGCGTCCCGGTCGGCGGCCGTGCCGTTCTCTCCGAGAGAGCGCCGGCTCAGGAGGGTCTCCGACCCCTTCTTCCTCCCTGCAGTATTGTGGCCAAGATGCGGCCTCCCGACGCCGTCTTTGCCACATGCCGACGACCCTCAGGTATATATTCCTTCGAAATCTGCCTTGCTCTACTGCCCCAGCTCTTCCCCCTTCGTGTGGATCCTTTTCTACTTCTGTCCGCTGTTCCAAAGCCACCTAGACTTCTACTATTATTAGAAGTAAAGCTAGTTCATCTGATCAACTCAAAGCATTGGTTCAAACAGGGAAGAAAGTGGGAAAGCTGTAGCATGAATCTAGGACTTGGTTCTAAGAGGAAACGGGGGAAAGTAGTAATATCTATCATTGTTTAAATAACCGTATTTCGTATTTGCACAAACAGGGATGTCTGTCTCCATATCGTTTCGGGATGTCTGTCTTCGTATCGTTTCTATCCGCGGAATCAAAAGCACACACCTCAGTTTTAGTACAACTGCGCAAAATGAGATGGCTATCCCTCGTTGCCGTCGTCTAACCTCCCGTCTTCAAGGTATCCCTACATTGGTAGTAACTAAGGTAGAATGACCAACGCAATCTAAACGAAGCTGATTCGTATGTTTTACTTCCTGATTGTAGCGCAGGGACGAGTGAAAACAACTGCATCCTAGTCCGGAATGCACTTTCTACCAGTTCATCCATGGACCGAGGACTAGCTGCACGGCTGCACGACGGTTTTTGGACAGGTCTTGCGGACAAGAGGCATTGTGGTCTGCTTATTTCTGCAAATAGCGGTGCTTAAATTTAGTGGAATGCACAAGAATTTCACTGGTCGATTACCTTTGCATGGTTCAGTTCAACATTCCAGCTGAGACCACAATTATAATTGGTTATTCTAGAATGAGAGAACCTAACCCTGGATGGTGGCAACAAGAAAAAGCCAGAGTGAACTCCAGGAAATTTAAGCCTGCCGGGAGGCCCTTTGCTCAGAGAAGCCTTGCTTGTTTTTTCCTGATTTGTAAACCTTCTCACAAGTTTGTCTTTTGCTGTGAACTAGTATATGTTTGTTATGTTCTATGAATCATTGAGATGTATAAAACTGCTTAACTTATGCTTTTCAAGATTTTTATGAAGACGAGTTTAATGTGAGTGTTCCACATGAGCGCTGGACTAGCGTTGAGCGTTTGGAATTTATTACATTGTGGCCTCAATTAACTGCATGAACCACTGTAACAAGATACATAGTTGCTTATATGATTCACGGGCACACAAAAGTAGCAGCAGTTCCCATAGACGGGTTCAAGCAGTACTAGCCCCGAGAGGGTCGATAATGAGCAAGGTTCGGATAATTAGACACAATCCAAACTACTATTAAACACTAGCTGGGGCAACTATTTCATGCCTCGATCTAATTTGGGCTGGACACAAGACAAACCTTGCCATGAACATCATCGAGGGCGTCCTGCAGCAGCTCAATCTGTGAACCTTCATGAAGACAACCTTGTGGCCTTGCCATCGATAAACTTGTTTGTGGAGGCATGCCACATCATCTTCTGCGTAAGCTTGACAAAACGAGATGCCTCACAAGCGAAGGAGTAGCTTTGAACTTCTTGTGCTTGAAGACACCTGGACAACACGCTGACAACGGTGAGGCTGGAATACACCTCTTCATTGGTATAACCACAAATGGCTTCCAAGATCCAACAGCCTAAGAACTCTGTTTTCCCAAAGGCGTATATTCAGGTCGTCCGCCTCATAGCGAGTGACATGCACAACCACACAATCCTTGTCTGCATCAGGGCTCTAATTGAAACAGAAACAATTTCTGAATTACTTTTCAGTATAAGAAACACAAGTTATTTAAACCACTACTTATAGCATGGCATCGAAGCTAATAAATTTTTGCATTATTAATCACCACATGCTTCCTTTTCTAGAAAAAAATCACCACATACTTAGATGAAAACCACAATCGAGATCAGCAAAGAAGGAAATCACCTTGGGCAGCTCAGTGGGGGGGGGGGGGACATCCTCGAAGGGGGAAAACTGCTCCTGCAGTGCCACGGGGGCTGTAACCTCAAAGGGGCGTTGACCATCTCAGTAGTGGCCGAGAGCGTATCTGGGGTCGCCTCGGTGGTTGCCTCCATCTTCTTGGATCTCTCTGTCTCGTGGGGATCAGCCTCCCGCGTCTGCTCCAATATCGGCAGATCTTTGCCTGGTTCTCCTTGGTCCATCATGAAATTGACGAATACTAGGAGACCACTGAAAGGAAAACACAATCGCAATGACAATGAAAAAAAAAGAGAGTGAGGATCGGTTACTGCTTTGCAAAAGTTCTTTTTTTTCTCTGAACAAAAATATACCAACATCACAGATCCGCTTACCTTCCCTTCGTTGGGAGAGAAGAACAGTGGCAGATGCGAGTGTTGCCTTTCTTGAAGATGGTGAGGGAGAAGGGGATTTAGTGAAGAGTGAAATGATGGTTGCTTCGTCCGTCAAACTTAGACTGCGGGGAGGTGGGGTTTTGTGATACGACAACTCGTTCTTGCGCGGGCTTCGACTGGGTGACTCTCCGCTGCATCTGCCTTCTAATTTGGTGGATGGCATTTGGCCCAAGCTTTGCATGGCCCGCATGTCGGTGAACAAAAGTATAACGACATTCAGTAGAGGGAGACGTTTCAATGACCTAGGAGGAGCCAGAAGCGGTAGAGTGTCTCCATTGTACTAGTAGTAATTGTTTTTCTGGGTAGCTGTAGAGTGTCTCCACTATACTAGTAGTAATTATTTCTCTAGGCGCTACCCACACCCAGCACACCGCCCCCCTCCCCCCAAAAAATCCTGGGTGCTCTTCTTCCTCCTCGCTCCCACCCACCTCACGTCAGCTCGCTCCACTCGTACCCCCAAATTCCTCACCTCACTCTTACAGAAAACCCCAGCTCCCCTTCTTCCTCACTCCTACAGAAAACCCCCAGCTCCCCTTCTTCTTCGCTCGCACTACAACTAGGCTCATCATTCGTTACTCTGCTCAAATCCGTGAGCGCGACACGACGCCCTCGAGGAAAATGGAGTCGGCTGACCCCAGCTCCAAGAAGATGAGGCTCCCGCCAGCGGCGGCGCTGTGTAGATCCCAGACCCGCAGCGTGGGGAGAAGCGGCGACCCCGCCCCACCGATCCCAGAACTCAGAATCTCGGTGGACCGCATCAACAATCTCCCGGATGCCATCCTTGGGGAGATCATCTCGCTTCTCCCCACCAAGGATTGCTGCCGCACCCAAGTCCTCTCAATTCGGTGGCGCCCTCTATGGCACGCCGTGCCCCTTAATCTTGACTGTCGTCAGCTATCTCTCTTCAATGATTTTGAAATCCCAGAGCCATCATCTCCTCCCACCAGGGCTCGTTCAAAGCCTCTGCATCCCGTCATGCTACGAGCAAGCATACCATGCCGCACAGTGGGCCTTTGGCTGAAATCCCTGAATTCACGTAACTACAGCTGCTTGAGTTCTACTATTCCCTGAAATCACATACCACATACCGAACGCCATGAACTTGTGCCCTCAGCACCGATGTCCATCTCGCGGTTTTCCTCCTCTCTCCACACCGCCACCTTTGTGATGTGCTACCTACCAGACAATCTGGTACTAAACCTTCGACTCCCATTTCTCAAGAAACTTTCACTTGTGCGGGTTCGTATATCGGAGGCCTCATTGCACAACATCATCCACTCCAGTTGCCCTGCGCTGGAGTGCTTGGTGCTTGTTTTCATAGTTAGAATCGGTTGTCTCCAAATAAAGTCGCCTAACCTTGTAAGAATTGGAATTTCTTTTGACGGAAGGCAGTTCATCATCCAAGATTCCCCTTCACTTCAAAGGTTGATCCTTGATTCTAGTTATTCACCGTTGCAAATAACCGCCCTCTCTGCGCCTAAACTGGAGACCTTGGGTGTAATACATGATCTCTATGCTCATTTCAATATGGTGTTTGGCTCCACAGTTCTTCAGGTACTTTATATTATCATCTACACTTGTAACCATAAGCTGCATTTTAAATTTCTGCGCATAATTTATATATCATCTTGGAGTACACATTTTGTACTAATATTATGTTCTATGCTCAATGAAGAGTTTCTCCATGGATGGGCTATCAATGGTGCTAGATTCTGTCAAGATCTTATACATCCAAATGAATAGTTTTGATCTGAACAAGATTATTGGCTTGCTGCAATGCTTTCCATGTCTGGAGAAGTTGTATATAAAGGTGATAATTCACGCACATTGGAAGCCCGCATATAGTGTACTAGAATTAACCGTTCAACTGTTGCTCTTTCGACACTATTCTTTTAGACCTTAACTGTTTTCAATCTTCATGTCTATTTAGGCAACAGGACGGGGTAAGAAAGTTATAACCAATCGGTGGATTCGTAAGCATCGGGATTTTCTCACTTCTCATGAGATTCGATTGAAGACAATAACGCTAGAATGATATGTAGCCAACCGTGCAAACACAAGATTTGTTACATTCTTCCTGCTGAATGCGAGGTTACTATTGTCCATCGGGCTTAAGTTTATCAGCAGCATGGTTTTGACGGATGGGTATGTCGAAGAGCAAAAAAAGGAGTTTCAGGTGGGCAAAAGAGCTCCTGAACGTGCCGGGCTTCTATTTACAACATATTGTGGTCATAATCCAGTAAATTTTACGACCCAGGATGTTCATTCTATGGACCTGACCGATCCATTTGACCGTGAGCGCCAAAAACAGTGTTGGAGTTAGATGTTGTTACCCTTTTCAACCAGGGTTTTTTTGTAAACCCGATGAACAATCAACCCTCGTGCTTTTGTACAGTTTGTAAGCTGGAGTTAGATGTTCATGCCCTTTTCAACTCGGCTGTGGATCATCATATTTTCTTTGAAACAAGGCAAATGGCTTGCCATTCGTTTAATTTAGAGTGAAATATTGTAAAAAATCACAACCAAGGGAAATAACATCACTCACGCCGGCTGCTTGAGCTCACTGTGCATTACAGAAGCCAAGTGATTAGCCCCCACCAGCACCCACAAACTTATTTCGAACTAGCACATCAAATGGGCTATAAATTTTCATAGGAAAGGCTGCATGACCGTGACAGATTTGGATTCTGACATTTGGGACCCGCGAGGAAATAGCCTATTCAAGGTGGTGTCGACTTACTAGCCAGTCAACAAACGATTCTGCCTACCAGCCGTTGGATTGACATCCAACATATGTCGTGTATCTTCTATCTCTTGTCTTCTTCTTCCTCCAGCCGCCCAAACCAAACCACCCCGTCGGCTCCGCCTGCTCCCGCCTCCCATGCCTGGCTGCGCCTCCGCCGCCCTACCATACGTAACCTCCAACGTTGGCCTGTCCCTCCCTCTATTCCCCCACACGTCCTGTTATTCTCCGGCGACGTCAGCCCCAACACGCACCCGTGCCCGAACCAGTCAACCCTCATACTCCCCTCCGCCTGCGACTGAACCGGCGCATCTTCAACGGCTCCTGTTTGTTCCGTCCGAGGCCTCGCCGTCGTCCTCCGTCTTGCGGCCTTGGTTCGCTCGCCGTGTGCGGTGCGCCGCCCTCTTGTGTTGTCAACGTCATCAACAACCGAGAGGAACAAGGAGATGACTGTACGTGGAGAGGATGACAGTAGGGACCCACCAGCGTCATGGCAGTACGCAAGCAAGTGCCTCTATAGTACAAGCCCAAAATTATGGTTCCTCCTAATGGTTGGACATCTGGGGCTCACGCCATTGTCAACGTAGTTAATAAGCGAGAGAATTACACTACGACCGGTGACACGGTGGACCCGACAAAGTCGTGTAGTTTTTTTGAGGAACAAGCGGTTGTTATTTATACTAGTTTTAGCGACGGATCGTGGTAACAACGGGGCTGTTTGGGGGCTGTGGCCCGTCTAGCCAGGGTTTTATTTATGTTTACCACATCATGAGCCCAGTTGTGTTTTTTTCTTGCTGAAAATGGCTAGCCGAGTTCTATTTTCTAAAGAAATGCCCAAACAAGGCCTACTTGCTTTATCGGCCCTGCTGGGCTGCAAATCTTTCAAGACGATGAGAGTTTCATTCGGTTTGCCCAGAAATGGCCTGTACTTTTTTAAAACACATCAAATCGGGAATTAGTTTCAATGTTTTTTCATTACAAGATCTTAAATTCCATTGATTTTTATGCGTGGACACTTATTTGGATTTTATATTTATATAAATTATTTTTCAAAATAGTTTGAATGTGAATCGATATTTCTGGATTAAAAACAGTTGACCGCACCGAAATATGCAAAATTTCATATACTTTTTAACCGTGGCCACAATATGGGGTGTAATGCTAACAAAAAGAAGATGGGCTCCAAAAAAAAACCTTAAGAATTAGCAAATGGGCTGTACATTATTAGAAATAATGGCAGATGGGATGTATGTTGTTTTCCACAGATTTGAGGCTGACTTGTGCGCCTACTACAGGTTGACGCGTTTGCTTTCATAAAAAAGGTTGGCCTTTGCATAGCATACTGTGAACTTAGTCAACACACGAGAGCAAAGGATGTTGGATGTCCATCCAACGGCTGTCGTGCTTCTTCAATCTCTGCTCTTCATGCTCCAGCCGCTCAAACAAGCGCCAGCGGGACTGCGTGCTCCCTCCTCCCGTGGCAGGCTATGCTGCCGCGCAGGCCTCACGGCCCTACCGTACTCCCATCGCTGGCCTAAACATCCCTCTACTCACCCACACATGTCTGTTATTCTCCGGCGACAGCATTTAACGAAGAACCCTCATACTCCTCCGCGTGGGAAACAACTGCCGAGTATTCCATGGCTCCGTGTCATTCCCTTCCTAGGCCTCGCCGTCGTCCACCGCCCTGGTGCTCTCGGCGCGGCCTGGTCAACATGGTCAATGAACGACATCCATAGGAAGTGGACTGTACGTGGAGAGGATGACAGCTGGGTCCACGGCCGCACGCAAGGAAATGCCTCCTTATTATGCGCAAAATAATGATTCCTCCACCTGACAGATAGGACCCACAGGAAGGGCCTCAGTATTTCGCGAAAAAACGTTCCCCGGCCGACGGTCGGACCCACCAGCTATATCTTCGCACGCAAGGAAGTGCCTCCTTATTACGCCCAAAAATGAATACCCCACTAGCTGGGACCCACCATATTGTTGGGCTGACTTGTGGGCCTACTAAGTTGGCGGGGACGGAGGGCTTTGTCAACTTAGTCAATACTCCAATGGACCGTATGATGTCCATCGAGCGGCCATAGTGTTTCTTCAACCTCTGGTCTTCTTGATCCAGCCGCCCAAAGCAGCGCGATCGTGCCGCTTTGCTCCTCCTCGTGGCGGGCTGTGCTACCGCTTCTCCTCTCCGTGGCCCGGCTCGCGTCGTCCCTTCCTAGGCCTCGCCGTCGTCCACCGCCGTGGTGCTCTCGGCGCGGCGTGGTCAATGTGGTCAACGACCGACTTCCATCGGAAGAGTACTGTACGTGGAGAGGCTGACAGCTAGGTCCACGGCAGCCGCAAGGAAGTGCCTCCTTATTACGCGGAAAATAATTATTCCTCCACCTGACAGCGGGGACCCACCGGACGGGCCAACAGTATTTTGCGAAAAAAATCATTTTCCCCTAACTGCTGGGACCCACCGGACGGGCCATCGTATTTCGCAAAAAAACGTTCCCCCCGCTGTCAGCTCGGACCCTCCGGAAGTGCCTCCTTATTACGCACAAAAAAATGAATACTCCCCCAGCTAGCTGGGACCCACCTTGGTGGGAGGCTGTCTTGTGGGCCTACTAAGTTGACGGGGATGAAGGGCTTTCTCAACTTAGTCAATATGAACGATTCTAGCTCCAAAGGACCGTATGATGTCCATCCAGCGGCCGTAGTGCTTCTTCAACCTCTGGTCTTCTTGCTCCACCGCCCAAGCAGCACCGGTCGTGCCGCATGCTCATGCCTCCGTGGCGGCTGTGTTGCAGCGGAGGCCTCACCGCCCCTACTATTCCCACGTTGGCGGGCCCTGCGGCGGCGGCCCTCACACCGCAGCCGAACCAAGAACCCTCGTACTCCTCTCCGCGGGCTTCCACTGCGCGTCTTCCCTGCTCCGTCGTCCCTTCCTAGGCCTCGTCGTGCGTCCACCGCCGTGGTGCTCTCCGCCGCGGCGTGGTTAACGTGGTCAAGGAACGACTTCCATCGGAAGAAATCTTTGTCGTGGAGAGGCCGACATTGGGTCCACGGCCACAGCCCAGTTTTTTGTGATTTGCCAAGTAAGTCACTTTGTCGGGCTGTTGGGCTGCAAATCTTTCAAGACGAGGAGAGCTTTCATTAATTTGGCGAGAAAATGGCCCATCGATAATGAGAAATGGGATGTACATTTTAAAACACATCAAATCGGCAATTAGTTTCAAATATTTTTTCATTTCAAGATTTTAAATTACATTAATTTTTATGCGTGGAGAATTTGTTGGATTTTATATTGATATACATTTATTTTTAAAATCAATTTGAATGTGAGTCAAAATTTCGGGATTAAAAACAGTTCAGACCACACAGTAATATGCAAAATTTCGTATAATTTTTTAACCGTGGCCACAATATGGGATGTAATGCTAACAAAAAGAATATGGGCTAAAAAAACCCTTAAGAATTAGCAAATGGGCTGTAAATTATTAGAAATAATGGCAGATGGGCTGTATTGCTGTTTTCCACAGATTTGAGGCTTTCCTAAAAAAAGGTTGATGCACAAGTAGTGACGGTTGGATGTCCATCCAACGGCCGTCGTGCTTCTTCAATCTCTGCTCTTCTGCTCGGCCGCTCAAACAAGCGCGGCAAGGACTGCTGCTCCCTCCTCCCATGACGGCTGTGCTGCCACCAGAGGCCTCACCGCCCACCGTACTCCCATCACTGGCCTACCCATCCCTCTACTCACCCACACCTGCTTTATTCTCCGGCGATGGCGGGCATTTAACGATAAACCCTCGTGCAACAGTACTCCCCTCCACGTGGGAAACAACTGCGAGTCTTCCCTGCCTCCGTGTCGTCCCCTTCTTAGGCCTCGCTGTCGTCCACCGCCATGGCTCTCGGCGCGGTGTGGTCAATGTGGTCAACGACCGACTTCCATTGGAAGAGTACTGTGCGTGGAGTGGCTGACAGCTGGGTCCATGGCCGCAGCAAGGAAGTGACTCCTTATTACGCATAAAATAATTATTCCTCCACGACAGCGGGGACCCACCGGACGGGCCACCGTATTCGCGAAAAAACATTTCCCCACATTGCTGGGACCCACCAGCTACACCTTCGCATACAAGGAAGTGCGTCCGAAAAAAAAAGCGATTCGCCCCACATTGCTGGGACCCACCAGCTACATCTTCGCACGCAAGGAAGTGCGTCCGGGCAAAAAATGATTCGCCCCACACGCTGGGACCCACCAGCTACATCTTCGCAGAGCAAGGAAGTGCTCGACGGTCGGGACCCACCTGGTGAAGCGTCGTGGCGTTGTCATTCTGGTCGCGAATGTATGCATACATATATCTGGTGGATGTAGAGGCGCGCACGTGGCGTAGTAGAGGCGCGCATGTAGCATGTACATGTACATACAGCGGCCAGGGTGCAAGAAAGAAAATCCGGCCACGTATGTGTACATACGGGCGGGGTCTCGAACGCCTACTCGCACATACGTACGGCGAGGGCTCGTGTACATGGCTGGTTAGGAACGGAGAAACAGCGTCGTCGTCATGTTCATGGGGAGGCAACGGAATGCGTTGTGTTCATGGGGAGGCAATGGATGCGTCGTGTTCATTGGGAGGCAACGGAACGCGTGGGAGCCAACCGTCTGGGTCGGAACGGAATGCGTGGTCGTGTTCATCGGGAGGGCTTGGACGGAACAGGTGATGGAAACGAGGCCTGGCGTACCGCAGAATGGAGGAAACGGACCTCCTACGTTCGGAACGGGGTCCTGTTGATCGGGAGGGGTGTGGCGTACCGCAAAACGGAGAAGCGGACCTCCTACGGTCGAAGCAGGGTCCCGTTGATCGGGAGGGTGTGGCATACCGCAAAAGCGGAGGAAGCGGACCTCCTACGGTCGAAGCAGGGGTCTGTTGATCGGGAGGGGTGTGGCGTACCGCCAAACGGACGAAACGGACCTCCTACGGTCAAACAGGGTCATGTTCGCCGGGAGGGTGTGGCGTGCGCAAAACAGGACTCCACGGATCTGTTCATCTCCACCGTCGATCTCCTCCGGCCTCCACGGGCTACCGTCGACCTCCTCCAGGCCTCCACGGCCTCCTATTCATCCAGCCTCCACCGCGCTTCTCCACCGCTCTTGTTCAACCACCCTCCACGGGCACCCCTCCACGTCATCATTCATCCAGCCCTCCACACCACGGGTCTGTTCAACCACCCCTCCATGGCCACCCCTCCATCGTCTCATCGTTCATCCAGCCCTCCACACCATGGGGTCCTATTCATCCAGAGGCAACGCCACCGCTCATCGCTCATCCACCCCCGCAAGCGCTCACCGTTCATCAATCAATCGGCTTTAGTTAGCAGCGATAGCGAAGAATCGCTCCATCGGGTTCGATTAACAGCCATCGATCGATCGCTCGGGTTCGATGAGCGTAACTGCGGTCTGTCGCTCGCCGGGTTCGATTAGAGCCCAACGCCTCGCTTCGGGTTGATTAGAGCCAACGCCTCACACACAGCAGCGTCGTCGAGAGAAAGCGCGCATCGCTCGCCCCCGACCTCCCACCGTAACCGCAACTCCCGAAATTTTCCTCCCCTCGCTTCTACCACGGTTTTTTCCGTCATGGACGGCCCAAAGAATGTCATGCAGCTGCGTCTCCGGCCCGCCCAGGACGAAAAGCCCATTTTCTGTCATGATTTTTTGTCATAGAAGTAGGATCCCACCACATCTATGAGGATACCGGGTTTTGTCACAATTATCGTCATAGAAGTGTCATATGTATGACAGAAAAAAAATTTCGTTCGGCCCAAAATGTCACGGATGTGTCTTTTTTTTGTAGTGATATGAGTAGGCATGTCTTCTACCGTATTAGAGAGGGGGTGGTCAGCTATGATGACTATTTCGAGTGCAAAGAAGATGCCATTGGCAAGATTGGTTTTTTCTCTTATCAGAATGCACTGCCGCCATCCGAATGCTTGCATACGGAGTGCCCGGTGATCTCATTGACGAGTACGTCCGTATGAGCGAGTCTACTTGCCTAGAGTCTCTGTATAAGTTCTGCAAGGCTGTTATTGCTGTGTTTGACCCTGAGTAGTTGAGAGAGCCGACTGCTGAAGATACAACCAGTTTGTTGGCAATGAATGCCAGAGGGGCTTCCCAGGGATGCTTGGTAGTAGCGGCAACGTTTGAACAGTTCACCCAATTTCATGAAGACATGCGTGATTGGGAATCTCACGTGCAACTGCAAAATTATTTGGTTGAGCATATGTGGGCTCATGTTGGCAACCAATAGATGTATCTTCTTTTATTCGATTTGCAAAACTATGTGAGAGCTATGTGAGACATTTTTATTTTCATTTGGCTTGTAATAAACTATGCTATTTTATTCGGTCCAAAATGATTTTTATTTTGAACTATGCAATCATGCAAAAAATTAGGGGTGTGGCAGCCATGCCGGCACATATGGAGTCGGCGTTACATGCTTCGCCACCCAAACGGACAAAAGGATTTAAATCGCCGTCCATTTGGGTCGCCCCATTGGAGTTGTTCTTAGATCACTATACTTTAGTGATCTAAACGTTCTTACATTTTTATGGTGGAAGTATTAGATACAATATGAATTATATGTTAATTATGTGATAAGCGTTGGGCTTGGAGGCCCCACTGATTTTGTTGTCAGATCGGCTTACGCGAGCCATTTCTTTGGTCGAGTGTCGGAGTAATGGGCCACGGGTAGGCTAACCCGAGACCCAGAACCTTTCAAGACATCGGGGCAGGCTTCGCCCCTCAAGAATCCCAAGGCGGAAGGGCCGCCTCTGGGAGTCGGCTGCAGCACCGCCGACTACCCACTCATGGCCGAATCCCAGAGACGACTACGAAATGAGCCGACTCCAAGATGGCGGCTTCTAGAGAAGCCGACTATGGGGAGTCAGCCCGCGACTTCACCACCCTCTTCCTTCGAGAAGAAAGACAGGACGGGGGATGGCTACAGTACGACCCTCCCCCACCCCGATTACCAAGGGCGGGTATGGCTACGGTCGCCGCATCAAGGAGATCTCCGTCCGTGCAGCCTTTGTTGCCATATGCCAGCCGACATCCGCTTCATGGCGGAACCTCATTCCCATGTTGGCCCGCCTGTATGGCCTGGAGACGGCGGGTCCCGCTAGTCAGTGGGGGGACCGAAGACGGCGAGAGCACCATAGGACGGATCCCGTGGGAGTCGGCCTCCGAGAGTCGGCCAGCTCCTCCCACGGGCCCCGCACGCCATTAACCAGACAAGATGGGGAGTGGCGATGCGATCGCCTCGTGGCGCATCTGCTGTTGCCACGACCCCGACCAAGCCAACGCGTCGCCATCACTTAAGCTCGGTGGTCGAGTCAGTCGGCGGGGCCCACCAGGCGGCGGGCCCCAGTAGTCGGCGGAGAAGACGGCGACCTGAGAGACAGACGGCTGGGACCCGCACCCTGCCGGATTACCATTGTACCCCCGGGGGGTAAGCCTATATAAACCCCCGGGGCACCCATGCAAATGGTTCGATTCTTTAGACACTAGACCAGAGAACACAAAGGGGGAGAGAGCTAGCATTGCCTTCTCCTACCTCCAGGAAACAGCTCAAGGAGCAACCTTGTATACACTTCGCCATAGTGATCATGCGGAGACCCCGCAGAGCAGCAGTAGGGGTATTATCTCCTCGGAGAGCCCTGAAGCTGGGTAAGATTCGCCGGCGTGCATGTCTACGCCTCATCCCGCTTCCAGGCACCGGCGACGTTCTACTCGCCCCCACCATGATAAGCCATCCTTTGGCATATGTCACACCTAACCCCCGACATTTGGCACCCATCGTGGGGCGAGGTGCACCGTCGTCCGGAGACCTGTTCTGGACGGGAACCCTTTTCCTCCCTGGCGAGCGCAGCCAGCCCAGCACGCCAGAGGGAGTTTGCGCCGACGCGTTGCACGGTGCTGAGATCGCCTGCGCGGCCAGCTGCCTCACCGAACTTGTCGGGCGAGGTTCGCCTCGATGAGCCTGCATCGATGCGCACCGGCGCCCCGAGCCTTCTCGCGGGCCTCTCGACCAACTCCACATCGCCGGCGAGCCTGCTGTGGACCTCGAGTCCGTAGGCTCCACCGACCGATCGGGTCGACTCGACATCTGCGCCGCCGACGTGTTTCCCACCAACGTGGTGGTCTACGACGAGCCGCTCCCTCGCGCGGAGAGCGGCGGAAGCACCATCACAGAAGTGCTCGTCATCGGTCATGGCGAGCACTCCGACGACAGAGCTCACTACCCGCTCGATGCGGCACTGCAAGACCTGGATGCGCCCATTCCAGAGGACGCTGACGCCGAGACGCTGGAGGCACGCCGCCTCCAGCTCGTCGAAGGCGCAAAGAAGCTGGCAAGCATGAGACGCTTGTTAGAGACCTACCAGCGTGAGATGGATCACGCTGTGGGCGTCTCGCCGGCCCCAACGGGGCCTAGCCGCCTAGGCGCGGTCCGGCAACGCGGCACGGACATCGCCAACACGTTCGGGGCCAATCGCCCCGTATACGCCACGCCCGCGGAGAACATCCGAGCCGCCCAGGCAGCAGCAGACGAGTTGGACAACCTCGAAGGCGAAGAGCGCCGCCTGATGATGGAGCGTGTCCAGCGGCTCCTCGACGCGGCTACCGCGCAGAACGCGGCCGGCTGCCACACTGAGGCGCGCAACGATAGAACGACGACCTGCCACCCCGCCAAGATCAAGGCGCGACATCTCGGACGCCGACTGGCGGCGTCCGCGGAAGGAAAGACAAGGATCCGGTTGCTAGTCGCAGTCGGACTCACATCAGCATCGAGCGCGACCAAGACGGCCACCTGAGAGCAGTGGAGCGGCGGGACGACTATCTGCCTCCTCCACCTCACAGAGAAAGGCGAGTCTCCCCGCCACCCGTTGAGCATCCGACTCTCGGAGGTCACCTCGGCCGCCGAGAAGGAGTTGGAGAGAATGATGCCCGCCACCGGATCGACCGACTCCACCGATCCCTGGCGCTGGAAGAAGAAGACGAGTTGGGTCCGCCGTGTTTAGGCCCCCGCATCCGAGATGAGCCCTTTCCCAAAGGGTTCACTTTCCTGAGAGATACTCCCAAGTACACCGGCTCCGTGAAGCCGGAAGATTGGCTGGTTGACTACGCCACGGCCGTCGACATAGCAAGCGGCAACAAGCGCGTTGCCGTGAAGTACGTTCCACTCATGCTCCAGGGCACGGCCCGGACATGGTTGAACAGCCTGAAGCCCCGCAGCATCAACAACTGTGTCGACTTCACCAAGCTTTCGTCCGCAACTTTACGAAAGCACGCATAAGCGACCTCCCAAGCCTCGCCAGCTCTCCCAGTATGCAGGCCCCAACGAGTCGACTTCGCGACTACCTCACGCTGGGCCGAGCTCAAACTCCTGCGAGGGCATGCACGAGGTGCAAAGCCATTGAGTATTTCACCGCCGGGTGCGAGAAGGCACCTCCTCAAGCACAAGCTCTTCGCGATGAGCCGAGACCCTGGACGAGCTGCTGATCATAGCGCATAAGCACGCCATAGCCGACTCCTCCATGAAGACGGAGATCCGTTAGCACAACCGCCAAGTGGCCTCAGCTCCTGTAACTCCGCCGAGACGCCAACATCGGCAAGCAGCAGAGGCGACTTCAAGCGCAAGGCCCCGCAGCCGCTTCCGGCAGCCGCAGGTGGCGGCATAACAAGACCAGCAGCCGGAGGGGCCCGCCTAAGCGGCGTATATGGGCGGCAAGTCCAACTGGTTGCCGGCTTTCTCTTACGAGAAGACTCTAGATGGCCCATGCAAGTTTCACAGCGGCGCCAAACCGTCAAATCACACCACCCGAAAGTGTCACTGGCTCACCAGGATCGCCAAGGGAGACGGCCTCGCCTCTCCGCTCATTGGCAGCCGCCCGCCTTCCCCAAAGAGCCGCTGTCAGCCACCGGCGCAAAGACAAGACGAGTACCTGTAAGAGCATGGGGCCTATGTGGTGTTCACCAAGGTGGCGAGACGATAAACACAAAGAAGCGGCGCAGCGGCAAGAGGTGAACGCATACGCGCCGACACCTGAGTTCATGCAATCGTCCGAGAAGCCTATCAGCTTGAGCAGAGTTGATCACCCGAGGTGATGCTTAATCCGGGTTCCCACGCCCGGTCCTGGATGCCACCTTTGCCACAGATAGGCGGGCCGCTCGCTTCTCGCGAGTTCTGATAGACGGAGGTAGCAGTATCAACATCCTGTACAAGGATACCATGGAGAAGTTAGAAATCAAGCAAAGACAGCTTCAGAGCAGCCAGACTGTATTCCATGGCATTGTCCCTGGCCTTTCCTGCTCCCTAATCGGCAAGATTTTGATAGATGTCCTCTTTGGAGATAAGGATCATTTCCGCCGAGAGCTAGTCTGGTTTGAAGTGGTGGACCTTGAGAGCCCGTACCATGCGCTGCTTGGCCGACCTGCTTTGGCTAAGTTCATGGCTGTCCCCCACTACGCCTACCTCAAGATGAAGATGCCGAGTTCCAAGGGAATCCTGACCATAGCCGGCGACTACAGAAAGTCGTCCGCTTGTGCGGCTGAGAGCAGTCGGCTGGCCGAGTCCCTGGTTATTACAGCAGAGAAGCGGCTTCTTGATCGGGTTGTGGCGATGGCCGGCAAACAGCCAGAGATGTCGCCCAACCCCAAGGAGTCGGAAGCTGAGGGCTCATTCAAGCCAGCAAAGGAGACAAAGAAGATACCCTTGGACCCAGAGCACTGGAGGCACGCTGTCATAGGTGCAAACCTTGACAAAAATAGGAAGGCGAGCTCGCGATTTCTCCGTGAGAATCGACATCTTTGCATGGTCCCACAAAGACATGCCGTGTACCGACGGAATTCGCCGAGCACAAGTTACATGTCCGCCTGATGGAAGTCTGGCCTGCAGCCCTTGCGCCTACCGGCCAAGAGAAAGAAGAGTTGTTGGAGAAGAGATAGTCTGCCCTTGCAGCCGCTTTATCATGGAAGTGTTTTTTCCAGAGTGGCTAGCAAACCCAGTCTTAGTGTCAAGAAGAACAAGCAAAGGGCGGATGTATGTATTACACACAAGCCTCAACAAAGCTTGCCCTAAGGACCCGCTTGTTTTGCCGAGAATCGATCAGTGATAGACTCCACACCGGATGCGAGCCGTTGAGCTTCTTAGATGCCTATTCAGATATCACCAGATCAAGCTAAACCCGGCAGACAGATCAAGACCGCCTTTCATCACGCCGCTGCTTGAGCCTTCGCTACCTGACCATGACGCTCGCTTGAGGAATGCCGGCGCCACCTTTCAGCGTTGCATGCAGAAGTGCCTCCTCAAGAAACTCGGCAGAAATGCCCACGTCTACGTGGATGATGTGGTGGTGAAGACGGAAAAGCGCGAGACTCTGCTGGAAGACCTCAAGGAGACCTTTGAGAACCTGCGCCGATTCCAGATCAAGCTCAACCCTGAAAAGTGCGTCTTCGGAGTACCAGCCGGCCAACTCCTTGGCTTACTGGTTTCGGAACGCGGCATAGAGTGCAACCCCGTGAAGATCAAGGCCATCGAGAGGATGGAGGTACCCAGCCGACTGCTGGATGTGCAAAAGTTCACTGGCTGCCTGGCGTCCATCAGCCGGTTCATTAGTCGGCTGGGCGAGAAAGCTCTCCCTTTGTACCAGCTCATGAAGAAGACCAATTTTTTCGAGTGGAACCACAAGGGGACGAGGCCTTTCTCCAGCTGAAGAAGATGTTGGTTACTCCCCCTGTGTTGGCGGCTCCGACTCCCAAAGAGCCCATGCTCCTGTACATCACCGCCACCAGCTGGGTAGTCAGCACAGCCATCATAGTTGAGCGCAAGGAGGAAGGCAAGGCACTACCTGTCCAGAGACCGGTATATTACCTAAGCGAAGTACTGTCGACCTCCAAGCAGAACTACCCCCACTACCAGAAGATGTGCTACGACATGCACTTTGCCGCTAAGAAGCTGAAGCCTTACTTCCAAGAGCATCCAATCACTGTGGTCTACACAGCCCCACTAGCCGAGATCATCGGAAGCCGAGATGCGCCTGCCGAAAATAAAATGGGCCATAGAGTTGGCCCCCACACGATCTACTATCAGCCCCGCGACCGCCATCAAGTCGCAAGCACCGGCCGATTTCGCCGACCGGGCCGAGACTCAAGACCTACGCCAAATACCGACTCACCCATTGGCGGATGCATTTCGATGGCTCCAAGATGCGACCGCTTGGGAGCCGCGCGTTCTCACTTCTCCTAAAGGCGATAAGCTCAAGTATGCCTGCAGATCCATTTCGCCGCCTCCAACAATGTCGCTGAATATGAGGCACTTCATTCACGGCCCGCCTTGCTAAAGAGCTTGCATTCGCCGATCCTGTTATGGGCGATCTCGACTTGGTGGTCCAGCGGTCATCCTCGGCGCATCGACGCCAAGGACGCAAACATGGCAAGCTACCGCTTCCTCGCAAAGAACTCAATGGATATTTCGAGGGGTGCGAGTTCCTCCACGCAAGAAACGACAACGACCAAGCGATATTTTGGCACGAATCGCTCCACCCGCCAAGCAATACCATCCGCCGCTTTTCAGCGCCTCCTCGCCATCTATCAAGCTCCTCACCGAGTCGACTCATCTTTGTGCCGCTCTCAAGAAGTCGGATCCGCTCAAGAGCCCCAAAGACGGCACAAAACCTTGCAGACGATTCAAGAACGCCATTGCCAAAGCCGCCCGGACTCGTAACCCGCCCGGGACCGCGGTGACCAGACAAAGACTCCAGAGCTCGGCCGGGACTGCACCCGGTCGGGTCTGGGACTTCGTTGATCCAGAAGCGTCATGACTCCAAATTAGCCGCCCCTCGTCTCAAGTCGCAGCTCGGCGCTTGAAGAAATAGCAGCACCTCATGGGCACAACCCATCCTCAAATTCCTAGTGAACAAGGAGCTGCTAACCGACGTAAACCTGGCTCGGTAAGTACAACGCCGCAAGCGCAGCATACACTATAGTCAACAGAGAGCTAGTCAGCGAAGGTCACCGGTGTTTACCAAGATCGCCGAGCTGGAGCAAGGCCGCAATTCTCGGAGACATCCATCAAGGCGAAAAGTGCCCACCATGCGGCCTCAAGAGCACTCGCCGCCAAAGCTTTCCAAGACGGTTTCTTCCGCCGACCGCCCTAGAAGAGGCCAAAGAGTTGGTCCAGAAATGCAAGGTGCGGTTCTCTCCAAGCCGCATCACCAAGCCAAGGCCAAGACTATCCCAATCGCCTGGACCTTTGCGCTTTGGGGCCTGGATATTGTGGGACTATTCAAGACGGCACGAGGTGGTTTAACTCACCTACTTGTCGCGTGGACAAGTTCACCAAGTGGATAGAAGTAAACCCATCAAGAAGTTGAATGGTCCGACCGCCAGGACTTTCATCTCCGACATCACAATTGCACGGATACCGCGACAACATCATCACCGATAACGGCACCAACTTTGCCAAAGGTGCTTTGGCCTGCTTTCACGCCGACGCTAGTGGCATCCGATCGGACTTAGCGTCCCATCGACCATCCGCAATAAACGGCCGTGTGGAGCGGGCGAATGTCCTCATCCTTTCCGCATCAAGCCTCGGTGGTCGAACCACCGGAGCTGCTCGCCGGGTTGTTGGCTTGACGAAGTTGCCACCGTCCTTCTAGAGTCTCGATGACTCCAAACAAGTCGTCCGGCTTCACGCCTTCTTCTTGCTCTTGTCTACGTGTCAAGCCGCCATCCCAACTGATATAGAGTTCGACCTCATGCGAGTCACGATGTACACCGAGGAGGAAGCGTAAGAAGCACGACAAGATGGCGCCGATCCGCTGAAGAGGGCGCTGTTGGCACTCACCGTCCAAGCATCTACCAAAGCAGAGTCATATACCGATACTACAACAGAAGGTTAGGCCGAGATCTTTCCAAGAGGGCGACCTTGTGTTCCAACCGATCCAGAAACAGCCGCCAACAAGTTGTCGCTGCCTTGGGAAGGCCCTTCATCATCAAGAAAGTGTCAAACACTCTACTACCGATCGACGCCGAAGCCCCGAAAGCACGCAAGAGGGACGACTCCGGCAAAGAGACGGAACGACCATGGAACGCAAATCTTCTCTGAAGATTTTACAGTTGATGCAGTATGTACCACGCTACCCTTTTGTATTGAAGTACCAAGACTCCGGGCCCCCCGAGACGAACTCGGGGACTGCCCTTTTTTGTTATCTATATGATAAGTATTATGCCTCCGAGTATGCTACTCTTTGTTATGCCGCTTGGCACCGGGCTCGACTAGTCGGCCCGGGGACTCGCCGTCTTGCGCTATGAAAACGCTTCCTCGCGGACAAGTAGTGTGGCGCTTAAGCCGCTCTCTGCCGTGAAGTCGCAGCTTGCGAGCGATTGCCCGTAAGGTGGAGTAAGGAAGAATGGGCGCCCACATGAAAAATGGCTAAGGACTCAAAGCATAGACATAGCTTAAGCCGGCTTTCCAGCCGTTCCTCGCAAAACCGACTCCTGAGTAGTCAGCTTGCCGTTTTCTATCCGACTTGCTAAGAAACTCTAGAATGGCTAAGTACTTGCCTTCCCAAAGTAGCCAAGTAGTTGATCCAGCGGCAGTCCGCAGAGCGGCTATCCAACTGGCAAAGACGGCATCTAAGGGAAGGCGGCAAAGGAAAAAGCCAAAAGAGCAACAAGCAAGAAATGATAGAACCTAGATAAATACTTACATAACATAGGCCCTTGGCCGAATCCTCGAACGGAAGTTCAAAATACACCTCGCGGGTGGAATTGTGCGAATTAACAAAGTTCTTCGAGAAACTACTAAAGCAGATAAATAAAGACAAGGCGGCGGCCTAGGAAGCAGCAGACGGGTTTGGAGGCCCGGAGGAGATGGCGGTGTCAGACGTTGGGGCGGCCGGCTGAGCAGTCTCGGCTTGATCGCCTCCAGCCGGTAGCTGCTCGGCTGCCAGCGATTCGTTGCCGAGGCACGGCCGAGCCGAGGCTGATCGCACGCCCGCCTTCGGGCGCTTCATCTCGCCCGACCCGCCGCTTCCTCCTCGGCATCGAGCCGATCACCGCTGAGTCCTCGTCAGAGTCCGGTTCATCCTAAACCACTGGCGGTGCCTCGCCGTTGTCACCGCCAAGAACGAAGACGTTGATATCGGCGATTGGCCGCGACGCCACAAGGCTTGGACAAGGGCGCCATCCACGGGCTGCTAGCTCCGGCCGGGCTCTTCGCTCGAGCGTGGCCAGCTGGTCCAGGTCTGTGTCCGATACCACGCCTTGATTTAACTCCAGGCTCGACGCGGCTTCCAGCCTGCAGGCCGAGGAGCCTTCCAAGCCTCCAGACGGCCTCGCGACGACTCCAACAACGGCACCGACCGAGGCGAATCGCATGTCCGCCACAAGGCAGCAATCGCCGAGCGCCGACACGCTGAAGCCTGTGCAGCATCCGTGGTCAAGCACAGGCGAGCCTCGGCGCTCGGTTACTCATCAAGGGTCCGGGGCCACAGGTAACTCGCCAGCTGCCCTCCGCGCCTCGCGATCGGCCTCGATGGCTTGAGTGGCAGCTTGCATGTGGCCAGGGAAGAAGTCTGCCGAGACGAAAAAGAAGCAAGTCAGAAAAACAAGAGTCGGCCCGACCTGCAGTCGGCGGCTCAAAGAAAGAGAGTAAAGAAAACTCACCATCGACGATATCCTCAATCTCATGAAAGTCGGAGGTCAACGTCGCCTCCTTGTCAGTCCAGGAGGAGCGCTCGATCTCGAACTCGGCCAGGAGCGCAGCCTCTTTCTTCTTTGCCTCCTCGTGCGCCTTTTCGAGCAGCTCCTTCTGCTCCGCCAGGTGCATAGCCAGCAGGTCGCGCTCTGTGACGAGCTTGCTGGACTCCACCTCCTTGGCGCGCAAGGCGGTGTTGGCTGCGCCCAACTGCTCCTGAAGAACGGCGTTGGACTCTGAAGAAAAAATAAAAAGACGTAAGTCGTCAAACAAGAAGGTCGCCAGGAAGATCCGCCCGATCACAGATCACCGATTCAATCTCGGGATTACAGCTGGTGCGCCAGGCTTCGCCAAGAAGGAAAAACTCACTCCGGCTCTCCGACAAATCGGCGGTCCGCTTGCCCAGCTCCTCAATGTTGCGGTTGAATACGGTGACCCGGAGGTTGTGGTAATCCTGTGATAAACATTTCAAAACAAGAATAAGTATTTGGAACTCGCCAATAGAGTTCCGACCTACCGCCAAAGAGCCGCCCGGAACTCGGGATTGACACTCAAAGTGGGTACGCACGCACTTCTGCAGAGAAGAACAAGAAAACAAAGCCGAGGAAAGATACCCGGACGGTCATGCGAGGCCAGATGCGCTTTGGTGTAGCTTCGATGGCGCCGCTGCTCGCAGCTTCGCCTAGACGTCCAAGAGCGCCTGGTTCAGCGGGCCTGTGCCGCCTCCTCGCACCCACCCGACGGGCGCGACGCTGCTTTCGATGTTCGATGGCCGAGCTGGCTGCACTGGTTCTGTGGGCGGAGGCCGAATCGCTTTCTCTGCACGGGCGCGCGCTGGTGAGGCGACTTGGAGGAGCAGATTCGCCATGGCTTCGTCTGCAGTCGGCGGGTCCGCCGGCTGTTCGCCTCGCGCGCTCCCAAACGGCGGCGGAGGCGGTGGTGGCGGCACGGCCGTGTCCGGCACAAGGGCCTCGCCGCCTTCCCTCTCCATGATGGGATGCTCGCCGCCGACTTCCCCAGTCTGCTCCGAGAAATCCGGAGGCGGCCGCGCCGAGTTCAGCGGGATGACAAGCAGTGCCAACTGGCGGCGCGTGGCCTCCTCTGCTTGCCGCCTTGCCGCGATGGCGGCTTCGGCATCATCCAGCTTCTTCTGGGTGGAGGCGTCGCCTCGCCTCCGCCTTCTCTCGGGCGCCTTCGCCTCGTCGCGGCTTCTCCTGCGCTGCTCATTCTGCCGCCTCCCGGAGGTCGGCGGCGGGGTCAATACGCCGGGCGGCGGCGGACGACTCTGCCGACCCCTTGATGGAGGCGGCGGTGACCCTCCCAAGGGAGAGAGGAGCTCTGGAACAGGGAAAGCGTGTAAAAAATCTAGACAAAATCCACCAGAAGATAAAACAAGGTGAAAGACAGAAGCACTTACCCAGAGGATAGCGGCGGCTACTTCACTTCCTTGCGGTAGCGGTTGGCCTTCGCGACCGCCTCTTCCCGCTTGGTCGCGGTGGCCGCCCCCTTGAACTTCTTCTCCCGGACACCGAGAGAACTCGGCCCGGCCCGGCGCTTCCTCGCACCGCCTAGCCCGCCCAAGGCGGCGGACGAGCTAGCGCTGTGGTGGCCGGCTCTTGATTGGTGGCGCGGGGCGACTTCCCCATCATCATCGACGGGCCAATCGGCGAAGGTGGCCGAGGGCCTGAGGCCGCCTTCCTCTCCTCCGCCGCCTCCGTCGGCGTCGGCCTCCATCGCCGCCACCCCTGTGTCGGGTCGCTGGCGTCGCCTCCGCCGATTGGGGAAAAATCATGGCTGGCCTCACGGGTGCCGCCGAGGGCTGGACGAGAGGATTCTGATTCGAAAAATAAGATCAGGAGTCGGATTCGGCTGCAAAAGGAAACAGAAGAAGAAAGACAACTTACAACCGGCGGGGGGTTGGCGCGCGAGTATGGCTCCATGCCAAACTGCCAATCCTCCGAGAGGCCGCAGTTCGCGATGAAATTCACCGTGTCCGCCACCTCCGCGTGGGGCATGTCCTTGGTGCACATCCGACTGGGGTCCCGGTGGCCGCTCATCTGACAAATCAGATGAGGCCGGTCTTGGAGCGGGAGGACTCGGCGCGCCACGAAGTCGGCCCCAGTCAGACCCTCCGACTGCATCAGCACTTGGAGTCGCGCGACGGCGGCGGCACCAGCCGGAGTCAGCGTCTTGGCATGGTAGGACCAGCTGGGGAGCCTCCCAGCCGGCGCGCCGGCTTCGTAAGCCGGCAGATTGACCCAGTCGCCTTCTGGGGCGACGTTCTTCACGTAGAAGTAAGAGCGCTGCCACATCTTCACCGACTTGATTAGCTGGATGGCGGGGAATGGGTTGTCGGCCACCGTTCTCCGCATCGCGATGAAGGCGCCGCACTGGGCTGGCACGCTGGCGACGTGCGTGCCGAGCTTGGACTGAAAGAACTCCCCCCACAGCTCGATGGTGGGGAGAACGCCGAGGAAACCCTCGCACAAAGTGGTGAAGGCCGCCAGCAGCACCACCGTGTTTGGGGTGAGGTGGTGCCGCTGGAGGCCGTGGAACTCCAAAAAGAGCGGAAGAACCCGCTCGCCGGCAGCCCCAGGCCGCGCATGAGGTGCGAGCGGAATACGAGCTGCTCGCCCTCCTCCGGCGCCGGCGTCACCTCCTTCGCCGGCGAGGCACGGGCCCGCACGAGGTTCGCGCCGGGGAGGCGACGCGTCTTGCGGAGGAAATCCATGATGTCGTCGTCGATCTCAGAGCCGTCCCACACGCCGGAGCGCACAGCGGCGGGCGCGGCGGCAGAGGATGAGCTCATCGCTGCAAGCGGGACGTGGTTCGGCGCAGCAGCGGCGGGAGGAAGAAGAAAGAGGAAGAAGCAAAGGGAAACGAGGGAGAGCGGGCGCACGTGCTTCGCCGCCCCACTCCCTCCGCCTACTTATAGGCCCGCAGGCTGAGAAGCCGAGGGGGCGTCGTGGGATTAACTGCGCCCACGCCGCCACGACCCCCACGATTACCGCACAAAGTTACTGCACGCAATTACTGCGCGGGAATCCCAACCGTCCGCACTGCCGCAGCGGATCTGTTCAAAGGCCGAGGCACGGTAGTGGTGGGCCTGCTCGCTGGCTGTCCTGTCACGCTGCGGTGGGCAGACCGCCCGCCACATGGCGCCATCCGGCGGGTCCGCAACGGGCGGCGACCGTGTAGCTTATCAAGCACGCCGTCTGGATCCTGCCACGACTTTCAAACTCTTTAAGGAGCAAGACGACTTTCGACGAGTCCGGCTCTCTGTAATCGGCTTGGTGGAGCTGGCCCGAGCGAGTTCGCCTCGCAATAGTCGGCTCGAAGGAAGGCGGCGGGCGAAGCCCGGATCCAACCGCTGGAAGGAAGAAACTATTGAGGCTCCTCGACGTATCTCCCTCGGCACCTCACCAGCTTCGGGGACTACTGTCGGAGTAATGGGCCATGGGTAGGCTAACCCGAGACCCAGAACCTTTCAAGACATCGGGGCAGGCTTCACCCCTCAAGAATCCCAAGGCAGAAGGGCCGCCTCTGGGAGTCGGCTGCAGCACCGCCGACTACCCACTCACGGCCGAATCCCAGAGACGACTACGAAATGAGCCGACTCCCAACTGGCGGCTCCCAGAGAATCCGACTATGGGGAGTCGGCCCGCGACTTCACCACCCTCTGCCTTCGAGAAGAAAGACGGGACGGGGGATGGCCACAGTACTTGTCAGGACCCCGACTGAATGCCACATCGATCTAGCATGTAACACCTCATATCACTTTGCGGCCTCACGCATGGTATCCCCACGGGTGTCGCCTTACCTTTGCCCGGGACCGTTTGCGCCTTTTGGCACACGTATATGATAGTGTCGCTAGCATCCATATGATAAGGAACCCGGGCTGACATGGCTAGTCGTAAACCCAAAGTGGCACAAACTTACAGGACAGCATCCATGACCAAAGATCGAACGTGTCGGTCATCGGTGAGTGAATCCAGGTTGTAGCACCGGGCTAACAGGACTCGTGAACCGGGCTGTAGCGGGCTAACAGACTCAAAGATTCATCGCGACATTTCCCGGCGACGGACACAGAACGAAGAAGGTGTTGGGTTCTACGGTAGGGTGCATCGATCGCAAATTAAAAATTCCTACGCAGTAACATCCAGAACATGCTACGGAGATGGATCACGCTTCATTACCACTAGACGCGCAGCGCCGCAGCGGAAGAAGAGTTGGGGCAGCGCGTCTGCGTGGATCGCCTCATCCTCGCTCGATCTCCTCGAGCGGCGGTCGTCTGATCCCACGACGAGTTCGCGGAGCGCGCAAGTGCACCGCCTCTAATGGTATCCGCTGCGTGCGGGAGGAACGTCGTCGCGGCGGATCTGCTAGGTCCGATCACCGCGATCGGCGGCGAGTGGAGGTGGCTATTCGCAACACATGCAAACCCTAGTCGCAGCACCAAGCGATCTCCCGCATGAGTGTGCCGCACCTCCACTTTATATAGGCATCCGTCGCGGGCTCAACACTTGGGCCTCGCACGGACCCTAAAGCCCAAAGTCTATTCGGTCACGTTCCTAGTTGTAGCGACCAGACCGAATGGATCAAGTCTCTCGTGCTCGATGTCATCCCCGGATCAATAATGCCGACACCACACAAGATTTCAAGGATTTATAGCAGAGTAGCAATCACACACTTATTACATCGTTGTCCACAAGGGAACTTATTACAATAATATGGCTTAAGGCCATCTAATGATAACAGCGAAGGCTTGGAAGATAAGCGAGTCCATCAACTCCAACGGCATCACCGAGTATAGAACCACGACCTAACACCTTACTGTCGTTCTAAAAGTCTCGCAACGTGAAAGTTGCAGCCCGAAACGGGTCAAGACATGGAATATGCCGCAATGTAACACATAAGAGCAATGAAGGAATAAGCCTATACTACATGCATATATGGCTGGTGGTAAGGCTCTACTGTTACATTTGCATAAAGCTGATTTTTCCCTACATCAAAGGAATAACTTTATTTAACTATCATGGTGGTTGTTAAACATTGAGAATGGTTGACAAAGATCCTCAATCCCAATTAAAAGGTACTCATCAAAACCCAATAACTTTTATTTAGAAGTAACATGTTGAGATTCACATGATATTCAATTACGGATACTCAAATTGTCCATAACCGGGACACGGCTAATCATGATTAGTTTATACACTCTGCAGAGGTTTGCGACTTTTCCCCATTAAGACTCGATCGCCTCCGCTTGGTTCTCGTGACTACTGTGGTGTTTGAGAAACGGATGACCGAGACATAGTCTTTCGTGGCGCTTAGCACCTTACATGTGGGTAGACCGTACCAACCTACATCCCCTACATCAGCTAGCCTACCCGTAAGAGTTTGCACGACTTAGTCAACTACGCCAGAGCCCATAATTGGCTTGTGGCTGCACACGGAAGTTTCAGCTTGAATAATCTTATGATCCCTTAGAGCCCAGGTGGCGGTCCAAGAAATGCAGTGCAAGTCCTGATGGAAACCAGGTGCCTCAATCCACCCAGATGTGTGTTTTGGGTTGCCACCTTAGATAAACCATTAATTAACAATCTCACATCTGTCATGGATTCACTCACCCAATCCACGTGTACTAGCATAGCATGGCATAATAGCAAACGTAGAAGTAACTCCCAAGGTTTCGTAAGTAAAACAGGTAATAGGTACTACCTCAATCTACTTCCCAATCCCACAATTTAATTAGGTCCTAAACATGCAAGTGTTTGAGGGTTTGATCTAATGCAATAAAACTGGGTAGTAGAAAAGGTATGATCAAGTGTTACTTGCCTTGCTGATGATCCGCGAGACCTAGAGATTCGAAGTAACAAGCGGCGCACTCCGGGTGATCTAACGCAGACAAACAACAAGCATACAATAAGTACTCATCTAATGCACGGGGAAATCTCGAATAAAAGATCCACCCAGAGAGTTCAACTTAAGAACCCTGGTTGCAAAAAGAGTCGAGTCAATAAAGCATCGAAAGTCGAAACTCGAGAGAGAACGACTCGGTTTAGCAATCTGAAACTAGGTCAAAATTTTACAGTAGCAAAACTCGTGTAAGTAGGTTAGTCGAACGGCGGTTTCATATTGAAACTCCAGGCGCTTGAATCACCTGATTCCGATAAACGAGCAAGAAATAAAACAGATTTGAAAATCGGATCGGAAATCGAATCAGAAAAATAACGGATTAATTCCGATTTAAGAAAAACGACGAACGGATTAAATAACGGACGCTCGTTAACAGAACTAATCCAACGAACACGTTCATTGAAACGAACGGTTCGTGAACGTCATAAATAAGAAGACCAAAAAAATAAAACCATCTAGGTTTTTGGAAAAAAACCGAACATCACAAAAAACGGATCGGGTTTTCTTAAAGAAAACCGGATCGGGCGGGCGGCGGCGGGCCTCCGGTGGCTTCCAAGGCGGCTCCGGGCTCCGGGGCGGCGGGGTCCGGGCGGTCGGGAGGGGCGGCGAGGGCGGGGGTGCTCGGCGTCGGCATGGTCGGCGGGCGGCTTCCTCGGCGCGGGGCTCGGTCGGGCTCGGGTGAGGGCGGGCGGCAAGGGATGAGAGAGGGGGGGGGCGGCCGTATTTATGGAAGGGGGGGTGGCGGCGCTTGGGAAGGGGCAACAGCGAGGCCGGGCGGAGGCGGACTCGGGCGCGGCGGCGCGGCGGCGGGGCGCCTCCACAGGGCGCTTGCGAGGGGTGAGGAGGTGGGCCGGCGCCTGGTGGTGGGCCGGGCTGGCCTTGGCCTGGGGGGGCGATTTTTTTTTCTTAAAAAAATTAAACCAAACGGATTAAAAAAAATACCAAATGAACTCCGATTTTAATAACAACAATTTTCCCCGACTCCTAAAAATGAGTCGAACAAAATGAACTTTAAAAATGGCAAACATGCATATATTTTTAAAATGCTCATTTTTTTGCCTAAGCAAAATAAATCTTCCAAAGCCAAATTTGATTTATTTATAATACCTTCGCTTTTCCTAAATGTTGGGAAAGTCATATTATTCCTCTCTTAAAATTTTATAGGAAAAACTTTATGAAGATAATTTAAATAAATCCAAATGATCCTATTTTCGAAATTTGAGAAATCCCAAATATGAAAATTATGAAACTTCCAACTCTCTCTGAGGGTCCTTGAGTTGCGTGAAATTTCCTAGGATCGGAAAAATGCGAGAAAAATTATGATATGCATGATGACCTAATGTATAACATTCCAAATTGAAAATTTGGGATGTTACACTAGTCCAGTTCGGATCACATCCGACCAGTGTCCTACGAACTGACCTCGTAGGTTCCTTCCCTTAAGCGCGCGACACCTTAGGTTCTAGTCGGCTTGGTCACAGCTCGATCACCTCCGACCATGCGGTTGGTAGCGGCCTCTAGCAAGGCGTGCCGACCACCAAGCGCATTGATGAAGCTGGTTAGGCTAACCTATACAACGTGTCACACTTCTGCTCCTTTGCCACACGATATATGTTGTCGGGCTCAAGGCGAGACTGTCATCCTTGTGCTAGCCCGACCTCTTTCTCGCTCCAAGATACCACCACAATCCGGATTATCTCATAATCCTTGTCGCATGGCCATGCTATTCCTGGTCGATCACACGAGGGGCCCAGAGTATATCTCTCCCGATCGGAGGGGCAATCCCATCTTGCTCGACCATGTCTCGCAGCATGGGACCGAACAAACCGAAACCTACCTTTGTAACTACCCGATCACGGAGTAGCGTTTGGTCGGCCCAAAGCAAGTCTATCACCATCTCGAGTACATGCGCCACTCAGGTCTTAGGACATAGAACGATGTTGTACTAGAGACTCACAGATGACATATCGCTGCGCCTCATAGTTGGGTCTGTCCGACTTAGACCTTATCTCGACTTGGATCCGACTATGTCGAATCCGACCAGACCTTTCCAAGTCCATATTATCCGTTAGCATCCAATGCTCCATGGCTAGTGAGACCGAGCCATCGACCGTGTCATATGCTAGTCTAGTCGGCTGCTGGTCCACACAGCCCTTTCGACTAGGGACCTTTTAGGACAGTCATCATACAATGCATAGTCCCACAAACAAGTCACGTGCTTTGCGATACACATCATTGATAATGTCCAAGGACTATCTTTATTCATAAACACATAGGAAATATCATCATACATGATTGCCTCTAGGGCACATCTCCAACAGTCTCCCACTTGCACTAGAGTCAATCAAATAGACATCGAATGCCCATAGCTCTAACGTGCCCCTCATGCTTGGGTTGTGGAAGCGGCTTAGTCAACGGATCAGCAACATTTGCATCCGTGTGAATCTTGCATAACTCTACATCACCATTCTTTACGATCTTTCGTATCAGGTGATATTTCCGGTCTATGTGTCTGACCTTGTGGTGATTCCTCGGCTCCTTGGCTTGTGCGATGGCACCAGAATTATCACAATAAAGGTCCAACGGTTTCACCGAGGCTGGGAAAATACCAAGATCATCCAGAAAATGCCGGATCCAAACACCTTCCTTTGCAGCTTCACAAGCCGCAATGTATTCGCTTCGTGGGTAGAATCGCCACCGATCCTGCTTGGAACTCATCCATTACTGCTCCTCCGCTTAGGACGTATACGAATCCGGACTGTGATCGACATCATCTCTCGCCGGTTTGGAAACTAGCATCGACGTAACCCCTTACGACGAGCTCTTCCTCACCTCCATAAACTAGGAACATCTCTTTAGTCCTTTTCGTGTACTTCAAAATAGTCTTTACCGCTGCCCGGTGACTCTCACCGGGTTGGCCTGGTATCTACTTGTTAGGCTTATTGCAAAAGCAACATCAGGCCTTGTACATATCATGGCATACATGATGGATCCGATTGTCGAGGCATACGGAATCCTACTCATCCCGCTTCGCTCATCGATGTCGAAGGACTCGAGTCTCGCTTAGCCTTATACCATGTGAGAGTGGCAAGAACCCTTTCTTCGCCTCACTCATGTTGAACCGCTTCAACACTTTATCTATGTACGTGTTCGCTTAAGCCGAGCAGCCTCCTCGATCTATCTCTATAGATCTTAATGCCTAAAATATAGACTGCCTCACCAAGGTCCTTCATCGAAAACTTGCCATTCAATGATTCCTTGACCGAGTTTAGCATCGAAACATTATTTCCGATCAGTAGTATGTCATCCACATACAAGATCAAAAACACTATCGAGCTCCCACTTAACTTCTTGTATAAACAAGAGTCCTCTTAAGCTTTTGATGAAACCGAGATCGTTGATTTACTTCATCAAAACGAATGTTCCAACTCCGAGATGCTTGCTTCAACCCATAAATGGATCTCTTGAGCTTGCATACCTTACTAGTGCTAGTCGGATCGACAAAACCCTCGGGCTGTATCATATACACGTCCTCGGTTAAATTTCCGTGAAGGAAAGCCGTCTTGACATCCATCTGCCATATCTCGTAATCGAAATATGCAGCTATAGCTAGTATGATCCTCACCGATTTCAAAGATCGCTACCGCGTGAGTAAGTCTCGTCGTAGTCAATTCCTTGAACTTGTCCATAACCTTTAGCGACAAGCCGAGCTTTGTAGATCTGAACATTTCCATCCACATCGGTTTTCTTCTTAAAGACCCATTTGCAACCAATGGCAGTTACGCCAGGTGGCGGATCAACCAAGTCCCAGACTTGATTCTCATCCATGGACTTTAACTCGGATCTCATGGCCTCCAGCCATGCCTCGGAATCTGGGCTCACCATCGCTTCTGCATACGTGGCCGGCTCGTCGCTTTCTAGCAACAATACATCACGCACTCTGCGCAATCTCTCCGACCTTCGTGGTTCCGGTGCCGCTTCCACTACAGGTTCCCTGACTGACTCCGGTATGATCTCATCACCAGCCGAGCCGTCCCCGAGTGGTCCTCGAATTTCTTCGAGTCGAACCATCCTCCCACCGCCTCCCGACCGAGAAACTCTTTCTCAAGGAAAACCCGCTCGAGCAACAAACACTTTGTTCTCTTCCGGTTGTAGAAGCTATATCCCAAGGTTTCTCGGATATCCCACGAATATGCATTTATCCGACTTGGGTGTAAGCTTGTCGACATAAGTCGCTTGACAAATGCTTCACAACCCCAAATCTTTAGAAAAGACAAACCGGGACTCTTCCCACCACATCTCATGCGGTGTCTTGTCTACGGATTTTGATGGTACCCTATTAAGTGTGAAACTGCAGTTTCTAGAGCGTATCCCCAAAATGACAAGGGTAAATCCGATTTGTTTATCATAGACCGGACGATGTCCAACAAGGTCCTATTCCTCCGTTCGACACGCCATTTCTCTATGGCGTGCCGGAGGTGTGAGCTGAGGTACTATACCTCGACTTTTCAGATGATTATCGAACTCCTGCTCATGTACTCACCTCCACGATCGATCGCAAGCTTTATAGTCTTGCCGAGTTGATTCTCAACCTCGCTCAAACTCTTTGAACTTTTCAAAAGTCTCCGACTTGTGCCTCATCAAATAGATATATCCATATCTACTCAAGTCGTCGGTAAAAGTCACGGCATCTTGATAGCCACCTCTGGCGGTTGTGCTCATTGGACCACACACATCACTATGTATAAGTTCCAATAGCTCGGACGCCTCTCGCAACTCTTTGCGAAAGGAGACTTAGTCATCTTGCCGAGCAAGCATGATTCACATGTCTCGAACGACCGAAGTCGGACGGGTTAGGAGCCCATCATCATGGAGCTTCTTCATGCGTTTGAGACTAATGTGTCCAAGCCGCAATGCCGAGTATGTCGGATTTATCTCATTTGGCTTATGCCTCTTGACATTTACGTTATAGACCGGTTCTGTTCTAGATTCAATATAAATAGCCCATCAACAATGGGTGCATAGCCGTGGAACATACCATTCAAAAATATCGAACAACCATTGTCCTTTAAATTGAATTCATAACCTTGACTCATCAAACATGAGGCAGAAATAATGTTCCGACTAAGTGCAGGAATGTAACAACAATTATTCAATTCCATTATGAATCCGGAAGGAAGCTGGAGTTGCATCGTGCCGACCTCCAACGCAACAACTCTTGCTTTGTTGCCGACCCTGATGTCAATCTCCCCTTGTGCCACACGCCTAGTTCTTACCAGCCCCTGCATCGAGTTGCAAATATGAACAACCGATCCGGTATCAAATACCCAAGAGCTACTAGGTATGTCAGCAAGGTAAATGTCTATAACATATGCAACAAGTGTACCTTTGCCTGAAGAAGCATTTTCGGCCTTCTTGCCATGCTCTGCAAGCCACTTGCTACAGTTTCTCTTCCAGTGACCGGTCTCCTTGCAGTGAAAGCAAACGGTCTTCGAGTCTGGTCCAGACTTCAGCGCAGCGGCAGAGGTTACCGTCTCCATGCCCTTTGCCTTAGCCTTTTTCTTGGACCAACTCTTCTTGAACTTAGCGATTTCTGCACCATCAACACTTGATCGTGCCTTTCTTAATATCCTGCTCGCCACTTTGAGCATCCCATGCAATTCAGTGAGCTTCTTATCCATGCCATGCATATGATAGTTCGAGATGAACTTCCCATAGCTGGGCGGAAGAGAACCCGAACAGCATCGATGAGACAGCTCATCCAAGAGCGGAAGCCCAAACGATCCAAAGCTTGCACATATCCGATCATCTTGATCACATGTGGGCTCGATGGATCACCTTCCTTCAGCTTGCAATCCATCAAGGATCGCAGACGTTGAACCTTTCGGTCCTAGCTCGTATTCGAAACATGCTCTTGAGACTCTCGATCATATCGTAAGCCTCAACATTTTCGAAATGCTGTTGCAAATCGGGCTCCATACAAGCCAGCATCAGACAGCTGATCTCCGTTGATTCATCAACGAGTTTCTGGTAGGCATTTTTAGCTGTGGCACTAGCATTATCAGCAGGTTCCTCTAGAAGTGGATCCTCTAGAACATGTTCCTTTTTATCATGCTTGAGAACAATTCTTAGATTTCTATACCAGGTGGTAAAGTTTGTTCCATTTAGTTTATCCTTTTCCAGAATTGATTTCAATGCAAAGTTGGGTTGAGCAGGTGGTGCCATTTATCTACAACAGAGAATATGCAATCACTAAGCAATGTGTTTATGTAGAGTAATTCTAGCGTAAACAGAAATACTCCCACTGAAGTCAGCATCCCTCCGCAAACTCTTAGTGATTCAGGATCCGACTAGCGCATGCGACTAGTGAGCTTTAGCATCACTGCTAGCCAACATACCTATCCGGTAAGCAACTCCTTGCTAATCGTATCTCTATACGACTCCTGTCGGTCGGGAAGGTATCTCATACCCCGGCTCCCAACCTTCTTTGCCACAAGGCCCAAAACCGTTTTGATAGCCTTGTCAAGTTAACCTGATGCAGTGCATGTCCGTGTCCGACACGAACCCTTCAGTTCAAGGACACCCAGCAGCACCCCAATTTTATGAGCCCACTACTAGACGTACTTGACGTGCGAAGGTGCAACATCGGGGATGGCAATTCGCTTGATATTCATGAGGGATCATTCTATCATTTTAACATGCATAGAAACAAAGAAGCATAACAATCACAAATATAACACATATTGTGAAATAGTATGGCTCCTTCATGGACGTTCTTCCAGGTCGGCTCCGACTCGATGACCATCTACTTAACTCCATCTTGTTTGTCACGCCGGGCGCCAAGCCGCCAACCTGATCTCTATTATCTAACTACTACAACTAGTAATGAATTTTACATAGAGTCATAAGTCGACACGCAGGTCGTTATACAATATAATGACAACACTTTGGCTCCTGCCGACTGACAAACATGACACGCAGGCCACGTATAAATTACACACATGCATCACATACACATGAGCCATACTATCCACATCAAACCTGCAAAACAAAGTTATGCATAGAATCGCATTCTACCGGTTTGTGTGGCGGGTATGAAATACACGGCGCTACGCATACGTTTTCAGAAATCACAGATCACATCTGAACTCCGATCACGCCGAATTCTCTGATCTGACCGATCTTATCGATCATCGCGAATCCGATTCGGATTTACGTTTCACTGTTAACCCCGATGGCGGATGACCGAACGGTAGGGGTAGATCGTGTCACAACCTCATCGATCCCGATTTACGAAAACATAGCCTCAACGATCCCCATGTGCGCTTGATCACATCAACCGTGCACATAGCCGATCTCTTCAAGGACAACAGATCTCATCGCCGCTCCACATATCTAATATGCATACGATCTGAATCCAAATCCTATAACAGAGGCTCTTATACCACCGTTGGGTTCTACGGTAGGTGCGCCGACTGCAAATTAAAAATTCCTACGCGAGAACATCCAGAACATGCTACGGAGATGGATCACGATTCGTTACCACTAGACGCCAGCGATGCCGCGCAGCGGAAGAAGAGTTGGGGCAGCGGCGTCGCATGGATCGCCTCCTCCTCGCTCGATCTCCTCGAGCGGCCGGTCGTCCGATCCCACGACGAGTTCGCGGAGCGGCGCAAGTGCACCGCCTCTAATGGTATCCGCGCGGGGGAGGAACGTCGTGCGGCGGACTGCTAGGTCCGATCACACAGTCGGCGGCGAGTGGAGGTGGCTATTCGCAACACATGCAAACCCTAGTCGCAGCGCCGAAGCGATCTCCCGCATGAGTGTGCCGCACCTCCACTTTATATAGGCATCCATCGCGGGCTCAACACTTGGGCCTCGCACGGACCCTAAAGCCCAAAGTCTATTCGGTCACGTTCCTAGTCCATTTCGGATCACATCCGACCAGTGTCCTACGAATTGACCTCGTAGGTTCCTTCCCTTAAGCGCGCGACCCCTTAGGTTCTAGTCGGCTTGGTCACAGTTCGGATCACCTCCGACCTGTATGGTTGGTAGCGGCCTCTAGCAAGGCGTGCCGACCACCAAGCAGACGATGAAGCTGGTTAGGCGAACCTGCATAACGTGTCACACTTCTTCCCTTTGCCACACGATATATGTTGTCGGGCTCAAGGCGAGACTGTCATCCTTGTGCTAGCCCGACCTCTTTCGCGTCCAAAGATACCGACCACAATCCGGATTATCTCATAATCCTTGTCGCATGGCCATGCTATTCCTGGTCGATCACACGAGGGGCCCAGAGTATATCTCTCCGATCGGAGGGGCAATCCCATCTTGCTCGACCATGTCTCGCAAAGATGGGACTGGACAAACCGAAACCTACCTTTGTAACTACCCACACGGAGTAGCGTTTGGTCGGCCCAAAGCAAGTCTATCACCATCTCGAGTACATGCGTCAGCTCAGGTCTTAGGACATAGAACATATGTTGTACTAGAGACTCACAGATGACATATCGCTGCGTCTCATAGTTGGGTCTGTCCGACTTAGACCTTATCTCGACTCGGATCCGACTATATCGAATCCGACCAGACCTTTCCAAGTCCATATTATCTGGTTAGCATCCAATGCTCCATGGCTAGTGAGACTGAGCCATCGACCGTGTCATATGCTAGTCTAGTCGGCTGCGCGTCCACACATCCCTTTCGACTAGGGACCTTTTAGGACAGTCATCATACAATGCATAGTCCCACAAACAAGTCACGTACTTGCTGATACACATCATTGATAATGTCCAAGGACTGTCTTTATTCATAAACACATAGGAAATATCATCATACATGATTGCCTCTAGGGCATATCTCCAACAGAAGGACACATGTCGGCCAGCCTAAGTGTTCCGGAGCAGTAGCACGCTACCATGGCTCAGTGGAAGCACTAGGAGACATTTCCCGATAAGAGAGGCTACTAAGGATAAACAACTAGATAGTCAGATCCCACACATAGCAATACACATTACACGTACGCATAACATGCAAGTATGTGCTGTACAACATGGCATCACAACATAACTCAACAACTCATATAGATAAGGCTCAAAGAGCCATCATAGCATTTATTGCAAACAGGGGTCACAAGACCCATCATACAGAGCATACAAGCAACAAGCGGAAGCATTACATGTCTGAGTACAGACATCTACAAATGAAAAAGGCTGAAGAGCCTGACTATCTACAACATCCGATCAAGATCGTAGCTGAGGTACAAGCTACTCGAGCCGCCGCGTCGCGCCCACGGTTTTGCCCTCACTGCAGAGCCGCGCCACACACTCTCCCTCTCACCAGAACATGCCAAGCAGCCCCCGCCACGTCTCCGACAAGCCAGGAGCTAGCCGCCACGGCCGCCCGACAGCCCCTGCTCAGGTCGGCACCGCCCGAGCCTCTCTCGCTCGCCACCTGCCCCTTGAAGTAGCGCGAGCTCATCCGCAAGCGTGTCCCCTAGCACCCGTCGCCGCCACGTCGGCCCAACTACAGAATGGCGGTCGCCGGCATTCTTATCCACGGCCGTCGCCGGAACCGCCATTGCCCGCCTATTTAAGAGGCCCCTAGCACGTCCCGTTCCGGAGGCAACCTCAGATCACTCCCCTAGTCCCCCCCCCCCCGTGGCAGCCAATCGACCCGGGGAGGTCTTCTTCCCCATCTCCGGCAACCGCAGCCGCCGCCACTGCCCCGGCCATTCCGGCGCCACCAGGACCTCCCCCTCTCCACTCTCCTCACCAGGAGCCCCCTCTCCCTCTCGTGAGTCCATCCCCCTGCTTGATTTTGGTCAGGGACCGCCGGAGCCAAAAGTCCACTCTGCTCGACGGCCGCCGTCCGCTGCGGAGCTCGCCACCGGCAGCTCCATCCAACACAGAGACCAAAGCGACCACTGGAGTGACCGCCTCGCCCCCCTTAGCCCGCGGGTGACCTCTGTTTCTCGAACGGTGCTAGCTGTTTATAACTCCAAATGAGTTGATTCTTTTTCCTACCTTCCTCAAATTTTGTCTAGTTTATTTTAAGATTTATTTCAAAAAAATTCAGACAACTTTTTGGTACTATTTTTAAAATGATATATTGATCCAAATATTTTTAACTAGGATTTTTGGAGAGAGGAGAAAGCTTTCAAAAGTTTTGGAGTGCACCCTGCCTTTCCACAACTTGAAGGCAAGCATTCTGAACCTTGGCATAATATTTTGCATGCATTGTTTGACACGATTATGGCACCACCTCAATACGTAGAACTCGTTGTTTTATGTGGTAATACGATCCTTTGCATGAATGCATATTAGTGATTTCCTTGCTGTTGGAAATGAATATACTTGGGATGGTAATCATCCTCATGTGCCTTGCATGCATGCCGAAAAGGAATCCGGGAAATCCTCTGCCTTGGGTAGGCGTGAGCTTATCGCCGGTCTCCGTCGGGACGGTTATGTACGGTATGGCATGGTAAGGTATATTGAGTGGTGATTTTGCTGGTTGAAATATATTTGTTATACATATCATGCAGGGAATTTATCCTCCAGAGTCGACTGTAGATCAAGTCTTGTTCCAGTAACCCCCATACTTGTTTTGTACCACCACTTGTCGCTGCCGCAGGTAGGGTACGGTTCAGTAAGTCGTCAACCCCTTTCAAGCACACACCGTACAGAGAGGCCATGGTGGAAGATACCGGTTGTAGCCGGTAGGCAGGCCACCTGGTCCGGGGGCATGGGTGTTTCCGGTTGGGACCGAGAGGGGAGGCCACCCCTTAGAGCACGCGATATAAATTTAATCCCATGCTACGCGAGGTTGTAGCCTCCCCACTTAGAGTTTTTCTTGACAGGTGTCGTGGGTGATTCCAGACACTGGTGAGTTAAGCTGGTGTGTGCAAGTTAGGTGTGTTTTCAACTAAAAGGCCGTAGACGGAATTAGTCCCGATGGACTAAAGGAATCCGTTACTCGTGGGTAAAGAGTACACCCTCTGCAGAGATTAAACCTATTCGAATAGCCGTGTCCATGGTTAAGGATTACAGTCTGGGATGGGTCAAGGGTTGGTCTTAGTGTCGGTCTTCGGAGGAGAAATTGTTAAACCAGAACTTGGATTGTGACTTGTGACTTGTGAAGATTATGATTATTATTATTATGGACTAACCCATTATATCATTGAGTATCCCTGGGACGGTTCTACCTGCTGGATATTCATTGTGATTATTTATTTTATAAGCCCTTTATGTGGTGTCGCTGAGACGCCCGACTATGGCATTGCTTTTTATTTAATTACTTTATAAGCCCTTTATGTGGTGTCGCTGAGACGCCCGACTGTGGCATTGCATGTTATTTATTTAATTTATAAGCCCTTTATGTGGTGTCGCTGAGACGCCCGACTGTGGCATTGCTTGTTATTTATTTACTTTATAAGCCCTTTATGTGGTGTCGCTGAGACGCCCGACTGTGGCATTGCTTGTTATTTATTTACTTTATAAGCCCTTTATGTGGTGTCGCACAGACGCCCGACTGCGGCATTTTATTCCCACTCCATTATTGCTTATTTATGTTGCATATAAATAACCTGCTTGCATGCATAAAAGATGTTTTATTTATGACTAACATGTGATCATAGAATATTTCAGTGCATGATTATCAATTATATTATCCCAGTGTTCATATTGTTTGCGAGTACATTCAAAGTACTCGTTGGCTTGTCCCTGGCTATCGTCTTGGCCAGATTTCTGCATGGAGAGGAGCGTTGCGATGACAGCCCCGGAAACTAAGCAACGGTGATAGCAGCCTCGCGAAGATAGGAGTTGACCTGGACAGCTGTTCCTGTGGGAAATGGAGTCCCATAGACACTGATGACTCACAAACCGCTTCCGCCGTCGACCACTAGAAACCAATTGTTGTACTCACAGGCCCGAGTGGTCTTGTACTACATATTTTGTATTTTTGCTTGGAATTTCTGTATCAAGTTGGTGCCTCATCAGTTAACAGTAATCCTGGGGCTGGTGAGCACAACGTCCATTTTCTGGAAGTTAATACCTGGAAAACCGGTCACGACAAACTTGGTATCAGAGCCAGGCTGACCATTGGCTAATCCTATCTTAGCCAGGTCGAAAAACCTTAGTTAACCAACCCACCAGACCATAACCAAACCCCAGCCAAGCTTCTCATGCAAGATAGCCACACAGTGACCCCGACACTTTTGGCAGTCGGCGCCCAACCTACCAACCTAGCCGTCGATCACACGCCAGTGACGGGCCCCTAAATAGTCTTTTTTCGCAAGCGTGTGAAGGAAGACTCCGTCCCCTTTTCCTATAAAAGGGGCATGCTAGCCCCAACCCAGCACAACACAGCCGCTACCCCAAACCGAGCCATAATGCCTGGCCCCGTCGTGCACAATGAGACCACAGCAACCAACCTTGGAGGCTTTGTGACCATACTTGCAAACCTCACCCGTCGCGCCTATGCGTTAGAAGAGCCCCCAGAATATGTTGTGTACCAAGGGCCCATGAGCGGTGAGAGCTGTCAATTCTGGGCCACTATGCACATCTACGGTAGGGGTCTAGCGCCCGAGCGCCCCTACAGGTTCACCGGAAGAACAACTTCCTTTGAGCCACAAGCCATCCAACTAGCTGCTCGAGAGGCTATAGTTCAACTCCGGCACTTGTCGCCCAGAGTTAACTGTCGCTCGTTCTACTACTACCCCAGACATGAAGGGTATGGTAGACCACCTCAAGTTGCCAACGGAGATCACGAGACAGATCCTGCATTATTGCACCTAGTACGCTATGTAGGTGCACTAGAGGAACTGTTCGATCAAATCACTATTGATCTGATTGCAGCTCATGGAGAGCTGGTTCATCGAGCCCCGACGAGAGAAGAGAACGAGCCCTACGCCGACAACCCAGTCGTACTATTCGGACACCCGATCGAGTCCCTAAGGTTTGCCCCAGCCGTCGGCCAAGGTGCTTTGATGACCCCAGAAGTGCTTCGTCGCCTCTTGGGAGCACACTCCAACGGGGTTGTGGCCAACAATCCCCGAGATGGTCATCATCGCTACCCCGAGCCTGCAGCCGTTCAACCCCCTCCAGCTAATCCCGACAGTGAGACCCGAGGAGAAGCCTCTACATCCACAAGGCATACCCGCTTGGATATAAACGAGGTAGACTAAGTCACTCGAGTAGTGTCGAGTCCCGGTGTATCCTCGCTTTGTAATCGTGTGACCTTGTAAATAAACGCCGCCTGTCGTTGTGCCTCAGTAGCCTTACATGGATATGCCAGCATGCAGTATAAATTTCTATCCCAGGCACAGATACCCAAAATCACCCCGTCAACCCCCACAGTGATACGTCACTTTAGTGAGATGTATGTATCCGTGGCTTGACCCCGACCCTTGGAGCAGAGCTGGCAATTTCATTACCTTTCACCACGGTAAAACGACCCAGCTCCAGGGCTATAAAAAGGCCACCGCGTGACCTTGCCAAGCACCCCTCATCTTGTGCACCATCCTCACAACCATTTCTTGCCATGCCGAGCCCTAGTATTTATCTGAGAACCCCAGATGCAACCCCGGGTAGTTTTGTCAAAATATTGTGGGATTTTACCTGCAGTACCATGGGCGCTACCCAGCCACCCCAGTACGAGCTGTTCAAATCGAGAATCACCCCTTCCACCTCAAGATATTGGGCAACAGTGCACATCCCTCTCCTAAACCCAAACCAAGACCCAACGGAGGTCTCCTTCGTGGGGAAATCTATGCCAACCCCACATATGGCCATAGAAGCTGCTGCATCGGCGCTTGCTGCGCCGATTCACGGTACCCTATGCCAAATGAACGGGTATTATTACTTTCCGAGCCGTGCAAGACCGGAGAAGTAACATCTTTTCCGGTGGACCAATTGAGAGACCCGATCGCCAACCTTGTCCAAGACGTCATCGCCAAGAGCGTTTAACCCAACGCGTGATGGGTTATCTCCAGAGCCTCACGGATTTAAATCCTCAGATCGCCATCGGCAGAACTCTGAGGCCCGACCAAGAGAGACACATGCATCGACTGGTCAATCCACTTTCCCCAATAGAAGAAGAGTGTGTCCCAGTACCAGAGACGTATTCTCGGGACCCCGTCCAGTTACCGTTTGCATTATAGATGTCGCTGCTGTGTTTATTATTGCAACATTTATTTACAAGTTGTAACTTATGCGTGATACCCTGAGTTTGTGCGACGAGTCAATTATTTGGCTTCTACTAATGTGTGTAGTTTTTGTTGTGGTTTATGCTCCTTTAAATTAACCGATTTCCCACACGAAAAATCCTGGAGTAAGATTTCTTTTCCCTGAGTTGCTGCATCGTACACCTTCTCACGACGTGGATTATTTAATTTCACACAGCACCACGGCAACAAACTCACAACCGCTCAAACACATACCCTGCTTGCAAAAACACCTAACCGTGGAGTATTTGTTTTTCAAAACAACTCCTAACAAATCTTGAGGACGAGATTTTTCTTAAGGGGGGTAGTGTTGTGACAGCCCAAAATTTTGACCTTGTTTTAACAAATTAAAATTTTGCCAGGAAATTAAAACTTTTATTTTCTGGGCTCCCTTTTGATTTTTGAACCATTTTCTCCTTTGTTATTATGGAGTTTTTCCCCAAAGTGAAAACTTTTCAAATATGTTATTGGACTTGTTTAACCTCTCAAGAAAAACTCTTCTTTTATTAGTAGAACTAATTACATAATTAATTTGCTTGATCTTTATTTTCTTGAAAAATGGTTTTCCATGGTTATATGGCCATATTTGAACTACAACCATTTGATAAATTCACTTAAAATTCCAACCAAAATTTGGAGATGTCATGTGATGTTTTTAAACCACTTTTATACAAAAATATCTTTTATTCATGAAATATTTTGAGCTCTACACCCAATTTTCTTCTCTGGTCCAGAGTGCAATTTTGCACTACAACCCATTTAAATATTTCTTTCTAGCCTCCACCAAAATTATGGGATGTTGGTAGTAGCATATGATTCAACTTTATGCAAAATCCCAGTGATGTTATTTGAAAAAATTGAGTGAATCAACCTCTTTTCCATTCTGGTCCAACTTGAGGATTTGTACAGCAACCACATTTTTAGCTGCTCCTTTATCCATGATTCCTTTTCCTACTTGTAGTCCTCCCTGATAAACCCCTAAGTCCAGGAGCATGCACCCATTGGATCATTTTTGGTTCATGAAGTAATGCCTTTTACCTCCTATCCAGAATTGAAGTTTTGCAAGGCTTGCACTAACAAGTTTGTGCTTTTCACAAACTAACCTCACCACCCTCTCTTTCATCTAAAGAGACTCCACTCTGGAAGTTTTGGCCACCCCAAGAACTTCCTAAATGCCTCTGGCATTTTGTCAAACACCCTGTGTGCTTAGACAGATTTGGCATGGTTGAAAGTTTTGTGTTGTGAACTTGCCCCTTGTCCAAACCAAGTTGTCTAGTAGCCTTCAATATGTCTCTAACCTAGGCCTGTGGATTTGCATTAGATCTCTAGCAATTTTGGTCGCCCTGGCATTTCGTCGAACGAGTGCCGTGCACGCCCGGAGCGCGAGCAGAGCGCGCGTTTTGCACGTGCCTCGCCTGAGCCGCCGCGTCGCGCCCCCGGTTTTTCCCTCACTGCAGAGCCGCGCCACACACTGTCCCTCTCACCAGAACGTGCCAAGCAGCCCCCGCCACGTCTCCGGCAAGCCAGGAGCTAGCCGCCACGGCCGCCCGACAGCCCCTGCTCAGGTCGGTGCCGCCCGAGCCTCTCCCGCTCGCCACCTGCCCCCTGGAGCATCGCGAGCTCATCCGCAAGCGTGTCCCCTAGCACTCGTCGCCGCCACGTCGGCCCAACTACAGAATGGCGGTCGCCGGCATTCTTATCCACGGCCGTCGCCGGAACCGCCATTGCCCGCCTATTTAAGAGGCCCCGAGCACGTCCCGTTCCAGAGGCAACCTCAGATCACTCCCCTAGTCCCCCCCCCTGTGGCAGCCAATCGACCCGGGAAGGTCTTCTTCCCCATCTCCGGCAACCGCAGCCGCCGCCACTGCCCCGGCCATTCCGGCGCCACCAGGACCTCCCCCTCTCCACTCTCTTCACCAGGAGCCCCCTCTCCCTCTCGTGAGTCCATCCCCCTGCTTGATTTTGGTAAGGGACCGCCGGAGCCAAAAGTCCACTCTGCCCGATGGCCGCCGTCCGCTGCGGAGCTCGCCACCGGCAGCTCCGTCCAACACAGAGACCAAAGCGACCACCGGAGTGACCGCCTCGGCCCCCTGAGCCTGCGGGTGACCTCTGTTTCTCGAACGGTGCCGCCGTTCGCCAACGAGCGTCGCCAGAATTCCGCCCCCTCTCGGGCAGAGGAAGAGGAGGGAAGGTGGACTAGTCAAACCTGACTAGTGGGCCACCTGGACCCACTGTCAGTGACTCCCCGCGCGATCCACGCTGGATAAGTGGAAACGTGTTTTCCAGAATACGCCTTCGACGTGGTCAGTTCAAAACGTTTTTCTTTTTTCTGTTTTATGTTTTAAAACCATATTTTGACCAAAACTTTGACTGCCTATAACTTTCTAATTATAACTCCAAATGAGTTGATTCTTTTTCCTACCTTCCTCAAATTTTGTCTAGTTTATTTTAAGATTTATTTCAAAAAAATTCAAACAACTTTTTGGTACTGTTTTTAAAATGATATGTTGATCCAAATATTTTTAACTAGGATTTTTGGAGAGAGGAGAAAGCTTTCAAAAGTTTTGGAGTGCACCCTGCCTTTCCACAAATTGAAGGCAAGCATTCTGAACCCTGGCATAATATTTTGCATGCATTGTTTGACACGATTATGACACCACCTCAATACGTAGAACTCGTTATTTTATGTGGTGATACGATCCTTTGGATGAAGGCATATTAGTGATTTCCTTGCTGTTGGAAATGATTATACTTGGGATGGTAATCATCCTCATGTGCCTTGCATGCATGCCGGAAAGGAATCCTGGAATGCCTCTGCCTTGGGTAGGCGTGAGCTTATCGCCGGTCTCCGTCGGGACGGTTATGTCCGGTATGGCATGGTAAGGTATATTGAGTGGTGATTTTGTTGGTTGAAATATATTTGTTATACATGTCATGCAGGGAATTTATAAACCTCCTGAGTTGACCGTAGATCGGGTCTTGTTCTAGTAACCCCCATACTTGTTTTGTACTACCACTTGTCCCTGCCGCAGGTAGGGTACGGTTCAGTAAGTCGTCAACCCCTTTCAAGCACACACCGTACAGAGAGTCCATGGTGGAAGATACCGGTTGTAGCCGGTAGGCAGGCCACCTGGTCCGGGGGCATGGGTGTTTCCGGTTGGGACCGAGAGGGGAGGCCACCCCTTAGAGCGCGCGATATAAATTTGATCCCATGCTACGCGAGGTTGTAGCCTCCCCACTTAGAGTTTTGCTTGACATGTGTCGTGGGTGATTCCAGACACCGGTGAGTTAAGCTGGTGTGTGCAAGTTAGGTGTGTTTTCAACTAAAAGGCCGTAGACGGAATTAGTCCCGATGGACTAAAGGAATCCATTACTCGTGGGTAAAGAGTACACCCTCTGCAGAGATTAAACCTATTCGAATAGCCGTGTCCATGGTTAAGGATTACAGTCTGGGATGGGTCAAGGGTTGGTCTTAGTGTCGGTCTTCGGAGGAGAAATTGTTAAACCAGAACTTGGATTGTGACTTGTGACTTGTGAAGATTATGATTATTATTATTATGGACTAACCCATTATATCATTGAGTATCCCTGGGACGGTTCTACCTACTGGATATTCATTGTGATTATTTATTTTATAAGCCCTTTATGTGGTGTCATTTGACGCCTGATCGTGGCATTGCTTGTTATTTAATTACTTTATAAGCCCTTTATGTGGTGTCGCTGAGACGCCCGACTGTGGCATTGCTTGTTATTTATTTACTTTATAAGCCCTTTATGTGGTGTCGCTGAGACGCCCGACTGTGGCATTGCTTGTTATTTATTTACTTTATAAGCCCTTTATGTGGTGTCGTTTGAGACGCCTCGACTGTGGCATTGCTTGTTATTTATTTACTTTATAAGCCCTTTATGTGGTGTCGGACAGACGCCCGACTGCGGCATTTTATTCCCACTCCATTATTGCTTATTCATGTTGCATATAAATAACCTGCTTGCATGCATAAAAGATGTTTTATTTATGACTGATGATGTGATCATAGAATATTTCAGTGCATGATTATCAATTATATTATCCCAGTGTTCATAATGTTTGCGAGTACATTCAAAGTACTCACTGGCTTGTCCCTGGCTATTGTCTTGGCCAGATTTCTGCATGGAGAGGAGCGTTGCGATGACAGCCTCGGAAACTAAGGAACGGTGATAGCAGCCTCACGAAGATAGGAGTTGACCTGGTCAGCTGTTCCTGTGGGAAATGGAGTCCCATAGACACTGATGACTCACAAACCGCTTCCGCCATCGACCACTAGAAACCAATTGTTGTACTCACAGGCCCGAGTGGTCTTGTACTACATATTTTGTATTTTTGCTTGGAATTTCTGTATCAAGTTGGTGCCTCATCAGCTAACAGTAATCCTGGGGCTAGTGAGCACAACGGCCATTTTCTGAAAGTTAATACCCGGAAAACCGGTCGCGACAGAACTTGCACTAGTGAAAGTATGAACCCTACGCCTTGTTTCCTACCATTGCAATACCGTTTACGCTCACTTTTATCATTAGTTACCTTGCTGTTTTTATATTTTCAGACTACAAAAACCTATATCTACTATCCATATTGCACTTGTATCACCATCTCTTCGCCGAACTAGTGCACCTATACAATTTACCATTGTATTGGTGTGTTGGGGACATAAGAGACTCTTTGTTATTTGGTTGCAGGGTTGTTTGAGAGAGACCATCTTCATCCTACGCCTCCCACGGATTGATAAACCTTAGGTCATCCACTTGAGGGAAATTTGCTACTGTCCTACAAACCTCTGCACTTGGAGGCCCAACAACGTCTACAAGAAGAAGGTTGTGTAGTAGACATCAAGCTCTTTTCCTGGCCCGTTTGCCGGGAGGTGAGTGCTTGAAGGTATATCTTTAGATCTTGCAATCGAATCTTTTTGTTTCTTGTTTTATCACTAGTTTAGTTCATAAAAGAAAATTACAAAAAAATGGATTTGAGTTTGTCTCATACGCTTCATCTTTTTAATATCTTTCGTGAGAATGATGAAAAGGAAGATTGTGCTCAACTGCTAGAAGAAGAAGTCTATAAAATGTTTGGTACTAGATCTTTGTATGATGAGCATGATTGCAATGTTGTTAGTATGAATTCGTTGAATATCCATGTGCTAATGATATGCAAAGCCACAAGCTTGGGGAAGCTATGTTTGATGAAGATGATATTTTTTGTCCCCCAAGTTTTGATGAGAATATTTATTATGATGAAAGCATGCCTCCTATTTATGATGATTATATTGATGAAAGTGGGTTTGGAAGAGTGTCAACTTTAGGAAGTAGTGATACCACTATTTTGTAGGATGTTGAATCTTATTGTGATGAATATGAAAGTGGATTTGGAAGAGTGTCAACTTTATTTAGTGATGATTCCACTATCTTGGAAGAGGTTTCAATCGATTATGATGAGAACAAAGTTGCTACTTATGATGATTATTGTGATGAAACTTATGCTATAAAAAGTAGTGATGATTATATTTATAAAACTTGTCATGATTATGATAATCCTTTTTATGAGCATTACTCTTTTAATGTGGAAACAATTTATAGTATTAAAGTCTTTTATGATACTCCCACTATTCCGAATGAGAAGAATTTTGCTTATGTGGAGAGTAGTAAATTTTCTATGCAAGTAGATCATGAAAAGAATGCTTTAGGTGCTGGTTATATTGTTGAATTCATTCATGATTCTACTGAAAATTATTATGAGGGAGGAACATATGCTTCTAGGAATTGCAATAATGTCAAGCTTCCTCTCTATGTGTTGAAAATTTGAAGCTATGCTTGTTTTACCTTCCTGTGCTAGTTGATTATTGTTCCCATAAGTTGTTTGCTCACAAAATCCCTATGCATAGGGAGTGGGTTAGACTTAAATGTGCTAGTAATATGCTTCATGATGCTCCCGTTATGTTTCAATTCTTATCTTTTATGTGAGCATCATTGCCATCATCATGCCTAGCTAGAAAGACATTAAAGAAAAGCGCTTGTTGGGAGACAACCCAATATTTACCCTTACTGTTTTTGTGTGTTCACATGATTATGCTACTGTAGTAATCATATTTTATAGCTTTTGTTTTGAATAAAGTGCCAAGTAAGACCTTTAGGATAGCTTACAATGATAGTTGTGTTGATCCTGCTGAAAATCAGAAACTTTTGCACCCAGTAAATTAGTTTTGGTAATTCACAGAAACGTGCTTACGATCTGATTCTTTTTGCTATGGATTGGTACATAAATTTATTAGGACTTCCTAATTTGGTATGATTGTTGGAGTTCCAGAAGTATATGTTTGATACAGATTACTATAGACTATTCTGTTTTTGATAGATTCTGTTTTCTATGTGTTGTTTGCTTATTTTGATGAATCTATGAGTAGTATCGGAGGGTATGAACCATAGATAAGTTGGAATACAGTATATATTACACCAATATGAATTTAGAATGAGTTCATTACAGTACCTAAGTGGTGGTTTTATTTTCTTATACTAACAGAGCTTACGAGTTTTCTGTTGAGTTTTGTGTTGTGGAGTTTTCAAGTTTTGGGTAAATATTCGATGGACTATGGAATAAGGAGTGGCAAGAGCCTAAGCTTGGGGATGCCCGAGGCACCCCAAGGTAATATTCAAGAACAACCAAGAGCCTAAGCTTGGGGATGCCCCGGATGGCATCCCCTCTTTCGTCTGTGTCTATCGGTAACTTTACTTGGAGCTATATTTTTATTCACCACTTGATGTGTGTTTCGCTTGGAGCATCATTTTATTTTGCTACTATTTACTTTATGTTATTTATAATAATGTTTTGCATCTTTATTTTCAATAAAAATGTCAAGGATAGCCTTTGCCTTGCTTATTTTGCTAGTATACATGTTGCTGTTTGAAAACAGAAAGTTTACCACTGTTGCAAAAGATCCCTAGAAAATTCAGAGAATGATATATTGTTGAAACTTTTTGCATATAGAGATCTGATTAATCTTCTACAGAGTAATATTTTTCTCATAATTTTTGGAGTTAGGTTAGTATGATGAATCTTGAATTCTTTACAGACTACACTGTTTTGGCAGATTGCTATTATGTTTGCATTGTTTGCATATGTTTGCTTGTCTAATGATTCTATTTGAGGATAGGAGTATTAAATATGTAGAGGCATTTAGTATGCAATGTTGAATAATAATTTTAGTGATTTGTTACAGTAGAAAATGATAAGGTTTTGCATTGGTTTATAATAACTTATCTCACGAGTTCTTGTTGAGTCATATGTGGATGAAGTTTTTGAGAAATAGAGAAACCGAGATATAAAAGGAATTAAGGAGACACAAAAGCTCAAGCTTGGGGATGCCCAAGGCACCCCAAGATAATATTTCGAGAAGTCTCAAGCATCTAAGCTTGGGGATGCCCCGTTAGGCATCCCACCTTTCTTCTTCAACAACTATCGGTTAGTATCGGTTGAACCTAAGTTTTTGCTTCTTCACATGAGTTGTGCTATCCTTGAAATGTCATTTTATTTTGCTTTGCTTGCTGTTTGAATAAAATACCAAGATCAGAAATTCTTAATGAGAGAGAGTCCTCACATAATTACATAATTATTTAGCTACTCATTTATCTTCACTCATATCTTTTTGGAGTAGTTTGTCATTTACTCGTGTGCTTCACTTATATCCTATGAGTAAATGGTTGAATGAGTTGAATGTCATCAATCTAAAATTATATATGTTTCATTTGCTTATCCCATGAGGAGTAATGACTTCACATCTAAGAAGTAGAGGTTGTAAATTTATTGAAGGTTAGCAAGCATTGTATTGGTCATTTGAAACAATTCATGAAAGAATATTGAAGGAAGAGAGATTTAACATATAAATATACTATCTTAGACATCTTTTTTAATTGTGAGCACTCATTAAGTATGACATGCTAAAGAGTTGATGTTGGACAAGCAAGACAACGTAATGGGTTATGTTTTCTCACATCTCAGTTAAAGTATATTGTCATGGATCATTCAAACATGTTGAGCTTGCATTTCCCCTTCATGCTAGCCAAATTCCTTGCACCAAGTAGAGATACTACTTGTGCTTCCAAATATCCTTAAACCCAGTTTTGCCATGAGAGTCCACCATACCTACCTATGGATTGAGTAAGATCCTTCAAGTAAGTTGTCATCAGTGCAAGCAATAAAAATTTCTCTCTAAATATGTATGATCTATTAGTGTGAAGAAAATAAGCTTTATACGATCTTGTTGTGGAAGCAATAAAAGCGACGGACTGCATAATAAAGGTCCATATACAAGTGGCAATATAAAGTGACGTTCTTTTGCATTAAGATTTTGTGCATCCAACCATAAAAGCGCATGACAACCTCTGCTTCCCTCTGCGAAGGGCCTATCTTTTACTTTATGTCTTTTACTTTATGCAAGAGTCAAGGTGATTTTCACCTTTCCCTTTTTCATTTTATCCTTTGGCAAGCACCCCGTGTTGGAAAGATCCTGATATATATCCAATTGGATGTAAGTTAGCATGAACTATTATTGTTGACATCACCCAAAGGTGAATACATTGAGAGGCAACACTATAAGCCCCTATCTTTCTTAGTGTCCGATTAAAACTCCATAACCATAAGTATTGTGTGAGTGTTAGTAATTGTGGAAGACTATATGATAGTTGAGTATGTGAAGTTTGCTAAATCAAAGCTCTGACATAGACCCTTCCTGAAAATAAGATGAATTGCAATTGTTTGATGACTAAGAATGAAGTTTGCTAGTTTTCAAGAAAGTTTATGGTTTATGCTTTAACATGTGAATAGCTTGTTACTTGATCTTGAGAAGTTTTATGAGATGAACTACTGTTATGACATATAATCATGCTAGAAAAGGTGATTGAAATTATCATTGATCAAACTTGTGCACCTGCTAGCATTCACACTTCATAAGTTCTTTCTTTTATCATTTACCTACTCGAGGACGAGCACGAATTAAGCTGTGGGATGCTGATACGTCTCCAATGTATCTATAATTTATGAAGCATTCATGCTATTTTATCATCTGTTTTGGATGTTTACGGGCTTTATTATACACTTTTATATACTTTTGGGACTAACATATTAACCGGAGGCCCAGCCCATATTGCTATTTTCTTGCCTATTTCAGTGTTTCGAAGAAAAGGAATATCAAACGGAGTCCAAACGGAATGAAACCTTCGGAAAAGTTATTTTTGGAACAGAAGCAATCCAGGGAACTTGGAGTGCAAGCCAGGGAAGCTTCAAGGAAGCCACGAGATCTGGGGGCGCGCCCACCCCCCTGGGCGCGCCCTCCACTCTCGTGGGCCCGTCATGGCTCCCCCATTTTGCTGAAAACAATGTCAGTCCGGGTTAGTTTCATTCAAATCATGCAAGTTAGAGTCGAAAACAAGGGAAAACGTGTTTGGAAAAGTAGATACATTGGAGACGTATCAACTCCCCCAAGCTTAAACCTTTGCTTGTCCTCAAGAAATTCAGGTGATAAACTCGAAGTGATAAATGAAAACTTTTACAAACTCTGTTTGCTCTTGTTGTTGTAAATATGTAAAGCCGGCATTCATGTTTTCAGCAAAGATTATGAACTAACCATATTCACAATAACACTTAGGTCTCATGCTTACTCATATCAATGGCATAATCAACTAGCGAGCAATAATAATAAAACTCGAATGACAACACTTTCTCAAAACAATCATAATATGATATAACAAGATGGTATCTCGCTAGCCCTTTTTGAGACCGCAAAACATAAATTTAGAGGACCTTTAAAGATCAAGGACTGACTAAACATTTTAATTCATGGTAAAAGAGATCCAGTCAAGTCATACCCAATATAAACTAGTAATAATGCATGCAAATGACAGTGTGCTCTCCAGCGGGTGCTTTTTAATAAGAGGGTGATGACTCAACATAAAAGTAAATAGATAGGCCCTTCGCAGAGGGAAGCAGGGATTTGTAGAGGTGCGAGAGCTCGATTTTAAAATAGAGATGAATAACATTTTGAGCGGTATACTTTCACTGTCAACATAACAACTATGAGATCTCGATATCTTCTATGCTACACACATTATAGGCGGTTCCCAAACAGAATAGTAAAGTTTATACTCCCCCACCACCAACAAGCATCAATCCATGGCTTGCCCGAAACAACGGGTGCCTCCAACTAGCAACAATCTTGGGGAGTTTTATTTAATTATTTTGATTTGATTTGATCTTTTGATCATGGGACTGGGCATCCCGGTTACCAGCCATTTTCTCGTGAATGAGGAACGGAGTCCACTCCTCTTGAGACTAACCCACCTAGCATGGAAGATACAGACAGCCCTAGTTGATACATGAGTTGCTCAAGCATACAAAACAGAATTTCATTTGAAGGTTTGGAGTTAGGCACATACAAATTAACTTGGAACAGCAGGTAAATACCGCATATAGGAAGGTATAGTGGACTCATAACAACTTTGGGGTTTATGGAGTTTCGATGCAGAAGCAGTATTCCCGCTTAGTACAGGTGAAGGCTAGCAAAAGACTGGGAAGCGACCAACTGAGAGAGCGACAACAGTCATGAACATGCATTAAAATTAATCAACACTGTAGTAGGATATAATCCACCATGAACATAAATATCCTGAAGGCTATGTTGATTTTATTTCAACTACATGCGTGAACATGTGCTAGATCAAGTCACTCGAATCATTCAAAGGAGGATACCACCCTATCATACCACATCACAACCATTTTAATAGCATGTTGGCACGCAAGGTAAACCATTATAAGCTCCTAGCTAATTAAGCATGGCATAAGCAATTATAATCTCTAATTGTCATTGCAAACATGTTTATTCATAATAAGCTGAATCGGGAATGATGAACTCATCATATTTACAAAAACAAGAGAGGTCGAGTTCATACCAGCTTTTCTCATCTCAATCAGTCCATCATATATCGTCATTATTGCCTTTCACTCGCATGACCGAATGGTGTGTATAATAATAATAGTGCACGTGCATTGGACTAAGCTGGAATCTACAAGCATTCAATTCAAGGGAGAAGACAAGGTAATATGGGCTCTTGGTTAAATCAACAATCATGCATATGAGAGCCACTAAACATTTTTCATTATGGTCTTCTCCTCTCGACCCCCAAAGGAAGGGAAACAAATAAAACTATTTACACGGGAAAGCTCCCAAAAAGCAAAAGAAGAACGGGAAATCTTTTTGGGTTTTCTTTTAATTATTACTACAAGCATGGAAATTAAACTAACTAAATTTTTTGGTTTTTCTTAAGGTTTATCAAACACACAAGGAGAAAGCTAGAAAAAGAAATTAAACTAGCATGGATAATACAATGAAAAAGTAGGAGCACCGATGTCGGTGTCAAAACCGGCGGATCTCGGGTAGGGGGTCCCGATCTGTGCATCTTAGGCTAATGGTAACAGGAGGCAAGGGACACAATGTTTACCCAGGTTCGGGCCCTCTCGATGGAGGTAAAACCCTACTTCCTGCTTGATTGATATTGATGATATGAGTGGTACAAGAGTTGATCTACCACGAGATCGTAGAGGCTAAACCCTAGAAGCTAGCCTACGATGATTATGATTCTGTCCCTAAGGACTAAAACCCTCCGGTTTATATAGGCACCGGAGAGGGCTAGGGTTTACATGGAGTCGGTTACAAGGAAGGAAATATAATATCCGGATCACCAAGCTTGTCTTCCACGCAAAGGAGAATCCCATCTGGACACGGGACGGATTCTTGAGTCTTGTATCTTCACGCTCCAATAGTCCGGACAAAGTATATAGTCCGGCTGTCCGGATATCCCCTAATCTAGGACTCCCTCAGTAGCCCCTGAACCAGGCTTCAATGACGGTGAGTCCGGCGCGCAGTTTTGTCTTCGACATTGCAAGGCGGGTTCCATCTCCGAATACTCCAAAGTACATGTTATGACGAATAGTGTCCAGCTTCCCATCAATGTTGTACTCCTCGGCTTCTGTGCCTCAATAATGACCATCTCCACGTGTCGAGCGAATACGAGGAGCCGAGGCCTTTTTGCATTTGCCACCCCCGGTCCGGCAGGCTAACCGTCTATTTGAAGAGACGGGGATTCTCACATCCAAACCTCACCCTCTTCCCTCGAGCAAGCATCTAACAGAGTGCTCCGGAAAAACCATTCCAACATGGCCGGTTGCCCCAGCTCTTCTTCTTGCTCCCCTCGCTCCAAGCCGGGTGACTGGGAAGAGTGTTCAGTTCCTCACAATCGTTTGATAGAGTTACAGACCCAAGGGTTTCTCCCACCGGTGTTCATGGTCCCCGTCTGAGCTGGAATAGCCACCTATAATGGCGGGGAGCAACCGGAGGGATCTCCTAATCCATCTCCAGAGGAGCGAATATGCCTCATCCCGCATCTGCTAAGGGGCGTCGGGTTTCCTATCCACCCATTTCTTCGCGGGCTCCTGGAGTTCTACGGCCTCTAGTTGCCCAACTTCACCCTTGCCTCCGTGCTGCATATAGCAGGATACATTGCCCTTTGTGAGCTATTTCTAGGCTGCCAGGCTCACTTTGGGTTATGGAAGAAGTTGTTCTGCCTTGTTCCTTGCAACCGGGGAGAATCCCTATGTCAAGTGGGCGGAGCCGAAGTATGGCGCATCGCCGAGACCGGATACCTATCCGATACTCCCAAGAAGGCACCAGAGACTGGCCTTCGGAGTGGTTTTATGTCGATGACATTCCCCTTCCGGATCCAGTCCGGACAAGTCTCCCTAAGTTCAATAACGCTCCGCCGAAGGCACGTCGAAGCTGGCGCCCTCGAGGCCCCCAAGAGGAGGATACCAGAGAAATACACTTCCTAATGAGCCGGATAAAGTTACTGGCCAAATCCGGGCTGACGATAGTCGAGGTTATGGCAATATGCATAATGCGGGGAGTGCAGCCGCTTCAATATCGAGGGAAGCCCATGTGGCACTACAACAGGGAAGATGATGCCACCTGCTGTGGCCGTAAAGGTCCGGACTCTGCCACTGCTCTGGCAAGGATATTGTCCGATTTGTATAAAGGAGAAGAAGAAGAATTCCTTTATATTAAACGCGGGATGGGTTTTCTATGTACAACCCCCCAAGCTGGGTAAGTCGTCATTGTTTCCCCCGCTTCACTTATTGTGGCGTTCTTCGCCAAGATTATTTACCTCTATATTTCTGAGTAGGAACTGAGGATGGCCGTAGAAGGAATCTCTAGCCCCTCCCCGCAGCCAGAGGACCCCGGAAGGGCCTTCGATTCAGGACTCGAAGAAGATCCGGGTATTACTGTGGAGCTCGTCAACAGGATATTTTATTAGGCGAGCTGCGATGGCACCTCAGTGGCTATTATCGCCGACTATCCCGGACTGCTTCCTACATCACGTGTAAGCTAAACCAAAAACCCTATCCTCCGAAGAGGACTCCTTTTTCATGCCATGCCTTACACCTGAAGTGTCGTGTTTTTGCAGAGATAACGGTCAGAGCGCGGAGCCGAGCCCCTAGGGACCCGTCGGCAAAGGGCGTCCGGATCGGGCAGGCTTAAGAGGAAGGAGGTTAGGGCCGAAACACCGCTACAGAGGTATGGTAAAAACCTGCTCTGTGATTATTGCATCTAAAATGTAACAGCGCCCTTCGTGTCCTGGCAGAAAGAGGAGTAGCCGGACTATATCCGGGGATCCTGCCAATCACGCCTCCACCAGCCAGATTCTAGAACCGGCTTCGAGAGAGGAGGCAGACACGGGGCCGATGCCGCATTGTCCTCTGACAGAGGATGCGGATATGCTCTCCGCCACGAATTCCGAAGTAGAGAGCACCATGAATCACCGGCGCTGACGGGCCGTACTTCGCAACAACATCTTTTCCGAAGAGGAATTTAATGCTTTCAATTCGGGAGACACATACATCCGAGCTGCTCAAGGCGGGCTTGCCCGAGCGACGGACCAGTATACCAAAGATATACGGGTAACAAAATTTGATAAGCATGTATAGCAGTAGCCCCTGAGACTTGAAACGGTTGGAACAATTGTTTTAAGGATCAATTTATGCACAGATCCTTGTAGATAAGAATGAGCAATTGTCTCGAGAGCTGGAGGAGTGCAAGACCCAGCTGAGGGCCACAGTTGCCAAGTTAGAGGAATCCCAGAAGGCCTCATCTGGTAACATTTGTCTCAATTGTACGGAGATGTACCAGTTAGTAAGTGGCTTGTATGATAAGTCTAACAGAAAATTCTGCAGACAATCCCGGGGGAATCCGGAGGTCGTAAGAGATGACGATTCGCATCTCCAAAGGCAGCTAAAAGCTGGCGAGCGCGTTCTTACGCAAGTTAGGCAGGAGAAGAACAATCTTCAAGATGCCAATGTCCGGCTGGACGTCGAATTAAAAGATGTTCATGCTCAGCTGGGGGACTCCGTGAAGGAGAACAAAAGGCTTCGTCGCGACATTTATAGTAAGTGCCTAGACGAACTGTAGTACAGCTCGGTGAGGAAGCATATTGAAAGAATTTTTATTTGTAGGTATGTTGACGGGCCGCCCTGAAAAGGAGATGCCCGCGTCTGCAGGCGATTTGCTGCAAGACCTCTCACAACTGCACGAGGAGCTCAGGAGGTGATGCAGGGCATTGCTCAGGCCTTGTGGCCATCAAGCTTCCTGCCGAAGGGTATGGGGGAGCTTGTGGATGTGCTCCAAGGAGCACGGTGGCGCTTTCGATTGTGGAAGATGTCAGCCTGCCGACAAGGTGCAAGAGAAGCCTAGGCTATGGTGAAGACGCGCTACAGCAAGCTTGACCCGAACCATATGGCCGAAGTCGGACCGGCGGGGCCAGATGGGCAAGAAATTCCCGTGAGTCTGGTGTATGACCAGGTAGCGTTAGCCGCAAAGTGTTCCCAACATGACTGTAAGCTGGATAGACTGTTGGATGGTATAGAGGAGGAATATAGTCAGTCCAAGTGACCGTGTAATTCAATGGACATAAGTAGTCCCTAGCCGGATTAAAATCATTTGTCATGGCGGACCTTTTCGCTTCAGCCCCGGATCCGACAAACCGAGGTGTATCCGAATACCCGCCGATTATACGTAACAGGGTATGCATGGAAACTAGGCGTAGGGGTCATAAGTGCTTGAATAGACAAGTACCCAACTAGTTATGTTATATTACATGGATAGTAAGAAACATCTTCCAGGGAGAATAGTTCCGTTAGGGGTTCCTTTCCTTGGGTACGCATGCGATGATGCAAATGTCCGGACTGCGAACAAGGACGCAGGATACAAAACTTCTGGGGATTTACGTTGTAATAAACAAAAAACATCTTTTGTTCACCGACCGAATATTCCCTTAAGAACGCTAGCTTTCGGCTTCACCCAGTCTGAGGTACACATCTGGCTGAACCGGCAGTAACAATTGCAGAGGTGCTCCCCTTATGCCCTAGCCGAATTAACGGGAACGTAGGGCATAAACACAAGAGCCAAGCAAATCAGCATGGCCACATCTTAAGTCATATCGATGCATATAATGGTGAAGAAAAGGCACATATGGGAAAAGAACGCATATGTGATGGGCAAAAGGCCATTAAAGTAATTATATTTAGCTTCCGTATAGGAAGCCCCCAGGTATTGCTTACACACATAGTGCGGCCGGAGTGATCCGGGCGTCCGCACTGTATTAAGTACTTTGTGTGAAGAGGAAAAAGGTCGAGAAAGGAAAAGGGAGGGAACATAATTAAAAAGGAGGGGGTAAGGAGACGAACACTGAGTTCGGCGCTAGGCGTAGAATCTCTGGAGTCTGGCCGCATTCCATGGGTTCGGCTCGAGTCTGTTATCGGATGCATTACGTAAGCGGTACGCTCCTCTGACGAGAACTTTATCAATGACGAAGGGACCCTCCCACTTAGGTTTGAGCTTGTCCTTCTTCTTCTCCGGTAGGCGTAGAACGAGTTCGCCAATATTATAAGTTTTGGCCCGCACTTCTCTGCTTTGGTACCGTCAAGCCTGCTGGTGATAGAATGCGGAACGGGCTTTTGTGACGTGCGCTCCTCCTCCAGGGCATCTAAGTTATCCTACCGATCTAACTTGGCTTCCTTCTCTTCGTACATGCGTACGCGAGGCAAATCATGTATTACGTCGCAGGGTAGTACTGCTTCCACGCCGTACACCATAAAAAATGGTGTATATCCGGTGGTGCGATTCAGCGTGGTTCGCAACCCCCAGAGTACGGAGTCGAGCTCTTCGACCCAGTGCGTGTCCAATTCTGTCAAGGATCGCACTAGTCTGGGTTTGATGCCGCTCATGATGAGACTGTTTGCATGTTTGACCTGGCCGTTTGTTTGGGGATGGTAGACGGAGGCGTAATCGAGCTTTACGCCCATGTTGCCGCACTAAGTTTTCACTTCATCGGCTGTGAAGTTTGAGCCTTTATCAGTGATGATGCTGTGGGGGACGCCGTATCGGTGTACAACCTCGGATATGAAGTCTATCACTGGTCCGGATTCGGCCGTTTTGACTGGTTTAGCTTCTATCCATTTGGTGAACTTGTCCACCATGACCAATAAGTATTTTTTCTTATGGCTTCCCCCTTTAAGGGGTCCGACCATATCCAGCCCCCAGGCCGCGAAGGGCCAAGTGATGGGGATTGTTTGGATAGCGGTAGGGGGCATATGACTCTGATTGGCAAAGAGCTGGCAACCGACGCAGTGTTGGACAAGGTCCTGTGCGTCTGCTCGGGCTGTCGGCCAATAAAAGCCTGTACGGAAGGCCTTGCTGACTAGTGCTCGAGCCGTGGCGTGGTGCCCGCCCAGTCCGGCATGGATTTCAGCCAAGAGCTGCCACCCTTCCTCTTCGGAGATGCACCTTTGGAGCACTCCGGTCGCACTTTTCTTATAGAGTTCCCCTTCATGGACTTTGTAAGCTTTAGAACGCCGCACGATGCAACGTGCTTCATTCTGGTCTTCGGGGAGCTCCTGCCTATTTAGGTAAGCCAAGAAAGGCTCAGTCCACGAGGCGATTACAGCCATGATTTTGTTGGCCGAAGATGTTATTTCGGTGGTGGAGCCTCCGATTATGTCTGATGGTTCGGAATCTGGGGGTGTATTCGGATCCGTGCTAGTGCTGCCGGACTCCCCTTCCCATACCACGGATGGCTTGAACAACCTTTCTAGGAATATGTTAGGTGGGACAGGGTCGCGTTTAGCACCGATGCGGGCGAGGATATCCGCCGCTTGATTGTTTTCTCAAGCCACATGGTGGAATTCGAGCCCCTCGAACCGAGCTGACATTTTGAGGACGGCATTACGATAGGTCGCCATTTTCGGATCCTTGGCATCAAAGTCTTCGTTTATTTGTGATATTGCAAGGTTTGAGTCCCCGCGCACCTCCATGCATTGAATGCCCATAGAGACTGCCATCTGAAGACCGTGCAACAGAGCCTCATATTCGGCTGCATTGTTGGAGTCTGTGTATAATATTTGGAGTATGTACTGGACCGTGTCTCAGGTGGGAGACGTCAGAACTACACCTGCTCCCAATCTGGCCAGCATTTTAGATCCATCGAAGTGCATGATCCAGTTAGAGTACGCGCTGTACTCTTTAGGGAGTTCGACTTCTGTCCATTCGGCGACAAAGTCAGCCAGTACTTGCGACTTGATGGCCCGCCGTGGCTTGTATGCTATGTCGAACGGAAGGAGCTCGATGGCCCATTTAGCAATCTGGCCCGTAGCGTCGCGGTTATTTATTATGTCGTTGAGTGGTACTTCGGAGGCCACCATAACCGAACACTCTTGAAAGTAGTGTCATAGCTTCCGGGATGCCATGAAGACCGCGTATGCTATTTTTTGATAGTGTGGGTATCGGGATTTGCATGGGGTGAGGACCGTGGATATGTAATATACCGGCTTCTGGAGCGGGAACTTGTATCCGTCAGCCTCTCGTTCGACGACGAGCACTGCGCTTACAACATGATGTGTTGCAGCTATGTACAACAACATAGGTTCGCCAATATTTGGCGTTGTTAGGACTGGATTACTGGCCAATAAGGTCTTTATTTCTTTCGGATTTCGGTTTCCGGCAGACCCTTGAGGTTCGAACTCTGGGGTGCGCGCGAAGATCTCTCCTCCTACCAACTCATGTCTCGAGGCCTCGCAAGGAATCTAGGCTAGAAAGAAGAACACACAAGGGACATGAGGTTTATACCGGTTCAGGCCACCATTGTGGTGTAATACCCTACTCTAGTGTGTGGTGTGGTGGATTGCCTCAGAGGCTGATGATGAACAATACAAAGGGAGAACAGCCTCGCGAGGGGCTGTTCTTGAGCTGGTGCGATGAACTGCTTGGGTGAGTTCAGTCGCCTCTCTCTAGTCTATGTGCCATCCAGATCCGATCCCTTTCTACTGTGGTGGCTAGTCCTATTTATAGAGGGAGGCCCTAGGCCTCTTCCCAAATAATGAGCGGGAAGGGCGCCAACAATTGGCCATTTTAAAGGGGCACATCTAGTACACTTATCCTGACTAAAGTTGGTCTTCGACTGCCAAAGACTCTGGCAGTGACGCCACCCTGGGCTCCACGATGACTTGCATCCTGCCGCTCTGCTGGTCTTGGTCTCGTTGCACCGAAACGGTAACCTTTGCCTGACGCCTTGGCCTATGCTTGCCCCCTTTGCACCAAAGGGGAAACAAGGACACTGCATAGGTCGGCGCCTGCCTGGCGCCCGCCTGGTCTCGATCGTCATGGCTTGCGTCACGGGCTCCTCGCGAGGTGCCCTGCCTTGATCCCTCCGCCTCCTCATGAGCCTGCCTGACGAGGGCGCTCCTGAGGAAGCTTCCTGTCATCCGCCCCGCGAGACTTGGCCCCTCGTGAGGGTCTTGAGTTTGAGATGATGAAGCTGGGCTGCGCTGGGCCCCCACTTGAGCCACACCGCAGGCCGCAGGCAGGCAAGTCTAGGGACCCCCATTCCCAGAACGCCGACAGTAGCCCCTGGGCCCAAGGCGCGCCCGGACTATGCTTAGCAGAGAAGCGAAGGGGCAAGTGCGAAGCACCGTGGGCCCCAATAGCCTGCGTCCTTGGGCGCCGCGTGGCGATTAATTGGACGTGGGCGTCTCTGCTTCCCCATGACGCCTCGGCAACCGCACGACTTGACAAGTCCCTGCATGCAAAAATGGGTCATGATTATCTGCGATCGTGGAGGCCGATGGTTGGCCTTCTCCGGCTATAAGTATGGTACGACGCAAGCCCTTCTAGTCCATTCCTCCATGCTAATCCCTTACTTCTTCTTCCTCGCCCTTGACTCGTCACGCCCCATGGCACCCACGAAGAGGTTTTCGGCCGCGGAGAAGGGGAAGGCCTGCCAGGAGGGGCTTGACTCTCCTCCAGCCAAGCGCGGCCGGGGCCGCCCCCGCAAGCATCCCGCGACTCCCGCGAAGACTACCCGAGGCCTTGGCGGAGGCCGCTTGATCAGTGGGGGGAGATGCACCATGACCACGCGGCCTCCCCGCCCTCGATTCCATTCTGCGGAGGTGCTGCCGGAGTTCGTTGTTTGGTCGGAGGACCCGGCGGTACTTGTCTTCAGCTCCTCGCTTCTTCGCTGGTGAGATGCCAGCTGGTGCTGCGAGCGGGCTCTGGCTCCAGGAGGATGGCTGCTGCAGCAGGGCCTCTTGGGTGGCGGTGGAAGTTTCCGTTGCCGGGAACGTGGCATTGACCCGCGGCTGGCAAACGTTCGCCCGCGCGCGTGGCCTCGGCCAGCGATGCACTCTCCACTTCAAGTTCGATGGCGACGCCACCCTCTTCATGAGGGTGTTCGGAGGAATCGGCCGCCGTGCCGGGTGCTGCCCCGAAGGCGACGACGACGGCCGCCAGCTCATCCTCGGTGATGGCAGCGGCGAAGGCAAGGTCGGGCGTGTGCTCGACCGCGCCCGCAGCTCTTCAAGCTTCGGCGACTCTCCTCCCAACGGCAGCTCCTCCAGCGGCGGCCGTGACCAGCCACCGCACCGTCGCGCTTGCTTCGAGGGGGAAGGTGGATCGTCCCGCCGCCGCGTCCAGGTGAAGCGTGAGGAGGTGGTCGCCTGAGCCCCGGGAGATGACACAAATCTTGTCCTTTGTGCCGTGGACGGCCAGGACGCGCCTATTTTGCCTTACCTACGTGGGGAGAGAAACATGGAGCCCCGTGGGGAGTGTGCTAGACTATTGCTTTTAATTATCATGATGTTCCTTCTGTTTTTGTGCCATGCTATGGTGCTATATGTTTATGCATGGGAACCACTTAGCTCGGTAGGAGGGACTCGTTGCGGCGCCAGCCTCGGGAGGCTTCGGCCGGGGGCCTTGTCTCGGGTCTTCGGGGCCTATAAGGAGAAACTTGTCGGAGGGTTAGGTTTCATCCCCCGGCCACGGGGATGGCAAGCTTGAGAACGGTGTTCGCGTCGTGATGCCCGGGGGGCATTGACTGGGAGGAGTGCTCCCGCTGCGAACCTAGGTCGGGGAACCTCGCGAAGTTAAACCAGGCGACGCTCGCGAGGGCTCCCGCGCAGCCTCCCTCGCGAGGGTCACGAAAGAAAAGTAGGTCCAAGCAAGGGGAAAAGACGGAAAACACGGGGTAGGCACCTCACAACACTGAAAGCAACTCCAACTAAAATTTTGAATAAAGAAGAACCGACCAACTGCAGAAAGCAAATGAAAAGCTGCGTCCGGCACCTAATCTAGTCTTCAACGTCTTCTCACCAGCGCAGAGCTAAGTGCTGCCACTGGGCGTGGGCGGGAGCCCCCCAGGCCCAGGGCGGCACTCCGGAGGCTCCGGGGCGTGTACAGCCCCATTCATTATTACGTGAGAGTGTCACAGGCGGCGAGCTTCACAGGCATTGGCCTTCTTCACAGGCACCGGGCCTTTTCTTGAGGGGGGGGGGGGAGTGAGCTTCACAGGCATTGGCCTTCTTCACAGGCACCGGGCCTTTTCCCAAAAGCGGCAAGCTTCATAGGCATTGGCCTTCTTCACAGGCTCCGGGCCTTTTCCATAGGCACTGGGCCTCGCTCAATGGTAGAACCTCCGGAGATGTTGAATGTTCCACGCGTTCGCGATGGGCACCCCCTCCAGGGTCTCCAAGCGCGTGGAGCCGGGCCTGGAAACATGAACAACCTTGAATGGGCCCTCCCACATGGGAGAGAGCTAGTGCAGCCGTTCCCTGGAGAGGACCCGTCTGAGCACGAGGTCTCCTACCTCAAGAGTTCTAGGGCGGATGTTGCGGCAGTGGTATCGTTGCAGCGCCTATTGATATCTTGCCGCCTGTAGTGCGGCCTCTCGACGACGTTCCTCCCCTAGCACGAGATCCATCCCTCGCATGGCGTCCTGCTGCGCCTCGTCGAACGCCAGGACCCGCGCGGAGCGACGCCTGACCTCATGAGGGAGGACGGCCTCATCCCCGTAGACGAGGAAGAACGGGGTCTCGCCAGTCGACTTGGTCGCGGTCGTGCGGATAGACCACAGTATAGATTGGAGCTCGTCGTACCAGCCCCTGCCGCAGGCCTCCAGCTTCTTCTTGAAAGTCCTGGTTTTGAGGCCCCTCAGGACCTCCGCGTTGGCTCGCTCAGCCTGGCCGTTGCTCCGGGGGTGAGCTATCGAAGCGTAGCATATCTGCGTTCCAAGGTTAGCACAACATGTTTTGAAGAGATTACTGGTGAATTGTGAACCGTTGTCGGTGATGATGCGGTTAGGCACCCCGAATCGGCTCACGAGGCCCCTGATGAACTTGACCGCGGAGCCGGCTGGGATGGTGCGGACTGCTTCCACCTCAGCCCACTTGGTGAACTTGTCCACGACAACGTAAAGGTAACGATAGCCCCCTGGCGCCCGAGGGAACGGGCCCAGAATGTCTAGCCCCCAAACCGCGAACGGCCAGGAGAGGGGTATGGTCTGCAGTCCCCCTGCCGGCTGATGGATCTGCTTGGCGTGGAATTGGCAGGCCTCACAAGCCTTCACCAGCTCGACGGCGGCCAGTAGAATTCGCTGCGGAACGCCTTGCCAACGAAGGTCCGTAATGATGAGTGGTGCCCACAGTGTCCACCGTGTATGTCTGCCAACAGCTCCTTCCCCTGCTCTCTGGAAATGCAACGTAAGGACACGTCATTTGGTCGCTTCCGGTAGAGCTCTCCGTCCCTGATGCAATAGGCCGTGGACTGCCGCGCCACATGCTCCCTGTCCTCCGCCTTGTCCGACAGGGTCCCTTGTGTCAAGTAGTCCTTGAACTCTGCGATCCAACATCCTTCCCGAGGCTCCAACGCTAGGAGCAGGCGTGCCCCTAAGGCCGGGCCGTAGGCCGGGGCTCCTGAGGCCGGGCCGTGCTCAATAGTGATGGTGCCACTGAGGGTTTGAAGGGTCGCTCCTCGAAGATGCCAGGCTCTTGAGGCAGCCACCTAGATGCCCTCTTGGCGATGTCATCAGCCTCTTGATTGGTGCCGCGAGGCACATGCTACAACTCCAGCCCCCAGAACCGTTTCTCCATCCTACGAACCTCCGCGAGGTAGGCTTCCATGTGCTCGTCCTTCGGCTCGTATACTTTGTTGGAGAAGTTGACAAGGAGTTGCGAATCGCCCTTGATGATGAGGCGCTTTACTCCCAAGGCGACTGCAGCTCTCAAGCCTGCTATCAGGCCTTCGTATTCTGCTATGTTGTTGGAGACCTTTTCCCCGTGCTGGAAGCAGAGTTGCACGGTGTAGCAGAGCTTGTCCTGAGTAGGGGATACGAGCACTGCACCAGCCCCCGCGCCATGTCGGGAGAATGCCTCGTCGAAGTACATGACCCAGCCGTCCCGGGCCTCGCTTCCCGGGGAAAGCGACCGGTCCTCGCCTGCCTTGAGACCCGGTGCCTCTGCCCATTCTGCCACGAAATCTGCAAGTGCGGCTCCCTTGATGACTCTGGTCGTGCTGAATTCCAGCTGAAATGCTTGCAGTTTGATGTTCCATTCAGCGACTCTTCCAGCTGAGTTGGGGCTCCTTAGTACCCTTTCCAGGGTGTACGCTAAGACGACCTTGATGGGATGGCCTTGGAAGTAGTGCCGCAGCTTGTGTGAAGCTACCAACAGTGCGAGGAGGAGTTTTTGGGGCATGGGGTACCACACCCTTGCGTCCCGTAGCACCGTGCTGACGAAGTACACAGGGTGCTCGACGTGGTTGAGGGTGCTGTGGCAGCTCGCGTCCTCCGGAGGCGGGGGCGCCTCCTGAGACGATGGAGCCCCCAGCGCTTGGTCGCTTGGAGAGGCCTCCTCCTCTCTGGGTGCGCTCTCCTGCTGAGGTTGATCCCTTTTGGCTGCGGTCGTGGTCTTCGTGAGGCTTTCTTGGCTTTGTTCTGGTTCGGTCGGGACGGCGGCTGCGGTCTTGATCCGCCGCTCTTCCCTAACCGCCACCAGGGCTGCGCTGGCGGAGTAGGGGGTGGCTGCAAGGTAGTGAAGGAAATATGCCCTAGAGGCAATAATAAAGTTATTATTTATTTCCTTATATCATGATAAATGTTTATTATTCATGCTAGAATTGTATTAACCGGAAACATAATACATGTGTGAATATATAGACAAACAGTATGTCACTAGTATGCCTCTACTTGACTAGCTTGTTAATCAAAGATGGTTATGTTTCCTAACCATGAACAAGGAGTTGTTATTTGATTAACAAGGTCACATCATTAGTTGAATGATCTGATTGACATGACCCATTCCGTTAGCTTAACACTTGATCGCTTAGTATGTTAATGCTTTCTTCATGACCCATACATGTTCCTGTAACTATGAGATTATGCAACTCCCATTTACCGGAGGAACACTTTGGTACTACCAAACGTCACAACGTGAATCGGGTGATTATAAAGGAGTACTACAGGTGTCTCCAAAGGTACTTGTTGGGTTGGCGATTTGAGATTAGGTTTTGTCACTCCGATTGTCGGAGAGGTATCTCTAGGCCTTCTCGGTAATACACATCACATAAAGCCTTGTAAGCATTGCAACTAAAGAGTTAGTTGTGAGATGATGTATTACGGAACGAGTAAAGAGACTTTCCGATAACGAGATTAAACTAGGTATTGGATACCGACGATCGAATCTCGGAAAGTAACATACCGATGACAAAGGAACAACGTATGTTGTTATGCGGTTTGACCGATAAAGATCTTCAGAGAATATGTAGGAACCAATATGAGCATCCAGGTTCCGCTATTGGTTATTGACCGAGAATAGTTCTAGGTCATGTCTACATAGTTCTCGAACCGTAGGGTCCGCACGCTAAGGTTTCAATGACGGTTATTATGAGTTTATGTATTTTGATGTACCAAGGAGTTCGAGTCCCGGATGTGATCACGGACATGACGAGGAGTCTCAAATGGTCGAGACATAAAGATTGATATATTGATGGTTATATTCGGACACCGGAAAGGTTCCGGAAGTTTCGGAGAAAACCGGAGTGCGGAGGGGTTACCGAACCCCCGGGAAGTTATGGGCCTTATTGGGCCAAGAGGGAGAGAGAGGCTGCACCAGAGGTGGTGCGCCTCCATGGGGAGTCCGACTGACTAGGAGGGGGCGAGCCCCCTTCCCTCTCCCTCCCTCTCTTTCCTTCCCTTCCTCTTCCTAGTAGGACTAGGAAAGGGAGTCCTACTCCTACTAGGAGGAGGACTCCCCCCCTTGGTGCGCCCAAGGCTGGCCGCCCTCCCCTTGCTCCTTTATATACGGGGCAGGGGGCACCCTAGAACACACAAGTTGATCTACGGATCGTTCCTTAGCCGTGTGCGGTGCCCCCTCCACCATATTCCACCTCGGTCATATTGTAGCGGTGCTTAGGCGAAGCCCTGCGACGGTAGAACATCAAGATCGCCACCACGCCGTCGGTTGACGGAACTCCTTCCCGACGCTTTGCTGGATCGGAGCTCGGGATCGCCATCGAGCTGAACGTGTGCCAAGAACTCGGAGGTGCCGGAGTAACGGTGCTTGGATCGGTCGGATCGTGAAGACGTCGACTACATCAACAGCGTTAATATAACGCTTCGCTTTCGGTCTCGAGGGTACGTGGGCGGACACTCTCCTCTCGTTGCTATGCCATCACCATGGTCTTGCGTGATCGTAGGAAAATTTTTGAAATTACTACGTTGCCCAACAAAGGGTATCGAGCCTGGTTTTATGCGTTGATGTCATATGCACGAGTAGAACACAAGTGAGTTGTGGGCGATACAAGTCATACTACCTACCAGCATGTCATACTTTGGTTCAGCGGTATTGTGAGATGAAGCGCCCGGACCGACATTACGCCAGACGCTTACGCGAGACTGGTTTCACCGCCGTGAGCACTCGTTGCTTAAAGGTGACCAAGGGTGTCTGTCTCTCTCACTTTAGTTGAACTGAGTGTGGCTACGCCCGTCCTTGAGAAGGTTAAACGGAGTCTATTTGACGAAGTATCGCTGTGGTTTTGATGCGTAGGTAAGAACGGTTCTTGCTCAGCCCGTAGCAGCCACGTAAAACTTGCAACAACAAAGTAGAGGACGCCTAACTTGTTTTTGCAGGCATGTTGTGATGTGATATGGTCAAGACGTGATGCTATATTTTATTGTATGAGATGATCATGTTTTGTAACCGAAGTTATCGGCAATGGCGAGAGCCATATGGTTGTCGCTTATTGTATGAAATGCAACGCCATGTAATTGCTTTACTTTATCACTAAGCGGTAGCGATAGTCGAGAAGCAATAGTTGGCGAGACGACAACGATGCTACGATGGAGATCAAGGTGTCGCTACCGGTGACGATGGTGATCATGACGGTGCTTGAGATGGAGATCACAAGCACAAGATGATGATGGCCATATCATATCACTTATATTGATTGCATGTGATGTTTATCCTTTATGCATCTTATCTTGCTTTGATTGACGGTAGCATTATAAGATGATCTCTCACTAAAATTATCAAGTAGTGTTCTCCCGAGTATGCACCGCTGCCAAAGTTCGTCGTGTCGAGACACCACGTGATGATCGGGTGTGATAAGCTCTCGTCCATCTACAACGGGTGCAAGCCAGTTTTGCACACGCAGAATACTCAGGTTATACTTGACGAGCCTAGCATATACAGATATGGCCTCGAACACGGAGACCGAAAGGTCGAACGTGAATCATATAGCGATATGATCAACATAAGATGTTCACCATTGAAAACTACTCCATCTCACGTGATGATCGGTTATGGTTTAGTTGATTTGGATCACGTGATCACTTAGATAACTAGAGAGATGTCTGTCTAAGTGGGAGTTCTTTAATAATATGATTAATTGAACTTAAATTTATCATGAACTTAGTACCGATAGTATTTTGCTTGTCTATGTTTACTGTAGATAGATGGCTCGTCTTTGTTGTTCCGTTGAATTTTAATGCGTTCCTTGAGAAAGCAAAGTTGAAAGATGATGGTAGCAATTACACGGACTGGGTCCGTAACCTGAGGATAATCCTCATTGCTGCACGTAAAAGTTACGCCCCGGAAGCACCGCTGGGTGACAGCTCGCTGCAGATGCTTGAGCCGAAGTTGTGAACGTCTCGCAAAGCGTAGCTGATGACTACTCTATAGTTCAGTGTGCCATGCTTTACGGCTTAGAACCGGTCTTCAACGACGTTTTGAACGTCATGGAGCATATGAGATGTTCCAGAGTTGAAGTTGATATTTCAATGTAATGCCCGGATTGAGAGATATGAAGTCTCCAATAAGTTCTATAGCTGCAAGATGGAGGAGAATAGTTCGCAAGTGAGCACATACTCAAAATGTCCGGTATTACAATCACTTGAATCAACTGGAGTTAATCTTCCGGATGATTGTGTCATTGATGTAATTCTTCAATCACCGCCACCAAGCTACAAAGGCTTCGTGATGAACTATAATATGCAAGGGTTAGTAAAGACTATGCTCGAGCTCTTCGCAATGCTAAAAGCTGGAGGTAGAAATCAAAAGGAGCATCAAGTGTTGATGGTCAATAAGACCACTAGTTTCAAGAAGAAAGGCAAAGGGAAGAAGAAGGGAACTTCAAGAAGAACAGCAAACAAGTTGTCGATCAGAGAAGAAACCCAAGTCCGGACCTAAGCCTGAAACGAGTGCTTCTCCGCAAGCGATCGGTCACCGGAAGCGGAACTGCCCCAAGTATTTGGCGGATAAGAAGGATGGCAAAGTGAACAAAGGTATATGTGATATACTTGTTATTGATGTGTACCTTACTAGAGCTCGCAGAGTACACAGGTATTTGATATCGGTTCATTGCTAATATTTGCAACTCAAACAGAACTACGGATTGCTTAACACCGCAAAGGACGAGGTGACGATGCGCGTGGAACGGTTCCAAAGTCGATGTGATCGCAATGGCACGCTACCTCTACATCTACCTTCGGATTAGTTTTAGACCTGAATAATTGTTATTTGGTGCCGCGTTGAGCATGAACATTATATCTGGATCTTGTTTGATGCGAGACGGTTATTCATTTAAATCGAGAATAATGGTTGTTCTATTTATATGAATAATATCTTTTATGGTCATGCACCCTTGAAGAGTGGTCTATTTTAATGAATCTCGATAGTAGTGATACACATATTCATAATGTTGAAACCAAAAGATGCAGAGTTGATAATGATAGTGCAACTTATTTGTGGCACTGCCGTTTAGGTCATATCGGTGTAAAACGCATGAAGAAACTCCATATCGATGGACTTTTGGAGTCACTTGATTATGAATCACTTGGCACTTGCGAACCGTGCCTCATGGGCAAGATGACTAAAACACCGCTTCTCGGTACTATGGAGAGAGCAACAGATTTATTGGAAATCATACATACGGATGTATGTGGTCCAATGAATGTTGAAGCTCGTGGCGGATATCGTTATTTTCTCACCTTCACAGATGATTTGAGCAGATATGGGTATATCTACTTAATGAAACATAAGTCTGAAACATTTGAAAAGTTCAAAGAATTTCAGAGTGAAGTTGAAAATCATCGTAATAAGAAAATAAAGTTTCTACGATCTGATCGTGGAGGCGAATATTTGAGTTACGAGTTTGGTCTACATTTGAAACAAAGCGAATAGTTTCAACTCACGCCACCCGAACACCACAGCGCAATGGTGTGTCCGAACGTCGAATCGCACTTTCTTCGATATGGTGCGATCTATGATGTCTCTTACAGATTTACCGCTATCATTTTGGGGTTATGCTCTTGAGACGGCCGATTCACGTTAAATAGGACACCGCCAAAATCCGCTGAGACGACGCCTTATGAACTATGGTTTAGCAAGAAACCAAAGTTGTCGCTTCTGAAAGTTTGGGGTTGCGATGCTTATGTGAAGAAACTTCAACCTGATAAGCTTGAACCCAAATCGAGAAATGTGTCTTCATAGGATACCCAAAGGAGACAATTGGGTACACCTTCTATCACAGATCCGAAGGCAAAACATTCGTTGCTAAAATGGATCCTTTCTAGAGAAGGAGTTTCTCTCGAAAGAAGTGAGTGGGAGGAAAGTGGAACTTGATGAGGTAATAGTACCAGCTCCCTTATTGAAAGTAGTTCGTCACGTAAATCAGTTTCGTAACACCTACACCAGTTAGTGAGGAAGATAATGATAAAGATCATGAAACTTCAGATCAAGTTGTCACCGAACTCAGAGATCAACCAGAACAAAATCCGCACTGAGTGGTACGGTAATCCTATTCTCGAAGTCATGCTACTAGATCATGATGAACCTACGAACTATGAAGAAGCGATGGTGAGCCCAGATTCCATAAAATGGCTTGAAGCCATGAAATCTGAGATGGGATCCATGTATGAGAACAAAGTATGGACTTTGGTAGACTTGCCCGATGATCGGCAAGCTATTGAGAATAAATGGATTTTAAGAAGAAGACTGACGCTGATGGTAATGTAATCTGTCTACAAAGCTCGACTTGTTGCAAAAGGTTTTCGACAAGTTCAAGGGGTTGACTACGATGAGACTTTCTCACCCGTGGCGATGCTTAAGTCCGTCCGAATCATGTTAGCAATTGCCGATTTTATGATTATGAAATTTGGCAAATGGATGTAAAACTGCATTCTTGAATGGATTTCTAGAAGAAGAGTTGTATATGATACAACCAGAAGGTTTTGTCGATCCAAAAGGTGCTAACAAAGTGTGCAAGCTCCAACGATCAATTTATGGTCAGTGCAAGCCTCTCGAGTTGGAATAAACGCTTGATAGTGTGATCAAAGATATGGGTTTATATGACTTTTGGAGAAGCCTCGTATTTACAAGAAAGTGAGTGGGAGCTCAGAGCATTTCTAATATTATATGTGGACGATATATTATTGATTGGAAATGATATAGAATTTCTGGATAGCATAAAAGGATACTTGAATAAAAGTTTTTCAATGAAAGACCTCGGTGAAGCTGCTTACATATTAGGCATCAAGATCTATAGAGATAGATCAAGACGCTTGATTGACTTTCACAAAGCACATACCTTGATAAAGTTTTGAAAAGGTTCAAAATGGATCAGCAAAGAAAGGTTTTTACCTGTGTTACAAGGTGTAAGATTGAGTCGACTCAATGCCCGACCACAGCAGAAGATAGAGAGAAATGAAAGATGTTCCTATGCTTCAGCCATAGGCTCTATCATGTATGCAATGCTGTGTACCAGACTGACGATGCTTAGCTGTAAGCTTGGCAGGAAGGTACCAAAGTAATCCAGAGTGGATCATCGGACAGCGGTCAAGAACATCCTGAAATACCTGAAAAGGACTAAGGATATGTTTCTCGATATGGAGGTGACAAAGAGCTAGTCGAAATGGTTACGCCGATGTAAGTTTTGACACCGATCCGACGATTCTAAATCGCAAACCGGATACGTGTTTTTATTAAACGGTGGAGCTGTCGGTTGGTGCAGTTCTAAACAAAGCGCCGTGGCGGGATCTACATGTGAAGCGGAGTACATAGCTGCTTCGAAGCAGCAAATGAAGGAGTCTGGATGAAAGAGTTCATTTCGATCTAGGTGTCATACCTAGTGCATCGGGACCGATGAAGATCTTCCGTGACAATATCGTGCAATTGCCTTGGCAAAGGAATCCAGATTTCACAAGAGGACCAAGCACATCAAGAGACGCTTCAATTCCATTCGGGACCAAGTCCAAGTGGGAGACATAGAGATTTGCAAAATACATACGGATCTGAATGTTGCGCACCTGCTGACTAAGCCTCTTCCACGAGCAAAACATGATCAGCACCAAGACTCCATGGGTGTAAGGATCATTACTTTGTAATCTAGATTATTGACTCTAGTGCAAGTGGGAGATCAAGGAAATATGCCCTAGAGGCAATAATAAAGTTATTATTTATTTCCTTATATCATGATAAATGTTTATTATTCATGCTAGAATTGTATTAACCGGAAACATAATACATGTGTGAATATATAGACAAACAGATGTCACTAGTATGCCTCTATTTGACTAGCTTGTTAATCAAAGATGGTTATGTTTCCTAACCATGAACAAGGAGTTGTTATTTGATTAACAAGGTCACATCATTAGTTGAATGATCTGATTGACATGACCCATTCCGTTAGCTTAACACTTGATCGCTTAGTATGTTAATGCTTTCTTCATGACCCATACATGTTCCTGTAACTATGAGATTATGCAACTCCCATTTACCGGAGGAACACTTTGGTACTACCAAACGCCACAACGTGAATCGGGTGATTATAAAGGAGTACTACAGTGTCTCCAAAGGTACTTGTTGGGTTGGCGATTTGAGATTAGGTTTTGTCACTCCGATTGTCGGAGAGGTATCTCTAGGCCTTCTCGGTAATACACATCACATAAAGCCTTGCAAGCATTGCAACTAAAGAGTTAGTTGTGAGATGATGTATTACGGAACGAGTAAAGAGACTTTCCGAACGAGATTAAACTAGGTATTGGATACCGACGATCGAATCTCGGAAAGTAACATACCGATGACAAAGGGAACAACGATGTTGTTATGCGGTTTGACCGATAAAGATCTTCAGAGAATATGTAGGAACCAATATGAGCATCCAGGTTCCGCTATTGGTTATTGACCGAGAATAGTTCTAGGTCATGTCTACATAGTTCTCGAACCGTAGGGTCCGCACGCTTAAGGTTTCAATGACGGTTATTATGAGTTTATGTATTTTGATGTACCAAGGAGTTCGAGTCCCGGATGTGATCACGGACATGACGAGGAGTCTCAAATGGTCGAGACATAAAGATTGATATATTGGATGGTTATATTCGACACCGAAAGGTTCCGAAGTTTCGGAGAAAACCGGAGTGCGGAGGGGTTACCGAACCCCGGGGAAGTTATGGGCCTTATTGGGCCAAGAGGGAGAGAGAGGGCTGCACCAGAGGTGGTGCGCCTCCATGGGGAGTCCGAATGACTAGGAGGGGGCGCAGCCCCTTCCCTCTCCCTCTCCTCTCTTTCCTTCCCTTCCTCTTCCTAGTAGGACTAGGAAAGGGAGTCCTACTCCTACTAGGAGGAGGACTCCCTCCCTTGGTGCGCCCCAAGGCTGGCCGCCCTCCCCTTGCTCCTTTATATACGGGGCAGGGGGCACCCTAGAACACACAAGTTGATCTACGGATCGCTCTTAGCTGTGTGCGGTGCCCCCCTCCACCATATTCCACCTCGGTCATATTGTAGCGGTGCTTAGGCGAAGCCTGCGACGGTAGAACATCAAGATCGCCACCACGCCGTCAGGTCGACGGAACTCCTTCCCCGACGCTTTGCTGGATCGGAGCTCGGGATCGCCATCGAGCTGAACGTGTGCCAAGAACTCGGAGGTGCCGGAGTAACGGTGCTTGGATCGGTCGGATCGTGAAGACGCACGACTACATCAACCGCGTAATATAACGCTTCGCTTTCGGTCTCACGAGGGTACGTGGACGACACTCTCCTCTCGCTATGCCATCACCATGGTCTTGCGTGATCGTAGGAAAATTTTTGAAATTACTACGTTGCCCAACAGGTAGAGCACCAAGGGCTCCCGAGGGCGTGGAGCTACCATCACCGGAGGGCTGGTAAGGTACCTCTTGAGATCTTGGAATGCCTTGTCGGCCTCTTGAGTCCATTCAAAGGGGCCTTTCTTTTTCATCAGCTTGAAGAAAGGCAGCGCTCGCTCCCCCAGCTTGGAGATGAAGCGCCCTAAGGCGGTTACATGCCCGGTGAGCTTCTACATTTCTCTGAGGGTCTTTGGTGGGCTCATGTCTTCGACCTCCTTGACCTTCTCTGGGTTGGCCTCGATGCCCCTGTGGGACACGAGGAAGCCCAGGAGCCTGCCCGAGGGGACTCCGAACACGCACTTCTCCGGGTTGAGCCACAGGTCCACTTCATTGAGGCTCGCAAAGGTTTCTTCCAGGTGTTGTATCAGGGTTTTTGCCTCCCGAGACTTCACCACAATGTCATCGATGTAAGCTTCAGCGTTCCTCCCGAGCTGCCGGCCCAAGGCGATGTGCATCACTCGCTGAAAGGTCGCGCCTGCGTTGTGCAACCCAAATGGCATGCAAGTATAGCAGTATACTCCACATAGGGTCAGGAAGGCCGTTTTCTCCACGTCTTCTACCGCCATCTTGATCTGGTGATAGCCTAAGAAGGCGTCCAGGAAGCACAATAGGTCGCACTCAGCGGTAGAGTCGACTATCTAGTCGATGCGAGGGAGCGGGAACGGTTCCTGTGGGCAGGCCTTGTTGAGGTTGGTGAAGTCAACACACATGCGTTCCTTTCCTCCCTTTTTGGCACGACCACAGGGTTGGCCAGCCAATCAGGGTAGCGGACCTCGCGAATGACTCTTGCTGCCTCTAACTTGTGGGTTTTTTGGACGATGAAGACCTGCTTTTCAGTGGACTGCCGCCTTGCCTTCTGCTTCACGGGGCGCACGTTGGGGCATATGTTGAGATGATGTTGAATTACATCCCTTGGGACCCCTGCCAGCTGATTAGGCTCCCATGCAAACACCTTCTTCTTTGCGCGCAGGAACCTGACCAGGGCCTCCTCCTGCTCAGGCTCAAGGTTGGCGCCTATGGTGAAGGTGGCGCTAGTGGATCCATCCTCGCTGACCGGCACCTGCTTGGTCTCCGCCTTGTCTTGGCTGAATAGCTGTTTCTTTTTAGCCGGCGCAGCCCCCTCGGGCTCGGGGGCGTCTGTGCTGATGGGCTGCGCCACCGCAGCCGTCTTGAAAGCAAGCTTGAGCGCCTGCAGCGCATCCCTTGTGTCCCCGGACACGGTAAGGACGCCGCTGCTCCCGGGCATCTTCATGAGGTTGTACGCCGGGTGAGTCGCTGCCATGAACTGGGCCAAGGCTGGGTACCCGAGGATGGCATTGTACGGGAGGCCGATGGGGGCGATGTCGAATTCGATCAGCTCCGTGCGGAAGTTGTCGTAGGTGCCGAAGGTCACCGGGATGTGACACTCCAAAAATTTTTATTTCATTTTCAACAAAAACTTTGTTGGTTTTGAAGAAGGTCATTTAAATCCTTTCAAAAACTTCTCTCTCAAATTTTTTCCCTGGCAAGGATTTTTATTTTTGTATCTTCTTCAACTCTGGTGTTTGATTATTAAAAACTTTTCTCTGATGGTTCCCTTCTCAAAATATATTTTTGGAAATTATCTATTTCCTTTTAAAGAAAACCCTAGGAGTTTTTGGGACTTCTCTCATTTTTAAACCACCCATGGTTTTACAATGTCACTTGTGGTAAATCTTCTCAAAACCCCTCCCTCCTCTTTAGAGCAATCTAAATTCTCTGTTCCAACAAGTCCAACCCATTTTTGGATTCTATTTCATTTACTTTATCTCCCAAATCATTTCTGTCATTTATTTTGAGCCTAAGTGATTTTCAAAGCAAGTACCTTATTGCTTTTGAGTTTTGATCTCAAACCAACTCCTCTGGATAGTCCTTAGCACCCACAACCTAGAACCATCAAGATCCACTCTTCCTCTTTTCAAAATTTTCAAATTTCAGTCTCTGCAAGTTTGGACCAGATTTGCCAAATTTGGTGAAATTCATATCTCCTCATCTCCAAAAATTCCACCAAAATTCAGGCAGCCCTCAGATGCAATGAGAAGCCACCCCACCAAAAATCAGCTCAAGGAGAGTCTCCCTCATACCAGAAACATTCTGTCAAACACCTGGCCAGCACTGTTACTATGCACTTTCAGACAAATTCAGAGATTCAGAAAAGTTCAGTGTCGTTTCCTCGTCAGTGTTCGGTCACTTGTCCAAAGTGCGCCCTGGCGCGTTGCGCACAGCCTCTCCTCCCTGGCCAGAGCACCGCATGCCTCCTTGGACGGACGCAGGCGTCGGTGGCGGCGAGCATCACCGGAGTTGGCAGCTTCTGCGGTGGCTACGCCACCCGTGGCGGCCAACAGAAGTCAGCGCCAGCTCGCAACGCCGTTTGGCGCCGCCCAACGCTCCCCAGCCCTCCGCGTGGCCTCATGCACGCCAGCGCACCCCGCCGCACCGTCGCTGTGGCCCGGCAAGCACAGGGCACGCTCTCTGCCGCCGACGGGCCCGCGCCGCCCCGTTCCGTCAAAACCCACTCAAGCTCCTAATCCAAGTTTGTTTAGCGTCTGAATGGGACCAGTGGACCTCCACGAGGACGCCCAACTCCCTAATCTCCCCCGACCAAGCACTGCGCCGCCGTAACCTTCACCGGACTTATCCCGTTCACGGCAACCGCCTCGGGCCAGCTATAAATAACGCCCCCGAGCTCGCTCTCGACCGCGCACATCTCCACCACCTCACTAGACCCCGCCCAGCCACTGGAAGAGCCTCGAGGGGCCCTTCTTCCTCAACTCCAGCCACCTCCGTCCGCTTCGGGCTCCGGCTGCGTTCTCTCTGGTGAGAGCTCCTCCACCGCCCTAAACTTGCCCGTAGCCTCATGGCACCTCCAGGAGTCTAACCCCCACTTCAATTTGACCTCCGCAGCACTTCCCGGCGAGATCCAACACTACCCGAACCACCGTCCGCCAGAGCAAGGGCCGCCATCGACGTGGTGCTCGCAGGCGACCACCACCACCACCCACCGACGCGGAATGACGCACTGAACACGGAGGTACCACCCGAACCCCCTGCCTCGCCGTGGATCGCCGCCGGCGATCACCGCAGCTCTCGGGGGCCGACGAGCTCTGTCTCCCCCGTTTGAAATTTCAAACCTGACGGGTGGGACCCGCCTGTCAGCCTCTCTGTTCTTTTAAACAAACCGTTTTTTGGAAACGCCTTCAGGCAGAATACGTCTCCCTTTGCAGTTGACGGGTTTTTAGCCGAAGCGTTTTCTGTTTTTATAAGTTGATCCCTGGAAACTTTCTGTTTCATTACAGATGAGTCCCTGGATTAAAACACTTATAACTTTTAAACAGAAAAGTATTTTTGATTGATTCTTTTTCTGTCCTATTTAAAATTTTGTCTAGTTTTTTATCAGATTTATATGAAAAATATTTGGAATACTTTTTGTGTACCTCACGGTATTTACGTTAGCGCGTATGTTTCTTTATACCATAGATACCGAAGGAGGTGACGGAACCGCGAACTTCACCGAGCTAGGCTCCGACTACTCTGAACCAGGCAAGCATGTTTGAACTTTTGATATGATGAGTGTCTTGACATGTTTGCATTAAGTAGTTTCCTGGCATGTTTATGAATATATATAAATGAATGTCATATCACATGCAAAGTTGAGGCAAGTAAGTTTCGAAAATCCATAAGTTGTTGGATATGAGTTGCATGGCCATGTGTTGGCATGAGAATGGGTAAGATGGCAGTGTTGTAGCATGCCAGCCTTATGCCGCACTATTTGACTTCAAAGTCAACATGAATCGCCTAGCTTCCCATCCATTTCCTTCCCGCATTACCACATGTTTTCCGCAAGGGATATGGATTAGTAAGTTGCAAACCGCTTTCCTGGTACACACCAAATTGAGAGTCCGTGATGATGGTTCCATGGCCCTGGATTAAAGCCAGTCATCCGGTCAGGGGGCATGGGTGTTTCCGGTTGGGACCGAGAGGGGGCACCCTCGTCGCGCTGCCAGATATAAATTTGATCCCATGCTATTCGAGATTGTCATGTCCCCGTCTCAGAGGTTTTCTTGAACACTGTCTAGGGTGATTCCTGGCAACGTGAGGTGGGATGGGTGTGTACTGGTTAGCTGTGTTTCTTTCGAAATACCGTAAATGGAACTAGTCCTTCATGACTACGGAAATCCGTTGGCTATGGGCTTTTTTAGTACAACTCTGCAGAGTCAAAATTCCTTTGAATCATCTTATCCATGTCCAAGTTCTGTGTTTATCTTATCCTGACAAGTGTCAGTTTTGGTGACAAAAAAACTCCGGTGAGCCACATGAGTGTTAAGTCCGGTAAATGATTATTTTGTAGATGGACTAACCCATTTATTATCATGAGTTGAATATTTTTCCTGTGGGCATTTTTCTTGAAAGATAACAAACACGAATATTGAATTTAAGCCCTTTCTGTGATGTCGCTCAGACGTCTGATTGTGGCATACTTGTTATTTATTTTCAGTATAAGCCCTTACTGCGATGTCGCTCAGACGTCCGACTGCGGCATTGTTATTACTTACTTTCAGTATAAGCCCTTTCTACGATGTCGCTCAGACGTCCGACTGCGGCATTGTTATTACTTACTTTCAATATAAGCCCTTTCTGCGATGTCGCCGACGTCCGATCGCTGCATTGTTGTTATTTACTTTCAATATAAGCCCTTTCTGCGATGTCGCCCCGACGTCCGACTGTGGCATGCATGTCTTTTATTTGCAGTTTAAGCCCTTTATGTGGTGTCGCTTAGACGCCCGACTGTGGCATGATTTTATTTATTTGTTCACCCTTCGAGGCGCCGCCTGCATAATTCGATCGGTTTTTTTGGTTATTTTGTTGGTTTTCAAAGCGACTACCGCCGACTCCCTTTTTATTTACCTTGTCTACTAAATTGAATGTGCATTGATAGAATTACTCATGTCACATTCATGCATGCATTTGTTATATCTTATGTCCGAACTGTCTTGCGAGTACTTTCAAAGTACTCACCTGGCTTGTTGATTTGGCCAGATGTCGACGAAGGTGATCTCATGGATGAAGAGTTCGATAGCGAGTCCGATGCCTAGTGGAGTCCCAGCCAGTCTCGTAAGGCCCCTGGATTTGGTCATCAGATATATCTCGCTTCGCTACCCGAATAAATTCATCGAGCCTCACCTCGACGCTCGATGAGCCGCCAGTTTAGGAGTCATGCTACCCACTCTCCACTGTGTTATTCCACCACCACTTTTATCTCGAGTCAGTAGTATGCCACCACACCATTGTGTCATATCCGCCTTTATGTATAATTATTGGCATGTTTGTAATAATTGTTGAGCATCCCAGCTCGACCCTGTAACATATTTCAATGCTACTGGCTTATTGTATCAAGATTTTGTCTGCCAGTCTGGAGGATTTTTCCCTCATACTGGACTAAATAGATTGGTTTCTCAATAAGAATTTTATTGAAAAACCGGTCGTGACAAGCTTGGTACCAGAGCTAGGCTGACTGTAGGAAGCCACTAGGTGCAATCGCTAATCGGTTATTAGCATAATAGAGCTAATTCTTATTTTTGCAAATGTAGTCATTTTTTTTCTGACAGTCAGCATATATTTATGATCTGACCATTCAGAATTTTTGCCTACTTTTGTAGATGGCTGACAACAGCTGCGAGTCACGGATGTTCGCCAACGTGCCCGATGGGTTCGTCAAGCTCCTCACCTTCATCGTTCAGGTCGCGATGGGGCCATCTATGCGCCCAGTCTTCACACTCTATCAGCACAAGGTCAACGATACCCGACCATGCACTAGGTCATGTGCAATTCAAGGGAGGGCGTGGTGAGTTACGCCGCTTCCGGTACTTGGGGAGAGCCATGCCTACGGAGAGGCATGCTATGCAGATGGCAGCCCGCGAGGCGATAGCTCGTCTCAGGGATGTTCTTCCCTCGATGAAGACTCGTCGTTACCGCTACCTTCCATGCCACGTGCCATACACCTGCCACTACGCGTTCTCTTGCCCCAGAGGAGAACGAGACGAGGCTTTCGAGATGCTTATTGAGTACCTCCGGGCTCTGGAGGCAGCCTTCGACAACCTGGTGGACGACTTCGTGGCTGCCCGCATGGACTCAGTCCATGGCTGTGCCGCCAACAGGAGGGAGCTCCTGCACATCGCACCGCCACTAACTTTTGTCTCGTCCTCAGCATCTTATGCACCTGCTGCTCGTCGCCTGCCTACCACCGAAGAGTTCAACCAAGTCATCGCGCCAACTCCAGCCCGCACTGCACCACCCTTTGCGCCCACTCCTGTTCGTGTTGTTCCGCCCCTGGCGCCCGCTCCATCTACTCGGCGCAGCACTATACTTCTGGAGCCTATTAGCGAGGAGGAGGTCGAGTCCCCAGCCTCACTGCACCTCACCCTTGGCAGGGCCAAGGAGATCGTCAACATCTCTGACTGAGTACGCTTAGCCGTCATGCGATGTACCGCTTTGTACGATATGTTTATATGTACATAGGTTGTGAGAAGTAGCTTGTTTGTGCATCATGTAGGAACTGGGAGAAGTGCACTAACCTAAATAACATGTCAGGAATATGTACACATATCCTGAGTGATGTATTGTATAATTACCGCCTGCGTGTAAGATATGTAATGAGCAGTCCTTCTCCGTGCGCAATCAACTTGTTTTCTTGAAAAAAATCCTGGAGCATTTAATTTTATCTTTTTTCGTCTTTGGGCATTTATTGATTTTTGCGACTCTTTTTCCTTTTCTTATGAGTTTTGCAAATATTTTCCTAGAGTGAAAAATGTCTCGTCCTTGGACGCGCTCCATGCCAACTCCGCCAGAAGAAAATTATGGCACACCACCAAGCAACAATTTCACACAGGGACAGACGAGTCAACAGGACAGTGAAACAGCTTTTTCCCAAATGTGCCGCCTTTATGAGCAAAGTCAGCAACAACACCAGGAAATGTTGAACCAAGTCATCAATATGGGAAATCAACGTGGACAGTATCAGCAGCAATCCAAGTTATCTGAGCTGCAGAAGACACGTCCCCAAACATTTTCGCATACTAACAAACCTCTTGAAGCCGAGGATTGGCTTCGAGATATGGAGAGAAAATTAATTACTGCAAAATGTTCAGACCCTGAGAAAGTACTATATGCTCCGCACTATCTCACAGGAGCAGCTGCATCATGGTGGGAAAATTTCCTACACATGCACCCCAACGAAAATGATATAACCTGGGAGGATTTCAAAGAAGGTTTTCGCGGGGCGCACATTCCTAAAAGTCTTATGAAAATCAAGAAGAGAGAGTTTGATGACCTCAAACAAAGGACCATGTCGGTGTTAGAATACAACAGTCAGTTTACACTGTTATCTCGCTACGCCAACGAAGAGCGTATGACTGAAAGCAAGAAGATGGAGAAATTCCTAGATGGTCTGGTGCCCGCACTTAAATGCCAGCTGGTTGTGCACACTTTTCCAGATTTCAGAACACTAGTGGATAAAGCCATTACCTTGGAAAATGAGAGACGCAGCTTGGAGGATTTCCACAAGCGAAAAAGGGACCAGACTACTCATGCTCGCAACCACCGAAGCAAGATGGATTTTCAGAAAGGTGGGACACACAAACCCATGACGAACGTCTCACGCCCAATCAAGAATTTCCATGCAAGGGACAAGGAGTTCACATATCGCCCAGGCGTTACTTGCTACGCATGTGGAGAAGAAGGGCACTATGCCAAGTAGTGCCCCAAGCCAAGGAACTCGACCCCAAAGCCGAACAATGGTGGCAATAATTCAGCGCACAAGCGAAACAATTTCAACCCCAATAACAACCACAGGAAGGGTCACCTGAACCACGTGATCAAAGAAGAAGCCCAGAATGCCCCGGATATCGTACTCGGTACGTTTCCTGTCAACACAATACCTGCCATGGTTTTGTTTGATTCTGGAGCTTCTCACTCATTCATTTCGAAAAGTTTTGCTTTGCAAAATAATTTTTCGATGTTTCCCTTTGAAAAATCCTTTATCATCAAGTCCCCTAGGATTGAGCAAGTTACTCAGAGTTACTGCCATGGTGTGGTTATTGAGTTTGAAGGATTGAAATTTCACGCCAACCTTATTGTATTGGAAAATAAAGGACTGGATGTCATCCTAGGGATGGATTGGTTAACCACCAACAAAGGTTTTATTGACTGCTTCAACCGGACCGTAATTATCACCCACCACCACGGGAAGACCATAAGAGTTTCAGCCAAAGAGAGAAAAATATCCCGGCAACCGAGATTGAACAAGGTGGACGTTTCTGAGTTAAGCAAAGTTCCGGTAGTGTGTGAATTTCCAGACGTATTTCCCGAAGAACTGCCAGGCATGCCACCAGACCGAGAGATAGAATTCAGCATTGAGCTTGCACCCGGAACCACCCCCATATACAAGAAACCATACAGAATGGCACCATCCGAGTTGGTAGAATTGAAGAAGCAAATAAAAGAACTATTGGACAAAGGATATATCCGAGCCAGCTCCTCACCCTGGGGATCACCAATTTATTTGCCAAAAAGAAGGATGGAACATTGAGATTGTGTATAGACTATCGAGCACTTAACATGGTCACAATGAAGAACAAATACCTGATGCCACGGATAAATGATTTGTTTGATCAGCTCGCTCAGGCCAAGGTCTTCTCAAAAATTGACCTGAGGTCGGGATACCATCAATTAAAAGTACGGACAGAAGATATCCCCAAGACAACCTTCACCTCCAGATACGGGCTGTATGAGTTCACGGTAATGCTGTTTGGACTAACGAACGCCCCGGCATATTTTGTTCACCTCATGAACAAAATATTTATGAAGTTTATGGACAAGTTTGTGGTAGTATTCATCGATGATATTCTGATATATTCCAAGACACCAGAAGAGCACGCTGAACATCTCAGAATTGTACTGGGAGAACTCAGGAAACATCAATTGTACGCCAAGTTCAGCAAGTGTGAATTTTGGCTAAGACAGTAGGTTTTCCGGCCACGATCGACCCAAGAAGGTATTGCCGAGACCCGGAAAAAGTCAAGGCAGTACTTGGCTGGAAACCACCAGCCCGCGTAACGGACGTACGAAGTTTCTTGGGAATGGCAGGATACTACCGAAGATTTATTGAAGGATTCTCCACCATAGCCAAGCCAATGACGCAGTTACTCAAGAAAGACAAGAAGTTTGAATGGACGGCAGCTTGCGAGAAAAGTTTCCAAGAACTAAAAAGGAAATTAACGACAGCACCAGTATTAATTGCGCCAGACATACCCAAGAATTTTGAAGTGTTTTGCGACGCATCCCGAAGGGGTCTCGGATGCGTATTGATGCAAGAAGGCAAAGTTGTCGCATATGCTTCAAGGCAACTTCGCAAGCATGAAGAAAATTATCCCACTCATGACTTAGAATTGGCAGCAGTCATTCATGCACTCAAAGAATGGAGGCATTTCTTACTTGGAAATCGTTGTGAAATATATACGGACCATAAAAGTCTCAAGTATATTTTCACACAGCCAGAGCTCAATTTACGGCAACGACGCTGGTTGGAATTGGTAAAAGATTATGATGTTGGTATCCACTATCACCCAGGAAAAGCAAATGTAGTGGCAGATGCTCTTAGTCAGAACCCCAGTTCGGACGACAACAGTCTGCAAGGCTTGAGACCTGAAGTCCAACAAGAGTTCGCCAAACTCAACTTGATAATGGTCACGGAAGGTGAGTATGGGCAAGGCCTCGGAATTCGTCATAGACAAGGAGGGAATATTATGGTACGGAGAAAGACTCTGCGTACCAAACATCGGGGACCTCAAACAACAAATTCTAGCCGAAGCCCACACCGCCCCATATACAATCCACCCTGGAGGAACCAAAATGTATAAGGACATTCAGGAAAGATTTTGGTGGCACGGTATGAAGAGGGATATAGCCACCTTCATTGCATGCTGCGATTCTTGTCAACGCATAAAAGCTGAGCACCAAAGACCAGCCGGACTACTGCAACCGAACAAAATACCTGAGTGGAAATGGGACGAAATAGGGATGGATTTCATTGTCGGACTACCTCGATCACAACACGGGAATGATGCCATATGGGTCATCACAGATAGACTGACTAAAGTGGCACACTTCATCCCCGTGAAAACAAACCACACTACTCAGAAGCTCGCCAAACTCTACCTCTCCCGCATAGTCTGTCTGCATGGAGTCCCAAAAACTATAATATCCGACAGAGGCACTCAGTTTGTCTCTAGATTTTGGGAGCAGCTGCAACTATCGCTAGGAACTCAACTAGCCTTCAGTACAGCATACCATCCCCAGACTGATGGACAAACTGAGCATGTAAACCAAATATTAGAAGACATGCTGAGAGCATGTGTCCTCACTTATGGAACCAGTTGGGAAGAAAGCCTGCCATATGCCGAGTTTGCATACAACAATAGTTACCAGGCCAGCCTGCAAATGGCACCATTTGAAGCTCTGTACGGACGGAGATGTCGTATCCCGCTAAATTGGTCAGAGACCGGAGACAGCCGTATCTTCGGCCCAGACATGCTCAAGGAAGCTGAAGAGAAAGTCAGACTCATTAGGGACCGACTCAAGGCAGCTCAAAGTCGACAGAAGAGCTATTACGATCAGAAGCACCGTGAAGTCAGCTTTGAACCCGGTGATTATGTGTACCTATGAGTGTCCCCTATGAGAGGCCTGCAACGGTTCAAGGTTAAAGAAAAACTAGCACCAAGATTCATCGGACCATTATGTATAGTGGCACGAAAAGGCGCGATAGCCTACCAACTAGAATTACCCGAAGAATTATCCGATGTCCACGACGTATTCCACGTCTCGCAGTTGAGGAAGTGCGTAAGCAACCCGGAGAAGCAGGTATCCCACGAGAACATTGACGTACAACCAGACCTCACCTATCGGGAACGTTCTGTAAGAATATTGGAGGAGTCTGAAAGGAGGACCCGACAGAAAACCATCAAGTTTTTCAGAGTTCAGTGGAGCAATCACACCGAAAGTGAAGCAACTTGGGAAAGAGAGGATTTTCTTCGGACAGAGCACCCACACTTGTTTGAGGATCAGCTGAAATCTCGGGGACGAGATTTTTCCTAAGGGGGTAGGTGTTGTGACACTCCAAAAATTTTTATTTCATTTTCAACAAAAACTTTGTTGGTTTTGAAGAAGGTCATTTAAATCCTTTCAAAAACTTCTCTCTCAAAATTTTTCCCTGGCAAGGATTTTTATTTTTGTATCTTCTTCAACTCTGGTGTTTGATTATTAAAAACTTTTCTCTGATGGTTCCCTTCCCAAAATATATTTTTGGAAATTATCTATTTCCTTTTAAAGAAAACCCTAGGAGTTTTGGGACTTCTCTCATTTTGAAACCACCCATGGTTTTACCATGTCACTTGTGGTAAATCTTCTCAAAACCCCTCCCTCCTCTTTAGAGCAATCTAAATTCTCTGTTCCAACAAGTCCAACCCATTTTTGGATTCTATTTCATTTATTTTATCTCCCAAATCATTTCTGTCATTTATTTTGAGCCTAAGTGATTTTCAAAGCAAGTACCTTATTGCTTTTGAGTTTTGATCTCAAACCAACTATTCTGGATAGTCCTTAGCACCCACAACCTAGAACCATCAAGATCCACTCTTCCTCTTTTCAAATTTTTCAAATTTCAGTCTCTGCAAGTTTGGACCAGATTTGCCAAATTTGGTGAAATTCATATCTCCTCATCTCCAAAAATTCCACCAAAATTCAGGCAGCCCTCAGATGCAATGAGAAGCCACCCCACCAAAAAACAGCTCAAGGAGAGTCTCCCTCAAACCAGAAACATTCTGTCGAACACCTGGCCAGCACTGTTACTATGCACTTTCAAACAAATTCAGAGATTCAGAAAAGTTCGGTATCGTTTCCTCGTCAGTGTTCGGTCACTTGTCCACAGTGCGCCCTGGCGCGTTGCGCACAGCCTCTCCTCCCTGGCCAGGGCACTGCACGCCTCCTTGGACGGACGCAGGCGTCGGTGGCAGCGAGCATCGCTAGAGTTGGCAGCTTCTGCGGTGGCTACGCCACCCGTGGCGGCAAACAGAAGTGAGCGCCAGCTCGCAACGCCGTTTGGCGCCGCCCAATGCTCCCCTCCTCTGCGTGGCCTCATGCACGCTAGCGCACCCCGCCGCACCGTCGCCGTGGCCCGGCAAGCACAGGGCATGCTCTGTGCCGCCAACGGGCCCGTGCCGCCCCATTCCGTCAAAACCCACTCAAGCTCCTAATCCAAGTTCGTTTAGCGTCAGAATGGGACCAGTGGACCTCCACGAGGACGCCCAACTCCCTAATCTCCCCCGACCAAGCTCTGCGCCGCTGTAACCTTCGCCGGACTTATCCCGTTCACGTCAACCACCTTGGGACGGCTATAAATAACGCACCCGAGCTCGCTCTCGACCCTGCACATCTCCACCACCTCACCAGACCCCGCCCAGCCACTGGAAGAGCCTCGAGGGGCCCTTCTTCCTCAACTCCGGCCACCTCCATCCGCTTCGGGCTCCGGTTGCGTTCTCTCTGGTGAGAGCTCCTCCACCGCCCTAAACTTGCACGTAGCCTCATGACACCTCCAGGAGTCTAATCCCCACTTATATTTGACCTCCGCAGCACTTCCCAGCGAGATCCAACACTACCCGAACTACCATCCGCCGGAGCAAGGGCCGCTGTCGACGTGGTGCTCGCCGGCGACCACCACCACCACCCACCGACGCGGAAGGACGCACTGAACATAGAGGTACCACCCGATCCCCCTGCCTCGCCGTGGATCGCCGCCGGCGATCACCGCAGCTCTCGGGGCCGACGGGCTCGCCTCCCCGCTTGAAATTTCAAACCGACGGTGGGACCCGCTGTCACCCTCTCTCGTTTTTTAAACGAACTGCTCGAAACGCCTTCAGTGTAATACGCCTTTGCGCAGTTGACGGTTTTAGTCAAGCATTTTCTGTTTTTATAAGTTGACCCCTGGAAACTTTCTGTTTCATTACAGACAAGTCCCTGGATTAAAACACTTATAACTTTTAAACAGAAAAGTATTTTTGATTGATTCCTTTTCTGTCCTCTTTAAAATTTTGTCTAGTTTTTTACCAGATTTATATGAAAAATATTATGAATACTTTTTGTGCACCTCACGGTATTTACGTTAGCGCGTATGTTTCTTTATACCGTAGATACCGAAGGAGGTGACGGAACCGCGAATTTCACCGAGCTAGGCTCCGACTACTCTGAACCAGGCGAGCATGTTTGAACTTTTGATATGATGAGTGTCTTGACATGTTTGCATTAAGTAGTTTCATGGCATGTTTATGAATATATATAAATGAATGTCATATCACATGCAAAGTTGAGGCAAGTAAGTTTCAAAAATCCATAAGTTGTTGGATATGAGTTGCATGGCCATGTGTTGGCATGAGAATGGGTAAGATGGCAGTGTTGTAGCATGCCAGTCTTATGCCAGACTATTTGACTTCAGTGTCAACATGAATTGGTCCAGTTCCCATCCATTTCCCTTCCCGTACTACCACATGTTTTCCGCAAGGGATATGGATTAGTAAGTTGCAAACCCCTTTCCTGGTACACACCAAATTGAGAGGCCGTGATGATGGTTCCATGGCCCTGGATTAAAGCCAGTCATCCGGTCAGGGGGCATGGGTGTTTTCGGTTGGGACCGAGAGGGGGCACCCTTAGAGCGCCAGATATAAATTTGATCCCATGCTATTCGAGATTGTGATCTCCCGCCTCGTAGTTTTTCTTGAACGCTGTCTAGGGTGATTCCTGGAAACGTGAGGTGGGATGGTGTGTATCGTTAGCTGTGTTTCTTCCGAAATACCGTAAACGGAACTAGTCCTTCGTGACTACGGAAATCCGTTGGCTGTGGGCTTTTTTAGTAAAACTCTGCAGAGTCAAAATTCCTTTGCATCATCTTATCCATGTCCAAGTTCTGTGTTTATCTTATCCTGACAAGTGTCAGTTTTGGTGACAAAAAAACTCCGGTGAGCCACATGAGTGTTAAGTCCGGTAAATGATTATTTTGTAGATGGACTAACCCATTTATTATCATGAGTTGCATATTTTTCCTGTGAGCATTTTTCTTGAAAGATAACAAACACGAATATTGAATTTAAGCCCTTTCTGTGATGTCGCTCAGACGTCCGATTGTGGCATACTTGTTATTTATTTTCAGTATAAGCCCTTTCTGCGATGTCGCTCAGACGTACGACTGCGGCATTGTTATTACTTACTTTCAGTATAAGCCATTTCTGCGATGTCTCTCAGACGTCCGACTGCGGCATTGTTATTACTTACTTTCAATATAAGCCCTTTCTGCGATGTCGCTCAGACGTCCGACTGTGGCATTGTTGTTATTTACTTTCAATATAAGCCCTTTCTGCGATGTCGCCCCGACGTCCGACTGTGGCACACATGTCTTTTATTTGCAGTTTAAGCCCTTTACGTGGTGTCGCTTAGACGCCCGACTGTGGCATGATTTTATTTATTTGTTCACCCTTCGAGGGTCGCTTCAGACACCCGATCGGTTTTTTTTGGTTATTTTGTTGGGTTTTCAGGCGGACTACCACCGACTCCCTATTTATTTACCTTGTCTACTAAATTGAATGTGCATTGATAGAATTACTCATGTCGCATTCATGCATGCATTTGTTATATCTTATGTCCGAACTGTCTTGCGAGTACTTTCAAAGTACTCACCTGGCTTGTTGATTTGGCCAGATGCTGACGAAGGCGATCTCATGGATGAAGAGTTCGATAGCGAGTCCGATGCCTAGAGGAGTCCTGCCAGTCTCGTGCGACCCTGGATTTGGTCATCAGATATATCCGCTCCGCTACCTGAATAAATTCATCGAGCCTCACCTCGACGCTCGATGAGCCGCCAGTTTAGGAGTCATGCTACCCACTCTCCACTGTGTTATTCCACCACAACTCTTATCTCAAGTCAGTAGTATGCCACCACACCATCGTGTCATATCCGCATTTATGTATAATTATTGGCGTGTTTGTAATAATTGTTGAGCATCCCAGCTCGACCCTGTAACATATTTCAATGCTACTGGCTTATTGTATCAAGATTTTGTCTGCCAGTCTGGAGGATTTTCCCCTCATACTGGACTAAATAGATTGGTTTCTCAATAAGCATTTTATTGAAAAACCGGTCGTGACACGGGAGGCGGATCTGTCCCAAGGATCCGGTGAAAAGAAATGAAAAAAAACAACTCCTGACATACTCCGAATGGGTAAGAAAGAATATCTGACAAACGGAATAATTCGAGAGGATAGCATGAAGCTAGAACCACGAATCTTCGAGAGAACGGACGAGATTTAAAGAAACTCTTCCTCGATCTTCAAAGTTGAGAATGACGACGAGAAACACCATCAAAATTGTTGAGGCACTCCGGAAGAATGAAAAGCGAAGAGGTTGAGTCAACAATGAAATGATTTGAAATTGATCTTGGAAAGGCATCTGACTGATGAAATTCATTCTTACGTCAGACTCCGAAAAGAATTGAGAATAACTCCGGGGGAATTAGAAGAGTCGTAAGATCCTCGAAAAGACCTGTGGGTTAGGGCCCATCGAATAGATAACACCGCCGGAAAGGGATGATGAATGATAGATGATGCAACCGAACAATTGAAATATTTGAATGAGATGACAACCTCAATTAATTGGAACATGATTTAATCTCCTGAGATGTCTTGAACACTCCGGAAGGATAAATTGGCGAGAGACGAACGAGCAAGGAGAACACTTCGAGGAAAAGAATATTATCACTACCGAAAAAATGGAATTGAATCCACCGGAGAGATAAAGAGATGAAGAATGTCCACCGAGATGAGAATTCACCGGTTGAAATAATTGAGGGAAGACTCAAGAGGCTCCACACGAATGGAATTGATGGTCGGAAGAAACTCAAACTCCGGGAATAATAGGGTGGGAGGGCGGGAAAACAAAGACAACTTGGAAGGGGAAACCGACGAATATCTTGGAGAGAGAACACCGGTTGAAATCATTGAGGAAAGAAAGCAAAGACTTCGCACGAGTAGGATGGATACTTGATTACGGACTCCGGTTCCGAGAAGAAGAAGGGAGGGTGGGTGGGAAAATAAGACAACTGAGGATTGAACTCAAAGATGAAGAGGCTCGAGTCGACTTGACGAGAAATGCACCGGATCAAAAGAGCTGAGAACCAACGATCGAAACCCAACTGCGTGATCCTAAAGAAAAATTTGAAGGGGAAGAGAAGTAATTCAAAACACCTGCGTCAAGATTCCTCACCAGAGCGACGAAGGGCTGAGGAGTAAAAAGAATTCTACTCTCGATATAACTAGACTCAAAATAGTTTTCTTCTAGACTCAACAACGCCAAACTACACGATCAATCAAGGGGGCCTTAGGGTCGGTCGAGTCTCCGATACTAACTTGAACACGCCAATATGCGACCCTATCCAAAAGGAACTCAAGGTCCCACCAAGGATAGACCCGATATTGAAACGCTTTTGCAAGGTGGATATCATTACATCAACATTACATAATAGATAGGATACATACATAAGGCAAAAATGCCACAAGAATACATCAACATCATATACAAGATCAACATCCGACTACGGATGAAACATAAACAAGCTCAAACGACATCCACCCTGCTAGCCCAGGCTGCCGACCGAACCTATCCCCGATCAAGAAGAAGCGTAAGAAGAACTCCAATACAAGCAAACATCGCTCTCGCGCCATGATCATCGCACAACCTGTACCTGCAATGGTGGTGTAGTAATCAGGAGCCACGAGGACTCAAAGAATCCTGCTACCATGGGTATCAAGACTAGCAAAGCCAAATGGGAAAGGAAGGATAAAGTGGTGAGGTTGCAGCAGCGGCTAAGCATATATGGTGGCTAACATACGCAAATGAGAGCGAGAAGAGAAACAAAGGAACGGTAGTCATCTAGTAATGATCAAGAAGTGATCCTGAACTCCTACTTACGTCAGACATAACCCAGAAACCGTGTTCTCCTCTCGATCAACCCCGAAAAGAGACACTCACGGTTACGCACACGGTTGGTGTATTTTAGAAGAGTTTGCTTCGAGTTTACTACAACCGGATATTAACAAATTCCCATCTGCCACATAACCGCGGGCACGGCTTTCGAAAGTTTATACCTGCAGGGTGTCCCAACTTAGCCCATGATAAGCTCTCGCGATCAACGAAGGATATTCTTCTCCCGGAAGACCCGATCAGTCTCGAATCCCGCCACAAGACATTTCGACAGCAATAAAACAAGACCAGCAAAGCCGCCTGGATGTGCCGACAAATCCTGGTAGGAGCTGCACATATCTCGGTCTCGTGGCACACCGGATTGTCCAAACTTCCGTAGGCGAACCCAGAGTTGCCCTGGTACACCGGCGGTCGATTTGGACCAGCACTCACGACGAGCGCTGGCCCGGGGTAATAAGATGACCCTTGGGCCCTAAACCCAAGGGAAAAAGGGCTAGGTGAGGCAAATGGTAAAACCAATGTTGGGCCTTGCTGGAGGAGTCTTATTCAAGCGAACTGTCAAGGGGTCCCACAAATCACACGACCGCGTTAGGGACGCAAAATCCGGGAACATAATACCGATATGACGGAAACTAGGGCGGCAAGAGGAACAAAACACTGCATAAGGCCGAGCCTTCCACCCTTTACCAAGTATATAGATGCATTAATTAAACAAGATATATTGTGATATCCCAACAAGTAAACATGTTCCAACAAGGAACAACATCTCCATGTTCCAACGAGGAACAAACTTCAACTTCACCTGCAACTAACAACGCTATAAGAGGGGCTGAGCAAAGCGGTAACATAGCCAAACAACGGTTTGCTAGGAAGGGTGCAAAAGGTTAGAGGCCGACATGGCAATTTGGGATGGCTTGATAAACAGTAATAGGTAGCGCAAGATAGCGATAGAACGAAGCAACTAGCATAGCAATGATAGTAATGAGATCCAAGGTGACGGTCATCTTGCCTGAAATCCCGCAAGGAAGAAGAACGAGTCCATGAAGAAGACGAACGGATGAAGCCGAACCAAGCGTAGACGAACGAATCCTCACGATCGCAACGAAACGGGAACTAACAAGAAGCAGCACACAAGATAGTAAACACACCACACATGAACAAGACATGATGCACAACAAGCATGATGCATGACAAAGCTACATGAAGCTACTCATGGCAAGAGATGATGCAAACAAGAGCAACACATCAAGGCAAGTTTAAATGAGGCCGGGAACAACATAGAACAATTCCGGTAAGTCCTCATATGCAAAATTTCGAAATTGGTCCAGATCTGAATAAACCTTATGTTCAAGTTGTTAAATAGCAAGTTAAGATGCACCATTATGATCTACACGAAATTCTAGTCAAGTTACATATAAAGTTCATTTAATTCGGAGCTACGGTCTAGAAGATATGAGCAAAACAAGTTAAACATGGCATTGATGCAAAAGGTATACAAACATCTAGCAAACGCCTCAAAACAAGGATGCAACATGATAATATGAACTACATGTAAAAACACGCAAGTTTCATATAAAGCACACTCAAAACGGAGCAACGGTTCAACACATACACTCTATACAAGTCATGACAACAATATGTCCAAAACAGCAAGTAGGCATATTGCAAGCATCAAAACAACAAGCTACAGCAACTTAACATGAAAACAAAAGGCATGGGCATGATGTACAGGTAAAACATGACAAAACATGAACACTGAGCTATCTCCAGAAATCACTAGAACATGCTCAAACACACATGGCAAGATTGCAAATAATAACAGCTTGCATTTTAGCGTAAATAACATCAAAGTTGCAATGTTTAGAGCTATCGAACAACATGCTACAGGAACTTATCATGGCAAACAAAGGCATGGCATGAATCTACTAGTTGCATGGAACAAAAGTCCTTTACTGACCATGAGCCAAAAAGGATCAGAAAATATGATGGCACCCATGTAAACATGACAAGTTATATTACAGATTCATACATGGCAGGAACAACAATAAGTAGGCATGTTGGTGAGCTTGAACCACTCACCACAGAGCAATACATGATAAACTAAGCATACATACATCAAGAAGACATGTCATAGAAGCTATACATGGCAAGAACAACATCATAGGGTGCATGGATCAACTACAACAACCTTGGCAAAATTGAATAACATGTAAACAATCTGCCAGGAAACATTTTATAGCAAAAGTAGAGCTCGATTGACTCAAGCTATGGCACTCCATAATTGCAAAAAGGGCATGGATGGATAGAGAATAACCATATGTTCAAAACATCCTTATGAAGTATCTCAAAATAAGCATGGATCTCTCAGTAGCATCAAGTTTACATGGCATAAAAATATCAGCAGAACAGGGCTGAAATCAGCAACATCATGAAGCCTAGTTTGCATGCTTGTGCTAGTCACCACAGAGATCACAAAAACACATGGCATACACCCCTGTAAAGATGGCATGGCATATTACAGAACACATGTAGGACTCAAGTTCATAGGATGCACACATCAATCATGGCAAAAATGACAAAAGCGCATGTTCTGTTAAGAAAAAGAAACTAACATCAAATAGCCCTCTTCTAACAGTATTTCGGGCATCAAAATGAGCTCAAATGCAAATGATGCAATGAGATGAAATGATGTACTCTTCGATACGAACAATTTGACATATTACACGCGCAAAACGGAGCTACGGATGCAGAGTTATGGCATGATGAAAATGCATGAAAAATTACAGAATCTGGGGACTTAAGAGGATTTCGGGGATAACCTCGGGTCTGCACGGTTTTCAAAGCGAGGCGGATCTCGCCGGAGATCTCACCGGAATTGAGGGGGAAGGCGGCCGGTGGCTCGGAGTCGCCGGATCCGGTCCGGCCCTGCCGGATCCGCGACGTGGGCGGCGGGTGACGGCGCGCGCTGGCGGGCGAGGGGCGCCGGCGAGGAGGCGCGAGGGCGGCCTGCTTGGCCTCGGCGCGAGGCGACGGGTCGGCGAGGCGCTGCTGCCGGGACGGCGGGGCCGAGGGCGGCGGCGCCCGCCGCGCTGGGAGGCGACGGCAGCCAAGGGGCGGCGGCGGAAGGCGGCGGCCGGAAGGAGGCGCGCCGGGCGATCGGGAGGCGGCGGCGGCGGCGCGGGCGGCGCGCCACGGGCGAGGTGTCCCGGCGACGGGCCAGCGGCGGGCACGCGGGTCGCAAGGGCCCGCGATGGGCTCCAGCAGGGCACCAGGCGGGGGCGGCGCAAGAGGCCACGGGCGCGACGCCATTGGCTGCGGGCGGCGCGATTTTGTCCCAGAGGAAACGGACATGTTCGGCGACGAGGTAGGTGGAGGCTAGGGTTTGGACCCGGATTTTGGAGGGAAGGCTTATTTATAGATAGAGGAGCTAGGAGAGTCCAAATGGGGTGCGGTTTTCGCCACGCGATCGTGATCGAACGTCCGAGAGCATGGAGGGAGTTTGGTGGGTTTTGGGCCACTTTGAAGGGGTGTTGGGCTGCACACAAAGAGGCCTTTATGTTACCCTGTTAACCGTCGAGTACCAAACGACCTCCAAATGGCACGAACTTGACAGCGGTTCATCGGTGCTATACCAAGGCCGCTATAAACCTCGTCCATTCCGAGAACGTTTAACACCCGCCACGAAAAGAGGTAAAGGGGGGCGCCGGGAGACATAGGAGTGCCGGATTGCAAAACGGACAACGGGGAAAATGCTCGGATGCATGAGACGAACACGTATGCAAAATGAAATGCACATGACAACATGATATGAAAAGCAGATGATGACATGGCAAAATGCAACACGCAAGCAAATGACATGGCAAAGACGATTTAATAATCGCGTACACACGGCGCGATCGAATCCGGGGCATTACAACACTCCTCCACTCACAAGAGATCTCGTCCCGAGATCTTAGGACCGAGACGGGAGGGAAAAAGGGATGAGGTGAAATAAGAAATGCAAGAGAGAAGAGGCAAAGAATCGAAAGCACTCGAGAAGAAGAGACGAACTTCGAGAATGACGAGAGTCGAAGGCTCACGGAATTAGATAGACTATGAAACTACTCGCTCTAACCGGAGTGGTTAGGATGAGAAAAGAAATGGATAAGACTGGAAGGATTTAGGCAGCACACCGGTTAAAACATGGAGGAATAGAACTGAGTTTGACAAAATGGAATGATAGTTGACGAGAGGAACAACACAATGCCTCCGGAAGAATTGGAAAAATTGAATGAAAAGAACTTAGAAGGAAGGATTGACTGGAGTTGTTGAGAAAATCAACAACGAAAGAATAAGATTGTTGTGGACTTATGGAAAACATCTCGAAATTAATGAGGTGATAACCGACCACAAACGGAAATGATTGGATAGCTGAGAAGAACGAAGAAATGCAAAACACCACTTCAAAAGAATATGGAGAATTAATTACACTTCAAGATGCGAGAAGAAAAGATACTTGAACTCCGCCAACAAGAATCTTGATGAACACTTGAAAAGTGAATTAAAGCATGAAGAACCACCATGAAGAACTCCGGTAACAAAAGGATTATGAGATATGATGAAGGATGAAAGAATAAGATGAGCCTTGCGATGATTTAGATGGAGGTTCCGACGAGATGGCCAAGGAAACTTTGAACTCCGGAAAAGAAAAGATGAAAGCACCTGGAACTAGAATTTATTCCTCAAGAGCAAACTCCGAAGAAAAAGATTAATCACTTTGATGAAATAAGAATAAGATTTATTGTATACTTATCCTTCATCAAATTAAATGATGACAAGCAATGGATTTTGCATACTACTTATTCTTCTTGAAAAGGATTGAGAAGTGACATATCGCAAACTTGAGAAGGTCTTCATGAATCACCGGTAGGTTGAAAAGAACGAATGGATTAATATGATAAACAAGGAAAATAATCTTGAACGAACCACCGTAAGAATTTGGAAATGACTGATGAAAGAGGATGAACCACCGGGCAGAATTAGAAGAACAAATATGATTGAGGGGATTAAAATGCAAGAGAACGAAGAGATCGCGAACTGATTAAGAACACTTGAGCGAAGCACCGGGATAAATAGAGAACGATAACTGGAATGATGGCCTCCGGTGAAAAGAAATGAAAAAAAAACAACTCCTGACATACTCCGAATGGGTAAGAAAGAATATCTGACAAACGGAATAATTCGAGAGGTAGCATGAAGCTAGAACCACGAATCTTCGAGAGAACGGACGAGATTTAAAGAGACTCTTCCTCGATCTTCAAAGTTGAGAATGACGACGAGAAACACCATCAAAATTGTTGAGGCACTCCGGAAGAATGAAAAGCGAAGAGGTTGAGTCAACAATGAAATGATTTGAAATTGATCTTGGAAAGGCATCTGACTGATGAAATTCATTCTTACGTCAGACTCCGAAAAGAATTGAGAATAACTCCGGGGGAATTAGAAGAGTCAGGTAAGATCCTGGGAAAAGACCTGTGGGTTAGGGCCCACTGAATAGATAACACCGTCGGAAAGGGATGATGAACAGATAGATGATGCACCGGAACAATTGAAATATTTGAATGAGATGACAACCTCGAATTAATTGGAACACAGACGAATCTCCTGAGATGTCTTGAACACTCCGGAAGGATAAATTGGCGAGAGACGAACGAGGAAGGAGAACACTTCGAGGAAAAGAATATTATCACTACCGAAAAAAATGGAATTGAATCCACCGGAGAGATAAAGAGATGAAGAATGTCCACCGAGACGAGAATTCACCGGTTGAAATAATTGAGGGAAGACTCAAGAGGCTCCACACGAATGGAATTGATGGTCGGAAGAAACTCGAACTACGGGAATAATAGGGTGGGAGGGCGGGAAAACAAAGACAACTTGGAAGGGGAAACCGACGAATATCTTGGAGAGAGAACACCGGTTGAAATCATTGAGGAAAGAAAGCAAAGACTTCGCACGAGTAGGATGGATACTCGATTACGGACTCCGGTTCCGAGAAGAAGAAGGGAGGGCGGGTGGGAAAATAAGACAACTGAGGATTGAACTCAAAGATGAAGAGGCTCGAGTCGACTTGACGAGAAATGCACCGGATCAAAAGAGCTGAGAACCAACGATCGAAACCCAACTGCGTGATCCTAAAGAAAAATTTGAAGGGGAAGAGAAGTAATTCAAAACACCTGCGTCAAGATTCCTCACCAGAGCGACGAAGGGCTGAGGAGTAAAAAGAATTCCTACTCTCCGATATAACTAGACTCCGAAAATAGTTTTCTTCTAGACACAACAACGGCCAAACTACACGATCAATCAAGGGGGCTCCTAGGGTCGGTCGAGGTTCGATACCAACTTGAACACGCCTAATATGCGACCCTATCCAAAAGGAACTCAAGGTCCCACCAAGGATAGACCCGATATTGAAACGCTTTTGCAAGGTGGATATCATTACATCAACATTACATAATAGATAGGATACATACATAAGGCAAAAATGCCACAAGAATACATCAACATCATATACAAGATCAACATCCGACTACGGATGAAACATAAACAGAAGCTCAAACGACATCCACCTCGCTAGCCCAGGCTGCCGACCGAACCTATCCCCGATCAAAGAAGAAGCGTAAGAAGAACTCCAATACAAGCAAACATCGCTCTCGCGTCATGATCATCGCACAACCTGTACCTGCAACTGGTGGTGTAGTAATCTGTGAGCCATGAGGACTCAGCAATCCCATTACCATGGGTATCAAGACTAGCAAAGCCAAATGGGAAAGGAAGGATAAAGTGGTGAGGTTGCAGCAACGGCTAAGCATATATGGTGGCTAACATACGCAAATGAGAGCGAGAAGAGAAACAAAGGAACGGTCGTCATCTAGTAATGATCAAGAAGTGATCCTGAACTCCTACTTACGTCAGACATAACCCAGAAACCGTGTTCTCCTCTCGATCAACCCCGGAAAGAGACACTCACGGTTACGCACACGGTTGGTGTATTTTAGAAGAGTTTGCTTCGAGTTTACTACAACCGGATATTAACAAATTCCCATCTGCCACATAACCGCGGCACGGCTTTGAAAGTTTATACCTGCAGGGTGTCCTAACTTAGCCCATGATAAGCTCTCGCGATCAACGAAGGATATTCCTTCTCCCGGAAGACCCGATCAGTCTCGAATCCCGCTACAAGACATTTCGACAGAATAAAACAAGACCAGCAAAGCCGCCGGATGTGCCGACAAATCGATAGGAGCTGCACATATCTCGGTCTCGTGGCACACCGGATTGTCCAAACTTCCGTAGGCGAACCCAGAGTTGCCCCTGGTGGCCACCGGCGGCTGACGGTTTGGACCAGCACTCACGACGAGCACTGGCCCGGAGGGGTAAAATAAGATGACCCTTGGGCTCCGGAAACCGAAGGGAAAAAGGGCTAGGTGAGGCAAATGGTAAAACCAATGTTGGGCCTTGCTGGAGGAGTCTTATTCAAAGCGAACTGTCAAGGGGGTCCCATAAATCACCCGACGGCTTTAGGGACGCAAAATCCGGGAACATAATCCCGATATGACGGAAACTAGGGCGGCAAGAGTGGAACAAAACACCAGGCATAATGTAACGCCCTCGATGCGGCTATATCTCCCACGTGTCGAAGCACGACTTAGAGGCATAACCGCATTGAAAGCAATGTCGCAAGTAAGGTAATCTTCACACAACCCATGTAATACACAAGGGAAAGAGATACATAGTTGGCTTACAATCGCCACTTCACACAATACATGAGTAAAGCATTACATCATACAGATACAATCAAGGTCCGACTACGGAACCAAAATAAAAGAAGACTACCCCAAATGCTACACAGATCCCCGATCGTCCCGACTGGGCTCCACTACTGATCAACTGAAACAAAACAACACAATGAACAAGATCTTCATCGAGCTCCTCCTTGAGCTCGGATGCGCCACCTGCACGGTTTCATCGGCACCTGCAAACTGGTTTTGGAAGTATCTGTGAGTCACGGGGACTCAGCAATCTCACACCCGCGAGATAGAGACCATTTAAGCTTAAAGGTAGGACGGGGTAGTGAGGTGGAGCTGCAGCAAGCGACTAGCATATATGGTGGCTACATTCGCAAAAGAGAGCGAGAAGAGAAGGCAAAAGCACGGTCGAACAACTATGATCAAGAAGTGATCCTAGAACAACCTACGTCAAACATAACGCCAACACCGTGTTCACTTCCCGGACTCCGCCGAGAAGAGACCATCACGTTACACACGCGTTGATGTATTTTAATTAAGATCAACTTCGGTTTTCTACAACCGACATTAACAAATTCCCATCTGCCTCATAACCGCGGGCACGGCTTTCAAAGATAATACTCAGGGTGTCCCAACTTAGCCCATTATAAGCTCTCACGGTCAACGAAGGATATTCCTTCTACCGAAGACCCGATCAGTCTCGAATCCCGGACTACAAGACATTTCGACAAAGAATAAAACAAGACCAGCAAGACCACCCGCTGTGCCGACAAATCCCGATAGGAGCTGCACATATCTCGCTCTCGTGGCACACCGGATAAGCTAAGCGCATGTACCGACGTAATCCAAGTTGCCAAGGAATGGTCCCAAGACGGTGCTCTAGTTTGGACCAACACTCAAGGAGCACCGCCCGGGGGTAAAATAAAGATGACCCTTGAGTCTGCAGAACCCAAGGGAAAAAGGCTTAGGTGGCAAATGGTAAAACCAATGTTGGGCCTTGCCGGAGGAGTCTTATTCAAAGCGAACTGTCAAGGGGTCCCATAAATCACCCAACCATGTAAGGAACGCAAAATCCGGGAACATAACACCGTATGACGGAAACTAGGGCGGCAAGAGTGGAACAAAACACTGCATAAGGCCGAGCCTTCCACCCTTTACCAAGTATATAGATGCATTAATTAAATAAGATATATTGTGATATCCCAACAAGTAAACATGTTCCAACAAGGAACAACATCTCCATGTTCCAACAAGGAACAAACTTCATCTTCACCTGCAACTATCAACGCTATAAGAGGGGCTGAGCAAAGCGGTAACATAGCCAAACAACGGTTTGCTAGGAAAGGATGGTTAGGGGCTTGACATGGCAATGTGGGTGGCATGATATAGCAAGTGGTAGGCATCGAGCATAGGCATAGCAAAAGAGCGAGCAACTAGCAAGCAAAGATAGAAGTGATTTCGAGGGTATGGTCATCTTGCCTGAAATCCCGCAAGGAAGAAGAACGAGTCCATGAAGAAGACAAAAGGATGAAGTCGAACGAATCCTCACAACTCCGGAACGAAACCGAAGCTAACGAGAGAAGCAACCCGGAAAGAAGCAAACAACATAGTAAACAACCATCACATAAACATGGCATGATGCACAAGCGAGTATGATGCATGTCCGGTTTAATGAGGCTTGGCATGGCAATATGCACAAACAACACTACAAGTTAAGTGGAGCTCAATATGCAACGGGTTGCATATTGACAAAACACCATATCAATTATTTAGTTTGATCTCGTTTAAGCTACCAAACAATATTAAATGTTGTTAAACATGGCAAGAGGTGAAGCATGATGAAACTACCTATCTAGGCAAGTTTAAATGAGGCCGGAAACAACAACAACAATTCCGGAAAAATCCTCATATGCATATTTCGAATTTGCTACTGTTCTGCCCTAAACACAATTTTAATGTTGTTAAACATGCAAAGTAATGCTACCATGTTAATCTATGCATTTTCCACCCCATTTACATATATAATTTATTTAAAATGGAGCTACGGTTATTTAGTTATGAATTAAAGCATTTTAACATGGCATACTAGCAAATTTAAATAAACAGCAAGTTAAACATTTTAAACATGGATGAAAATGGCATATTATTAATCTACACAATTTTCTGAGCATTTTACATATAAAGTTTGTTTAAACCGATGCACGGTTAATTAATTATTGATGCATGAACATGGAGGGTTTTTCGCAAAACAGTAATTTCTTCGGATAATTAGTAAATTGCTCGCTAAAAAAAAAAAGTGACTCGGGCCGAATCTGCAGGCTGGCCCAACAGGAGGAAAACACAGAGGGCGCTGGGCGCCACCCATGGGCTGAGGCCTGCTTTGGTGGAGAGGGAGGCCGGCAGGGGTCACTGGCTGGGCCTCGAGGAGGCCGCAAGGCTGGACCGGGCGCTGGGGCCCACGCGCAGGGACGCGGCAGCCCACGAAGCGGGCGCGCTCCCCGCCTCCCGAAAGGGACGAGGACAAGGCGGCGGCGGCCGGGCGGTCAACGGCGATGGGGAGGCGCGGGAGGCCGGGACGGTGCCGCAGTGGCCGGATCCGGCGAGGTCGTGGCAGTGACTCGCTCTCGGCGCCGGTGAGGCCAGCCGGCGACGGGCGGAACTCAAGGCGGCGGGACCTGCGGGAAGGAGAGAAAGGAGCTGTGAGGGAGGAGAGGAGGAAGAAAAGAGGAGAAGGAGGCGGGCGGCGCGGTCTCGGCTGGCCGCTGAGGTCACCGGCGGCGGTGGCGCGCGGCCTCCGGCGAGGACGAGCATGGCGGGACGGCGAGGAGCTTCCGACGAGGCCGGATCGAGCGCGGGATCGAGCTAGCGGCTCGGGACGAAGGGCAGCGGCGGCGGGCGCGGTCGGGCCTGGCGCGGGCCCGAGATGGGCCTAGCCGGGCCGCGGTGAAGTGGGGCGCGGGGGAGGACAGGTGGCGGCGCGGGAGAGGCCGCGGGGTGCTGGGAGGCGACGTGTCGCGCCCGGATTGGTCCGGGACGCGGCGGCGGCGGGGACAAGTGGCGGAGGTGGAGTGGGGCGGCGCTGAATCCGAGGAGGGGGGTGGAGGCTGCGGCAGGAGGTAGGTGGAGGGCTAGATTTAGGCTAGGGATGTCCAAAAATGGACTAGGGGGTTTATTTATAGCAAAAGCAGCTAGGGTTTGGGGGGTTTCAGGGTTTTCAACCTCGGATCTCGATCCGCGGTCCGGAGCGGAGGGGGTTTTAGGTGGGCTGCAGGTGGGCTGAGACGAATGCCTCGAGCTGAGAAGAGAGAGAAACAAAGCGACCCGGTGGCAGCTTCCGGATACCGAAAACGTCTGACGCTAGGCCGACTATATCGCGGTTATAAATATAACGGTTGGGCAGTCAAACGAACTCCGAATGCGACGAAACTTGGCAGGCGGCCTGTCTACACTATAATAAGGCCGCATGACAAGTTGCAACCCATTCCGAGAACATTTTATGCCACTTATAAAATAATATTTCGGAGGTGCCGCGGGCGCGTGCGAGTGTGGTCGGGCTCAGAACGGACAACGGAGAGAACCGGCGGAACCAGAACGGATGCAAGTTTTATGAAAACAATGCCGATGCAATGCACATGATGCCAAGAGATGAGATGCATAAGAAGAATAAAATGCAAAACAACAGACAAAACCCAACCACGAAGGAAATATCAAATCGCATCTCCGGAAAAGGCAAGAGTTGGAGTTACGAATATGGAAAGTTGTATCCGGGGCGTTACATTACTCCACCACTACGAGAGGATCTCGTCCCGAGATCTAGGATGGCAATGGAGGGAAAAGGAAGAGGAAGAGAAGAGGTAAAACTAAGTTGCTTCTTTGACCAATGAGTGAAACCACGAACCTTGAGAGGTTGAGAAATATGAAGGAAACAAAACAACGAAGATTGCAAACAATCTGTTAGAAAAGAGGAACAAGGAACATTACGGGAACTTGAAGGTTGCAAAGACATGAATCAAGAGTTTAAGGGATAAGATAGAATTCGAAACCACTCCGGTTAAAACAAGATAGAGAAGCAATAAGAATGATATAATTTGGGCAGCACTCCGACTGAAAATGGAAGGAATTGAATATGAACTGGTCAAAATGAAAGCACTGGATGAGACTCCGTTTAAAGAGGAACGATAGACACAACACTCCGTTAAATCGATAAGCAAGGAAAAGGACATGGTCTTGACAAAACAAGATGATGGGTCGAAGAGAGCAACATCACAATGCCTCCGGAAGAAATGAAAGAATGGAATGAATAGAACGAAGAATGAAACCAACATCTCCCACCATAAATGAATTTGAAAGAGCATCCTTACGAAGTAGGATTGAACGGAGTTGTTTGAAAAACAACAACGGTAAGAATAAGCTTGTAGTGGGCTTATGAAAACATCTCAAAATTATGAGGTGAGTTTCTGCCACCAACGGAAACACATGATTGGATTTATAACAACAAGGAGACAAGAAACTTATTTCACCGGGAGGACAAATGAAGAACTTGGGTCATTTATAAACACCATAAATAGCAACAATCCTTAGGGAAGGCTTTAGGTGAAATATAACCCAAGATAACTCCAATGAAGAGATTGATGGATTTAAATATCTCATTCTTGACAACAAGTGAATCATGAAACATGAATGAAACTGTCAAAATGACATAACACCACCTCAAAAGATATTGTAGAAAGAATTGCACTTCGGAATGCAAGATGAAGAATACTTGAACTCCTCAAAACAAAACATGTGTTGGAACACCATGTTTATTTTAGAGTAAAGCTTGACGGATCTTAACTTCGAGAAAAATCTTGATGAACAATTGAAGAATGAAAAGAATCCTTGACGAACCATCATGTAGAGCCTCCATGAAGAACTCCGGTAATAAAAGGATGATAGAAAGAAAGAGAAGTTGAAAACACAAGGTGAAGCCTTGCAGTGATAAGATGAAGCTTTAAAATGATATAACTGAGAAAACTTGGAACTCCGGAAAGAAAGATGAACAAATGAAATCAAGAATTTTGATGAACCTCCGGAATAAGGAATTGAACTTACTCGATGAAACAAGAATAAGAATTACATTATGCTGATCCTTCAACAATTTAGATTGATGGCAAGCAATGGATTTGGCATACTACTTTATTCTCGCGGAGAGGATTGAAGAGATATATTGCTCAACTTGGGAAGGTCTTGATGGAACCACCGGTGGGATTTGGAAACAACAAATGAATTAATATGATAACGAAAGAAGTGAAATCTTGAACGAACCACCATAAGAATTGAAAATGAACGAAGAAAAAGAACGAATCGCCGTAAGGAATTAGAAATGAACGAAGATACTTGAGAGAATTTAGATACAAGAGGACGGAGAGATCATGAACTGATTAGAGGATATTTCGACGATGCACCGGTGAGATTTGGAAAACAAGAGTTGAACGCTTGAATGAATAATTCTGAGATGATGGGCTCCGGAGAATCAAACTGAAAAGACTCCTGAATTGCTCCGGATGGGTGAAAAGAATTTTCACAATCGGAAACACTTATGAGAGGATGGCATCAAGCTAGAACCATGAATCTCGAAGAGAATGGAGCAAGATTAAAGAGAAACTCTTCTTCGGTCTTCACATGTTGAGAATGACGATGAGAAACACCACCATGAATTGTTGAGATACTCCGTGATGAAAATTAGAAAGGTTGAGCCAACGATGAAAAGAATTTGAAAGATCTTGGAGAAAGACAAGTGACTGATGAAAATTCATTCTTACGTCACGCTTGAAAAGAATTTGAGAATAACTTCGGAAAATTAGAAGAGTCAGGTAAGATCCTGGGAAAAGACCTGTGGGTTAGGGCCCACTCAAAAGAAACACCGTTGAACAATTGTTTGAAATAGATATTGCACCGGTAGAATTAAATGACTTGAATGAGATAATAATCTCTGAATAGCTTGAACGGATCTTGAATGAAAAGACAAGCCTTCTGAGAAATATTCAACACTCGAGAATGAAGGAATATCGAGAAGTGAATGATTAAGAGGTGCACCGGCATGGGATAGCATTTGAACGAGGAAAAGAATATGATCAACACTGAAAGCTTGAGTTAAATCCACCGGAAAAGAATACGAGGATGAACAATGATGAACTTGGAGCTGTTGAGCATCTTCATGAGGGATCACTGGATCAGAACATTGATTGAAAAGAGTGAAGAGACTTCACGCAATAAGATGGATATCCGATTAAGAAATCTGAGTCCTTGAAGAAAACCGGTGGAGGGCGGAAAACAAAACAACTTGGGTCGGATGAAAAGAACACCGCTGAGAAAAGCTTAGAATTGATCTCGCAAATGTTGCAATGATCAGATTTACTTGGAGAGAAGCACACGGTTGGAAAGGATTGAAAAGACGACCTTGATGAACAAGAAGGATTAGCATCCACATAGAAATATGAGAACACCGCTTAGAATAAGGTATGGAATCAACACTTGGCATTGAAGCAACTCGAATACCACAAAAACAAAACAAAAACAAAGGATTGGCTTCAAGAATGAGCCGGAACAAACACATGATAGAGATTTTGCCCAAAGTGTTAGTGGTGGGGCCCACACGGACACGACGATAGCGGACGTCACGAATGACAAACAAGACGCCCCGAATCAGCATAGCCAAGGATTCTTTAAGACGCCTCGCGACCATCAGAATCGACCGTGAATGGGCGGACCACTAGACGTTGAACCCCAATCTCAAATCATACATCTGTCGGAGAGATATCCTGTAAGCTACTAGAATTCCCACCTATAAACTCCCGAAACTTTCTGGTTATGCAATCAGGTGTTGGGGATACAGGGGACACAAAATATATCACCCAAACTAACAATACCTAGATCCAGCTGTATCCATCCTTCAACACATAACCAAGAAACCTTCGGAAATCGTGTACCTCAACCTTCGAAAAGCATCCGTTATACAAGTTATGGCAATACTCTCGAGCTCGCCCCAGTACTGGGTTATCGAGGTTATCTCACCAACAACTGCACAAAAGAGATTTCGATGTCGGCAAAACCCAGGTATTCCAGAACTGCAACGATAAAATTGTGACGACAACACCTCGGAGCTCAACTCCCGGACACCGCCACAACCCCTAAATGTCGAGGCACCAAGAACAATGTTCTCGCCACAAAACCATCGAACGATTCCAAGATACCCGTGATCCTAAAAAAAATTTAGTGAAATTTGAGAAGAGAAAAGTCAAAACTCTACGTCAGATGCCTCACCAGAGCGACGAAGAGACCGAGGAGTAAAAAGAATCCTACTCTCGATATATATAATCCTAAGACTCAAAACATTTTCCGCTCTAGAGTCAACAACGCCAAAGAAACAATCAAGTAGGGGCTCCTAAGTTGGGAAGGCTCGATTACCAACTTGTAACGCCTCGATGCGGCTATATCTCCCACGTGTCAAGCACGACTTAGAGGCATAACCGCATTGAAAGCAATGTCGCAAGTAAGGTAATCTTCACACAACCCATGTAATACACAAGGGAAAGAGATACATAGTTGGCTTACAATCGCCACTTCACACAATACATGAGTAAAGCATTACATCATACAGATACAATCAAGGTCCGACTACGGAACCAAAATAAAAGAAGACTACCCCAAATGCTACACAGATCCCCGATCGTCCCGACTGGGCTCCACTACTGATCAACTTAAACAAAACAACACAATGAACAAGATCTTCATCGAGCTCCTCCTTGAGCTCGGATGCGCCACCTGCACGGTTTCATCGGCACCTGCAAACTGGTTTTGGAAGTATCTGTGAGTCACGGGGACTCAGCAATCTCACACCCACGAGATCAAGACCATTTAAGCTTAAAGGTAGGACGGGGTAGTGAGGTGGAGCTGCAGCAAGCGACTAGCATATATGGTGGCTACATTCGCAAAAGAGAGCGAGAAGAGAAGGCAAAAGCACGGTCGAACAACTATGATCAAGAAGTGATCCTAGAACAACCCACGCCAAACATAACGCCAACACGTGTTCACTTCCGGACTCACCGAGAAGAGACCATCACGGTTACACACGCCGTTGATGTATTTTAATTAAGATCAACTTCGGTTTTCTACAACCGGACATTAACAAATTCCCATCTGCCTCATAACCGCTGGCACGGCTTTCCGAAAGATAATACCCTGCAGGGTGTCCCAACTTAGCCCATTATAAGCTCTCACGGTCAACGAAGGATATTCCTTCTACCGAAGACCCGATCAGTCTCGAATCCCGGACTACAAGACATTTCGACAAAGAATAAAACAAGACCAGCAAGACCACCCGCAGCCGACAAATCCCGATAGGAGCTGCACATATCTCGCTCGTGGCACACCGGATAAGCTAAGCGTCAGTACCGACGTAATCCAAGTTGCCAAGGAATGGTCCCAAGACGGTGCTCTAGTTTGGACCAACACTCGAAGGAGCACCGCCCGGGGGTAAAATAAAGATGACCCTTGAGTCTGCAGAACCCAAGGGAAAAAGGCTTAGGTGGCAAATGGTAAAACCAATGTTGGGCCTTGCCGGAGGAGTCTTATTCAAAGCGAACTGTCAAGGGGTCCCATAAATCACCCAACCGTAAGGAACGCAAAATCCGGGAACATAACACCGGTATGACGGAAACTAGGGCGGCAAGAGTGGAACAAAACACTGCATAAGGCCGAGCCTTCCACCCTTTACCAAGTATATAGATGCATTAATTAAATAAGATATATTGTGATATCCCAACAAGTAAACATGTTCCAACAAGGAACAACATCTCCATGTTCCAACAAGGAACAAACTTCATCTTCACCTGCAACTATCAACGCTATAAGAGGGGCTGAGCAAAGCGGTAACATAGCCAAACAACGGTTTGCTAGGAAAGGATGGTTAGGGGCTTGACATGGCAATGTGGGTGGCATGATATAGCAAGTGGTAGGCATCGTAGCATAGGCATAGCAAAAGAGCGAGCAACTAGCAAGCAAAGATAGAAGTGATTTCGAGGGTATGGTCATCTTGCCTGAAATCCCGCAAGGAAGAAGAACGAGTCCATGAAGAAGACAAAAGGATGAAGTCGAATCGAATCCTCACAACTCCGAACGAAACCGAAGCTAACGAGAGAAGCAACCGGAAAGAAGCAAACAACATAGTAAACAACCATCACATAAACATGGCATGATGCACAAGCAAGTATGATGCATGTCCGTTTAATGAGGCTTGGCATGGCAATATGCACAAACAACACTACAAGTTAGTGGAGCTCAATATGCAACGGGTTGCATATTGACAAAACACCATATCAATTATTTAGTTTGATCTCGTTTAAGCTACCAAACAATATTAAATGTTGTTAAACATGGCAAGAGGTGAAGCATGATGAAACTACCTATCTAGGCAAGTTTAAATGAGGCCGGAAACAACAACAACAATTCCGGAAAAATCCTCATATGCATATTTCGAATTTGCTACTGTTCTGCCCTAAACACAATTTTAATGTTGTTAAACATGAAAAGTAATGCTACCATGTTAATCTATGCATTTTTCCACCCCGTTTACATATATAATTTATTTAAAATGGAGCTACGGTTATTTAGTTATGAATTAAAGCATTTTAACATGGCATACTAGCAAATTTAAATAAACAGCAAGTTAAACATTTTAAACATGGATGAAAATGGCATATTATTAATCTACACAATTTTCTGAGCATTTTACATATAAAGTTTGTTTAAATCCGATGCACGGTTAATTAATTATTGATGCATGAACATGGAGGGTTTTTCTGCAAAACAGTAATTTACTGGATAATTAGTAAATTCGTTCGCGAAAAAAAAACAGTGACTCGGGCCGAATCTGCAGGCTGGCCCAACAGGAGGAAAACACAGGAGGGGCGCTGGGGCGCTCACCCATGGGCTGAGGCCCGTTTGGTGGAGAGGGAGGCCGACAGGGGTCACTGGCCGGGCTCGAGGAGGCCGGCTTGCTGGACCGGGCGCTGGGGCCCACGCGCAGGGGACGCGGCAGCCCACGAAGCGGGCGCTGCCCCGCTCCCGAGCGGGACGAGGACAAGGCGGCGGCGGCCGGCGGTCAACGGCGATGGGGAGGCGCGGGGAGGCCGGGACGGTGCCGCAGGTGGCCGGATCCGGCGGAGGTCGTGGCCGGTGACTCGTTCCTGGCGTCGGTGAGGCCAGCCGGCGACGGGCGGAACTCCAAGGCGGCGGGGACCTGCGGGGAAGGAGAGAAAGGAGCTGTGAGGGAGGAGAGGAGGGAAGAAAAGAGGAGAAGGAGGCGGGCGGCGCGGTCTGGCCTGGCCGTTGAGGTCACCGGCGGCGGTGGCGCGCGGCCTCCGGCGAGGACGAGCATGGCGGGACGGCGAGGAGCTTCCGACGAGGCCGGATCAAGCGCGGGATCGAGCTAGCGGCTCGGGACGAAGGGCAGCGGCGGCGGGCGCGGCTGGCTCGGGCGCGGGCCCAGATGGGTTTAGCTGGCCGCGTGAAGTGGGGCGCGGGGAGGACAGGTGGCGGCGCGGAGAGGCCGCGGGTGCCGGAGGCGACGTGTCGCGCCTGGATTGGTCCGGACGCGCGGCAGCGGGGACAAGTGGCGGAGGTGGAGTGGGCGGCGCTGAATCCGAGGAGGGGGTGGAGGCTGCTAGGAGGTAGGTGGAGGGCTAGATTTAGGCTAGGGATGTCCAAAATGGACTAGGGGTTTATTTATAGCAAAAGCAGCTAGGGTTTGGGGGGTTTCAGGGGTTTTCGAACCCTCAGATCTCGATCTGGCGGTCCGGAGTGGAGGGGGTTTTAGGTGGGCTGCAGGTGGGCTGAGACGAATGCCTTGAGCTGAGAAGAGAGAGAAACAAAGCGACCCGGTGGCAGCTTCCGGATACCGAAAACGCCCGACGCTAGGCCGACTATATCGCGGTTATAAATATAACGGTTAAGCGTCAAACGAACTCCGACGCGATTTAAACTTGGCAGGCGGCCTGTCTACACTATAATAAGGCCGCATGACAAGTTGCAACCCATTCCGAGAACATTTTATGCCACTTATAAAATAATATTTCGAGAAAGTGCATGGCGCGCGCAGTGTGGTCGGGCTCGTAACGGACAACGGAGAGAACCGGTGGAACCGTAAACGGATGCAAGTTTTATGAAAACGATGCCGATGCAATGCACATGATGCCAAGAGATGAGATGCATAAGAAGAATAAAATGCAAAACAACAGACAAAACCCAACCACGAAGGAAATATCAAATCGCATCTCCGGAAAAGGCAAGAGTTGGAGTTACGAATATGGAAAGTTGTATCCGGGGCGTTACACATAAGGCCGAGCCTTCCACCCTTTACCAAGTATATAGATGCATTAATTAAACAAAATATATTGTGATATCCCAACAAGTAAACATGTTCCAACAAGGAACAACATCTCCATGCTCCAACGAGGAAAAAACTTCAACTTCACCTGCAACTAACAACGCTATAAGAGGGGCTGAGCAAAGCGGTAACATAGCCAAACAACGGTTTGCTAGGAAGGGTGCAAAAGGTTAGAGGCTGACATGGCAATTTGGGATGGCTTGATAAACAGGTAATAGGTAGCGCAGCATAGCGATAGAACGAAGCAACTAGCATAGCAATGATAGTAATGAGATCCAAGGTGACAGTCATCTTGCCTGAAATCCCGCAAGGAAGAAGAACGAGTCCATGAAGAAGACGAACGGATGAAGCCGAACCAAGCGTAGACGAACGAATCCTCACGATCGCAACGAAACGGGAACTAACAAGAAGAAGCACACAAGATAGTAAACACACCACACATGAACAAGACATGATGCACAACAAGCATGATGCATGACAAAGCTACATGAAGCTACTCATGGCAAGAGATGATGCAAACAAGAGCAACACATCAAGGCAAGTTTAAATGAGGCCGGGAACAACATAGAACAATTCCGGTAAGTCCTCATATGAAAAATTTCGAAATTGGTCCAGATCTGGATAAAACTTATGTTCAAGTTGTTAAATAGCAAGTTAAGATGCACCATGATGATCTACACGAAATTCTAGTCAAGTTACATATAAAGTTCATTTAATTCGGAGCTACGGTCTAGAAGATATGAGCAAAACAAGTTAAACATGGCATTGATGCAAAAGGCATACAAACATCAAGCAAACACCTCAAAACAAGGATGCAACATGATAATATGAAGCTACATGCAAAAACACGTAAGTTTCATATAGAGCACACTCAAAACGGAGCAACGGTTCAACACATACACTCTACAAGTCATGACAACAATCTGTCCAAAACAACAAGTAGGCATATTGCAAGCATCAAAACAACAAGCTACATCAACTTAACATGAAAACAAAAGGCATGGGCATGATGTACAGGTAAATCATGACAAAACATGACCACTGAGTTATCTCCAGAAATCACTAGAACATGCTCAAACACACATGGCAAGATTGCAAATAATAACAGTTTCAGACTTTTGCAGAAATAACATCAGGTTGCAATGTTTAGAGCTATCGAACAACATGCTACAGGAACTTATCATGGCAAACAAAGGCATGGCATGAATCTACTAGTTGCATGGAACAAAAGTCCTTTACTGACCATGAGCCAAAAAGGATCAGAAAATATGATGGCACCCATGTAAACATGACAAGTTATATTACAGATTCATACATGGCAGGAACAACAATAAGTAGGCATGTTGGTGAGCTTGAACCACTCACCACAGAGCAATACATGATAAACTAAGCATACATACATCAAGAAGACATGTCATAGAAGCTATACATGGCAAGAACAACATCATAGGGTGCATGGATCAACTACAACAACCTTGGCAAAATTGAATAACATGTAAACAATCTGCCAGGAAACATTTTATAGCAAAAGTAGAGCTCGATTGACTCAAGCTATGGCACTCCATAATTGCAAAAAAGGGCATGGATGGATAGAGAATAACCATATGTTCAAAACATCCTTACTGAAGTATCTCAAAATAAGCATGGATCTCTCTCAGAGCATCAAGTTTACATGGCATAAAAATATCAGCAGTAATGTGCTGAAATCAGCAACATCATGAAGCCTAGTTTGCATGCTTGTGCTAGTCACCACAGAGATCACAAAAATACATGGCATACACCCCTGTAAAGATGGCATGGCATATTACAAAACACATGTAGGACTCAAGTTCATAGGATGCACACATCAATCATGGCAAAAATGACAAAAGTGCATGTTCTGTTAAGAAACAGAAACTAACATCAAATAGCCCTCTTCTAACAGTATTTCGGGCATCAAAATGAGCTCAAATGCAAATGATGCAATGAGATGAAATGATGTACTCTTTGATACGAACAATTTGGCATATTACACGCGTAAAACGGAGCTACAGATGCAGAGTTATGGCATGATGAAAATGCATGAAAAATTACAGAATCTGGGGACTTAGAGGATTTCGGGACAACCTCGGGTCTGCACGGTTTTCAAAGCGAGGCGGATCTCGCCGGAGATCTCGCCGGAATTGAGGGGGAAGGCGGCCGGTGGCTCGGAGTCGCCGGATCCGGTCCGGCCCGGCCGGATCCGCGACGGGCGGCGGCGGGTGACCCAGCGCGGCGCGGCGGGCGCGAGGGGCGCCGGGCGAGGAGGCGCGAGGGCGGCGCTGCTCGGCTCGGGCGCGAGGCGACGGGTCGGCGAGGCGCTGCTGCCGGGACGGCGGGGCCGAGGGCGGCGGTATCCTGAGCGCGGGAGGCGACGGCGCAAGGGGCGGCGGCGGAAGGCGGCGCCGCCGGAAGGGAGGCGCGCGCCGGCGACCGGAGGCGCAGCGCGCGCGGCGGCGGCGGCGCGCGCCAGGGCGTAGGCGGCCCGGCGACGGGCCAGCGGCGGGCACGCGGGCTCACAAGGGCCCGCGATGGCTCCGTGGGCAGCAAGGGCGAGGGCGGCGCAAGAAAGCCACGTGGCGCGACGCCATTGGCTGCGGGGCGGCGGCGATTTCGTCCGGTAGGAAACGGACATGTCCGGCGACGGAGGTAGGTGGAGGCTAGGGTTTGGACCCGGGATTTCGGAGGGGAAGGCTTATTTATAGATAGAGGGAGCTAGGTGAGTCCAAATGGGGTGCGGTTTTCGGCCACTCGATCGTGATCGAACGACCGAGAGCATGGAGGGGAGTTTGGTGGGTTTTGGGCCACTTTGGAAGGGGTGTTGGGCTGCACACAAAAGAGGCCTTTGCGGTTACCCGTTAACCGTCGAGTACCAAACGACCTCCAAATGGCACGAAACTTGACAGCGGTTCACCAGTGCTATACCAAGGCCGCTATAAACCTCGGTCCATTCCGAGAACGCTTAACACCCGCCACGAAAAGAGGTAAAGGGGGGCGCCGGGAGACATAGGAGTGCCGGATTGCAAAACAGACAACGGGGAAAATGCTCGGATGCATGAGATGAACACGTATGAAAAATGAAATGCACATGACAACATGATATGAAAAGCAGATGATGACATGGCAAAATGCAACACGCAAGCAAATGACATGGCAAAGACGACGAATAACTGGCAGACACCTGGCGCATCGAATCCGGGGTGTTACAGCTGGGCTGAAGCCGCTCTAGCGGCACGTGGAGGAGGCTGAAGGCCTCCACCGAGAGCACGTTGAGGCCGGCACCACCGTCGATGAGCGTCCTGGTGACGGCCACCTGGCAGATGGTGGGGTGCATAGCATCGGGAGCGCGCACGAACCGGCGGGGTTGGAGGGGTGATCGTCCGAGTCGAAGGTCAGATCATCCTTGGGCGCCACCCTGCCCGGGGCGCTTCTTGGCGCTTGAAGGCAGCGCCAATCTGGCGGGCGAACGGCTTGACGTGGCGGCTCGAAGGTGGTGCCGCTGAGCCGCCCAGGAGGTCTGCGACAACCGGGAGCGCCAGCGCAGCGTAGTGGGCGAGGAAGAGGTCGCGCAGCTCCTCCCAGGAGGCCACAGAAGCCGTCGGCAGGTGGAGCAGTCACATGCGCGGAACGCCGGTGAGGGCCATGGGAAACCAGTTCACCATGATCCTGTCATCACCCCCGGCCTCGAGGATGGCCCCCTCGCATGCCAGCAGGAAAGCCAGCGGATCCGTCGCACTGTTATAGCTCGGCGGCATCACTGGCTTGAACTTGCGCGGCCACTGCACCTGCCGCAAGGCGGGGGTCAAGGCTCGGAGCCCCCTGGCCCCAGTGCTGGCATCGGCAGCTGGAGCGGGCGGCGTGCTGTCTGCCATGAGGGCGAAGCGCGGTGTCAATGAAGAGCGGGTCGACGGAAGGGAGAGCTCCGGCACACCCCTACCTGGCGCGCCAAATGTCGGATTTCGGGTTCCGGCAGACCCTTGAGGTTCGAACTCTGGGGTGCGCGCGAAGATCTCTCCTCCTACCAACTCATGTCTCGAGGCCTCGCAAGGAATCTAGGCTAGAAAGAAGAACACACAAGGGACACGAGGTTTATACTGGTTCAGGCCACCATTGTGGTGTAATACCCTACTCCAGTGTGTGGTGTGGTGGATTGCCTCAGGGGCTGATGATGAACATTACAAAGGGAGAACAGCCTCGCGAGGGGCTGTTCTTGAGCCGGTGCGATGAACTGCTTGGGTCAGTTCAGTCGCCTCTCTCTAGTCTATGCGCCATCCAGATTCGTCCCTTTATACTGTGGTGGCTAGTCCTATTTATAGAGGGAGGCCCTGGGCCTCTTCCCAAATAATGAGCGTGAAGGGCGCCAACAATTGGCCATTTTGAAGGGGGACATCTAGTACACTTATCCTGACTAAAGTTGGTCTTCGACTGCCAAAGACTCTGGCGGTGACGCCACCCTAGGCTCCACGATGACTTCCGTCCTGCCGCTCTGCTGGTCTTGGTCTCGTTGCATCGAAACGGTAACCTTTGCCTGACGCCTTGGCCTATGTTTGCCCCCTTTGCACCAAAGGGGAAACAAGGACACTACACAGGCCGGCGCCCGCCTAGCGCCCGCCTGGTCTCGATCGTTATGGCTTGCGTCACGGGCTCCTCGCGAGGTGCCCTGCCTTGATCCCTCCGCCTCCTCGTGAGCCTGCCTGACGAGGCCGCTCCTGAGGAAGCTTCCTGTCGTCCGCCCCGCGAGGCTTGGCCCCTCGCGAGGGTCTTGAGTTTGAGTTGATGAAGCTGGGCTGCGCTGGGCCCCCACTTGAGCCATGTCGCAGGCCGCAGGCAGGCAAGTCTGGGGACCCCCATTCCCAGAACGTCGACAATTTCGTCCAGTCCGGCCACGACAGCATCTGTCCGCACGGAGTGTTCTGTGCGTCGAAGAAGGCGGTAAAGAGGTAATGCCTTTTCTCCTAACCGGGAGATAAAGCGGCTTAAGGCAGCCACGCATCGAGCTAGTTTCTGGATATGCTTGAAGTCAGTTGGGACAGCCAACTGCGACAGAGCTCAGATTTTTTCCGGATTTGCCTCAATTCCTCTATTGGAAACAATGAAGCCGAGCAGCTTCCGAGAGGGCACGCCGAAAACACATTTTTCCGGGTTTAGCTTGATGTCGTATGTTAGGAGGTTGTCGAACGTAAGCCTCAAGTCGTCTATTAGGGTTTCGACGTGTCTTGTTTTTATGAACACGTCGTCCACATATGCCTCCACTGTCTTGCCAATTTGCTTTTCCAGGCATGTTTGAATCATGCGTTGATAGCTTGCGCCGGCATTTTTAAGCCCGAAAGGCATAGTGTTGAAGCAGAAAGGACCATATGGCGTTATGAAGGCCGTTGTAGCTTGGTCAGACTCTGCCATCTTTATTTGATGGTATCCAGAGTATGCGTCAAGGAAACACAACGAGTCATGTTCTGCAGTGGCGTCGGTGATTTGGTCAATGCGAGGGAGGGGGAAGGGATCCTTGGGGCAAGCCCTGTTGAGGTCTTTGAAGTCGACGCATAGGCGCCAGGATTTGTCCTTCTTTGGTACCATTACCAGATTTGCCAGCCAATCCGGATGCTTGATATCTCTGATGAATCCGGCCTCGAGTAGCTTGGCTAGCTCTTCCCCCATGGCTTGCCATTTGGCCTCTAAAAACCGCCTTAGAGTCTGCTTGACAGGTTTGTATCCTTTTAGTATATTGGGGCTGTGTTCGGCCAGTCTGCGTGGGATGCCCGGCATGTCCGAGGGGTGCCAGGAGAAAATGTCCCAATTCTCGCGTAGGAAGTCTCGCAGTGCGGCGTCCATTGTGGGGCTCAACTGTGTCCCGATGGAAGCTGTCTTCGCGGGGTCCATTGGATGGACCTGGAATTGACTATCTCGTCTGCGGGTTTAAATGAGGTGGACTTGGGTCGCTTGTCGAGTATCACGTCGTCCCTGTCCACGGTGGCACGCAACGTTGTTAGTTCTTTGGCTGCTAGGGCTTCAGATAATGCTTCCAAGGCTAGTGTCGCGGTTTTGTTTTCGGCGCGAAGTGCGACGTCCGGATCACTGGCTAGAGTGATGATTCCATTGGGTCCGGGCATTTTAAGCTTCATGTACCCGTAATGGGGTATGGCTTGAAAGCTTGTAAACGCGTCCCGTCCTAAAAGGGCATGGTATCCGCTGCTGAAAGGAGCCACTTGGAATGTGATTTCTTCGGACCTGTAATTCTCCGGAGTGCCGAATACCACATCGAGTGTGATTTTTCCTGCACACCATGCTTCCCGACTAGGGATGATTCCCCAGAATGTTGTGCCGCTTTGCTCAATGCGGCTTTTATCAATTTCCATCTTGCTGAGTGTTTCTTCGTAGATCAAGTTTAATCCGCTTCCGCCGTCCATGAGTACTTTAGTGAGCCGAAAGCCATCTACGATTGGGTTTGTCGGCGTTCTGGGAACGGGGGTCCCCAGACTTGCCTGCCTGCGGCCGGCGGCGTGGCTCGAAAGGGGGCCCAGCACGGCCCATCTTCATCAACACAGACCCAAGACCCTTGCGAGGGGCCAAGCCTCGCGGGGCGGACGACACAGAGCTTCCTCAGGCACGGCCTCATCAGGCTGGCTCGTGAGGAGGCGGAGAGATCAAGGCGGGGTACCTCACGAGGTGCCCATGACGCAAGCCATGACGACCTAGGGCGCCAGCCCGCGCAGTGTTCTCCTTTCCTCTTTGGTGCAAAGGGAGCAAGCGCAGGCGAGAGCATCAAGCAAAGGCACCCGTTTCGGTGCAACGAGACCAAGACCAGTCCAATGGTAGGGAGGAAGTCATTGTGGAGCCCAAGCCAGCGTCACCACCAGAGCCTTTGGCAGGCGATGACCAACTTTAGTCAGGATAAGTGTACCAGATGTTCCCCTTCAAAATGGCCAATTGTTGGCGCCCTTCCCGCTCAATATTTGGGAAGAGGCCCAGGGCCTTTGCCTATAAATAGGACTAGCCACCCCCAGGGTAGAGGGGACGGGCGATCGGAGATGGGCAATTGGAATCGAATCAGAGAGAGAGAGAGAGAAGGGTGACTGAACTCCTCCTAGCAGTTCATCGCCCCAGCCAAGAACAGACCCTCGCGAGGCTGTTCTTCCTTGTATTGCCCATCATCATCAGCCCAAGAGGCAATCCACCACACCACACTGGAGTAGGGTATTACACCACATCGGTGGCCCGAACCAGTATAAACCTTGTGTCTCTTGTGTTGTTCTTTCCATAGCTTAGATCTTAGCGAGGCGGAGGGGAGCAGGTAGGTAGAAGGCGAAATCTCCGCGCGCACCCCAGTGTTCGAACCTCAAGGGTCTGCCGGCACCCGAAATCCTACATTTGGCGCGCCAGGTAGGGGCGCGCCGGAATTCGTCTTCCACCGCCCCATTCTCCTCCGATCATCGCGTCCATGTCTGACGCTCGTCGGGCCCGCGCCGAACGCCGAGCCGCTCTCGCTTCCCACGTCGCCCAGACGGCTCCTCGTTGGCGGGCGCCCTAGCTGCTCCTCACTGCCGCCAACGCCGCCACCGCCCGCGGGAACGAGCAGCTGGCGCTGCTCAAAGATCCGTCTGCGGCGGCAAGACGGCCGCACCGCTTACTCCTCGCCACCCAGATGGTTCTTCGTCCCGCGCGCTCGCAGCACCCATGGAGGCTCGAGCTGCGCCATCGCGCGTAACGAAGCCCTGCGCTACCGCCCCGTCGACGACGCTCACGAAGAATGGCTCGATCGCGTCGCTGAGCTCGCTCCAGCGCGCTGGGGCTCTCTGCTGTCCATTCTGCTGCATCAGACCCGCTTCGCTGGGCGACGAAGCTCCGGGCGCCCCAGCCGCCTCCTTCTCAAGAAGATGCCACTGGCTCCAAGGCGCGTGGCCCCGGCGGAACTCGCCCGTCAAAAGCCAGCTGCAAGAGCAGAGCTGCCAAGAAGTCCTCGCCTGTAATAAGCTGCCCGGCGCCCTCGCCCGACACGTCGCGACCATGCTCCTCGCTCCCTGACGTCAAGACCCTGCTGCTCCCAGCTGCAGCGCATGGGGACCTGCAAGGCCAAGCTCTCCGTCACCCAAGGCCTCCTGTGGCCACAGCTGGCTGCCGTGTTTTCACCATCGAGCTGCGCAGCGCCGCGCGGGTTCGGACAAGTTCAAGCCGCACCCGCCTCGCTACGACGGGCACGGCCGACCCTGCGGAGTTCCTCCAGCTCTATGAGCTAGGCATCGAAGCTGCCAACGGAGACGAGAAGGTCATGGCGAACTGGTTTCCCATGGCGCTCAAGGACGGGGCCCGCACCTGGCTCCTGAATCTGGCTCCAGGCACGATCTCCTCCTGGGACGAGATGTGCACCCGCTTCATCGCCAACTTCCAAGGTACTCGCGATCGGCCACCCGCCGTGAGCGACATGCGCCGCATCAAGCAACAACCCGGAGAGACCCTGCAGAAGTATGTCCAGCGCTTCAACAACGCATGACTCAAGATCCCCAAGGTGAGTGAGGAGGCCATCCTCTCAGCCTTCTCCGACGGCGTGCGCGACGTCAAGATGAAGGAGAAGCTGGCGATGCATGAAGACCTGTGCACTTCCTTGGAGCTGTTCAACTTGGCGACCAAGTGCGCCAGGGACGAGGGAGGGCGTCTCTCCCTCCTCGAGCTGCCTGCCGCATACCCAGAAGAGAAGAAGCCCAAGGCCAAGGACGTGAAGCGCAAGGGGGCTGCCATGCTCGCGGCAGAACCAAACACCAAGCGGGGCAGAGATCAGCCCGAATCTTCCAAGGGCAGTCGGTACTGTGTGTACCACGACCTCCACGCCCACAACACCAACGAATGTCAAGAGCTCCGAGCCGTGCGAGAAGGAAGGATCGGCCGTCGCCCTGACCGCAGTGACCGAGGCTACGGTCGAGGAGGAGGAAGGAACACATGACGCTGGGAAGACCGCTGCCCACGCCAAGGGTGGCGCGATCAACCTCGCGAAGATCGCTGGCGAAACCCGCCTCGCGAGGGAGACTGGAGGGATCAGCCTCGCGAGGATCGCCCGCAAGGCAACGCAGGCCTCCCTCCGCTGCCGCCGCAGCCAAGGAGAAACGAGGACCTCCATCAAGACGAGGGGCTGGGGCTTCAGTGAGCCGTCTTGCGATCGCCAGATCCCGGCGGGCTCAAGCCCCCTTAGCCTCTTAGCGATCTTCAAGCAGTTCGCCCGCCGGCGAATGCAGTCCTCCCAAGCTCGAAGCCACGCGTCCTCGTGGTCGGCGTGCGCCATCACGCTCAGCTCGCGGATCAGCTGAAGTGTGCGACCACGCCGAGTCCTCCGATGCTTTGTTCCCCAATCATCGCGAACGGTGGTCACCAGACCTCATCGATGGCGGGCAGGGCTTAACGCCCTGTCCGTGGAAACATTCAACAATCTCCAAGTGCCTACAACCAGCTCCAGCCAACCAAGCCTTTCTCCGAGTCACCGACGGCTCCACGGTCCCGATGGGCAGGTTCGCCTCCTGTCACCTTCTTCGGGCACGCGACAACCACCGCACCGAGCTCATCGACTTCGGCGCCACATTTGCCGCGCCGACAACACCATCCTCGGTACCCAGCGCTGGCTGTTCATGGTCAGAACTCACCACGGCTACAACGCCCTCAAGATGCCAGAAGCGGCGGAGTCATCACGGTGCCCTCGTGAAGAGAAGGACGCGGTGTGTTCCCTGAACGGTTTTCAGCCGCTGGCTCGAAGACCGGATCACGGGCGGAGGCTTCCCAAGACCACCCCCAAGAAGAAGAAGACATCGTCCGGCTCGGCACCTCAGGAGGCGGGCCCCTCAGGGCCCGCGCCTGTCCAGGGGGAACCTCCTTCCATCGCATAGGAAGGCGCGCCCACGCCTCCTCAGCAGGGCTCGGGGCTCTCCTGGGCCACCGACCGCCAACGCCACGAGGGAGGCGCTTGGGCACCACATGGAGGCGTGTTTGAAGCACGCTTCCCTCAAGAAGGAGAAGGCAAGGAGGGCCACCCCTCGGGAGTTCGCTGCCAAGGCCATTCAGAGCTATAGGAGTCAAGAGTCATGAGAGGCGGCCGCCTGCCAGCTATGGCTCCCCATCCAGCGAGGATGGTGGGCTGCGCGGCCCAGATCGACACACGGTGGCTCAATCGAAGTTGCCTCTCCGAGCGCCTCGCCCTCGCGAGTGGGGCGCCAAGGTCCACCCCACAGCTACGCTTGCATGCCTTACGGCTTGCCAACGCGGCTGCCACATACCAGCACCTCATGAGGGGCATCATGGAGGCTCAAGAGGCCAGCGCCCGCAGCCCTCGCGGAGATGGAGATGGTTCGCGAGGAGCCACAGGCGCCTCCCGAGCCTCCCGAGGCTCTCCTGGCCTGGGGCTCGTGGAGGATCGGCTTCCGCAGCCCACCGAGTCCGCTACACCAACACTCCTTCGCCCTCAACATCATCAGTGACATCTTTCAAGTTTCATTTCCAGTGAGCGCCTGTGGCTGCATTATTCCCAGCCGCATGGGTCGCCCTGCGGCATGTATCCCTTTTATTTCATGTTGTTAGCTTACCTTGTTGGGGGCGCCTCTCGGGCTCCATCATCCCCAAGTCCCTCGGGCTAGACCCAACGACATGTATCTCTTTGCGCTTATTTCGGCTGCGCTTTGACCCACCATACTTGATTACTTGATGCCCGTCCACGCACCTCTTCTTCTCCATGCCGACCACTTGCACGTTAAAGGGGGGTACCGAGCATCGCGACTCGCTGTTTTATCGCTCTCCAGCCCTCACTCTGGCCTTGTCCACGGCATCGCGCCACAGCATACCAAACCGACGGGCCGAGACCAGCTCGAGGGCCGGACCCGAGGACGAGAGGCCGGCATCTAACCAAATTTGCAGGAACACATCACAAGATAAGGCTCAGTGCAGGCCAGCGAACCCGCCTAGAGGTAGAGCCTCGTGAGTCCTGCTGCTGGCTCATGGGTGCCCAGACACCTCGCCAGCCCTACCGTGCAGCCACGTGTCGTGGCGGGCTGTACATGCCCGGGGCTCCCGAGGGGAGCCCCTCCCACGCATCAGGTGGAAGCACCACGCCTCAGGCCGGTGGCGACAACGCCGAGGAGCGCTATGCCCGCACACATACGGAAGCGCTTATGCTCACGCTGGTGATAAACAACCGAGGTGGCCCCGGTCGCATCAACCTCAGGGAGCCCAGAGCTCAAGGTCTAGCCTCATCGTCGCGCCTCCCTCGGGAGTGCCGCGAGGGGCTGGGCACGGGCTGCGCCTGGTCACGCCTAGACGACGCCACCCAGCCAGGCCCCCTGGCCTGGTTTGTCGCTTGCCTCTCCTCGAGCGGAGCCAAGGTACGGCGCTTGAGTGTCAAGGGGACTCCGAGCATCGCGACTCAGAGCCTAACTGGTCCCATAGCCCCTCACTCCTTAGTTCCGAAAGGCTAACGCTGGGTGAGGTACACGCGGGGCCGGGCTCGCAGACGAGAACGGTAGATCCACCCACATATCACCTCCCTACTTGCTGTTCAGGCGCCAGGGGACTCCCCGAGCATCGCGACTCAGAGCCTAACTGGTCCTGTAGCCCCTCACCCTTAGTTCGAAGGCTAACGCTGGGTGAGGTACGCAAGGCCGGGCTCGCAGACGTAGAACGGTAGATCCACCCACACTCACCTCCCTACTTGTTGTTCGTGGTGCCAAGGGGACCTCATGAGCATCGCGACCAGAGCCTAACTTGTCACGTAGCCCTCACTCCTTGGTCCCGCCCTGGTTTCCGGCCGGGCTAATGCCGGGTGAGGTATGCAGGGCAGGCTCTCACGGCGAGAACACAAGCAAGTAGGAAGGAAAAGCGAAATTTCAAGGAATTCAAAAGCAATATTACAGTCCACATCGTTATCTCAGTGCCAAATGCACGTTTAAACGCCTCCCCGAGGCATGATACATGTGCAGGAATTAAAGGCAGGACAGAGCCACAACGGAGTCACTTGTCGGCGGTGGAGCAACGGGAGTGGGTTCGCCATGGAGTAGCAGGTCGGCAGCGCTTCGCCGGCTTGGTTCTCAAGGCCTGAACTTCCCAAGAGCCTCGCGCGACCCTTCACGGCTCGGTAGCGCGGCGGCACTAAAGCTGCCATCGCTCCAGCAGAAGCTGTCGAGGTCGGCGTCGGGTCGCTAAGGTAGATGTGGGTGAAGACCAGGCCAACATGCAGAAGACAGACACGCTACTGCCTCGGCCGTGGGGCCAAGGCCAAGGGCGACATCTTCAAGAGCACTAACCAGAAGGAAGCAGCTTGGCGGGGCTGCCCTCAGCGCCAGCCTGGCTCTCCGGCCGCCTCAGAAGCGTCTTCAGCGAGGAGCGAGCCTTCTCCTCCATCTCCGCGAAGGCCACACGATCCTCGGCAAGAACCCGGGCCTTGTCGTCCAGCTCGACCTTCCTCGCCCCCAACTCCTGCTCCAGCGCGCCCAGGCGGTCACGGCGCTTCCCGAGCTTGGCCTCCCATTCCTTGACGGCTGCCTCACGAGCCTTCACGCCTTCTTCCTGCTCTTGGCAAAGGCGGGCCTCTTTCACGAGCTGGTCCCGCATGCCTTGCAGCTCGTCCTCCAGCGCCTTGCAGCGACCATGGACGTCGACCACCTCCCCCAGGGCTGCGTCACGAGCAGCCTTCGGCTCAAGGACGGCCTGCCTCTCCTCATCGCAAGTCGTCGAGGCCTGGACCAGCGCCGCCAATCAGCGCCGGAGCGAATCCATCCCGAAGCCAGCTCAAGCGCCCGCCACCAAGCGAGGGTCGGCACTAAGAAGATCTCGCAGCCGGTCCAGTCCAGCAGCAGACGATCTGTAACGGCAGGAGGAGTCGGAGAGATGTAAGTCGGTGGAGTAGGAGGAGAAGGCAACGGCACGACCGCAAAGATCTCGAGGCGGAGCCTTCTGCCCAATGCTATGAAGGCGGCAGCAGCAAAGGCACCTCGGAGTTGCTTGGCCATGGGGCTGAGCTCGACCCACTGGCTCAGCCAAGCGTCAGCGAGGACGACCGGGCAGGAGAGGCCCGTAAGGTCATGGGTCACCTTCCTTCAAGGCAGAGCCGCTGCCCGGTGGAGCCTCAGGAGCTCCTTCGAAGCTTCACAAGGGCGCCACCATCCAAGAGATGCGACGCAAGCCTCAGCAGCAGTAACGAGAAATAAAGACAAGAATCAAGCGCACGGTGCGCCGCCCGGTGGAGCTCAGGCAGCCCCGACCAAATTTGAAGCCCAAAGCCGGCCGGAAGGGTCAACCAAGGGAAGCTTCAAGCGGAAGGCGTGTCTCGCGTCCGCCTCGGGCCGGAGCAGACCAGGGAGATCAGCCCGTCCTGTCCTTCTTCGGGATCTGGGCAAGCTCCCGCCGCCTGCTTCGCCATCATCCTCGCCGCCATCGCCGGAGAGAGGTGGAGAATGCGGACCCACGCCGGGAATGGGAGCCTCGACTCTCCGCTGGATTCGCCTCGTCGCCCTCTTTCCGCCTCCCCTCCTTCCTCCTCTTCGCTGGAGTCGCTGGAGGACACGCCCACCGGATCCTCGAGCTTCGTGGCACGGCCCGCCCCTGAAGACGGGCATGTACCCCACTACCTACTCCCGGTCCGTCATGAGGAACAAGGCGTGAGGAGCTCCAACCTCGCCACAACGCCTCGACCAGAGATTGGAGGACCGCAGCCGATCTCCGTGCCGCCAAGGCCGCTGGGGCTCGGATGGGGCCTCCACATCGAAGTGGCACTGCCAAGTGGAGCCAGCTGGTGCTCCAGAATTCCCAAGAGCGACGCAGCCGGTCAGCTTCTGGCCACCGCCATGTTGGCCGGCCTCAGATCCGCGGGCCCATCTTCTCCAACACCAGCCGGCGGGGTCCGTGAGCTCCGCCGACCCCAATCGCTAGAGCTCGTGGGTAGCTCCGTGGACTAGATCAGCCGAGATGGATGCGCCCAAGATCCGCCAAGACCCACTTGTTCTCAAGCCCTCAATCCTTTTCCCGGCTTCAAAATGGCACGATGCCCACCGTCGCTGATGAAGCTCAAGACGCTGTAGCGTGACCACGAGAGGTCCGGAGGTAGAAGTAGTGGCGCAGCAAGGCCACTGAGGGCTGCACCCCTATGTGAGCCTCGCAGTAATAGGCGAAGATTCCCAGGAGCAGGACGGAGTTGGGGTGGAGATGCAGAGCCTGTAGGTTATAATGGCGGAGGACAGAGAAGAAGAACTCGGAGAAGGGAGGCACCAGGCCAGCAGCAACGGAGCTTACAAAGAGCGGATAGAAGGTGCTCCCTCGGCCCTCAGGGGTGGTGGAGCCGGCCTTGAACACCTTCGCCCCGTCGATGCCCTGCGCCGCCGCCATCCGGTGCAACCGGGCGATGCTCGCCTCCGACATGTTCGGCGAGTCCAGGGCAGACGAGTACCAAGCTTCGGCCGGGGACTGGCGAGGCGCCATGGCTTCCTAGGTCATGCGGTCGAAGTAGATCTGGAAATTTTGGAGGAAGGAAGGAGAGGCACCAGAAAGGGGATCTGAGCAGCAACCAGAGAAAGCAAAAAGAGCAAAGCCTAGGCAGATGCCGCTCCTTTATCAACTCGCACGGTTGCTGAGGCGCTCACGTCCAATCAACCGCCATGTGGCGCCCAAGGCCGCAGGCTGTTAGGGCCCGCGGCGCTTCGCCCTTGCCCTTTCGCCTCTCTGCACGGCCAAGTCCGGGCGCGCCTTTTGCCCGGGCTACTGCCGGCGTTGCGGGGCGGGGTCCGCAGAGACTTGCTCGTCTCGCGTCGGGCGGCGTGGCTCGAAGGGAGCCCAAAGACGGCCCATCTTCATCAACACGGACTCCAAGACCTCGCGAGGGGCCAAGCCTCGTCGGGACGACACGGAGCTTCCTCGTGCACGCGTCATCGGCTGGGTTCGCGAGGCCCGCAGAGATCAAGGCAGGGTACCTCACGAGGTGCCCATGACGCAAGCCATGACGACCAAGGGCGCCATCCGGGCGCCAGCCCGCGAAGTGTCCTCCTTTCCTCTTTGGTGCAAAGGGAGCAAGCGCAGGCGAGAGCATCAAGCAAAGGCACCCGTTTCGGTGCAACGAGACCAAGAACAGTCCAACGGCAGGGAGGAAGTCATTGTGGAGCCCAAGCTAGCGTCACCACCAGAGCCTTTGGCAGGCGAGGACCAACTTTAGTCAGGATAAGTGTACCAGATGTTCCCCTTCAAAATGGCCAATTGTTGGCGCCCTTCCCGCTCAATATTTGGGAAGAGGCCCAGGGCCTTTGCCTATAAATAGGACTAGCCACCCCCCAGGGTAGAGGGGACGGGCGATCGGAGATGGGCAATTGGAATCGAATCAGAGAGAGAGAGAGAAGGGTGACTGAACTCCTCCTAGCAGTTCATCGCCCCAGCCAAGAACAGACCCTCGCGAGGCTGTTCTTCCTTGTATTGCTCATCATCATCAGCCCAAGAGGCAATCCACCACACCACGTTGGAGTAGGGTATTACACCACATCGGTGGCCCGAACTAGTATAAACCTTGTGTCTCTTGTGTTGTTCTTTCCATATCTTAGATCTTAGCGAGGCGGAGGGGAGCAGGTAGGTAGAAGGCGAAATCTCCGCGCGCACCCCAGTGTTCAAACCTCAAGGGTCTACCGGAACCCGAAATCTGACAGGGTTACGGACCAAAGCGGCTGGTGCCCGGACTATTTGGAATTGAGGTTCATCGCTGGGGCTGAAAGTTATAGCAGTGTCGTTCCACGGATTTATTTTTGCCACGTGGCAGATTTCTGCGGACCTTTGATGAGCTCGCTTGCACCTATTATTTGAGGAGAAAGTCTTGAAGACTGTTAGTACCGCATTGTTTTCTTTGGCGGGATGTTGTTCTGCTTTATGGCTTACAAGAAGATCCTCGCCACTTTTTGCTACCTGCCGGAGTATCCAACATGCTCTAAGGCTATGTGTTGGTGTAGTGCCCGGCGTGCCGTGATGTTTACATGGCCCATTGAGCCATTCTTCCAATACAGTTCCACGCCCTGGGGTGGGCTTTGGTTTTTTGGGGATTGGATCGGCTGACTTACGAGAGTTCGCCCGTTTAGCTCGGACAGAGGTTTTAGTGAGAGCCGGACTATCCCAAAATTCTGTTTGTGTTTTCCAGGCTTTTCCATCGCACAAAGATTTGCATTTATGGTTGCTAAGTCAAGCAAAGTGTGCTATGTCACGAGACTTATAGCATTAAGGATTCCTTTGTTCGTGCAGTTTTTGCAGAAAAGTGAGACTGCGTCCTCCTCACGACAGTCCTTGACCTTGTTTAGCACAAGGAGGAATCTGGCCTAGTAGCGATGTACTGTCTCTTGGGGCTCTTGTCTCATATGGGAGAGAGGGTTTAAGTACGGGTGGGTGGGTGTAGCTACTGGATTCTGATCCAATCTAACGCCTTGGGGCAGGGGAGCTTCCGGGCTTGACAGCTCGGGATCCGGGGTGCTACCCAATTTCTCCGGCCCAATACCCGATTCTAAGTCCAGGGTCTAGGTCATGTCTTCCCTTGAGCGGGTGTCCGGCTCAGGGAGCTCAGTGATCCGGACATAACTCGTCCTTAAAACATAGGGGTAATCCGTATATGGCTCATCCACTACCGCTATCTCGTGGGTGACCAGCGGGGATTTAATGTCCCTTTGGTCGGGTTTAAGCCCGATCCGGTCATAGTCTATGGCGACTCCCAAAGCGGCGATGCGATCCAAGAGCTCATTAAGGGAGGAGAGCTCCATCGGATCCATCTGTTCGGTGAATCGACGTGGAGGCTATGCGTGATGACCCGAGAGGTCATCGTCGGCGCGACAGCCAATGGGGCAGCCATGATGAAGCCGCCTAGTCAGAGAGTATGGCCTACAACCAGCGCTCCCCTAGAGGTGATGTTGTCCTTGACAACGAGACGGGCCATCGAGCTTTGCAGCGACGACACAGAGGAAATCTCAATGAAAGCACCAATGTCGGTGTCAAAACCGGCGGATCTCTGGTAGGGGGTCCCGATCTGTGCGTCTTAGGCTAATGGTAACAGGAGGCAAGGGACACAATGTTTACCTGGGTTCGGGCCCTCTCGATGGAGGTAAAACCCTACTTCCTGCTTGATTGATATTGATGATATGAGTAGTACAAGAGTTGATCTACCACGAGATCGTAGAGGCTAAACCCTAGAAGCTAGCCTATGATGATTATGATTCTGTCCCTAAGGACTAAAACCCTCCAATTTATATAGGCACCAGAGAGGGCTAGGGTTTACATGTGTCGGCGTTCTGGGAACGGGGGTCCCGAGACTTGCCTGCCTGCGGCCTGCGGCGTGGCTCAAGTGGGGGCCCAGTGCAACCCAGCTTCATCATCTCAAGCTCAAGACCCTCGTGAGGGGCCAAGCCTCGCGGGGTGGACGACAGGAAGCCTCCTCAGGAGTGGCCTCACCAGGCCAGCTCTCGAGGAGGCTGAGAGATCAAGGCAGGGTACCTCACGAGGTGCTCGTGACGCAAGCCATGACGATCGAGACCAAGTGCGCCGCTACAAGCAAGAAGTTGTCCTTGTTTCCTTCGCAAAAAGGGGGCAAGCACAGGCCAAGGCATCAGGCAAAGGTTACCGTTTCGGTGCAACGAGACCAAGACCAGCAGAACGACTAGATGGAGGTCATCGTGGAGCCCAGGACAGTGTCATCGTCAGAGCCTTTGGCAGCCAAAGACCAACTTTAGTCAGGATAAGTATACTAGATGTTCCCCTTCAAAACGGCCAATTGTTGGCGCCCTTCCCGCTCATTATTTTGGGAAGAGGCCCAAGGCCTCCCTCTATAAATAGAGCTAGCCACCACAGGGTGGAGGGGGGATGAAAATCAGAGAAAGAGAGAGAGAGAGAAGCGACTTAACTCACTCAAGCAGGTCATCGCACCAGCTCAAGAACAGCCCCTCGCGAGGCTGTTCTCCCTTTGTATTGTTCATCATCAGCCCCTGAGGCAATTCACCACACCACACACTGGAGTAGGGTATTACACCACAATGGTGGCCTGAACCAGTATAAACCTCGTGTCCCTTGTGTGTTTTCTTTCTAGCCTAGATTCCTTGCGAGGCTTCGAGATGTGAGCTGGTAGGGGGAAGATCTTCATGCGCACCCCAGAGTTCAAACCTCAAGGGTCTGCCGGAACCCGAAATCCGACATTTGGCGCGCCAGGTAGGGGGGCGCCGAAGTTCTCCCTTCCGAGGACCCGCTCTCCACCGACAACCTGCTTTCACCATGGCGATAACGTGCCGCCTGGCTCCGGCAGTCGATGCCAGCAGATCAGCTGGGGCTCGAGCCTTGGCCCCAGCCTTTGCGACAGTGCAAAGTACGACAAGTTCGCGTGAGATGCCGCCATACAACGGGCACGACGGATCCGCTGGTTTTCTTTGGCAGACGAGGAGGCTGCCCTCAAGGCCGGGGCAATGACGTGGTGATGGCCAACTGGTTTCTCATGGCCCTAGTCGGCGTTCCGCGCATGTGGCTGCTCCACCTACCGACGGCTTCTGTGACCTCATGGGGGAGCTGCGCGACCTCTTCCTCGCCCATTATGCCGCGCCAATGCCCCCGGTCGTCACAGCTCTCCTGGACGGCTCACAGGCACCACCTTTGAGCCGCCACGTCAAGCCGTTCACCCGCCAGATCGGCACTGCCTCCAAGCGCCGAGAAGCCCCCCGGGCTGGGTGGCGCCCGAGGCCGATCTGACCTTCAACTCGGACGATCACCCCTCCAACCCCGCCGGTTTGGGTGCGCTCCCGAGGCTGTGCACCCCCACCATCTGCCAAGTGGCCGTCACCAGGACCCTCATCGACGGCAGTGCCGGCCTCAACGTGCTCTCGGTGGAGGCCTTCAGCCTCCTCCACGTGCCACTAGAGCGGCTTCAGCCCAGCAGGCCTTTCTCGGGCGTCGGAGTCGATTCCACCTCCTCCTTGGGATAGATCCGCCTCCAGGTGACCTTCGGCACCTACGACAACTTCCGCACAGAGCTGATCGACTTTGACATCGCCCCCATCGGCCTCCCCTACAACGCCATCCTCGGCTACCCGGCCTTGGCCCAGTTCATGGCAGCAACTCACCCAACGTACAACCTCATGAAGATGCTCGGGAGCGGCGGCGTCCTTACCGTGTCAGGAGACACAAGGGATGCACTGCAGGCGCTCAAGTTTGCTTTCAAGATGGCCGCGGTGGCGCAGCCCGCCAGCACTGACGCCCTCGAGCCCAAGGGGGCTGCGCCGGCTAAGAAGAAACAGCTATTCACCCAAGACAAGGCGGAAACCAAGCAGGTACCGGTCGACGAAGACGGATCCACTTACGCCACCTTCACCATAGGTGCCAACCTCGAACCCGAGCAGGAGGAGGCCTTGGTGAAGTTCCTGCACGCGAACAAGAAGGTGTTCGCATGGGAACCTGATCAGCTAGCAGGGGTCCCGAGGGGTGTGATTGAGCATCACCTTAATGTGTGCCCCAACGTGCGCCCCGTGAAGCAGAAGGTGAGGCGGCAGTCCACTGAGAAACGAGCTTTCATCGTCCAAGAGACTCGCAAGCTAGAGGCAGCAGGGGTTATTCGCGAGGTCCGCTACCCAGACTGTTTGGCTAACCCGGTCGTCGTGCCGAAAAAGGGAGGAAAGGAACGCATGTGTATCGACTTCACCAACCTCAACAAAGCCTGCCCGCAGGGATCCATTTCGCTCCCGCATCGACGAGATCATCGACTCCACTACTGAGTATGACCTATTGTGCTTCCTGGATGCCTTCTCGGGCTATCACCAAATCAAGATGGCGGTAGAAGACGTGGAAAAAACGGCTTTCTTGACCCCGTGTGGAGTGTACTGCTATACATGCATGCCATTTGGGTTGCACTGCATGAGCCACGACCTTTCGTGACTGATGCACATCGCCTTGGGCGGCAGCTCGGGAGGAACGCAGAAGCTTATGTCGATGACATTGTGGTGAAGTCTCGGAGGCAAAAACCACGATACAAGACACAGGAAGAAACCCATCGCAAGCCTCGATGAAGTGGACCTGCGGCTCAACCGGAGAAGTGCGTTCGAGTCCCTCGAAAGCTCCCAGGCTTCCTCGTGTCCCACAGGCATCGAGGCCAACCGAGAAGAAGGTCAAAGCGGTCGAAGATATGAGCCCACCAAAGACCCTCAGAGAAATCTGAGAAGCTCACCGGCGTAACCGCCTTTAGAGCGCTTCATCTCCAGGCGGGGGAGCAGAACACTGCCTTTCTTCAAGGCGATGAAGAAAGGCCCCTTGAATGGACTCAAGAGGCCGACAAGGCATTCCAAGATCTCAAGAGGTACCTTACCAGCCCCCCGGTGATGGTAGCTCCACGCCCTCGGGAGCCCTTGGTGCTCTACCTTGCAGCCACCCCCTACTCCGCCAGCGCAGCCCTGGTGGCGGTTAGGGAGGAGCGTCGGATCAAGGCCGCAGCCGCCGTCCTGGTCGAACCGGAACATAGCCAAGACAGCCTCACGAAGACCACGGCCGTAGCCGAAAGGGATCAACCGCAGCAGGGGAGAACACCCGGAGCAGAAGAGGCCTCTCCAAGTGACCAAGCGCTGGGGGCTCTGTCATCTCAGGAGGCGCATCCACCTCCGTTGGACGCAAGCTGCGCCAGCACCCTCAACCTCGTCGAGCACCCCATGTACTTCGTCAGCACGGTGCTACGGGACGCAAGGGCGTGGTACCCCATGCCTCAAAAACTCCTCCTCGCGCTATTGGTAGCCTCACGCAAGCTGTGGCACTACTTCCAAGGCCATCCCATCAAGGCCGTCTCAGCATACCCCTTGGAAAGGGTACTCAGGAGCCCCAACTCAGCTGGAAGAGTCGCTGAATGGAACATCGAATTGCAAGCGTTTCAGCTGGAATTCAGCACGACTAGAGTCATCAAGGGAGCCGCACTTGCAGATTTCGTGGCAGAATGGGCAGAGGCACCGGGCCTCGAGGCAGGTGAGGACCGATCACTTTCCCCGGGAAGCGAGGCACCAGACGGCTGGGTCATGTACTTCGATGGGGCATTCTCCTGACATGGCGCGGGGGCTGGCACAGTGCTCATATCTCCTACTCAGGACAAGCTCTACTACGCCGTACAACTCTGTTTCCAGCATGGGGAGAAGGTCTCCAACAACATAGCAGAGTACGAAGGCCTGATAGCAGGCTTGAAAGCCGAAGTCGCCTTGGGGGTAAAGCGCCTCATCATCAAGGGCGATTCGTAACTCCTCGTCAACTTCTCCAAAAAAATATACGAGCCGAAGGACGAGCACATGGAAGCCTACCTCGAGGAGGTTCGCAGGATGGAGAAACAGTTCTGGGGGCTGGAGTTGCAGCATGTGCCTCGCGGCACCAATCAAGAGGCTAATGACATCACCAAGAGGCCATCCAGGCGGCTGCCTCAGGAGCCTGGCGTCTTCGAGGAGCGACTCTTCAAACCCTCGGCGACACCATCACTATCAAGCACGGCACAACCTAGGGAGGAGCCCCCTCAGCCGCCTGCCTAGGGAGCCCCGGCCTGCGGCCCGGCCTCAGGGGCACGCCTGCTGCTAGCGTTGGAGCCTCGAGAAGGATGTTGGATCACAGAGTTCAAGGACTACTTGACGCAAGGGACCCTGCCGGAGAAGGAGGAGGACGCGGAGCGTGTGGCGCGGCAGGCCACGGCCTACGGCATCAGGGACGGAGAGCTCTACCAGAAGTGACCAAACAACGTGTCCTTACGTTGCATTTCCAGAGAGCAGGGGAAGGAGCTGTTGGCAGACATATATGGTGAAGATTGTGGGCACCACTCATCATCACAGACCCTCGTTGGCAAGGCGTTCCGCAACAAATTCTACTGGCCCATAGCATTCAACAATGCAGTCGAGCTGGTGAAGGCTTGTGAGGCCTGCCAATTCCACGCCAAGCAGATCCATCAGCCGGCAAGGGGACTGCAAACCATACCCCTCTCATGGCCGTTCGCGGTTTGGGGACTGGACATTCTGGGCCCGTTCCCTCGGGCGCCAGGGGGCTATCATTACCTTTACGTGGTCGTGGACAAGTTCACCAAGTGGGCTGAGGTGGAAGCCGTCTGCACCATCCCAGCGGGCTCCGCAGTCAAGTTCATCAGGGGCCTCGTGAGCCGATTCGGGGTGCCTAACCGCATCATCACTAACAACGGTTCACAATTCACCAGTATCCTCTTCAAAACATACTGTGCTAACCTTGGAACGCAGATATGCTACGCTTCAGTAGAAAACCCCCGGAGCAATGGCCAGGTTAAGCGAGCCAACATGGAGGTCCTGAGGGGCCTCAAAACCAGGACTTTCAAGAAGAAGTTGGAGGCCTGCGGCAGGGGCTGGTACGACGAGCTCCAGTCTGTACTGTGGTCTATCCGCACGACTGCGACCAAGCCGACTGGCGAGACCCTGTTCTTTCTCGTCTACGGGGCTGAAGCCATCCTCCCTCATGAGGTCAGGCGTCGCTCCGCGCGGGTCCTGGCGTTCGTGAGGCGCAGCAGGACACCATGCGGGGGGCAGATCTCGTGCTGGGGGATGAACGCCGTCGAGAGGCTGCGCTGCAGGCGGCAAGATATCAACAGGCGCTGCGAGGATACCACGGCCGCCACATCCGCCCCAGAACTCTTGAGGTAGGGGACCTCGTGCTCAGACTGGTCCTCTCCAGGGAGGGCTGCACAAGCTCTCTCCCATGTGGGAGGGCCCATTCAAGGTTGTTTATGTTTCCAGGCCCGGCTCCGCGCGCTTGGAGACCCAGGAGGGGGGTGCCCATCCCGAACGCGTGGAACATTCAACATCTCCAGAGGTTCTACCCCTGAGCGAGGCCCAGTGCCTGTAGAAAAGACCCGAAGCCTGTGAAGAGGGCCAATGCCTATGAAGCTTGCCGCTTTTGGAAAAGGCCCGGAGCCTGTGAAGAAGGCCAATGCCTGTGAAGCTCACTTCCCCCCTCAAGAAAAGGCCCGGTGCCTGTGAAGAAGACCAATGCCTGTGAAGCTCGCCGCCCGTGACACTCTCACATAATAATGAGTGGGGCTGTACATGGCCCGGAGCCTCCGGAGTGCCGCCCCTGGGCCTCGGGGGCTCCCACCCACGACCAGTGGCAGCACTTAGCTCCGCGCTGGTGAGAAGACGTCGAAGACTAGATTAGGTGCCGGACGCGGCTTTTCATTTGCTTTCTACAGTTGGTCGGTTCTTCTTTATTCGAGTTTTAGTTGGAGTTGCTTTCAGTGTTGTGCGGTGCCTGCCCCGTGTTTTCTATCTTTGCTCTTTGCTCGAACCTACTTTCCTTTCATGACCCTCGCGAGGGAGGCTACGCGGGCACCCTCACGAGCGTCGCCTGGTTTAACTTCGCGAGGTTCCCCGGCTTAAAATCACAGCAGGAGCACTCCTCCGAATCAATGCCCCCCGGGCATCACGATGCGAACACCGGGCTCAAGCTTGCCACCCCCGTGGCCGGGGCTGAAACCTGACCCTCTGACAAGTTTCTCCTTACAGGTCCCGAAGACCCGAGACAAGGCCTCCGGCCGAAGCCTCCTATCACAGCCCTAGAGCTTGCTTGTAACTAGTGGCATTGCATCCATGCATCATGTTTAATTTTCATGAAATTTGAAATGGGGATTGCCTAAACCCTAGCATTAAAGGAATTCAAATAGGCTCAACCAAAAAAATATTTTTCAGTGAATTCAAATGGCTTTAGGAAATGTTCATCATTTTTGGAAAAATGCTATAAACCATAACCAGAGGTGCTGCACATTTTTCATGACATATTTGGTCACTGAATTAAATCATAAGTATTTGAATTTGGACATTTAAATTCTATAAAATATTTTAAATGTCCAAATACTCCTAAACTGAAATGTTCCATGTTGGATATATTCTATACATTGGGCATGCACAGTTTTGTGATTTTTGAAAGTGCCTGGATATTTTTAATAAAGCCGCAGAGTTTTCAGAAAAATAGAAAACAGAAATAAGAGAGAGAGAGAGAGAGAGAGAGAGAGAGAGAGAGAGAATAACTTACCTGGTGCCACCAACCGGCCCAGCTGGCAGCCCACCAGCACGGCCCAGCCCACCGCCGCTTTCTCCCCGCCGTGTCGCCTTCCTCCTCTGCCAGAGGATGGCGCGTGCCGCAGCCTCAAGACGGCCACCTCCTGCTGGCGGCTCACGCGTCCCCGATGCCTGGACGCCTCCATGCGTCGCCACGCAACACTCGGACCCCCTCTCGCTCTCTCTCTCCCTCGTTCCCTCCTCTGCTCTCGTTCTCTCTCGCACCACGAACGCGCTTGCCGCCGCCGACGCACCACCGCTGCCACCGCCTCCCCTTGCTTCCCCGACAAGCTCAAGACCTCCGCCTTGCCGCCCTCGCCCTCCCCGCCACACGCGACCGGAGAAGCCCGGCGCCGCCCGACGCCTTTCCCTCCTCGGACCGCGGCTCGCTGTCGCCGATCGCCCGGTCGTCGGCTCCGGACCGTCCCGACCTCGCCGCAGCGCCGCCGGACACGCTGTGAGCACCCGCGTCTCCCCTTCTCCCCGGTCGCGCCCGCCCTCTAGGCGTAGCCCTGCCGTGGCCGAGCTTCCCTACCGCCCGGCCATGTCGCCGCCCGTCCCTGCCGCCGCTTGAACTCGATTAGGAAGCGCGTCACCGCTCGGGAAGCCACCAGAGCATAACGCACACGCTAACTTGCCCTCCGTGCACCACAGGCGCCAACCCAAGACTCACCCGACCTCCGGCGCCGCCGCGAGCTCACTTCCAGCGAGCTCCGACCACCCTGCGACCTCCCACCTGCTCCGATTCGATGCGCCGCGAGTGAGGGCCTCCTCCTCAGTGCCCTTCCCTTGCCCGGCCCTGCGCTCTGTAAGCAGCCGGCGAACATCCGCCGTGTTTCGGGTCGCCGCCGGCCGAACTCCGGTGGTCGGTGACGTGGCACGACATTAGCCACTAATGACCCAGCTAAACCAACCCTAGTGCGACTACCATGTGGGCCCTGCGCCTGATTAGTTTAATTTAATTTTCTGTTTAGATTAATTCATAACCCACTAGGACCCACACGTCAGCATTGACTTTGCTGACGCGGCCGTTGACTGGTCCCACATGTCATCCACCCAAACCAGCCCTGCTACACTGAACCATGGGTCCCAGCCGTCAGGTTTGACCTGGGCTGGCGTCTTTGACTTGCTGACGTCACCTGGACCTTGCGATGGCCTTAATAACTAGTTTTCTGGATTTATTATAATTCAGGAAATTTCAAAAATACCCAAACTTCTAAAATCATAGAAATTCAACGTAACTCCAAATTAAATAATTTATATATGAAAATGATCAGAAAAATATGAAGAATCTGTTTATGCCATGATCATGCATGTTTGAACAAGTTAACCTCACTGAATAGGATGAATCATGATTAGGGTAATTTATGAAATAACATTTGGAGTTGGAATTTGTTCTTGTTTGAATTCCACTTCAATTAACTTGGCTAGATATTGCATTAGGTGAATTCAGTACCTTAACATGACATGTCATTCATATGAATGTGCATTGCATTGTTTGTGTTCTTTCTCGTTTGCGGTGTTGTCCCTCTCGATGAGACGGCGTATCGACGATGAATTTGATGACACCGATGAAGAACTATATTATCTTCAGAAGTGCCGAGCAAGCAAAACCCCTTGTTCATTCGATATAATCCCACTCTCTCGCTCCTGCTCTATTTTACTGCATTAGGACAACAACGACTCATGTGTTACTTGCTGCGGTAGCTGAACCCTTTATCCTTTGCATGACTGTCATTCCACAAGAATTAGATGAAACCCACTAGCATGAGTAGGAGTTGTTTGAGCCTGTTGTGCCTACTCATTCATGCTTGTTTGTCATGCCTGCTCTCGCTTAGAGTTGAGTCAGGTCTGATTCATCGGGAATGAATCGGAGGTGTGTGAACATGTCCCTCTTGTGTGTGAGCTAAGTGTGTGAACACGATTTGGTAAAGGTAGCGGTGAGAGGCCATGTAGGAGTACATGGTGGGTTGTCTCATTGCAGCCGTCCTCGGGAACTGAGTTACGTGTTTGTGATCCATGAAACAGTTACTACCACGCATTGGGCCCGAAACCAATGGACCCTCTCGGCTTCTTAACCACCCTTGTCCTCGGTCCGGAGTTGCAAGTAGTTTCGGTGTTTGTAGCATCTTTGGGGCGCACGTAGCGCTGACCTTAGGGGTGGGTTGTGTTGCGGTAGGCAGTGGCCGGTGTGCCGATTCACCCGTTTGGTGTCTCGGGAACCCTGCACACATCGTTCGGGGCTGTATGGGAAACCTCGGCGGACTCCTGCGGATGGAACCGAATAGGCGATAAACCGGACTAGGGACTTGAGTGTTTAGGTAGGCCGTGGCCGACACCCACTTGGGCTTCGCTTGAAGGTTGCAGTACATGTCGTGTAAACGGCGGTAAGTGGTGAGGCGTGTGTGAAGAAGTACACCCTGCAGGGTTAATATGATCTATTGAATAGCCGTGTCCATGAAAAGGACTTGGGTTGCCTATATCAGTTCATAGACAAGTGAAAGTGGATACTCTAAAATCGCAAGATAAGCGTGAGTGCTATGGATGGCGTTCTCGTAGGGAGGCGGGGCGGGTCCATAGTGGTGTATTGATATGGTGAATATGTGGACTCGTGTGCGCCACCTCAAAAGAGTTACTTGCAGTCGTAGTTCAGGATAGCCACCGAGTCAAAGCTGGCTTGCTGCAGTCAAACTCCACCACCCCCTTTGTTGATAATGATGCATATGTAGTTAGTTCTGATGTAAGTCTTGCTGAGTATGTTTGTACTCACGTTTGCTTATTTTATGTTTTGCAGAGAGACGTCAGTCTCGCTAGTAGTTCCGCTTGGACTTCGACGTTTAGCTTGTTACCTCAGCTACGATCTTGTGCCCTCGGCGGATCGGTAGATAGTCGAGCTTCTCACCTTTTCATTTGTAGATGTACGTACTCGGACATGTTTAGCTTCCGTTGTGCTTTGACTTGTATGCTCTGAGTGTTGGGTCATGAGACCCATGTTTGTAATATCTCGCTCCTCGGAGCCTAATGAATAAATATTTGAGTCGTAGAGTTATGTTGTGATGCCATGTTGTATTTACACATATTGAGCATATTGTGTGTATGTTTGAAATGCTTGGTATGTGTGGGATCCGACAAACTAGTTGTTTATCCTTGGCAGCCTCTCATATGGGGAAATGTAGTCTCGTGCTTCGGCGATAGTAGTCCGCTATAGCCCGGTTCACGGAGTCCTGCTAGCCCAGCACTACTGCTTGGACACTTGACTGGCGGCATGTGTTTCACTTCGTTCCTATGTACATCCCTTGGGAAATGTCACGCGGTGATATTCGAGTCCTGCCTAGCTGCTACAGCCGGGATACGAGTCCTGTTAGCCCAGTGCTACAGCCCAAATTCATACGTTGATGACCGACATGCTCGATGTGATTCATGTATGCTGTCCCCATAGGTTAGCGCCGCTTTGGGTTCACGACTAGCCATGTCGGCCGGGTTCTCTGTCATATGGATGCTAGCGACACTATCATATCGTGAGCCAAAAGACGTAAATGGTCCCGGCCATGGTAAGGCGACACCGTGGGAATACCGTGCGTGAGGCCGCAAAGTGATATGAGGTGTTACCGGCTAGATCGATGTGACTTGGAATCGGGTCCCGACAGCGTTGGTATCGAGCCCGACTGCTGTAGGATTACCAAGCCAAACTGGTGAAGTTGTGTCTAGAAATGCTTTAGTTATGTAAGGGAATTGATTGTGGAAGGAACGTAAGGCTCTTTTACTCCTTATACCTCATGGCCTTCGATCCGAGTCAACCTCTTCTCTTCTACGGGGTTAAGAACTAGGCTTCTCATCTATCTATCGAGATGACGTGTTACTAATCCATAGACCTTTAAGATTGTTGGTTTAAGCCCGATTCAGTTCCTACTATTTACGTATGATAATTGTTGATCTCGGAACCTTGATATTGTGATGTTGAGTGGCTATGCCACCATTTTGCATGATGTCTCAAATCTTTTTGAGCATTTACAGCCGTTATGCTGTCCGAGTCATCCCAGGTCTCTAAATAGTCTGATGCATTTGCAAATCCTTTCCTTCCATTCCCGATGTCCTTTTTGGTCAGAATAAGCACACTAATCGGTAAGTTGAGGAACTTTGTTGCCTCGGCGTGGATGTTGGAGCTATTATTATGACCCTAGGTGTTTAGGAAGTCGCCTAGTAATTTGGCAATGTTTTTGTATCCTAGTGTGATGATTCTGGCCATTATTCTTGAAAGCATTCCGTGATGGCATTTAGTAGTAGGCATTCTATTCCTGGGTTCTTGAACCCGAGATTCACCCTATTTCATGTTGTTAGTAATTGCTAGCTCCCTTAGGTTATTAGTAACCTTTGCATTAGTCCTCGAGGTCCGTGGTATTTCCTTCTTCCAAATACTATGAACCGCTTATGGCAGAAGTTCCTCGCTGAACCAAAAGATCACAACCAGAGCGCTCTTGAGGAGTTCTCCATTCATAATTGTGAATCTGCCAATTCTACCTCTCTGCATGGGTTATCCGGGAGAAATGTTGAGCTTTGCTCGATATACTAATCCATGCCTCCACAACTCGAAAAGTTATATGTTTCTCGATGTTGTTCCTCCTTAGTTGTATTCCGATCCCCGTCTATCAGTCGATAGTCAGGAGTAGTCGTGCACTCGTGCTCATTGATGCATATTATCCTTGTGGTCCGTCAAGCCATTCTGTTCTGGAATGACTAGGAGAAACAAACTCCAGTACCTCATCCATATCCAGGATTGGGTCAAAGCAGTTGTATTCTGCAGATCAAGTGCCCATCCAGCCTTTGATTCAATTCTACCCTGAAGTATTACCCACTTTATGCCAGGAACGTCATGAGAATTGCACCTTCTCTTATGAATTCTTGACGTAGTGATACTTCTCGCTATCATTATTCATTCCTCGATCCCGTGTTGATGCAACCGGAATGTCGACAAGTGAATTGTGATGTGTGAAATCAATACTCCGAGCAACTCGTTGCTTGGCAGCTAATGGACAATATCCTCATTCTTAGCGTGTTGGTTATTAAATCATCATCCTAAGATTGATCGTGCTACCTAGTCCTTATTTCTGGTGCACATCTCGATTGATGAGTTAGGATCTTGTCAAGTCCTCACTCATTTGATCATATTGTCTTGCCCTCAAAAGCAAGATTGTTCTCGAGCTTAGTAACATACGGTGGTTCGTGACTTTCCAAATATCTTCTTGGAAGTGTTACCGGTTGTTTCTGACTGTTATGTTGAGCTCGTGATCAAGTTGGTTTCTTGTGAACCACCCTTTCTCCAAGAATCTGTGTTGGATATCCCTGAGCTAGTTGGTTAATCTAGACAACAACTTGGAGAGTTGGAAGATAAAATCTTGCCTAACTTAGTTCGCTCCAAAGGGATATTCTTGTGTAGTGTGTGTTGAAGAAAGATGATATCTTCATCGATTGGTCCTGTGATCGCTTGTTGGACCTATTGTCTTATCAATCCTTTGATTTGAGTGTGGGCTATCGTCAAATCAAATCAGTACCAACAATGCTCGTAATGTTGTCTTACTCGTGGTTGATCCCTCGAGCATACACCATTACATCTTTTGGTCTGACCAATACTATCACCGTGTTCACATGATGGTGGAAGTCTAGTGATATGGAAATTCCGATGAGTTGTTGTTGAGCCCATCAACAGCATCTTGTCTCTCCCATGATTCATGTTGAACATCAACCTAGTGTTGGAAACTTGTGTAAGCATTTTCTTCATGACCGTTTGCGAAGCATATGTTTGGATGAAAGAAGTGACTTTCCCTAACTCTTGTGCATCTGATGTAAGTTGCCGCCATGAATTCAAGAAAGGTTTGTTTTGTTTCCCCTAGAATCATCCCAAGTCAGTCATGCATGTGCGAAGTACTTTATGGTTTGATAGGTTGGCCGCCTCCATTCTATATGTGTTTCCTAGCACACCAAGCCACTAACTGATTTGTTCAAGGAGAAGAAATTCCTTCTTAAGAGCATGCCTTATGCAAGGACTTCGTTATCCTTGGTGATGGTTCCCCACCTGAACTTGGTAGGGTTTAATATAAGACTACTACGTGGCCATGCTTGTCTGGGACAACGTGTTCACCTGTTTGTAGCAGAACCAGCTCATGTTTTGGAGCTTGCCACCTTGGTTCATTCCTAGAGAATCTCGCAATGCCATCTCGTCGAATTGTGTTGCTAACTTTCCTTTCAGACATGCTGAGTCTGAAGTATCCTATTACCAATCGGATCTGAATCTCGGGCAGATATGATGGTTGGAACAGTCCAACAGCTGCATTTCGTTCCCAGTTTGCACCGTCCCTGTGCCATTTCACTATAGGCCGCCTTCTTAGTAATTCTTGTCCAGGTTCATCTTCAAAAGTGGACTTACCATGGGTCCCATCCTTTTCCGGTGATAAGCAAAAATCATCCATCACGTTGTCTTCAACAAGGTAGTCCACATCATCCATTCTAGTCCGGGGGTACCATTCCTTTGCACTCCGCCAAACGATCATTGTGAATTGCCTTAGGCTGGTATAAAGAGTCTCAACGATTTCTAAATCAAAAGTAATTCTTTTTGCCACTTAAGGGAATAGTTCTTCGCGTCACCTCCGCTGGGGTGCCTCGTTATTGAATCATGGCAGATATTTCCTCGCCACCTTGGCACCATCTACCATCCTTCTAAGCGTGGAATTGTTACCCACCAATCAAACCCCGTCGGTTGTTCTTCGATCCCTCTCGATGTGTTTTGTGTCTCAACTCGAGATGTTCACCCTCTCGTTCCGTGAGTTGATCGTGAGTTGCTCGATCTTTAAGGAGATCGTCTCCTATAGAGTCTCTTTCTACCGCCATCGTGTTGGATGAAGATCTCGAAAGCAAAGACGTCAAGACCAAGAAGGTGGAGTGAATCAACATCTTCGAGAAGGGCAAATGGATCATGAAGATTGTGATAGTTTTGTGACTCCCCTTTTCCTCTTACCTCACGTCCTGAATCTCGAGGCGAGATTCTTGTTTAGTGGGGGTGAGTTGTCACGGCCGTAGAGCTTGCTTGTAACTAGTGGCATTGCATCCATGCATCATATTTAATTTTCATGAAATTTGAAATGGGGATTGCCTAAACCCTAGCATTAAAGGAATTCAAATAGGCTCAACCAAAAAAATATTTTTCAGTGAATTCAAATGGCTTTAGGAAATGTTCATCATTTCTGGAAAAATGCTATAAACCATAATCAGAGGTGCTGCACATTTTTCATGACATATTTGGTCACTAAATTAAATCATAAGTATTTGAATTTGGACATTTAAATTCTATAAAATATTTTAAATGTCCAAATACTCCTAAACTAAAATGTTCCATATTGGATATATTCTATACATTGGGCATGCACAGTTTGGTGATTTTTAAAAGTGCCTGGATATTTTTAATAAAGCCGCAGAGTTTTCAGAAAAATAGAAAACAGAAATAAGCGAGAGAGAGAATAACTTACCTGGCGCCACCAACCGGCCCAGCTGGCAGCCCACCAGCACGGCCCAGCCCACCACCGCTTTCTCCCCCCCCTGTCGCTTCCTCCTCTGCCAGAGGATGAGCTGGCCGCCACCACAAGACGGCCACCGACGGCCACCTCTGCCTGCTCAAGGCGTCCCGATGCCCGGACGCCTCCATGCGTCGCCACGCAACACTCCGGACCCCCCCTCGCTCTCTCCCTCTCCCTCGTTCCCTCCTCTGTCTCGTTCTCTCTCGCACCACCGAACGCGCCCGCCGCCGCCGACGTGCACCACCGCGGCCACCGCCTCCCCCTTGCTTCCCCGACCAGCTCAAGAGCTCCGCCTTGCCGCCCTCGCCTTCCCCGCCGTCACACTCGACCGGAGAAGCCCCGGAGCTCCGACCCGACGCCTTTCCCCTCCTCGGTCCCGCCGGTCGCCGTCGCCCGATTCGTCGGCTCCGGACCGTCCCCGACCTCGCCGACGACACCATCGGACGCGCTGTGAGCACCGGCGTCGTCTACCCCTTCTCCCCTGGTCGCGCCCGCCCTCTAGGCCGTAGCCCTGCCGTGGCCGAGCTTCCCCTGCCGCCGGCCATGTCGCCGCCGTCCCTGCCGCCGCTTGAACTCGATTAGGAGCGTGTCACCGCTACGGAAGCCACCAGAGCATAACGCACACGCCATTTGCCCTCCTGCACCACAAACCAACCCGCACTCACCCGACCTCCGGCGCCGCCGCGAGCTCACTTCCGGCGAGCTCCGACCACCCCGCGACCTCCCACCTGCTCCGTTCGATGCGCGCGAGTGAGGGCCTCCTCCCTGTGCCCTTCTCTTGCCCAGCCGCCACCTGTAGCGCAGCCCCGGCGAACATCCGCCGCGTTTCGGGTCGCCGCCGGCCGAACTCCGGTGGCCGGTGACGTGGCACGACATTAGCCACTAATGACCCAGCTAAACCAACCCTAGTGCCACTGCCATGTGGGCCCTGCGCCTGATTAGTTTAATTTAATTTTCTGTTTAGATTAATTCATAACCCACTGGGACCCACACGTCAGCATTGACTTTGCTGACGCGGCCGTTGACTGGTCCCACATGTCATCCACCCAAACCAGCCCTGTTACACTGAACCGTGGGTCCCAGCCGTCAGGTTTGACCTGGGCTGGTGCCTTTGACTTGCTGACGTCACCCTGACGCACTGATGACGCAATAACTAGTTTTCTGGATTTATTATAATTCAGGAAATTTCAGAAAATACCCCAAACTTCTAAAAATCATAGAAATTCAACCGTAACTCCAAATTAAATAATTTATATATGAAAAATGATCAGAAAAATATGAAGAATCTGTTTATGCCATGATCATGCATGTTTGAACAAGTTAACCTCACTGAATAGGATGAATCATGATTAGGGTAATTTATGAAATAACATTTGGAGTTGCAATTTGTTCTTGTTTGAATTCCACTTCAATTAACTTGGCTAGATATTGCATTAGGTGAATTCAGTACCTTAACATGACATGTCATTCATATGAATGTGCATTGCATTGTTTGTGTTCTTTCTCAGTTGCCGGTGTCTGTCCCTCTCAAGAGACGACGTCATCGATTTATGAATTCGATGACACCGATGAAGAACTATATTATCTTCGAAGTGCTGTGCAAGCAAAACCCCTTGTTCATTCCGATATAATCCTACTCTCTCGCCTCCTGCTCTATTTTACTGCATTAGGACAACAACGACTCATGTGTTACTTGCTGCGTAGCTGAACCCTTTATCCTCTCTGCATGACCTGTCATTCCACAAGAATTAGATGAAACCCACTAGCATGAGTAGGAGTTGTTTGAGCCCTGTTGTGCCTACTCATTCATGCTTGTTTGTCATGCCTGCTATCGCTTAGAGTTGAGTCAGGTCTGATTCATCGGGAATGAATCGGAGGTGTGTAAACATGTCCCATGTGTGTGAGCTAAGTGTGTGAACACGATTTGGTAAAGGTAGCGGTGAGAGGCCATGTAGGAGTACATGGTGGGTTGTCTCATTGCAGCCGCCCTCGTGAATTGAGTTCTGTGTTTGTGATCCATGAAACAGTTACTACCACGCATTGGGCCCGAAACCAATGGACCCTCTCGGCTTCTTAACCACCCTTGTCCTCATCCGGAGTTGCAAGTAGTTTCGTGTTTGTAGCATCTTTCAGGCCGCAGGCAATGCTGACCTTAGGGGTGGGTTGTGTTGCGGTAGGCACGTGTCTGTGTCCGATTCGCCTGCTTGGTGTCTCGGGAACCCCGCACACATCGTTCGGGGCTGTATGGGAAACCTCGGCGGACTCCTGCGGATGGAACCCGAATAGGCGATAAACCTGGACTAGGGACTTGAGTGTTTAGGTAGGCCGTGGCCGACACCCACGCAGGGCTTCCGCTTGAAGGTTGCCGAGTACATGTCGTGTAAACGGCGGTAAGTGGTGAGAGCGTGTGAAGAAGTACACCCTGCAGGTTAATATGATCTATTCAATAGCCATGTCCGCGAAAAGGACTTCGGGTTGCCTATATCAGTTCATAGACAAGTGAAAGTGGATACTCTAAAATGCGCAAGATAAGCGTGAGTGCTATGGATGGCGTTCTCGTGAGGGAGACGGAGCGGGTCCATAGTGGTGTATTGATATGGTGAATATGTGGACTCGTGCGCCACCTCAAAAGAGTTACTTGCAATGTAGTTCAGATAGCCACCGAGTCAAAGCTGGCTTGCTGCAATCAAACTCCACCACCCCTTTGTTGATAATGATGCATATGTAGATAGTTCGATGTAAGTCTTGCTGAGTACGTTTGTACTCATGTTTGCTTATTTTATGTTTTGCGAGAGACGCGGTCTCGCTAGTAGTTCCGCTTGGACTTGACGCTTAGCTTGTTACCTCAGCTACGATCTTGTGCCCTCGGCAGATCGGTAGATAGTCGGCTTCTCAGCCTTTTCCATTTGTAGATGTCTGTACTCGACATGTTTAGCTTCCGCTTGTGCTTTGACTTGTATGTTTCGAGTGTTGGGTCATGAGACCCATGTTTGTAATATCTCGCTCCTCGAGCCTAATGAATAAATATTTGAGTCGAGAGTTATGTTGTGATGCCATGTTGTATCTACACATATTGAGCATATTGTGTGTATGTTTGAAATGCTTGGTATGTGTGGGATCCGACAAACTAGTTGTTTATCCTTGGCAGCCTCTCATATGGGGAAATGTAGTCTCGTGCTTCGAGCGATAGTAGTCCGCTACAGCCCGGTTCACGGAGTCCTGCTAGCCCAGACTACTGCTTGGACACTTGATCGGCGGGCATGTGTTTCACTTCGTTCCTATGTCTGTCCCTTCGGGAAATGTCACGCGGTGATATTCGAGTCCTGCCTAGCCTGCTACAGCCGGGATACCGGAGTCCTCATAGCCAGTGCTACAGCCCGAATTCATACGTTGATGACCGACATGCTCGATGTGATTCATGTATGCCTGTCCCCATAGGTTAGCACCGCTTTGGGTTCACGACGAGCCATGTCGGCCCGGGTTCTCTGTCATATGGATGCTAGCGACACTATCATATACGTGAGCCAAAAGACGCAAACGGTCCCGGGCCATGGTAAGGCGACACCCGTGGGGATACCGTGCGTGAGGCCGCAAAGTGATATGAGGTGTTACCGGCTAGATCGATGTGACTTGGAATCGGGGTCCTGACACCTCCCGAGGCTTACGCCGCAACAAGTCCCTCCTACCGAGCTAAGTGGTTCCCACGCATGAACACGCAGCACCATAGCATGGCACAAAGATAGCGGCAGCATGATAATTAACAACAATAGTTCAACACGCCCCTGCGGGGCCCTATACTTCTCTCTTTTTTGTGCAGGGAAGGAAGAAAAACAAAATAGGCATGACTTGCTCGGCACCAACTCGCGGCGAGGGCTCGTACTGCCTTCGGGGCTCGGTCAGATCCCCCCTCTCGCTTCATCGGGGCGCGACGGTGGACTGACCCGCTACCTTCCCCCAGGCGGGCGCGACAGCGCAGGGGCTGGTCGCGGCCACCACTGGAGGAGCTGCTGTCTGAAGGAGAGTCGCCGAAGCTTGGCGAGCCCCGAGCGCCGCTGCCCACGCGGCTGCCGCCATCTTCATCCTGATCAACATTGGGGCTGGGCACACGGCCGCGGTCATCATCTTCGGGGCAGCACCCAGCACGGCGACCGTCTTGCCCCGAACACCCTCTCGTAGAGGGTGGCATCGCCGTCGAACTTGAAGTGCAGGGTGCACCGCCAGTTCAAGCCACGCGCGCGGGCAAACGTTTGCCAGCCGCGGGTCAGGGCCGCATCCCCGGCGACGGAGACCTCCAGCGAAGCCCAGGAGGCCCTGCTGTAGCAACCGTCCGCCTGAAGCCAGAGGCCGCCCGGAGCGCCGGCCGGAAGTTCACCTACAAAGAAGCAGGGGAGCTGGAGCCAGGTGCTGGTCGGGTCCGCCGACCAGACCACGAACTCCGGCAGAACCTCTGCCGAGCGGAAGCGCGGCCTAGGAAGTCGCGCAACCACGACGTGCCTCCCATCGACAACCGGGCGCTCATCGCCGCACAGGGGACTGCCTGCACGACCACAGGAAGCCACTACGGGGGCCGTAGGATGCTTGCGAGGGCGGCATCGGCCGCGCTTGGTCGGAGGAGAGTCAAGCCCTTCCTGACGAGCCTTTCCCTTCTCCACGGCCGAGAACCTCTTCGACGGAGTCATGGGGATGGCGAGTAGCCGGGATGGAGAGAAAGGAGTAGCAGGAAGGAATGGACTGAAAGGGCTCGCGCCGTACCGTACTTATAGCCGGAGGAGGCCAACCGTCGGCCTCCACGATCGCAGGTAATCATGACCCATTTTTGCACGCAGGGACTTGTCAAGTCGTGTGGTTGCCGAGGCGTCGTGGAGAAGCGGAGACGCCCACGTCCAATCGATCGCCACGCGGCGCCCAAGGCCGCAGGCTATTGGGGCCCGCGGCGCTTCGCACTTGCCCCTTCGCTTCTCTGCTAAGCCAAGTCCGGGCGCGCCTTGGGCCCGGGGCTACTGTCGGCGCTTCGGGAACGGGGTCCCAGACTTCGCCTGCTGGCGTGGCTCAAGTGGGGGCCCAGTGCAGCCCAGCTTCATCATCTCAAGCTCAAGACCCTCGCGAGGGGCCAAGCCTCGCGGGGCAGACGACAGGAAGCCTCCTCAGGAGTGGCCTCACCAGGCCGGCTCTCGAAGAGGCGGAGAGATCAAGGCAGGGTACCTCACGAGGTGCCCGTGACGCAAGCCATGACGATCGAGACCAGGCGGGCGCCGGCTGCGCAGTGTCCTTGTTTCCCCTTCAATGCAAAGGGGGCAAGCACAGGCTAAGGCATCAGGCAAAGGTTACCGTTTCGGTGCAACGAGACCAAGACTAGCAGAATGGCAGGACGGAGGTCATCGTGGAGCCCAGGACGGCGTCATCGTCAGAGCCTTTGGCAGCCGAAGACCAACTTTAGTCAGGATAAGTGTACTAGATGTTCCCCTTCAAAACGGCCAATTGTTGGCGCCCTTCCCGCTCATTATTTTGGGAAGAGGCCCAGGGCCTCCCTCTATAAATAGAGCTAGCCACCACAGGGCAGAGAGGGGATGAAAATCAGAGAAAGAGAGAGAAAAGCGACTGAACTCACTCAAGCAGTTCATCGCACCAGCTCAAGAACAGCCCCTCGCGAGGCTGTTCTCCCTTTGTAATTTTCATCATCAGCCCCTGAGGCAATCCACCACACCACACACTGGAGTAGGGTATTATACCACAATGGTGGACTGAACCAGTATAAACCTCGTGTCCCTTGTGTGTTCTTCTTTCTAGCCTAGATTCCTTGCGAGGCTTCGAGACGTGAGCTGGTAGGGGGAAGATCTTCGTGCGCACCCCAGAGTTCGAACCTCAAGGGTCTGCCGGAACCCGAAATCCGACAACATGGAGTCGGTTACAAGGAAGGAAATATAATATCCGGATTGCCAAGCTTGTCTTCCACGCAAAGGAGAATCCCATCCGGACACGGGACGGATTCTTGAGTCTTGTATCTTCACGCTCCAATAGTCCGGACAAAGTATATAGTCCGGCTGTCCGGACACCCTCTAATCCAGGACTCCCTCAACCGACAACTAGCATGAGTGTGTGAACATGAATGTAATGTCGGTGAGAAATATGTACTCCCCCAAGCTTAGGCTTTTGGCCTAAGTTGGTCTATGGCGATGGGTAGCCTGACTGATATCCAAAGTGGTAACTCGGGTCGTACTAAGATGCAGCAGCATATGCCTCTTGAGCTGTGGCATGGCGACGAGCTGTCTTCGCTCTCCTCTCGTATTCGGTTGCCTCCTCCCTGGTTACAACATACCTTCTTTTTGCCTGATAATCAAAAAGGGCAGGAGCAGGGAGAGTAACATGGACATCATGACGTCTGTCAAAGATTAATCGATACTGGAGGAATTGTTCGTTCCTCTCAAGAAAATGATGATTGGCCATAGCATTATAATCTAAATAAGCGGGTATCAACTCTCTATCACCCTCACGTGGAGGTATACCAAGATAATTAGCAACACAGGTCGCATAAATTCCTCTAAACAAATCTCCAGATAAACCATTATTATGCAACCTACGTGCCACAATTGCCCCCAAGTTGTAATCTTTATTACCTAATACAGCACTCTTAAGGACACAAAGATCAGGAGCACACATGTGACATGCTTCATCTTTACCATTAATGCATCTACCAATGAAGGGAGCAAAATAATGTATAGTAGGAAAATGAATGCTCCCTATGGTAGCTTGTGCTATGTCTCTAGATTCTCCCAAAGTGATACTAGCAAGAAAGTCGTTATATTCATATTTACGGGGTTCAATAACACTACCCCGCTGTGGGAGTTTGCAAGCCGTAGTAAAATATTCTAAGTCCATGGTATATGATTGATCATATATCAAAGAAGACACTTTGAGAATTACACGAAGATGTAAATTTAAACCTTCTCACGAATGAATCAGTCAAATAGTAGTACCGAGGACACTTATCCTGCATGAAGTCCTCAAGATCGGCATTACACACATACGCATCAAATTCATCCTTGATGCCAGCTTTGACCATAAACTCCTCTGACGGCCATTCACAAGGCCACACGTCAGCTTTCCTTGGTGGTTCATCGTCTTGCTCACGCATTGCGCGCCTGGGTGCTTGCTTCCTTGAAGAACCACCTTGGTACATTTTCCTAGACATATCTCTTCCTCTGAAATATTTCTGAAATTTTTAGTAACTCAAAATAAAAATGAATCAAACTTAACAAGATTGATAGCAACTACTCCCACAAGTGCCTAGAGCCTATATCATGCATTATAATTACTTGGGACCTCATAAATTTGACATGCAAGCTCAAGAACAGGGTCACCTAGGCAGCAAAAATTTGCAATGAATAAATCACTAGAACAAAAACTAATTGGACCATTGGAGGAGTCACATACCAAGGAACAATCTCCCAAAGCAGTTTTGTGAATGGAGCTTTGAGCAAGGAGATCGAAAATTGCAGCAAAATGAGCTAGAACTCGTGCTTGAGCTGGATGAGGATTTTTTGGGAGGAAGATGAAGTGTGTGGGTGCAGGAATAGGTGGAGGGGGGGGCACCATGGGTCCACGAGGCAGGGGGCGCGCCCTGTAGGGGTGGGCGCGCCCTGGAGCCTCGTGGCTAGGTGCTTGCCCCCCCCCCCCCCGCTGTGTTCTTAGTGCCTAAAATCCTCAAATATTCCAGAAAAAATCATACTAAATTGGCAGGGCATTTGGAGAACTTATATTTTCGGGATATTTTTTATTGCATGGATAATTCAGAAAATAGACAGATAATACCTTTTTACTTTATTTAATCTAAAGAACAGAAAGTAAAAGGAGGGCACAGAAGGTTGTGCCTTATAGTTTCATCCATCTCATGCTCATCAAAAGGAATCGACTAACAAGGTTGATCAAGTGATCTTGTTAACAAACTCATTCCGAATAACATGGAACCGGAGAAATTTCGAATAACACTAGGTTACCTCAACGGGGATATGAACATCCCCAATAATAATAATATCATATTTCTTCTTGATAGTAGGAAGAGGAAATTCAAAACCTCCAATAATAATAGTTGGAACTTTTCCAATAGAATTGATGCTATGAACTTGAGGTTGTTTCTTTGGAAAGTGTACTGTATGCTCATTACCATTAACATGAAAAGTGACATTGCCTTTGTTGCAATCAATAACAGCCCCTTCAGTATTCAAAAAGGGTCCACCAAGGATAATCGACATACTATCGTCCTCGGGAATATCAAGAATAACAAAGTCTGTTAAGATAGTGACGTTTGCAACCACAACAGGCACATCCTCACAAATACCGACAGGTATAGCAGTTGATTTCTCAGCCATTTGCAAAGATATTTCAGTAGGTGTCAACTTATTCAATTCAAGTCTACGATATAAAGAGAGAGGCATAACACTAACACCGGCTCCAAGATCACATAACGCAGTTGAGGGAGTCCTGGATTAGGGGGTGTTCGGGTAGCCGGACTATACCTTCGCCGGACTCCTGGACTATGAAGATACAAGATTGAAGACTTCGTCCCGTGTCTGGATGGGACTTTCCTTGGCGTGGAAGGCAAGCTTGGCGATGCGGATATTCGAGATCTCCTACCATTGTAACCGACTCTGTGTAACCCTAACCCTAGCCGGTGTCTATATAAACCGGAGGGTTGTAGTCCGTAGGACAATCATCTTCATACACAATCATACCATAGGCTAGCTTCTATGGTTTAGCCTCCTTGATCTTGTGGTAGATCTACTCTTGTACTACCCATATCATCAATATTAATCAAGCAGGAGTAGGGTATTACCTCCATCGAGAGGGCCCGAACCTGGGTACAAACATTGTGTCCCTTGTCTCCTGTTACCATCCGGCCTTGACGCACAGTTTGGGACCCCCTACCCGAGATCCGCCGGTTTTGACACCGACATTGGTGCTTTCATTGAGAGTTCCTTTGTGCCGCCGCAATCAGGAAGGATGCCTCTTCCCGTCTTTAAAGACGGCGCCGTTACTAAGGGAGCTTTGGCTGTCGGCAAACCCTCCGGCTAGGTGGTTTTCTCACGACCGCCTGTTCGGCCGTTGCGCCGACGGTGACCTCTCGGGTCATCGAAAGCAACCTTCACGTCAGCTCGGAACTTGCCGAGCAGCTGGATCCGATGGAGCTCTCTTCCATAAACGAGCTCTTGGATCGCATCGCCGCACTGGGGGTCGCTACAAATTACGACCAGGTTGGGTTTAAACCCGATCTAAGAGAAATTAACTCTCCCCAAGTCACCCACCACGTTGCCGTGGTAGAGGCGCAGAGTGGCGACCCTTCATCTATTCTAAGGACTAGCTACGTCCGAATTCCCGAACCCTCCAAGCCGGATACCCGCGGAGGGAAGGACATAACTCAAGGCCTGAGCTTAGAATCAGGCAATGGGCTAGAGATTCATTGGACAACATCCAAGACTCGGGCTTCAGAGTTTGGAAGCTCTTCAGCCTCCGAATCTTAAATTGGGTGAGGTCTCAGATTCAACGATACCCGCCCGCCCGAACATAAGCGATCTTTCCCAAATCAGGCAAAAGCCCGAGGAGACAGTACATCATTACTGGGCCAGATTCCTCTTGGTTATGAACAGGACAAAGGACTGCCGTGAGGGAGACGCAATTTCAATCTTTTGCAGTAATTGCACGGACGAGGGAATACTCAACGGCATAAGTCGTCGCGACATTACACGCTTCGCTGACTTGGCGCCCATAGTACAAAAGTACTGTGCGATGGAAAGCGCTTGGAAAACCGAAATAAAATTTTGAGATAATCCGGCCTTGAATAGCAATCCCGTCCGAACTAAGAGGGTGCATCATAATAAGACACCCAGGTTAAGTATCAAAAAGCCAAAACCCTCTACAGGGCATGGAACCGTACTGGAAAGGTGGCTTGATGGACCCTGTAGAATTCACAGTACAGAGGATTCCACACCAACTCACAGCCTTAGAGCATGTTGGATACTCCGGCAGGTGGCCAAAATTGGCGAGGATCTCCTAATTTCGGAGGCCGCAGAAAGCCAGCCCGAGGATACCAGTACCGTTCTCACAGTCTTCGAGACTTTTGCATCAAATAATATGCGAAAAAGAACACTCCGCAGCCTCGCCGAAGTCTATCAAGTAGCAACAATAAACCCATGGAGCGACACTGCTATCACCTTCAACGCAAGTGACGAACCTAAATTCCGAACAGCCCGAGCACCAGCCGTATTGGTCCTCAAACCAATAGTGGACAGCTTTCGCCTCACCAAGGTACTCATGGATGGAGGCAGCGGATTGAACCTCATTTACGAGGAAACCCTCCAGAAAATGGATATAGACTGGAGCCGCATCGAGCGAAGCAGTACAACTTTTAGAGGAATAATCCCCAGTCGGGAAGCGCGCTGCACAGGAAAAATCACACTAGATGTGGTGTTCGGCACGCCGGATAATTACAGGTCCGAAGAGGTCACGTTCCATGTGGCCCCGTTCAATAGCGGATACCATGCTATACTAGGGCGGGAGGCATTTACAATCTTCCAAGCAATACCCCATTACGGGTACATGAAGCTAAAGATGCCCGGGCCGAACGGAATTATCACCCTCGCTAGTGATCCGGACATAGCACTCCGCGCCGAAAACAAAACGGTCGCATTGGCCCTTGAAGCACTATCCGAAGCCTTGGCGGCAGAGGAACTGACTGCGCTACACTCCACGGTTAATAGGGATGATGTGATACTCGATAAGAGATCCAAATCCACATCCTTCAAGCCAGCGGACGAAATAGTAAAATTCTAGGTCCATCCAACGGACCCCAATAAAACAGCTTCCATCGGGGCACGACTGAACCCTGAAGTAGACGCCGCACTACGAGAGTTCCTACAAGAGAACTGGGATATTTTCGCCTGGCACCCTTCAGACATGCCAGGAATCCCACGCAGGCTGGCCGAACATAGCTTAAATATCCAGAAAGGATTCAAACCTGTCAAACAAGCCCTTCGGCGTTTTTCTGAACCGAAGAGACAGGCTATGGGAGAGGAGCTAGCCAAGTTATTGGAGGCCGGATTCATTAGAGACACAAAACATCCGGTCTGGCTAGCAAACCTGGTGATGGTACCAAAGAAGGACAAATCCTGGCGCCTGTGTGTCGATTTTAAAGACCTTAATAAAGCCTGCCCAAAGGATCCCTTCCCCCTCCCCCGTATCGATCAAATTATCGATGCCACCGCAGGACACGATTCGTTGTGTTTCCTCAACGCATACTCCGGTTACCATCAAATCAAGACGGCAGAATCAGACCAAGCCGCAACAGCATTCATCACACCATACGGCCCATTCTGCTTCAACACAATGCCCTTTGGGCTGAAAAACGCCGGAGAAACATATCAGCACATGATACAGACATGTCTGGCAAACCAGATCGGCAAAACAGTAGAGGCGTATGTGGATGATGTGGTCGTCAAATCAAAACACGTCAAATCTCTAGTAGATGACTTGAGGCTTACATTCGATAACCTCCGAAAATACGACATCAAGCTCAATCCGAAGAAATGCGTCTTCGGTGTTCCGGCCGGAAAGCTCTTGGGCTTCATCGTATCCGGTAGAGGAATTGAAGCAAATCCAGCCAAGATCCGAGCTTTGTCACAAATGGATGTCCCAAAAGACCTCAAACAAATACAGAAATTAACCGGATGCGTGGCGGCTCTAAGCCGCTTCATCTCCTGCTTGGGAGAAAAGGCACTGCCCCTTTATCGCCTCCTTCGGCGCACCGAACACTTCGAGTGGACGGATGCCGCCACGACCGGACTCGGTGAAATAAAAGCCATATTGGCGACAAACTCAGTCCTGGCCGCGCCAAACATCGGCGAGCCAATGCTATTATTCATCGCAGCAACCCATCAAGTTGTCAGCGCAGTGCTTGTCGTCGAGCGGGAAACGGACGGACATAAATTCCCCCTTCAAAGGCCGGTCTACTACGTGTCCACTGTCCTCACTCCATGCAAATCACGATACCCACATTATCAGAAAATTGCATACGCGGTATTCATGACATCCTGGAAGCTACGACACTACTTTCAAGAGTGTTTGATTACAGTAGCCTTGGAAGTACCACTCAATGACATTATCAATAACCGCGATGCAACAGGCCGGATCGCAAAATGGGCCATTGAGCTCCTCCCGTTCGATATAACCTATAAGCCACGACGAGCTATCAAATCACAAGTGTTGGCCGACTTCGTCGCAGAATGGACGGAGGCCGAACTCCCTAAAGAATACGGCACATACTCAAACTGGATCATGCATTTCGACGGCTCCAAAATGTTGGCCTGACTGGGGGCTGGCATCATTTTGACGTCCCCCACAGGAGACACGATCCAATATGTACTCCAAATTATGTACACGGACTCCAACAATGCAGCCGAATATGAGGCCCTCTTACATGGTCTCCGGATGGCAGTATCCATGGGCATTCAACGCCTAGAGGTACGCGGAGATTCCAACCTCGCGATATCCCAGATAAATGGTGACTTCGACCCCAAGGATCCAAAAATGGCAGCTTACCGCAATGCCGTCCTAAAAATGTCGGCCCGGTTCGAAGGGCTGGAGTTTCACCATATGGCCCGAGAAAACAATCAAGCAGCGGACGTCCTGGCACGCATCGGAGCAAAACGCGATGCAGTCACCCCCAATATATTTTTGGAAAGATTGTTCAAGCCATCAGTAACATGGGAGGGGGAACCCGCAATTAACAGCCCGGACGCAGCCGCACCACTTGACACCGAACAACCTGACATAATTGGAGGTCCTGCCAATGAAATTACACCTTCAGCCCACGTAATAATGGCGGTTATCGCCCCGTGGATAGAAATATTCCTAGCCTACCTTACTAGGCAGGAACTCCTAGAGGACCAAAACGAGGCCCGCTGCATAGTGCGGCGATCCAAAGCCTACAAAGTCCACGAGGGGGAGCTTTATAAGAAAATCACTACCGGAGTCCTCCAAAGGTGCATCTCCGAAGAGGAAGGGCGGAACCTTCTGGCTGAAATTCACGCCGGACTCGGTGGTCATCACGCTGCTGCTCGGTCCCTTGTTAGCAAGGCTTTCCGTACAGGCTTTTATTGGCCGACGGCCCGGGCAGACGCTCAGGACCTAGTCCAACGTTGCGTTGGTTGCCAACTTTTTGCCAACCAAAGCCATATGCCACCCACCGCACTCCAAACTATACCCATCACCTAGCCCTTTTCGGTCTGGGGGCTTGACATGGTCGGACCCCTTAAAGGTGGAACCCATTAAAAAAAATACTTACTGGTCATGGTGGATAAGTTCACCAAATGGATAGAAGCCAAGCCTGTTAAAACGGCTGAATCCGGACCTGTGATAGACTTCATATCCGGGGTTGTACACTGTTATGGCGTCCCCCACAGCATCATAACCAATAACGGTACAAACTTTACAGCCGACGAGGTAAAACTCTGGTGCAAAAACATGGGCATCAAGCTCGATTATGCTTCAGTCTATCACCCACAAACCAACGGCCAGGTCGAACGTGCAAACGGTCTTATCATGAGCAGCATCAAACCCAGACTAGTGCGGTCCCTCAAGGAATATAACATGCACTGGGTAGAGGAGCTCGACTCCGTAGTCTGGGGGCTGCGGACCACGCCTAATCACACCACCGGATACACACCATTCTTTATGGTGTACGGCGCAGAGGCAGTTCTGCCCTGCGACATAATTCATGACTCACCTAGAGTGCGCATGTACGAAGAAAGAGAAGCCGAGCTCGATCGGCAGGACAGCTTGGACGCCTTGGAGGAGGATCGCGACACGGCGAAAGCCCGTTCCGCATTTTATCAACAACAGGCCCGAAGATACCAAAGCAGAGAAGTACGGGCCAAAAATTACAATGTTGGCGAACTAGTTCTACGCCTGCCGGATAAAAAAAGGACAAACTCAAGCCCAAGTGGGAAGGTCCATTTATAATCGACCAAGTCCTGACTGGTGGGCCGTACCGCCTGCGAGAGGCGTCGGATAACTGACTCGAGCCGAACCCGTGGAACGCCACCCGTCTTCGAAGATTCTACGCCTAGCGCCGGACTCCATGTTCGTCTCCTTCCCCTGTCCATTTTTTACATTTTTCTGTCTTATATTTCTCTCCTTCCCCTCTTTTTCCTTTATAGCCCTTAAAAGGCTCACTACGTGACGCGCCACTCGCGCTCATTTAACCTAGGGGCTTCTTTAACAGAAGCTTATTTATACGGGCTTCATGCCCAGCACATGTGTCAAACTTCCGCATGTACCCTTTTCTTCACCATTATATGCATCGATATGACTTAAGTTTTGGCCAGGCTGGGTTGCCTGGCTCCTGTGCTTACCCCTACTGGCTCCTGTGCTTACCCCTACGTTCCCGATTGTTCGGCTAGGCGGTAAAGGGAGCACCTCTGCGATTGTTACTGCCGGGTCAGCTGGATGTGTACCTCAGACTGGGTGAAGCCGAAAGCTAGCGTTCTTAAGGGAATATTCGGTCGGTGAAATAAAAGATGACCTTTTTATTAATTTTCATGCGCCCCCAGATGCTCTTTCTGCGTCTTTTTCACGCAGTTCGGACATGCACTTTATGGCATGCCTCCCCAGCGAAAGGAACCCTTAACGGAACTATTCTCTCTGGAAGATGTTTCTTACTAACCATGTAATATAACATAACTAGTTGGGCACTTGTCTGATAAAGCACTAATGACCCCTACGCCTGGTCTCCACGCATACCACGGTTCTTGTATAACCGCTATGGTATTCGGACACACTCCGGACCGTCAGGTCCCGAGGTTGAAGCGAAAACGTCGGCAACGACAAACGATCTACAATCCGGCTAGAAGGCATTACATATGTCAATTTAAAAGTACATAGTCATTTTGACTGATTATATTCCTCCTCTATACCATCTAACAGGCTGTCTAATTTACAGTCCTGCTGGGAATACTTTGCGGCCAATTCTACTTGACCATACACTAAGCTTACAGGGATCTCCTTCCCATCAGGCCCCACTGGTCCGACCTCGGCCATGTGGTTTGGGCCAGACTTCGTAAAACGGGTCTTCACCATGGCCCAGGCCTCCCTAGCGCCTTGTCGGCAGGCTGATATCTTCCACAACCGGAAGCGCCGCCGAGCTCCCTTCAGCTTCTCCGCAATCTCTCCAAGGCCCTCGGGCATGGAGTGGGCAGGCCATAAGGCTTGGGCAACGCCTTGCATAGCCTGCCGAATTCGCTCGTGCAGTTGCAGGAGTTCGGGAAGAAGTTCACCCGTAGCACCGGGCATCTCCTCTGCAGGATGACCTATGAGCATACCTACAGACAATACTCTGTTAGTCGACTTCCTCGCCGAACTCATTTTTCAAAGTTCGTTCAAGCACTTACTAAATATGCCTTGTCGAAGCCGCTGATTCTCCTTCGAGGAGTCCGACAGCTGGCCACGAACGTCTTTAAGTTCGACATCCAGCTTGGTGTTGGCGTCCTGAAGATCGTTCTTCTCTCGCCTCACCTTTGTCAACATACTCTCACCGGCCTTTAACCGGCGTAAGAGTTGTTGCTTTTCCGGATCAAGTCCGGCGCCATCTGCAACATTAATTGTCAGATTTGCACGCAAACCGCACAATACTAATCTTTCGAAGTGTATCTTACCTGAGGGGGTCCCTTTGGGCTCCCCTGCTACGGATAGTGCGGCCTCTAGTTGGGCCTTGCACTTTTCCAGCTCCTGGGACAGCACGGTGTTCTTCTCTGTAAGAACCTGCATATTATATGATCCTTAAATCAGTTACTTTAACTATTTCAAGTCTCGGGGGCTACTGGTATATGTATATATTTAACCAAAATTTTCTTACCCGTATGTCTTTCACATACTGCACCGTGGCTCTGGCTAAACCATCTTGAGCGGCACGGAGGTACGTGTCTCCCGAATTAAAGGCATCTAAAGCCTCCTGGGAGAAACAAGCGTCGCGTAGAACTATCCGGCGACGCCTGTGGTTCATGGCACTCTCCACTTCTGAATTTGTGGCAGACAGCCTGTCCGCATCCTCTGTCGGAGGAGCGTCCGGTGCGCGCCTGGTGCTCGCCTCCGCTTCCTGGCCAGACGTTGGAGCCTGGCTGGTGGAGGCGCGATTGGCAACCTCTCCGGATATAGTACGGCAAGGTCTCTTCGTCCTGAAGGCAGCACAAACATTAATATGCCCTGACAGAATAACACCAGGGAAACAGATGGTGCGCTATACCTTGGCGCCGGCATCTCAGTCCGGACTACATTTCTTTTTGCCCCACGGGGCCCTGCGACCCCTCACTGGCTAGCCGCCGCAGGTTCGGCCTCCCGCCTCGGAAATCTCCCCTGCAAGATACGGTTGTCATTGGAAACGCCGGAATACGCGAGAATGGAATCTCTCTCGCGGGAAAAAACACTCCGGTTTCTGTCACCTGGGAGGCCGGGATTAACCTGGGGTAATCAGCCGTAATGGCTACCAAGGTATTGTCCTTGCTTAACTGATGGAACACCCCGTCGATAAGCTCCACCAATATGTCTAGATCCTCTTCGGAGTCCGGATCGAGGGACCGTCCTGGGTCCTCGGGCTGGGGAGGGCGGCTGTTTATATCCTTTACTTCTTGTCGCAGTTCCTGCATTAAAGTCGTTAGACTACATATCTAACCGTGGGAGTATAAAAAAGGGCAAGTGCAATTGTTCACTTACCCAACTTGTAGGTTCGTACATAGTGAATCCGTCCCGCGGATTGACGCGGAGGAATTCCTCCTTTTCGCCCTTGTACAAAGAAGATAAAATCTTCACTAGAGCGGCAGCTGAAGCCGGCCCCTTGCGACCATAACGCGTGGCTTCATCCTCCCCGTTGAAATCCCACATGGGGTGGCCTCTATACTGAAGCGGTTGCACCCCCCGCATAATACATGCGGCCATGACTCCAATCATGGTTAGTCCGGAATGAGCCAATAGTCTTATCCGGCCCATCAGGTAAAAGACGTCTCTGTCGCTTTCTCTCTGAGAGCTCCGCGGACGCCAGCTCAAGCGTTTCTCCAATGGAGCACTGTTGAACTCAGGGAGACCGACCCGGATAGGGTCCGGCAGGGGGACGTCATCTATGTAAAACTATTCCGAAGGCCAGTCCTCGACGCTTTTTTGGGGTTCCGGATAGGTATCCGGTCCCAGCGATCACGCGCATACTGCCCGCCCACTTGATATATGTGCCCCTCTTGAGAGCGGGTACCAAGGTAACAACCTCTTCCACAATAAATGAGCCTCGACGCTAAAAATAGCTCGCAAAAGGCGTGAAGCCCGCAATATGTAACACGGAGCAGGGCGTGAGATTGTGCAAATGGAGGCCGAGAACTCCGTGGCCAGCGGAGAAATGGATGAATTGGAAATCCCAGTCCCCTTGTTAGATAGGGAACAAGGCACACCCGTTCTCCTTTAGAAGGATTGGGGGTGCTCTCCACTTGTTTACCGCCATTATAAGTGGTGAGACCGGCTCGGACCGGGACCATGTATGCCTGAGGGAGAAACCCCTTGGCCTGAAGCGACACTAACTCGCTATGTGGGATGGTGCAACTCTCCCAGTCCCCGGGTTTAGGACCGGAGGAGCAAGGGGAGGAGCTGCGACGGCTGGCCATGTTGGAATGGACCTTTGCTGGGAGCGCTCCGATGATAGCTCGCAGAGAGGAGAGGATGTGGTTTGGATCTGAATCCCCATCCCGTTAAATAGGCGGCTCGTTTATACGGCTAGGGGTGTGGATGTAAAAACACCCCGGCTTTTCGCATTCGTTTGACACGTGGAAGACGGCCATTATTGGGCGCGGGAGCCGAGAAGCGCTACATTATGAAAATCGGACATTATTCCTACAGGCACACAGGATTTGGAGAAGAACTCGCCTTGCAACGCCAACAATCAAGTGCGGACTCGTCCATTGAAGCCTGGTTCGGGGCCACCGAGGAGTCCTGGATTAGGGGGTATTCGGGTAGCCGGACTATACCTTCGCCGGACTCCTGGACTATGAAGATACAAGATTGAAGACTTCGTCCCGTGTCCGGATGGGACTTTCCTTGGCGTGGAAGGCAAGCTTGGTGATGCGGATATTCGAGATCTCCTACCATTGTAACCGACTCTGTGTAACCCTAACCCTAGCCGGTGTCTATATAAACCGAAGGGTTGTAGTCCGTAGGACAATCATCTTCATACACAATCATACCATAGGCTAGCTTCTAGGGTTTAGCCTCCTTGATCTCGTGGTAGATCTACTCTTGTACTACCCATATCATCAATATTAATCAAGCAGGAGTAGGGTATTACCTCCATCGAGAGGGCCCGAACCTGGGTAAAAACATCATGTCCCTTGTCTCCCGTTACCATCCGGCCTTGACGCACAGTTCGGGACCCCCTACCCGAGATCCGCCGGTTTTGACACCGACAGCAGTTTTAACATAGTTTCTTTTAACGGAGCATGGTATAGTTGGTACTCCAGGATCTCCAAGTTTCTTAGGTATTCCACCTTTAAAATTGTAATTAGCAAGCATGGTGGAAATTTCAGCTTCCAGTATCTTTCTTTCATTTGTAATAATATCCTTCGTGTATTTAGCATAAGGGTTTACTTTAAGCATATCAGTTAAGCGCATACGTAAAAAGATAGGTCTAATCATTTCAGCAAAGCACTCAAAATCCTCATCATCCTTTTTCTTGGATGGCTTAGGAGGAAAAGGCATGGGTTTCTAAACCCATGGTTCTCTTTATTTACCGTGCTTCCTAGCAACAAAGTCTCTCTTATCATAATGTTGATTCTTTGATTGTGGGTTATCAAGATCAACAACAGGTTCAATCTCTACATCATTATTATTGCTACGTTGAGCATCAACATGAACATCATCATTAACATTATCACTAGGTTCATGTTCATCACCTCATTGTGTTTCAGCATCAGAAATAGAAATATCATTGGGATTCTCAGGTGTGTCTACAATAGGTTCACTAGAAGCATGCAAAGTCCTATCATTTTTCTTTTTCTTCTTTCTAGAAGGACTAGGTGCATCTAAATTATTTCTCTAAGAATCTTGCTCAATTCTCTTAGGGTGGCCTTCAGGATACAAAGGTTCCTGAGTCATTCTACCAGTTCCACTCTAACAGCAAAGTCATGTTTATTATTTAATTTATCAAGCAAATCACTTTGAGCTTTAAGTACTTGTTCTGCTTGAGTGGTAACCATAGAAGCATATTTACTAATGAGTTTAAGTTCACCTTTAACTCTAGCCATATAATCACTCAAGCGTCCAATCATGTAAGCATTACTCTTTAATTCTCTACCAACATAAGCATTGAAATTTTTTGTCTAGCCATAAAGTCATTAAATTCATCTAAACATTGGCTAGGAAACTTAGTAGACGGAATTTCAACTTTATCATATCTATAGAGATAATTTACCTTTACTACCTGTGTCGGGTTATCAAAACCATGTGTTTCTTCAGGTGGTATATTAAGACCATGTATTTCTTCAATAGGAGGTAAATTCTTAACATCTTCAGCTTTAATACCTTTTTCTTTCATAGATTTCTTTGCCTCTTGCATATCTTCAGGACTGAGAAATAGAACACCTCTCACTACAAAAAAATACACTTCCATGATGATACGTGTTTGTCACAGTAGGTCGCGTTTTTTGTCATACATGTAAATCCATGACAAATTTATGACAGAATCAAGATAGTCATACTGTCTTTGTCGAGAAGTGTTCCATGACATTAACAAAATTATCATCACGGAAGTGTCCACTTCCATGACGATAAATTGCGCGTCACAGAACTGCTTTCGTCAAGGGTGACCGACACGTGGCATCCACCGTAACGGAACGCCGTTAAGCTATCGGGTCGGGTTTTGGATCCGATAACCCGTTAACAGCCCCGACCAATGGGGATTTTCCACGTGTAAAATCATCATTGGCTGGAGCAAACACGTGTCGGCTCACCGTTGGGACAGATGTCATCCGCTCATTGGACCGAAGGCGCCTATGATACGGCGACACGTGGCACGGCCCAACAGAGGCCCATTCCGGTGAAAAGGCCGACCTATTTGACTTGGTCAAAAGGTGGCGGGCCGGCCCACGGAAAGCTTGTTAACAGCCCGTTCGCATATAGCCCATTTACAGCCCGCTAACCGAGGGCCCGTTACGCCCTATCCGAATTAGGCCCGAGAGCGCCATCTGGGCGTCCAATATGATTCAGCCTGCTTTAACTTCCGCCCATGTGTGACCCATGACTTCTTTCGCCCATATGAGGACCTTTGTAACTCTTGGCCCATTAACGGCCCATGGTGAAACTGGCCCGTAATGAACGAAGTATCACTTTATACCCATTAACGGCCCATTATTCCATTGGGCGCTTCCAGCCCAAGTTATCTTCGGCCTTCTCGGGGCCCATTGATTCTTAGGCTCATTTGCAGCATTCGGTTACATACGCCCGTTCATCGCTATTTTCGCTTGTGGGCCAAATTCAGCCCGTTATTCTGATCCAGCCCATTTGCGGACCGTTAATACGTTGGGCCGTTTTCATGTGAAAAAAACCGTTGGGGGCTATTTTCATAGAGTTATCAAATACGGCCTATTAACGGCCCGTTATGGTCCACGAATAGTACGTCCCATGATTGGCAAAATGATGATACGCCCCGTAGAAGGCCCATGGATCCTACGGCCCGTATGAGGCCCATGGATAGTACGGCCTGTAGAAGGCCCATGGACCCTACGGCCCGTAGAAGGCCCATTGATCCCTAAGGCCCGTATAGAAGGCCGATGGATCCTACGGCCCGTATAGAAGGCCAATGGTCCTATGGCCGAACGAAGGCCCATGGATCATACGGCCTGCAGGAGGTCCATGGTTACAACAGTCCATGTGTTGCCATGATTATTTTGGCCTAGTTACCAAAAAATAGGCAAGCAATTAAGGCTAGCCTATTACCACTAGAAAAACACAGAAAAAGAACTGCAGTGACTACAAGCAAACAACTAAACAAGACAATAAGGAAATAAATAAGCAAGCAATTAAGGCTAGCCTATTACCGCTATTACACATATTACATCCACTGGGCATCAAAGTTCGCCACCAGTGCAAATATAGGGAACAAAGCAGCATATTACATACACTTGGCCGTCAAAATTGGCCACCAGTGCAAATAAACGCGGCAGCAAAACAAGAGCATAATCTGAAACAACTTTAGAAGAGCTCAAGAAACGTTATCACGGTATCCACCATGCTGGCAATAAGCTTAGCAGTTGATTAGCTTTGTCCTATTTGGCGCTAAAATCCTCCAACGCTTGTTTGTTGCACTAGAAGTATGCATCTGAATGCTCCAGGACTTCGCAGTCCTTCCGCTTCTTGTCACAAAGACAGGTGATCGATGTCTTTCACTTGTAGTTGAGACTCAAGAAACCGAACTGATTCGCAGACGGTGAGTTTGAATAGCTTGTGCATGCGGTAGTGGCCAGTAACTCGAACACTAAACCAAGAAAGGACTTTGGGGTTGTCTCGTTGTCTTCAAAATAGTCTTCCTTAGCTATTTTATCAGCTTTGTTGGAGACCAACAAGGATGTATCACTATCCTGAACCTTATCTGCATTACTTCCTTGACCATTGCTTAATAAGGCACTCTTCCCCAATATTCTCACAAGATTCTAAAAGAAGAAACAAGCGGACACATAACAATTTTAGCATGTACTAGTATATGAAACTCATTTCGGTGAACCAGTTCATTAGTAAGGTGGACAGGATTAAACTACCAAGTCTTCTATTGCCAAGTACTAGTACATAGTAAAAGCATCAAACAAACATATATCTATGTCCTATGGTCACTGCATTGTCTTGCCAAATCAAAATAGAGACACGGTTCAAATCATATCAGTTCAAGACAAAGCAGCAGTGAAAGAATACAAAGCGTGGGAAACTACACGGCACAACAAGATTTCAGATGGGTACCACGGGTCTACATGTACAACAACACTATTGGCTCTGTTGTGATGCTTGTAATGTGCATGATATGAAAGTCAACTGTATACACAATTGAAATTGAAATCAATAGAGCTATTGATAAGAGCAAACCTGTTAAAGAAACATGCGTGAACATACCTGCTGTGCCATTGCATTTTTGATTGGATCCTTCAATTTAAAAATAAGTTTGTATCAAGAATACAAAGATACAAGAGCAAAGCAATCATAGTTAAAAAGCGCGCCTAAGCGGCGCTTAAGCACGCCTAGACTCTAGGCGTTGGCAAAACGCATTGCGCATAACTACGCATAATCATGCATAATCACGCATAAGCATGCGCTTTGGTCGAGAAGCGCAAGGCGGTGGCAAAACGCACAATTAGCGCCTAGCGCTTTTTGAACTATGATAGCAATGGAATCTTAAATTAGAACAGTTGTTCTTCAGGTTTAGGCACTTGTTCTACATGAATAGAGTACAAGAAGACGCAAGAATAAAATACTTAAAATAGAAAATGAGCTCATAGACCTTACCACATTCTTGGTTCGGGACCAAGATGAACAAGGCGTTCCCGATCATCGTCCAATAAATGTGTCTCGGGAGAACGTAAGGGAATTTGATGAGTTTCTTTGCCGGTGAAGTACGTTTTCTTCAGGTAATTCCGATATTGCCACCAAGCATTCTTGAAGATAGCAGAGGTATTAGCACAGGTTACCTCATCCTGAGTTTCCAAATCGGTCCTTCTCTATAGAGAAAAATGGGAAAATTTGCTGTATTATAACCATCATGGACGTAGGATGTATGGGATGAAGCAAAGTAATTGCCATGAATAACAATACTTACACATAACTCCTGGACAAACACCTGCAATCGGCATTTTCCTTCATCTTCAGATAATATTTCCAAGATGGGAAGATACGCATATACGATTTAACAACATCAAATGCGATAGATGCTAAACTACGATCGGCTGGTTGTGCTTCCTCCACGAGAATAGGCGTATTAACTGGTGGAGTTGGGGTTCGCCGTGATAGTCTTGGCCCTTTGGGAACCGGAGCTGCCATACTAACTGTTGTTGTTTGGGAGCTCTGTGGTGGAGATGGTGCTGTGTCAACAGAACTGGGTTACTATCGGCTGGGGTTGGGGTTAGATTGGGTGAAGCTGGTTCTCTGTCCATCGCAGAGGGGTAATATCTGCGAGTTTGGGTTATGTGTGGTAGGGCTGGTTCTTGTGCATGTACAACCGGGTGCTATCTCCACCAAGAGGTAGCACTGTTTTATTTGAAGACCGTGTTTTATTCCGCTAGATATCTTGCATCACCGCTCCAATTCAAATGGCTGATAAACAGAAACATAGTTTAATGTACGACATTGTATGAGAGATGATGCAATAGATAGTGTGGAAAAATAGGGCATGAAATTGTTGACATGTATATTGTTTAACTAAAACGGATAGCATGACATAATTTCACATATATGATGTCTATCTAAACTGGATAGCATAGCATAACATAATTCAAAGATATGATGAATAACGAAACAGGATCGCATGACATAATTCACCTACATGTTATCTAAGTAATCAGGATCGCATCATTTAATTCACATATGTGATTTATATGATAAATAGAGGGCATTCGATATGATGTCTGAACTAAGAACATGGTGTTGAATATTGTATACATGATGTCTAAACTATGCAATGCAAGACACCGTATGCATGATATGAGCAGTATAACCATGCCAAGTTAGAGCATACACCTCAGTGGGGGAATAGGACTGGTCATCTGTCTCTGTATCCATGGAGCTATCGGGACCCAACAAGAGATCTGCTTCGACAGGTAGCACTGTCTGCTCTGAAGGCCTTGTTTTCACTCCAGATTTTTCCATCTCCCACCCAAATGGCTGATTCACAGGAAGAGTAGTTTAATGTACAAGCATTGTCGACAAATGGAAATGTAATGAAGAAAAGGATGGGCAAGATATCATTCAAATATATGATGCCTGGTTAAACAGGATGGCATTGCACATTTCACATATATTATGGCTGGCTAAAAGACATGAGACTGCATAATTCCCATATATGATATAGAAACTAAACAGGTGGCATTACAGAACATGTCTAAACTAAGCAGATGACATATATGATGTCAAAAGTAGGCACTTCAAGGCAACATATGCATGGTATGACTAACATCATCATGCCAAGGTAGAGCAAACACCTTGGGGGGTAAATAGGAGTGGTCAGCGGCGTCTGAATACGCCTCAGAACAGATATCTTCCTCTGGATTACAATCTGGAGAGGGGTGGGGAGGTTTTTGTAACGCCCCGGATACAACTTTCCATATTCGTAACTCCAACTCTTGCCTTTTCCGGAGATGCGATATATTATTTTCTCCGTGGTTGGGTTTTTGTCTTTTGTTTTGCATTTTGTTCTTGTCATGCATCTCATCTCATGGCATCATGTGCATTGCATCCGCATGTTTTCATAAAGTTTGCATCTGTTCATAGTTGCCGCATTTCCCCCTTGTCTTTGTCGACCTCCCTCAGACCACTCTTACGCGTGTCCGTAAACTGCTCCGAACCCGAACCGCTCGGTCATGACCGTTGGGTCCGGATCATCTCCAAACATCTACAAAATATCTGCGTTTCTCCATTGGACTCCCCTAACCTTCTATTCTTGACCGTCCGATTTAATCGGAGGGTCCAAATCTACCCGAAACCCCTTTTCCCTATATATAAACCAACCCCATACCTAATCTAGCCTAACCCTAGATCCTAGGCGCCTTGTCCCATCCTTCCTTTCCCTCCGCCGCCACCCGACCAACTCCCTTCGCTCTCGGGATCCTCCCCGATCCAGCCAACCACGCGCAGCCAGCTCCCTCCTCGCTTTCATCCTCGAGCCAGTCCCCTCGCTCGATCCAGCCTCCCCCCTCCTCGATTTCAGCCACCATCGAACCTCCCCAACCGGCGCTCTCCTCTGGATCCCCTCGATCCACCAACGAGCGCCCGCGCTCCCGCAGGAGAGAGACAGGGGCTCGCTCCCCTGCTCATGCCCAAGCTCCTCCCTCCATGGCTCGTCGCCGCCGGCGAACCGAACCACCCGGACTGCGCCCCGCCTTCCCCGTCGACCAGGACCGGCCTCGTCCCTCTCTCTCCCTTCGTTCTGCCCCTCCGGTCGTTTCTCTTTCTCTCTTGCTCTCCTTGGTCTCTCATCTCTCTCAGTTTTTCTCACAGGAGTTGGGCGGCCATGGCGCCCGGCGCCTCAAGTTCTTCAGCCCGCCGAAGGAACTCCGCCGCCTCGCCGAATCCACGCCTCCACCTCTCCCCTGCGTCAAGGTCGCCAGCGTGCCCGTCGCCCTTGCCTTCTCCCTTCTTCCCTTTCTGTTCTGCTTCTCTGAACATCTCTCCCTGTTCTCTCTTTCTCTGTCGACAGGAGCACCCCCCCGCGCCATGGCCTCGCTGACCTCTGCTGCTTCGGCGCCTCAAGCCACCACCGTTTGCTCCAGATTCGGCCCCTCCGTCGGATCCCGTCGTCCCAGTCCCGTTCCGGTCGGTCTCCGCCGAGGCCGCGTCGCCGGAGCCCCCTGCATCGCGCTGCTGCTCCCCAGCTGTTGCCGCTGTTTCCCATGTCGAACGAACGAGCACGACGCCCCCAGTGCCCGCGCCTGGGCCACCTCTGCTTCGGCCCAGCGGCTCCCCTCCGTCGTGCGAGGCCCAGCGCCCCAAGCAGGCCTCCTCTGCCTCGGCCTTTAGGCCCAATGTGAGCCACCACCCAGTCCATCTCTGTTGGCCCAACTGTGCTCTAATTCGGCCCGTAGTGTTTTTTTCCTGCTGCTGCGATTTTCGCATTTATCCAGAGACTGTTGTTTTACAGATTGCACCCTCATGTTCATGCATGTAATAACTCCAAACCGTGCATCGGATTAAAATGATTTAAACATGTAAAATACTTGGAATTTTGTGTAGATTAATAATTTGCCATTTTCATCCATGTTTAAAATGTTTAAAATGCTGTTTGATTAAATTTGCTCAAATGCCATGTTAAAATGATTTATTTCATAACTAAATAACCGTAGCTCGGTTTTAAATAAACTTTATATGTATTTGGGGTGGAAAAATGCCTAGTTTAACATGGTCCACTTTATTTTCCTGTTTAACAACCTTAAAATATGTTTTAGGGAAGAACAGTACCAAATACATAATTTGCATATGAGGATTTTTCGGAATTATTGTTTGTTGTTTCCGGCCTCATTTAAACTTGCCTAGATAGGTAGTTTTCATATGCTTCACCCCTTGCCATGTTTAATAACATTTAATATTGTTGGGTGCATAAACAAGAGAGAACTAAATAATTGATGTGGTGTTTCTTTAATATGCTCCACTTAATTTGTAGTATTGTTTGTTGCACTTTGCCATGCCATGCCTCTTTAAACCGTACATGCATCATACTTGTTTGTGCATCATGCCATGTTTATGCTTGTGCATTTACCATGTTGTTTGTTTCTTTCCGGTGTTGCTTCTTAGTTCCGGTAACGTTGCGTTCGTGAGGATTCGTTCGACTACGTTGGTTCGTCTTCTTCATGGAGTTGTTCTTCTTCCTTGCGGGATTTCAGGCAAGATGACCGCTACCCTGGATCTCACTACTATCATTGCTATGCTAGTTGCTTCGTTCTATCGCTATGCTGCTTTACCTATCATTTGCTCATCAAGCCCCCCAAATTGCCATGAACCTCTAACCTTTGACACCCTTCCTAGCAAACCGTTGATTGGCTATGTTACCGCTTTTGCTCACCCCCTCTTATAGCTTGCTAGCTGCAGGTGAAGTTGAAGATTTCTCCATGGTGGACAGGATTTTGGTTGGGATATCACAATATCTCTTATATTATTAATGCATCTATATATTTGGTAAAGGGTGGAAGGCTCGGCCTTATGCCTGGTGTTTTGTTCCACTCTTGCCGCCCTAGTTTCCGTCATACCGGTGTTATGTTCCCGGATTTTGCGTTCCTTACGCGGTCGGGTGATTTATGGGACCCCCCTGACAGTTCGCTTTGAATAAAACTTGTCCAGCAAGGCCCAACCTTGGTTTTACCATTTGCCTCACCACCACCTATACCCTTCCCTTGGGTCGGCCAACCCAAGGGTCATCTTTATTTTAGCCCCCCGGGCCAGTGCTTGTCTAAGTGTTGGTCCGAAACGAACAACCTGCGGGGCCACCTCGGGGCAACTCGACGTCTGGTTTTACTCGTAGCTTGACTTATCCGGTGTTGCCCTGAGAACGAGATATGTGCAGCTCCTATCGGGATTGTCGGCGCATCGGGCGGCTTTGCTGGTCTTGTTTTACCATTGTCGAAATGTCTTGTAAACCGGGATTCCGAGACTGATCGGGTCTTCCCGGGAGAAGGAATATCCTTCATTGATCGCGAGAGCTTATCATGGGCTAAGTTGGGACACCCCTGCAGGGTATAAACTTTCGAGAGCCGTGCCCGCGGTTATGTGGCAGATGGGAATTTGTTAATGTCCGGTTGTAGATAACTTGACACCAGATCCGAATTAAAACGCATCAACCGCGTGTGTAGCCGTGATGGTCTCATCTCGGCGGAGTCCGGGAAGTGAACACGGTCTTTGGGTTATGTTTGATGTAAGTAGGAGTTCAGGATCACTTCTTGATCATTGCTAGTTGACGACCGTTCCTTTGTTTCTCTTCTCGCTCTCATTTGCGTATGTTAGCCACCATATATGCTTAGCCGCTGCTGCAACCTCACCACTTTACCCCTTCCTTTCCCATTAAGCTTTGCTAGTCTCGATACCCATGGTAATGGGATTGCTGAGTCCTCGTGGCTCACAGATTACTACAACAACAATTGCAGGTACAGGTTATGCGATGGTCTTGACGCGAGAGCGATGTTTGCTTGTTTTGGAGTTCGTCTTCTGCTTCTTCTTCGATCAGGGGATAGGTTCTAGGTCGGCAGCCTGGGCTAGTAGGGTGGATTCGTTTGAGTTTCTGTTTGTGTTTCATCCGTAGTCGGATGTTTCTCTTATGTATTGTGATGTTGTATTCGTGTGGCATTGTATGCCTTTTGTATGTATCCCTATCTATTTTTTAATGTTGATGTAATGATATCCACCTTGCAAAAGCGTCTTCAAGATGCACTTCTATCCTTGGTGGGACCTTCGAGTTCCTTTAGGATAGGGTCGCATCTTGGGCGTGACAAGTTGGTATCAGAGCCTCGACCGACCATAGGAGCCCCCTTGATTGTTGGCCGTTGTTGAGTCTAGAAGAAAACTATTTTGAGTCTTAGCATTATATATATCGGAGAGTAGGATTCTTTTTACTCCTCAGCCCCCTTCGTCTCTCTGGTGAGGACTACTGACGTAGATGTTTTGTCTTTCCTCTCATCAAATTTCACTAAATTTTTTTAGGATCTCGCGGGTATCTTGGAATCGTTCCGATATTCTTATGACGAGAACATTGTTCTTGGTGCCTCCTGACATTTAGGGGTTGTGGCAGTGTCCCGGGGAGTTGAGCTCCGAGGTGTTGTTGTCATAATTTTATCGTTGCAGTTCTGGAATACCTGAGTTTTGCCGACATCGAAAATCTCTTTTATGCAGTTGTTGGTGAGATAACCTCGACGCCACCCAGTACTAGGGAGTTCGGGAGTATTGCCATAACTCGTATAACGGATGCTTTTCGAAGATTGAGGTACACGATTTCCGAAGGTTTCTTCGTTATGTGTTGACGGATGGATACAGCTTGGATGTAGGTATTGTTAGTTTGGGTGAGATATATTGCTTCCCCTGTATCCCCAACACCAGATTGCATAACCAGAAAGTTTCGGGAGTTTATAGGTGGGAATTCAAGTAGCTCCTAGAATATCTTTCCGACAGATGCATGATATGGGATTGGGTAAATCTCTATCATATGTATTTGTTCCGGCTTATTTCCGCAAGCCAATCCTTTGTTTTGTTTTGAGTTGTGGTATTTGAGTTAATTCAATGTCCAGTGTTGATTCCATACCTTTTCTAAACGGTGTTCGCATATTTCTATGGGAGTACTAATCCTTCTTGATCACTGAGGTTGTCATGTCAATTCTTTCCAACCGGTGTGCTTCTCTTCAAGTGGATCCGATCATTGCAACATTTGTGAGATCAATTCTATGTTTTCTCAACGGTATCTGTTTCATCTGTCCCCAAGTTGTCTTTCTTTTTCCCGCCCTCCCACCCTTTTTCTTTAAGGACTCAGATTTCTTAATCATGTATCCCTTTTATTTGTGAGAAGTCTCTTCATTCTTTTCTTTCAATGTTCTTATCCGGTGATTTCCCATGAAGATGCTCAACAGTTTCAAGTTCATCATCCTTCATCGTTGTTTCTTCTCCGGTGGATCCAATTCAAGTTTTTCGGGTTGATCATATTCTTTTCCTCGGCTCAAGTGTTTTCCCTGCTCGTTCGCCTCTCGCCAGTTTATCCTTCCGGAGTGTTCAAGACATCTCAGGAGATTCGTCTATGTTCCAATTAATTCGAGGTTGTCACCTCATTCAAATATTTCAATTGTTCCGGTGCATCATTTCTCGTTCAAACAATCCTTTTCAACGGTGTTTTCTTTTAGTGGGTCCTACCCACAGGTCTTTTCCCAGGATCTTACCTGACTCTTCTAATTATTCTGGAGCCATTCCTAATTCTTTTCGAGTTTGACGTAAGAATGAATTTCATCAGTCAGATGCCTTCTCCAAGATCTCTTTCAAATTCTTTTCATCTTTGGCTCAACCTTTCCTCTTTTAATTCTCCCGGAGTATCTCAACAATTCATGGTGGTTCTCATCATCATTCTCAACATTTGAAGACCGAAGAAGGATTTCTCTTAAATCTTGGTCCATTCTCTTGAATATTCATGGTTCTAGCTTCATGCTATCCTCATAATTGTTTTGACTGTGACAATTCTTTTCTTACCATCCGGAGCATTTCATGAGTTGTTTCCATTTCTTTCCTCCGAAGGCCATCATGTCATAATTATTCATTCTCAGCTTTCAACTCTAATTCTCGAATCTTACCGGTGTATCATTCAAATACCCTCTAATCAGTTCATGATCTCTTCGTTATCAGGTATCTAAATCCCTTCAAGTATCTTCATTCATTTTCCAATTCGTCCCAGGTAATTGTGCCTTTGCTTATTTCATTTTCAATTCTGACGGTGGTTCGTTCAAGATTTCACTTCCTTCGTTATCATATCAATTCATTCGTTCTTTTTGATCCCACCGGTGGTTCCATCAATACCTTCTCAAATTTGCGCTATATCTCTCTTAATCCTTTCTACGAGAATAAGTAATATGCAAAATCCATTAATTGCCATCAATTTAATTTGATGAAGGATAAGCATACAATAAATCTTATTCTTATTTCCTCGAGTTGATTCAATTATTTTCTTCCGGAGATTATTCATGATGAATAAATTCTTGATTACATGTGATTCATCTTTCTTTCCGGAGTTGGTCATCATATCACATTCTCGGTTCGAGAGGCTTCATCTTTATTTCCGGAGCTCCAAGCTCTCTCAGTTATCTTGTCGCGAAGCTCCATCTAAATCATTGCAAGGGTTCACCTTGTGTTTTTCAACTTCTCTTTCTTTTTATCATCCTTTTATTACCGAAGTTTTTCATGGACACTCTACATGGTGGTTCATCAAGGATTTCTTTCATTCTTCAATTGTTCTTCAAGATTTCTCTTGAAGTTATGATCCGCCAAGCTATACTCAAAAATTAAACATGGTGCCCAACACATGTTTTTCTGAGGAGTTCAATTATTCTTCTTCTTGCATTTCGAAGTACAATTCTTTCTACCTTATCTTTTAAGATGCTGTTATGTCACTCTTGACAATTTCCTTCATGTTTCATGAGTCACATGTTGTCAAGAATGAGGTACTCTATATCCATTAATCCCTCCATTGGAGTTATCTTGGTAAAGATTTCACCTAAAGCCTTCCCTAAGGAATATTGCTAATTATGGTGCTATCAATGATCCGACTTTTCTCCTATCCTCTCGGTGAAGAAGTTTTTCATCTCTTTGGTGCTCTCAATCAAATCAATGGTTTCAATTAGTGGCCGGGTGTCACCTCATAGTCTTGAGATGTTTTCCATAAGCCCACTACAAGCTTATTCTTTTCGTTGTTGGTTTTGCAACAACTCCATTATAACCTTCTTGGAAGGGTGCTTTCCAAGCTCATTTGTGGCAGAAGTTGGCATTTTCTCCTACATTCTGTTATTCCAATGATCTATCTTCTATTCTTTCTTCCGGAGGCATTGTGATGTTGCTCTCTTCACTCATCATCTCGAATTGTGAGGATCGTGTTCTTTTCATGCTTATCTATTTAACCGGAGTGTTGTATCATCTCTTCAATATCTTTTCATCTCATCAAGTTTTCTTCTCTTTTCTACCGGAGTGCTGTCCAAATTCTGCCATTCTTGTTCCTTGGCTATCTCATTATACCGATGTGGTCATATTCTTTTCATTCGTGAAGCTCTTATTTCCATGTCTTTCAACCTTCAAATTCTCGTAATACCCCTTGTGCCTCTTTTCTACCGGATTGTTTGCAATCTTGTTCATCTCTGCTGTACTCTTTCTTTTAAATTGCTCAACCTCCCAAGGTTCGTGGTTTCACTCGTTCGTCAAAGAAGCAACTTAGTTTTACCTCTTATCTTCCTCTTCCGTTTCTCTCCGGTGCCATCATAGATCTCGGGACGAGATCCTCTCGTAGTGGTGGAGTGTTGTAACGCCCCGGATACAACTTTCCATATTCGTAACTCCAACTCTTGCCTTTTCCGGAGATGCGATATATTATTTTCTCCGTGGTTGGGTTTTTGTCTTTTGTTTTGCATTTTGTTCTTGTCATGCATCTCATCTCATGGCATCATGTGCATTGCATCCGCATGTTTTCATAAAGTTTGCATCTGTACAATATCTGACATGTGTACGAAAAAAATATGGTGAGATTATGTAAGGAGAGCATGCAAAAATTTAGAGTGATGGTAACAACCAGTGGATCGACGTTTTTCTGTTGAACCAAAATAGCCCTAATGGATCGACGTGAATGTATAGTAATAACTGACGCAACAAGTGTACAACCTCTTTGCCGTGGCCGTGTCGACCTCGGCATCATTGGGTTGGTCATTGAAGCGATTGAGGCAGAGGTGGCTGTCGAGGTGTGGAGGAAGATCGAGGAATCTATAGACGGCGTCCTGAGGCACTTTCTCTCACAGATGGATCGTTACGTCGTTGGAGCAGCTCCGTGAGCCGTAAGACGTCAAGGCTGAAGCAGCACAAGACGACATCGTCAATCTCAAGTGGGATTCTAATAGCATCTCCAATAGATGATGAAAATGGATGTAAAATTAACATCACCAAAAACCACCGACTACAACAAATCGTAAAACTGCTGACTCAAACTTAATCGTCAAACTGAAATTAATCAGGAATCTGAATGCTCTTGTCGAAACTGAACGCAATGGTAGCAGAGACACTTGACATGTAGTTTAGGGAGGGCTGCAGTTCATCTTCAACCTGCACACCCGAGCCGCTTTGCCACCACGGACGAACCGCTGGCCCAGCGCCGCCTCGCCGCCTGAAACAACTCGCCACCGCCGCCCGGCCAGCCCTCTAGGCCCCGCCCCCACCCTGAACCCTAAGATAGATAGTGGGGTACCTCTCCGTGAGCCCCGTCCCCGATCTGGTGGTTCTTCCTTAACTCCGCGAGCCCCCCAACCCCTGAAAATTGATGACCCAAAAGTCGATTCAGTCGATCAAGTGTGGCTTAATCGGAGCAGCGGCCTGAGCGAGGGGAGAGCACTAGCAGCAGCTGGGCGAAGGAAGCGGCGGAGCGAGCAGCAGCAGCAGCACGAGCAAGCGAGCGAGAGCCGGAGCAGCAGCAGCAGATCCGGCTGGTATGGCCGCTGCCGCCGAAGGGGCCTCGCACTGGGGGAGAGCCGCTATGGAGATGTCGCACGCGGCGCCGGCTTCAAGGTAGCCGCTCCATGGCGGTGCGGGATGGAGCACCGTCGGTGCCGGGAGGTCGAGTTAAGGAGAAGGTGCGATGCGATGAGTGTACAACCTCTTTGGTGGCGCCGAGTAGGCCTCGGCTTCGTCCGAGGAGTCAGTGAGGATGCTGCGGTTCCGGTGGAGCAGGTTAAGGCGGCGCTGTGGGGATGGAGCAGCCGCAATAGATGAGGCGATCGTCGGAGCAGCTCCTTGGAGGTGGAGGATGGAGCGGCTGAACCGGCAGGACAGCAAGATGGACGACGGATCCTCATCCGGGGAGGTGGACGAGGGACGTCGAGCTGTTGCGGTGGACGACGTCGTCAGGGAAGAGGCTCCGGCTGGGCAGTGGTGACGTGGCGGATGGAGGAGGGTGGGGTTTCGCGGCTGGAGCGGAGAGGTTATGGCGGCCTGGAATTCGAATGGCGAAAAGGGGGCGATGGGAGGGGGTGAAGCATGACTTAGGGACGCGCTTGTCCAAAATGTAGGGTGTGTTACAAAAGTACTCCCCACCGATTTGAACTAAAGGCCCTTTCGGCTCAGGGTTAGAAGGGGGATTTCGCGTGTCGGGATTTGGCAGCTGGAGGGAGTTTTTGCGCGCGTTGTAATTTCGGGATAGCAAGGCGCGGGTTGTGAAGGCGCCAGTTTTGGGAGCACGATATCTGAATTTTCGGGATATAACAAGACGCGGGTTGAATTTTAGGGACAAGCCTTTTTTTAACTGCATAGTAATATTGTACTTGTACGTACCAAATCAATTCACATTTCCCTCAACCAAAAAGAAAACGAAAAAATAAAACTATTCACACCACACAAAGAGAGAGTCTTGCCGCGTTTTACTATACAAATGCTATTCAAAGCTACTCCCTCCTTCCATCTATATGGGGCCTAATGCGTTTTTTGATGCTAACTTTGACCAAATATTAGAGCAATGATATATGACATGCAACTTACACAAAGCACACCATTAACTTTGTCTGTGAAAGGTTCTTTCAATGATATAATTTTCACATTGTGCATGTCATGTACTATTAATCTTGTCAATAGTCAAAGGCGGTCTTAAAAATCTCATTCGCCTATATAGATGGAAGGAAAAGTATGAATCCATGTTATGTCCGATTAATTTTTTTTGCTTTGCTGTATAATGCATGTAACCTACTCATACCAACATTTTAGTGTATTCCAAATGTCTATACTACCGCTGCAATTCGAACTAAATTTGAATTCGTTTCTCTATTTCAATAAGAATCTACAATCATGATTGTTGCCAACTTCAACCATCATAGTTTCCTTGCTATCCGCCAGATATAAATTGGACGGCCTATAATGCAGGATGGCAGGCACACCATCATCAACAACTCCGTTTTTTATAAGAGTAGAGATAAAATATATTAAATGTAGTATAACATGTTCATAAACACACCATGTGTATCACCGTTATATATATTCACACATACGTCGGTTTAAAACACTATGATAAATTCTTCAAATATCGAATTAAGCTTTTTATAATGAAGTATATATGATCTCTATTAGTCTTTTACACCCACATAACCCTCTTATCTTTGTAGCTAGCGCTAACTTTCTCTTGTGCATGCACACGCCCGCATCCCTCTCACCCTCCCTCAAGATTATCTAGCTCCATCAGCGAAATTGTCTTTTCACTTTAGGTCGTTCACCCACGTGTGTGTAGGCCCCCAGCTCCTTCTTTACAGTACACATCGATCGATATGCCTCTCTAGCAGTGTGCCTAGCACAAACACAAGCTTCCCTCTTCTCTTGTCACCGTCTATGCCTCACTCCCACCACTCTTTTCATCGTTCTCGTACTGCACACTCCTCCCCGCTCGATATAGTATGCCTCTCGTACCACCTCCTACATGCATCCCTCTATCTCTATCCTTCTCCTTGTGCCTCGTTTGCTTCTAACACACACATGCATGTATACCGATCGGTCTCCCAACATATACCTGGATCGACTTTAACTACCCCCCATTGATCGACGTACCTCACAAGTTATGTCTCTCCTTTCTCTAACAAAGGGTGATTGATCTTCCTATGTATATGTCTGCTTACCACAGCCACATCGTCCCCCCCTCATCATTCGTGCATGCCTCCTAACCCGTCTCTCACACGCACGCGTGCACGCACAACAAGCAGCCATCTCCTCTCTTATTGATATTGCGGGCGTGCCCTCTGTTTGTCTAGCAAGCCTATCCCACCATTTGTTAGAAGCAACTCCACTACCACCCCCTCCAACACTCTAGCTCTGTCTCTCTCCCAACCTTATTCCTCTCATGCACATATGCATGGATGCTGATCGATCTCCCTTAATACATGCGCGGATCGATCTCCTTAATACATGAGGTAGGCCTCTCTCCTCCTCCACACATATACCAGCCATTGTACCTCTATAGTTAATTGGGCCTCCTCTTCCCCACCACACACCGATAGTCGAAGCGCTGCAGGTAGGTATCCATGCCACAGAGACAAACTGCACATGTCCCTCTCACTTTCCAAAGAGGGCCAGCCACTCTATATCTTTGGCGTGGGCACACACAAATTCGATGGCACCCTTTATCGATCGCGCGCACACACACACATCATCCCTCTTTTCGATTATATGGACACCTCAAGCCGGTGATACCTCCACTCTCTTCTCGTGGATCGCCCCCTCTATATATATGTTATATCCAGGACTCTATTTCACACACATTGCATATGTTACATTTTTTGATTGAACCCCCCCCCCCAAAAAAAACTCTCAAGAACCCACACACTATATCTCTCTAGGTTTGTATCTCTCTCACACAACCCCACGTAGGTGGTGTACGTATACAAGAAGAGAATAGGTGCACCATGCACGTACTCACGCCGTGCCCAGCCACACCAGCGTGGGTACAGTGGAGCTCATTTCTTTTGAAATGGCAGCCCACATGCTAATTTGAGCGCTTTGTGGCGGTTGTTTACCTAGGGAGGTCGTGTACCACGCCTGCACGAAACAAAGTTCGACTTGATGCGTTGTCGCGTTATTTTTAAATAAAGTTATAGTGCTCAATGGCACGTACACAGAATATAAAATGATTTTTATGGAGAAAAAGGTAGTCCGCTCACTATATACAATGGAGCCTTGCGTGCCTGGTTTGTCGCTCTTCAGAGTATCTCACACAAGGCTGCGGTGGCCTCTCTCTCTCTCACCGTTGGTCACTGATCCAGCCGCATCCCGTCCACTGGGGGAAAGGGAGTGCGGTGGCCTCTCTCTCTTTCTCACCGTTGGTCACTGATCCGGCCGCATCCCGTCCGCTGGGGGAAAGGGAGTAAGTGCATCGTTTCTCCGTTCGACGGCGCCGAGGCAACACATCTCGATCTGCGGTACACGCCGTTCTCTCTGACCAAGCTCCAGCACGGTAGGGCCTACGCCACCTGCTCGCAGATTCCGCCCGCCGCCGCTCACCTAGTTACATCCCGACGACCTCCAGGTATCCCCTCCGGCCTTGCTTCACTGCCCGTGTTCCCACGTCGCTGCATGTGGATCTTCCATAGTTCTTTGCCCAAAACGTGGCTCGTCCAAATAGACTTTCCATATTGCATTCTCGTCCTCACACCGTTTTAGACAAACACAACCGTGTTGTTATCTTCCCTTAGGGCAAGGAATATGCTTATGTTTTATCGTCGCATGTGTCATCAACTGTTATTGGCCAGTAATTGTTTCCTTTCTACCTCTTTTTTCCAAACAGGGCTATCCATTTCACCTCGTTGCTATTGCGGTCTTTTGGTGAACTGGACAAATCACTTTTTTCTTAAGAGTGTTTTGTGCAGTTGTACTAAAATGTCACATGGGCAATGTCTCTACATTTAGTCTTGTTGCACAAAGGGAGATTGGTTTTGCTCTATCCTCCTCATCCAACTCCGAGCCTAATCTTCTCCAACTAGTTAGTCTTAAAAGAGACTGCAAAGGTGACCGGCTTCTATTTATGTGTTTATTGTTTCATCAGCAGTCCTCTATTATCGTAATCACACTTAATATCTTTGGAACAGGGACGCTCAGCTCTATTTTAGTGGAACTGCACAAAATGATCGGAATGTTGCATGCTCCAGACAGCTACTTTTTTTCCCAACATGCCTTGTTGATTTAGAAAGAGCTGGGGGACGTTGCTGCCAATGAATGTTGGAAATATGCCCTAGAGGCAATAATAAAATGGTTATTATTGTATTCCCTTGTTCATGATAATTGTCTATTATTCATGCTATAGTTGTATTGACCGGAAACCGCAATACATGTGTGAATACATAGACCACAACATGTCCCTAGTGAGCCTCTAGTTGACTAGCTCGTTGATCAACAGATGGTCATGGTTTCCTGACCATGGACATTGGATGTCATTGATAACGAGATCACATCATTAGGAGAATGATGTGATGGATGAGACCCAATCCTAAGCATAGCACAAGATCATGTAGTTCGTTTGCTAAAGCTTTTCTAATGTCAAGTATCATTTCCTTAGACCATGAGATTGTGTAACTCCCTGATACCGTAGGAGTGCTTTGGGTGTACCAAACGTCACAACGTAACTGGGTGGCTATAAAGGTGCACTACGGGTATCTCCGAAAGTGTCTGTTGGGTTGGCACGAATCGAGACTGGGATTTGTCACTCCGTATGACGAAGAGGTATCTCTGGGCCCACTCGGTAATGCATCATCATAATGAGCTCAATGTGACTAAGTAGTTAGTCACGGGTGAGGGAGTCCTGGATTAGGGGTGTCCGGGTAGCCAGGCTATACCTTCAGCCGGACTCCTGAACTATGAAGATACAAGATTGAAGACTTCGTCCCATGTCCGGATGGGACTTTCCTTGGCATGGAAGGCAAGCTAGGCGATGCGGATATTCAGATATCCTACCATTGTAACCGACTTTGTGTAACCCTAACCCTCTCCGGTGTCTATATAAACCGGAGGGTTTTAGTCCGTAGGACAACTCCAACATACAACAATCATACCATAGGCTAGCTTCTAGGGTTTAGCCTCCTTGATCTCGTGGTAGATCTACTCTTGTACTAACCATATCATCAATATTAATCAAGCGGGGCGTGGGTTTTACCTCCATCAAGAGGGCCCGAACCTGGTAAAACATTGTGTCCCTTGTCTCCTGTTACCATCCGCCTAGACGCACAGTTCGGGACCCCCTACCCGAGATCCGCCGGTTTTGACACCGACATTGGTGCTTTCATTGAGAGTTCCTTTGTGTCGTCGCTTTTAGGCCCGATGGCTCCTTTGATCATCAACAACGACGCGGTCCAGGTTGAGACTTTTCTCCCCGGACAGATCTTACGTCTTGGCGGCTTCGCTCTGGGCCAATTAAGCAGCCACCGGAGCGGATCAGCTTCGCCCTGGCCATCAGGTCAGATTTGGAAGTTTAAACTACGGCCGACATCCGCGGGGACTTGATCTTGACGGATTCGAGCCACAGACCAAAATCGCCAGACTTGTCTCGATGGGCATGATCTAGCTCGCCACGAGCAGTGTCTTGGAGGCCGCACGCGCATTGGTTCCGACCCTTAATTCGGAGCCTACTGCGCCGGTCGAGGATGAGTGGCTGGATGCCGCCTCGGGGGCTGCAATCTCAAAGGCATTCGAGCCGAACGCTAGCCCCGCACTCCGCATGGCCCGTAACTCCGAGGAGCCAGATTCCTCCCCGGACTCCGAGCCCTCCGCGCGCCTGCCAATCGAATCCGATTGGGCACCGATCATGGAGTTCACCGCCGCGGATATCTTTTAGCACTCGCCCTTCGGCGACATCCTGAAGTCGCTAAAGTCTCTCTCTTTATCAGGAGAGCCCTGGCCGGACTACGGTCAGCAAGGTTGGGATACGGACGATGAAGAAATTCAAAGCCCACTCACCACCCACTTCGTAGCCACTGTCGACGACTTAACCAACATGCTCGACTTTGACTCCGAAGACATCGACGGTATGGACGACGATGCAGGAGACGACCAAGAACCAACACCTGTAGGGCACTGGAAGGCCACCTCGTCATATGACATATATATGGTGGACACTCAAAAAGATGGAGATGGCGATGGAACAGCGGAGGATGACCCATCCAAGAAACAGCCCAAGCGCCGGCATCAGCGGCGCCGCTCTAAATCCCACCAAAGCAAAAACAGTGATTCCGGCACGGGAGATAACACTACTCAGGATAGCACCGAAGAACACCCCCTCCAGCAAGATTCGGCACAGGAGGATGGAGAAACCACCCCTCATGAGAGAGCGGCAGACAGAGAGGTTGAGGATGATAATTATATGCCTCCCTCCGAAGACGAGGCAAGCCTTGACGACGACGAATTCGTCGTGCCAGAGGATCTCGCCGAACAAGAGCGTTTTAAACGCAGGCTTATAGCCATGGCAAGCAGCCTCAAGAAAAAGCAGCAACAGCTTAGAGCTGATCAAGATTTGCTAGCTGACAGATGGACTGAAGTTCTTGCGGCCGAAGAGTATGAACTCGAACGCCCCTCCAAGAGTTACCCAAAGCGGAGGCTGCTACCCCGATTAGAGGAGGAAGCACCTAAACCTACATCACCAGTGCATGACATGGCCAACCGACCACCTCGTGGCCGTGACAGAGAGGCCTCTCGGCCCTCTACTCAAGCCGTGCCCCGGCGCCGCTCAAAACATACCAAGGCACGGGAAAATGCGCCAGACCTGCGAGAGATACTGGAGGACAAGGCAAGGCAAACAAGATCGATCTACGGATCACGTGGGCGCCCCACGGCACGTGACGGGGATCGTCACTCCGAGTATAATAAGTCCGGCCGTGCCGAACACAATAGACAAAGCTCGTTCGAGCTACGTCGTGATATAGCCCAATACAGAGGCGCCGCACACCCACTATGCTTCACAGGTGATGTAATGGATCATAAAATCCCTGAGGGTTTCATACCCGTGAACATCGAATAATATGATGGCACAACAGATCCTGCGGTATGGATCGAGGATTATCTCCTTCATATCCACATGGCCCGCGGCGATGATCTACACGCCATCAAATACCTCCCGCTCAAACTTAAGGGACCAGCCTGACATTGGCTTAACAGCTTGCCAGCAGATTCAATCGGTTCTTGCGAGGACCTGGAAGCCGCATTTCTCAACAATTTCCAGGGTACCTATGTGCGACCACCGGACGCCGATGACCTAAGCCACATAATTCAGCAGCCAGAGGAATCGGCCAGGCAATTCTGGACACGGTTCCTAACAAAGAAAAACCAAATAGTCGACTGTACGGACGCAGCGGCCCTAGCGGCCTTCAAGCATAATATCCGCGACGAGTGGCTTGCCCGGCACCTTGGACAGGAAAAGCCGAAATCTATGGCAGCCCTCACGACACTCATGACCCGCTTTTGCGTGCGAGAAGACAGCTGGCTAGCTCGCAACAACAACTTAACCAAGAACCTTGGTAATTCGGATACCAAGGACAAAAGTGGCAGGTCGCGTCGGAACAAGCAAAAGTGCCGCGTTAACAGCGACAGCAACGAGGATACGGCAGTGTAACGACCCGACCTCAGACGGTCAAGCCTCTGTGTTGCTGTGCCATCCACAGATCGATATCTTGGCACACACGGTACATCAATGTATATATCAAAGTGCAATCACATGTATAATTAACGTAAAACTGATATATACCTCATAAGTCACAATGAAACAAATAGTCGGTGTGGAGTCCCATCAACGCCATCGGCAGGTTGAGTGTAGACCGTAACCACATGCCGTACTCTTACTCGTCGGAAGAAAGTATACGCAACATGATACGTTGCAGCCGTGTAGTCGAGACATTGAATGTACCGCAAGATCACAACATGAGAAAAACAGATGATAAAACTATACTATATGCAATATGGCTTTGTGGCTCGTGTCCGAGTTTTGTTTATGTAAAAGCTGATTTATTTTCCCTACATCAAAGGAATAAATGGAGTCTGTACTATGGAGTTTTCTATCATGACATGGTTCCGCCAACCGATGTCTCATAGCCCAAAATCATCATAAGTTGCCCACAATTAAGTTATCATCCGGTGTTGAGAGTTCCGAGATAGATCCAAGTCCAGATGCTCAACTTGTCCGTAATCGGGACACGGCTAATCGATTAGGTTTAAACCCTCTGCGCAGAGGTTTGTTCACTTTACCCGCAAGATTCGATCCCTCTATTTACGTTCTCGCACTTCGAGGTGTTTGAGAACAAGATGACCAAACATGGTCTTCGAAGAGTTCCTCGACCACCGTCGGTACTCATCCCATCCTACCGTAGTTCTACATCTGCTAGTACCGTCCCAGCCAGAGTCACCACTAAGGTCAACCAAGCGAGCCCATAATGACTTGCGGTTGCACAGGTAAGCTTCCGGCATGAAGTATTCTTCCGTCTCTTTGAGTCTGGGTGAAGCTTTCCGCAAGATGTCATGGCGCTTCTCCATGCATCCCGCCAACCACTTGGTTCCTCCAGGTGCCCGTCAACCGCCCTTCACCCAGTGAGTGTGTATTGAATTCTTGTCTCGAGTCTTGAAGTCTTGAGGCCTTGAAGATGCAGTCCTTGCAGATTCCATCATGGAGTTGTCGTCATTGACGTAGATCCTCCATTCTCACACCACTCCCGAGCACTCATACCAAACCCCGTCTACTATAGCGTAGCATTAAAATAAAATATCGTCCCGGGCTTGGTAACAGGGGGATGGGTTCCTACCTCATGCATACTACTCAACTACAAGAATTCAATAACACTACTAAGGGGTGGTTGCAAAGATGTCACTAAATGCAATAAATCATGGGTATGAAAGCATGGTCAAAGTGAACTTGCCTTGTTGACGATCTTCGAAAACTAGGGATTCGTAGTAGCAAGCTTCGCACTCCGGAAACTCTACCGAGACAAGCAATTATTCACAATAAGCATACAACAATGATCACTTAACACAATAGCATAGCAATAGCAACATAATACATCAAATCAACCAAATCAAAACCCAAAGGAAAACTCGAAGAAATCCAACTCAAAGCTTTTCCTATCTCAAGAAACAACTAAAAATAGTTTTTCATAACAAAATTTTTCTTAACATAACCTAGGCATGGTTTTATGTTAATTTAACAGAAAAGATTTCATTAAGCAACTAGGAGTAAAAAGAATTAATTAAAATCTATTATGAAACTCCTATTAGGCCTAATTCAATTTCTATTAAGAAAATAAAATAAAACTTTTATTTATTATAAATAAAAGTTCATCCATTAAAGTGACAGAAACTATCCTAGAATAATCAATCACATGTTAAAAATAAATTTATTTACTAATTAAAATAATAGGAAAACAGTAGCTAGTTAATTTATTAGAATTAACAAGATTCTGCTTAAAACTACTTTTTATTAATCCTAAAATACCCAAATTAATTTCTATGGTTTGGCAATGTCAAAATAAAGTTGGGACAAAAGAATCATCCAAAAATAATTTTCTAACTCAAGTTATAGCAGATTTACTATTCTGACTAAAACTAAAATAAAGCAATTTTAATTAATTTTAACATAGCTAAATATATATTCTACAGAAACTATAGAAAATTTGCAAACCAACAAAAAAGAATCCACTAAAATATTAAACAGAATAAAAGATATGAATTTTTCAAAACAGGAACTATTCTGTTAAAACAGAAAATGAAAATAAAAGAAAAAGGCCTAATGGGCTAAACTACGACCGGCGTAATATAGACTAAGCGGGCCTAGGGTTTAATCGAATCGGGCGGTCTAAACTAATCTAACTAAAACCAAAATAAACCGGAATAAAACCGGGCTTTTAAAATAGACCGTGCCTGTTAAAGGGGTTATAATCTAGACCCTCGATCTAGATCTAGCGGTGGGGGGTTCTCGGCGACTCACCGTGGGAAGACGACGGCGACGGTCGGCGCCCGCTCGAGGCGGCGTTGCTGGCGGCTCCGGTGGTCAGGCGGCGGAGGCCTCCGTGCGCAAGGAGCAAGGGAGCTCGGGGGTGGGGTCAGGGCGAGCTCGGGGTGGTCGGAGTCGGTCAGTGCGAGTTCGAGGCGGCGGTGGCGTTCGGTGTCGGCGGCGACGGTGCTCGGCGGATTCTGGAGCTCGAGTGAGGGCACGGGAGGTGTGGTCGGCGAGGAGTCGGGAGGTGGTCTCGAGCGAGCTCGGGGTGGTCGAGGTGGCGGAACGGCTAATGGCAAAGGGCGCGGCTCGGGCTCCGGCGAGTTCGAGAGGGAGGAGGAGGGTTCAGCGAGGCGAGGGGGACGGGTGCGGGGAGGGTTCTTATAGGGCGGCGTCGTGGCGGCGAAGCGAATCGGGGAGAATCGGGAGATCCGGGGATCGCGGAGTTTCCGCCAGAAGCTGGCAAGCCAGTGGTGGCGCGAGGAAAGGCAGGTGGGGTCCCACCGTCGAGAGAGAGAGGGAGCGGGGGACGGGTCAGGCGTCCGGCCAGTGGGGAGTTCAGCCAGGCGAGTGAGGCAGGTCGGTCGGCTCATTGGGCTGGCCTCTGGGCACTGGTGGGCACTTTGGGGGGTTCTATTTTTGAATTTATTTTTTAATAAAACAAAACAGAATTAAAACAATAACTATAAATATTTTATATAGGGTATATATATACCAAAATGATCAGGAATATTCCTATCATTTGAACATTTTCAAAAGGCAAAATCCAAACTTTATAAAAATCCATTTTTCCAATATTCAAACAAAACCCAAATTTGAATTCAAATCTTTTTGGCATTGTTTCCTCTGATATTTTTGGAGTGTCATGTTTACTCCTCTCATACTTTTGATCAAGTATTTATCAGGCATAGTTTTTGAAATGATTCCCACTTGCCAAAGTTTGAATTCAAATTCAAAACTCAAAATTTGAAAGAGGGTTTCAAAGCACTTTCAAATGACTTTCAACTTGATACTTTTTAACTTCCAACTCATATTTCATATAATTGAAGAAGTCATTTTATCTTCCCTCATGAAAATCATTGAGTTGCATAAAGCTTTGAATTTGAAATATTCCCAGATGAAATTCCAATCTTTTTCCAAAACCCTTTTCATTCCCTCTCATCCAACTTTTAAAAGTTTCAAATTCCACTCAATTTCACTCAATCAATCAAACAACAATCAGACAACAAGCATAGTCATTTTTTTTAATATAACATTCCAAAATTTGAAATTTTGGGATGTTACAAACCTACCACACTTAAAATGAATCTCGTCCTCGAGATTGAAGAAACTAACAAGAAAGGGTTAGGGGTTGGGGTTTTCTAGCAAAAGTTTTGGTCGAAAAGGTCGGGGTGCTACCACACTCAAAACAAGGTTCTGAGCCCAATAAACTCAGATACTTCCTCTGGAGTGTCGACAATGTATGTCTCTTCACATATCCTACAATAGCTCCTTCACCAAAGCTCTTACGTCAAAAGCACTGAGTTTTCCTCGAGAATCTTGGGCGGTTCGTCAAAGTTGTGGTTCGTCCAGAGACTGGATCTTCTTAGTGACAGGTCTATCGCCAATAAACAACTATCGAGATCTCATGGTGGTCGACCTTTACAGGTTTCTCCTGCAGAAAGCAGTGCAGGTTGAACCTCACCGTACAACCTCGATTGGCAGCGTTTGCTGTAAAGGGGTTCCATCGTCCTACCCTTCTATGGTTTTATGGCTTATCGCGTCGACACTCTTCAAAGGTTTTCAAGTCTCTGATTTTCCATCAACATATGATAGTTCATGATAGAAGTCTTGGTATGGGGCCAATCCATCCCGTGCTTGAATCATTACCACATACGTAAACAGTGAATCACGTATTCTAACACTTGGGCATACTCACAAGCATTGCAGAATTTCTCTTGTTCTCGAACTGGGTTCGAGTAATTCCATGGTTTCTGCAAGCCAAACAAAACATCTATCGTTACTTCACCACTCTTAGGTTTTTGCGTAATTTCCTACGAAACGTATGCTGATTGGATCACTGATTCTTCCAAATTTCTTCCTTCATCAAGGGTACATCTGTTCCTTTTCAAAATCCTGGGCCTGTGGGTTATGGCCCACTTCAACACTAGTGCATCTTTAACTCATCCTTGGAGTAGCTCTCTTACACCTCCTGTGAATCCAATAGTACTCTGTTACTTCATACCATCATATCAAGAACAAAACTCCAGCTTATTTTGTCCAGCTCCCTTCTATGGACCGTCGTGAATAACATATTTCTTTCTTCATTGATCTTGTGGCTTTGCAGAGTACTATGACCAAAAGAATGCACAAGTTTATCCATAAAATCTCATTATTCTCATATCAATCTTTCATTACATCCTTAACCTTTTTCGTAAATCCAAATTCCAAAAGGTACTTTGTTACAAATGCTTCCACCCACATGGTTTGGTATGGTCAGACATTACTTCCAACTTTATCTATTTATCCTCCTCGAGGATTCTTCAGTCCCACTGGAAGTGTGCGACATGAGCCTTGAAATCTTCAATCTTCTGTTTCATCATGGTGGTCTTGAGCTTCACCTTCATCATCTCTGCATGCACTTCGCTTAGGTATTCCTGAGTATAACGGAGTCTTGCTTCAAGTATTTCTCGATCGGCGTATGGCTTCCATGGCTGCTTCACGAACAGCATCGAAGAAGGTTGCTTGTGGCACACGTGAGATGAAAAAGTACTGCCCCATCATCTTTGGGCAAACTCCTTTCGAACGGTGGAGGTGTACCTCCACATACCAAAGTTCCACTCCCTTTTTCATGAAAGGGTAGCCTTTGTAGACTGCATCTCCTTCAAGGTGAATATGCTTCATCATGTCCTTCAGGATCTTCGGGTAATCATGATCACTCGTCAAGGTCATGATAGTTTCCGGACCCTTAAGGAAGGACTCATAAAGGGTTGTCATCTGCATGTGTAGGATAAGAGGGGTGCTCAGAACAAGGAATGTATCTCCATGGGGAAATTGAAATTGTCTCCAGAAAGGTTTGGTGTTCAGTTGTCCATGGGTTCAAGATTTCGGGGTCTGGTTGAGATAGAAAGAGAAAGTAATTACCCACTCAGCAACAAAATTATCGTTTGTAATGGGTCGTTCTACTATGGTTTCGTTTCTAAGTCCTCATTTCTTCAGGTCTTCAATGCTCGGGAGTTTCCAATTCCTGATGCTGTTCCCATATGAATGGCCTGCTACCATTCTTCCGTAACTTACGTCTCTCATGGTTGAAATAAATACAAACCTACGAATATCGCATCTATCCAACCATTCAATAAACACACAAAAATAATAGCAACCAAGCATTCATTTATTCAATCAACACTACAGTATCGCCACCCACATAATTTGGCATGGTCAGATACTTAAATCGAGATGGCGTTCATCTTTATTTCTCTCATGGTGGAATACTACTAATTTACTGGGGTTTTCTTCTGTGTGGACTTGATCTCCTCCGGTTCTTACGCTAGATTTTCCCCGTCGACACGGAGTTTCTTGTAGCGACCTGTATGTCCTGAAGTTGTTCCTTGAGCTTACGGATTTCAACGTCCTTTGCATGAGACATGGTCCTGCTGTTCTTGATTCTGGCGCATTCTCGAGATCTCGAGGTTCTCCTCCTCCAGCTTGTTTACCTTGATCTACGAGTCTTGACCTCTTCTCGTAGTGCTTCATTGTCGAACAGGGCTTCCGGAGGTCCATCTGAAGATTCTTGACGTATTGTTCCAGATCCTGATTGTACACTAAAAGTGGGGAGAACTTCATCTTTTGCGCTTCCGTCAAGGCAATAGTTGCTCCATCAAACTTCTGCCATCCCATCCTTCCAAAGAAGTGTGGGTTTAGTGCAGCTACGATGACGATAGCATAAGCGTGCAATAGCATCATGGACGGCGGTGTTGATGCCCATATCACGATCACCATTTATAGTTCGAAGCTGATGTCTGCGGTCTTGGGGGCTTCTTTACGACAAAAACTTGGGTCTTGACTCCCCACGATCTGGGCGTCCTCTTAGTTGCCTTGATCTCAGGTATCGGTAACTTCAGCAGCTGATTAGCTCCACAAGGAAGGGGCCTCCAAGAACCTTCTCGTAGTGTTCTCTTTTGTTCGAATGTAGCTCTCCATCTATAGTTTGAAATAAGGAAGGTTCGAGAATAGGAATCAGGTGTTACGAGTAGTACAAAACAAAGGTCATTCCTATTGGAGTCTTCATATTACTAAGTCATTTTCTAGGGTCACGTTCTACAGCCAACATGTGCTCGATACCATATCTCAGAACGACCCGACCTCGAGACGATCAAGCCTACGTGTTCTTGTGCCATCCTCGATCGATATCTTTGGCACACAGTACATCAATGTATATATCAAAGTGCAATCACATGTATAATTAACGTAAAACTAATATATACCTCATAAGTCACAGCGGAAACAAATAGTCGGTGTGGAGTCCCATCAACGCCATCGGCAGGTTGAGTGTAGACCGTAACCTGTCCGTACTCTTACTAAATCGGAAGAAAGTATCGCAACATGATACGTTGCAGCCGTGTAAGTCAATACATTGAATGTACCGCAAGATCACAACATGAGAAAAACAGATGATAAAACTATACTATATGCAATATGGCTTTGTGGCTCTGTGTCTGAGTTTTGTTTGCGTAAAAGCTGATTTATTTTCCCTACATCAAAGGAATAAATGGAGTCTGTACTATGGAGTTTTCTATCATGACATGGTTCCGCCAACCGATGTCTCATAGCCCAAAATCATCATAAGTTGGCCACAATTAAGTTATCAGTCCGGTGTTGAGAGTTCCGAGATAGATCCAAGTCCAGATGCTCAAATTGTCCGTAACCGGGGACACGGCTAATCGATTAGGTTTAAACCCTCTGCAGAGGTTTGTACACTTTACCCGCAAGATTCGATCCCTCTATTTACGTTCTCGCACTTGAGGGTGTTTGAGAACAAGATGACCAAAACATGGTCTTCGAAGAGTTCCTCGACCACCGTCCGTACTCATCCCATCCTACCGTAGTTCTACATCTGCTAGTACCGTCCCCAGCCAGAGTCACCACTAAGGTCAACCAAGCGAGCCCATAATGACTTGCGGTTGCAGGTAAGCTTCGGGCATGAAGTATTCTTCCGTCTCTTTGAGTCTGGGTGAAGCTTTCCGCAAGATGTCATGGCGCTTCTCCATGCATCCCGCCAACCACTTTGGTTCCTCCAGGTGCCCGTCAACCGTCCTTCACCCAGTGAGTGTGTATTGAATTCTTGTCTCGAGTCTTGAAGTCTTGAGGCCTTGAAGATGCAGTCCTTGCAGATTCCATCATGGAGTTATCGTCATTGGCGTAGATCCTCCATTCTCACACCACCCGAGCACTCATACCAAACCTCGTCTACTATAGCGTAGCATTAAAATAAAATATCGTCCGGGCTTGGTAACAGGGGATGGGTTCCTACCTCATGCATACTACTCAACTACAAGAATTCAATAACACTCTTTGAGGGGTGGTTGCAAAGATGTCACTAAATGCAATAAATCATGGGTATGAAAGCATGGTCAAAGTGAACTTGCCTTGTTGACGATCTTCGAAAACTAGGGATTCGTAGTAGCAAGCTTCGCACTCCGGAAACTCTACCGAGACAAGCAATTATTCACAATAAGCATACAACAATGATCACTTAACACAATAGCATAGCAATAGCAACATAATACATCAAATCAACCAAATCAAAACCCAAAGGAAAACTCGAAGAAATCCAACTCAAAGCTTTTCCTATCTCAAGCAACAACTAAAAATAGCTTTTCATAACAAAATTTTTCTTAACATAACCTAGGCATGGTTTTATGTTAATTTAACAGAAAAGATTTCATTAAGCAACTAGGAGTAAAAAGAATTAATTAAAAATCTATTATGAAACTCCTATTAGGCCTAATTCAATTTCTATTAAGAAAAATAAAATAAAACTTTTATTTATTATAAATAAAAGTTCATCAATTAAAGTGACAGAAACTATCCTAGAATAATCAATCACATGTTAAAAATAAATTTATTTACTAATTAAAATAATAGGAAAACAGTAGCTAGTTAATTTATTAGAATTAACAAGATTCTGCTTAAAACTATTTTTTATTAATCCTAAAATACCCAAATTAATTTCTATGGTTTGGCAATGTCAAAATAAAGTTGGGACAAAAAGAATCATCCAAAATAATTTTTCTAACTCAAGTTATAGCAGATTTACTATTCTGACTAAAACTAAAATAAAGCAATTTTAATTAATTTTAACATAGCTAAATATATATTCTACAGAAACTATAGAAAATTTGCAAACCAGCAAAAAAAGAATCCACTAAAAATATTAAACAGAATAAAAGATATGAATTTTTCAAAACAGGAACTATTCTGTTAAAACAGAAAATGAAAATAAAAGAAAAAGGCCTAATGGGCCTAAACTACGCACTGAGCGTAATATAGACTAAACGGGCCTAGGGTTTAATCGAATCGGGCCGTTCTAAACTAATCTAACTAAAACCAAAATAAACCGGAATAAAACCGGGGCTTTTAAAAATAGACCGTACCCCTTTGGGGGTTGTAATCTAGACCCTACGATCTAGATCTAACGGTGGGGGGGGGGTTCTCCGGCGACTCACCGTGGGAAGACGACGGCGACGGTCGACGGCGGCTCGGCGGCGCGTTGCCGGCTCGGTGGTCCGGGCGGCGGAGGCCTCCCGTGAGCCTGGCCGAGCAAGGGAGCTTCGGGGGTGGGGTCAGGCGAGCTCGGGGTGGTCGAGTCGGTCGGTGGCGAGTTCGAGGCGGCGGTGGCGTTGGTGATCGACAGTGTGAGTGCTCCGTGATTCTGGAGCTCGGGTGAGGCACGGGAGGTGTGGTCGGCGAGGGAGTCCGAGGTGGTCTCAAAGCGAGCTCGGGGTGGTCGAGGTGGCGGAGCAGGCTAATGGCGTGGCGGCTCTCGGGCTCAGCGAGTTCGAGAGGGAGGAGGAGGGGTTCGGCAAGGCGAGGAGCAGGGGTGCGGGGAGGGTTCTTATAGGGCGGGCGTCGGGCGGGAAGCGAATCGGGGAGAATCGGGAGATCCGGGGATCGCGGGGTTTCCGAGGCGGCCAGTGGGTGGCGGCGAGGGGAGGCGGGTGGGGTCCCACCGTCGAGAGAGAGGGAGCGGGGACGGGTCGGGCGTCCAAGCGTGGGGGTTCAGTGAGGGCGAGTGAGGCGGTCGGTCGGCTCGCTGGGCTGGCCTCTGGGCACTGGTGGGCCGCTTTGGGGGGGTTTCTATTTTTGAATTTAATTTTTTAATAAAACAAAACATAATTAAAACAATAACTATAAATATTTTATATAGGGTATATATATACCAAAATGATCAGGGAATATTCCTATCATTTGAACATTTTTCAAAGGCAAAATCAAACTTTATAAAATCCATTTTCCAATATTCAAACAAAACCCAAATTTGAATTCAAATCTTTTTGGCATTGTTTCCTCGATATTTTTGGAGTGTCATGTTTACTCCTCTCATACTTTTGATCAAGTATTTATCGGGCATAGTTTTTGAAATGATTCCCACTTGCCAAAGTTTGAATTCAAATTCAAAACTCAAAATTTGAAAGAGGGTTTCAAAGCACTTTCAAATGACTTTCAACTTGATACTTTTTAACTTCAACTCATATTTCATATAATTGAAGAAGTCATTTTATCTTCCCTCATGAAAATCATTGAGTTGCATAAAGCTTTAATTTGAAATATTCCCAGATGAAATTCCAATCTTTTTCCAAAACCCTTTTCATTCCCTCTCATCCAACTTTTAAAAGTTTCAAATTCCACTCAATTTCACTCAATCAATCAAACAACAATCAGACAACAAGCATAGTCATTTTTTAATATAACATTCCAAAATTTGAAATTTTGGGATGTTACAGGCAGTCAATGCCGGATTCAGAGGCTACAAATCCGGTCAGCGGAAAAAGCCATTCAAAAGGAATACTCAGGGCCCGTCCAGTTTGGACCGAATACTCGACCGCTTGTGCCAGATACATGGCACCCCCGAAAAGCCAGCCAATCACACCAACAGGGATTGTTGGGTGTTCAAGCAGGCAGGCAAGTTAAATGCCGAAAATAGAGACAAGGGGCTGCATAGCGGCAGCGACGAGGAGCCCGAACCGCCCGAACAACGATGGACAAAGGTTTTCCCCACAAGTGCGGACGGTGAACATGATATACGCAACCCACATCCCCAAAAGGGAGCGGAAGCGTGCGTTACGGGACGTATATGCGATGGAGCCAGTTGCCCCAAAGTTCAACCCATGGTCCTCCTGCCCGATCACCTTTCATCGAAGGGACCACCCCACTAGCATCCGTCATGGTGGGTTTGACGCATTGGTTCTAGACCCAATTGTTGACGGATTTCATCTCACAAGAGTCCTTATGGACGGCGGCAGCAGCCTGAACCTGCTTTACCAGGATACAGTGCGGAAAATGGGCATAGATCCCTCGAGGATTAAGCCCACCAAAACGACCTTTAAAGGCGTCATACCAGGTGTAGAGGCCAACTGTACAGGCTCGGTCACACTTGAAGTGGTCTTGGATCCCGGATAATTTCGAGCGAGGAGTTAATCTTGACATAGTCCCGTTCATGATGGCTATCACACCTTTGCTCGGGCGAACCGCATTGCAAAGTTCAATGCGATTACCGCTTTCGCATACCTCAAGCTCAAGATGCGAGGCCCTCGAGGTAATCACGGTCAATGGAAACACGAACACTCCTCGAGCGGAGGAGCACAGCGCCCTCGCAGCGGAAGTTCAAAGCAGCCTCTCTAGGCAGTTCTCGATCCGGCCGTTAAAAGGCGGACAACATCAAGCAGCGCCGGAGTAACCTACAACAAGACCGCATAGCACGTTACGGCAGGCGTAGCAATGCGGCTAACCCCACCCTCATGAAACAAGCGAAACCATTGCTTCGCCTACATAACTACGCTCTTGAAATACCATGGGCACAAGGGAGGGCACCATCACATGCGCCCAAAACACGGCTTAAACCGTACTAGGGGCTGTCGAATTCTTTTTTAATGTTCTCTTACTTTTAGGACTCCATACTTCGGACGACCTGTTCGGCAATTCAACTGCCGCACAAACGATGCAAGAACCAGGGAAGCAGACAAGCCCTACTGCATTATGGAACTCCTAGGTGGTCTCTATTACGAGCAGTATACCTGTTTTGCATACAATTCCTTAGCCTGCCCCTGGCCAGGACATGTTAAATAAGTCCAACTTTTTTGCTTATCGCACTATTTGTATCATTCTGCTTTGATCGCAGCCCTTCCATAAACAATGCATAGCTTTTGTCTATTTTTTGCATTACTCTCTTTTTTACATATATGTTTATTAATGACATGTTGCACCCGTACACTGCGGTACGACAAATACGCCAGGGGCTTCAGTATCCCTCAATATGGTGTGAGAAGTCCGAACACTTTCACAAGTGCGGTACCCCGAACTTATAGCATTATATGCATCGGCTCCGAATCATGATTTGGGTCAATAGTTGGGTTTGGCCGGCTCCTATGTTTTGGTGCCTTACGTTCCGCTATATCGGCTAAGGTAGCACTAGGAGAACTATTGCGATTGTGCCCTAGTTGAGCTGGGCTGAGCACCTCAATAGAGAAAGCTAAAACTGACTGTCATGATGAGGCGCGAGACCGGTCGCTGTTCGAGAGGTTTTTCGAGTCCTTAAAGACTTATGCCACTTAGAGCGAGGAACCGGCTTTGTCCGGCCAAGGCGTGGATAGCGCCCCGAACTCGGTCTTCCGAATTCTAGGGCTTCACGAAATTTAAAATTATAGAGTTCTATGGCTAAGTGAGAGTGTTCAAGCATTATAGTGTGATTGCCTTGTTCGTTGTGCTGAGCGCCTCCCTCGAAGGACCCAAACATGGGAAAAAGAGCGCTCAGGTTTATCCCGAACACCCCAGCACTAGTGGCATGGGGGCAGAAGCCGACGACTAGCCATCGCTCAATTTTTGATAAACGGCCGCACAGAAAGTAATATTTTAAATTCAAAAAGCATTTGCTTAGCGCATATGAACAAGTTTTCAGCGCACAGGACAATATGAGCGAGTTTACTCAAAAATTACATCCCTGGTACATTCATCCGCCATAAGGCGGGCACCCTTCAGTACATCCTTATAATAGTTCTCGGGTTTGCGATGCTCTTTCCCCGGCGGTGGCCCGTCCTTCACAAGCTTCTCACCGTCCAGCTTACCCCAGTGCACCTTAGCACGGGCAAGGGCCCTCCAGGCACCTTCGATGCAGACGGAGCGCTTGATGACCTTGAGCCTTGGACATGCCTCCACCAGTTGCCGCACCAGTCCGAAGTAGCTCCCAGGCAGGGCCTCTCCAGGCCACAGCCAAACTATGAAGCCCTTCATGGCCTGTTCGGCCGCCTTGTGGAGCTCGACCAGCTGCTTTAGCTGGTCGCTCAAGGGCACGGGGTGACCGGCCTCAGCATATTGAGACCAGAATACCTTCTCCGTCGAGCTGCCCTCCTCGGCTCGGTAGAATGCGGCGGCATCAGACGCGCTACGGGGAAGATCTGCGAATGCCCCTGGAGAATGCCTTACCCGCCACTATCTTTTTCACCGCATCCAACTCCTGAAGGGCCTTCTGGGATTCGGCCTTGGCAGACTTGGCAGTCTCGATGGCCGCCGCGAGCTCGGACGCTCGCGTCTTCGAGTCAAGCTCCAAACTCTCATGTTTTTTTGTGAGAGCCTGAAGCTCTTGCCGCGCCTCGCCGACCTGCGCCTCAAATTTCTCTCGCTCGGTGCGCTCCGTGGCCGCTCTCTTTTCGGCCTCGGACAGCGCCTGCTTGAGGGTCGCCACCTCAGTTGTGGCCCCTACAATAAGCAGCATAATCCTGTCATTTTTTGCAATTGCATCTTTTTTATATATATTTTTCTATAAGGCATCTCTTACCTTCTTTCTCCTCGAGCTGCCGCTTGGCAAGGCCGAGCTCTTGCTCGGACCACTCGAGACCCTGCTTCAGGGCACCCACCTCCGCGGTCAGTGCGGCGGTCGCCAGCAGTGAAGCCTGCATACGCATATTGACTCTTTTTTGTTAGACTCCTGCAAAATTTATTAGATCCTCTATTCGGCTTTTCTTTCCGAACGCCAAACAGAGCATCAGGGGCTACTGTCTATGCGGTAATATTTTTACATATTTTTACTTACCTCGAAGCCTGTTAGAAGGCTAGCACAAGCTTCAGTCAGTCCGCTCTTGGCGGACTAAACCTTCTGGAGCACCGTACTCATGATTATACGGTGCTCCTCGTCGATGGAGGCGCCCTTAAGCACCTCCAGTAGATTGTCCGACACCTCCGATTGGACGGAGGCCGCCGGCTCAGTGGGCTTGCTCCTCTTAGAAGGAGGTCGCCTGCCGCAGTCCGAAACCGTTGAGGATTTCGGCGCGGTGTCCGGCGCGAAGCCGGACTTGGAGCCCTGGGGGGTCTTGTCCCCTTTACTCCCGAAGTCCGAGAGGTCGCCTCGCGGCTCTTCCAGGACCGCCTCCTCTTGGCCCGCAACTTGTTGCGGCGCCACTTTGGCGTCGTCCGAGGCGTGGGGGGAGGCAGCGGGCCGAACTGAATTCACGTCCGATGAATCCAGGGAGCCGCTCGACGACTCGTCGAGCCCGTCCTTGGGCGGGCTGCATAATTATGTTCGACATTAGGGAAAGTTGTACAGCAAAGGAATGCTATGAGTTACTCTGGTATCCGAACAACTACCATTCCGCTGGGCGCTTGGCCCTGTGCGGCCACTCCTCTTCGCCCTCGTCTGCGTCGGTGGAGTAGTCCGGAGGGAGGGTCTTTCCCTTCTTGGACCCTTCGGCCTCCCTTGTTGGGGTGGCCTTCCTCTTCTTTCCTCCCCCCGCCGGAGGGGGAGAGGTTTCTTCCTCCTCCTCGTTTTCACGGGAGGAGCGCGTCTCGGATTCATCGGATGAAGAATCCGACACTTCCTGGCGCCGGGAACTCTTTCGAGTCCCCATGGCCCTCTTCTTGGCCTTCTTCTCCGGCACCACGTAAGGTGCCGGGGCCAGCAGCTTCGCTAAGCGAGCGTCGGCTGGGTCTTCGGGCAAAGGGGCCGGACAGTCGATCTGTCCGGACTTCACCTGCCACTCCTGTCAAAGGTAAGGGAGTCAAACTATGAGAAAGAAATGTCCTGTATAAAAGGTAAAAGATAACTCAGCGCACTAGCTTGACGTTGTGTGCTGAATCCGCGATCCTTGGAAGCGGATGCGGGAGCCTCGGCGCCCTTGAATAGCACCTTCCAGGCATCTTCGTACGTCGTGTCGAAGAGCCTACTCAAAGTTTGGTGTTGCGTCGGGTCGAACTCCCACAGGTTGAAGGCCCGTTGTTGACACGGGAGAATCCGGCGGACGAGCATGACCTGGACTACATTGACAAGCTTGAGCCATAGTAGAACATGAGCCCCCGGACGAACAGGTGGAGAGGAAAACCCAGTCCGCGGAGGAAATGGGGAAGGAATACTACCCTCTCATGGGGCCTTGGGGTGGGGAGGAGCTTCCCCTCTTCGGGAAGCTGGTGCGCGATGTCATTAGACAAGTATCCGGCCTTCCTCAGCTTTTTAATATGGCCCTCCGTGACGGAGGAGACCATCCACTTGCCTCCCGCTCCGGACATGGCTGGAGAAGGTTGAGGTGGGAAGTGCGGGCTTGGGCACTGGAGCTCGAGTGCGCGGAAGATGGATAGGCAAAGGAGGAAGAAGGCATAGGTAAAAAGGTGGAACCTTATCCCCTTATATGGGTGGATGCGGCTACGCGTCCCCACCAGCCTGGTAAAACTAAACTTATCATAAGCGTCATGATAAATGGCGCGGTTGGTTTACCCACATCCGTATTGATGAGAATCCCGTAAATGGGGGGCACGATCTCTGCTTTGACAAGACGTGCCAAGGAAACCGCCTCGCAAAACGCGCTGAGGTGGGGAAGCAAAAACGATTCGAATAAAGGCTTGGACGTAATGTGATGTCACGCTACGGAATACGTCAGCAGATTAGATTTGTGTTAATATTATTCTCTCTATGGCAATATGTGGAAACTTATCTTGCAGAGCCGGACACTACCCTTGGTGTTTACGAACTTTTATGAAGAACTTGGAGGAGGAACCCGCCTTGCAATGCCGAAGACAATCTGCGCGCCGGACTCGTCGTCATTGAAGCCTGGTTCGAGGAGACTCTTGAGGAGTCTGGATTAGGGGTGTCGGGTGGCGGACTCTGGACTTTGAAGATACAAGATTGAAGACTTCGTCCCATGTCCGGATGGGACTTTCCTTGGCGTGGAAGGCAAGCTAGGCGATGCGGATATTCAGATCTCCTATCATTGTAACCGACTTTGTGTAACCCTAACCCTCTCCGGTGTCTATATAAACCGGAGGGTTTTAGTCCGTAGGACAACTCCAACATACAACAATTATACCATAGGCTAGCTTCTAGGGTTTAGCCTCCTTGATCTCGTGGTAGATCTACTCTTGTACTACCCATATCATCAATATTAATCAAGCAGGACGTAGGGTTTTACCTCCATCAAGAGGGCCCGAACCTGGGTAAAACATTGTGTCCCTTGTCTCCTGTTACCATCCGCCTAGACGCACAGTTCAGGACCCCCTACCCGAGATCCGCCGGTTTTGACACCGACAACAGGATCATTCATTATGGAATGAGTAAAGTGACTTGCCGGTAAGGAGATTGAACGAGGTATTGGGATACCGTCGATCGAATCTCGGGCAAGTAATATACCGATTGACAAAGGGAATTGCATAAGAGATTGCTTGAATCCTTGACATCGTGGTTCATCCGATGAGATCATCGTGGAACATGTGGGAGCCAACATGGGTATCCAGATCCGGCTGTTGGTTATTGACCGGAGAACGTCTCGGTCATGTCTGCATGGTTCCCGAATCCGTAGGGTCTACACACTTAAGGTTCGGTGACGCTAGAGTTGTTATGGGAAATAGTATGTAGTTCTTGAAGGTTGTTGAGTCCGGATGAGATCCGGACATGACGAGGAGCTCGAAATGGTCGGAGGTGAAGATCGGTATATTGGACGAAGGGTATTGGAGTCGGGAATTGTTCCGGGGTACGGTGATGACGGTGTGTCGAAAGGGGTTTTGGAGGCAGCGGCAGCGTTGGGGGCCTTATGGGCCAGGGAAGGGCACATCAGCCCACTAAGGGGCTGAGCGTGCCCCTCCCACCCCATCTCACATAACCAGGAGAGGTGGGGGCGCCACCCCTAGGGCAGCCACCCCTCCCGGCTTGGGGGGCAAGTTTCCTAGGGGGTGGGGGCGCCCAAACCCATCTAGGGTTTCCCCTGTGGCCGCCGCCCCTTCCCTAGGGAACCCTAGGGCGCCTCCCCCTCCTCCCGTCCCCCTATATATAGTGAGGGAGAGATAGGGTAGCCGCACCCTTCCCCTGGCGCAGCCCTCTCCCTCCTCTAACATCTCCTCCTCCTCCGTAGTGCTTGGCGAAGCCCTGCCGGAGAACCACGAGCTCCATCACCACCATGCCGTCGTGCTGTCGGAGTTTTCCCTCAACTTCTCCTCTCCCCTTGCTGGATCAATAAGGAGGAGACGTCCCCGGGCTGTACGTGTGTTGAAGCAGAGGCACCGTTGTTCGGTGCTTAGATCGGATTCGGCCGCGATCTGAATAACTTCGTGAATGACTCCACCAACCGCGTTCTTGTAACGCTTTCGCTTAGTGATCTTCAAGGGTATGAAGATGCACTCCCTCTCTCTCGTTTCTAGTATCTCCTAGATTGATCTTGGTGACACGTAGGAAATTTTTGAATTTTTGCTACGTTCCCCAACAGTGGCATGAAGCTAGGTCTATTGCGTAGATTCTATGCACGAGTAGAAAACAAGTTTTTGTGTGCGTTGATTTTGTTCAATATGCTTACCGTTACTAGTCCTATCTTGTTTCGACGGTATTGTGGGATGAAGCGGCCCGGACCGACCTTACACATACACTTACATGAGACAGGTTCCACCGACTGACATGCACTTGTTGCATAAGGTGGCTAGCGGGTGCCAGTCTCTCCCACTTTAGTCGGATCGGATTCGATGAAAAGGGTCCTTATGAAGGGTAAATAGCAATTGGCATATCACGTTGTGGTTTTGGCGTAGGTAAGAAACGTTTTTGCTAGAAACCTATAGCAGCCACGTAAAAAAAACTTGCAACAACAATTAGAGGACAACAATTAGAGGACGTCTAACAACAATTAGAAGTCGTGATATGGCCAAGAAGGATGTGATGAATGAAATATATGTGATGTATGAGATTGATCATATTCTTGTAATAGGAATCACGACTTGCATGTCGATGAGTATGACAACGGCGAGAATATAGGAGTTGTCTTCAATTGTTGTATGACCTGCGTGTCCTTGAATAGCGCCATGTAATTACTTTACTTCATTGCTAAACTGTTAGCTATAGTAGTAGAAGTAATCAGTTGGCGAGACAACTTCATGGAACACGATGATGGAGATCATGATGATGGAGATCATGGTGTCATGCCAGTGACGATGATGATCATGGAGCCCGAAGATGGAGATCAAAGGAGCAAAATGATATTGGCCATATCATGTCACTATTTGATTGCATGTGATGTTTATCATGTTTATGCATCTTATTTGCTTAGAACGGCGGTAGTAAATAAGATGATCCCTCATAATAATTTCAAGAAAGTGTTCCCCCTAACTGTGCACCGTTGTGAAAGTTCGTTGTTTCGAAGCACCATGTGATGATCGGGTGTGATAGATTCTAACGTTCACATACAATGGGTGTAAGCCAGATTTACACCTTGAAACACTTAGGTTGACTTGCGAGCCTAGCATGTATAGACATGGCCTCGGAACACAAGAGACCGAAAGGTCGAACATGAGTCGTATAGTAGATACGATCAACATGAAGATGTTCACCGATGATGACTAGTCCATCTCACGTGATGATCGGACATGGCCTAGTTGACTCGGATCATATATCACTTAGATGAAAAGAGGGATGTCTATCTGAGTGGGAGTTCATCAAATAATGTGATTAGATGAACTTAATTATCATGAACATAGTCAAAAGGTCTTTGCAAATTATGTCGTAGCTTACACTTTAGTTATACTGTTTAAGATATGATCCTAGAGAAAATTTAGTTGAAAGTTGATAGTAGCAATTATGCGGATTGGGTCCGTAAACTGAGGATTGTCCTCATTGCTGCGCAGAAGGCTTATGTCCTTAATGCACCGCTCGGTGTCTTTGAACCTCGAGCGTCGATGCGTGGATGTTGCGAACATCGACATACACGTTTTGATGACTACATGATAGTTCAATAATGTTAAACGATTTAGAATTGTGGCACCGAAGACGTTTTCTGAAACGTCGCGGAACATATGAGATGTTCCAAGGGCTGAAATTGGGATTTCAGGCTCGTGCCCACGTCAAGAGGTATGAGACCTCCGACGAGTTTCTTAGCCTAAAAACTAAGGGAGAAAAGCTCAATCGTTGAGCTTGTACTCAGATTGTCTGGGTACAACAATCATTTGAATCGAGTGGGAGTTAATCTTCCAGATGAGATAGTGATGTTTCTCCAAAGTCATTGCCACCAAGCTACTAGAGCTTCGTGATGACCTATAACATATCAGGGATAGATATGATGATCCTTGAAATATTCGCGATGTTTGACACCGCGAAAGTAGAAATCAAGAAGGAGCATCAATTGTTGATGGTTAGTGAAACCACTAGTTTCAAGAAGGGCAAGGGGCAAGAAGGGATACTTCATGAAACGGCAAATCAGCTGCTGCTCTAGTGAAGAAACCCAAGGTTGAACCCAATCCCGAGACTAAGTGCTTCTGTAATAAGGGGAACGGTCACCGGAGCAGAATTACCCTAGATACTTGGTAGATAATGTCACGACCGGTTTTCCAATAAAAATGTTTATTGAGAAACCGATGAGTTGAGTCCAGTATGAGGAAATTCCATCATACTGGTAGACAAAATTCTTGATACAATGAGCCAGTAGCATGAAATACATTACATGGGTCGAGCTAGGATGCTCAACGATTATTACAAGCACGCCAATAATTATACATAAAGGCGGATATGACACAATGGTGCGGTGGCATACTACTGACTCGAGGTGAAAGTGATGGTGGAATGACACAATGGGGAGTGGATAGCACAGCTCGTAAACTGGCATCTCATCGAGCGTCGAGGTGAGGCTCAATGAATTTATTCGGGTAGCGGAAGCGGATATATCTGATGACCAAATCCAGGTGCGCACGAGACTGGCAGGACTCCTCTAGGCGTCGGACTCGCTATCAAACTCTTCATTCATGAGATCGCCAACCGTCGACATCGGCCAAATCAACAAGCGGTGAGTACTTTGAAAGTACTCGCAAGACAGTTCGGACGTAAGATATAACAAATGCATGCATGAATGCGACAGAGCAATTTATCAATGCACTTTCAATTTAATGACAAGGTAAATAAAAAGGGAAGTCGGTAGTCCGCTGAAAACCAACAAAATAGCGAAAACCGATCGAATTATGCGAAGCAACGCCTCGAAAGGTGAACAAGTAAAATAAATTCATGCCGCAGTCGGACGTCGGGGCGACATCACAGAAAGGGCTTATATTGAAGGGAAATAACAATGCTGCCACAGTCGGGCATCTGAGCGACGTCATAGAAAGGGCTTATATAGAAAGTAAATAACAGTGCTGCCACAGTCGGACGTCTAAGCGACATCACAGAAAGGGCTTATATAGCAAGTAAATAACAGTGCTGCCACAGTCGGATGTCTGAGCGACATCACAAAAAGGGCTTATATAGAAAGTAAATAACAGTGCTGCCATAGTCGGACGTCTGAGCGACATCACAGAAAGGGCTTTCATCACAAAGTATATTACTCATATTAAATATTCAACATATGACAATTAAACGGGTTAGTCCATACACTGAAATCAACATTTAACCGGACTTAGAACTCATGTGATTCACCGGAGTTTCTGTCACAAAAACTGGCACTTGTCAGAATAAGATAATATAGAACTTGGACATGGATAAGATGATTTGAGGATTCATGACTCTGCAGAGTTTGTACAAAAATTACCCACAGCCAACGGATTTCCGTAGTACTGAAGGACTAGTTGCGTTTATGGTATTTCGGAAGAAACACGACTATCCTGTACACACCCATCCCACCTTACGATGCCAGGAATCACCCTAGACATCGTCCAAGAAAATCTTTGAGACGGGGAGATCACAATCTCGAATAGCATGGGATCAAATTTATATACGCGCGCTCTAAGGGGTGCCCCCCTCTCGGTCCCAACCGGAAACACCCATGCCCCCTGACCGGATGACTGGCTTTAATCCAGGGCCATGGAACCATCATCACGGCCTCTCCATTTGGTGTGTAGTAGGAAAGCGGTTGCAACTTACTAAGCCATATTCCTCGCGGAAAACATGCGGTAGTACGGGAAAGGGAATGGATGGGAACCGAACCGATACGGGTTGACACTGAAGTCAAATAGTATGGCATAAGACTAGCATGCTACAACACTGCCATCTTACCCATCCTCATGCCAACACATGGCCATGCTCCTTCACGTTCAACAACGTATAGGTTATCGAACTCACTTGCCTCAACTTTGCATGAAAAATAACATTCATCGGTGTGCTCACAAACATTTCATGACACTACTTAATGCACACATGCCAAAGCACTCATCATATCAAATGTTCAAACATGCTTGCCTGGTTCAGAGTAGTCGGAGCCTAGCTCGGTGAAGTTCGCGGTTCCGTCACCTCCATCGATATCTACGGTACACAAAACACACACGCTAACGTAAATACCATGCAGTACAGAAAAGTACAATAAATATTTTTCAAATAAATATTATAAAAAACTAGACAAAATTTTGAAGAGGGCAAAAAAAGAATCATTCAAAAATCTCTTTCTGTTAAAAAGTTATAAGGGTTTTGGTCCAAGGACCCATCTGTAATGAAACAGAAAGTTTCCAGGGGCTAACTTATAAAAACAGAAAACGATTCGATTGAGAATACGCCGGCCCAGAGGGGAGACGTATTTTGGTAGAAGACGCCTTCAGAAAATGTTTCGTTTAAAAAGAGCTGAGAGGCTGACGGGCGGGTCCCACCCGTCAGGTTTAAATTTTCAAATGAGGGGGGTCGGGGCTCGTCGGCGCCCGAGAGCCGCGGCGGTCGCCGACGGCGATCCACGGCGAGGTAGGGAGATTGGAGGGTACCTCCATTTTCGGGGCGTCATTCCGCGTCGGTTGGTGGTGGTGGTGGTCACCGGCGAGTACCACGTCGACGGCGGCTCCTGCTCCGGCGGACGGCGGTTCGGGTGGTCGTGGGCCTCATCGGAGAGTGCTGCGGAGGGAAAATTGAGGAGGGGGTTAGACCTCTGGTAGCTAGAGGGGGTAGCTGACAGGATTTGGGCGCCGGAGACGGCCTCACCGGAGTGAATCGAGGTGGAGGCCGAGGCGGAACGGGGCGGTCAGAGTTGGGGAGGAGACCTCCTCGAGGTCCTCCTGGTGGCTTGGCGGGGTGCTGGTGAGGTGCAAAGAGGGTGTGTGCTCAAGGGCGAGCTCGGGATCCCTTTTTATAGGTGGTCCGAGGCGGTGGCCGAGAACGGGGTTCTCCGGCGAAGTTTACGGCGGTGCAGGGCATTGGTCGGGGAGTTTTAGGAGCTGAGCACCATCATGGGGGTTCACGGGTTCCGTTTAGGCGTTAAACGAGCCGGGACTCGAAGCTTAGGCTGGGCTCGGCGGGCAGGCGGCCTTGCGGCCCGTCGGCGGCGAGGAGCACGTCCGTGCTTGCAGACCATGGCGGCGATGCCGCAGGCGTCGCTGGCCTGCACGGAGGACACGTGAGAGCCGAGGCGTTGGGCGGCGCCGGGTGGCGTGGCGAGCGGGCTCAGGCCCTTGCTGGCCGCCACGGGTGGCGCAGCCACCGCAGAAAACTCCAACGCCGGCGAGGCTTGTCGCCACCGACGCCAAGAATCGGCCAAGCATGCGTGCGGGGTGCTTGCCAGGGAGAAGGGGCTGCGCGCAACGCGCCAGGGTGCACTGTGGCCACGTGACCGAGCTCTGACGAAGAGAAACGACACTGAAATGAAGTTTCTCTGAATTTTTTGAATGTGCAAAGGAACAGTGCAGCTCAGGTGTTCGACAGAATGTTTTTGATATGAGGGAGGCTCTGCTTGAGCTGATTTTTGGTGGAGTGGCTTCTCAATGCAACAGGGGGTTGCCTGAATTTTTGTGGAATTTTTGGAGCAGAGAAGATATGAATTTCACCAAATTTGGCAAATCCGGTCCAAACTTGCAGAGGCTGAAATTTGAAAATTTTGAAAAGGGGAAGAGTGGATCTTGATGGTTCTAAGTTGTGGATGCTAAGGACCATCCAGAGAAGTTGGTTTGAGATCAAGATTCAAAAGCAATAAGGTACTTGCTTTGAAAATCACTTAGGCTCAAAATAAATGATAGAATTGTTTTGGGAGATAAAATAAATGAAATAAAATTCAAAAATGGTTTGGACTTGTTGGAACTGAAAGCTTTGATTGCCCAAAAATGTAGGGAGGGGTTTTGGGAAGGTTTTTCCACATGAGGCAGAATAAAAACCATGACTGATTTTCAAAATGAGAGAAGCCCCAAAACTCCTAGAAATAAATAAATAAATCCAAAAATATACATCTGAGAAGATAATAATCAGAAGGAAGTGTTTCATACTTCAAACACCAAAGTTGAAGAAGATACAAAATAAAAAAAAATCCTTGCCAAGGATGAAAGTTTTTGAGAGAGAGGTTTTCTGGAAAAGTTTTAAATGGCCCTTTTCAAAACCAATAAAGTTTTTGCTGAAAACCACAAGGAAATTTTTGGAGTGTCACAACACCTACCCCCTTAGGAAAAATCTCGTCCCCGAGATTTCAGTTGATCCTTAAATAAGTGTGGATGTTCTGCTCAAAGAAAATCCTCTCTTTCCCAAGTTGCTTCCCTCTCGGTGTGATTGCTCCACTGAACTCTGAAAAACTTGATGGTTTTCTGTCGGGTCCTCCTTTCAGACTCCTCTAATATTTTTACTGGATGTTCCCGATAGGTGAGGGCTGGTTGGACATCGATGTCCTCGTGGGATACTTGCTTCTCTGGGTTGCTTACGCACCTTCTCAATTGCGAGACGTGGAACACGTCGTGGACATCGGATAATTCTTCGGGTAATTCTAGCTGGTAGGCTACCGTGCCTCTTCGTGCCATTATACATAATGGTCCGATGAATCTTGGTGCTAGCTTTCCTTTAACCTTGAATCGTTGCAGGCCTCTCATAGGAGACACTCGTAGGTATACATACTCACCGGGTTCAAATTTGACTTCACGGTGCTTCTGATCGTAATAGCTCTTCTGTCGACTTTGAGCTGCCTTGAGTCGGTCCCTGATTAGCTTGACTTTTTCCTCGGCTTCTTTGAGCATGTCTGGGCCGAAGATACGGCTGTCTCCGGTCTCTGACCAATATAACGGGGTACGACATCTCCGTCCGTACAGAGCTTCAAAGGGTGCCATTTGTAGGCTGGCCTGGTAGCTGTTGTTGTATGCGAACTCGGCATATGGCAGGCTCTCTTCCCAACTGGTTCCATAGGTGAGGACGCAGGCCCTCAACATGTCTTCTAGAATCTGGTTTATCGTTGATCATCCATCGATGCAGGGATGGTATCTTTATCTTGAAGGCTAGTTGAGTTCCCAGAGCCTGTTGCAAATGATCCCAGAATCTCGAGACGAATTGTGTGCCTCTGTTGGATATTATAGTCTTCAGGACTCCATGCAGACAAACTATACGCGAGAGGTAAATCCTGGCAAGTTTCTGAGTGGTGTGGGCTGTCTTCACTGGAATGAAATGTGCTACCTTGGTTAATCTGTCGGTGATGACCCATATGGCATCATTCCCGTGTCGTGACCGAGGTAGTCCGACAATGACATCCATGCCTATTTCATCCCATTTCCACTCAGGTATTTTGTTTGGTTGAAGTAGTCCAGCTGGTCTTTGATGTTCAGCTTTTATGCGTTGACAAGAATCGCAACATGCAATGAAAGTGGCTATATCCCTTTTCATACCGTGCCACCAAAATCTTTCCTGAATATCCTTATACATTTTGGTTCCTCCAGGGTGGATCGAATATGAGGCGGTGTGGGCTTCGGCCAGAATCTGCTGTCTGAGGTTTTCCATGCTTGGCACGCGGAGTCTGTCTCCGTACCATAATATTCCTCCATCGTCTATGACGAACTCCGAGGCCTTGCCCATACTCACCTTTCTTTTAATGTCTTCGATGCTGGGGTGACCAGGCTGAGCTTCTTTAATTCTCTCCACAAGGTTGGGTTGTATTTCCAGGTTCGTTATGGTGCCTTTTGCGACCACTATTAAGTTGAGTTTGGCAAATTCTTGTTGGAATTCAGGTCTCAAGCTTTGCAGACCGTTGTTGCCCGTGCTGGGGTTCCGACTAAGAGCATCTGCCACTACATTTGCTTTTCCTGGATGATAGTGGATACCAACATCATAGTCTTTTACCAGTTCCAACCAGCGTCGCTGCCGTAAATTTAGTTCCGGCTGTGTGAAAAATATACTTGAGACTTTTATGGTCCGTATATATTTCACAACGATTTCCAAGTAAGAAATGCCTCCATTCCTTGAGTGCATGAATGACTGCAGCCATTTCTAAGTCATGAGTGGGATAATTTTCCTCATGCTTGCGAAGTTGCCTTGAAGCGTATGCGACAACCTTGCCTTCTTGCATCAACATGCATCCGAGACCCTTTCTAGACGCGTCACAATACACTTCAAAATTCTTGTGTATGTCTGGCACAATTAATACCGGTGCTGTCGTTAATTTCCTTTTTAGCTCTTGGAAACTTTTCTCGCAGGCTTCGGTCCATTCAAACTTCTTGTCCTTCTTGAGTAACTGCATCATTGGTTTGGCTATGGTGGAGAATCCTTCAATAAATCTGCGGTAATATCCTGCCATTCCCAAGAAACTTCGTATGTCCATTACGCTGGCTGGTGACTTCTAGCCAAGTACGGCCCTGAATTTTTCCGGGTCCACTGTGATACCTTCTTGGGCCAGTACGTGGCCCAAAAAGCCTACTTGTCTTAGCCAAAATTCACACTTGCTGAACTTGGCATATAATTGATGTTTCCTGAGTTCTCCTAGCACAATCCTGAGATGTTCCGTGTGCTCATCTGGTGTCTTGGAGTATACCAGAATATCGTCGATGAATACCACAACGAACTTGTCCATAAACTTCATAAATACCTTGTTCATGAGATGAACAAAATATGCGGGGGCGTCCGTTAGACCAAACGGCATTACTGTGAACTCGTATAGTCCGTACCTAGAGGTGAAGGCTGTTTTGGGGATATCCTCTGTTCGTACCTTTAATTGATGGTACCCTAACCTTAAGTCAATCTTTGAGAATACCTTGGCCTGAGCGAGCTGATCAAATAAATCATTTATCCGTGGCATCGGGTATTTGTTCTTGACTGTGACCATGTTAAGTGCTCGGTAGTCAATGCACAATCTCAGTGTTCCATCCTTCTTTTTGGCAAATAAGATTGGTGATCCCCAAGGTGAGGAGCTGGCTCAAATGTATCCTTTATCTAGGAATTCCTTTATTTGTTTCTTCAACTCAACCAACTCGGATGGTGCCATTCTGTAGGGCTTCTTGTATATGGGGGTGGTTCCGGGTGCTAGCTCAATGCTGAATTCTATCTCTCGGTGTGGTGGCATTCCTGGTAGTTCCTCGGGAAATACGTCTGGAAATTCACACACCACTGGAACCTTGCTTAATTTAGAAATGTCCACCTTGTTTAACCTCGGTTGCCGGGGTATTTTTCTTTCTTTGGCTGAAACTCTTATTGTCTTTCCGTGGTGGTGTGTGAGAATTACGGTCCGATTGAAGCAGTCAATAAAACCTTTGTTGGAGGTTAACCAGTCCATCCCTAGGATGACGTCTAGTCCTTTATTTTCCAATACAATAAGGTTGGCGTGAAACTTCAATCCTTCAAACTCAATAACCACACCTTGGCAGTAACTCTGGGCAACTTGCTGAATCCCAGGGGACTTGATGATCATGGATTTTTCCAAAGGAAGCATCGAAAAATTATTTTGCAAAGCAAAACTTTTCGAAATGAATGAGTGAGAAGTTCCAGAATCAAACAAAACCATTGCAGGTATTGTGTTGACAGGGAACGTACCGAGTACGATACCTGGAGCATTCTGTGCCTCTTCTTTGGTTACGTGGTTCAGATGACCCTTCCTGTGGTTGTTGTTGGGATTGAAATTGTTTCGCTTGGGTGCTGAATTATTGTCACTGTTGTTCGGCCTTGGGGTTGAGTTCCTTGGCTTGGGGCACTGCTTGGCATAGTGCCCTTCTTCTCCACAAGCGTAACAAGTGACGCCTGGGCGATATGTGAACTCCTTGTCCCTTGCATGAAAATTCTTGATTGGGCGTGAGACGCTTGACGTGGATTTGTGTGTCCCACCTTTCTGAAAATCTGTCTTGCCTCTGTGATTGCGAGCATGGTTAGTCTGGTCCCTTTTTCGCTTGCGGAAATCTTCCAGGCTGCATCTCTCATTTTGCAGGGTAATGACCTTGTCCACTAGCGTTTTAAAATCTGGAAAAGTGTGCACGACCAGTTGGCATTTAAGTGCGGGCGCCAGACCGTCTAGGAATTTTTCCATCTTCTTGCTTTCTGTCATACGCTCTTCATTGGCGTAGCGAGATAATAGAGTAAACTGACCGTTGTAGTCTGACACTGTCAAGTTCCTTTTTTTGAGGTCATCGAACTCTCTCTTCTTGATTTTCATAATACCCTTAGGAATGTGTGCCCCACGGAAACCTTCCTTGAAATCTTCCCAGGTTATAACGTTTTCGTTGGGGTGCATGTGCAGGAAATTCTCCCACCATGATGCAGCTGTTCCTGTGAGATAGTGTGGAGCATATAGTACTTTCTCGGGGTCTGAAAATTTCACAATAATTAATTTTCTCTCCATATCTCGAAGCCAGTCTTCGGCCTCAAGAGGCTTGTCAGTATGAGAAAATGTTTGGGGACGTGTCTTCTGTAACTCAGATAACTTGGAATGCTGCTGATACTGTCCATGGTGATTTCCCATGTGGATGACTTGGTTCATCATTTCCCGACGTTGTTGCTGACTCTGCTCATAAAGGCGGCACATTTGGGAGAGTGCCGTTTCACTGTCCTGTTGACTCGACTGTCCTTGTGTGAAATTGTTGCCTGGTTGAGTGTCAAAATTTTCCTCTGGTGGGGTTGGCATGGAGCGAGTCCAAGGACGAGACATTTTTTTCACTCTGGGGATATATTTTGTAAAACCCATAAGAAAAGTGAAAAGAGTCGCAAAAACAATTCCGTAAATGCAATAGGATGGCAAATAAATTAAATGACCAAGATTACTTAAGAAAAACCAATCGATTGCGCACGGAGAAGGACCGATCATTACATATCTTACACGCGGGCGATAATTATACAATAAATCACTCAGGATATGCGTACATAATCCTGACATGTTATTTAGGCTAGTGCACTCCTCCAGTTCCTACATGATGCGCAAACAAACTACTTCTCACAGCCTATGCACATATAAACATATCTTACAAGCAGTACATCGCATGACGGCTAAGCGTACTCAGTCGAAGATGTTGATGATTTCCTTGGTCCTGCCAAGGGTGAGGCGCAGGGAGGCTGGGGACTCGACCTCCTCCTCACTAATAGGTTCTAGACGTGTAGCGCTGTGCCGAGTGGACGGAGCGGGTGCCATGGGCGGAACCACAGGAATGGGAGTGGGCGCAAAGGGTGGTGCAGTGCGAGCTGGAGTAGGCGCGATGACTTGGTTGAACTCTTCGGTGGTAGGCAGGCGACGAGTAGGTGCATAAGATGTTGAGGACGAGACGAAAGTTAGGGGCGGTGCGGCGTGTAGGAGCTCCTCTTGTTGGCGGCACAGCCATGGACAGAGTCCATGCGGGCAGCCACGAAGTCGTGCACCAGGTTGTCGAAGGCTGCCTCCAGAGCTCAGAGGTACTCGATAAGCATCTCAAATGCCTCGTCTCGTTCTCCTCTGGGGCAAGAGAACGCGTAGTGACAGGTGTATGGCACATGGCATGGAAGATAGCGGTAACGACGAGTCTTCCTCGAGGGTAGGACATCCCTGAGGCGAGCTATCGCCTCGCGGGCTGCCATCTGCGTAGCATGCCTCTCTGTGGGCATGGCTCTTCCCACGAACCGGAAGCGGCGTAACTCACCATGCCCTCCCTTGAATTGCACCGAGGCCTGGTGCATGGTCAGATTGTCGTTGACTTTGTGCTGGTAAAGTGAGAAGACCGAGCGCACAGATGGCCCCATCGGGCACGTTGGGGAAGGGGAGTAGTTTGATGAACCCATCGGGCACGTTGGCAAAGGTCTGAGACTCGCAGCTGTTGTCGGCCATCTACAAAAGTAGGCAAAATTCTGAATGGTCAGATCATAAATATATGCTGACTGTCAGAAAATGACTATATTTGCAAAAATAAGAAACAGCTCTATGATGCTAATAACCGATTAGCGATCGCACCTAGTGGCTTCCTACAGTCAGCCTGGCTCTGGTACCAAGCTTGTCACGACTGGTTTTCCAATAAAAATGTTTATTGAGAAACCGATCTGTTGAGTCCAGTATGAGGAAAGTCCATCATACTGGTAGACAAAATTCTTGATACAATAAGCCAGTAGCATGAAATACATTACATGGGTCGAGCTAGGATGCTCAACGATTATTACAAGCACGCCAATAATTATACATAAAGGCGGATATGACACAATGGTGTGGTGGCATACTACTGACTCGAGGTGAAAGTGATGGTGGAATGACACAATAGGGAGTGGATAGCACAGCTCGTAAAATGGCGGCATCTCATCGGCGTCGAGGTGAGGCTCGATGAATTTATTCGGTAGCAGCGGATATATCTGATGTGAAATCCAGGGTCGCACGAGACTGATTGGGACTCCTCTAGGCGTCGGACTCGCTATCAAACTCTTCATCCATGAGATCGCTGCGTCGACATCTGGCCAAATCAACAAGCCAGGTGAGTACTTTGAAAGTACTAGCAAGACAGTTCGGACGTAAGATATAACAAATGCATGCATGAATGCGACAGAGCAATTTATCAATGCACTTTCAATTTAATGACAAGGTAAATAAAAAGGGGAGTCGGCGGTAGTCCGCCTGAAAACCCCACAAAAATAACTGAAAACCGATCGGGTGTCTGAAGCGACGCATCGAAAGGTGAACAAGTAAAATAAATTCATGCATGATCGGACGTCAGGCGACATCACGAAGGGCTTATATTGAAGGGAAATAACAATGCTGCCACAGTCGGGCATCTGAGCGACGTCACAGAAAGGGCTTATATAGAAACTAAAAAATAGTGCTACCACAGTCGGACGTCTGAGCGACATCACAGAAAGGGCTTATATAGCAAGTAAATAACAGTGCTGCCACAGTCGGACGTCTGAGCGACATCACAGAAAGGGCTTATATAGAAAGTAAATAACAGTGCTGCCCGCGATCGAGCGTCTGGCGACATCACAGAAAGGGCTTTCATCACAAAGTATATTACTCATATTAAATATTCAACATATGACAATTAAACGGGTTAGTCCATACACTGAAATCAACATTTAACCGGACTTAGAACTCATGTGATTCACCGGAGTTTCTGTCACAAAAACTGGCACTTGTCAGGATAAGATAATATAGAACTTGGACATGGATAAGATGATTTGAGGATTCATGACTCTGCAGAGTTTGTACAAAAATTACCCACAGCCAACGGATTTCCATAGTACTGAAGGACTAGTTCCGTTTATGGTATTTCGGAAGAAACACGGCTATCCTGTACACACCCATCCCACCTTACGATGCCAGGAATCACCCTAGACATCGTCCAAGAAAAACTTTGAGACGGGGAGATCTCAATCTCGAATAGCATGGGATCAAATTTATATACGCGCGCTCTAAGGGGTGCCCCCCTCTCGGTCCCAACCGGAAACACCCATGCCCCCTGACCGGATGACTGGCTTTAATCCAGGGCCATGGAACCATCATCACGGCCTCTCCATTTGGTGTGTACTAGGAAAGCGGTTGCAACTTACTAAGCCATATTCCTCGCGGAAAACATGCGGTAGTACGGGAAAGGGAATGGATGGGAACCGAACCAATACGGGTTGACACTGAATTCAAATAGTATGGCATAAGACTAGCATGCTACAACACTGCCATCTTACCCATCCTCATGCCAACACATGGCCATGCACCTTCACGTTCAACAACGTATAGGTTATCGAACTCACTTGCCTCAACTTTGCATGAAAAATAACATTCATCGGTATGCTCACAAACATGCCATGACACTACTTAATGCACACATGCCAAAGCACTCATCATATCAAATGTTCAAACATGCTTGCCTGGTTCAGAGTAGTCGGAGCCTAGCTCGGTGAAGTTCGCGGTTCCGTCACCTCCGTCGGTACTACGGTACACAAAACACACACGCTAACGTAAATAACGTGGAGTAAAGAAAAGTAAACCAAATATTTTTCAAATAAATATTATAAAAAACTAGATAAAATTTTGAAGAGGGCAGAAAAAGAATCATTCAAAAATCTCTTTATATTAAAAAGTTATAAGGGTTTTGGTCCAAGGACCCATCTGTAATGAAATAGAAAGTTTCCAGGGGCTAACTTATAAAAGCAGAAAACGATTCGATTGAGAATACGCCGGCCCAGAGGGGAGATGTATTTTGGCAGAAGACGCCTTCAGAAAACATTTTGTTTAAAAAGAGCTGAGAGGCTGACGGGCGGGTCCCACCCGTCAGGTTTAAATTTTCAAATGAGGGGGGTCGGGGCTCGTCGACGCCCGAGAGCCGCGGTGGTCGCCGGCGGCGATCCACGGCGAGGTAGGGAGATCGGAGGGTACCTCCGTGTTCAGGGCGTCATTCCGCATCGGTTGGTGGTGGTGGTGGTTGCCGGCGAGTACCACGTCGATGGCGGCTCCTGCTCCGGCGGACGACGGTTCGGGTGGTCGTGGGCCTCGCCGGAGAGTGCTGCGGAGGGCAAATTGAGGAGGGGGTTAGACCTCTAGTAGCTAGAGGGGGTAGCTGACGGGATTTGGGCGCCGGAGACGCCCTCACCGGAGTGAATCGAGGTGGAGGCCGAGGCGGAACGGGGCGGCCGGAGTTGGGGGAGGAGGCCTCCTCGAGGTCCTCCTGGTGGCCTGGTGGGGTGCTGGTGAGGTGCAGAGAGGGTGTGTGCTCGAGGGCGAGCTCGGGAGCCCTTTTTATAGGCGGTCCGAGGCGGTGGCCGAGAACGGGGTTCTCCGGCGAAGTTTACGGTGGTGCAGGGCATTGGTCGGGGAGTTTTAGGAGCTGAGCACCGTCATGGGGGTTCACGGGTTCCGTTTAGGCGTTAAACAAGTCGGGACTCGAAGCTTAGGCTGGGCTCGACGGAACGGGGTGGCGCGGGCCCGTCGGCGGCAGGGAGCACGTCCCGTGCTTGCCGGGCCACGGCGACGGTGCCACGGGCGTCTTGGCTGGCAGCGAGGATCTGTGAAGAGCCGAGGCGTTGGGCGGCGCCGGGTGGCGTGGTGAGCGGGCTCAGGCCCTCGCTGGCCGCCACGGGTGGTGCAGCCACCGCAGAAAACTCCAACGCCGACGAGGCTCGTCGCCACCGATGCCAAGAATCGGCCAAGCGTGCGTGCGGGGTGCTGGCCAGGGAGAAGGGGCTGCGCGCAACGCGCCAGGGTGCATTGTGGCCGTGTGATCGAGCTCTGACGAAGAGAAACGACACAGAACTGAAGTTTCTCTGAATTTTCTGAATGTGCAAAGGAACAGTGCAGCTCAGGTGTTCGACAGAATGTTTTTGATATGAGGGAGGCTCTGCTTGAGCTGATTTTTGGTGGAGTGGCTTCTCAATGCAACAGGGGGTTGCCTGAATTTTTGTGGAATTTTTGGAGCAGAGAAGATATGAATTTCACCAAATTTGGCAAATCTGGTCCAAACTTGCAGAGGCTGAAATTTGAAAATTTTGAAAAGGGGAAGAGTGGATCTTGATGGTTCTAAGTTGTGGATGCTAAGGACCATCCAGAGAAGTTGGTTTGAGATCAAGATTCAAAAGCAATAAGGTACTTGCTTTGAAAATCACTTAGGCTCAAAATAAATGACATAATTGTTTTGGGAGATAAAATAAATGAAATAAAATTCAAAAATGGTTTGGACTTGTTGGAACTGAAAGCTTTGATTGCCCAAAAATGTAGGGAGGGGTTTTGGGAAGGTTTTTCCACATGAGGCAGAATAAAAACCGTGAGTGATTTTCAAAATGAGAGAAGCCCCAAAACTCCTAGAAATAAATAAATAAATCCAAAAATATACATGTGAGAAGATAATAATCAGAAGGAAGTGTTTCATACTTCAAACACCAAAGTTGAAGAAGATACAAAATAAAAACAAAAATCCTTGCCATGGAAGAAAGTTTTTGAGAGAGAGGTTTTCTGGAAAAGTTTTAAATGGCCCTTTTCAAAACCAATAAAGTTTTTGCTGAAAACCACAAGGAAATATTTGGAGTGTCACAGATAAGAAGGCAGGCAAGGTCGACAGAAGTATATTGGATATACATTATATTAATGTGTACTCTACTAGTACTCCTAGTAGCAGCATGGTAAGAGATACCAGTTCGGTTGCTAAGTGTTAGTAACTCGAAATAAAAGGCTACGGAATAAACGGGGACTAGCTAAAGGCGAGGTGACGATATGTGTTGGAAGTATTTCCAAGGTTGATGTGATCAAACATCACACGCTCCCTCTACCATCGGGATCAGTGTTAAACCTAAATAATTGTTGTTTGGTGTTTACGTTGAGCAGAGACATGATTGGATTATGTCTATCGCAATACGGTTATTCATTTAAGGAGAATAATGGTTACTCTGTTTATTTGAATAATACATTCAATGGTCTTGCACCTAAAATGAGTGGTTTATTGAATCTCGATCGTAGTGATACACATGTTCATGCCAAAAGATATAAGATAGTAATGATAGTACCACCTACTTGTGGCACTGCCATGTAAGTCATATTGGTATAAAACGCATGAAGAAGCTCTATGTTGATGGATCTTTGGACTCACTCGTTTTTGAAAAGTTTGAGACATGCGAACCATGTCTATTGGTATGTACGCATGAAGAAACTCCATGTAGATGGATCATTTGGAATCACTTGAGACATGCAAATCATACCACATGGGCAAGATGACTGAAAAGCCTCGTTTTTAGTAAGATGGAACAAGAAAGCAACTTGTTGGAAGTAACACATTTTGATTTGTGCAGTCCAATGAGTGCTGAGGCATGCAGTGGATATCGTTATGTTCTTACTTCACAGATGATTTGAGTGGATGTTGAGTATATTTACTTGATGAAACACAAGTCTAAATTATTGAGTAATTTATGAGTGAAGTTGAAGATCTTCGTGACAAGATGATAAAATGTCTATGATATGATCATAGAGATGAATATCTGAGTTGCGAAGTACACAATTGAGACATTGTGGAAATTGTTTCACAATTAACACCGCCTAGAACACCATAGTGTGATGGTGTGTCCGAACATCATAGATGCACCCTATTGGATATGGGGCATACCTTGATGTCTCTTATCGAATTACCATTATCGTTCATGGGTTAGGCGTTAGAGACAACCACATTCACTTTAAATAGGGCACCACGTAATTCCGTTGAGATGACACCGTATGAACTATGGTTTAGAGAAACCTAAGCTGTCGTTTCTTGAAAGTTTGGGGCTGCGACACTTATGTGAAAAAGTTTCATCCTGATAAGCTCGAACCCAAAGTGGATAAATACATCTTCATAGGACACACAAAACAGTTGGGTATACCTCCTATTCCAGATCCCGAAGCTAAAGTGATTGTTTCTAGAAACGGGTCCTTTCTCGAGGAAAGGTTTCTATTGAAAGAATTGAGTGGGAGGATGGTGGAGACTTGATGAGGTTGTTGAACCATCACTTCAACTAGTGTGTAGCAGGGCACAAGAAGTTGTTCCTGTGGCACCTACACCAATTGAAGTAGAAGCTTATGATAGTGATCATGAAACTTCGGATCAAGTCACTACCAAACCTCGTAGGTCGACAAGGATGCATACTGCTTCAGAGTGGTACGTAATCCTGTCTTGGAGGTCATGTTGCTAGACAACAATGAACCTACGAGCTATGGAGAAGCGATGGTGGGCCCGGATTCTGACGAATGGCTCGAGGCCATAAAATCCGAGATGATCCATGTGTGAAAACAAAGTATAGACTTTGGAAGAACTAATTGATGGTCGTAAGGCTGTTGGGTGCAGATGGATTTTAAAAGGGAAGACGGACAATGATGGTAAGTGTCACCATTAACAAAGCTCGACTTGTCGCTGAGATGTTTTCCGACAAGTTCAAGGAGTTGACTATGATGATACTTTCTCACTCGTAGCGATGCTAAGAGTCTGTTAGAATTATATTAGCAGTTACTGCAATATTTATGAAATCTTGCAGATAAGATGTAAAAATATAGTTTCCTCATCGATTTTCTTGAGGAAAGGTTGTATCTGATACAACCAGAAGGTTTTGACAATCCTAAAAGATGCTAACAAGTATGCAAAGCTCCAGCTATCCTTCTAAGGACTGGAGTAAGCATCTCGGAGTTGGAATATACGCTTTGATGAGATGGTCAAAGATTTTGGATTTATACAAAGTTTATGAGAAACTTGTATTTCCAAAGAAGTGAGTGGGAGCACTATAGAATTTCTGATGAGTATATGTTGTTGACGTATTGTTGATCAGAAATGATATAGAATTTCTAGAAAGCATATAGGTTATTTGAAAAGTGTTTTTCAATGGAAAACCTGGATTAAGCTACTTGATCATTGAGCATCAAGATCTATAAGGATAGATCAAAATCGCTTAATAGTACTTTCAAATAAATACATACCGTGACAAGATTTTGAAGGAGTTCAAAATAGATCAGCAAAGAAGGAGTTCTTGCCTGTGTTATAAGGTGTGAATATTGAGTAAGACTCAAGACATGACCATGGCAGAAGAGAGAGAAAGGACAAAGATCGCCCCCTATGCTTCAGACGTAGGCTCTATAGTATGCTATCTTGTGTACCGCACTTTGAAGTGTGCCTTGCCATGAGTCGGTCAAAGTGCGAGAGTGATCCAGAATAGATCACAGGACAGTGGTCAAACTTATCCTTAGTAACTAGTGGACTAAGGAATTTTCTCGATTATGGAGGTGGTAAAAGAGTTCGTCGTAAAGGGTTACGCGGATGCAAACTTTGACACTAATCCGGATTATTCTGAGTAGTAAACTGGATTCGTATAGTAGAACAGCTATTTGGAATAGCTCCAAATAGAGCGTGGTAGCTGCATCTAGGAGATGAGATAGATATTTGCAAAGCACACACGGATTTGAAAGGTTCAGATCCGTTGACTAATAACCTCTCTCACAAGCGAGATATGATCAAACACCATGGGTGTCGATTCATTACAATCACATAGTGATGTGAACTAGATTATTGACTCTAGTGCAAGTGGGAGAATGTTGGAAATATGCCCTAGAGGCAATAATAAAATGGTTATTATTGTATTTCCTTGTTCATGATAATTTTCTATTATTCATGCTATAATTGTATTGACCGGAAACCGCAATGCATGTGTGAATACATAGACCACAACATGTCCCTAGTGAGCCTCTAGTTGACTAGCTCGTTGATCAACAGATCGTCATGGTTTCCTGACCATGGACATTGGATGTCATTGATAACGGGATCACATCATTACGAGAATGGTGTGATGGACGAGACCCAATCCTAAGAATAGCACAAGATCGTGTAGTTCGTTTGCTAAAGCTTTTCTAATGTCAAGTATCATTTCCTTAGACCATGAGATTGTGTAACTCCCTGATACCGTAGGAGTGCTTTGGGTGTACCAAACGTCACAACGTAACTGGGTGGCTATAAAGGTGCACTACGAGTATCTCCGAAAGTGTCTGTTGGGTTGGCACGAATCGAGACTGCGATTTGTCACTCCTTATGATGGAGAGGTATCTCTGGTCCCACTCGGTAATGCATCATCATAATGATCTCAATGTGACTAAGTAATTAGTCACGGGATCATGCATTATGGAACAAGTAAAGTGACTTGCCGGTAAAGAGATTGAACGAGGTATTGGGATACCGACGATCGAATCTCGGGCAAGTAACATACCGATTGACAAAGGAAATTCCATACGGGATTGCTTGAATCCTTGACATCGTGGTTCATCCGATGAGATCATCGTGGAACATGTGGGAGCCAACATGGGTATCCAGATCCTGTTGTTGGTTATTGACCAGAGAACGTCTCGGTCATGTCTGCATGGTTCCCGAACCCGTAGGGTCTACACACTTAAGGTTCGGTGACGCTAGAGTTGTTATGGGAAATAGTATGTGGTTACTGAAGGTTGTTCGGAGTCCCAGATGAGATCCGGAGATGACGAGGAGCTCCGGAATGGTCTGGAGGTGAAGATCGGTATATTGTACGAAGGGTATTGGAGTCTGGAATTGTTCCGGGGGTACCAGGTGATGACCAGCGTGTCCGAAAGGGGTTTCGGAGGCCCCGACAACCGTTGGGGGGCCTTATGGGCCAAGGGGAGAGGGCACATCAGCCCACTTAGGGGCTGAGCGCCCCTCCCACCCAATCTCACGTAACCAGGAGAGGTGGGGGCGCCACCCCTAGGGCAGCCACCCATCCCGGCTTGGGGGGCAAGTTTCCTAGGGGGTGGGGGCGCCCAAACCCATCTAGGGTTTCCCCTGTGGCCGCCGCCCCTCCCCTAGGGAACCCTAGGGTGCCTCCCCCTCCTCCCTTCCCCCTATATATAGTGAGGGAGAGAGAGGGCAGCCGCACCCTTCCCCTGGCGCAGCCCTCTCCCTCCTCCAACATCTCCTCCTCCTCCGTAGTGCTTGGCGAAGCCCTGCCGGAGAACCATGAGCTCCATCACCACCATGTCGTCGTGTTGTCGGAGTTTTCCCTCAACTTCTCCTCTCCCCTTGCTGGATCAAGAAGGAGGAGATGTCCTCGGGTTGTACGTGTGTTGAACGCGGAGGCACCGTTGTTCGGTGCTTAGATCGGATTCGGCCGCGATCTGAATCGCTTCGTGAACGACTCCACCGACCGCGTTCTTGTAACGCTTCCGCTTAGCGATCTTCAAGGGTATGAAGATGCACTCCCTCTCTCTCGTTGCTAGTATCTCCTAGATTGATCTTGGTGACACGTAGGAAAATTTTAAATTTCTGCTACGTTCCCCAACAATGAAAGCTTGGATCAATTTTAATTTAACACCTTCTCACAACTCTGTCTTCAGTTGTGATGTAATTATTAGCTCTGATCTGCTAATAATTGACATGCATTAGCAAGGAAGTTAGTTTTTTATTGTTTCCGAAAGAGCATCGATGGCAAGACACGCGAAACAGAAGCTGAAAGCTCACACCATTGTACAATTTCATGTCTCACTGGAAAATTATTTGTATAGTACGTCAATTATGTAAACAAATGATGGAAGCTTGATAGCATTGCCAGAAGCCTCTTCATCATCCCGGTCCATGTGCCATGCACAAATTTATACTCCTTCGTTCCTAAATATTTGTCTTTTTACAAATTTCAAACGGGCATATTTTAGAGTGTAGATTCACTCATTTTGCTTCGTATGTGTACTCCCTCCGTTCCTAAATATTCTATTTGTCTTTCTAGAGATTTCAACAAGTGACTACATATGGAGCAAAATGAGAGAATCTACACTCTAAAATATGTATATACATCCGTATGTGCCAGTCCATTTGAAATCTCTAAAAAGACAAATATTTGAGTAGTCACTCGCTGAAATCTCTAGAAAGACAAATATACTCCGGAGTATATTTAAGAACCGATGGGGTAGTGCACAACCGCATGGGAGACTCAGCCCGGTTGTTGCGCCGCATTAATAGTGAGTAATGAGCAGTCAAATCGTAAGCCCCACCTTTCCCACTATAAGTTGCTCTGAAGAAGCAACCATCAATACGCTCTTCTTTGAATCCGCTCATACTACTCCATCCGTCACTATTTATACAGCGCGCTTCAGAAAAAAGAAAAAAGATCTGTGGGACCAAGGCGACTAGCGATCGACTTGAAAAATAGCATTGGTAGTTATAGCACGGCGTCTGTTACTAGTAGAGTGAATAATGCGTACACACATGCATGTAGTGCTTCCACCCCGGGTACACACATGCATGCACTTACTCCATTCCGTAGTTACATGGAGAGAAAATTGTGGACTTGATAGCGGTTACCACGCCCTAATTAATTGAGCATTAAACCAAACGCGTCTAAAGTCTCTCTGGTGGTGGAAATGCATTGAGAGAAATGCATCATAATGAAGCGTGCCCTGTAAACTGTGACGGAGGGAGGAGTAGTATGAAGGTTCAAAACCAAGTACACGTATGGCCAGTCGGTCAATGAACCTCCTCTTGGCATATCACTGACATGTGGGACAGGAGTGTGAGCAAACCGATCTCAATTGACGGCAAAGAGCCAACCCGCCGTTCCTTGAGAGATACGAGGAGCGAGAACACACAAACGGGTTCGCATGGAGGCCAAGATATATTCGAGCATGGTTGGTTGAGCGATATCATTCATTACATGTTGCCAAGTTGGGCTGCCGTTTTCCGCCCTTCTCCGGAATAAACGTGTACTTTATCAGAGATAAAAAGAAATAAGAGTACAAATGCTCCACCATGCGGTTCTAGTAGTAGTACTACTCGTAGTACTGCGCTTGGCTCTTCGCCTCTTTGTGAAGTCGAACAATGATGGTACTCCGCATGTTGGGTACTACAGTGTATGCCTCTGACAATCTGACACCGAATGGACCGATGCATGTCCACTGAGGGTAGGTTGCATTAGTCAAAAGGCGTAAGCGAGCTTTCACCTTGTCCTGCAAGCTTCTCCTCGTTCTGCGAGTTGATGGGACACACCAAAAAGTAGTGCTAGTCCATACTCCCTCCTTTCCGGTTAATATGGCTCAATCCTTTTTGCGGGTAAATGAGCGAGCTTTATGTTGGGGAACGTTGCAGAAAATTAAAAATTTTCCTACGGTTTCACCAAGATCTATCTATGAGTTCATCTAAGCAACGAGTCAAGAGAGAGAGTTTGCATCTACATACCACTTGTAGATCGAGTACGGAAGCGTTCGAGGGAGTGGTGATGATGGAGTCGTTCCCAACGTGATTCCGATCACCGATGACCAAGTGCTGAACGGACAGCACCTCCGCGTTCAACACACGTACGGGACGATGGCGTCTCCTCCGTCTTGATCCAACAAGGATGAAGGAGAGGTTGAGGAAGACAACTCCAATGGCAGCACGACGGCGTGGTGCAGTTGGTACGGTAGTTCTCCGGCAGGGCTTCGCCAAGCTCACGTGGAGAAAGAGAGGTGTTGGGGAGGGAGGGCTGCGCCTTCAATGGTGTGTGCAGCCCTCCCCACCCCTCTATTTATAGGAGGAGAGGGCAGGGGGCCGGCCATCTAGGGAAACCCTAGATGGGGCGGCCAAAGGGGAGGAGGAGAGGGTGGCTTGCCCCCAAGCTGAGGGCGCCCCTTTGGGGTTTCCCTCCCATGCCCTAGCCGCATGGGCCTAGGTGGGGGCGCGCCCAGCCCACCAGGGGTGGCTCCCTCTCCCACACAGCCCATGTGCCCCCCCGGAAGGGGTGGCCCCTCCCAGTGGACCTCCGGAACCCTCCCGGTGGCCCCGGTACATTACCGGTATACCACCGAAACTTTCCGGAGTCCGTTTAACCACTTTCCATATATAAATCTTTACCTCCGGACCATTTCGAACTCCTCGTGACGTCCGGGATCTCATCCGGGACTCAAACAACATTCGGTAATCACATACTTGTCTTCCTAATAACCCTAAGCGTCACCGAACCTTAAGTGTGTAGACCCTACGGGTTCGGAGACATCTGAACATGACCGAGGCGATCTCAGGTCAAAAACCAACAGCGGATCTGGATACCCATGTTGGCTCCCACATGTTCCTCGATGTTGTCATCGGATGAACCACGATGTCAAGGGTTCAAGCAACCCGTATTCTATTCCCTTTGTCGACGGTATGTTACTTGCCCGAGACTCGATCGTCGGTATCCCAATACCTCGTTTAGTCTCGTTACCGCAAGTCACTTTACTCGTACCGTAATGCATGATCCCGTGACCGGACACTTGATCACTTTGAGCTCATTATGATGATGCACTACCGAGTTGGCCCAGTGATACCTCTCCGTCATAACGGAGTGACAAATCCTGTCTCGATCCGTGTCAACCCAATGACACTTTCGGAGATACCTGTAATGCACCTTTATAGTCACCCGATTCGTTGTGACGTTTGGTACACCAAAGCATTCCTACGGTATCCGGGAGTTACACGATCTCACGGTCTAAGGAAGAGATACTTGACATTGGAAAAGCTCTAGCAAAACGAACTACGATCTTTGTGCTATGCTTAGGATTGGGTCTTGTCCATCACGTCATTCTCCTAATGGCGTGATCCGTTATCAATGACATCGATGTCCATAGTCAGAAACCATGACTATCTGTCGACCAACGAGCTAGTCAACTAGAGGCTCACTAGGGACGTATTGTGGTCTATGTATTCACACGTGTATCACGATTTCCGTGATAATCTGATTATAGCATGAATATAAGACAATTATCATGAACAAGGAAATATAATAATAATACTTTTATTATTGCCTCTAGGGCATATTTCCAACAGTCTCCCACTTGCACTAGAGTCAATAATCTAGTTTACATTGTGATAAATCGAACACCCATAGAGTTCTGGTGTTGATCATGTTTTTCCCGCGGAAGAGGTTTAGTCAACGGATCTGCGACATTCAGATCCGTGTGCACTTTACAAATTTCTATGTCTCCATCCTGAACATTTTCACGGATGGAGTTGAAGCGACGCTTGATGTGCCTGGTCTTCTTGTGAAACCTGGGCTCCTTGGCAAGTGCAATAGCTCCAGTGTTGTCACAGAAGAGTTTGATCGGCCCCGACGCATTGGGTATGACTCCTAGGTCGGTGATGAACTCCTTCACCCAAATTGCTTCATCGCTGCCTCCGAGGCTGCCATGTACTCCGCTTCACATGTAGATCCCGCCACGGCGCTTTGCTTGCAGCTGCACCAGCTTCTTGCTCCACCATTCAACATATACACGTATCCGGTTTGTGACTTAGAGTCATCCAGATCGTGTCGAAGCTAGCGTCGGCGTAACCCTTTACGATGAGCTCTTCATCACCTCCATAAGCGAAAACATGTCCTTTGTCCTTTTCGGTACTTTAGGATATTCTTGACCGCTGTCCAAAGTGTTCCTTGCGGGATTACTTTGGTACCTTCCTACCAAACTTACGGCAAGGTTTACATCAGGTCCGGTACACAGCATGGCATACATAATAGATCCTATGGCTGAGGCATAGGGATGACACTCATCTCTTCTTTATCTTTTGCCGTGGTCGGGCATTGAGCCGAGCTCAATCTCACACCTTGCAATCAGGCAAGAACCCTTCTTGGACTGATCCATTTTGAACTTCTTCAAAATCTTATCAAGGTATGTGCTTTGTGAAAGACCTATGAGGCGTCTCGATCTATCTCTATAGATCTTGATGCCTAATATATAAGCAGCTTCTCCAAGGTCCTTCATTGAAAAACACTTGTTCAAGTAGGCCTTAATGTTGTCCAAGAATTCTATATCATTTCCCATCAAAAGTATGTCATCTACATATAATATGAGAAATGCTCTGAGCTCCCACTCACTTTCTTGTAAACGCAGGCTTCTCCATAAGTCTGCATAAACTAAACGCTTTGATCATCTCATCATAGCGAATGTTCCAACTCCGAGATGCTTGCACCAGCCCATAAATGGATCGCTGGAGCTTGCATACCTTGTCGACATTCTTAGGATCGACAAAACCTTCCGGCTGCATCATATACAGCTCTTCCTTAAGATAACCGTTAAGGAACGCTGTTTTGGCGTCCATCTGCCATATCTCATAATCATAGTATGCGGCAATTGCTAACATGATTGGACGGACTTAAGCTTCGCTACGGAGAGAAAGTCTCATCGTAGTCAATCCCTTGAACTTGCCGATAACCCTTAGCTACAAGTCGAGCTTTATAGATGGTGACATTACCATCCGCGTCCGTCTTCTTCTTAAAGATCCATTTGTTTTCTATCGCTCGCCGATCATCGGGCAAGTCACCAAAGTCCACACTTTGTTTTCATACATGGACTCTATCTCGGTTTCATGGCTTCTAGCCATTTGTTGGAATCTGGGCCCGCCATCGCTTCTTCATAGTTCAAGGTTCACCGTTGTCTAACAACATGATTTCCGGACAGGGTTGCCGTACCACTCACTGTGCGGAACGTGTCCTAGTGGACCTCTGGTTCAAGAGCAACTTGATCCGAAGTACCTTGATCATCATTATGAATTTCCTCTTCGGTTGGTGTAGGCATCACAGAACATTTTCTGAGCTGCACTACTATCCTGTTCAAGAGGTAGTACTTCATCGAGTTCTACTTTCCTCCCACTTACTTCTTTCGAGAGAAACTCTTTTCCGAAAGGATCCGTTCTTGGCAACAAAGATCTTGCCCTCGGATCTTAAGTAGAAGGTATACCCTACGGTTTCCTTAGGGTATCCTATGAAGACGCATTTTTCCGACTTGGGTTCGAGCTTTTCAGGTTGAAGTTTCTTGACATAAGCATCGCATCCCCAAACTTTTAGAAACGACAGCTTAGGTTTCTTCCCAAACCATAATTCATACGGTGTCGTCTCAGCGGACTTAGGCGGTGCCCTATTTAAAGTGAATGTAGCTGTCTCTAGGCGTATCCCCAAAATGATAGCGGTAAATCGGTAAGAGACATCATAGATCGCACCATATCCAATAGAGTGCGATTCACGACGTTCGGACGCACCGCTTCGCTGAGGTGTTCCAGCGGCGTGAGTTGTGAAACGATTCCACATTTTCTTAAGTGTGTACCAAATTCGTGACTTAAATATTCTCCTCCACGATCTGATCGTAAGAATTTTATCTTTCGGTCACGTTGATTCTCTACTTCATTTTGAAATTCCTTGAACCTTTCAAAGGTCTCAGACTTGTGTTTCATCAAGTAGACATACCCATATCTACTCAAGTCATCTGTGAGAGTGAGAACATAATGATATCCTCCGCGAGCCTCAACGCTCATTGGACCGCACACATCGGTATGTATGATTTCCAACAAGTTGGTTGCTCGCTCCATTGTTCCAGAGAACGGAGTCTTGGTCATCTTGCCCATGAGGCATGGTTCGCATGTGTCAAATGATTCATAATCAAGAGACTCCAAAAGTCCATCGGCATGGAGCTTCTTCATGCGCTTTACACCAATGTGACCAAGGCGGCGATGCCACAAGTATGTGGGACTATCGTTATCAACTTTACATCTTTTGGTATTCACGCTATGAATATGTGTAACACTACGCTCGAGATTCATTAAGAATAAACCATTGACCATCGGAGCATGACCATAATACATATCTCTCATATAAATAGAACAACCATTATTCTCGGATTTAAATGAGTAGCCATCTCGCATTAAACGAGATCCAGATACAATATTCATGCTCAAACTTGGCACCAAATAACAATTATTAAGGTTCAAAACTAATCCCGTGAGTAAATGTAGAGGTAGCGTGCGACGGCGATCACATCGACTCTGGAACCATTCCCGACGCGCATCGTCACCTCGTCCCTTCGCCAGCCTCCGCTTATTCCGCAGCTCCTGCTGTGAGTTACAAATATGAGCAACGGCACCGTATCAAATACCGGGAGTTACTACGAGTAATGGTAAGGTACACATCAATTACATGTATATCAAATATACCTTTGGTGTTGCCGGCCTTCTTATCCGCTAAGTATTTGGGGCAGTTCGCTTCGAAGACCCTTCCCTTGCAATAAAAGCACTCACCTCGTGCTTGGGTCCATTCTTTGACTTCTTCCGGCAACTTGCTTACCGGGCGCAGCAACCTCCTTGCCGTCCTTCTTGAAGTTCTTCTTTCCTTGCCCTTCTTGAACTTAGTGGTCTTATTGACCATCAACACTTGATGTTCTTTCTTGATTTCAACCTCGGCTGACTTCAGATAGAGAATACTTCAGAATGGTCTTTACCATCCCCTGCATATTGTAGTTCATCACAAAGCTCTTGTAGCTTGGTGGGAGTATTGGAGGATTCATCAATGACCGCCTCATCGGGAGGTTAATATTCAGCTGGGTCATACGGTTGTGCAACCCAGACATCTTGAGAATGTGCTCACCGACGAACTATTTTCCTCCATCTTACAACTATAGAACTTGTCGGAGATATCATATCTCTCGACCCGGGCGTGAGCTTGGAAAACAAGTTTCAGCTCCTCGAACATCTCATATGCTCCATGATGCTCAAAACGCTTTTGGAGCCCCGGTTCTAAGTTGTAAAGCATGCCGCCTGAACGAGGGAGTAATCATCGACGCGCCTGCCAAACGCTCAAATCGTCTTGCGGTCTGGGAGAGCAGGTGGGTCACCTAACGGGCTTCTAGGACATATGCCTTCTTGGCAGCTATGAGGATGATCCTCGGGTTCGGACCCGATCCGTATAGTTGCTGCCATCATCTTTCAGCTTGGTTTTCTCTAGGAACGCGTTGAAGTTCATGTTGACATGAGCGTTGGCCATTTGATCTACAAGACATATCATTCAAAAGTTTTAGACTAAGTTCATGATAATCAAGTTCATCTAATCAAATTATTTCAATGAACTCCCACTCAGATTAGACATCCTCTAGTCATCTAAGTGTTACACGATCCGAGTCGACTAGGCCGTGTCCGATCATCACGTGAGACGGACTAGTCATCGTCGGTGAACATTCTCATGTTGATCGTATCTTCTATACGACTCGTGTTCGACCTTTCGGTCTCCGTGTTCGAGGCCATGTCTGTACATGCTAGGCTCGTCAAGTTTAACCCTAAGTGTTTTGCGTGTGTAAATCTGTCTTACACCCGTTGTATGTGAACGTAAGAATCCATCACACCCGATCATCACGTGGTGCTTAGAAGCGACGAACTTTAGCAACGGTGCACGTTAGGGAGAACACTTCTTGAAATTGTTGTAAGGATCATCTTATTTACTATCGTCGTTCTAAGTAAACAAGATGTATAAACATAATAAACATCACATGCAATTATATAGTAGTGACATGATATGGCCAATATCATAAAACTCCATTGATCTCCATCTTGAGGCTCCATGATCATCTTGTCACCGGCATGGCACCATGATCTCCATCATCATGATCTCCATCATCGTGCCTCCATGAAGTTGTCACGCCAACGACTACTTCTACTACTATGGCTAAGCGCGCTTTTAGCAATAAAGTAAAGTAGGTTGCATGGCTTTCTTCAATGACTCGCAGGTCATACAAAATAAAGACAACTCCTATGGCTCCTGCCGTTGTCATACTCATCGACATGCAAGTCGTGATTCCTATTACAAGAACATGATCTCATACATCACAATATGTCATTCATCATTCATCACAACTTGGCCATATCACATCACATGACAATTGCTGCAAAAACAAGTTAGACGTCCTCTAATTGTTGTTGCATCTTTTACGTGGCTGCAATTAGGTTCTAGCAAGAACGTTTTATTACCTACGAATAACCACAACATGATCTGTCAACTTCTATTTACCCTTCATAAGGACCCTTTTCATCGAATCCGCTCCAACTAAAGTAGGAGAGACAGACACCCGCCAGCCACCTTATGCAACTAGTGCATGTTAGTCGGTGGAACCGGTCTCACGTAAGCGTACGTGTAAGGTTGGTCCGGGCCGCTTCATCCCACAATACCGTGGAAGCAAGATAAGATTAGTAGCGGCAAGTAAGTTGACCAGATCCACGCCCACAACTAAATTGTGTTCTACTCGTGCAATAGAGAACTACGCATAGACCTAGCTCATGATGCCACTTTGTTGGGGAACGTTGCAGAAAATTAAAATTTTCCTACGGTTTCACCAAGATCTATCTATGAGTTCATCTAAGCAACGAGTCAAGAGAGAGAGTTTGCATCTACATACCACTTGTAGATCGAGTACGGAAGCGTTCGAGGGAGTGGTGATGATGGAGTCGTTCCCAGCGTGATTCCGATCACCGATGACCAAGTGCTGAACGGATAGCACCTCCGCGTTCAACACACGTACGGGACGATGGCGTCTCCTCCGTCTTGATCCAGCAAGGATGAAGGAGAGGTTGAGGAAGACAACTCCAATGGCAGCACGACGGCGTGGTGCAGTTGGTACGGTAGTTCTCCGGCAGGGCTTCGCCAAGCTCGCGTGGAGAAAGAGAGGTGTTGGGGAGGGGAGGGGCTGCGCCTTCAATGGTGTGTGCAGCCCTCCCCCCACCCCTCTATTTATAGGAGGAGAGGGCAAGGGGGGGCCGGCCATCTAGGGGAAACCCTAGATGGGGCGGCGGCCAAAGGGGAGGAGGAGAGGGTGGCTTGCCCCCCAAGCTAGGCGCCCCTTTAGGTTTCCCTCCCATGCCCTAGCCGCATGGGCCTAGGTGGGAGGCTCGCCCAGCCCACCAGGGGCTGGCTCCCTCCCACACAGCCCATGTGGCCCCCGGAGGGGTGGCCCCTCCAGTGGACCTCCGAACCCTTCCGGTGGCCCAGTACATTACAGTATACCCCAAACTTTCCGAGTCCGTTTAACCACTTTCCATATATAAATCTTTACCTCCGGACCATTCCGAACTCCTCGTGACGTCCGGGATCTCATCCGGACTCGAACAACATTCGGTAATCACATACTTGTCTTCCTAATAACCCTTGCGTCCACCGAACCTTATGTGTAGACCCTACGGGTTCGGAGACATCTGAACATGACCGAGACGATCTCAGGTCAATAACCAACAGCGGGATCTGGATACCCATGTTGGCTCCCACATGTTCCTCGATGTTGTCATCGGATGAACCACGATGTCAAGGGTTCAAGCAACCCCGTATTCTATTCCCTTTGTCAGACGGTATGTTACTTGCCCGAGACTCGATCGTCGGTATCCCAATACCTCGTTTAGTCTCGTTACCGGCCAGTCACTTTACTGCATCCGTAATGCATGATCCCGTGACCAGACACTTGATCACTTTGAGCTCATTATGATGATGCACTACCGAGTGGGCCCAGTGATACCTCTCCGTCATACGGAGTGACAAATCCCTGTCTCGATCCGTGTCAACCCAACAGACACTTTCGGAGATACCTGTAATGCACCTTTATAGTCACCCGATTACGTTGTGGCGTTTGGTACACCCAAAGCATTCCTACGGTATCCGAGAGTTACACGATCTCACGGTCTAAGGAAGAGATACTTGACATTGGAAAAGCTCTAGCAAAACGAACTACACGATCTTTGTGCTATGCTTAGGATTGGGTCTTGTCAATCACGTCATGCTCCTAATGACGTGATCCCGTTATCAATGACATCGATGTCCATAGTCGAAACCATGACTATCTCGTCGACCAACGAGCTAGTCAACTAGAGGCTCACTAGGGACGTATTGTGGTCTATGTATTCACACGTGTATCACGATTTCCGTATGATACAGTTATAGCATGAATATAAGACAATTATCATGAACAAGGAAATATAATAATAATGCTTTTATTATTGCCTCTAGGGCATATTTCCAACACTTTATTCATATATAAGCATTCTTAGGACGATCAGCCAAGACACTGGTCACTAGGAAGCGAGGTACCCCACAAAAAAAAGAAGTAGGAAGCGAGGTGTTTCATCAAGCCAGCTCTCGGCCACATTCAAAGTGCAGCAAGCACGGTTCGCACGAAGATGCCCGCAAGGTTTGCTGACCTGTTTACATGATGAATAACAAAAAAGAGGAAATATTACCGAGCGCTACTATTTGTAATAGGATATGAGCCAGAATTAAGCGAGAATTGTGGCGAGTGTTCCATACAATCAACTTCCATTATCACATGCGAGAACCCTCGAAGATAACCAAATGTGTTGAAGATTGCTTTATCACATTTTAAAATTATAATAAGAGTGCAGACGCTCCTCCATCCGGTTCCTAGTACTAGTATAGTACGTGCCTTTTATATACTATATTAGTAAACTTTATGCTTGGCTGTTACGCCTATTCGGAAGTCGAACAATAGTAGCACTAGTAGTATAGTGTATGCTTCGCAATCGACACCGAATTAATCTGTTGCACGTCCATCGCCTGAGCGAGGAGAGCTTGCATTAGTCAAAAGTTTCTCCTTGTCCTGCGAGCCACAGCAGCATAAGTAATGCTAGTCCATACTGCCTCCTCTCCGGTTAATATGGATTAATTTCAAATGAGATAAATACACTGTCTGCATCACTTGTATATTTGTAAAAATACGGTCGATGGACTTCATAATACGCTCATTGCGCTCAATATATATATTTTTCGGTGTTTATACGGTCACTAGCTCACCCTGACTGAGTATGTGTGTGCATGCACGTGTAGGTTGAGCACTTAGCGTGACCATGTGTGTTCCGTCGTGTGCTCGGACATGCATGCATTACGGCGTCGCGCGCGTTTTTGCGTCGATGTGTATCTGTGACTGTTGCATACACATAGGGGGAGTACGTGTAGGGGCCACTAAGGAGCAGTCAAATCACACAGTAAATCACGTCTGTCGTGTTCGTGTCTCACCCTCCTCCACGGCTCGACCCCACACGGTCGCTCGGCATGCCACTCACCGCAAACCGAGTATACGATAACTTTCCCGCCTGCTTGTCGATGGATCGCGCCATGGAGTACTACTAGCACTACTGGAAGAGATTGACGAGTTAGGGGAGGACAGCTAGCTGTAGCACGAACTACCAAAAACTTTTTACATGCATGTTGTATCCAGCTATTGCGACCTTTGAACGCGGAGCAGCCGTGTGCACCCGGAAGCGGCGCGGGCGACGCTCTCTCAGCCGGCGCGGCGCTTCAATGCCGGCGCCAGTGAGAGGTCGCGTCCGCTCTGGCCGGGCATGAATGCAGCACTGACCGTTTTGGGCGGGAAGCACGCGCGGGTGATGAAGAGGGTTCGGGTTGGTCAGGACCGGCCGTGGCAGCGGTCCGGACGTGCGCAAACAAGAGATATTGTACGTTAATATTGTTGCGTATATAATTAACAACGTAAATAATGTGCCAGTTGGACAAATATGATTGGAGATGGAGATGGAAATGGAATTTTATGTAAACACGGATATGCATGTCTATGTCTTTGTGTGTGCGCGCGACGACTCTCGCGACCTGGAAGCGGGGGCGTGTTTTTGATCGAGTTTTCTTTCTTGGTACATTAGAAAACCAGTTTGTCCAATTCACATCTAGATGTTATTTAAGGATATCACATCTAAGCTCCCACAAGTATATAATGTAGCAACAAGAAACAAAAAAAACTAGGACAAAAAAATAGGCCACAAACAGAGTGGACATGAACTTAGATGTGACATAACTATGTCACATCTAGATGTGTCCTAGACAGACCCTTAAAAAATTGTCCGCCAGTTTTCTTTTCTTTTTTTCCAGAGCAGCGTATTCTATTTAAAACCACCGCTATGGAGAGATTTTTTACTCCATTATAGCCTCTTGTTTGATAGAGTTTCTCGTCTCGCTCTCTCACCCTCTCCATATCAAAACAAGATGACAAAGTGTCCGCCTATCTCTCTCCTCACCGGTGGTCACAGATCCGGCCGAATCCCGTCCGCTGCGGGAGGTGAGGAGGTGCAGCGTTGACGTTGTCGCCGTCGGCGACGGGGGGAGCCGATGCGCACCGTCCTCTCGGAGCCGGCGCTGGCGCGGACGAAGATCCTCCGCGCCCTTGTTCGCTGCCGTCGTGTGGGCAGATCCCGCCCGCCCGCCTAAACGACATCTCGCCCACCTGAGGTATAACTTCTTGTCTTGGTCCAGCTCCCAGTCCTGCGTGCGGGTTTTCTTCTATGCGACTACTCCCCAGCTCGCCATGCATAGTAGCTAGGGTTCGTCGGCTGGTCCAACATCACCTACTACTACTATTATACTCGATGGAGGTATACATGTTGTTTCGACAAAAAGTACATGGTGGTTGTGCGGTCATTGTCCATATGGTGGTAGTACTATCACTGGTTAAATGAAGAAATGCTTTTTTTCTCGGGTATCCTGGTTTAGTTCCCATCAAGATATAATTATGATGCTTCTGTTTGTTGGTGTACTTTTCATTAACCCTTTTTTATATTTTTGGAAACAGCGATGCGTGTCTCCATACCCGGGCATGTCTTCCTCAATTTTAGTGGAACTGCACAAAATTGGATGGCCATTGTTGTTCCGCCTCACTGTCCTCTGCCACGTGGTTCTTCCTTCCTTGAGCTTGATTACTGAGAAGAAACAGACCACAATGAGGATTTGTCGAACTTCATAGGTGCCTCACCCAAACTTGATGCCAAATGGATGATGCATCACCACGATGACCTATCGATGCTCATGGTCGCGCCTCATGGTTGCGTCGGCCGGTGAAGCTGATCGATTTTCAATGAAAAACAAGATGTCTTCCATCAGTGCTCTTTGCTTGTTACGCACAAAGATGATATCCTTCGTCAGTTCACCTTGGTTGCGTTGGAGACGCAGTTGTCTTTCACGTTGGTGCAATTTTATCACACAATTGGATATGAACCAAATGTTTCCTCGAAGAAGGATCGACGTTGGTATTAAGAGCATAAGTTTTGTATTGATTTCTAAGCCTTCTCACAACTTTGTCTCCAGCTCCCCTGTAATTTTATTTGTCCAGCTATTAACTTTTATTTAAAAAATGGTGTGGACTAAAAACCCGGATGGACGTAGTAGCCCTCCATTTTTATTTACTCCGCATATTAGATTTGACTGAAGTCAAATTTTGTAATACTCTCAAACCTTCCCGATAATTGAAATTAAAATTCTTTATTTGTACACACTCTCACACGTTTCCGATAATTTGGCGCATGTGTGGTTGTTCACTTAAGGGAGGGTAGTGTACCACACGTGAAGGGCAGGAAGTGTGACCAGGGGCGCGTGGGCGTGGATCGTTAGTTCATCGGAGTAGTACTCCTCTATACATTAAATAAAGAGTTTCGTTTCGTACTTACACAATTTAAAACGATTGTTATGGAGAGAATAAGAAAACCACTCCACTATATATTAGTCGTATACACACGAGAGTACTATATGGACGCAGCTTCATTGACTTAGTGCACCTGCCTTTGGGTTTATGACAGGTGGGCCCAAAATGTGGCTGGCTCACCTGTCATACAACCAAAAGCAGATGGAGTGAAGGCACCGGAGCTCAGTCCGTACTACATTAGTACTCCCTCCGTAAACTAACATAAGAGTGTTTAGATCACTACTTTAGTAATCTAAACGCTCTTATATTAGTTTACAAAGGGAGTATATATATAAACCGGAGCCTCAGCGCTTATTCGCTAGGGTTTGCACTCTCCACACGCTCGCCGCAATACATATATGTTACACGCTGGAGGCTCAGCGTTCATTTGCTAGGGTTGCTATATTCACTGTCGCTCACCCTCTCTTCACCAGATCTAAACAAGACTGCATTGGCCTCTTGTCTCTCTCCCCCCTCAAAGCTAGTGAAGGAGGCGTCCGTATCCCGTCGCACCGGGAAGGGGAGGAGATGCAGCTTAACTCTATCGCCTTCGGCAAGGGAGGCAATCCACTGCCGGCTGCGCTGTTCTCTTTCACCCAGCGCCTGTGCGGGAGGGCCACCCAGTAAGTTATATCCACGCTCTGTCGATCCATGCTTCAGTTGGCATGTCCTAAGGGAGAAATTTTTATCATGCTTCATCGTGACCCCAGGGATGGATAAAGAAGGTGGAGCGAATACATTGTCCGCCCCACTCCCGGAGGAACCGGCCGGACCTCTTCTGATGAAGATGCTGGTCCCCGCGCCTTACGAGGCGCCAAGGAAAGAGGCCTCCAAGAAGGTCAAAAAGACCCAGAGTGGCCTCCGTAGCTGCGAGGATTCGGACGCAAAATCCGAAGACTCCAGCGACGCTCCTTCTTCCGACGACGAAGAGGAGGAAGCAGAGGAGGACGAGCCTCACTCTGGAGGTGGGAAGAAAAGGGCGGCTTCCTCGTCCCTGGAGGCCGAATCGCCAAAGAGGGGGAGAGGTTCCCACCCAGAGGCATCCACCACGGCTGCCGATAACAACCCGGAGTGGGATCCCAGGGCCCAGCCCCTGGAAAACTCGTAAGTATCCGAAATCTGAACACGCGTATGCATCCAGGGTCGTTTGGGTACAGTAGTTTGAACTATCGCCATATTTCGTACAGCCCGACGAGGTCTCGCACCGGACAATCCTCATCGGAGGATTCGCTGAACTCAGATGCTTTGGCGAGCGAGACACCTCCGGAGGCTCCTTCCCCGAAGTCTAGGCGCGACACCGAGGTGTCGTCTCAAAGAGACCCGGACCAGGGGAGGCATGTCTCTGAGGCCGTACATACATGGGCAGATAAGGTCCCGGAGACCTCTAAGGCTCCAGGATCGGGCGAGCAGCCACCTTCGATGGTGGGATGCTTGCCTACTCCGCCGGCAACCTCTGTCCAAGCAAAGCTGCCAGGCGGTCTATCGACGGCGTTAAAGAGCGCGTCTATCGTTGATGAACATCGGACCCTCATGGGTGCGGTGGTTAAAAAGATTTAGTCCGCCGAGAGCGGGCTGAATGAGTCCTGCCTTGGCCTTATAAAGGCTTTTGAGGTATGTTTTCTAAGAAACCTTTGAGGAATAGTCATAATATGAGTAGTAGCCCCTGATACACTGTCCGGCGAAAGAAAGAGAGCCGGGCAGGGGATCAAATCCTCTGCTTTGGCGGGAGCCTTTGTTAATGACGTATACCCCTTTGTGTGAAAGCAGGCATCTGCGGAGAAGACGGCCACGCATAATGCGGAAGTGTCCGGACTGAAGCAGAGCTTGGAATGGGCCGAGGAGGAACTTGGCCGTGTGAAGAAGCAATTGGAGGACAAGCAAGGTATGTTGAAACATTGTCTTGAATTTGGCACGAATGAGTAATTGTGCCTAGTGAAAAGTATTTGTATTGTATGCTCTAGGAGCGAGTGCCAATATGAGGCACTGAAGAAGGCTGTGGCTGATGCCAACGAGAAGGCTACCGCCGAACAGGCGCTTCGTGAGGAACACGAGGCCAGGGTCATCGCAGCTGAGCAAGAGCTCCAGGAGGCTGTGAAGAAAAGCGAGGGCTTGGAGCAGAGTCTAGTAGGGAAAGAATCCGAACTCGCCCAAGCTCTCCAAGCCGCGGAAGATGCTCGGGAAGAAGCCCGAGGTGCTGTGCAGGACATTCAGGAGGCCCGGAAAGTTGCGGCTGGTAAGGCCTTTTGTCTTCATGGCCATTTTTACATGATAGTGGGAAGAACTCTAAGCGACAAGATGAATTCTTGTTTTTCCAGGGGCGTTTGCGGATCTGCTCGCAGCATATCAGATGCCGCCCAATTCTATCAGACCAGGAGAAGAAGTCTACGGAGAGGTATTTCTGGTCGCAGTATTAGGCGCCAAACTTTCCGGTGCCGTTTATCGATCAGCTAAAGCAGCTGGTCGAACTGCACCAGGCGGCCGAACTAGCTATGAAGGACTTGGTTGTCCGGCTGTAGCCCGCGGAGCCAATTCCAAGCAGTTACTTCGGACTCGTGAAGCGGATTGTGGGCGCCTGTCCTCGGCTTGATGCTGTTAAGCGATGGGTCTTCATAGAGGGTGCGCGTATGGCATTTGCCCGTGCAAAAGTACATTGGGGGAAGCTTGACGCGGAGAAGCTGATGACTGAGGGGCCGCCAGAGGGTAAGGCGCACCGCAAGCCCGAGCTGTACTATGAAGGTGTACTGAAGGGAGCCCGCCTTGTGGCGGATAAGTGTACCAAAGACATTATATTTCCGTGAGGGCATTCGTGTCGTTCTTTGTAATCTGGGATAATGTCGCTTTTATTATTTATTGCCTGTTTTGTTTGAACATTTGTTCTTCCTGTGCGGTTGTTTAATGTATGTAAATCCTGAGAGTTGGCCAGTCGTCGGCTTCTGCCCCCACGAAAGAAATACGGGGGTGTTCGGGACATACCTGAACACTCTTTATCCCATGGCTGGGTCCTTTTAAGGAGGTGTTCCTCACCACGAACCAGGCAATCGGACTATAAGGCTTTACCACTCTCACTTAGCCATAGGAATTCGAGTATGGTCGGCGCAGCCCCTAGTGTTCGGAAGGCCGAACTAGGGGCTCTATTGGCGCCTAATTGGAAGACCGATATGTCGCACTCTGCATTTATAATGGCATTGTGCGGAATAAATCTTTAAGGATTTTACAACCTCTTGAACAGCTGACCAGCTCTCGCTGTATCATGACAGTCAGTTTTCGGCTTTCTCTACTGAGGTGCTCATCTGGCAGAACCGGGACACAATCGCAGTAGTTCTCCCTGCGCTACCTTAGCCGATATAACGGAACATAAGGTACCAACACAAGGGAGCCGGGCAAACCCAACCAATGACCCAAGATATGATTCAGAGCTGATGCATATAGTGCTATAAGTTCGGGGTGCCGAGCGACCGGAAAGGTGGTCGGACTTTATTGTCGTACTGTGAAGCCCCTGGCATAATCGGGCGTAACACAAGGCGTCGATGAGAAACGACGGCCAGCAGGTGTTATTTAAGTCTACGCATTGTAGTAGGATGGTATGTCTATGCATATGAGTACGATTTATGATTATGAAAAGAGGTGTTTTTGGCAGAACCTGTGATGGCCGGACTGGAGGGGGCTGTGAGTGGATTTGAAGTGAATCCAGACTGCCTTCTTTTGGGGGGGGGGCTCCCATGCATGTTCATGTCCTTGTGTGTCCAGTCCGATTCCACGTCGCCAATCCTGTTCTGCGTCAAAGTTAGTTTGTAAAGTCAAAGACCTGGAGGAACCTGAACATCCTCTTGTGGTTGATCCGAGGGTTCCTGATCGGACCCTGGTTAACCCAGCCGTTATACCGTGAAGTAGCGCAGACTCCTCAGTTGGTGTCCGGATAGTTGGCTGTCATATCAAAATTTTGATAGGCGTGCACGACTCGCTGCTCCAGCAGCTGTATGATTTCTGCTCTAAGGGCGGGGTTCGGCCTTGCCCATAGGTGTGATTATATCACACGGTGTTGGCCTAATGGTTTACCACGTGGGATCTAGTCGACGTGGTTCATCCCGTTAGCATATGGTAAATTACCGTATGAGGGGAAGGTGCCGAAGAATTATTCTTTGGCGTGGCATTTTTTGGTGATCCGAAGACAACCGTTAGAGTGGTGGGCCAACAAAACTTGGCCTTTGCACCTAGCGTCTTTTAGAAGATGTTATTTGTGGTTTCATACCTTCGGGGGCTCTATGTGTTATGGAGCCCCCGGACTACTAGGTCTAGAGGTACTGCAATTGAATTGCTGTGGTTGATGTGATCGGGGGAGATCGGCCGTACTATCATGATCTGGAGGATCTTTTGACTTTGCGGTTGTTGGACTCCTTCCCTTATTGTTTCCGGCACAGGACCGGCCGCTTTGCTTTGAGGATCCGGCATTCTCCGTTGGTGTGCTTGGCCGTCCTCCTTGGAGTACCATGAACTTCACATGGTTGATCGAGTATGTTGCTCGGGCCGTAGAGGCTTGAGCTGTTCTTTGTCTGCTGACCAGACTGGGAGTTGCTGGATTTGGCACCAACTTCCTTAACTTGACGTTTATGACAATTGTGCCGGGGCTTGAGGATGCCTCTTCGTGTGTCCTTCATATTGTCCTGGACTGTTGTGGTGTGTTGACGTTGGGGTATGTGCCTTGGGTTCTCCTGCTTAGGTTGGGGTAGCGAATTATGTCGTGTCTGCCCTTTGCCGGGGCGGTCGAGTCCGTATTTTTCGGTGGCCAGGAACTTGGTCCACCTGTCCATGAGCATATCTTGGTCAGGTTTAAGCTACTGTTGCTTCCTTTGCAGGCTCCTTGCCGTGGCCATGAGCCATCGCTTGAAGCGAACTTGTTCCACTGGATCTTCAGGCACGCCGAATTCGTCATTGCCGAGGCTTACCTCGTCCTCGAAGGGGGGCATATAGTTGTCCCTCTCCAAGTATCCCACCGTGGCCAGTCCGGCCTGCTTGAAGGCAGGCTGATCAGGGTTGTATTTATCTGTGGTGCCATCCGGATTGTTTTTGTCTCCTGGGTCGGTATTGCTGTGGCGGGGTTTGGAGCGGCGTCAATGACGCCCATGCTTTGTTTTTCTCCCTGAGGGGTTATCCTTCGTTGCCTCATCGCCATTGGTATCCTTCGGAGTGTCCACCATATATATCATAGGAAGAGGTGGATGTCCACCGCCCAGTGAGTGGTGGTTCATGTTCTTCTCCTGCATCATCGTCCATACCGTCGATGTCTTCGGAGTCGAAGTCAAGCACGTCGGTTAGATCATCGACCGTGGCAATGAAGTGGGTGGTGGGTGGGCAACGAATTCCTTCGTCGCCTGCTTCCCACTCAAGCCGGACATAGTTCGGCCAAGAGCCTCCTGACAAAGAGAGAGACTTTAATGAGTTCAGCATGTCGCCAAAGGGCGAGTGCTGGAAGATATCTGCAGCGGTGAGCTCCATTACCGGATCCCAACCAGGCTTGGTGGGCTCAGGAGCGCGCGGACTGGGACCTACAACCGGACACGAGTTCGGGGGTCCGGAGTTACAGGCTTCCACAGAGGTGAGACCTGTGTTCGGCTCCACCGCCGATGAGTGTGCAGCCTGCGGGGCGGGGTCCATCCACCCGTCCTTGGGCCACGCAGTCTGCTCCGGATTTAGGTCCGGTACTACTGCAGGGGTAACATCCCGAGCACTGTCCGAGAACAGGCCTAGGCCGTGCTCATCGTGGCTGCCCGGCACTGCTGGCACAGGCCCGATTCCGTCGAAGATCAAGTCTCCGCGGATATCGGCCGTGTAGTTCAAGTTTCCGAACCTGATATGGTGGCCAGGGGCGTAGCTGTCGATCTGCTCCAGATGGCCAAGCGAATTGGCTCGCAGTGCGTAGTTGCCGAACACGAAGATCTGTCCGGGGAGAAAAGTCTCGCCCTGGACCGTGTTGTCGACGATTGAAGGCACCATCAAGCCTTGCAGCGACGACACAGAGGAACTCTCAATGAAAGCATCAATGTCGGTGTCAAAACCGGCGGATCTCGTGTAGGGGGTTCTGATCTGTGCGTCTTAGGTTGATGGTAACAGGAAGCAAGGGACACAATGTTTACCCAGGTTCGGGCCCTCTCGATGGAGGTAAAACCCTACTTCCTGCTTGATTAATATTGACGATATGAGTAGTACAAGAGTAGATCTACCACGAGATCATAGAGGCTAAACCCTAGAAGCTAGCCTATGATGATTAGATTGTAATTGTGATCGGCCTTCTAAGGACCAACCTCTCCGGTTTATATAGACAAGTTAGAGGGCTAGGGTTTACACAGAGTCGGTTACAAGGAAGGAAATACAATATCCGGATCGCCAAGCTTGTCTTCCATGCAAAGGAGAGTCCCATCCGGACACGGGACGGAGTCTTGAGTCTTGTATCCTCACGCTCCAATAGTCCGGACGAAGTATATAGTCCGGCTGTCCGGATACCCCCTAATCCAGGACTCCCTCAGGAGCCAAAGAATATTCTCAAGTATTAGCAGTTCAGTTGTCAATTCAACCACACCTAGATAACTTAGTATCTGTAGCAAAGTATTTAGTAGCAAAGTAGTATGATAGTAATGGTAACAGTGATAAAAGTAATGATAGCAGTTTTGTAGTAGTTGTAACAATAGCAACGGTAAAGTAAATAAGCAAAGAACAATATGTAAAAGATCGTAGGCATTGGATCAGTGATGGATAATTATGTCGGATGCGATTCCTGATGTAATAGTTATAACATAGGGTGACACAGAACTAGCTCCAATTCATCAATGTAATGTAGGCATGTATTCCGAATATAGTCATACGTGCTTATGGAAAAGAACTTGCATGACATCTTTTGTCCTACCCTCCCGTGGCAGCGAGGTCCTAGTGCAAACTAAGGGGTATTAAGGCCTCCTATTAATAGAGTACCGGACCGAAGCATTAACACATAGTGAATACATGAACTCATCAAACTACGATATCACCGAGAAGTATCCCGATTATTGTCACTTCGGGGTTGTCGGATCATAACACATAATACGTGACTATAGACTTGCAAGATACGATCAAGAACTCACATATATTCATGAAAACATAATAGGTTCAGATCTGAAATCATGGCACTCGGACCCTAGTGACAAGCATTAAGCATAGCAAAGTCATAGCAACATCAATCTCAGAACATAGTGGATACTAGGGATCAAACCCTAACAAAACTAACTTGATTACATGGTAAATCTCATCCAACCCATCACCGTCCAGCAAGCCTACAATGGAATTACTCACGCACGGCCATGATCATCATTAAATTGGTGATGGAGGATGGTTGATGATGACGACGGCGATGAATCGCCCTCTCCGGAGCCCCGAACGGACTCCAGATCAGCCCTCCCGAGAGAGATTAGGGCTTGGCGGCGGCTCTGTATCGTAAAACGTGATGAAACTTTCTCTCTGATTTTTTCTCCATGAAAGGGAATATATGGAGTTGGAGTTGAGGTCGGTGGACATCCAGGGAGCCCATGAGGCAGGGGCGCGCCCAAGGGGAGGGGGCGCGCCCCCCACCCTCGTGGACAGGGTGTGGGCCCCCTGGCCTTGATTCTTTCGCCAGTATTTTTTATATTTTCCAAAAATAATCTCCATGGATTTTTAGGTCGTTCCGAGAACTTTTGTTTCTGCACAAAAATAACACCGTGGCAGTTCTGCTGAAAACAGCGTCAGTCCGGGTTAGTTTCATTCAAATCATGCAAGTTAGAGTCCAAAACAAGGGCAAAAGTGTTTAGAAAAGTAGATACGTTGGAGACGTATCAGGATCCATGGGCCTTCTACGGGTCGTATGATCCGTGGGCCTTCTATGGGTCGTAGGATCCATTGGCCTTCTACGGGTCGTATAATCATTTAGCCAAACATGGGCTGTATTATTCATGGACCATAACGAGCCGTTAATAGGCCGTATTTGATGACGCTATGAAAACAACCCAATGGGTTAACAGGCCACAAACGGGCCGACTGTAACCACGGGCTGAATTTGGCCCAACAAACGGAACAGGCCAGTAACGGACCATAACTAACCGAATTCTAGAGATGGGCCCAAGAATAAATGGGCCCTTAGAAGGCTGAAAGTTAACATGGGCTGGAAATGGTCGACGGAATAATGGGTCGTTAATGGGTATAAAGCGATACACTGTTCATTATGGGCAAGTTTCATCTCGGGCGTTATATGGTCCCAGAGTTACAAAGGGCCTCCTATGGCCAAAAGACGTCATGGGCCATACATGGGCTGGAAGTTAAAATGGGCTGGAATCATATTGGACGGCCCAGACGATGCTACTAGGCCAAATTCCGGTAGGCCCTGACGAGCCGTGAGTTAGCGGGTTGTAAATGGGCTATATGCGAATAGGCCGTTAACAGGCTTTCCGTGGGCTGGCCCGCTACCTTTTGACCAAGTCAAACGGGCCGGCCTTTTCACTAGAACGGACCTCTGTTGGGTCGTGCCACGTGTCGATGTATCATAGGCGCCTTTGGTCCAATGAGTGGATGACATTTGTCCCAACAGTGAGCCAACACGTGGTTCCTCTGTCCATAGAGAATTTTACATGTGGAAAATCGCCATTGGTCCGGGCTTTTAACGGGTTATCAGATCCAAACCGAAACCCGATAGCTTAACGGTGACCCATTACGGTGGATGCCACATGTTGGTCACCCTTGACAAAAGCACTTCTGTGATGCGCGATTTATCGTCATGGAAGTGGGCACTTCCGTGATGATAATTTTGGTAATGTCATGGAACACTTCTACGATAGCACATGTATGACTATCTTGATTCTTTCATAAAATCGTCATCGATGTACATGCATGATGGAAAACGTGACCTATTGTGACAAACACGTATCATCACAGAAGTTTACTTTTTTGTAGTGAAGCATAAATTCCAAAAGGATAAGTAAAGATGGTTTTCTCTTGATCAGGTTGTGAAACAGGTATTTGAGAAAAGCCGGAATATCCATCAAGGAAAAAAAAGTGTGTGTGCTTTGATAGTCTTTCTAGCATTTGGTCAATAAAGGCAGAGGGTAATGATCTTTTCTAGTTGCTTTATTTAATTTTCTAAAATCAATTACCATTCTGTAGCCAGTAACAATTCTTTGTGGAATAAGTTCACTTTTTATCATTAGGAATAATAGTAATACCTCCCTTCTTAGGGACACAATAAACAGGACTTACCCATCTACTATCAGCTATAGGATCGATTATACTTGCTTCCAGAAGCTTCAATATTTCAGTTCTTACCACTTCTTTCATTTTAGGATTTAAACGTCGTTGGTGATCAACAACGGGTTTAGCATCAGGTTCCATATAAATTTTATGCTGACAGAGAGTGGGACTAATGCCCTTTAAATCATCAAGAGTATATCCAATAGCAGCTCGGTGCTTCTTCAGAACCTTCAATAATATTTCTTCTTCATGTTCTGAAAGGTTAGCACTAATGATAACAGGATATATCTTTTTCTCATCAAGATAAGCATATTTCAAAGTGTCTGGCAATTGTTCTAATTCAAACACAGGATCACCTTTAGGTGGAGGAGGACCTCCTAGAGTTTCAATAGGCAAATTGTGTTTAAGCACAGGACGTTGTTCAGAGAAAAAATTATCTATTTCATTTCTTTCATGTAGCTGCATATCATTTTCATGGTCTATCAAATATTGTTCTAGTGGATCATTAGGGGGCACGGCAATAGAAGAAAGACCAATTATTTCATCCTTACTAGGCAATTCTTTCTTATGATGTTTTCTACAAAACTTGGAAAAATTAAAATCATGAGACTCGTCACCAAAACTAACACCGATAGTTTTTTTCTCATAATCTATTTTAGCATTGACGGTGTTCAAGAAAGGTGTACCAAATATAATGGGACAAAAATCATCTTGTAGGAAACCAAGAATAAGAAAATCAGTAGGGTATTTTATTTTCCCACACAAGACTTCAACATCTCTAACAATCCCAAGTGGTGTGATGGTGTCTCTATTAGCAAGTTTAATAGTAACATTTATGTCTTCAATTTCAGCGGGTGCTATATCATTCATAATTTCTTGATATAAGGTAAAAGGAGTAGCACTCACGCTAGCACCTATGTCTCACAAACCATGATAATAGTGATCTCCTATTTTAACTAAGACAATAGGCATGCCAACAAAAGGTCTAGTTTATCCTTTTCATCAGGTTTGGCAATTCTAGCAGCTTTATCACAGAAGTAAACAACATGCCCATCTATATTTTCGACCAGGAGATCTTTAACCATAGCAACACTAGGTTGTACTTTGATTTGTTTAGCAGGTTTGGAAGTTCTAATATAACTTTTGTTGACCACAGTTGAATCTTTAGCATGTTCCTTTATCCTAGAAGGGAAAGGTGGTTTTTTAAAATAGGAAGTAGGAACAAAGGGATCAACATTATAAATAATAGTTTCATCTTTAGCTATTACCGGTTCTTTAATTTCTTCTTTAATAGGTGGGTGATATTTAAACCACTTCTCCTTAGGGAGATCAACATAAGTAGCAAACGATTCACAAAAGGAGGCTACTATCTCAGAGTCTAGTCCATATTTAGTGCTAAACTTTTGAAAAGCATCGGTATTCATAAAAGATTTAACACAATCATACTTAAGCTTAATACCTGAATCTTTACCTTTGTCGAGTTCCCAATCTTCAGAGTTGCGTTAATTTCTTTCTAAAAGATCCCACTAGAATTCAATAGTCTTCATAAAATAACTACTATAAGAAGTATCGATCTTGATCGATCGTCATGAGAAAGCTGAGCATAAAAATTCTGAATATTAATTTCTCTTGAGAGCTCATGATTGGGGCATGAATATAACATTGACTTAAGCCTCCCCAAGCTAGAGCGATACTTCCTCCTTCACGTGGCCAACAATTATATATATATATATATATATATATATATATATATATATATATATATATATATATATATATATATATAATTCTGATCATGATGAACTAGATGCACAGGATAAATATTTTGGTGAAATTCCAATTTCAATCGATTCCAATTCCAAGATCCAATATCATCGCATAGCCTATACCACGCCAATGATATTCCGTTCAAAGATTAAGAGAAAACCTTCTTCTTAGCTTCATCTTTGGGTAAACCTGCAAGCCTAAATAATCCACAAATTTCATCCACACATATCAAGTGCATATCAGGATGTTCGGTTCCGTCTCCTGCATAAGGATTAGCTAGTAGTTGTTCTATCATACCCGTAGGAATTTCATAACCATATTTTCAGTAGGTGCAGTAGATTGAGGGGAAAATAATTGTGGTTCCAGTCGAGGTGAAGATAACCCGAACAAACCCCTCAAAGGATTGTTCTCCATAGTAACAAGTGACAATAAATTTCAGCACGTAGTAATAATTTTTCCTTACCGATTTCCACTTACCAAGAGCGCTTCACTCCCCGGCAACGGCGCCAGAAAAGAGCCTTGATGATCCACAATATACGGGATCAATCGTAGTCCTTTCGATAAGTAAGAGTGTAGAACCCAACGAGGAGCAGAAGGAAATGACAAGTAGTTTTCAGCAAGGTATTCTCTACAAGCACTGAAATTATAAGTAACGAGTAGTTTGATAGCAAGATAATTTGTAACGAGCAAGTAATGATAATGGTAAAAAATAGTGCAGCAAGGTAGCCCAATCCTTTTGAGACAAAGTACATGCTAAAACGGTCTCTTATGGTAAGCAACGCGTTCTTGAGGGTACACGGGAATTTCACCTAGTCACTTTCACAATGTTGGTTTGATTTGTGTTCGCTACTTTGATCATTTGATATGTGGGTGGACCGGTGCTTAGGTGCTATTATTAGTTGAAAAAGCCTCCTACTTATGATTAACCCCCTCTCAAGCATACGCAACTACGAGAAAAGTATTAAGAATAAATCTAACCATAGCATTAAACTTTTGGATCCAAATCAGTCCCTTTAGAATAGCGCATAAACTAGGGTTTAAGCTTCTGTCACTCTCGCAACAATCATCTAATAACTACTCCACAATGCATTCCCTTAGGCCCAAATATGGTGAGGTGTCATGTAGTCGACGTTCACATGACACCACTAAGGGAATCACAACATAGATACCATCAAAATATCGAACACATATCAAGTTCACATGATTACTTGCAACAAGATTTCTCCCGTGACCTCAAGAACAAAAGTAACTACTCACCAATGATAATCATGCTCAAGATCAGAGGGGTATTAAATATCATAATGGATCTGAACATATAATCTTCCACCAATAAACCATATAGTAATCAACTACAAGATGTAATCAACACTACTAGTCCCCCACAAGCACCAATATATAGTTCCGATACAAAGAGAACACAAGAGATGAACTAGGGTTTGAGAGGAGTTCGTGATGTTGAAGGAGATTGCCCTCCCCAAGATGGGAGAGTTGTTGGTGATGATGATGATGATGATGACGATGATTTCCCCCTCCGGGAGGGAAGTTCCCCCGGCCGAATCGCTCCGCTGGAGGGCAAAAGTGCTCCTGCCCATGTTCCGCCTCAAGACGGCGACGCTTCATCCCGAATGTCCTCCCCTTATTTTTTTTCTAGGTCAAAATGACTTATATACCAGAAGAGGGGCACCGGAGGTGGGCCGAGGAGGGCACAACCTACCAGGGCGCGCCTGGGCTCCTTGGCGTGCCCAGGTGGGTTGTGCCCACCTGGTGCGCCCCCTCTGGTACTTATTTTCTCCAATAATTCTTATATATTCCATAGAATTTCTCTGTGAAGTTTCAGCTCATTTGGAGTTGTGCAGAATAGGTAGCCTGACGTAGCTTTTTCATGTCAAGATTTCCAGCTGCCGGTATTCTCCCTCTTTGTGTGAACCTTGCATATTATGAGAGAAAAGGCATTAGAATTACTCCAAAAAGTGTTAGTATACATAAAAACAATATAAATAACAGTAGGAAAACATGATGCAAAATGGACGTATCACTTCTCCAATTGCTTATTGCTTTGCCTGGTCATCCTCTTAAGAAAAATGAAATACTTAATATCTTTTATAATGGACTAACCGATGCTTCTAGGATTTCCTATATAGTTGTGTTGGTTGTGTTTTCAGGGAACAAACTATTGAACAAGATGAAGAATTATTGAATAACATATTGAAAAATTATGATGATTGGACTCTTCCTGAACCATTGCCTAAACCTACTCAGAAGAAGAGGAGTATCTTATATCTCAGTCTTGAAGATATGCAAGAGGCAAATAAATGTATGAAGGAAAAAGGTATTAAAGCTGAGGATGTCAAAATTTTACCTCCTATTGAAGAAATACATGGGCTTGAAACACCGCCACCACCTAAGGTGATAGAGGTAAATTCTTTAATGAAATTCAATGACAATGACAATCCTTAAAATATGCATCCTAGTCAATACCTTCATGAGTTTGACAACTACATTAGAAAACAAGATCACTTCAATGCAAATGTTATGAAACAATTGAAACACAATTCTGATATGATTGCTCGCTTGAGTGACTTGTTATTTAGAATTACCAATGATGTTAGAGGTGTAGGAAAACATGGCTCTATGGTTCAAACTCAACTAAAATAAGTTGCTAAATCTCAAAGAGAATTGCTTGATGAAATGAACAATAATATCAATGATCATGCTGTTAGAGTAATGACTGGAGGGGGTAGAATGACTCAGGAAACTCTATACCCTGAGGGACACCCTAAAAGAAGTGAACAAGACTCTCAAAGAGTTAACACTGATGCACCTAGTCCTTCTAGAAAGAAAAAGAAGAAGAAAAATGATAGGACTTTGCTTACCTCTAGTGAACCTGAAATAGAAAAACCTCCTAATAATGACAATGATGTTTCTATCTCTGATGCTGAAACTTAGTATGGTAATGAACACTCACTTTATGATAATGAAAAAGATAATGTTGAGGTTCATGAAGACACTCAAACAAATAATAAAGAACCAGATGATGATGTTGAAATAGAACCAGTTCTTGATCTTGATAACCCACAACCCAAGAATAAAAGATATGATAAAAGAGACTTTGTTGCTAGAAAACATGGTATGAAAAGAGAACCATGGGTTCAAAAACCTATGCCCTTTCCACCTAAATAAACTAAGAAGAAGGATGAAGAAGAATTTGAACGCTTTGCTGAAATGATTAGGCCAGTCTTTTTGTGCACCCGCTTGACTGATATCTTAAAAATGGCCCCTTATACAAAGTACATGAAAGACATCATCACCAACAAGAGAAAAATAACGGAAGTTTAAATCTCCACCATGCTTGCTCATTATTCTTTTAAGGATGGAGTACCTAAAAAACTTGGAGATCCGGGAATACCAACTATACCTTGCTCCATCAAAAGAAATTATGTGAAAATAACTTTATGTGATTTAGGAGCTGGTGTTAGTGTTATGCCTTTATCTTTATATAAAAGACTTGACTTGAATAAACTCACACCGACTGAAATATCTTTGCAAATGGCTGACAAATCAACTGCCATACCTATCGGTATTTGTGAGGATGTGCTCGTTGTTTTTGCTAACGTTGCTATCTTAACTGACTTTGTTATACTTGAGATGCCTGAGGACGACAACATGTCAATTATCCTTGGTAGATGCTTTTGAATACTGAAGGGGCTGTTATAGATTGCAATAAAAGCAAGGTCACTTTCCATATCAATGGTAATGAGCATATGGTGCACTTTCCTAAGAAACAATTCCAAGTGAATGGTATTAATGTTATTGAAAATTCTTCGACAATCACTATTGGAAGTTTTCAATTAACTCTTCCTACTGCCAAAAAGAAATATGAAATGCTTATTGTTGGGGACATGCATATGCCCGTTGAGGTAATTTAGTATTTTATGAAAGTTCTTTGGTTTCATGCTAATCGAAGGTGGTTGTTAATAAGACTTGATCAACCTTATTAATGGATCACTTTTGGGAGGTATGAAGTTGATGAATTCAGTAAGCACTACCTTCTGTCCTTACTTTTATTTTCTATTTTTCTTAGTTAAATAAAATAAAATGCCATGTTTTATCAGTTTTCTGAATTTCTCGTGCAATAAAAAATGGCCCGAAAATAAAAGTTCTCATAATGCTCTAAAAAATTGATCTGATTTTTTCTGAATATTTTTGAATTTTTGATGCAAATAACATCAGAGGGGGGTGCCCAGGTGGGCACAACCCACCTGAGCACGCCACCCAGGCGCGCCCTGGTGGGTTGTGGTCCCCATGTGGGCCCCCTCAGTTCTCTCTTTAGCCCATGTCATCACCTACCTCGAGAAAAAATTCACCATTGCTCTCTCTCCCCGTGTTCTTGTTCTCAAACCCACAGATTTCGGTCTCTTAGCTTGAAGCTCCATTTTCGAAACTAATTTGGGGGATTGCTACTTGGTATGTGACTCCTCCATTGGTCCAATTGGTTTTTGCTTTAGTGGTTTATATTTTGAATAATTACCTACTCTTGGTGATGTTGTAGATGAGCTTGCATGTTGAATTCTTAGAGTTCTAAGTAGTTTGAATGCTTGATATGACCTCTATGCATCACTATGAGTAGTTGCTATCAATCTTGTGAAGTTTTGTTAATAAATTTTTGTAGCCAATTTTTTTCAGAAATTGTATGAATATATGATGAACTTCTTTGGGAGGAGTTCTTTGAGGCGGAGGTCCACGGAGGCATCTTATAGTAGCAGCTTCGTTTGTCGGTCTTATGTTGAACTGCTACCTACCTCTTGAGCACTGCGTTGGTTTTCCCTTGAAGAGGAAAGGGTGATGCAGCAAAGTAGCGTAAGTATTTCCCTCAGTTTTTGAGATCCAAGGTATCAATCCAGTAGGAGACTGCACGCAAGTCGCCTCGTACCAACACAAACAAATAAGAACCTTGCAACCAACGCGATAAAGGGGTTGTCAATCCCTTCACGGCCACTTGCAAAAGTGAGATCTGATAGAGATAATAAGATAAATATTTTTGGTATTTTTATGATATAGATTGGATGGTAAAGATGGCAAAGTATAATAGATTGGAAACTTATATGATGGAAAATAGACCCGGGGGCCATAGGTTTCACTAGTGGCTTCAGAATAGCATAAGTATTACGGTGGGTGAACAAATTACTGTCGAGCAATTGATTGAAAAGTGCATAGTTATGAGAATATGTAGGCATGATCATGTATATAGGCATCAGGTCCGCGACAAGTAGACCGAAACGATTCTGCATCTACTACTATTACTCCACACATCGACCGCTATCCAGCATGCATCTAGAGTATTAAGTTCATAAGAACAAAGTAACGCATTAAGCAAGATGACATGATGTAGAGGGATAAACTCAAAGCAATATGATAAAAACCCCATCTTTTTATCCTCGATTGCAACAATACAATACGTGCCTTGCTGCCCTGCTGTCACTGGGAAAGGACACTGCAAGATTGAACCCAAAACTAAGCACTTCTCCCATTGCAAGAAAGATCAATCTAGTAGGCCAAACCAAACTGATAATTCAAAGAGACTTGCAAACATAACAAATCATACATAAAAGAATTAAGAGAAGAATCAAATATTGTTCACAGATAATCTTGATCATAAACCCACAATTCATCGGATCTCGACAAACACACCGCAAAAAGAATTAGATCAAATAGATCTCCAAGAAGATCAAGGAGAACTTTGTATTGAGATCCAAAGAGAGAGAAGAAGCCATCTAGCTAATGACTATGGACCCGAAGGTCTATGTGAAACTACTCACACATCATCGGAGAGGCTATGGTGTTGATGTATAAGCCCTCTATGATCGATTCCCCCTCCGACGGAGCGCCGGAAAAGGTCCCAAGATGGGATCTCATGGGTACAGAAGGTTACGGCGGTGGAAATAGGGTTTCGGGGTGCTCCTAGATGTTCTCGAGGTATATGAGTATATATAGGTGAAAGAAGTCGGTCAGGGGAGCCACGAGGGGCCCATGAGGGTGGGGGCGCGCCTACCCCCCTGGGCGCGCCTCCCTGCCTCGTGGCCGCCTCGTTGCTTGCTTGACATCCACTCCAAGTCTCCTGGATTGCGTTTGTTCCAAAAATAACTCTGCCGAAGGTTTCATTCTGTTTGATATTCCTTTTCTGCGAAACACTGAAATAGGCAAAAAAAAACAGCAATTTGGACTGGGCCTCCGGTTAGTAGGTTAGTCCCAAAAATAATATAAAAGTGCATAATAAAGCCCATTAACATCCAAAACAGATAATATAATAGCATGGAACAATAAAAAATTATAGATACGTTGGAGACGTATCAAGCATCCCCAAGCTTAATTCCTGCTCGTCCTCGAGTAGGTAAATGATAAAAACAGATTTTTTGATGTGGAATGCTACCTAGCATAATTCTCAATGTAATTTTCTTTATTGTGGCATGAATATTCAGATCTGAAAGATTCAAAACAAAAGTTTAATATTGACATAAAAATAGTAATACCTCAAGCATACTAACAAAGCAATCATGTCTTCTCGAAATAACATGGCTAAAGAAAGTTATCCCTACAAAATCATATAGTCTGGCTATGCTCTATCTTCATCACAAAAATATTTAAATCATGCACAACCCCGGTTTCAGCCAAGCAATTGTTTCATACTTTAGTATTCTCAAACCTTTTCAATCTTCACGCAATACATGAGAGTGAGCCATGGACATAGCACTATAGGTGGAATAGAATATGGTGGTTGTGAAGAAGACAAAAAGGAGAAGATAGTCTCAGATCAACTAGGCATATCAACGGGCTATGGAGATGCCCATTAATAGATATCAATGTAAGGAGTAGGGATTGCCATGCAACGGATGCACTAGAGCTATAAGTGTATGAAAGCTCAAAAGGAAACTAAGTGGGAGTGCATCCAACTTGCTTGGTCACGAAGACCTAGGGCACTTTGGGGAAGCCCATCATTGGAATATACAAGCCAAGTTCTATAATGAAAAATTCCCACTAGTATATGAAAGTGACAAAATAAGAGACTCTCTATCATGAAGATCATGGTGCTACTTTGAAGCACAAGTGTGGTAAAAGGATAGTAACATTGTCCCTTCTCACTTTTTATCTCATTTTTTTTGTTTGGGCCCTTTCTCTCTCTTTTTTATGGCCTCTTTTTTTCTTCTTCTTTTTTATTTTTCGTCTGGAGTCTCATCTCGACTTGTGGGAGAATCATAGTCTCCATCATCCTTTCATCGCTCGGGGCAATGCTCTAATAATGATGATCATCACACTTCTATTTACTTACAACACAAGAATTACAACTCGATACTTAAAACAAATTGACTCTCGGTGTACCGGGATATGCAATGAATCAAGAGTGACATGTATGAAAGAATTATGAAAGGTGGCTTTGCCACAAATACGATGTCAACTACATGATCATGCAAAGCAATATGACAATGATGGAGCGTGTCATAATAAACGGAACGGTGGAAAGTTGCATGTAAATATATCTCGGAATGGCTATGGAAATGCCATAATAGGTAGGTATGGTGGCTGTTTTGAGGAATATATATGGTGGGTGTATGGTACCGGTGAAAGTTGCACGGTACTAGAGAGGCTAGCAACGGTGGAAATGTGAGAGTGCGTATAATCCATGGACTCAACATTAATCATAAAGAACTCACATACTTATTGCAAAAATCTACAAGTCATCAAAACAAAGTACTACACGCATGCTCCTAGGGGAAGGGTTGGTAGGAGTTAACCATCGCGCGATCCCGACCTCCACACATAAGGAAGACAATCAATAAATAAATCATGCTCCGACTTCATCACATAACGGTTCACCATACGTGCATGCTACGGGAATCACAAACATCAACACAATTATCTCTCAAATTCTACCTAACTATCATGACTCTAATATCACCATCTTCATATCTCAAAACAATCATAAAGAATCAAACTTGTCATAGTATTCAATACACTTTTAATGATAGTTTTTATTATACCTAGATGCTCATCACTTTAGGACTAAAATTTTAACCAAAGCAAATTACCATACTGTTCTAAAAGACTCTCAAAATAATATAAGTGAAGCATGAGAGTTCAATAATTTCTATAAAATAAAACCACCAACGTGTTCTAAAAAGATATAAGCGAAGCACTAGAGCAAAATTATCTAGGTCGAAAGATATAAGTGAAGCACATAGAGTGTTCTAATAAATTCCGATTCATGTGTGTCTCTCCCAAAAGGTGTGTACAGAAAGGTTGATTGTGGTAAATTAAAAAGCAAAGACTCAAATCATACAAGATGCTCCAAGCAAAACACATATCATGTGGTGAATAAAAATATAGCATCAAGTAAAGTTACCGATAGACGAAGACGAAAGAGGGGATGCCTTCCGGGGCATCCCCAAGCTTAGGCTTTTGGTTGTCCTTGAATTTTACCTTGGGGTGCCTTTGGGCATCCCCAAGCTTAGGCTCTTTCCACTCCTTGTTCCATAATCCATCAAATCTTTACCCAAAAACTTGAAAACTTCACAACACAAACTCAATAGAAAATCTCATGAGCTCCACTAGCGAAATAAAACAAACCACCACTTCAAGGTACTGTAATGAACTCATTATTTATTTATATTGGTGTTAAACCTACTGTATTCCAACTTCTATATGGTTCATACCCCCGATACTAGCCATAGATTCATCAAATTAAGCAAACAACAAACGAAAAACAAAATCTGTCAAAAACAAAACAGTCTGTAGTAATCTGTATCAAACATAAACTTCTGGAACCTCAAAAATTCAACCAAATTATGAAGACCTGGGTAATGTGTATATTAATTTACTGCAAAAAGAATCAGGGTAAAATCTCTTTTCTATGATCTATGAAAATTATTTTCGTGTGTGCAATGTTTCTGTTTTTTACAGCAAGATCAAACAACTATCATCCGAGAAGATCCTAAAGGCTTTACTTGGCACAAACACTAATTAAAACAAAAAATACACAATCATAGCAGTAGCATGATGAATTATTTATTACTAAACAGAACCAAAAAGCAAGAAAAAAATAAAATTGGGTTGGCTCCCAACAAGCGCTATCGTTTAACGTCCCTAACTAGGCATAAAGACAAGAATAGATCTAGGTATTGCCATCTTTGGTATGCAATCCATAAGTGGCTCTCATAGTGCTCTCATAATAGATTCATAAGGTAATTTAATTTTCTTTATAGGAAAGTGTTCCATGCCTTTCCTTAACGGAATTTGGAATCTAATATTTCCTTCTTTCATATCAATAATTGCAGCAATCGTTCTAAGGAAAGGTCTACCAAGAATAATAGGACATGTAGGAATGCAATCTATATCAAGAACAATAAAATCGACAGGCACATAATTCCTATTTGCAACAATAAGAACATCATTAATCCTTCTCATAAGTTTCTTAACGATGGAATCCGCAAGATGCAAATTTAAAGAACAATCATCAAATTCACGGAAACCTAACACATCACACAAAGTTTTTGGAATCGTGGAAACATTAGCACCCAAATCACATAAAGCATAGCATTCATGATCTTTAATCTTAATTTTAATAGTAGGTTCCCACTCATCATAAAGTTTTCTAGGGATAGAAACTTCTAATTCAAGCTTTTCTTCATAAGATTGCATTAAAGCATCAACGATATGTTTGGTAAAAGCTTTATTTTGATCATAAGCATGAGGAGAATTTAACACGGATTGCAACAAGGAAATACAATCTATTAAAGAACAATTATCATAATTAAATTCCTTGAAATCCAAAATAGTGGGTTCATTGCTATGTAAAGTTTTGACCTCTTCAATCCCACACTTACCAATTTTTGCATCAAGATCTAAAAACTCCGAATCATTGGGACACCTTTTTACTAAAGTTGACTCATCTCCAGTCCCATCATTATCAAGATTCATATTGCAAAACAAAGATTTAATAGGAGACACATCAATGACTTTTAGATATTCATCCTTATTATCATGAAAACTAGAAGAACACGCTTGTATAAAGCAATCCTTCTTAGCACGCATCCTAGCGGTTCTTTCTTTGCACTCATCAATGGAAATTCTCATAGGTTTGAGAGACTCATTGATATCATGCTTAGGTGGAATAGATCTAAGTTTCGAAGAATCAATATCAAGAGAAATTCTATCCACGTTCCTAGCCAACTCATCAATCTTAGGCAATTTTTCTTCAAACAAGGATTGAAATTCTTTTGCGAAATCATAAATTCCTTAACACTAGTCTCAAAATCAGAGCGCATCTTATTAAAATTTCCATAAGAGTTGTTGTAGGAATTACCATAATTGTGGAGGAATTACTAGGGAACGGCCTAGAATTAAAGTTTCCTCTATACGCGTTGTTACCAAAATTGTTCCTACCAACAAAATTCACATCCATAGATTCATTATTATTCTCAATCAAAGTAGACAAAGGCATATCGTTAGGATCAGAAGGAGCACTCTTATTAGCAAACATTTCATAAGTTCATCCATCTTTCCACTCAAAACATTAATCTCTTCAATCGCATGAACCTTTTTACTAGTATATCTTTTGGTGTGCCATTGAGAATAATTAACCATAATATTATCTAGGAGTTTAGTAGCTTCTCCTAAAGTGATTTCCATAAAAGTGCCTCTCGCGGCCGAATCTAAAAGATTTCTAGAAGCAAAATTCAATCCAGCATAAAAAAATTGTATAATCATCCATAAATTCAAACCATGTGTAGGGTAATTACGTATCATTAGTTTCATCCTCTCCCAAGCTTGTGCAACATGTTCATGATCAAGTTGCTTAAAATTCATAATATTGTTTCTAAGAGAGATGATCTTAGCGGGAGGAAAATACTTACAGATAAAAGCATCTTTGCACTTATTCCATGAATCAATACTATTTTTAGGCAAAGACGAAAACCAAGTTTTAGCATGATCTCTAAGTGAAAACGGAAATAGTTTCAATTTAACAATATCATTATCCACATCTTGACTTGACTTGGCATAGCCTACCCGCCAATGGGACCAGAAATCCTTCTTGCTACCTCTTGAGCACTGCGTTGGTTTTCCCTTGAAGAGGAAATGGTGATGCAGCAAAGTAGCTTAAGTATTTCCCTCAGTTTTTGAGAACCAAGGTATCAATCCAGTAGGAGACTGCACGCAAGTCGCCTCGTACCTACACAAACAAATAAGAACCTTCCTACAAATGCGATAAAGGGGTTGTCAATCCCTTCACGACCACTTGCAAAAGTGAGATCTGATAGATATAATAAGATAAATATTTTTGGTATTTTTATGATATAGATTGAAAAGTAAAGATTGCAAAGTAAAATAGATTGGAAACTTATATGATGGAAAATAGACCCGGGGGCCATTGGTTTCACTAGTGGCTTCTCTCAAGATAGCATAAGTATTACGGTGGGTGAACAAATTACTGTCGAGCAATTGATAAAAAAGTGCATAGTTATGAGAATATCTAGGCATGATCATGTATATAGGCATCACGTCCGCGACAAGTAGACCAAACGATTATGCATCTACTACTATTACTCCACACATCGACCGCTATCCAGCCATGCATCTAGAGTATTAAGTTCATAAGAACAAAGTAACACATTAAGCAAGATGACATGATGTAGAGGGATAAACTCAAGCAATATGATGTAAACCCCATCTTTTTATCCTCGATGGCAATAATACAATACGTGCCTTGCTACCCCTGCTGTCACTGGGAAAGGACACCGCAATATTGAACCCAAAGCTAAACACTTCTCCCATTACAAGAAAGATCAATCTAGTAGGCCAAACCAAACTGATAATTCGAAGAGGCTTGTAACGATAACAAATCATACATAAAAGAATTCAGAGAAGAATCAAATATTGTTCATAGATAATCTTGATCATAAACCCACAATTCATTGGATCTCGACAAACACAATGTAAAAATAATTACATCGAATAGATCTCCAAGAAGATCGAGGAGAGCTTTGTATTGAGATCCAAAGAGAGAGAAGAAGCCATCTAGCTAATAACTATGGACCCGAAGTTCTGTGGTAAACTACTCACACATCATCGGAGAGGCTATGGTGTTGATGTAGAAGCCCTCTGTGATCAATTCCCCCTCCGGCGGAGCGCCGGAAAAGGCCCCAAGATGGGATCTCACAGGTACAGAAGGTTGCGGCGGTGGAAATAGGGTTTCATGGTGCTCCCGGATGTTCTCGGGGTATATGAGTATATATAGGCAAAAGAAGTCAATCTGGGGAGCCACGAGGGGCCCACGAGGGTGGGGCGCGGCTACCCCCCCCCCTTCTGGGCGCGCCTCCCTGCCTCATGGCCACCTTGTTGCTTGCTTGACGTCCACTCCAAGTCTCCTGGATTGCGTTTGTTCCAAAAATAACTCTCCTGAAGGTTTCATTCCGTTTGGATTCCGTTTGATATTCCTTTTCCGCGGAACACTGAAATAGGCAAAAAAAAGCAATTTGGACTGGGCCTCCGGTTAGTAGGTTAGTCCCAAAAATAATATAAAAGTGCATAATAAAGCCCATTAAACATTCAAAACAGCTAATATAATAGCATGGAACAATCAAAAATTATAGATACGTTGGAGACGTATCATGAACCAAGTGCAAATTCTATACGAGATGGCGCCAACAAATCATGTTTATGGCCATGCAATGACTTTATGGTGAGTGCAGGTACTAAATAATAGTTTGAGCAATATGTTCACAATGCCGAGCTTGATCCCTACATTGAAGATAAGTGCTACCAACATCTCAGCCTCACTGAATCATTTACCAAAGAATTTAAATTCCACCCTCGTGAGCCTAGAGTGTCATTTAAACTGTATGACAATCCATTCACTCTATCCTTAGAGACATTTTCTAGTTACTGCAAAATTCCATTTTGGGGTTCGTTGGATGAACCACCAAGATCTGAGTATGAGATATTCTTGACTAGCCTTTGCTATGGTGAAACAAGAGGAGTGACACAAGGTAGAATAAAGAGCATTCATCTTCCCTCAATTCAATACTTTGCACTATTTAATGGAAAATGCATTGTAGGAAAACAAGATTGTAGTACGCTTTGTCCTCCTGACTTGAGCCTCATACGCACCGCTCTCACCGGTGACAAAAGTTATAACCTTGGAGTGATTGTTGCACGCAGGTTGCAACACAACGCTGGTAGTGGATATTTTTATGATGGAATTTATGCCACAAGTTTAGCAAGGGAGCTGGGTGTTTGACCTCGGCCTTATGACCCTATCCTACACACACAGTACTTAGACTTTTACGCCATGAAACGCCATAAGTTCCTTACTGGTGAAACCCATAATTATACATATAACCTGTTGTTTAATAAAAAGTTCGTTGTGGACACCTTTTTTCCTACGCCTGCTCTCTTTGATGTTCATCGCAAGGGAAGGTATTTTGTTCTTGAGAGCAAGGCCTCAGCGCATAACGCGGAGGTTGTGGCTGCTCGGCGGGCTGAGGCGGCTGCACCTAGAGCCTCCGTGAGCTATCACTCTGACCACTACGCGGGCTACTAACGGTGATTACCAAGTTAGGGCGAAAGCCTAAGCTTAGGGGAGTACATATTTCCACTGACATTACATTCATGTTCACACATTTCATTCCAGTTGTCGGTGCTCATACTTTTTCATTATATCATCCATGCTAGATTTATTTTCTCGTTTTCTTATTGTGTGTTTCAAAACCTTTGAGAAAATCCAAAAAAATGTTCCTCTCTTCTTTTCGGTTTTTCTTTCCAGTGTAGTTAGTTGTAGTATTAAAAATAAAACCCAAAAAGATTTCTCAATTCTTCGTCTTGCTTGTTGGGGGCTTTCCCGTGTAAATAGTTTTTCTTGTTTTTGTTTTTTCCTTCTTTAATTTGCTTTCCTCTAGAAAAACTAGAAACTTCAAAAATATTTCAGTGTGTTTCTCTGAATTTCTTTTCCATTTATTGAGTCATACCAAGGAGAAGACCACGATGAAATTGTTGAGTGGCTCTCATATGCATTATTGTTGATCTAACAAAGAGCCCATATTACCTTGTATTCTCCTTTTGAATAAAATGTTGCAGATTCCAGCTTAGTCCACGACACTCTTGCATTATTATTATTTTCATATCATTCGGCCATGCAAGTGAAAGGCAATAATGATGATATTTGATGAACTAGATGTGGCAGAGAGAAACGGGTATGAACTCAACTTGTTCTATTTTTGTTAATATGTTTGACCTAGTATCCATGATTCAGCCTATTATGATCAAACATGTTTGCAATGACAATTAGAGATTATAGTTTCTTATGCCATGCTTAAGCAGCTAGGAGCGGTTAATGATTTATCTTGGAAGTCAATATTGCGTTAAAATGGTTGTGATGTAGTATGATGATATGGTATCCTACTCCGAATGTTTGAGTGGCTTGACTTGGCACATGTTGATGCATGTAATTGAATCAAAACCAACATAGCCTATATGATATTTATGTTCATGGTGTTCATATCCTACTCATGCTATTATCCAATGTTACTTATGCATAATGCATGTTCATGACCATTTTCGCTCTCTAGCTGGCTGCTTCTCAACCTATTTGCTAGCCTTCTCATGTACTAAGCGGAATTACTGCTTGTGCATCAAAATCCTGAAACCCAAGTTATTCCAGATGAGTCCACCATGCCTACCTATATGTGGTATTACCCTGCCGTCCTAAGTAAATTTGCATGTGCCACCTCTAAAAACTTCAAATAAATATCCTTTTTGTGTGCCTGGATTGTTCATAGAGTGACATGATGAGTGTTTATTCACTCGTCCTTGCACGAGAGGAGCGGTATTAGGGATTCCCAGTCCCGAATTCAAATTGCAAATAATTAAACAAAACTCCCCCGGGATTGTTGTTGGTATGGACGGTACCCGTGGATTCAGATCAGCCGTGGAGTGTGTTTATTGGTGGAGGGGGGAGTAAACCTGGGAACCGCCACTAATGTGTTTAGCATGGAAGATACCGATAACTAATGGTCGCGACGTAAACAAGAAGGGTGCATTTCTCAAAATTTCATTACCTCTCTTTTAAACACTTGAGCTATGGCACCGCTGCAAATCACTGGTTCCCTCTACAAAGTTATTTACTTTTATGTTGTGTCATCACCTTCTCAAATAAGCGTCACATCCTAAGAGCACTATTGTCATCTTCATGCATTGTGTGTAGCTAATGTTTGGTGCATCATGACTGGATCTTCTATACCATGAATTACAATGTTTAGTCGCTGCTTGAACTTTGGAGGTGCTCTGCATTTATGTTTTGCGGTCTCAGAAAGGGCTAGCGAGATACAACTATGGTCATATCATATCATGGTTGTTTTGACAAATTGTTGTCATTTGAGATATCTAATTATTGCTCGCTAGTTGCTTATGCCATTGATATGAGTTAATAATTTTTAAGAGTTATTGTCGACATGATTAGTTTTAATCTTTGCTGAAAACCTGGGTGCTACTTAAAGCTTATTTATGTAAACAAGAGCAAAAGAGTTCGTAAAAGTTTTACTTTTTCACTTTCAGTTTATCAACTGAATTGCTTGAAGACAAGCAAAGGTTTAAGCTTGGGGAGTTGATACGTCTCTGTCGTATCTACTTTTCCTAACGCTTTTACTCCTGTTTTGGACTCTAATTTGCATGTTTTGAATGAAACTAACCTGCACTACAAAAAAATACACTTCCGTGATGATACGTGTTTGTCACAGTAGGTCGCGTTTTTTGTCATGCATGTACGTCCATGACGATTTTATGACAGAATCAAGATAGTCATACATGTGCTATTGTAGAAGTGTTCCATGACATTACCAAAATTATCATCACAGAAGTGTCCACTTCCATGACGATAAATCGCGCGTCACAGAAGTGCTTTCGTCAAGGGTGACCGACACGTGGCATCCACCGTAACGGAACGCCGTTAAGCTATCGGGTCCAGTTTTGGATCCGATAACCCGTTAACAGCCCCGACCAATGGGGATTTCCCATGTGTAAAATCATCATTGGCTGGAGGAAACACGTGTCGGCTCATCGTTGGGACAGATGTCATCCACTCATTGGACAGAAGGCGCCTATGATATGTCGACACGTGGCACGACCCAACAGAGGCCCATTCCTGTGAAAAAGCCGGCCCGTTTGACTTGGTCAAAAGGTCGCAGGCCGGCCAACTGAAAGCCTGTTAACGGCATGTTCGCATGTAGCCCATTTACAGCCCGCTAACCCAGGGCCCGTTACGACCTATTCGAATTAGGCCTAGTAGCGTCATGTGTGCCGTCCAATATGATTCCAGCCCGTTTTAACTTCCGGCCCATATGAGGCCCTTTGTAACTCTTGGCCCATTAATGGCCCGTGGTGAAACTGGCCCGTAATAAATAGTGTATCACTTTATACCCATTAATGGACCATTATTTCATTGGGCCGTTTCCAGCCCATGTTATTTTTCGGCCTTCTCAGGGCCCATTTATTGTTGGGCTCATTTCCAGCATTCGGTTACTTACGGCCCGTTCTCGTCATTTTCGCTTGTGGGCCAAATTCAGCCCGTTGACAATCGGCCCGCTTGGCCCGCCAATCGTTGGGGCGTTTAGAAGGTCATCAACACGGCCTATTAACGACGGCCCGTTATGGTCAGCCCATGAACGGACGATTCCAACTCTAGCCCGCTTACGGCCATAATGCGATCTCGTTATTGGCCCATGTTTGTGTCGATCATAAGGCCCATTGATGATACGCCCGTAGAAGGCCCATTGTTTCTGACGCCCGTAGAAGGCCCATTGTTTCTACGGCCCATAGAAGGCCCATTGTTTCTCTGACGGTAGGAGGCCCAATGTCACTACAAGAAATATGTAGCCCATGGTTATTGTGGCCTAGTTTTAAAAATAGGTTATTGCGCCACTAGCAAACCGCGGAAAAGAACTGCACCGACTACAAGCAAACAAATAAACAAGACAACAAGGAAATAAATAAGCAAGCAACTAACGCTAGGCTATCATGGCTATTACATATATACATCCATCGGCATCAAATTTCGCCACCAGTGCTAATATAGGGAACAAAGCAGCATATCATATACCTTTGGTTGTCAAAGTTGGCGACCAGCGCAAATAAACGCCGCAGCAAAACAAATACAGAACTGAAACCACTTCAGAAGATCTCAAGAAACAATATCCTGGGTACCCATAATGCTGGCAAGATGCTTAGCAAGCTTATTAAATTTCTCTTGTTTGGCGCTTAAATCCTGCAGCGCTTGCTGTTGCACCAGGAAGTATGCATCTGAATGCTGCAGGGACTTCCTCAATCCTTCATCTTCCTGTCGCAGCACATCTGATTGATGTCTTTCAACTTGAAGTTGAGACTCAAGAAGACGAACTGATTTAGCCAGCGAGTTCGAATAGCTTGTGCCACGGGGGAACGCGCCGGACTTGCGAGATATATTGGAGGACAAGGCAAGACAATCTAGATCTATCTATGGATCACGTGGACGCCCCGACCCACGGCGAATACCGTCGCACCGGATACAACTACTCGGCGGGCGAACACAGCAGACAACGCTCTCTCGAGCTACGTCGCGATATTGCTCAATACAGAGGCGCCGCACACCCACTATGCTTCACTGACGAAGTAATGGATCATCAAATCCCTGAAGGGTTCAAACCCGTTAATATCGAATCCTACGATGGCACAACAGACCCCGCGGTCTGGATTGAGGATTATCTCCTCCATATACACATGGCCCGCGACGACGATCTTCACGCCATCAAATATCTCCCGCTCAAGCTTAAAGGACCAGCTCGGCATTGGCTTAACAGCCTGCCCGCAGAGTCAATTGGATGCTGGGAAGACCTGGAAGCCGCATTCCTCGACAACTTCCAGGGCACGTATGTGCAACCACCGGACGCAGATGACCTAAGCCACATAATCCAGCAGCCAAACGAATCGCCGTGCAATTCGGACACGGTTCTTAACAAAGAAAAATCAAATCGCCGATTGTCCGGATGCGAGGCACTCGCTGCCTTCAAACATAACATCCGCGACGAGTGGCTGGCCCGGCACCTAGGACAGAGAAGCCGAATCCATGGCAGCCCTCACATCCTCAGACCTGCTTCAGGCGGGAGAGGATAGCTGGCTCGCTTCGCAGATAACAACCTCAAGCAAAAACGCTGGCAGTCCAGATACCAAGGACCGCAATGGCAGGTTGCGCGAAACAAAACAAACGCCGCGTTAACGGCGACAAGAATGAGGATACGACAACAACGCCGGATTCCGAGGCTCCAAACCCGTCAACGGAAGAAGCCATTCAAAAGAACCACTCCGGGCCCGTCCCAATTTGGACCGAATACTCGACCACTCTTGTCAAATACATGGAACCCCGAAAAGCCAGCTAACCATACCAACAGAGATTGTTGGGTATTCAAGCAGCAGCAAATTAATCGCCAAAACAGTGACAAGGGGCTACACAATGATGACGAGGAAGAGACCGGCCCACGAACAACAGAGGACAAAAGGGATTCCCTCAAGTTCGGACGGTAAACATGATATACGCAACGATATTCCCAAGAGGGAGCGGAAGCGTGCACTAAGGGACGATACGCTGATGGAGCCAATCGCCCCAAAATTCAACCCATGGTCCTCTTGCCCATCACCTTCGATCGAAGAGACCATCCGACCAAGATCCGCCATGGCGGATTCGCGCGCATTGGTTTTAGACCCAATCGTTGATGGATTTCACCTCACGAGTCCCGATGGACGGCGGCAGAGCTGAACCTGCTTTATCGGGATACAAAGCGCAAGATGGGCATAGACCCTTCAAGGATTAAACCTACAACGACGACCTTCAAAGGCGCCATACCGGTGTCGAGGCCAATTGTACAGCTCGTTACATCGAAGTGGTCTTGGATCCCGGATAATTTCCGGCGAGGAGTTAATCTTCGACATAGTCCCGCTCAGCAGCGGCTATCACGCTCGCTTTCATTTAACCGCGTTTGCAAAATTCAACGCGTGCCGCTTTATGCATACCTTAAGCTCAAGATGCCAGGCCCTCGTGGAGTCATCACGGTCAATGGAAACACGGAACGCTCCCTCCGAACGGAGGAACATACAGCCGCTCTTGCGGCAGAAGTACAGAGCAACCTTTTAAGGCAATTATCGAGTCCGGCCGTTAAGCGACCGGACACGACCAAACGCGCCGGAGCAAAATCAACTAAGACCACAGCACGCCCGTGCACACGTAGTAATGCGGCCCCAACCCCAGCCCTCGCAAAATTATAAGACAAACTCTCCACAGACATAATTACGCCGGAGATACCATGGGCATAGGGGAAGGGCACAACCACAACAGACCCCAGTGCGGTTCGACCACACCAGGGCTCCCAAGTGTGTCGCTTTTTTTCTTTTATTTTTCTTTTTTTATAGAACTCAGTCCGCGGCGAACTGCCGAACTCATGATGCAACAGCCAGGAAGGATAAAGGCCGCGGCGAACACTCGGTGGTCTCCATCACGAGCATTAAATTTGTTAAATACAACATTCCGCGGCCTACCCCTGGAGGGAGACGCCTTTAATCCGTCCAATCCCTTGCTTTCCGCACTATTTGTATCATTCTGCACTGATAGCATATCTTCTCGAATAAAATGCAGCACTTTTGCCTATAATTGCATCACTTTATATATATATGTTCATTTACAACATGTTGCACCCGTGCATCTTGGTACGGCCAAATACACCATGGGCTTATGTCCTCCGCTTTATGGTGTGATAAAGTCCGCACACTTTCACAAGTGCGGCACCCCGAACTTATAGCATTATATGAATCATCTCTGAATCATGTCTTGGGTCAATAGTTGGGTTTGCCCGGCTCCCATGTTTGGCACCTTACGCCCGCTCTATCGGCTAAGGTAGCACTGGAGAACCATGCGATTGCGCCCGGTTGAGCCGGGTTAACGCCTCGAGAAAGCTAAAACTGACCGCACGATAAGGCGAGAGACTGGTCGCTGTTCGAGAGGTCCTTTCGGTCCTTAAAGACCTCGCCGCTTCGAGTGAAGTTCCGGATTATGTCCGATGAAGGCGTGGATAGCGCCCAATTCGGTCTTCCGAATACTAGGGGCTTCACCAAATTTAAAATTATAGAATTCTATGGCTAAGTGAGAGTGTTCAAGCACTATAAGTCCGGTTGCCTTGTTCGTTGTGTTGAGCGCCTCCTAGATGGACCCAAAATGGGAACAAGAGTGCTCAAGTTTATCCCGAACACCCCAGACTGTGTGGCATGGGGGCCAAGCCAACGACTTGCCATCTCTCAGATTTAATAAACGGCCGCATGAAGGTAATATTTTAAATTAAACAAGCATTGCTTAGCGATATGAGCAAAGTTTTCAGCGCACAGATAACACATTGCGAATTCACTCAAAATTACATCCACTGGGCACTCATCCGCAATCTTGCGGGCACCCTTCAGACAGCCTTATAGTAAATTTCGGGCGACGATGCTCCTTGCCCGCTGGTGGCGCGTCACGATTAGCTTCTCCGCATCCAGCTTGCCCCAATGCACCTTTGCGCTGGCAAGGGCCCGACGAGCACCTTCAATACAGGCGGAGCGGATAACCTCCACCCAGGGGCACGCATCCACCAGCCGTCGACGAGGCCGGTAGCTCCTGTGCATGGCCTCTCCAGCCACAAACGGACTATGAGGCCCTTCATGGCCTGCTCGGCCACCTTAGAAGTTCGACCAGCTGCTTCACCTGGTCGCTAGGGGCACTGGATGGCCGGCCTCGAAGATACTTGAGACCGAAGACCTTCTCCGCTGAGCTCCCTCCCGCTCAAGAGAATGCGGCGACATCGGACATGCTGCGAGGCAGATCTGCAAACGCCCCTGGAGAGCTCCGAATCCGGGTAAGTAACACGTAATTTACATTCACATGCTTGCTTTGCATGAAAAATGCCTTACCCGCCGCTATCTTCTTCATCAATTCAACCTCCTGAAGGGAATTATGGGCCTCGGCCTTGGCGGTTTTGGCACTTTCGAGAGCCGAGGCAAGCTCGGACTCTCGAGTCTTTGAGTCACGCTCCAAACTCTCATGCTTTTCCATGAGAGCCTGGAGCTCTTGCTGAACCACCGCCACCCGCGCCTCCTGCTTTTCTCGCTCCCCGCCTGTGGCGCATTGCGATTATGCTCGCACAGACACGGCCTCCTTCAGGCCGCCACCTCGCTCGTGGCCCCCGCAGTACCCATGTTATCCTTGTTATTTTTGTCGCAACCTAAATCCTTTTACAGAAGGTACAAATTCAAAGTGGTGTTACTCACCTTCTTTGTCTTGAGCTGCTTCTGGCGCGGCGAGCTCTTGCCGGACCGCCGAGCTCCTGCTTCAACGCACCGACCTCCGCAGCCAAGGCTGGCAGAGGTCAGCGGCGCAGCCTGCAACCCATATTGACATAATTTTTTTAGCAACCCTGTGTATATCTTGTTTCAGATCCTCAGTCCGGCTTTTCTTTTCGAACACCGAACCGAGCATCAGGGGCTACTGTCTATGCGGTATTACATTGCATATTTTTAACTTCTTACCTCAAAGCCTGATAGAAGGCTATTGCAGGCTTCGGTCAGCCCGCCTTTGGCGAGCTGCACCTTCTGAATCACCGCACTCATAATAGTGCGGTGTTCTTCCTTGATGGAAGCGCTCTGCAGCGCCTCCAACAAATTACCCGGCGCCTCCGGTTGGACGGAAGCCGCCGGCGTCATGGTCTTGCCCTTCGTTCGAAGGGGCCGCCGGCCGGACTCCGGAACCACTGCGGGTTCTGTTGTGGAATCCGGCGCAAAGTCCGGGAGGACGCCTTGTGGCGCCTCCGGAGCCTCCCCCTGATGGGTCCCTTCTGGGGATCCCACCTCGGCGTCCTCGGTGTCGTGAGGGGTGGAAGCGGTTGGGATGGAGTCTACATCCGACGAAGCCAACGACCCGCTCGATGAAGCGGGGAGATCATCACCGGCCGGACTACAGCAGCATGCGGCATTAGAATGACACTATGTGACGCAGAAAAGAAATTATAAATCATTCAGGAATCCGGATACTTACGATCTCGCCGAGGCCTGGCCCTTGAAAGCCATTCTTCCTCGCCAACGTTGATGTTGGCGGAGCTGTCCGGGAATAGTCCTTCCCTCTTGACCCTTCGCCTCCCCTTGGGGAAGCCTTCCTCTTCCTCTCTCCTCCTCTGGGAGAGAGTCCTCTTCCTCCTCCTCATTTTCGGGGGAGGAGTCCTCCCCGGAGTCGTCGGACACCTGAAAACGGGAGCTCTTTCGAACACCTGTGGCCTCCTTCTTGGCCTTCTTTTCCGGCACCACGTGCGGTGCCGGAACCAGCAACCTCGCTAAACGAGCGTCTACTGGATTTTCTGGCATAGGAGCCGGACAGGTAATCTGCTCCGCCTTCTTCATCCAGCCCTGTCAAAGGAAAAGGGGAAGTTAAAACCCGCATAGAGTCAAACTATGAAAACAAGTGTCCCGTAAAGGGTAGAATCACTTACCTCGTCACCAAGCGCTGCGAGCGAAATCCGCGATCTTCGATCATGGATGCGGGGCTTGGCGCCTTTGAACAGCACCTTCCAGCGCCTTCAGACGTTGTGTTGAAGAGCTTGTTCAGCGCTGGTGCTGTTCGGATCGAACTCCCATAGATTGAATGCCCGCTTGGCATGGGAGAATCCGCGACGAGCATGACTTGGACCACGTTAACCAGCCCGAGCTTCTTCACCAGCTTCTTGATACATGTTTGGAGTCCCGTCTGCTCCTTCAAACTACCCCACAGCAAGCCCTTCTCTTTCCAGGAGGTGAGCTGCGTGGGGATACCAGATCTAAACTCGGGGGCCGCCGCCCATTTAGGGTCACGCGGCTCGGTGATGTAGAACCACCCCGATTGCCACCCCTTGAAGGATTCCACGAAGGCCCCTTCGAACCAAAGGACGTTGGGCATCTTGCCCAACATGGCGCCCAAGACTCCGCTTGAATGCCCTTCACTACCTTCGCTTGACATTGAAGGTCTTGAGCCACAAGCCAAAGTGGGGCTGGATGCGAGAGAAGGCCTCGCACCGACGATAAACGCCGAGATGTTGAGGATGAAGTTGGCGCCAGATCATGGAAATCCAGGCCGTAGTAGAACATGAGCCCCGGACAAAGGGGTGAAGTGGAAAGCCCAGTCCATGGAGGAAGTGGGAAAGAAAGACAAACCTCTCATGGGGCCTGGGGTGGGGATGAGCTGCCCTCGTCGGGCAGCCGGTGCGCGATGTCACCGAAAGGTATCCGCGCCAAGCAGTTTGGCGATTGCTCCTCCTTAACGGTGGAGGCAAACCATTTACCTCCGCCCGGACATGGTCGGAGAAGGTTGAGACGAGATGCGCGAACTTGGGCGCTGGAGCTCGAAAAGTCTTGAGATGGATAAGCAAAGGAGGAAGAAGGCGAGGTGAGAAGGTGAATCCTTATCCCTTATATGGGCGGGCGAAGTCTTACGCGTCCCCCACCGGCCTGGTAAAACTCGCTTATCTCCCAAGCGTCACCATCAATGACGCGGTTGGGTTACCCACGCCCGTATTGATGAGAATCCCGGATTATGGGGAAACACGATCTCTGCTTCAACAAGACGTGCCAAGGAAACCGCTTCGCTAAATGCGCTGAGGTGGTAAAGTAAAAAACAATTCGAGTAATGGCTTGGTAGTGGTGTGACGTCCTGCCACGGAAAACGTCAGCAGATTGAACTTGTGTATATATTATTATTCTCTCTACGGTGGAATGTGGAATTTATTTTGCAGAGCCGGACACTATCCTGGTGTTCACAATCTTCTATCATTTGGAGGAGGAACCCGCCTTGCAATGTCAAGCAATATACACGCCGGACTTATCGTCATTGAAGCCTGGTTCAGGGGCTACTGAGGGAGTCCCGGATTAGGGGGGTGTCCGGATTGCGGACTACCATCATCGGCGGACTATCATCGGCCGGACTATCATCATCAACCGGACTCCAAGACTATGAAGATACAAGATTGAAGACTTCACCCCGTGTCCGGATGGGACTTTCCTTGGCGTGGAAGGCAAGCTTGGCGATACGGATATGTAGATCTCCTACCATTGTAACCGACTCTATGTAACCCTAGCCCTCTCCGGTGTCTATATAAACCAGATGGCTTTAGTCCGTAGGACTACAATCACAACAACCCTTACAATCATACCATAGGCTAGCTTCTAGGGTTTAGCCTCCTTGATCTCGTGGTAGATCCACTCTTGTAAACATCCACAATATCAATATCAATCAAGCAGGACGTAGGGTTTTACCTCCATCAAGAGGGCCCGAACCTGGGTAAACATCGTGTCACTTGTCTCCTATTACCATCCGCCTAGACGCACAGTTCGGGACCCCCTACCCGAGATCCGCCGATTTTGACACCGACAATGGCTTCTTTACTATTTGTTTCCCACCCAACATGAAACTCATAGTAGACACCGGAGATTAACCAGATAGTAGATAGATACTATTGATTGCAGCCCCGATATTGTGACACTCCAAAAATTTCCTTATGGTTTTCAGCAAAAACTTTATTGGTTTTGAAAAGGGCCATTTAAAACTTTTCCAGAAAACCTCTCTCTCAAAAACTTTCATCCTTGGCAAGGATTTTTGTTTTTATTTTGTATCTTCTTCAACTTTGGTGTTTGAAGTATGAAACACTTCCTTCTGATTATTATCTTCTCAGATGTATATTTTTGGATTTATTTATTTATTTCTAGGAGTTTTGGGGCTTCTCTCATTTTGAAAATCACTCATGGTTTTTATTCTGCCTCATGTGGAAAAACCTACCCAAAACCCCTCCCTACATTTTTGGGCAATCAAAGCTTTTAGTTCCGACAAGTCCAAACCATTTTTGAATTTTGTTTCATTTATTTTATCTCCCAAAACAATTCTGTCATTTATTTTGAGCCTAAGTGATTTTCGAAGCAAGTACCTTATTGCTTTTGAATCTTGATCTCAAACCAACTTCTCTGGATGGTCCTTAGCATCCACAACTTAGAACCATCAAGATCCACTCTTCCCCTTTTCAAAATTTTCAAATTTCAGCCTCTGCAAGTTTGGACCAAATTTGCCAAATTTGGTGAAATTCATATCTTCTCTGCTCCAAAAATTCCACAAAAATTCAGGCAACCCCCTGTTGCATTGAGAAGCCACTCCACCAAAAATCAGCTCAAGCAGAGCCTCCCTCATATCAAAAACATTCTGTCGAACACCTGAGCTGCACTGTTCCTTTGCACATTCAGAAAATTCAGAGAAACTTCAGTTCAGTGTCGTTTCTCTTCGTTAGAGCTCGGTCACGCGGCCACAGTGCACCCTGCCGCGTTGCGCGCAGCCCCTTCTCCCGGGCCAGCACCCCGCACGCACGCTTGGCCGATTCTTGGCGTCGGTGGCGACGAGCCTCGCCGGGCGTTGAGTTTTCTGCGGTGGCTGCGCCACCGTGGCGGCCAGCGAGGGCTCGAGCCCGCCACGCCGCCACCGGCGCCGCCTAATGCCCCCGGCTCTCCGCGTGTCCTGCTGCGCAAGCAAGACGCCCGGCACTGCCGTCGCCGTGGCCCGGCAAGCACGGACGTGCTCCCTGCCGCCGACGGGCCCAAGGCCACTGTGTTCGTCCGAGCCCAGCCTAAGCTTCGAGTCCCGACTGCTTAACGCCTAAACGGAACCCGTGAACCCCATGACGGTTTCAGCTAATAAAACTCCCGACCAATGCCCTGCACCACAGAACTTCGCGGAGAACCCGTGCTCGGCCACCGCTTTGACCGCCTATAAAAAGGGCTCCCGAGCTCGCCCTCGAGCACACACCCTCTCTGCACCTCACCAAACCCCGGCCAGCCACGGAGAGGACCTCGAGGAGGTCTCCTCCCCCAACTCCGACCGCCCCGTTCCGCCTCGGCCTCCACCTCGATTCACTCCGGTGAGGCCGTCTCCGGCGCCCAAATCCCATCAGCTACCCCCTCTAGCTACCAGAGGTCTAACCCCCTCCTCAATTTTCCCTCCGCAGCACTCTCCGACGAGGCCCACGACCACCCGAACCGCCGTCCGCCAGAGCAGGAGCCGCCGTTGATGTGGTACTTGCCGGCGACCACCACCACCACCAACCGACGCGGAATGACGCCCTAAACACGGAGGTACCCTCCGATCTCCCTACCTCGCCGTGGATCGCCGCCCGACCACCGCGGCTCTCGGGCGCCGACGAGCCCCGACCCCCCTAATTTGAAAATTTAAACCTGACGGGTGGGACCCGCCCGTCAGCCTCTCAGCTCTTTTTAAACGAAATGTTTTCTGAAGGCGTCTTCTGCCAAAATACGTCTCCCCTCCGGGCCAGCATATTCTCAATCGAATCGTTTTCAGTTTTTATAAGTTAGCCCCTGGAAACTTTCTGTTTCATTACAGATGGGTCCTTGGACCAAAACCCTTATAACTTTTTAACAGAAAGAGATTTTTGAATGATTCTTTTTCTGCCCTCTTCAAAATTTTGTCTAGTTTTTTATAATATTTATTTGAAAAATATTTGGTGTATTTTTCTGTACTCCACGGTATTTACGTTAGCGTGTGTCATTTGTGTACCGTAGATACCGACGGAGGTGACGGAACCGCGAACTTCACCGAGCTAGGCTCCGACTACTCTGAACCAGGCAAGCATGTTTGAACATTTGATATGATGAGTGCTTTGGCATGTGTGCATTAAGTAGTGTCATGGCATGTTTGTGAGCATACCGATGAATGTTATTTTTCATGCAAAGTTGAGGCAAGTGAGTTCGATAACCTATACGTTGTTGAACGTGAAGGTGCATGGCCATGTGTTGGCATGAGGATGGGTAAGATGGCAGTGTTGTAGCATGCTAGTCTTATGCCATACTATTTGACGTTAGTGTCAACCCGTATCGGTTCGGTTCCCATCCATTCCCTTTCCCGTACTACCGCATGTTTTCCGCGAGGAATATGGCTTAGTAACTTGCAACCGCTTTCCTAGTACACACCAAATGGAGAGGCCGTGATGATGGTTCCATGGCCCTGGATTAAAGCCAGTCATCCGGTCAGGGGGCATGGGTGTTTCCGGTTGGGACCGAGAGGGGGCACCCTTAGAGCGCGCGTATATAAATTTGATCCCATGCTATTCGAGATTGTGATCTCCCCGTCTCAAAGTTTTTCTTGGACGATGTCTAGGGTGATTCCTGGCATCGTAAGGTGGGATGGGTGTGTACAGGATAGCCGTGTTTCTTCTGAAATACCATAAACGGAACTAGTCCTTCAGGACTACGGAAATCCGTTGGTTGTGGGTAATTTTTGTACAAACTCTGCAGAGTCATGAATCCTCAAATCATCTTATCCATGTCCAAGTTCTATATTATCTTATCCTGACAAGTGCCAGTTTTTGTGACAGAAACTCCGGTGAATCACATGAGTTCTAAGTCCGGTTAAATGTTGATTTCAGTGTATGGACTAACCCGTTTAATTGTCATATGTTGAATATTTAATATGAGTAATATACTTTGTGATGAAAGCCCTTTCTGTGATGTCGCTCAGACGTCCAACTGTGGCAGCACTGTTATTTACTTTCTATATAAGCCCTTTCTGTGATGTCGCTCAGACGTCCGACTGTGGCAGCACTGTTATTTACTTGCTATATAAGCCCTTTCTGTGATGTCGCTCAGACGTCCGACTATGGCAGCACTGTTATTTACTTTCTATATAAGCCCTTTCTGTGACGTCGCTCAGACGCCCGACTGTGGCAGCATTGTTATTTCCCTTCAATATAAGCCCTTTCTGTGATGTCGCCCCGACGTCCGACTGCGGCATGAATTTATTTTACTTGTTCACCTTTCGAGGCGTCATTTCAGACACCCGGTCGGTTTTCAGTTATTTTTGTTGGATTTTCAGGCGGACTACCGCCGACTCCCCTTTTTATTTACCTTGTCATTAAATTGAAAGTGCATTGATAAATTTCTCTGTCGCATTCAAGCATGCATTTGTTATATCTTACGTCCGAACTGTCTTGCGAGTACTTTCAAAGTACTCACCTGGCTTGTTGATTTGGCCAGATGCTGACGAAGGCGATCTCATGGATGAAGAGTTCGATAGCGAGTCCGACGCCTAGAGGAGTTCCAGTCAGTCTCGTGCGACCCTGGATTTGGTCACTGTATTATATCCGCTTCCGCTACCCGAATAAATTCATCGAGCCTCACCTCGACGCTCGATGAGATGCCAGTTTACGAGCTGTGCTATCCACTCCCCATTGTGTCATTCCACCATCACTTTCACCTCGAGTCAGTAGTATGCCACCACACCATTGTGTCATATCCGCCTTTATGTATAATTATTGGCGTGCTTGTAATAATCGTTGAGCATCCTAGCTCGACCCATGTAATGTATTTCATGCTACTGGCTCATTGTATTGTCTACCAGTATGATGGACTTTCCTCATACTGGACTCAACAGATTGGTTTCTCAATAAACATTTTTATTGGAAAACCGGTCGTGACAGATATGTACCCCACAACCATTTAAAAACTCAAGTTTGACCATTAGTTTGGAGCTGACTCAGAGTCTAATTGGTGAATAGGACGATAAATTAGCATGTAATATTAAGCGATGCATAACGTAAGCAGACACGAAAGAGTGCAACCTCTCTTGTGGACCCGTGTAGTCCTCGAGGTCATCTGCTCGGTTGATGATGGTAATGCGGTTTTCATGGCTGCCGATCTGAGGCGGCGAAAGACAGTCTGGAGGCCGGATCCCTGCTATGCTAGACCCTTCTGTCGTTGGAGCAGCTGAGCTAGGGTGGACGACGGCGCAGCAGGAGCGGGACAAACCATGCAAGGTTTTCTTTGACAACTATCTATAAGAGAAGTAATTCTGTAAGGGCTCGTTTGAATTGGAGGATTCCAACAATGCAGGGATAGGAGATAGACATGAATAGGATAGGAATGCACGTGCAAAACAGAGAATTTAAAAACACAAGATTTCTGCCAATCTGGGTGTTTGATTCACAACAATTGGAAGATCACAGGATGCAAAGAAGCATGGTGAGATTAAGTCAAACCACAAGAAAATGTACGGTTATAATGCTATTATGCTACTATCTCTTAGTCTTGTGCTTCATGAATAGGAATTTGAAAAGGAGGACAAGTGAAAATTAAAATTCCTACGTTTTTTCTTTCAAGGAGACACTAAAGGAACAAATCCTACGGTTTTCCTTTGCTCCATTCCTTTGAACCAAATTCATGAATAGTAGTACCATAGGAAACTTTCCAATTCCTATGTTTTTCATTCACTTTTCCTTTCAAGCACTGGCGATTCTAGTAGGCAGGCTTGAGCAAGGAAAAGCCTACACTAAAAAAATGTTTTTGTGCTACTTCTATTACTTTGGACCCAGGCCACTACCCTAATAGCTCAACTCCCAGGGCCATCGACAAATGCATAGCTCAAACGCGCAAAGATAAATAATGATGGCGTTCAAGAGAGTCCATCACGGATAGCTAAGTTGCCTGGTACCACACTGCTTGTCATATAGTAGGATAAAATAATCATATTTCCCGTTACTACGTGTGCTCAGTGGACAATATATATAACATGTAGAGTAAAAAAGAGATGCAACAAGTGTACAACCTCTTTGGCGAAGCCATGTCGATCTCAACGTGATTGAGTTGGCTGCTGAGGATGCTCCGGGTGACTTGGCTGTCGGAGGAGGGGAAGAAGATCTTAGGCGTCTGGAGATGGAGCCCGAGGTACTGCTCCGCTGTGATGGAGGGTTTCGTCGTTGGAGCAGCTCCGATGAGTTCTACGACGCCGAGGCAGAAGCAGGACAAGAGAGACAATGTTAACCTGAGTGGAATTCTAATAGCATCGCCAATACATGACGTAAAATACATAACCACAAAGTGCTAGATGTAAAATACACCAGCCGCTCATCTCTGAACTTAACTGTCGAAACTGAATTTAACTGTCAAAACTGAACTTAACTGTCGAAACTGAATTTTACTGTCGAAACTGAACGCACTAGCAAGGTGAGGCTACATGTGAGTTGACTGACTTTTTCATCTCTGGTCAGTCAATTTTGCAGCCGTTGGATACGAAATCAAGGGCCTGCAGTTCATCTTCAACCTCCACCCCCCTGAGCCGCCAGCCACCGCCGGCCAAACAGCAGCCCCGCCGCCATGTCGGTGCGCCGCCCGCCCACCAAAAAACACTCCTCACCGCCGGTCCGCCGCTGCCCTGGCCATCCCTCTAGCCCCCCCTGTGCCGAGCTTTTTTCTCCGGCGATCCCCACGCCATCGCCCCACCACCGCCGGCGACCACCGCCCCCACCCTAAACCCTAAGATAGATATTGGGGTACCTCTCCGGCGAGCCCTCTCCCACAAGCGGCTGGTTCTTCCTTCACCCCATGAGCCCCCCACCCCCTGAAAATCGACTGACCCAAAAGTCGATTCAGACGACTGGAGTGTAGCTAAATAGGAGCAGCATCACAAGCAAGAGCAAGAGCGAGAGCAGCAGCGCGAGCAAGAGCAATAGCAAGAGCAGACCAGGCAGGGGACTGAGAGCAAGAGCAGAGCAGCAGCAGCTTTTACTGATGTGGACATCGCCGCCGAGGGAGAGACGTTGTGGAGGAAGTGGCCGGCGACGCCGCCGTGGATGGATCTGCGCCGTGTTGGCTCGGGACCGAGCGCCGGCTGCACCGTGAGATCGAATCAAGAAAAGAAATGCAGCGATTAGTGTACAACCTCTTTGGTGGCGCCAATTAGGTCGCAGCTTTATCCGAGGAAACGGTGATGATGATGCTCTTCCGGTGGTGCAGGTGAAGACGGCAGTGTGGGAATGGAGGTGGCACGAAAGACGAGGGGAATGTCGGGGCAGCTCCTTGGAGGTGGAGGACGGGGTGGCTGAACCGGTGGGACGACGAGATCGACGACAGATCCTCATCTGGTACGGTGGATGAGGGACATCGAGGTGTTGCTATGGACGACGTCGTCGGGGAAGACGCTCCGGCTGGGTGGCGGACGGAGGAGGGTGTGGGGCTTCGTCGCGGGTTTTCGCGGCCTCGGTGTATGAATGGGTGGGCCGATGGGATGGGAGTGGGGAACCATGGTTAGGGACGCGCTTGTCCGAAATGTGGGGTAAGTTACGAAAGTACCCCCACCGATTTGAGGCAGTTCTTTCGGTTCAAGGGTACCACGGGCATTTCACGTGTCGGGATTTCACAAGAGGTGGGAGTTTTCACGCGCGTTGTAATTTCGGAATAGCAAGGCGCGGGTTGAGATGGAGGGAGTTGTCGGAGCACAACGAGACAAAGATATATCTTAAATATTTGGGCTAACAAGGCGCGGGTTGAAATTTCCGGACAAGCCTAACGTGTACTGTACCAAATCAATTCGCACCACAAATTTCATTCAAAACTTTGAATTCATGTTATGTTCAATTAAAATATTTCGCTACGCGTATAATGCATGCAACCTACTACTCAAATGAACATTTTAGTGCATTCCAAACGTATATACTACCGCTTCAATATGAACTAAATTTGAATTTGTTTCTCTATTTGAATAAGATCTACAGTAACGATTTTGTGAAGTCAAAGCATTTGAATTCGTTTCTCTGTTTTAATAAGATCTACAATCATTATTGTCAAGTTAAACCATCATTTGTGTATTATCTTCACAGCACACCACATGATTAGTCTCGAGTTACATATGAACTATGTGTACTATATGAACTCGAACTTGATTTTTTGAATCCACTTTATGTTGATTTCAAATCACATTACATTTCTAGCTCTAGCTAGATCTTCATAATCTAAACCATGTCTCATTTGTATAATGTGTTTAACACATTATGTATGGTGCCCCGCCCCTACGCCTACAAGTATTTAGATGTGAGTTGCAAACACCACACATTACCACAAATTCAAATAAAATGTGAGAATGTTCGATATATAGTATTGTTTAGATTGTTCGATATTTAGTTGTAAGCCACAAACGGCACACATTATCACAAATTCAAATAAAATGTGAGATTGTTTGATGTATAGTATGGTTTAGATTGTTCGACATTTAGTTGTGAATTGCAAACCCCATGCATTATCACATTATGGTATAACATGTGCACAACACGCGTATCACCGCTATATTCATGCATGCATATGTTTAAAACACTATGATCTCCTATTCAAATATATGAATCCACTTTCATATCAAATTATGATCTTTGTTAGTCTCTTAGACCCACACAATCCTCTAACCTTTGTAGCTACCACTAACTTTCTCTCATGCATGCACACGCCCTCCTCGCCCCCCCCCCTCCCTCGGCATTCTATCCACCGGGCACATTCATTTTTTTTCGTTAGGTCGTTATCCCAGAGTCTCCACAGCTCCTTTCCAACACACACCGATCGATAAACCTCTCGAGGGATGCCTGCCTACAACATACACACACACCTTCAATCTCCTCCTTTATGTGTCTTTGCCTCGTGTCTCTCATACGGTCACACACACGTGTAAACTCTCGCCCCTCTTTTCATCGATCTCACTACCGCACACTCCTCCCCCTATCTAGCTAGTAGCTGGGCCTCTCGCACCACCTCCTAGCTCCATTCTCTCTGTCTATCCGTCTCGCTGGGCCTTATTCGCCTCTAACAAATGGACGTACACCGACCGATCTCCAGCTATACATATAGCTAGCTAGGTCCTTATAACTCGTTTTTACCCACTCGTCGATCGATCTACCTCACTAGTTATGTCTCTCCCTTCCTCTGACAAACAACAATTGATCTACCGATCTAGTTAGGTTTGCTTACCAAACACATGGTTCCCCTTCATCATCCATGCATGCGTCCCGACAGATCTATCTTGCATAGGCACACACAGAAACACATCCCCACTCTTATTGATAACATTGCAGTTCCACCCTTAGTTTGTCTAGTAGGCCTCTCCCACCATCTTCGAGAAGCAACTCCATCACCCATCCAACACTCTACCCCTCTCCCTCCCTCTCTCTCTCATCTCTCTTCTCTCTGTCCCATCATATTTCCCGTCCTTCAGTTATGTATGGATGTCGACCGATCTCTCTCAAGACATAGTTGGGTCTCTCCTTCTCAACACATATACGAGTCGTTCTACCTCTATATTTAGGCCTCTGCCTACCCTCCCCCCACACACACACACCGATACATCGAGCGCTCTAGTCATGTCTCCCTGCCACACACAAACTTGACATGTGCCCTCTGACGTTTCGGTAGGTCGGTCGCCCTATATCTTTGACTTGCACACACAAACAATTTCAATGGCTCTCTTCATCGATCTCACACCCACCCACTTGATCCTCTCTTTGACTCTATCGATATATATGACCCCTCCCTCTCTTCTCGTGGATCGCCTGACCCTCTATATATGATATGGATAGGCCTCCATTTCACATACATTGCATGCAAAATTTTGTTTGAGATGTCATCAACACATATTCCCACAAATACATTCACGAAATCAACCCCCCCCCCCGCCCACCCCAAAACAAAAAAAACTCATGAACGTGGTTTGTATCTCTCACACACACCCACGTAGGTGGGGGACGTGCACGAAGAGAAGAGGTGCATGCACGGCGCATGTACTCCCGTCTCTTTCCCAACCACACCCGCGCAGGTACACGGTGGAGCTCATTTCTGTACGAAAAGGCAGCCCACGTGGTAATTTGGCACATGTACTGGTTGTCCACTTGGTGGAGGGAGGATCGTCTACCATGGGTGAACAAACAAATTGCGACTTGACGTGTTATGTTAAAAAAGAGGTAAACCATGTGGGGTCTACCTTAGAGGAAAGGCTCTATACACTGGAGTACTTTTGATGTGTCCCGTCAACTCGCAGAACGGGGAGAAGCTTGCCTAGTATGCCGTCTCCCCCGCCCACGGGCACGGTGGCTCGCAGGATGAGGTGAAGCTTGCTTAGTACTATACGCCTTACGCCCTCTCCCTCGTCCACGCGCGCGGTGGCTCGCAGGATGAGGAGAAAAATTTACTACTCCCTCCGTTTACTCCTCGTCCCTACTTGTCGGATCACGGGTTCCGGCAGACCCTTAAGGTTCGAACTCTGGGGTGCGCGCGGAGATTATGCCCTCTACCTCTCCGTCTCGCAAGGATCTAAACTACTAAAAGAACAACACAAGAGACACAAGGTTTATAATGGTTCGGGCCACCATCATGGTGTAATACCCTACTCTAGTGTGTGGTGGGTGGATTGCCTCTTGGGCTGATGATGATGAACGGTACAGGGAAGAACAGCCTCGCGAGGGTCTGCTCTTAGCTCGGACGATGAACTGCAAGGGGAGTTCAACCGCCCTTCTCTCTCTCTCTCTCTCTCTCTCTCTCTCTCTCTCTCTCTCTCTCTCTCTCTGCTTCCCAGTGCTCTTCTCCAGATGCCAGATGCCTCTACCCTGGGGGTGGCTAGTCCTATTTATAGGCAAAGGCCCTGGGCCTCTTCCCAAATATTGAGCGGGAAGGGCGCCAACAATTGGCCAATTCGAAGGGGAACATCTAGTACACTTATCCTGACTAAAGTTGGTCTTCGCCTGCCAAAGGCCCTGTGGTGACGCTGTTCTGGGCTCCACGATGACCTCCTTCCCACCGTTGGACTGGTCTTGGTCTCATTGCACCGAAATGGGTGCCTTTGCTTGATCCTCTCGCCTGCGCTTGCCCCCTTTGCACCAAAGAGGAAAGGGGAGGCACTGCGCGGGCTGGCACCCGCCTGGCACCCTTGGTCGTCATGGCTTGCGTCATGGGCACCTCGTGAGGTACCCCGCCTTGATCTCTCCGCCTCCTCGCGAGGGTCTTGGGTCTCGTGCTGATGAAGCTGGGCGTCTTTGGGGCCCTTTGACCCACGCCAGCAGGCAGGCAGAGCAAGTCTGGGACCCCGTTCCCGCAGCCCGACACTACTACCTTGGTTATAGAGATTATATCATATTGTTTGGAATATATATGTCCTTTAGTAGATTTCAATATGAACTACTAGTACATACTCCAAACACTGATGTATATAGATGTATTTTAGAGTGTATATTCACTCATTTTGCTCGTATGTAGCACTCTCCTCGCCCTCGACCCTACATACGTGGTGGGCGTGCAGCAATTCATTCGGTCTAATATAGCGAGCGATATATCTTGCACTACCATTATTGCTCGACTTCGAAGAGGCGAAGAGCCAATCGCAAGGTTAATATTTTGAGATGCCAAGCGCAAGGTTATAGGAGAACGAGTAGTAGGTGCCGCGTCATTTATAAATAAAGTTTTTTTTCTTGATGCACGTCGCATATATGATAGGTTCATATGGAGAGAAAAGGAAACTGCTCCACTATATACATAGTCGGGGCGGGCCAGCCTACACGGTTGCTTGATGGGGTTGCTCCCTTCACACTCTCTCGCACAAAACGACTATGGCCACATCTCTAACATCCCGGTGGATCATGTCCGCCGGGGGAAGGGATGGATGCTTAGTGTAGATGCGGTCGCCGTCACCGACGGCGTAAACCCACTGTCGGCACGTCCCGATAAGGGGTCCCCGCCGTTCTCTCACAAAGACGGTGAGGTTGCCTTCGTCCCTTGCTCACTGCCGCGACGTGGGAAGTTGTCGCCTCCCGCCGCCCTCCTCAAGGTTGAGCTACGTCCTGACATCCCTCAGGTACAACTCCCTTTACAGCCGGCTTGCACCACTGCTCCAGCTGCCCACATCACTCCATGTGGATATTTCTCTACTTCTTTGCCCTTTTATACCTCTCTTGGCTTCTACATCTGTATTTGTGATGAGTTTATGTCTCATCAACTAGTACCAGTAATCTTATTCTAATCATGCTTCTTCAATTTCTTTGCCACAGGGATGCTCATCTCGATTTTGGTGAAACTGCACAAAATGATCTGATGGTCAAAAGGTTGCAAACTTCATTTCTTAGGAAGCTCGAACGTTGCCAGCAAATTGAAGCCTGGTTAGTGTTCATGGTTCAAGGGCTAGGGACTGCATGGATCGTTTTTTCTTTAGCTGTCTCTGTTCCAAAATAAGTGTCAACTTTAGTATTGGTACAACTTTGTACTAAAGTTTGCATAAAGTTGAGACACTTATTTTGGAACAAAGGGAGTACATATTAGCTATGATCTGTCAATCATTGAGATGCAATAGCATGCATGTTAGTCTCCTTTGTATTTGATGAAATGTTGCAACGGGCAACCTTGGACGCAAGATACATGTAACAGAAGCTGGAAGCTTCATAGCATTGTACAAATTTATCTTGCCGATAAATTACAGTACGTACTATACTAGTACTTCCTCCGTTCCTAAATATAAGTCTTTGTAGAGATTTCACCATGAACCACATGCGGATGTATATAGATGCATTTTAAGTGTAGATTCATTCATTTTGTTCCGTATGTAGTTCACCTAGAGGAATCTCTACAAAGACTTATCTACTTGTAATAGCTAGCCCCCACTACTAGGAATTATCTATCCTCTCCTTGAGCCACATCATCAAAATTAATGTAGCCGTTACATGAACTAAATCAGTCCATAATAGCTGTCTGATCTAGACGTTGAGAGGCTCCACACTAAGCCACATGCAAGCATGTAGAAATACCATGGCATGCATGCGAGTGGGTTTTAAATCACATCAACATGTCTGCATGCAAGCATGCACCGGTAGCATGCATGTAAGTGATCTTTTAAGTCCCATTAACATGTCAAAAAGAAAAATATAATCCCATGATGCAGTAGGAGTTGGCTGATCTTTTTTCATTATGTGGGATGATCTAAATGATGATGGGAGTTTTTTTAGTTTGGCTACCACATTTGTCATGCGGTTATAGAGTTTTTTTAGTTCTATGAAATCGATAATTTTACACAGAGAGATATACGGCTGTTCTGCGGCAACGCACGGGGACTCATCTAGTATTTAGGAACGGAGGGAGTACTATGTAAAGAGTTAGGTGTCGCACGGTGTCCAGAAAATATGGTGATAGTGTGAGGTGGGCCATGTAATCACTGAGCCTGCGTGTTTTCACTGCTCTTGCACTCCTCCGCTGTAAGAATGGAGAAAATTGTAATCTAGTAGTACCTCCTTTCGTCGAAAGCATGGGACATCCAGCAGTCCTACCACCTTAGTAATAAAGACCAATGAGTCGTCAAATCACATAGCCCCAGCAGTAAGTTGGACGGACGAAGCAACCATCACTCTTGCCCCACTGAGAGGTCGCGTCTGCTCTGCCCGGGCATGAATGCGGCACCGATTCTTTGGAGCGGCGCTGACTGTTTCGGGTGGGAAGCGTGCGCGGGCAGTGGAGGGGCTTTGGGTGGGCCAGGCTGGTCAGGAGCGGGCGTGGCAGCTGTCCGCCTGTCCCTACCGGACACGCCCGGAAACAAGAGGATGCACCGACTCTCGCGGCTAAAATCTTACACTACACACCATCTCTCCGTAGGAGTAGGTCGATCTGTCGCTCTCTCTAACACACACATGCTGTTAAACACACACACACACACACACACACGCACACGCACGCACCTTGGTCCCTCTGAACCTTCTAACGTGACTTATTACACCTAGACGGAGGGAGTAGTAAGTACGAGATATGGTGGCACACTGACTTAGGTCGAATACAAGTGCCCAAAACTGTGTGCATGTTATAATAAGGATTCACTTAAAATAGTACGTGAGCGAACAGAGGGATCAATTGGACAGTGTTCCCGAGTAGTAGCGAGATGTGTGAGGTAAGATACACCGTTGGCGCTTTTAATTTTTCTTATTAATTTGTTTGTTTCACCCTCTGACTGGTGGGACCCAACGTACTACGTGGAGAGAGGTAAGGTGACTAAGGCTGCATTATTTCTGCACCACTATGGATAGTCTTACCACAAAAGCCACATGACACGTTTATGATTTAAATCCCAATGACTCCCACACACACAAAAAAAACACGGCATGCTTGTCACATGAATGCAGGAATGTATAAAAGGTTATTTTCCTCTCATTGAACATAACGGGAGGGTTGTGTAGCTGGTTAGCCTGATCGCTCATCAAACTTGAGGTCTCGGGTTCGATAACTACACTTGAGCATAATTTGTGCCAGGAGGATTCTTTGACTGGTCAAAATGAATGGATACAGAGCTATACGATCTCGTAGTGACCGTATAATCACCTCATCACGTATAAGCTGCAGCCTCGGTGCTTGTTTTCTAGGGTTTGCATGCTTCACGCTCTCTCTCCAGTATATATATACACACTGGAGCCTCAGCGCTTGTAGTTATCTAAACAAGACTTCGTTGGCCTCTCTCTCCCCTCACTGCTGGTCAAAGAGCCTACAGGATCCATCCGCCGGAAGGGAAGGAGGCTTAACGTTGTCACCGTCGGCGAGGGAGGGAATCCAGTACCGGCACGGCTGTTCACTTTCACCCAGCGGTGGCACGGGAGGGCCTCCGACCCCTTCTTCTTCGACGTCGTCCCGTAGCCCACCGAACCACGCCCCAAGAACCTTAAGGTATAATTTACTTATTCCACATGCATTGCTCTAGCTGCATGTATAGCATGAATCTAGGACGTGGTTTAAAGAGGAAAGGAGTGGGGGAAAGTAGTGGGAAAAGTTGTATAGCATGAATCTAGGACGTGGTTCAAAGAGGAAAGGAAGGGGGAAGTAGTGGGGAAAGTTGTATAGCATGAATCTAGGACGTGGTTCAAAGAGGAAAGGAATGGGGGAAAGTAGTGGGAAAAGTTGTATCGCATAAATCTAGGACGTGGTTCAAAGAGGAAAGGAAGGGGAAAAAGTACTAGTACAGACTGGCTATCCAGCACCTACTTTAGCCGAAAAGGGAAAACAATGACAAAAGCAGTACGCACATCTATAACGAACTGATCTTTTGTTTTGGGGGACAAGGCTGTAGAGTTTGAGTAGGACTAGATTTGCTGCGCCCACATAGGGAAATGTGTCTAAAGATAACAAAACTGGGACCAACACAAATATGCTCCTTGGTTATTTGTTCTTTGTTACAACAGACTGTGCATCACCACAGTACATCGGTAGATGCACATGGTGCTGGTGCGTCCACTGTCCCGTGCAACTCTTTAGCTGTTGTTAATCTAAGGCCCTGTTTGGTTAAAAACTCCCTAGTCCCTACCTGCTTGCTTCCAGGGACTAAACATGGACTAGAGGTTATTAAATGACATGCTAAAAGACCATGTTACCCCTAGTAATGAACTAATAGAAACAAGGTGTGATGCGTGGCAGGGGCAACTGTTGGAAAAAGTCCCAAAAAGACTCCCTCTGGGTCTTCTTTCTTTAGTCCCAAATGCCCACTTTTAGTCCCTAAAAGTCCCTCCTGTTTGGTTTAGATGGGATTGACATGGAGTTTTTTTAGTCCCTACACCAAAATGTCCCTGTAAACAAACATCCTCTAATAATGCTGCTGGAAAATTGATGCAATGCCACAGTTAAAAGCAAATTACATATTTAGCGAATTTTATTGTTAATATAATCTCTATGTTAATATTAATCAATGCCACCGTTTGAGAAATGCTACTGTCTTGCTTTCTTTCCCATTTACATAAGGTAGATGCTTCTTTTTGTTGGCTTCTGTGTCATCCACCGTTATTGACCACTGGTTGTTTCCTTTGCACCTCTGTGTAAACAGGGTTATCTACTTCACCTCGTTGCCATTGTGACCTTTTGTTTTAAGAGTGTTTTGTGCAATTCAACCAAAATGTCACATCGACAACGTTGCTTGATCTTAGTGGAACTGCACAAGAGGAGATCTTACTTCCTATCCGTGTTGGCAAATTTGGTTCAGATCTTCTTCTTGTGAGTTGTTTGAATTCTGCATCATGAGAGGTCAGTACTAGCCTTCTTTCACATGATTCTGCAGTGTGCTTTCATATGTTGTGCTACTTGTACGGTAATGTTGCTTGATTTTAGTGAACTGCACAAATGGAGACAAGACTTCCAATCTGTATGTGCACCGTAATATCCCATTGAGGTAAGATAAGGATATTTCTGGCTGTTGGCTGTATTTTGCCACTTTCATTAGAAAATTAATGTCATTGTTTAGTGTTATACTTGTGATCCCTAATTGACATGCCAAATCTTACATTCAAGGCGAAGCTTGTCTATTATTGAACCCAGTGATGAAGGGGAAGAACAAGCGGAAGAAAAACAAAAATTAACTCCTGGTGCTGTAATGAAGCACTCGAACTATGATGACACAAGTAATGATATAGTTCTGCATCTTAATTTATTGCAATGGATGGAACGAGCAATTGTTTTGCCACTGATTTGATGCCACTCTTAATGTAATACGTAATTATCTCTACTTGTGCAAACAGGGATCTTCTTTGAAGATACCACATATTTTAGTGGAACTGCACAAGAAGATGTTGGAAACATTAAACTAATCGAGGAGTATATAGTAAGCATGGCCACCATAGTAGATAGCAATAGATGGTTTCGGAGAAGTGCTTCATCTGTATGCTCTACGCAATAAGCCTCCTGGCAAAGGTTGGCACTTGCCCACTGATTCCATCTATATGATTGAGCTTTGTCATCTCTATTGGTGTTGTGCTACTGTTTAGATACTGTCATGAAAAAGTGGTATTGTCCTTGAGAAGTGCTTCATCTGTGTTGTTTTAAATATTTCCTTTCCTTTTTTCGAGCAAACAGGGATGCTAGCATTTAGTTGTCCTCTTGTCTTTGCACAACAGGATCATCTTCCTCTCAAGAAGAATATGGAGTGCGTGAAGTGACTAGTTCGATTATGCGGGATGAAGAAGCTCGTCTATCTTCTCATCGGAAGGAGCAGTTGAAGGATGGTTACATTACTCCCCACAAGACCAAACTAACTTCAGCTCAGAAGGACTGACAAATCTCCACTTTTTTGCTGTGATGCGCAAGTACAATGTTGTTCTAGGATTCTTTCTGGTGAGTTCCATTTTTCTAAAAGTGTGCTCTACATGGACCATTTAGGTGCCTGTTTAAACTGTCAATTCATAGTATAGTTTGCTTTATACTAATCATTTTTTGTATTTGTGCAAACAGGGGTGCTCGGCTTGATTTCAATGGGAACTGCACAAAATGTTCATGAATACATCGAATCATTCATTTCCACCACAAGAAAGGAGGTGTCGATAATTTCAAGGCGTTGCAACATATAAGGGCGAAATCATACGAGCTACGCGCGAATTTGGTTGATTTTGGTGGAACTGCACAAAATGAACAGCTAGTTTATTTAGGACGAGGTGCCATGTCAATGTCCGAACTGATGGCGAACCCTGCCAATTCCACAATCACAGGCATTTGATATTTTGGAATGGGACAACCTTGTCAAATTTTGCTCATTTATTTTAGCAAGAAGACATGCGCTTGATATTTTCGAACGGGACGCCCTTTGCTGTCAGCAGCGTTGATCAATTTTTTCTTTATTCTTTAGTTGTGAAGTAAATATTGCCTCTGACATGTGAGTCGCTGAGATGCATAATCATCGATTGTTTTGAATGTTCTCTATGAATTGCCAGCCCCGTGTGTTTGATTGCAATGTACAGAAACGCTAAAAAGCTGCTCAAACTCTTTGTACTCCTTATGTTCCTTTTTACTTCGCACATTGTGAAAGTGCATACTTTTTTCTATAAGATTAGTCAAAGTAGAGATACTTTGACTGCAGACAAACTTGTATGCAGACTAGAAAGGACCGAGGGAGTACATGTGAAACTACTGCAAGCGAGGTGATCACCACAGGAATAATGCTAGTACGTATTGTTTTGCATGTTCATCCAATGCCGTGATACAGAATTGAACTAATCGAAATAAATTCATATAAACATGCGAATTTCATTACATTTCATCGTTCTTCAACTAAAAGGGTGCGCTGGAGGTATAATTAATTAGCGAAGCTACCCACAATGTCCCGCCAGGCGAGCGAAGCTTGATGACTTAGCTGCAGGTGCGATTGCGTGGCGACATGTGGCTGTTGGGCCCGTGTCGATTAGCCAACTGCACCAGCAGTTAAGTAAAGCAGCGCTCTTCTCCAACACAACTCTCCGACTCCACGTTGCGCCAAGAAGCTAACCGCCATCAATGGTCAACCCGCCTAGCTTGGCTTCAGCGGAGGGTAGCAGCGATGGCCTTACTTGGACCCGGCGGCGGCGACCTACCGTGTTCTACTCTTCCTCGTTTTACGTGTGGCGCGCCTGCGTTGGCAGCGGGGCGGGGCCTCGGCGGAGCCGGCGATGTCCTTTGTCTCGTTGCCGGCGGGCGCCGCCTCGGTGGAGCGGTGGAAATACTCCCCCTTGTTGCCAGCAGCGTGGGGCCTCGGCTGAACCGGCGATGTCCTCTGCCTCGTTGTTGGCGGGGCGGGGCCTCGGCGGAGCCGGCGGTGTCCTCTGCCTCGTTATTGGCACCGCGGGGCCTCAGCGAAGCAGGGCCTCGTCGACGCCAGCGGAGCGGGGACTCGTCGGAGCCGGCATTGTCCTCTGCCTCGTCCTCGGTCTCGCCAAACAATGCCTCGCCCGCTGCATCGCCCTCTTTGTAGGCGGCCGCAACCTCCGCTACCCGCATGCGGTACCGCCAGCGCTCGAGGCGGCCCTCACGGGCGGATCGATACGAGTCGAGCAGCGCCTCCTGCTCCGCCCGCTCCGCGATGATCTGCTCCTCCACCTGCAGGTGCTCCTGGAGGAGATGGTGGTTGTAGGCGGCGTCGGCCTGCGCCTCCCAGAACTGATCCTCATGCATCTTCCATACCGTGTCCATATATTGGGCACGGGCCTCGCCGATGGTCATGGTGCAATGCACCGGTGAGGATGGCGCGGAGGAGGGGGTTGGCGCCTGATCGACGACTACCATGTTCTCCATTAGAACGTCTTCATCCTCCGGCTACCTGCCGGCCAGCCGGTCGGCAGCAATGGCTGCCATCTCCTTGTGGTCCGTCGTCCGCCCGTCTCGAAGAGCGCTGCAGCGCGAGGAAGCCATGGTGGGCATTAGTGGTGTGGACAGGAGAAAGCGAACGGATGCGGATGACTGCGGCTATGGCCGGTGCAACAATTTATATAGAAATGGTGGGCGGCGGAGGGACGGACGTGTGGGGCTGGAGTAGCCCCCTCGGCAACCACATATCATTAATGTGGGCGGCAGATGGACAGACGGACGGCACTTGTGTCATTTGAAGGTTGAGCAATCGCCTGCACCGGGAAGCGGGCGGCGGCGCTTTCTGCGGAAGCGGCGTGCGCTGCGAGGAGATGACTTTACTTGGAGAGGATGACAATGGGGACCCACCAGGGCCATAGCCTCACATACGCAAGTGCCTCCTTATTATATAAAACTATAATTTTTTTGCTTCCTCCTGGTTTCCTGACATCACGGTCCCACACCATTGTCAACCTATGTAGTTAACAAACAAGAGAATTGCACAAGAAGCGGCCGACAGCTGGGACCAAGAAGCTCGAGCAGTATTTGTGTTTTTGAGGTGTGAGCACTGTAGAGTTTTTCGATGTTTAGCCCAGATATTAATTTTGCTCCTCTGAACAACAACGAAAACATCGCTGTAGGTATTAACTGGGCGGGCTGTGGCCCGTCTAGCCCAAGCCAGATATCCAGCCCAGATATTAATTTTTTTTGAAGCTGAAAATGGCTAGCCCAACTATACTTTTTTTAGGAATACCCAGGAAAGGTCAAGTTGTTATTCTCCGCCCCGCTGGGCTGCAAATCTTTCCTAGGAGGGATGCATTAGGCTTAACAAGAAAATGGGCTTTAAGAAATAATAAATGGGATGTAATTATAAAAACTGGGCAGTAACTATAAAAAAATGCACCAAACACGTAATTACTTTATAAAATATTACTTTTGGATATTGAAAAATTTAATTTCACTAATTTTTGCGAGCGCAATGTTTCGTTGGATTTTTACATAATATAAATTTATATTGAAATTGTATTTAATCTAACTAGAAATTTCGGGATAAAAATATTTCGGATCCCATCAAAATGTGGGAAATTTATTGAATTCTGTTTTGAACAGTTAGTTGAAATGGGTTGTACTTTTAAAAAACTGTAAATGGGATGTAGTAAGTTCCACTAGAATTCAAAAATGGGTTGCACATTCTTACAAATCTCAAATGGGCTATAAGTTCTCTGCCACACACTTGTGGCCTTACTAAGCTGACGCGTCCCTAAAAAAAAGAGAGTTGACACGTATGCAAGGCTTTCTCAACTTATAGTCAACACACGGTTCTAGCAGCAGTGGACGTTGGATGTCCAACGGATGTCGTGCTTATTCTTCAATCTCGGATATTCTAGCTTCACCCGCCCAAAAAATGATTCCTCCCCCTGACATCTGGGGCGCACCATTTCGGAAGCTGACCTGTGGGCCTACTAAGTTGACGCATACCAAGGGCTTTGTCAACTTAGTCAATATAAACGATTCTAGCTACAGTGACCGTACGATATCCATCCAACGGCCGTCGTGCTTCTTCAACCTCTGGTCTTCTTGCTCCAGCCGCCCAAAGCAGCGCCGGTCGTGCCGCCTGCTCCTGCCTCCCATGGCCGGCTGTGCTGCCGCGGAGGCCTTACCACGCCCTACTACTCCCACCGCTGGCCAGGCCATCCCTCCACTCACCCAAACCCCCTTTTATTCTGCGGCGACGGCAGCGCACACCGCAGCCGAACCAGTGAACCCTTGTACTCCTCTCCTCGTGGGTATCCACTGTCGCGTCTTCCCCGGCTCCGCGTCGTCCCCTTCCTAGGCCTCGCCGTCGTCCACCGCCGTGGTGCTCTCGGCGCGGAGTGGTCAACATGGTCAAGGAACGACTTCCATCGGACGTGGGTATGCGTGGAGAGGCGACAGTGGGTCCACAGGTGCAAAGCAAGGAAGTGCCTCCTTATTCTGCGGACAATAATGATTCCTCCACGACAGCTGGGACCCACCGGACGGGCCACTGTATTTCACGAAAAAATGTTTCCCCCCTGACTGTTGGGACCCACCAGCTACATCTTCGCATGCAAGGAAGTGCGTCCATGTAACGCCCCGGATTCGATGCGCCAGGTGTCTGCCAGTTATTCGCCGTCGTTGCCATGTCTTTTGCTTGCGTGTTGCACTTTGCCATGTCATCATATGCATTTTATCATGTCATCATGTGCATTTCATTTTGCATACGTGTTCGTCTCATGCATCTGAGCTTTTTCCCCGTTGTCCGTTTTGCAATCCGGCGCTCCTATGTCATCTGGCGTCCCCCTCTTCTCTCTTTTCGTGAGTGGGTGTTAAACGTTCTCGGAATGGACCGAGGTTTGCCAAGCGGTCTTGGTACAACACCTGTAGACCGCCTTTCAAGTTTCGTGCCATTTGGAGTTCGTTTGATACTCCAACGGTTAACCGGGTAACCGTAAAAGCCTCTTTCTCTTTGCAGCCCAACACCCCTTACAAAGTGGCCCAAAACCCAGCGAACTCCCCTCCATGCTCTCGGTCGTTCGATCACGATCGCGTGGGCGAAAACCGCTCCTCTTTTGGACTCTCCTAGCTCCCTCTACCTATATATATGTGCGCCTCTCCTCTAATCCCGGGTCCAAACCCTAGCCTAATCCTCTCCGCCGCCACCGGACACGTCCACGTCACGCCGGACATGTCCGATCCACCGCCGCCGCGCCAGCAGCGAATCGCGCCGCCATGTGGCGACCGCCGCCCGCCCAGCCGGCAAGCGCCAGCCCGTCCCAGCCCGCCCGAGCTGCCTGCAACGCCGCCCGCCTCTCCCGCCGCCGCTTGCTTCGTCGCCCTTCGCGCCCGCCTCCGCCGCCGTCGGCGCCTCCGCCCGCGTCGGATCGCCGCCGCCTCGCGTCCCGGCTCTCGCCGGACCACGCCGCCAGCGCCTCCCGACCCCGGCCCCGAAGCTCCCGCCTCGCCGGAGCACGCCAGCGCCGCCCAGCCTTCGCCTCGTGGCTGCTCGCCATAGCAGACGCTCCGCCTCCCCTGCAGCTCCCCGGCGCGCCCCGCCCGACGCCCCGGCCAGATCCGGCCACGGGAGGGCCGGATCCAGCCTCCTCCGGCCTCTCCCTCGACTCTGGCCGCTCTCCGGCGAGTCCCTCCGGCGAGATCCGCGCCGCTTTGAAATCCGTGCAACGAGGTTGACTTTCCCCCTCCGAAATTGCTAAGTCCCAAATATCTTTGCATAATCATGCCATGTTCATCGCATTGTATCTCTGCACCCATAGCTCCGATTTGCGCATATAATATGCCAAATTGTTCGCCTCGACGAGTACTTCATTTCATTCCATTGCATAATTTTCATTCGAGCTCATCTTGATGCCCGAAATGCTGTTGGAAGAGTGCATGTTGATGTTAATCTGCTGAAACTGTTATAACTTGCTCATTTGTCACTTTTGCCATGTTTGATGTGTGCATCCTATGAGGTTGAGCTCTACATATGTTTTGATCTATGCCATGCCATATTTATATAGGTGCAATCCATGTATTTTTGTGAGTTGTGTACTGAGTGCATCAAGCTTGTTAAGGAGGGTACTTGCTGTTGCTGTTTTCCCAACAGATTCTGTTATATTTTGTTGCTATGTAAATATGCTTCTACTAGTCATTTCGTGCATTATTCTGGAGATGTTCACTAAGGATGTTTTGTTATACATGTCTTGCTCTATCCATTCATGCCCATGGTTGCATTTATAGCCTTCTGTAACATGTTGTAATCTTGCTCCAAAGTTGCTAAATAATGTTGATGTCAACCTGTTAACATGAAGTTCAGTTTTGGCCATATGCTTTTCTAGTGATCCATGCACCCTATGAACTTGTTCTTGCCATGCTTAGCTTCATAAACATGTCTTATTACTTTTGGTTTCCTTGTTATGCCATGTATTGCTCTGTGGTGAGTGGTTCAATCTCACCAACATGCCTACTTATTGTTGTTCCTGCCATGTATGAATCTGTAATATAACTTGCCATGTTTACATGGGTGCCATCTTATCTTCTGATCCTTTTTGGCTCATGGTCAGTAAGGGACTCTTGTTCTATGCCATTAGTAGATTCATGCCATGCCTTTGTTTGCCATTATAAGTTCCTGTAACATGTTGTTTGATAGCTCTAAACATTGCAACCTGATGTTATTTCTGCAAAGTCTGAAACTGTTATTATTTGCAATCTTACCATGTGTGTTTGAGCATGTTCTAGTCTTTTCTGGAGATAGCTCAGTGTTCATGTTTTGTAGTGATTTACCTGTACTTGATGCCCATGCCTTTTGTTATTACGTTGAGATGCCTTAGCATGTTGTTTTGATGCTTGCAATATGCCTAGTTGCTGTTATGGACAGATTGTTATGACTTGTATAGAGTGTATGTGTTGCACCGTTGCTCCGTTTTGAGTGTGCTCTATATGAAACTTGCTTGATTTTGCATGTAGCTTCATATTATCATGTTGCATCCTTGTTTTGGTGTGTTTGCTTGATGTTTGGGTGCATTTTGCATCAATGCCATGTTTAACTTGTTTTGCTCATATCTTCTAGGCCGTAGCCCCGAATCTAATGAACTTTATATGTAACTTGACTAGAATTTCGTGTAGATCATCTTGGTGCATCTTAACTTGCTGTTTAACAACTTGAACATAAGGTTTATTCAGTTCTGGACCAATTTCAAAATATGCATATGAGGACTTACCGGAATTGTTGTATGTTGTTTCCGGCCTCATTTAAACTTGCCTTGATGTGTTGCTCTTGTATGCATCATCTCTTGCCATGAGTAGCCTCATCTAGCTTTGTCATGCATCATGCTTGTTGCGTATCATGTCTTGTCATGTGTGGTGTGTTTACTATGTTGTGTGCTTCTTCTCGATAGTTCCCGTTTTGTTGCGGTCGTGAGGATGCGTTCGTCTACGTGTGGTTCGTCTTCGTGGCTTCATCTTCTTCATGGACTCGTTCTTCTTCCGTGCGGGATTTCAGGCAAGATGACAGCTACCCTGGATCTCACTACTATCATTGCTATGCTAGTTGCTTCGTTCTATCGCTATGCTGCGTTACCTATCTTTGCTCCTCAAGCCTCCCAAATTGCCATGAACCTCTAACCTTTGACACCCTTCCTAGCAAACCGTTGTTTGGCTATGTTATCGCTTTGCTCAGCCCCTCTTATAGCGTTGCTAGCTGCAGGCGAAGTTGAAGATTGCTCCATGGTGGACAGGATTTTGGTTGGGATATCACAATATCTCTTATTTAATTAATGCATCTATATACTTGGTAAAGGGTGGAAGGCTCGGCCTTATGCACGTGTTTTGTTCCACTCTTGCCGCCCTAGTTTCCGTCATACGGTGTTATGTTCCCGGATTTTGCGTTCCTAACGCGTCGGGTGATTTATGGGACCCCCGACGGTTAAGCTTTGAATAAAACTCCTCCAGCAAGGCCCAACCTTGGTTTTACCATTTGCCTCACCACCACCTACTTTTCCCTTGGGAGTAATTAACCCAAGGGTCATCTTTATTATAGCCCCCCCGGGCCAATGCTTGTCTAAGTGTTGGTCCAAACTAGAGCACCGTGCGGGATCATTGCTTGGCAACTTGGATTCGTCGGTACCTATACGCTTTGCTTATCCGGTGTTGCCCTGAGAACGAGATATGTGCAGCTCCTATCGGGATGTCGGCGCATCGGGCGGCTTTGCTGGTCTTGTTTTACCATTGTCGAAATGTCTTGTAAACCGGATTCGAGACTGATCGGGTCTTCTGGGAGAAGGTATATCCTTCGTTGATCGCGAGAGCTTATCATGGGCTAAGTTGGGACACCCTGCAGGGTATAAACTTTCGAGAGCCGTGCCATGGTTATGTGGCAGATGGGAATTTGTTAATGTCCGGTTGTAGATAATTTGACACTGATCCGAATTAAAACGCATCAACGGCGTGTGTATCCGTGATGGTCTCTTCTCGTGGTCCGGAAGTGAACACGATCTTTAGGTTATGTTTGACGTAAGTAGGAGTTCATGATCACCTCTTGATCATTGCTAGTTGACGACCGTTCCTTTTCTCCTCTTCTCGCTCTCATTTGCGTATGTTAGCCACCATATCATGCTTAGTCGCTGCTGCAACCTCACCACTTTACCCCTTCCTTTCCCATTAAGCTTTGCTAGTCTTGATACCCATGGTAATGGGATTCTTTGAGTCCTCGTGGCTCACAGATTACTACAACAACAGTTGCAGGTACAGGTTATGCGATGATCTTGACGCGAGAGCGATGCTTGTTTGTTTGGAGTTCTTCTTCTGCTTCTTCTTCGATCAAGGGATAGGTTCCAGGTCGGCAGCCTGGGCTAGCAGGGTGGATGTCGTTTGAGTTTCTGTTTGTGTTTCATCCGTAGTTGGATGATGCTCTCATGTATTGTGATGTTGTATCCGTGTGGCATTGTATGCCTCTTGTATGTATCCCCAACTATTTATGTAATGTTGATGTAATGATATCCACCTTGCAAAAGCGTTTCAATATGCGGGTCTATCCTTGGTGGGACCTTCGAATTCCTCTTGGATAGGGTCGCATATTGGGCGTGACAGTCCAGGTGAAAAACGATTCGCCCCCTGACTGCTGGGACCTACCAGCTACATCTTCGCACGCAAGGAAGTGCGTCCGGCAAAAAAACCAATTAGCCCCACCGCTAGGACCCACCATCTATATCTTCGCGCGCAAGGAAGTGCACGATAGTCGGGACCCACCTGGTCGAGCGTGCGTGGCGTTGTCATTCGGTCGTGACGTGTATGTACATCTTGGTCGATGTAGAAACGCACGTGTCTTAGTAAGCGGCGCGTGTGTCGTAGTAAGCGGCGCCGTGTCTTAGTAGAGGCGCGCCGTAGCATGTACACGTCGCACAGCGGCCAGGTGCAAGAAAGTAATCTGACCATGCACGTACATACGGTGGGTCTCGAACTCCTACTCGGCGCATCGTCGGCGGGGCTCGTGTACATGGCTGGGTCGGAACGGAGAAACTGCGTCGGCGTCGTGTTCATGTTGAGGCAACGGAATGCGTCGTGTTCATTGGGAGGCAACAGAATGCATCGTGTTCATCGGGAGGCAACATAATGCGTGGGAGCCAACCGGATTGGGCGAAACGGCGATGGAAGCGAGGGTGGCGTATCGCGCCGCGGAGAAGCGGCCTTGTGTTCGATCGGCCATGTTGAAACGCAGGATCCTGTTCGCCGGGAGAAGTGCGCGTACCGCCAAAAGCGGAGAAGCGGACTTGTGTTGGACCTCCTACGGTCGAAACAGGTTCCTGTTGATCGGGAGGGGTGTGGCGTACCGCAAAACGGATGAAACGGACTTGTGTTGGAGCGCTATGGTCGAAACGGGGGTGTGGCGTACCGCAAAACGGGACTCCACGGGATACTGTTCATCTCCACCGTCGACCTCCTCCAGCTTCCACGGGCTACTGTTCATCCACCGTCGACCTCCTCCAACCTCCACCTGTGACTGTTCATCCACGGGCTCATGTTCATCCAGCCTCCACCGCGTGCTACTCCACCAGCTACTGTTCAACCACCACTCTCCACGGGCTCCTGTTCAACCACCCCTCCACGAGCTAATGTTCATCCACCCCTCCACCATCTACTGTTCATGCAGCCCTCCACGGGGTCGTCCTATTCATCCAGCCCTCCACGGGGTCCTATTCATCTAGCCCCAACCGGCTCGATCGATCGGGGTCCTGTTCATCCAGAGGCAACGCCACGGGGTCCTGTACATCCACCCCTCCCCCCTCGCAACGCTCACTGTTCATCCAGAGGCAGCATCGATCAGCTAGCAGCAGTAGCAAAGGAATCGCTCGATCGGGTTCAGTAACACGTAGCCTGCAGTGCAATCGCTCGGGTTCAGTTAGAGCCCAACGCCTCGCTCGGATTCAGTTAGAGCCAACGCCTCGCACACACACGCGTACGTGTACGAGAGAAACACGCATCGCTCGGCCCCCGACCACCCACCGTAACCGGGAACTCCCCAAAATTTTCCTCGCCCTCGCTTCTACCACCATTTTTTCTGTCATGGATGGCCCAAAGAATGTCATGCAGCTGCGTCTCCGGCCCGTCCAGGATGAAAAGCACATTTACAGTCATGATTTTTGGTCATAGAAGTAGGAGCCCACCACATCTATGATGATACTGGGTTTTGTCACAATTATCGTCATAGAAGTGTCATAAGTATGACAGAAAAAAATTTCGTTCGGCCCAAAATGTCACGGATGTGTCTTTTTTTTGTAGTGCCGGACTCACATTGTTTTCCGCAGAACTACCATGGTGTTGTTGTTTGTGCAGAAATAAAAGTTCTCGGATTGGAACAAAACTTTGTGAGGATTTTTTATACAATGAAAGAGAATTTCTGGAGCCAAGAACCACCGGATGGGGGCACCTGGGTGGGCACAACCCACCAGGGCGCCCCTCTCCTGGCGTGCCCAGGTGGGTTGTCCCCACAGACCCTTAATCCAACTCCATAAATACCTATTTTTCCAGAAAAAAATCAGGGAGAAAGAATTATCATGTTTCGCGAGACGGAGCCGCCACCACCTCCTATTCTTCATCGGGAGGCCAGATCTAGAGTCCGTTTGGGGCTCCGGAGAGGGGGATCTTTGATCTTCGTCATTACCAACCCTTCTCCATCGCCAATTCCATGATTCTCCCCATCGGGAGTGAGTAATTGCTTCGTAGGCTCGCTGTTCGGTGAGGAGTTGGATGAGATTCATCATGTAATCGAGTTGGTTTTGTTAGGGCTTGATCCCTGGTATCCACTATGTTCGAGATTGATGTTGATATAACTTTGCCATGATTAATGCTTGTCACTTTGGGCCCGGGTGCCATGTTTTCATATCTGAACCGTTTATGTTATCACCATTATATCTGTGCTCTAGATCCGATCTTGCAAGTTATATTCACCTATTATGTGTTATGATCCGTAAACCCCGGAGTGAAAGTAGTCGGGATACTTTCCGGTGATGATCGTAGGTTGAGGAGTTCATGTATTCACTATGTGCAAATGCTTTGTTCCGATTAAAAGGAGGCCTTAATATCCCTTAGTTTCCAATAGGACCCCGCTGCCACAGGAGGGTAGGACAAAAGATGCCATGCAAGTTCTTTCCATAAGCATGTATGACTATTTATGGAATACATGCCTATATTATATTGATGAACTGGAGCTAGCGCCCTAGGTTATGATTGTTGTAACCAAGCAACACAACGTAAACAACACCTACACACAGATAACAAATCCTCGCAACCCGACATGTTAAAGGGATTGTAAATCCAGTTCGGGTACGGCGCCTCAAGATAGGCAAACGGACGTGAGGTAAATTTGTAGTAGATTGAAAGATATATCGCAAATAAAATAAATAGAAATAAAATGCAGCAAGGTATTTTGGTATTTTTTGTTTAATAGATCTGAAATTAAATGCAAGAAAAAATTAGATCGCAAAGGCAGATATATGAGAAGGAGACCCGGGGGGCGTAGGTTTCACTAGTGGCTTCTCTCGAGAAAAATAGCAAATGGTGGGTGAACAAATTACTATTGGGCAATTGATAGAACTTCAAATACTCATGACAATATCCAGGCAATGATCATTACATAGGCATCATGTCCAAGATTAGTAGACCGACTCCTGCCTGCATCTACTAGTATTACTCCACACATCGACCGATATCCAACATGCATCTAGTGTATTAAGTTCATGAAAAAAATGGAGTAACGCAATAAGAACGATGACATGATGCAGACAAGATCTATCTGTGTAGAGATAGACCGCATCATTTTATCCCCAGTAGCAACAATACATACATGTCGGTTCCCTTTCTGTCACTGGGATCAGGCACCGTAAGATCGAGCCCACTACAAAGCACCTCTTCCCATTGCAATATAAATAGATCAAGTTGACCAAACGAAACCAAAATATTGGAGAGGAAATACGAGGCTATAAGAGATCAAGCATAAAATAGATCAAATAAACTCAAATACTTTCATGGATATAAAAAGATAGATCTGATCATAAACACAAAGTTCATCGATCCCAACAAACACACTGCAAAAGAGTTACATCATATGGTTCTCCAAGAGACCATTGTATTGAGAATTCAGAGAGAGAGATGAAGCCATCTAGCTACTAACTACGGACCCGAAGGTCTACAAAGAACTACTCACGCATCATCGGAGAGTCACCAATGGAGGTGATGAACCCCATCCGAGATGGTGTCTAGATTGGATCTGGTGGTTCCGGACTCTGCAGCGGCAGGATGAATATTTTGTCGACTCCCTAGGGTTTCGGAATATTGGGGTATTTATAGAGCAAAGAGGCGGTCCGGGGCACCGAGGTGGGCAAAACCCACCGAGCGCGCTGGGCCTCTGGCGCGCCCTGGTGGGTTGTGCCCCTCGGGCACCCCCAGCGCAACCAGGGGCCATTACGTTCATACGGTCCAAAAATATCTCCGTGAAGTTTTGTTGCATTTGGACTCCGTCGATATTGATTTCTGCAATGTAAAAAACATGCAGAAAACAGCAACTGCACTTGGCACTATGTCAATAGGTTAGTACCAAAAAAGATATAAAATGACTAGAAAATGATTATAAAACATCCAAGATTGATAATATAACAGCATGGAACAATCAAAAATTATAGATACGTCGGAGACGTATCAGCTTCCCCAAGCTTAACTCCTACTCGTCCTCAAGTAGGTAAGTGATAAAAACAGAATTTTTGATGTGGAATGCTGCCTAACATGTCATATCATATTCTTTTCTCTATAGCATGGACATTTGGACTTTTATGTGATTCAAAGCAATAGTCCAGCTTTGACATGATAATTTAGATACTCAAGCATATCAACAAGCAACCATGTCTTTCAAAATATCAAGGCTAAAATAAGTTATCCCTAGCCCATCATGCTCAACCATTGATCCATTCATGAAACACACTCGAATATTAGTTACACCCAATACTTAAGTACGATCATATTGCCTCCTAGTTGATGCTTTTTCTAAGAGAAGATGGAGACTTAAATTCAAAATAAAAACTGCATAAAGTAAAAGAATGGCCCTTCGCGGAGGGAAGTAGGGATTTGTAGAGGTGCCAGATCTCAAAGCGGAAAACTTAGAGATAAAAACATTTTGGGAGGTGTATCCATCCGACCAACGAAAACGACTTAGAGTTCCCAACACTTTCCATACTAGATATATCATAGGCGGTTCCCAAATAGAAAATAAAGTTTATTCCTTTTTCCACCATACTTTCACTTTTCATGGCTAGCCGTATCCACGGTTGCCCTCCATACCAACACGTTCGAAGGAATTTATTATTTGACAACATAAAGTAAATTCATTTTTGCATCCATAAAACCTTTGCCTTACTCTCATGCAATGACTAGTGAATAAACACTCATCGTGAGAATAATACATCTAGCATGGAAAATATTAGCCACCCCTCACCGCTCCGCGAGCGAAACAAACACACAAAAGAGAAGTTTATTTTGAAAATTAGAGATGGCACATGCAAATTTTCTTAGAATGGCAAAAGAATACCGCATATAGGTAGATATAGTGGACTCATGTGGAAAAACTTGTTTAAAGGATTTTGGATGCACAAGTAGAGATCATACTTAGTGCAAAATGAAGGCTAGCAAAAGATTGAGAAACGACCAACCAAGAAATGGATAATATCATAAGCAAGCATTAAGCCTAAATAACACCGAATAATGCACCATAAGTAGGATATAATTTCATTGCATGACTATTGACTTTTGTGCTTGCATAGGGAATCACAAACCTTAACACCAATATTCTTACTAAAGCATAATTACTCATCAACATCACTCACATATCACATCATCATATCTCAAAACTATTACTGAGAACCAAGTTTATTTTGTCCAATGATCTTCATGAAAGTTTTTATTATATCCTTCTTGGATATCTATCACTTTGGGACTAATTGTTATGTGCTGATTTTCATAAGCTCAAACAAATATAAGTGAAGCACTAGAGCAAGTCCATTGCTCATAAAAATTTAAGTGAAGCATAGAGAGCAATTCTAACAAGTCATGACATAATTTTGGCTCTCCCTAATAGGTGTGTCCAGCAAGGGATCAAGACCTAAAACACAAAATAAAACAAGCAAAGACTCATATCATACAAGACGCTCCAAGCAAAACACATTCATGTGACGAATAAAATATAGCTTCGAGTAAAATACAGATGGTCGTTAGAAGAAAGAGGGGATGCCACTCGGGGGCATCCCCAAGCTTAGTTGGTTGCTCATTTTTGGATAATAGCTTGGGATGCCGGGGCATCCCCAAGCTTAGGCTCTTCTATCCTTTATTCCTTCATCCATCGTAAGATAACCCAAAACTTGAAAACTTCAATCACACAAAACTCAACAAAACCTTCGTGAGATCCATTAGTAAAAGAAAGCAAACCAATACTATAAGTATTGTACCAAAACAATTCATATTTTGTTTTTGTATTATATCTACTTTATTCCAACTTTTCTATGGCAAAACTCATCAAAGAAAACCATAGAGCCATCAAAATAAGCACACAACGCAAAGAAAACAGAATCTGTCAAAACAGAACAGTCTGTAGCAATCTGACTATTTTGAAAACTTCTGAAACTCCAAAAAATTTGAAAAAATAGGAAGACCTGCGTAATTTGTATATTAATCTTTTTCAGAAAGAATCAGGGAAAAAGCACTTTTTGATAAAAAAATGAGAATTGTTTTCGTGAGCGCAAAGTTTTTGTCTTTTTCAGCAAGATAAAACAACTATCACCCAAGAAGATCCTATCGGTTCTACTTGGCACAAACACTAATTAAAACACAAAAGACACAATCATAACAGTAGCATAATTGCACTAACGCTCAAGAACAGAAAGCAAAAAGCAAAAATAAAATTTTTTCATTGGGTTGCCTCCCAACAAGCGCTATAGTTTTACGCCCTTAGCTAGGCATAAAGCAAGGATCTAAGTTTTGTCAACCTTATCCAAATCTTCAATCAAACACTTAGAATCCCTCAAAGATTTAGCATAAAGATTTTCAATAACAACACTCATAGGAAATATTTCAAAGATTTCATTCTTGCAAAAAGGATCTCTTATCACTTCAACAAAATCCGGGTGAATACCAATCATCTTAAGATCTTCTCTAGTACTATTACTAGAAGTTGCACTCTTGTTCCTGGTAACTTTGCCAATCTTCACGGGAGTTTTTTTTTATATTTTTAGCGGAAGTAAAAGCCATGCTTAGATTACTAAAAGTTTCTTCTAATTCATCTATCTGAGACGGGCTTTCTTCTATTCTTTCATGGATTACGGTACCCTTCTCTTAGCAACTTAAAATATCTCCCTCTCTTGACCCAATATTAGTGGCAAAATTATGCATATTTTTATCTATAGTTTCCATATGATCTTCGGTGAGCATTTTCTTTTCAGTAGCATATTGTCTTTCCATAACATGCTCAAGAGTCGAAGTTGTTTCATTAATCAGGAGAGGTGGTGAGCCCATTAAATTTCCCATAGCATTAAAAGCATCAAGAGAAAGACACATCAAGAAATTTCCACCGGTAATCGTATCAAGGACGAATCTTTACCAAGTGGTAATGCCCACGTAAAAGCAACAAAGAACAACGGTAGATTGCTTTCGGATAGTTCTGTTATGAGCATTGCAAATTCTATACCAGGCATCTTTCAAATGTTCTCCTCCGCTTTGTTTAAAGTTGAGAACTTCGTTCTCAGGAGTTCACGTAATAGATGAGGAACTATCCATGATAATAACGACAAAAAAGTTTGCACACAAAAATGGATCCGGCAAGAAAACGGCGAACGAAAAAGAGAGGTGAATAAAACGGCAATTTTTTGTGAAGTGGGGGGAGAGGGAAACGAGAGGCAAATGGAAAATAATGTAAATCGCAAGGATATGAGATTTGTCGGGGATATACCCCGTGGCATAAACCGACCGGAAGTATAACCCGTCCGGACTGGACGACTCACTGGTAACCCGCCCGGAGCTTGGAGGTTCACGGGCTACCCGCCCAGTCTTGGCGGTTCATTAGTAACCCGGCGGGCGGGTCAGATGGATGACGAGGCCCATGGCCCAGAAGGCCGGTTCACGTTTAAGGGTGGGCCAGTTTATGAGGAAAGCACAAGGAATATTCTCTTACAAAGGAAGCAACACTAGGACTCCACTTGTAATAGAGTAATCCTAATCCAACTAGGACTAGTCATGTAAACCGCCCCTTCAACATATATAAGGAGGGGCAGGGCTCCCCAAAGAGAGAGAAGCTACAAGCAAGAGAAACAATCTTAGGGCTAGACACAAAGAGGAGAGCCGGTTTACGACGACTCCCTCGTGATGATAATGAGACCTAGCCTAAAACAACATGTAGGGTTGTTACCGGATGATGTTTCCCGGGGCCCGAAGCTGTCTAAATCCCTGTCTTGTGTTGCGTCTCTCGATTCCGCTCAACTCCTTTCAAGCAACCACATAGATGCGTTGGTCTCACGACTAAGTCCTCACCCTAGGACATCTGCCGTGACAATTCCACGACAGTTGGCGCCCACCGTGGGGACTCCGCACGGTGGTGTTGAGTTCTTGGAGGGATCTCTTCTCAGGATCGAGAGGTTTGCAATTTTTCGGACGAAGAGAAGCCGGTTTGGAAGAATCTGCATCATTGCTGAACAATCGAGCGGTGTGAGAAAAATTGGGGCGAGAATTAAGGTTGCGTGTCTGTGCGTTGCCGCAAGTCGCCAAGTTAACAGAAATTTTCGTTGCGGTTTCGATCTAAATCCGATGCTCGTATCTGGGTCAGGTCGCGACACCGATTCCAAGCAGAAGTCCAGGTCGTCGAATCCGAGATTGGCATAATACCAAACTGGCTGTAGTGTAATCGCGGCCTTGAGTTTGTACTAATCCGCCGAAGACCGAGTCACCTTGCTCCGCCTCCGGTTTGACTTCACCGCACCTACAGACCGCTGTTATTTCTTAGTCTGACGACTGGAAGACTACAAATCAATTGGCAAGTATGTCTGTATGAGCAAGCACGTATCAATCAGACAAATACTACTTGTCATATCAAGTAAAAAGATTAGGCTGGGCGACTATTCTCTCAATGGCCAGAGCCACGTTCGATCTGCTTGCAAGATCTAAATCGAAGAAAAGTCAAAGTTGAAAAAAAAGGAGGGAGCCACTACGAAAAGGAAGCATGAGCGTGGACTCCTCGAACCGGCGATGACTCAGAAGCAGAGATGGGCGCGGGCTCTGCTGCTATTGTGCTGCGGCCGCGTTTCGCAGGCACCTTCCCACCTCCGTCGACCGCCGCCGCGTCCGTCTTGAACTGCCACACCTCAACCCACTGTTGTGGCATGAGCCGCCTCTGTCATGGCCCACTCGCCTGCAAAACCGCCGGCAGCACCGCCATGGGTTGCCTCTGCTTCGAGCCGCCACTGTACTCGCCTCGCCACCTCTGTCACGGTCGTCTCTGAGCCGCGTCAGATTGTTTCTGCTGCTGCTGTGCTTCCCCAGTACACCTCTGCTCTGGGTCGGACCTGCACCCTTGAGTCGCCGTGATCTCCCTTTGCCTCTGGGCTGAGCAGCCTATTCGTTGTGGTCCGCTACGGCCTGCACCGCCTTCGGCGACCCGTTAAGCCGCCTGCCATGCCCTCCGCCTCCACGGTCTCCGCGGTCTCCACTCGCCTCTGGGCCGCTGTCGCCGGCTCGCCCCCAGCGCCTTTCTGCTTCAGCTTTTCCCTTTGCCAGTGAAATTTCCACAGCCGGACTCGCCTCCATTACCAGAACAGATCCTGCCTCGCGCCGTCACGCCCGCTGCTGTTTAAAACAAAGAGCAACAGTTCAGCTTGCAGCATTAGTGCATGGTCGTTAAAGAGCTGGTGATCAAATTTGGATTCGAAGGTTTTGAAAGGGCCTTTTATGCTACCAAGAGGAAATCACTTGGTCAGATTGCTATCAGTACTAGTCCAGCATCAGTACAACTATTACATCTACTCGGGATAGCCTACGGGTGTGGACACCAGCAAAGAGCAGAGGACCAAGGAATTTGGCTGAGTAAAAAACAACAAAGGCCGAATATTTTAATGGCCAAGGGAACTTGGAAACAGGGTCTGCGTACGGAGCTTTCGCCTATATAAATCAGGTGATATTTGTCCTATATATTTCTTGCTAAGTGCATGATGATTTTTTTTGGAACAAACAACTACTCTGCCCTGTTGTGTGTTTTGTACACAGGACAACTGTGTTTATACCGCGGGTATGGAGCACGAGTTGGCAACATTCTGTACCAGTGTTTGTCTGTGTCATAATGCCTGAGGAACGAACGTGCGCAAACTGCCACTCCTGACACGGGTTACAATGAGCCGTCGGGGCCGCGTTGGGCCGCCTCTACCATGTTGAGCCGCTGGGGCTATGTTGAGCCACCGGTCTGCCTCAGCCGCCTCCGTCGCGATCATCCATTGTCCGAACAAAAAACATCAGGTGATATCCGTCCGGTTTGTTTTCATAGCACATATTAATTTTTGTGTGAACAATTACTTTGGCATGTGATATTTCTTGACGCAGGACAATTTTTCATTACAAATGAGGCGTTATATTACGGGCACGGAGCACGCGCTAGCAACGTTCTACACCGGTGTTTCGTCCATATCATACCACCCGGTGAATGAACGTGCGGAAGTCGCCGTCCCTGTGGCCCGGTTTACATCAGCTTGCCGGGACCGCGCCCGTGATTAACTCGCCCGTCCGTGCCGGTTTACGACAGCGGTGCCAATTTTCCCAGTCCGCACCGGCTTACAATGTCGCGGCCGACTCATCTGTCCGAGCTATCTCTGATGCCGCGGTCGTCTTTGTCATCCGTTTCTCGCGGCCTGGTCTACATCAACATATCGGGCCGCACCTGTCTGCATGATCTGTTTATTGAGTATGAGCAAGTCACAGTTTGGGTAGCCCGGTTTTTCTTTCAAACAAAATGGAGGCAAATCATCATATACTATCAACCGCCGTCTGCACTGGATGGCTCAATGGGCAGGCGCACAAGTCGCCGCCACTACAGTTTGGTTAACTTCAAATCGCCAGTTGGAAGGAACCATTGGCTGAGTTGCTGACACGGCTTATACGGGATCATTTGTAACCCGCCGCCGTCACCTCAACCTTCTGTGGATTCACATCATGCTATCAACATCAATGATATACAAATTATGCCGGTTTATATCACGGTCAAATATGGAGAGTTTCAAGCCAACTCCTCGAGTCACCTTTGAGACTCGGGGGCTACGATGACATGACTCAGCAATTCTTGTCAGTTTCAGCCGGTTTAAGAACCCCAGGACGATGGAGGGAAATATAACCCGGTCCCGGAGGTTACTGTTATATTGATGAAAAATTTAAAGGCCGTCAAAAATTTTCCGGCTTAGAAAGTATATGACAGTTACAAAATCCCGGCTCAATGAAGAAGATCCGGGTCATCAGAAAGGATTCCGGTTTAAAATCGGCTCAAGGGAAGTCAGTCTCACTGAAGCTCTCAAATATCCAGTTTATTATCCGGTTCAAGGGAAATCTGTTCTCCCACAAAGCCCTGAAGCGCTCAAATCCGGTTTAACAATGTCCGGTTCAAAAAAGGATTAACTTCTCGCAAGATCGAGTTTAAAGGCCGTTAGAAAATTTCCGGCTGAAAATGAAGATTCCGGTTTAAAATCCGGTTCAAGGGAAAGATGTATCCCACGAAGCTTTGAAGCTCTCAATATCCGGTTTAACATCCGGTTCAAGAAGGATTTATCTCTTGCAAAAAGTTAAGGGGTGCCAAAGAGGACCTGCTGCCATGATGTGCGGTTCAAACATGGGTATCATGCCTATTGGCTTATCATATTATTGATCACTTGGGGGCTTGGTCGTATCCGAACCATAGCTACACCTCTTGATCGGCTCAATGCCACAGCATCACTTGGGGGCTTTGGTCGTATCCGAACCATAGTCACACCTCTTGATCGGCGCAATGCCACAACATCATTTGAGGGCTTTGGTCGTATCCGAACCATAGTTACACCTCTTGATCGGTGCAATACCACAGCATCACTTGGGGACTTGGTCAAGTCTGAACCATAGTCACGCCTCTTGATCGGCCTAGTGCCACAGCATCACTTGGGGACTTGGTCACGTCTGAACCAGTCACGCCTCTTGATCGGCCTAAGGCCACAGAATCACTTGGGGGCTTGGTCGAACCCGAACCATTGCCACGCCTCTTGATCGGCATAATGCCACTGTTTCATTTGGGGACCTGGCTGACTTGAACCATAGCTACGCCTATCGGGGGCTTGGTCATGTCCGACCATGGTAATGCCTCTTGATCGGCTTAAAGCCTCATTTGCAAATGATTTATCTTTGCCTTTGCTTGAATTCTCTTCTTTTTTGCTAAAGACCTTTTACTTCTGTTGCGTTTTTAAAACCGACATTGTTAATCCGGTTCGACTGTCAATTACAAATTGGCGGAACACGGTCAAATCTTAATCCGGAGACTATCTGCCCGGTTTGATTTTATGTTACCATCTTATTATGGAGTAAACCGGTGTTCATTAACCCGGCTTGACTTTCAACTACAAGTTGTCAGTACATGACCAATTATAATCCGGCGATTATTAACCCGGTCTGGCTCGACTACAAGCCGCCAGTATTATATATGGATAATCCGGTGTCTATCATAACCTGGTACGGTTTTATCATAAATCGGCACAGTATGGAAAGAGTTATCAGTACTCAAGATTGGGATTATCACCCTTACTACAAAAAAGTTGGTAAACCAATGATGTGATTCAATGTCACAGGTATGATATATTTCATATTTGATTATTCTTAAGTGCAGCCTTGGTTATAAACCCAGGTTATATGTTGGGCATTATGACCCGTCCGGCGGTAACCCGCTAGGACACTTTAAACTTGTTGTATGCAGAAACAGGTTGAATAAAGCATGATTATAAGTCACCGGTGTTTATTAAACCGGCCTGGCTTTCGACTATATGTCGCCAGTATGATGATAAATTATCCGGTGTTTATTAAACCGGCCTGGCTTTAAGACGATAAATCGCCAGTCTATGATGAGAAATTGTCCAGTGTTTATTAAACCGGCCTGGCTTTGGACTATAAGTCGCCAGTATATATTTGGATTGTGCCATTGGAATCATGCGCTTATAAATCATTGGATTATATTATTCAAACAGCCAAACTTGGCTGAATTTTCATTATGATATTGAATGAATAAGGTTTTCATACCGGATTATATTATCTTGAATAGCCAACATGGCTGGATTTTATTATGGTTATTAATAACCGGTATTATTGAGGTTTTCAAAGTCACTTTAGCACAATGGCTATTATTTTATCAAAGGATATGATTTATTCTACAATGGAAGGAATAGTCTCGAGTCGCTGCAGGCTTACGACCCAGCACTTGGGGGCTACATTATTCAAATTAAGATTGCATGCAAGTCTCATGTCGCTGCAAGCATGCACCATGACACTTGGGGGCTAATGCAAAGTCATTTTTATTGGCCTTATTGAAGACCCGACTCATCATTCATAATGAGCCGGCCCTTGGGGGCTACACATCGCTGCTCAAGTCTACATCATCATATTTATAAAGTCCCTGCTCATTGTTGCATAATGACCCGGCCCTTGGGGGCTACATTGGTTGAAATTTTATGGGCATCGGTCAATTACAAGTCCCAGGTTGCTGCAAGCATGACAACCCGGCACTTGTGGGCTACATAATATGGAGTATTCAGTTTTTACTAGTGACTGGGATGAACAACATGGATTTCTTTGAAAGTGGCCGTGTTTATATTGAAGCAAGTCTTAAGCCATCACTTTGTTCTGCTCAAGACTTGGGGGCTACAAGTATTATATTATTATCAGAGAAATATTTTCAAAATTCTCTGTTTTGAGCAAACCAGATTGACCCGGCGTCACCAATTATTATGACCCTGTGTCTGCAACCCGGCATCATCAATAATCATGAACCGGCGTTGGCAACAATCATGAACCGGCGTTAGCAACAATCATGACCCGGAATTATCAGTTTTTATAACCCAGTAATTTTGGTAATATTCAACCGGCAAGTTTTACATCTTCAAACCGGCCAGATATCAGATGAGTATTTCAAGACCAAAATTTCTTAAGCCGGCGCTTTGGAAGCCGACTCAAGTGGATTATTCTTCACAATATTTCTCTATGAGAAACCAATGTCAGCAAATTGAGTATGACGCTGGCTTATTGACCTGGATTTTCTAGAAGGAGGAAATGACAAGGACTTAAGGATGATCAGGTGCCGGTTTACAAGAATTCTTAACCGGAGCACAACTTTGTCAAGTTTGTTCTTGTGTTTATTTTACAGGATCAGTTTAACATGGATAAATCCAAATTAAACTGGGGGCTAATGTCGGGGATATACCCCGTGGCGTAACCGACCGGAAGTATAACCCGGCCGGACTGGACGACTCACTGGTAACCCGCCCGGAGCTTGGCGGTTCACGGGCTACCGCCCGATCTTGGCGGTTCATTAGTAACCGGTGCGGTCGAGATGGATGACGAGGCCCATGGCCCAGAAGGCCGGTTCACGTTTAAGGGTGGGCCGATTTATGAGGAAAGCACAAGGAATATTCTCTTACAAAGGAAGCAAGACTAGGACTCCACTTGTAATAGAGTAATCCTAATCCAACTAGGACTAGTCATGTAAACCGCCCCTTCAACATATATAAGGAGGGGTAGGGCTCCCCAAAGAGAGAGAAGCTACAAGCAAGAGAAACAATCTTAGGGCTAGACACAAAGAGGAGAGCCGGTTTACGGTGACTCCCTCGTGATGATAATGAGACCTAGCCTCAAACAGCATGTAGGGTTGTTACCGGATGATGTTTCCCGGGGCCCTAAGCTGTCTAAATCCCTGTCTTGTGTTGCGTCTCTCGATTCTGCTCAACCCCTCTCAAGCTACCACATAGATGCGTTGGCCTCACGACTAAGTCCTCACCCTAGGACATCTGCCGTGACAATTCCACGACAAGATTTGTGATTAGGAACCTGGTATGTGTTGAAGATCCTCCCTGACAAACGGCGCCAGAAATTCCTTTTGATGTCGCTTGAAGCTATGTCGGTATTTCCCCAAAGAGGAAGGGATGATGCAGCACAGCGGCGGTAGGTATTTCCCTCAGATATGAAACCAAGGTTATCGAACCAGTAGGAGAACCAAGCAACACAACGTAAACAGCACCTGCACACAGATAACAAATCCTCGCAACCCAGCGTGTTAAAGGGGTTGTCAATCCCTTCCGGGGTACGACGCTCAAGATAGGAAGATGAACATGAGGTAAATTTGTAGTAAATTGAAAGATAGATCGCAAATAAAATAAATAGAAATAAAACTCAGCAAGGTATTTTTGTATTTTTGTTTAATAGATCTGGAAATAAATGCAAGGAAAAATTAGATCGCAAAGGCAAATATATGAGAAAGAGACCCGGGGGCCGTAGGTTTCACTAGTGGCTTCTCTCGAGAAAAATAGCAAATGGTGGGTGAACAAATTACTGCTGGGCAATTGATAGAACTTCAAATACTCTTGACGATATCTAGGCAATGATCATTATATAGGCATCACGTCCAAGATTAGTAGACTGGCTCCTGCCTGCATCTACTCCACACATCGACCTCTATCCAGCATGCATCTAGTGTATTAAGTTCATGGAGAAATGGAATAATGCAATAAGAACGATGACATGATGTAGACAAGATGTATCTATGTAGAGATAGACCCCATCGTTTTATCCTTAGTAGCAATGATACATCCGTGTCGGATCCCTTTCTGTCACTAGGATTAAGCACCGTAAGATCAAACCCACTACAAAGCAAATCTTCCAATTGCAAGATAAATAGATCAAGTTGGCCAAACAAAACCCAAATATCGAAGAAGAAATACGAGGCTATAAGATATCATGCATAAAAGAGATGAAATAAACTCAAATACTTTCATGGATATAAAAAGATAGATCTGATCATAAACTCAAAGTTCATCGATCCCAACAAACACACCGCAAAAGAGTTACATCATATGGATCTCCAAGAGACCATTGTATTGAGAATTCAGAGAGAGATGAAGCCATCTAGCTACTAACTACGGACCGAAGGTCTACAAAGAACTACTCACGCATCATCGGAGAGGCACCAATGGAGGTGGTGAACCCCATCCGAGATGGTGTATAGATTGGATCTGGTGGTTCCGGACTCTGCAGCGGCAGGATGAATATTTTGTCGACTCCCCTAGGGTTTCTGGAATATTGGGGTATTTATAGAGCAAAGAGATGGTCCGGGGCACCCGAGGTGGGCACAACCCACCGTGGCGCTGGGCCTCTGGCGCATACTGGTGGGTTGTGCCCCCCTCGGGGCACCCCCAAGGCGCAGCCAGGGCCCATTACGTTCCTTCTGGTCCAAAAATATCTCCGTGAAGTTTTGTTGCATTTGGACTCCGTCTGATATTGATTTCCTGCAATGTAAAAAACATGCAGAAAACAGCAACTGCACTTGGCACTATGTCAATAGGTTAGTACCAAAAAAGATATAAAATGACTATAAAATGATTATAAAACATCCAAGATTGATAATATAACAGCATGGAACAATCAAAAATTATAGATACGTCGGAGACGTATCAGTATGCACATGCCCGAACTTTGATATGGAATCTCACCATGATCAACACTGTAACACACATGCCAAGATGAGTCCAGATGTGGTCCAATGCCTCTCGTTGTCGGTGGAAACAGAAAACCTTTGCGGGCTAACAAATGGGCACGTCGCTGCTAACCGTACGAGGGAGTGTCCGAGAGGACCACCAATGCATGCATGTGGCCCGAACATAGGTTGTGTAATGCTTTAAATAACCAATTCACGACTTTGATGTGGCATATATACATGACTCGCAAAATGATCAATAATCCCACATCACGGAGGCTCACAACTAGTAGTGTACTACTGGACCCCCCCCCCCCCACACACACACATAGAGAGACACATCCCGGCACGCAAACCACCGCCACTCTGAGGCGTGTCAAACTTTTTCTACAATAAACATGTGACCAAAGAAGCGCCATGTTAAAGTTTAAAAAAAACAGAGATCATTCGACCCGTTTTTTTCATTGATTGATTTCCCAGGGATTTAATGTGCAAAAATCAAATTTGGGCTACATGTGCACCAAAATGGATTGCAAAATCATGTGTGTCCCTGGGTGCATGTTTCCCCTTGAAAAAGATTTCAAAACATTGAGAATATTGATTTTTAAAATTCAGTAAATCCAAAACTTCGTTGAAATTCTTGAAACTTATCGTGGTATCATATATGGACACCAGTAGACTGTGACATTGTATTTTTTTCGCCCGAGTGAACTGTATGATGTATATTCATCTAGCTGCCTGTTTTTGTTGTTTCGCCTCATCACAAACAGTTCATCTGGGTGAACTGTATATCGTATAACGCACACACCTTGATTTTGCTGCCCGTTTCTGTTGTTCTATCTCATTGCAAACAGTTCGTATGGATCAACCGTATGCCCCACATTGCACACGCAACTAAAATCTGAACCGTGTTCGATGTATCTGCTATCGCAAATGTTTTGCATCTTTTCTGATGGTCCTTTTACATCACCGTTTGTGATTAATGCATCGCACACAGTTTCGTCAAAGGGCCTCTGATTGTAGTGTCACGTTAGCAGCATCCTACAGTAGTGCCAGGTGCTACTACGAGCATTAGCAAGGAACACATCAATAACATGTATATCAAATATACCTTTATTCACTTTGCCATCCTTCTTATACGCCAAGTATTTGGGGCAGTTCTATTTCCAGTGACCATTACCCTTGCAGTAGAAGCACTCAGTCTCAGGCTTGGGTCCAGCTTTGGGCTTCTTCACGGGAGCAGCGACTTCCTTGTCGTTCTTCTTGAAGTTCCTTTCTTTCCCTTGCCCCTTTTCTTGAAACTGGTGGTCTTATTAACCATCAACACTTGATGCTCTTTCTTGATTTCTACCTCCGCCGATTTCAGAATCGCGAAGAGCTCAAAAATTGTTTTCTTCATTCCTTGCATATTATAGTTCATCACGAAGCCTTGTAGCTTGGTGGCAGTGATTGAAGAACTCTAGCAATAACACACTCAGCTGGAAGATCAATTCCCAGCTGAGTCAAGTGGTTGTGGTACCCAGACATTCTGAGTATGTGTTCACTGAGAGAACTGTTCTCCTCCATCTTACAGCTGAAGAAATTGTTGGAGATTTCACATATCTCAACCCGGGCATTAGCTTGAAATATCAGTTTCAGCTCTTGGAACATCTCATATGCTCTGTGGCGTTCAAAATGCTTTTGAAATCCCGGTTCCAAGCCATAAAGCATGGCACACTAAACTATCGAGTAGTCATTAGATCGAGCCTGTCAGGCATTCATAACGTTTGCATTAGCTCCTGCTTCAGGTCCGTCACCTAGCGGTGCATCAAGGACATAATTCTTCTATGCAGCAATGAGGATAATCCTCAAGTTACGGACCCAGTCCGTGTAGTTTCTACCATCATCTTTCAACTTATCTTTCTCTAGGAACGCATTAAAATTCAACGAAACGGTAGCATGGACCATTTATCTATAACATAGATTTGCAAACACTATCAGGACTAAGTTCATGATAAATTATGTTCAATTAATCAAATTACTAATGAACTCCCATTTAAATTAACATCCCTCAAGTTATCTAAGTGATACATGATCCAAATCAACTAATCCATGTTCGATCATCACGTGAGATGGAGTAGTCTTCAATGGTGAACATCTTCATGTTGATCATATCTACTATATAACTCATGTTCGACCTTTCGGTCTCCAGTGTTCTGGGACCATGTCTGTACATGCTAGGCTCGTCAAGTTTAACCCAAGTATTCTGCTTGTGCAAAACTAGCTTACACCCGTTGTATGTGAATGTAGAGTCTATCACACCCGATCATCACGAGGTGCTTAGAAACGATGAACTTTAGCAATCGTGCATACTCGGGGAGAACACTTTTATCTTCAAATTAAGTGAAGGGATCATCTTATAATGCTACTGTAGTTCTAAGCAAAATAAGATGTCTAAAGGACAAACATCACATGCAATCAAAATATGTGACATGATATGGCCATCATCATTGTCGGGGAAAACGATCCACGAACACCTATGGGGCCGGCGGACCAAGCCCTTTTCGGTTCGGCGGGGGGCGGAGATCGCACGAAGAGCGGATCGAGGCGAAACACACGAGCAGTTTACCCAGCTTCGGAGCTCTCCGGAGAGATAATACTCCTACTGCTGCATGTCTGATTGTATTGAGTTCTTGCTCGGGAGCGCTAATTGCTACAGTACACTAGCTGCTAATGAGACCGAGCGTGAGTGTTTTTCTGGCTTCGAACCCCCCTCTACGTTGCGCATGGGCCTCCTTTTATATGCTCAAGGGGTCACCGACAGGTGGCAACGTAGACAAGGGTAAAAAATGGACAGGTGTTGCAGTTGGTACAACTACCTGAACAGTGTATCATACCTAACCCTGACGGCAGGGGACAAAGGCATTAAATGCCCGTATGCGTCGCCCAAACAGTGCAAAAAGGATCGCTGTCGGCGCCACCGCTTGCCACGATGGCAATCTTGTCAGCGCCGCTTGCCACCTCGCCACCGGCTGCTGCAGACTTCTTGCCACGCTACCGAAAGGCCCTGTATGACACGTTGGTGGATGTCTTTGGGCGCGGGTCAGTGGTAGCTTGCGCGCAAGCGCCTTTGCCGCGTCGTTGTCTTGTCGCGTCCGAAGCTTGTCGCCATCGGCCTTGCGCCGGACGCTGGCGGCGTCGCGGCAAGTTCCTTGAGGTGCCTTGGTTATCCTTCGGCAAGCTCCACTTGCCGGGGCGTTGTCTCCTTGGCTTGAATACTTTGTTCTTGAATGGCTCCAAAGGAACCACAGAGGACCTTGGCGGTCACCCGGCAAGCCTTGCCGCGGGGTGCTGCGACTGCCCATGCACAAGTTCGGGATACTGGTACCCCTAGTCTAGTACACCGACAGGAGCCCCCGGGCCTGGGCCACACACGGTGCCAAGCGCTGTTGGGCCAGGCCCAAAACAGGGCATGGGCACGCGCGGCCTGGGTTACGCCGTATCTTTCTCCGTATCCACCGTGCCCTCCCCTAACGGCACGCGTTGAATGCGGCGTCGTGGGAGAGATCGTGGGTGGCTTCTTTATTCGGAAAAGCGGAACGTCCGCCCCCTCCCTCTTTATAAGCAGGGGAAACAGGGGCAGTTCGCCCATCTCACCAGTTGTTGTCCCAATCTCAGAAATCTCCGCTGCTCCCCCCTTCTTCCAAAGCCGAAAGAGAGCAGCGCTCCGCCCCCCATGGCCACCAGCACCACCAACGCCGTCGATCTCCCCCACCACCTCCGCCATGGCTCCGAAAGCCGGCAAGGGGAAGGCCGTGAAGACGACCGAGGCGCAGCGGCTTGCGGCGCTGCGAAGGGAGCGGGCAACCTTCTCCCCCATGCTCGCCACGAAGGAGCTGAGGGAGTACTACTACCTCTTCTGGTCGACGGAGACGTGAGCGCATCCGCGCACGAAGGTACTCTCCGCCGCCGCTTCAGAACGGGCTCCTGATGGATATCCCTTCTTTGCATTGTTCTTTTACTGCGGGCTCTGCCCGCCTTTCTCTGAATTCTTCTGCGACATCATGAACACCTACGGGTTCCACCTCCTTGACTTCACCCCCAATGCCGTTCTGACCATGGCAGTTTTCGCACATCTCTGCGAAAACTTTGTCGGAGTCCACCCAAATGTAGCCCTTTTCCACCACTTCTTTATGCCTCGAGTTGAGAGAGGAGAGCCCTTATCCGGCAGAATCGCCTGGATCTCGAGGGAAGGCAAGAAGGAAGCTTATCTGGAGGGAGAACTCCACGGCAAGTGGGAGGAATGGAGAGCAGATTGGTGCTGGATCATCGAGGAGAACCCGCAGCCGTTTACTGCCCAGCGCCAAGCCCCAGTAGCGCGCGGCAACAATTGGAGCGCCGTGGCCCCGGAAGACGATAGGCTGAAGATTGCCATCACCCGGATCCTGCGCCTCAGGCTTGCCGGGCTCACTGTAGGCGCCGTTGGGGCAGATTTTCTTCGCCGCCGCATCGCCCCCCTGCAGGAGAGGAGGAGACCCGCCTGGGAGTTCGGGGGTCCGGCGGACATCATGAGGCTGCGCCCGGGCCTCAACTTCAATTTCACCGTCTTGGAACTGGACGCGATGCTCAAGGAGCTGTTCAAGCACGACCCTCAACATCCCGAATGGTTCAGGTTGCCGCAGGGTGTCGTTCCGCTGTGCAACAATTCCTCGCTCGACCGCATCCGTGCAATGATGCCGCTGTGTGATTCGCATGGAATTGTCCCAACTTGGCAAGAGCCTGCAGACGACGTCGTGCAAGAATTCTTCGATGGCTTGGTAGAAGTGCTGGTCCGCTCCGATGAGCAGAAAAGCCTCACCCGCGACACCACCGATGCGGAGATGCAGCGCATTGCCACTAGGGCGGAAGAGGTGGCGGCAGCCGCTGCCGCGGGCGAGTTTGGATTCACAGTGGAGGAGGCAGAGGCAGCAGAGGCGGCAAGCCTTGCCAAGCGAGAGGAGTTTGCCGGCGAGGGAGAGTTTGCCGAGCCCGAAGCCGAGTCGAGCGAGCACACCGAGGGTGCGAGCGGCTCGTCGAAGACCGACTCCTCTTCCTCCTCATCTTCAGATAGCCCGCCGCAGGCAGAGCCCCGAGCTCCACCAAGGAGGCATCTCCGCAAGGTTGGGGACGTAGCGGGGCGGCAGACGGGTCAACAGCCGCCGCGCCGCGCGACACGCTCCACCGAGGCAAGCACTGTTGCCGCGGGAGCACCTCACGCTGCTGCAGCAACTGGAGCGGGGTCCTCCCGGACCACCGCTTCTGGCCCTGCCAAGCGGCTAAGGGAAACTTCTCCGCCTCGTCGCGCCGGAGGCGGGCCGGACTTCGACCTCTTCGCGCTCAGCTCCGACGAGGAAGAAGAAGAGTAAGATTCTTTGTTGTACTTGTAGTTCTTCAATTCTTGCTGCTTTGGTCTTGTATCTGATTTGCTTTACTCCGAACCTTATTCCTTTTCAGGACTGGCTCAGAGAGCGGCGAAGAGAGCCAAGGTGCCGGTGATTGTCATCGAGGACGAACCCACCGCGACAGCAGGGGGCGTGTCCGAGACCATCTTGCCGGACCCGGCAATTATTCCCCAAAGCAGCCCCCAGCGCAGCCCCCAGCGTAAGTATATGGTCTACTTCCTGCTGTTAGGCGCGCATGGGTGCTCTTTCTTTGCTGACATCTGACTGTTGGTTTGTGTAGGAGCAGAGAAGCCTCACCAGGAGCGCTCGGAAGCCGCCCCTGACGTGCCATCTGCTTCGACTACACCGCCAAGGGATGGTTCCCCGGCAAGGAAGCGTTCTTCGGCAAGGGAGAAGTCTCCGGCAAGGGACAGCACCAGCGACCCCCCAGTGGTGGAGACCACGACTGTGGAGCCCAGTACAGGTAATCCTCTTGCTTGAAAACTTCCCTTGGGTTCTTCTTCTTCTGATTTTCTTTTTTTTGGATATTTGCTTGACTTTTCTCCCTCTTCCGGCTGTCAGATCCATCTACCGCGGAGCCGATGAAGACCGAGGTTGCCGGCGAGGAGAACGCGCGCGGCAATACCGACGACGCCGCTGCCACTGAAGAAGCAGCTGACGCTGAGGATCCCACCGGTGAAGAGGCCGCCAAAGCTGCCGCCGCAGAGCCGGGCGAGGGTCCGCGACGACCGACGACCACGAGGCCGCAGGAGCGTCAGCGCGCTACACCGACCGCCGATCCTCCGCCCTGGCGGCGCGCCGGGTTCAAGAGCCCCAGCCAGCGCCCTATTTGAAGGTCGGCGATGGCGTCTTCATCAAGCTCCCCTGGGCGTCAAGCTCCAGGGCGTCGGTCGAAGGAGAAACTTTTGATGGAGAGGTGCTCGCCTCCGCTGGGCTAACGCTGGTTGACGCGCCGAGCAGCAGCAGCGACGAGCCTGAGGAGGAGCGGCTGTTACGGAAGCTGTTGTCGCTCTACCGCGCCCGACAGGCCAAGCTGGAATCCCGAGAAGTGCTTGTCGCGAGGGCGGGAGTGGACATCGAGAAGCACGCGGAGGAGCTCCGAGGCCGTAACCAGGAAGCTCTCCGGTCCCTGGTGGAGGAGCGGGAGCAACTCGCCGAGGCGTGGAAAGCCTTCCTCCTCGAGAAGGCTGAAGCCGAAGAGCAACAGCGGCTTGTCGCCGAGGAGCTGTTTGCGCGGGAGGGCGAGTTGGCGCAGCGGAAAGTCAATCTTGACAGCCACGAGGAGGAGCTTGCCGCGCGCGAGCAAACATTCGGTGGGGCTCTCAAGGAAGCAGAGGATGCTGCCGCAGCTGCCAAGGCCGCCAAGAAGGAGCTGGAGACGAAGGTGGCGCAGTTGGAGGCCGATCTCAAGACGAGCGGTGAAGAGCTTGCCGCGCTCAAGCGTGAGCGCGAGAAGGATGCCCTCGCCCATGGCAAGCTGCAGGGTCGTCTCGTCGAGAAGGGCAAGGAGCTTAGCACCGCCAAGGACTCCAACGCAGATCTTGAGTTGAAGCTGGCTACTTTGACCAAGACGCTGGACGGCGCCAGGGAGCATGAGGTGGCCTTGAAAAAGGAGATCAAGGCCAACAAGGCGCTGCTGGCGAGTGCTGCCGCCACCCAGAACACCTTTAGAGAGAATGTGGAGCACTGGACAGAGGGTCTCGTGGATGTTGCCGCAGCCATCGACGGGGAGCTGGCGCAGCTGGGGATGGAGGATTTCGGGTATCCCTCCGATGAGAACCTCCAACCCAGCGCCAAGCTCAGCTTGTTCTTCAAAGGCGTGGCGACGGCCCTCCAGCGACTCCGGGAAAGGATCCCAAAGCAGCTGGCCGACGAGTCGCGCACGATCTGCGCGGGAATTCTGCAAAAGGTGTTGGTGAAGGTGGCCTTCCGCAACCCAGGCCTCAACCTCACCAACGTCCTCAAGAAGCTGCCGCCGGACGCTGATCTGGAAGCGCTCAAGACCCTTGTCGCACCCATTGTGGACAAGGTGAGCGAGATCAAGAGGGTTGAGGGCGATCGCGTAGACTAGGCCGCCCGTTTCCTCCTTTTCTTGTTGCTGCTGGTCGTGTTATGAGAACAATCGGTTAGAGCTGCGACAAGCTATCTTGTAATATAACTCTATTTTGGGTATCGATTGCTATGTTATTTCCTTTACTTGATTCCTTCCTTTGTATGTTTTTGCCCTACGCTTTTAGGGAACTTGCCGGAGCAGGCACCTTAGTCATGAAAGGCCGAGTCGGGGACGTCAAGAGCTTCTTTGGCGGTGCCGCTCCGACAAGAAACCTTGTCGCAACTAGTCGCAGATCACTTAAGTTGTTGAGCGGACTCGAAACAAAGTAAGGGCGCAACTAGCTACGAGTTGGTTCCTCCGCGCACAGGTTTTTCATACAAAGTACGGTCGTTCGAGGAAGATAACTTAAAAATTTTAAAACTGATTGCTCAAACTTTGGCAACTTAGCTTTTCTGTCGTTTGCTTCCCGGTAAGGCGAAACTTTCTTGAACGACGCCTGGTCCACACCATTATCTTCTCCTTTCCCCCCGGCAAACTTGTGGGCGAGGGAACCTTCCCTTCTTTGAGAAAAAGAAAGAAGAGAAAATAAAGATATGGAGTCTTACGGCTCGTTATTGCTTACCGGGGGTAGGTGCTGCACAAAGTGTCAGATAACACATGCAAAAAATAGAAAGCATGAAATTGACAAGATGTGCAGAGCACATGGGCTTTATTTATGCAAGGGGTCTGCGCCCGGCTTTGTACAAAGGATTACATGCAACAGCGGCAAGACTTGTACAAAAGGTGGTTGCCGGAACAGGTTCCGGCAACCGCGCCCTATGGGTAAAACTTACGAAGATGCTCAGTGTTCCAGGAGTTGCTCACCGGAGTGCCATCTTCGGTCTCAAGGCGGACAGCGCCAGGCCTAGTGACTCGTTTCACCCGGTAAGGGCCTTCCCACTTCGGCGTCAACTTGTTGGAATTCTTGGCGGACTGAACGCGCCGAAGAACAAGGTCGCCTTCCTCGAGACTACTGGCATTAACTTTGCGGCTATGGTAGCGGCGCAAAGCTTGCTGGTAGCGAGCAGCTCGCTCAGCAGCCTGAAGACGGTCTTCCTCGAGGAGCAGCGCGTCATCTTGTCGCAGCTGCTCTTGCTCGAGCTCATCATAAGCGAGCACTCGAGGTGACCCATATACGAGTTCCGTGGGGAGAACTGCCTCTGCTCCATAGACTAGAGCGAAAGGTGTCTGGCCAGTGGCTCGATTTGGCATCGTCCTGATTGACCAAAGAACCACCGGCAGCTCCTCAATCCAGTTCTTTCCGCACTTGCGCAGCCTGTCGAAAGTCCTGGTCTTGAGCCCACGCAGCACTCCAGCATTTGCCCTCTCCGCTTGACCGTTTCTTCTCGGATGAGCAACAGAAGCGAAGCAGACCTTGGCGCCAACATCTTGGACGTACTGCATGAAGGTGCGGCTCGTGAATTGCGTGCCGTTGTCGATGATGATCCGTTAGGGATCCCGGCGGCAAACAATCGACCAAGAACTTGATCGCTTGACCGTGTTGTCACCTTCCTCATCGCTTCCACTTCCGCCACTTTGTGAACTTGTCGATTGCAACGCATAAGTACTCAAAGCCCCGACAGCTCGGGAAAGGGGCCGAGGATGTCGAGCCCCTGCATCAAAAATGGCCAGGATAAAGGGATCGTCCGGAGAGCTTGAGCTGGCTGGTGTATCTGCTTGGAATGGAACCGCACGCTTCACACTTGGTTACTTGTGCGAGTTGCATCCGGAGGGCTGTCGGCCAAAAGAAACCTTGCCGGAATGCTTTGCCGCAAGTGCTTTTGCGCCAATGTGGTGACCACATATGCCTCCATGTATCTCTGCCAACAGCTTTTGTCCGTCTTCCCGTGAATACACTTCAATTTCACACCGTTGAATCTTCTTCTGTACAGTGTGTTGTCGACAAACTGGTACATACTTGATTGCCGGGCTACTCTTTCCGCTTCTTCTTGCTCTTCGGGAAGTTCTCCTGTCTGAAGGAAACGGACAATCTGTTGTGCCCATGCTGGATCTTGCGGCTCGACAACAAGGACTAAAGGCACATATGCTGCTGCGGGAACATCCGCTTCTACGGCGAGAACCTGCGGCTCAGCCGGAGCTTGACGTTCCCCGGCAAGCTTGCCAGAGCAAAACTTGTCGGGAGCGTCTGCTTCAACGGAACAAACCCTAGGGCATGCCGGAGCAGACTGCTCCTCAGCACTCTTGGTGTTGATCTTAGGGACCTTCTTGGCGGCGGCTTCGGGGAGCTCTGCCGAAAAATAGTCGCCAGAAATCAACTTCCTTTTCTTGCTCTGTCCAGTTGATGGCGTCACAGACGATTGAGTCAGTTTGAGCACAAAGATCCCTGGTTCCACAGGTAACTTAAGTGTGGCGCACTTTGACAGGCCATCGGCAATGTCATTCTGAGCTCTTGGAACATGTTCCATCTGTAGGCCGTCAAAGTGCTCTTCTAACTTCCTCACTTCATCAACGTAAGCTTCCATCAACGGACTCTGATAATTCTTGTTCACTTGGCGGACGACAAGCTGCGAGTCACCACTGACAATGAGCTTCTTGATCCCAAGGTCTGCCGCGATCCTGAGACCGGCAAGCAAACCTTCATACTCTGCAGTATTGTTTGTTGGTTGCTCCTTGGGAAAGTGCATCTGGACTACGTACTTGAGGTGCTCTCCGGTGGGTGCAACAAGTAGCACACCCTTTGGCGCCTTGCAGCGAAGGCACCATCAAAGTACATCAGCCACTCTTTGCTTGCTTCCTTGACGGGATGCTCGCTTCGAATTTCTTCATCCGTGTCGGCGCCCACTCTGCTATGAACTCGCCAATGCTCTGCTTTGGATAGTCGAAGTGCTCTCGAACTTGAGGCCAAAACTTGACAGTTCCAGTGCCCACTCGACAATCCTACCTGTTGCTTCTTGATTCTGCAGTATCCTCTTCAGCGGAAAACGAGTGACAACTGTGATCTCATGTGCTTGGAAGTAATGGCGCAGCTTTCTCGAGGCCATGAGAAGGCCGAAAAGCAATTTCTGCACACCAGAGTACCTTGACCTAGCCCCCTGCAGAAGGGAACTGACAAAGTAAACTGGGCGCTGCACCATTTTCTTCTGTATCTCCTCATGCGCCTGCGCAGATCCATCTTTGCCGGGACCAGAGCTTGCCGGTGAAGTCCTCTGCTTGTCGCTGGATGCATCTGCCGTGGTTGCTGGCTCATCATCCGCCTCCCTCTCCGCTACTAATGCAGCACTAACCACTTGATTGGTTGCCGCTATATACAGCGGCAACTTCTCTTGTGGCTTAGGTGCGACAAGTATTGGAGTGGAGGACAGGTATCTCTTCAAGTCCTGCAGTGCAGCCTCCGCTTCCGGAGTCCATTTCATTGGACCTGCCTTTTTCAATATTTTGAAAAATGGCAGGGCGCGCTCAACAGACTTAGAGATAAATCTGCTGAGAGCAGCCACGCAACCGGCAAGCCTTCGTACATCCTTGACACGCTTTGGTGCTTCAATCTGCTCAATGGCCTTGATCTTGTCGGGATTGGCTTCGATTCCCCGCTGAGACACGAAGAACCCGAGAAGCTTGCCGGAGGGGACTCCAAACACACACTTCTCGGGGTTAAGCTTGAGGTTGATCTTGCGCAGATTTGCAAAGGTTTCGTCTAAATCCTGAATCAGAGTTGCCTTGTCCTTGCTCTTGACCACTATGTCATCCATGTAGGCTTCCACATTTCTGTGTATCTGTGGCTCAAAAGCGTCATTGACTACCCTTGCAAATGTTGAACCAGCATTCTTTAAACCAAAAGGCATCCGTATGAAACAGTATGTGCCACATGGAGTAATGAATGCGGTTTTCTCCTCATCCTCTTCTGCCATGAAGATCTGATGGTATCCTGAGTATGCGTCAAGAAATGAAAGCAAGTCACATCCGGCCGTGGAGTCAACAATCTGGTCAATGCGCGGCAAGGGAAATGGGTCTTTGGGACAAGCTTTATTGACATCGGTAAAGTCGATACAAAGCCTCCATTTCCCGTTTGCCTTCCGCACGACTACAGGATTGGCCAACCACGTAGGATGGAGCACTCCTCTGACAAGGCCTGCTGCTTCCAATTTCTTGATTTCTTCTGTGATGAATTCTTGGCGCTCCACTGCTTGTTTCCTGACTTTCTGCTTGACGGGCCGCGCATGAGGACAGACGGCAAGATGGTCCTCGATTACTTTCCTGGGAACACCGGGGATGTCAGACGGTTGCCATGCAAACACGTCGACGTTCGCCCGCAGGAAAGCAACGAGCGCGCTTTCCTATTTAGGGTCGAGAGTGGCATTGATGGTGAAGGTACCACCAGTGCTGTCCTCCTTGGCGGACACCTTCTTGGTCTCTGGCGGAGCTGCCATTGTCTTCTTACACTTGTCGGTGGAGCTCGATGGTGCGTCCTCGACGGTAGCACAGCACTCCGAAGAGGTGCGCTTGCCGGAGTGGGCATCAGAACTCTTGCCGGACTTGGTCTTCTTCTTCCCCCCGGGAGCTTCAGCGGCAAGTGACTTGCGATCTGTTGCGGCTTCTGCTTCCCGGTAGATCTTGTCGGCGCAGATAAGAGCATCCTTCTTGTCGCCAGGGACAGAGATGACACTTATCGGGCCTGGCATCTTCAGCATGTTGTATGCATAGTGAGAGGCTGCCATGAATTTGGCGAAGCGCCGACGGCCGAGTATCCCATTGTAAGGCAATGGAAAGTCAGCAACTTCAAAAGTGACCCTCTCAGTCCTGAAGTTCAACTCACTGCCAAATGTCACCGGCAACGTGATCTTTCCCTTCGGCTTGCTCCTTCCCGGATTGATTCCTTGAATGTGCCGGTCTTCGAGCTCGCCGTCGGGATCTGGAGTTTCGGAGTACCGCGGAGGAGATCAGGTTCAAGCCAGCCCCGCCGTCAACTAGCATCTTAGTGACCTTGAGGTTGCGGATAGTTGGTGAAACCAACATCGGCAAGCACCCGACCACAGTTACGCGATCAGGGTGGTCCTCAATATCAAAGATGATAGGCGTGCTAGACCATTTCAGAGGCTTGCATGACTCGACGGGTGGTTCTGCCGCATTGACTTCCCGCACCCACTGCTTGAGTTGGCGGTGTGAAGTATGCAGAGAAGCACCGCCGTCAACGCATAGGACCTCTGTGGCTTTCTGAAACTCCTGCTCATCGGTCTCGTCATCATCCATATCTTCATCGTCATCGTCATCTTCATCCTTGTCGCGGCCGCGGGGAGGTCTGTCTCCTTGCCGCTGCTTGGCCTTGCCGCGGCGTCCTCCCCGGCCGGGGCGTTTTTTGCTGGCTCCTCCAGCACCTTCTTGGGCCTTCTCCTTGTCGCGTCGCTCGTATTCGGCCTTTTGCAGCTCAACAAGCTGCTCGACCTTCTTGCAGCTCTGGATATCATGGCCCTTGGTGCGGTGGATCTTGCAGTACTGCTTGTTTGTGCCGTCCTGCTTGTCGGCGACCGCCACAGCCTCGGCTTCCTTGGCGCCACCTCTGTTGCTGGACTGCTCAACAACTAGCACATCTTTGCCTTTCTTCTTCCTGTTGTTCCGCCGCCGGTTTTTCCTTGCCGGGGCGGCATCCTCGCTGTCAGATCCTCCTGCTCCTGTAGTCTCTCCGGGAAGTTTCTTCCCTTCCTCAGCACGTGCACACTTGTCGGCCAGGGCATATAGCTCACTGATGTCTCTGATCTTGCAAATCGCCATCTCCTCCCGCATCCTACGGTTTCGCACGTTCTGATGGAACGCGCTGATGACCGCGGCAGGGTGGACATCTGGGATGTTGTAGTGTACACGGCTGAATCTCTGAATGTACTTGCGCAGGGACTCTCCTTCCTTCTGGGCGAGCAGATGAAGGTCGCTCTCTTGGCCATGAGGCTTGTGGCCGCCCGTAAAGGCGCCGACAAACTGATGGCACAGATCTGCCCAGGAAGATATGGAGTTGTCCGGCAAGTGCATGAGCCAGGACCTGACGTTGGGCTTGAGCACCAGCGGGAAGTAGTTGGCAAGGATCTTGTCGTCCCGCCCCCCGGCAGCTTGCACCGCGATGGTGTAGATGCTGAGGAACTCCGACGGATGCGACTTGCCGTCGTACTTCTCTGGTACATCTGGCTTGAAATTCTTTGTGCTGGGCCACTGGACTTGCCGCAGCTCACGAGTGAACGCAGGGCAACCTACCGCGTACGGCAAGTCGCATGGTTCCCCTGGCGCATGCATGTCGACAGTGGGCCCAACGCGCTGGTCCGATTGACGCCTCGCTTCGGCGCTCGATGCGGGTACGAGCGTCTTCTTGTTGTCGTTCGTGAAGAACTTGGCGCTGATCGCGACGAGCTCGCGGATCTGACGATGCAGTGGAGTCGTGTAACGCCCTCGATGCGGATATATCTCCCACGTGTCGAAGCACGACTTAGAGGCATAACCGCATTGAAAGCAATGTCGCAAGTGAGGTAATCTTCACACAACCCATGTAATACATAAGGGAAAGAGATACATAGTTGGCTTACAATCGCCACTTCACACAATACATGAGTAAAGCATTACATCATACAGATACAATCAAGGTCCGACTACGGAGCCAAAATAAAAGAAGACTACCCCAAATGCTACACAGATCCCCGATCGTCCCAACTGGCTCCACTCTCGATCAATTGAAACGAAACAACACAATGAACAAGATCTTCATCGAGCTCCTCCTTGAGCTCGGGTGCGCCACCTGCACGGTTTCATCGGCACCTGCAAACTGGTTTTGGAAGTATCTGTGAGTCACGGGGACTCAGCAATCTCACACCCGCGAGATCAAGACTATTTAAGCTTATGGGTAGGAGAAGGTAGTGAGGTGGAGCTGTAGCAAGCGACTAGCATATCTGGTGGCTATCATACGCAAAAGAGAGCGAGAAGAGAAGCAAAGCACGGTCCAACAACTATGATCAAGAAGTGATCCTAGAACAACCTACGTCAAGCATAACTCCAACACCGTGTTCACTTCCGGACTCCGCCGAGAAGAGACCATCACGGTTACACACGCGTTGATGTATTTTAATTAAGATCAACTTCGGTTTTCTACAACCGACATCAACAAATTCCCATCTGCCTCATAACCGCGGGCACGGCTTTCAAAGATAATACCCTGCAGGGTGTCCCAACTTAGCCCATTATAAGCTCTCACGGTCAACGAAGGATATTCCTTCTACCGGAAGACCCGATCAGTCTCGAATCCCGACTACAAGACATTTCGACAGCAATAAAACAAGACCAGCAAAGCCGCCCGAATGTGCCGACAAATCCCGATAGGAGCTGCACATATCTCGCTCTCGTGGCACACCGGATGAGCAGTCCGCATAACTAAAACCAGACCTCAAGTTTCCTTGAGGGGCGCTAAAAAGCACTCTAGTTTGGGCCAACACTCGAGGAGCATTGGCCCGGGGTTAATAAAGATGACCCTTGAGTCTGCAGAACCCAAGGGAAAAAGGCTTAGGTGGCAAATGGTAAAACCAATGTTGGGCCTTGCCGGAGGAGTCTTATTCAAAGCGAACTGTCAAGGGGGTCCCATAAATCACCCAACCGTAAGGAACGCAAAATCCGGGAACATAACACCGGTATGACGGAAACTAGGCGGCAAGGGTGGAACAAAACACTGCATAAGGCCGAGCCTTCCACCCTTTACCAAGTATATAGATGCATTAATTAAAGAAGATATATTGTGATATCCCAACAAGTAAACATGTTCCAACAAGGAACAACATCTCCATGTTCCAACAAGGAACAAACTTCATCTTCACCTACAACTAACAACGCTATAAGAGGGGCTGAGCAAAGCGGTAACATAGCCAAACAACGGTTTGCTAGGAAAGGATGGTTAGAAGCTTCACATGGCAATATGGGTTGCATGATATAGCAAGTGGTAGGTATCACAGCATAGGCATAGCAAAAGAGCGAGCATCTAGCAAGCAAAGATAGAAGTGATTTCGAGGGTATGGTCATCTTGCCTGAAATCCCGCAAGGAAGAAGAACGAGTCCATGAAGAAGACAAACGGACGTAGTCGAACGAATCCTCACAACTCCGGAACGAAACCGAAGCTAAGCGAGAAGCAACCCGGAAAGAAACAAACAACATAGTAAACCAACAAGCACAAACACGGCATGATGCACAACCAAGGATGATGCATGTCCGGTATAAATAGCATGGCATGGCAATATGCACAAACAAAACTACAAGTTAAATGGAGCCCAATATGCAACGAGTTGCATATCGACGAAACACCACATCAATTATTTAGTTCACTCCCGATTAGGTACTCAACAATATTAAATATTGGTTAACATGGCAAGTGGTGAAGCATATCAAAACTATACCATCTAAACAATTTAAATGGGGCCGGATATAACAAACAACAAATCCGGTAAATCCCCATATGCATTTAGCAAATTAATGGAAACAACAAATATAAACATTTTAATGTTGTTAACATGATGCGGATGACATATGCAAGTTTTAAGCAATTTTTAGTAAAAGTTGACATGAGCATGTTATGAAGCATTTGGGTCACCATGGCGGAACAAAACGGGTGCCACGGCAACGAATCTGAAAATGATGCCACGGCAACATATCGGTTCCGGTAGCTCACGGAGATACCGGTGCAAAAGGAGGCGTGCGGATGTGCGCAACATGCTAGAGATGGTGGGGTGCTCCCGACTACCGGGTTCCCACGGGACGGCGGCATGGCAAACGAGGAACGTGCAAGGAACAATTCGGACATGGTCCAAACATAGGGTGCATCTCATACAACAAATGCATTCGGTCCACGGACGCCGTCTCGGGGTTATACCTTCGAAGCATGCATTTTTGGGGCGGAACGCGTTCATCGAAGGAAGTAGTGGTACACGGGTTGTAGTGGAAGTAGTTGTACTCGTGTCATAGTGGAAGTAGACGTTCTCGCGACTGAAGTTGTACACGCTTTTCGTAGATGTTCAGGTCGTCGGTAGAGGTACTTGGCGATCCGAAGGGGTACTTGGCGGGTCGTCGAGGTACACGGTTCGTAGACGTTCGGCGTCGCCGGTAGTTGTACACAGTCGTTGTTGGACTTGACGGATCCGAGGGCTCCAGGCGTCGAGGTACTTGGCGAAAACCACAAAGAGGGTACTTGTACTCGCATCATCATGGAAGTAGTCGTTCGGGCTCCCGTGCGGACGTAGTGGTCTTGGTCTTCGCAGCGTAGTTGTACAAAAACAACATCGGACTTGGACGAATCCAGAGGCATGCACAGGTAGTGGTGGTCGTCCATGGAGGGGCGCTAGTTGCCGGAGAAGGGCCACGCCACGGGGCTCAGCAAGGAAGGCGGGTTCACGGGAGGCGCGGGAGGGCGACGAAGCAGCAGAGGCGATCTTGGGGTCGGCTTGGCACCGGCGCCAGCAGCAGGTAGGGGCTTGGCGCAGCGGACGTGGTTCGACGGAGCTGCTGTCGCGGCGGCGGCGGAAGCAGGCGAGGCCTCGGAGCTGGCGTGCGAGGACGGACGACGCGAGGCAGCGGCCTCCTGGTGGTCGCCGACAGCAACGAGGCGCGGCAGCCGGCATGGAAGGAGACACGGGAGGCGGGGCCCTCGGACTCAAGCGATGGCGAGGCTCGACAAGCTTGGCGAGGCTGAGGGGGCAAGGCGCGGCGGCCATGGCACGACGAGGACGAGAACAGGCGGCGGAGGGGGCTCGATCAGGAACTCGGGGTCGAGCTCCTCTCGATCTAGATCGAGGAGGGAGCGAGAGGCTCGGCTGCGGGCCGCCTGGTAGCTGACGAAGGCTACGGGGTTCGAGGCACGGGGAGGTCGAGGGGTTCGGGAAGGACGAGAGGTAGTAGTGCTGGCGATGCGGTGTATGGACGGGGCGAGGGCGCGAGGGGATCGAGGGCTGCGCGTGGCGGCGCTCAGAGGGAGCGAGGGGAGGAAGAGAGTGAACAGAGGGGATCGGGCTAGGGTTAAAGGGATTAGATGGGCTGTAAGGGGTTTAGTGGGCGGCCTGGCCCAAAGGGTGGCTGAAAGTGCTGGGCTTTCTCTCCCTCTCTTTCTTCTTTAACCGAAAAGAAATATAGAGAAAGGAAAAAGAAGGAGGGTTAGGGAAAAGAGTTTGAGCAGAAGGACAATTTTCCTGGACTCATAAAAATAAGCATGACCACAGAAAAATAGAAGTGGCAAGATTGCAAGATGTAAATTCAAACTCTTTTGAATTAAGTTCAAATGATTTGAATAGGAAGTGAGGTTTGGGAAGGTCCAAAAATGTTGAGGATTTCGGTGGGGCTCCGGAAAATGACGAAATAATTTATGGGCAAGGTTGGAGACCAAGAAGTGAGATAACAAAGGCATGGAGAATTATTTTGCAAGTGGGTTATGGGTGATTCTGAATTAGTGGAATATTTGGTAATATCTCCCTAAATATCGGGAGGGTATATGTTATAAAGAGAAGTCACCCTTCCCTCGATTTAAATGGACCGAAGATCCATGCAATTTATTTAGTTGAGTTGCAAAAGATTTATGAGATGATGGCATGATGACATGATGCAATGCAAAAATAAAAAGGGCAGGCACAAATGAAACACACGACGAAACTCGGAATAGCTGGAAGTCTTCTCGAGCATCGGTCTCGGGGCGTTACAACACTCCACCACTACAAGAGGATCTCGTCCCGAGATCTAGGATGGCACCGGAGAAAAGCGGAAGAGAAACAGGTAAGACAAAGTTGCTTCTTTGACAAACGAGTGAAACCACGAACCTTGAGAGGTTGACAAAATGAAAGAAAGAAAGCAACGAAGATGAACAAAGTTGAAAACACTCTGTTAGAAAAGAGGAACATGGGATACGACGAGAACCAAGAGGTTTAGTGATAAGAAAGATATTGACACCACTCCGGTTAAAACAAGATAGAGAAGGAATAAGAATGATATAATTTGGGCAGCACTCCGACTGAAAATGGAAGGAATTAGAATCATGAACTTGAGAAGATGGGATGATACTTGATGAAATCAACAACACACTGCCTCCGGAACTATTGAAAGAATGGCACAAGGGGTAAGAAAGATTTCAGACCGCACTCCGGTTGAGAAGGGAGGCAAAACTTGATAAGATGAGAGAACTCGAATGAAAACACGACACTCCGGCTAAACGGATAAGCAAGGAAAAGGACATGGTCTTGACAAAACAAGATGATGGGTCGAAGAGAGCAACATCACAATGCCTCCGGAAGAAAAATTGAAGATAGATCATTGGAATAAAGGAATGGAGAAGAAAATGCCAATTTCTACCACAAATGAGTTTGGAAAGCACCCTTAAAAAGAAGGATAGAACGAAGTTGTTGGAAAACCAACAAAGAAAAGAATAAGCTTGTAGTGGACTTATGGAAACATCTCAACATTATGAGGTGAGCTTCTGCCACCAACGGAAACAAACGATTGGATTGATATCAACAAGGAGACGAGAAACTTATTTCACCGAGAGGACAAATGAAGAACTTGGGTCATTTATTAGCACCATAATTAGCAACAATCCTTAGGGAAAGCTTTAGGTGAAATCTAAACCAAGATAACTCCAAGGAAGAGATTGATGGATTTAAATATCTCATTCTTGACAACAAGTGAATCATGAAACATGAATGAAACTGTCAAAATGACATAACACCATCTCAAGAGATAAGGTAGAAAGAATTGCACTTCGGAATGCAGGAAGAAGAATATTTGAGCTCTTCCAACAAGAATCTTGAGAACGCTTCGAGAATGAATTAAATCCTTGATGAACCACCATGAAGAAACTCCATAAGAACTCCGGTAAAGAAAGGATGAAAGAAAGGAAAGAGAAGTTGAAAACACCAGGTGAAGCTTTGCAGTGATAAGATGAAGCTTCACGATGAGATAATGCAGAAAACTTGGAGCTTCAGATAAGAAAGATGAACAAATGAAATCAAGAATTTTGATGGACCTCCGGAATAAGGAATTGAATTTACTCGATGAAACAAGAATAAGAATTACATTATGCTCATCCTTCACCAATTAAATTGATGACAAGCAATGGATTTGGCATACTACTTATTCTCGTAGAAAGGATTGAAGAGAGATATTGCTCAACTTGGGAAGGTCTTCAACGATCCGCCGGTAGGATTCGGGAAGACGAATGAATCTATATAATAACGAAGGAAGAGAACTCTTGAACGAACCACCGTAAGAATTGAAAATGAAAGTAGCAAAGGCACAATTCACCGTGAAGAATTAGAAAACGAATAAAGATGCTTGACAGAATTTAGATACATTAGAACGAAGAGATCATGAACTGATTAAAGGATATTTCAACGATGCACCGATGAGATTTGGAAAACAAGAGTTGAACGCTTGAATGAATAATTTGAGATGATGGGCCCGAGAATCAAACTGAAAAGACTCTGAAATGCTCCGGATGGGTGAAAAGAATTCTCACAATCAAAACAATTATGAGGATGGCACGAAGCTAGAACCATGAATCTTGAAGAGAATGGAGCAAGATTAAAGAGAAACTCTTCTTTGGTCTTCAAATGTTGAGAATGATGATGAGAAACACCACCATGAATTGTTGAGGTACTCCGGGATGAAAATTAGAAAGGTTGAACCACAAGATGAAAGGAATTTGAAAGATCTAGGAGAAAACCATGACTGATGAAAACCCATTCTTATGTCAAATTTAGAAAAGAATTTTAGAAGCTCCGGAAAAAATTAGAAGAGTCAGGTAAGATCCTGGAAAAAGACCTGTGGGTTAGGGCCCACTCAAAAGAACCATTGTTGAACGATTTAAAGAGAGACTGCGCCGGTTGAATTAAATGGCTTGAATGAGATAATTATCTCCAGATAGCTTGAACGGATTGGGAATGGAAATGCGAATCTTCTGAGATATCTTCAACACTCCGGAACAATTGAATAACAAGAACTGAAATATTAAGAGGTGCACCGGTATGAGAAAGCATTGTGAAAAGAGGAAAAGGGATAAGATCAACACCGAAATCTTGAACTAAATCCACCGGAGAAGAAAATTAGAATGGAACAATGATAAGGTTGAAGCTTCCTTAGCGTCTTCATGAGAAATCACCGGATAAAACATTTAAAGGAAAAGAATGAAGAAACTTCCCTCAATAAAATGGATACTTGATTAAGAAATTTGAGTCCTTAAAGAAAAAGGGGTGGGAGGGTGGGAAAACAAAGGCAACTTGGGTCGGATGAAATGAACACCGTTGAGAAAAAGCTTAGAATTGATCTTGCGAATGTTGGAATGATCGGATTTAATTGGAGAGAAGCACACGGTTGGAAAGGATTGAAAAGACGACCTTGATGAACAAGAAGGATTAGCATCCACATAGAAATATGAGAACACCGTTTTGAATAAGGTATGGAATCGACACTTGGCATTGAAGCAACTTGAATACCACAAAACGGAACAAAAACAAAGGATTTGACTTGCAGAATAAGCCGGAAACAAACATATGATAGATCCCATATCGTATCATGTGTCATTGGAAAGATATCCTACGAGATACTTGAATTCCACTTATAAACTCCCGAAACTTTCTGGTTATGCAATCAGGTGTTGGGGATACAGGGGACACAAAATATATCACCCAAACTAACAATACCTAGATCCAACTGTATCCATCCTTCAACACATAACCAAGAAAACTCCGGAAATCGTTTACCTCGACCTTCGAAAAGCATCCGTTATACGAGTCATGGCAATACTCTCGAGCTCGCCCGAAGATCAAGTTATCGAGGTTATCTCACCAACAACTGCATAAAAGAGATTTTCGATGTCGGCAAAGCTCGTGTATTCCAGAATCTGCAACGATAAAATTGTGACGACAACACCTCGAGCTCAACTCCCGGGACACCGCCACAACCCCTAAATGTCGAGGTACCAAGAACAATGTTCTCGCCACAAAACCATCGGAACAATTCCAAGATACCCGCGTGATCCTAAAAAACAAATTTAGTGAAATTTGAGGAGAGAAGAGTCAAAACTTCTCGCCAGAGACCTCACCAGAGCGACGAAGGACCGAGGAGTAAAAAGAATCCTACTCTCCGATATATAAAATCCTAAGACTCAAAACATTTTTGTTCTAGACTCAACAACGCCAAAGAAACAATCAAGCGAGGGGCTCCTAAGTCGGGATGGCTCGATTATCAACTTGTAACGCCTCGATGCGGCTATATCTCCCACGGTCGAAGCACGACTTAGAGGCATAACCGCATTGAAAGCAATTTCGCAAGTGAGGTAATCTTCACACAACCCATGTAATACATAAGGAAAGAGATACATAGTTGGCTTACAATCGCCACTTCACACAATACATGAGTAAAGCATTACATCATACAGATACAATCAAGGTCCGACTACGGAACCAAAATAAAAGAAGACTACCCCAAATGCTACACAGATCCCCGATCGTCCCAACTGGGCTCCACTACTGATCAATTGAAACGAAACAACACAATGAACAAGATCTTCATCGAGCTCCTCCTTGAGCTCGGGTGCGCCACCTGCACGGTTTCATCGGCACCGCAAACTGGTTTTGAAGTATCACAGAGTCACGGGACTCAGCAATCTCACACCCGCGAGATCAAGACTATTTAAGCTTATGGGTAGGAGAAGGTAGTGAGGTGGAGCTGCAGCAAGCGACTAGCATATCTGGTGGCTGTAATACGCAAAAGAGAGTGAGAAGAGAAGCAAAGCATGGTCGAACAACTATGATCAAGAAGTGATCCTAGAACAACCTACGTCAAGCATAACTCCAACACCGTGTTCACTTCCCGGACTCCGCCGAGAAGAGACCATCACGGTTACACACGCGGTTGATGTATTTTAATTAAGATCAACTTCGGGTTTTCTACAACCGGACATCAACAAATTCCCATCTGCCTTATAACCGCGGGCACGGCTTTCGAAAGATAATACCCTGTAGGGGTGTCCCAAATTATCCCATTATAAGCTCTCACGGTCAACGAAGGATATTCCTTCTACCGGGAAGACCCGATCAGTCTCGAATCCCGGACTACAAGACATTTCGACAGCAATAAAACAAGACCAGCAAAGCCGCCCGAATGTGCCGACAAATCCTGATAGGAGCTGCACATATCTCGTTCTCAGGGCACACCGGATGAGCAGTCCGTACAACTAAAACCAGACCTCAAGTTTCCTTGAGGGGGCGCTGCAAAGCACTCTAGTTTGGGCCAACACTCAGAGGAGCATTGGCCCGGGGTAAATAAAGATGACCCTTGAGTCTGCAGAACCCAAGGGAAAAAAAGGCTTAGGTGGCAAATGGTAAAACCAATGTTGGGCCTTGCTGGAGGAGTCTTATTCAAAGCGAACTGTCAAGGGGGTCCCATAAATCACCCAACCGTGTAAGGAACGCAAAATCCGGGAACATAACACCGGTATGACGGAAACTAGGGCGGCAAGGGTGGAACAAAACACCAGGCATAAGGCCGAGACTTCCACCCTTTACCAAGTATATAGATGCATTAATTAAAGAAGATATATTGTGATATCCCAACTAGTAAACATGTTCCAACAAGGAACAACATCTCCATGTTCCAACAAGGAACAAACTTCATCTTCACCTGCAACTAACAACGCTATAAGAGGGGCTGAGCAAAGCGGTAACATAGCCAAACAACGGTTTGCTAGGAAAGGATGGTTAGAAGCTTGACATGGCAATATGGGTTGCATGATATAGCAAGTGGTAGGTATCGCAGCATAGGCATAGCAAAAGAGCGAGCATCTAGCAAGCAAAGATAGAAGTGATTTCGAGGGTATGGTCATCTTGCCTGAAATCCCGCAAGGAAGAAGAACGAGTCCATGAAGAAGACAAACGGACGTAGTCGAACGAATCCTCACAACTCCGGAACGAAACCGAAGCTAAGCGAGAAGCAACCCGGAAAGAAACAAACAACATAGTAAACCAACAAGCACAAACACGGCATGATGCACAACCAAGGATGATGCATGTCCGGTTTAAATAGCATGGCATGGCAATATGCACAAACAAAACTACAAGTTAAATGGAGCCCAATATGCAACGAGTTGCATATCGACGCTACCACATCAATTATTTAGTTCACTCCCGATTAGGTACTCAACAATATTAAATATTGGTTAACATGGCAAGTGGTGAAGCATATCAAAACTATACCATCTAAACAATTTAAATGGGGCCGGATAGAACAAACAACAAATCCGGTAAATCCCCATATGCATTTAGCAAATTAATGGAAACAACAAATATAAACATTTTAATGTTGTTAACATGATGCGGATGACATATGCAAGTTTTAAGCAATTTTTATTAAAAGTTGACATGAGCATGTTATGAAGCATTTGGGTCACCATGGCGGAACAAAACGGGTGCCACGGCAACGAATCCGAAAATGATGCCACGGCAACATATCGGTTCCGTAGCTCACGGAGATACCGTGCAAAAGGAGGCGGCGGATGTGCGCAACATGCTAGAGATGGTGGGGTGCTCCCGACTACCGGGTTCCCACGGACGGCGGCATGGCAAGCGAGGAACGTGCAGGAACAATTCGGACACGGTCCAAACATAGGGTGCATCTCATACAACAAATGCATTCGGTCCACGGACGTCGTCTCGGGGTTATACCTTCGAAGCGTGCATTTTTGGGGCGGAACGCGTTCGTCGAAGGAAGTAGTGGTACACGGGTTGTAGTGGAAGTAGTTGTACTCGTGTCATAGTGGAAGTAGACGTTCTCACGACTGAAGTTGTACACGTTTTTCATAGATGTTCAGGTCGTCGGTAGAGGTACTTGGCGATCCGAAGGGTACTTGGCGGGTCGCCGAGGTACACGGTTCAGAGAGCGTCAAGGCCGCCGTAGTTGTACACACGTTGTTGGACTTGACGGATCCGAGGGCTCCGGGCGTCGAGGTACTTGGCGAAAACCACAAAGAGGGTACTTGTACTCGCATCATCGTGGAAGTAGTCGTTCGGGCTCCCGTGCGGACTTAGTGGTCTTGGTCTTCGCAGCGTAGTTGTACAAAAACAGCATCGGACTTGGACGAATCCAGAGGCGTGCACAGGCAGTGGTGGTCGTCCATGGAGGGGCGCTAGTTGCCGGAGAAGGGCCACGCCATGGGGCTCAGCAAGGAAGGCGGGTTCACGGGAGGCGCAGGAGGGCAACGAAGCAGCAGAGGCGATCTTGGGGTCGGCTTGGCACCGGCGCCAGCAGCAGGTAGGAGCTTGGCGTAGCGGACGTGGCTCCGACGGAGCTGCTCGCTGGCGGCGGCCGGAAACAGAGGCGAGGCCTCGGAGCTGGCGTGCAAGGACGGACGACGCGAGGCAGCGGCCTCCTGGTGGTCGCCGACAGCAACGAGGCGCGGCAGCCGGCGTGGAAGGAGACACGGGAGACGGGGCCCTCGGACTCAAGCGATGGCGAGGCTCGACAAGCTTGGCGAGGCTGAGGGGGCAAGGCGCGGCAGTCATGGCGCGACGAGGACGAGAACAGGCGGAGGAGGGGGCTTGATCAGGCACTCGGGGTCGAGCTACTCTCGATCTAGATCGAGGAGGGAGCGAGAGGCTTGGCTGCGGGCCGGCTGGTAGCTGACGAAGGCTACGGGGTTCGAGGCGCGGGGAGGTCGAGGGGTTCGGGAAGGACGAGAGGTGGTAGCGCTGGCGATGCGGTGTATGGACGGGGCGAGGGTGCGAGGGGATCGAGGGCTGCGCGTGGCGGCGCTCAGAGGGAGCGAGGGGAGGAAGAGAGTGAACAGAGGGGATCGGGCTAGGGTTAAAGGGATTAGATGGGCTGTAAGGGGTTTAGTGGGCCGGCCTGGCCCAGTGGCTTGCGAGTGTTGGGCTTTCTCTCCCTCTCTTTCTTCTTTAACCGAAAAGAAATATAGAGAAAGGAAAAAGAAGGAGGGTTAGGGAAAAGAGTTTGAGCAGAAGGACAATTTTCCTGGACTCATAAAAATAAGCATGACCACAGAAAAATAGAAGTGGCAAGATTGCAAGATGTAAATTCAAACTCATTTGAATTAAGTTCAAATGATTTGAATAGGAAGTGAGGTTTGGGAAGGTCCAAAAATGTTGAGGATTTCGGTGGGGCTCGGGAAAATGACGAAATAATTTATGGGCAAGGTTGGAGACCAAGAAGTGAGATAACAAAGGCATGGAGAATTATTTTGCAAGTGGGTTATGGGTGATTCCGAATTAGTGGAATATTTGATAATATCTCCCTAAATATCGGGAGGGTATATGTTATAAAGAGAAGTCACCCTTCCCTCTATTTAAATGGACCGAAGATCCATGCAATTTATTTAGTTGAGTTGCAAAAGATTTATGAGATGATGGCATGATGACATGATGCAATGCAAAAATAAAAAGGGCAGACACAAATGAAACACACGACGAAACTCAGAATAGCTGGAAGTCTTCTCGAGCATCGGTCTCGGGGCGTTACAAGTCGGTGTTGAGGTGGACCCGGCGAGTCGGCGATCTTGGCCTTCGGGGTGGAGAGTGCACGGTGGTTGCACCCCCACCGGTTTTGTCGCCATCGGCTCGCGCCTGGCAATCTTGCCGCGGCTGCGATGCATTCGGCTGCCGTGGAGTGTCGCCGTTGGCGAAGCCGATGAGACTCTGAATGGTGGCCCTCCATCCGTCGATCTTGTCTGCCGTTGGAGGATAATCCAGGAGCAGTTGAGCTCGTGCTAAAGCTTCTGCTGGAGTGGTGGGTAGCGGTGGCGAACGGTGCGAGGCGAGGGATATGCTCGGACTTCTAACTACATTAGAAGGAGAAGTATCTCGTCCAGGCGAACGTGCCACGCTCGTGCCAGCATGTTGGCGTGCATGCTGGTCTTGAGCACCCCGAGATCCACCAGCTCGATCTTGGTCCAACAAACGTATGGTACCGCGAGTACCATGACGCTGTCGGTCCTGCGCCTCCTGAGATGGGCGCGGTGCATGAACGGACGCCGAGGTCTGCGCAGCCTTGTCCTTGGACCTGGCAGGACCGTGAGCTCCCTCGTCGAGGCCCGTTCTCCCGCCGGCGTCTACCCCACCACCCGTTTGCTCCGATGGCGGTGGGATCGACGCGGACGAAGTAGCCGCCTCCGAAGCCTTCTTCTTCGGCGGCATGTCGATGAAGATGAAAAAGATGAAGATCTGGCTCGTGTGAACGCCGGATCAGGTTCACACAACCTCGACGCCCCCTACCTGGCGCGCCATAGATGTCGGAGAAAATGATCCACGAACACCTATGGGGCCGGCGGACCAAGCCCCTTTCGGTTCGGCGGGGGGCGGAGATCGCACGAAGAGCGGATCGAGGCGAAACACACGAGCAGTTTACCCAGCTTCGGAGCTCTCCGGAGAGATAATACTCCTACTGCTGCATGTCTGATTGTATTGAGTTCTTGCTCGGGAGCGCTAATTGCTACAGTACACTAGCTGCTAATGAGACCGAGCATGAGTGTTTTTCTGGCTTCGAACCCCCCTCTACGTTGCGCATGGGCCTCCTTTTATATGCTCAAGGGGTCACCGATAGGTGGCAACATAGACAAGGGTAAAAAATGGACAGGTGTTGCGGTTGGTACAACTACCTGAACAGTGTATCATACCTAACCCTGACGGCAGGGGACAAAGGCATTAAATGCCCGTCTGTGTCGCCCAAACAGTGCAAAAAGGGACCGTCAGGGGCGCCACCGCTTGCCAAGATGGCAATCTTGTCAGCGCCGCTTGCCACCTCGCACCGCTGGCTGCACAGCCTCTTGCCACGCGCGCCTGGAAAGGCCCTAGGGCGACACGTTGGTGGATGTGCTGGAGCGCGGGTACAGAGTGGTAGCTTGTCGCTGCAAGCGCCTTTGCCGCGTCGTTGTCTTGTCGCATCCGGAAGCTTGTCGCCATCGGGCCTTGCCGGACGCGTGGCGCGTCGCGGCAAGTTCCTTGAGGTGCCTTGGTTGGCCTTCCCGGCAAGCTCCTCTTGCCGGGGCCTTGTCCCCTTGGCTTGAATACTTTGTTCTTGAATGGCTCCAAAGGAACCACGGAGGACCTTGGCGGTCACCCAGCAAGCCTTGCCGCGGGGTGCTGCGACTGCCCGTGCACAAGTTCGGGATACTAGGGTACCCCTACTCTAGTACACCGACAATCATCTTTTGATTTTGGTCTCCATCTCCAAAGCAACGTCATGATCTCCATCATCACCGGTGCGACACCTTGATCTCCATCATTGTGTCGGGGTTGTCACGCTAACTATTGCTTCTACAACTATTGCTAACGCATAGCGATAAAGTAAAGCAATTACATGGCGCTTAATGATTGACATGCAGGCCATACAATAATTAAAAGACAACCCTAAGGCTCCTGCCGATTGTCGATATTACAAAACATGATATCTTGTACAACAACATATATCAGATCACTTCTTGACCGTATCACATCACAACATACCCTGCAAAAACAAGTTAGACGTCTTCTACTTTGTTGTTGCAAGTTTTACGTGGCTGCTATGGGTAACTAGCAAGAACCGTTCTTACCTACACAAAACCACAACGGTGATTATGAGGTTTGTTGGTTTAACCTTCTGCAAGGACCGGCCATCGTTAAATTTGATTCACCTAAAGTGAGAGAAATAGACACCCGCCAACCACCTTATGCAAAACAAGTTGCATCATTCGGTGGAACCGGTCTCATGTACGTGGACATGTAAGGTTGGTCTGGGCCGCTTCATCCCACAATACCGTCGAATCAAAATAATACGTTGGTGGTAAGCAATATGAACATCACCGCCCACAACTCCTTTGTATTCTACTCGTGCCTATCATCTACGCATACACCTGGCTCATGATGCCACTTTTGGGGAACGTTGCATGGGAAACAAAAAAATTCTATGCACATGCAAGATCTATCCATGGAGATGCATAGCTATGAGAGGGGGAGAGCATCTTCATACCCTTGAAGATCGCTAAGTGGAAGCGTCTATCAACGCGGTTGATGTAGTCGTACACCTTCACGATCTGTACGATCAACTACTGAACATATGGCAGCTCCACGTTCAGCACATGTTCAGCTCAATGACGTCCTCGCCTTCTTGATCTAGCAAGAGGGGCTAAGTAGTAGATGAGTTCCGGCAGCACGACGGCGTGGTGACGGTGGAGGTGAAGAACAATCTCCGTAGGGCTTCGCCAAGCATAACGGAAACTATGACGGAGGATAAACTAGAGTGGCGGGGTTGCCGCACACGGCTTGGTGAATCTTGATGTGTTCCGGGTGCTAGCCGTGCCCCTCTATTTATATGTTTAGCCCTGGGATCATTTATTGGATAAAGAGCCTCCTCAAAGTCGGTTTGGCACACAGGGCAAGAGTCCTTCTCGGACTCCAGGATCATACGCCATGGTCCTCGGCGTCTGGCCCATGGCCTCTGTCCTCCGCAAAACTTCCTTTTGCACCTTCCTAAAGCACCGTGGGTTTACCCCTTGCCCCAAATAAAGTGTTCTCGTACCCAAACATTTCGAGAAACATCCGAAACTCCTTCTGGTGAATTTCGGAACCCTTCCGAAGACCAAACACTATTATCCCATATATCAATCTTCACCTCCAGACTATTCTGGAGCTCCTCATCATACCCATGATCTTATCCGAGTCTCCGAACAACATTCCGTCACCAACATACATAACTCATATCATATTATATCGCCAATGAACGTTAAGTGTGCGGACCCTATGGGCTCAAGAATGATGTAGACATGATTGAGACGCTTCTCCGGTCAATAACCAATAGTGGGACCTGGATGCCCATATTAGTTCCTACATATTCCACGAAGATCTTTATCATTCGAACCTTTATGACAACATACGTAGTTCCTTTTGTCCATCGGTATGTTACTTGCCCGAGGTCGTCGTTATCTCCATACCTAGTTCAATCTCGTTACTGGCAAGTCTCTTTACTCGTTCTGTAATAGATCATCTCGTAACTAACTCCTTAGTCACTTTGCTTTCAAGCTTCTTGCGATGTTGTATTACCGAGAGGGCCCAGAGATACCTCTCCGTCACACGGAGTGACAAATCCCAGTCTCGATCCATGCCAACCCAACGGACACCTTCGGAGATACATGTAGAGCACCTTTATGATCACCCAGTTATGTTGTGACGTTTGATGGCACACAAGGCATTTCTTCGGAGTCCGGGAGTTGCATGATCTCATGGTCGAAGAAACATGTATTTGACATTAAGAAATCAGTAGCAATAAAATGAACGATCATATGCTATGCTAATGGTTGGGTGTTTTCCATCACATCATTCTTCTAATGATGTGATCCCATTATCAAATGACAACTCATGTCTATGGTTAGGAACCCTTAACCATCTTTGATCAACGAGCTAGTCTAGTCGAGGCTCACTGGACACGGTATTTGTTTATGTATCCACACATGTATTTAAGTTTTCGGTCAGTACAATTCTAGCATGAATAATAAACCTTTATCATGATTAAGGAAATATAATAATAACCATTTTATTATTGCCTCTAGGACATATTTCCATCATCGGACAACCCAAATAGTACAGCATGGCAGCAGGGACAAGGGTGTAGGGCCATTGATGGGACACTAACTCACCTATACTAAGCATATAGGTTAAAAGATAAAGTATCAATAGCAGGTTATCAAAAATAGGCTATGCATCATAATAGGAGCTATCGGAACAACAACAGTGGCAAAACCTGATGCAAGAATAAGAGAGAAAGAATGGGCGTTGTATGGATGATCAAGGGGGGTTTATTTTCCTGGAAGCTCTGCCGAGAAGGATGGGTCATCGTCGACATAGCCGTACTCCGGGGCAGCAGTGGTCTCGGAGTCTACCGAAAGAATAGGGGAGAGGCGAAACGGATAAATAATGGAGCAAACAAATGCAACACAATGCATGTCATGGTAGTATGTGATGATGATATGCAATAATGCATCCCTAGGCAATTTAAAAGAAGTGGGAAATTATCTAGTAATAATTTCCCAGCTCTAGGTATTTTTTCTTGGTATATTGATCCAGGGGCAAAATGTTGATGTTCACTATATTAGAGGGGTGTGTCAGGTATGTGGGTGGCATAATCGGATTCGTTATATTTTTTATGAACAACTTTCATATATAAATTATTTTTATCTTACTTGCGGTTTATTTTCTATGAATTTTTAAAGTTTTATTGAATTTATGTAATTAATGGATTTAATTTAATCTGAAAATATTAAATATTAAATTGTTATGTGCACAAAAAGAAGTCTACACTATAGATGGGTGTGTGGCTAAAAGTGGGCCTGTGTCAATCTGTCCACCAAGCGCTTAATCGTCAGCTTTGACTAGTCAAAGGGTCCGGTGGGACCCCATCTCAGTGATTAGGCTAGTCCAGTCGGTGGTTTGACTTGGTCAAACTGGACAGGGGGCTCACCTGTCATTGGGCTAGGTAACTAACAGGGGGTTATCTAATATTTTTGTTAGTGGACGGGCTAGAGGTCAGTGGCAGATTAGTGGGGGTTTAGTGCTAAAGGGGGATTAGGCCCTCCTAATTACATCAGCCAGGCCCCACGTGTCATATGGCCAGCACGGCACTCAGCGACTGCGGCCAGGGGCGGCTCAGCCGGAAGAAGGGGTGAGCGAGCGCGGGGGTGTTATTACACATTATGTCACAGTACTTATGCCTATTCTCTCTTATTTTACAAGGTTTACATGAAGAGGGAGCATGCTGGCACCTGGAATTCTGGGCTGGAAAAGGAGCAAATATTAGAGACCTATTCTGCGCAACTCCAAAAGTCATGAAACTTCACAGAGGCACGTTTTGGAATATATATAAAATACTAATGAAAGAATCATGTGACGCCCCCGATTCAATCGTACACTAATCATGCATGCAAATGTGTACGATCAAGATCAGGGACTCACGGGAAGATATCACAACACAACTCTGAAACATAAATAAGTCATACAAGCATCATAATACAAGCCAGGGGTCTCGAGGGCTCGAATACAAGTGCTCGATCATAGACGAGTCAGCGGAAGCAACAATATCTAAGTATAGACATAAGTTAAACAAGTTGCCATAAGATGGCTAGCACAAACTGGGATACAATCGAAAGAGGAGCAGGCCTCCTTCATGGGATCCTCCTAACTACTCCTGGTCGTCTTCAGCGGGCAGCACGTAGTAGTAGGCACCTCCGGGGTAGTAGTCGTCATCGACGGTGGCGTCTGGCTCCTGGACTCCATCGTCTGGTCGCAGCAATCGGGTAGAGATATGGGGGAAAAGGGGGGACAAGGCAACCGTGAGTACTCATCGAAAGTACTCGCAAGCAAGGAGCTACACTACATATGCATGGATATATGTGTACAGGGCCATATCAGTGGACTGAACTGCAGAATGCCGTAATAAGAGGGGATAGCTAGTCTTATCGAAGACTACGCTCGTCACCTCCGCCTTGCAGCAGGTAGAAGAGAGTAGATTGAAGTCCTCCAAGTAGCATCGTATAGCATAATCCTACCCGCAATCCCTCCTCGTCGCCTCGTTAGAGAGCGATCACCAGTTGTATCCGCACTTGGAAGGGTGTGTTTTATCAAGTATCCGGTTCTAGTTGTCATAAGGTCAAGGTACAACCTAAGCTGTCATGTTACCAAGATCACGGCTATTCAATAGATTAACTTCCTGCAGGGTGCACCACATAACCCAACACGCTTGATCCCATTTGGCCGACACACTTTTCTCGGTCATGCCCGCCGCTGAAGATCAACACGCCGCAGCCCCACCTAGGCACAACAAAGAGGCCAGCACGCCGGTCTGAACCTAAGCGCCACAGGGTCCGGGCCCATCGCCCATAGCACACCCGCACGCTATGTCGCGGCCGGAGAGCGACCTAGCAACCTCCATTACAAAGGAAGTCACGCTCGCGGTCCAACCCGCGCTACGCCGCCGGTCGGGCGTCACGGCGTGCCGGTGATACCACGACGCCGAGTGCCCATAACTTTCCCACGTTGTTGGTTAGTGCATATAGGCCAGTAGCCAGACTCAGATCAAATACCAAGATCTCGTTAAGCGTGTTAATGATGTAACCGCGGACACTGACCAGGGCCAGGCCCACCTCTCACCTAGGCGGTCTCAACCAGCCCTGTCGCTCCGCCACAAAGATCCACCAAGAGGGCCATCGGGACAAAGGTCCTTTCAGCCCCCAATCCGTGAATTACTCGCGGATACTCCTCGAGTCGACCCGTATTTAGTCACCACATGTATCATGTATAGTATATAGTATATACATGTGATCACCTCCCGAGTGATCACGGCCCGATAGTATAACACAGCAGACGGACAAGAATGTAGGGCCACAGATGGAAAAACTAGCATCCTGAACTAAGCAAGTAGGATTGCAGGTAAAGGTATCAACAGTAGTATCAAGGACAGGCTATGCATCAGGATAGGAATAACGAAGCAAGAATATGCTACAAGACTCTAATGCAAGCAGATAGAGGAGAGTAGGCGATATCTGGTGATCAAGGGGGGGGCTTGCCTGGTTGCTCTGGCAAAAGAGAGGGGTCATCAACTCCGTAGTCGTACTGGGTAGCAGCGGCGTCGGTCTCGGTGTCTAGCGAGAGAAGAGGGGGAAGAAACAATAAATACAATGCAAACAGATGCATATCGATGCACGACATAACAAGTAGCGGTGCTAAGTGTGCCCTAACGCGTAAGGTGATACCGGTGAAGGGGAAAACAACCGGAAAGTATCCCGGTGTTTCGCTTTTTCAGCAGAGGATCCGGGGGAAAGTTGCGGGTTTGATATGTTAGGGTGCGTATGATTTAACGGCTACGATCCGATATCGTCTCATCGTTCTGAGCAACTTTCATGTAGAAAGTATTTTGATCCGAGTTACGGATTAAAAGATATGATTTTAAAAAGAATTTATTAATTTCTGGAATTTAATTAATTATTTAAATTAAATCGAAAAAGGATTAATGACATCAGCATGATGTCATGCTGATGTCAGCAGTCAACAGAGGGGTTGACTGGTCAAACTGACGTGTGGGTCCAGTGGGACCCACCTGTCATACCCCGTTTAGGTTAATTAGGGTTTAGGTTAACTAATTATTGTTTAATTTATTATTATTATATTTTTTTATTTTGTTGTTTTTTTATAAAACATTCTGGGGGGGTCGGGCCCCACTTGTCATTGGCCCTATGGGCCTATCGGGCGCCGCTAGCGGGCGGGCGCTCAGACGCGCTCGACGGGCGCCGCGCCAAGGGGGCGGACCAGCAGGGGCCGCCAGGGGCGATGGCGCCATGCGACCTCGTGGCGCGCATGGCGCGAGGGGGGGACAGAGCAGGGCGCCATGGGGCTGGGCAACGGCGCGGTCGTTCAGCCAGGCAACGGCCGGCAGCAGCTCGAGCAGCAACTAGTAGGAGCAGGGGGGCCGAGCGGCAGAGGCGGGCGCGCTCGGGTGGAGTCGACGAGGGGTCAGGTCAGGGAGCAGCATCAGTCGCGCATCAGATGGTAGGTAGTGGCGGAAGGCAATAGCATAGCACATCGGGAGTGGTCGGTCGAAGGCGAAGCTCGACGGCGGGATGGCTATGGGGCATGGGGAAAAACGAGGGGAGGTCGAGGAGAATGGGGGGCAGCAGCTCACAGCGAGTGAAGGGAAGTGGTCCGGGCAGCGAGGCGTGAGGACGACGTCGGGGAAGCGGTCGGGGAGGCGTGGCTTGATGGCATCCGGCGAGGAGGATGGTGACGAGCGACGGAGACGGTGAGGCGGCGCCGACGACGTCGGGCGGCGGGGAGGCACTGGCGGGGAGGATCCGGGTGGCGGTGGTTGGTGACAGGCGACGGGGCACCAGCGAGGGTCGTCGAGGAAGAGGGAGATGGGAGCGTGAGGTGGCGGGGGACGGAGCCGACGAGGGCGGCGACGTGCGCGTCGGGCGCGGCGACGAGACCAATCATGTGCGCGGCCGGAGCGCGGTGGTCGTGGCGTGGCCCGATCCAGATCCGGATTCGGGGGGAGGAGAGGAGCGAAACGGGGGAGGGGGCAAGGGAGAGTGGGGGTGTCGGTGGGAAGTGGGGTTTAACCAGGGGGTTCGGGGTGACCTAATGGGGCGCCGGGGTGGGCCGACCTGGCTGGGACTGGCCCATTGGGCTGGGTCTCACTGGCCGGAGCAGGGGGTTTTTGTTTTTCTGTTTTCTTTTCTTTATCTATTTTCTTTTCTATTTTATTCTTTTAATTTTTGTTTTATAAAATATAAATACAACTCCTAAATTAATGTTATTACTTATTCTACTGCCCCGAAAAGTTTGACTCCTAAATAAAATAGTTTGCATTATTGTAATTTTTAAAAGGCATTTATTTTATTGTCATAGCTGCTGTTTTAATTACTTTATAGCCTTTAAACATTTTATAAAAGTGTGGTTTCTACACTAGTATTATCCATGATTTATTTGACACATTTTGGACATTTTAGGTTTAATGTTTGAAAACTTCTATTGTTTACCTGATTTTGAATTTGAATTTGAACCGGCTTCGAACTAACTCGAGTTTATCAACAGTAACCGAGGTGACATGGCATCATTAGCAGAGGATTACTGTAGTCTAATTATCCTGGCCTCACAATTCTCCTCCACTACAAGAAATCTCGTCCCGAGATTTAAGAGGGGAAGTGAGGGGGAAGGGATTTGGTTACGAAACTCTAACGATTCTTCTCAGACATAGTTGTTCTTCTCGAAGAGGTCGATCCATTACATTGATGTCTTCATTTCTCTACTTTAGGCCATCTTGATGAAGTTGTCATCCTTCCTTCAAGATCTCCACTGTACTTACGAAAGGGTAAGAAGAGAAAACTCTATAAGGACGGATTCTACAAGATCGAGCATTAAACGGTTAATCTCAGGGGAAAAGCATAAGTATCTCTCGAATTGAAACTTAAGAAGATATCGAGAGCAAAGTAAGAAGGTACCATGAGAAGTTTCAAACGGATAGGCATTCTTTCGATGCCTAATCATAAGGTGAAAGTGTTTCAAAGCAACGAAATAATTATTGTGTCCGATACGAGAGTTGGTGATCTCATCTGAAGGTGGCTCATGAATTACATACGAGGCCACACGCGAGGAAGAACATTGGGAACAGGGGTGCAGGAGAGTCAAGTTTCGATCCTGTGGAACTGTGGGTTATGGGCCCACCATGTGGGTTAAAGGTAGGAAGGGGGCTGACATCTTGCACGGTCACGATAGCAAGGCATGCCAGAGGGTAGCCTGTTAGTTATGTCCGCAACAACATCGATACCAAGGGCGAGGGACGAAGAGAACCATTTTCCTGCTCGTTGAACGAGGCGGACCAGTAGGCAAAGTTCTCGTCCATCGGCGGTTACCGGAATGTCATCAACAAAAGTAATGTGGTCTTTCTCGACAGAGTTGTACATCGAGGTGTTTACAAAAGCAGGAGAATATTACCGCTAGATCATATAGACCTCAAGAAAGGTTAAACCAAACAATGGAAAGGAAAATACGATTATCAGATTAAACCGAACAATGGAAAGGAAAAATGTGTTTAAACACATATTCCAGGGGTATATCCTTCCCAAGGACAAGCAGAGTATGATATCCATGACAGGAAATAATGTAGAAAACCCTTTAGGTAAGATGAGAGAAATTTCATGACACTACCCATACAATGGTGTTTGGATAATTGATCGAGAAACATTTATCATTGGGCTTCAAATGTTCTTGTTGAAAATCGGATTACCACAGACATGCTTCGAGATAGCATTGACATGGCCATTGGGTAAAGATCAAACTTTGGATTCACAAAGGATCCATCAGGAACAACTTATAAATTAAGTCTTACAATTTCCTCATGGAAGAATGGCGAACCTTGCTAAAAAGGAAACTATATAGGTCCTCTGGGCAGGTGTGCTAGGCACGACATCACCTGACCGGGTCACATAAAGACCATTGTTATAACTCTTGGAAATATGTTCCAACCATCATATCTGACCGAGATTTAGATCTGATTGGTGTCAGGATACCTCAGACGCAAGATGCCTGAGAAGAAAGGTGCCACACAAATTGTCGAGATGACATTGTAAGATTCTTGGGAAATTTACTACTGAAGCGAGTCCCGAAACAAAAGATCAACATTAAACCAATGAAGGGATAAGGAGGTAGCTGATGAACTCAGCGACAATTCGTCGAGACTTCCCAAAAGATGGGTTTCCACAATTATGTGAACAAGGAGATAACATTAGTCAGATGAAATGATATAAGGGGATATGCTCGAGGAAAACATACCCAATTTAAACATTGGTTGATAGGTGCACCCGAAATATGGGCTGGGTTGCACGACCAACGTCGGAATGGTGATTCAATAATCAGTAGTCTAAGAATGAACGGTCGACCATTAACTTCAAGGCAATAGGGTTGCTAGAAGGACAGAATCCAAACAGTACCCCTCACTTGTTGGTACCCCGGTTGGAATCAACACGAGGACCCAAGAAAGAATGGTGATGGTGAGAAGTATCACCATACCAAGAATTTTTAAGAGGTGGTGAAATTCTCACAACATTGATGACATAAGAGATATTGATGTTCCAAGGTAAGGGAGATCAATTGCTGGATAGCAAGGAACTCAAGGTATAACACCAAACACGAACAAGCTTGTGTTGGTGGGAAGGCAATAAAGTGGTCGATGATAACGCAGATCATCGAGGGCAAGGATGGTATTTCTCATCATGAATTCAATTGATATCATGGAAGACCTCAGAATGTTGATGATGATCACGACACATTTGTCAAGAGGTTTCAAGAAGATGTAACCGATCGGCGATGACATCGAGTCAACGGAATGATGAAGCGAAAAGTTATTGGAACCACGAGTACGTCACAAACTCGGAATCCAGCTTGTTGTTCAAGGCAAAAAGATATGACGAGGAAGATCGATTGTAAGATTAGCTCACCGTCGAAATTTGTGCTCCGATAAGAAGGACCCGGTAGCACAGTTAAAATTTAGCACGATAATGATATAGCCAATCAGGCTAGGAATGGCGTGATCGGGTACAAACTCGTACTTAAAGAAGATTATCAAGAGTTGTTGAACTGTAGTGTAGACTCGATTCAGTTATCGTTGTCTTTGAGTGTTTAATAACTCAGAGCCCTTGAAAAACGATAATCAGTGAGAATGTAGTACTTGATGAAGAACTTATAAGAAGTTATGCAGTTCCAAGATAATCTCGAGATACCAGGGGGTAATACTCGATGATAGATGGAAGTAGAGGTTGGACTGGGGTATTGCTCTATAGAAGACAAGTGCTTACACTTGCATCAAAAATGGTATTTAAAGGAGAACATGGTCGGAACCACGATTGTAAAAGGCCAGATCCTAGATATAAGATGAACTTATACCAAGGAATAATTAATTTTAAAAGAAGCTTCGATGAGAAGATGTACATCGTGTCCATGGGCATGAACACAAAGTTCAAGGTCAACTCCCACTTCTCCAATGCACAACCTTTGTCACGACCGGTTTTCCGGGCTTTAATTTCCAGAAAAGGGGCCGTTGTGCTCACCAGCCCCAGGATTACTGTTAGCTGATGAGGCACCAACTTGTTATAGAAATTCCAAGCAAAATTACAAAATATGTAGTACAAGACCATTGTGGCCTATGAGTACATCAAATGGTTTCTAGTGGTTGAGGGCGGAAGCGGTTTGTGGATCACCACGATCTATGGGACTCCATTTCCCACAGGAACAGCTGACCAGGTTAACTCCTATCTTCGCGAGGCTGCTATAACCGTTGCTTAGGTTCCGAGGCTGTCATCGCAACGCTCCTCTCCAGGCAAGCAATCTGGCCAAGACAATAGCCAGGGACAAGTCAGTGAGTACTTTGAATGTACTCGCAAACATTAAGAACATAGGTATAATATAATTGATTAACATGCACTAAAATATTCTATGATCACATCGTCAGTCATAAATAAAAATCTTGATGCATGCAAGCAGGTTATTTATATGCAACCGAAATATGCAATGGCAGAATAGAAATCAGATGCACCGATAGGATGTCTGAAGCGACGTCTCGAAAGGATAGTAAAAGTGAGCATGCCTCAGTCGGGCGTCTTAGCGACACCACATAAAGGGCTTATAAAGTAAATAAAATAATAAGCATGCCCCAGTCGGGCGTCTGAGCGACGCCACATAAAGGGCTTATAAGAAAAAGGAAATAACAAACATGCCACGATCGAGCGGTCGAACGACGCCACATAAAGGGCTTATATGAAAAGGAAATAACGAACATGTTACACGATCAAGGCGTCGAGCGACGCCACATAAAGGGCTTATATGAAAAGGAAATAACGAACATGCCACAGTCGGGCGTCTGAGTGACGCCACATAAAGGGCTTATAATCATGATGAATATCCAGGAGGCGGTACCGTCCCAGGGATATTCCTTATTTCAAACAATGCAACCGGTTAGTCCATAATGATAACAATCTTAACCATCATATACCACAAGTCATAATCAATATTAGGGTTTAGCGGTTTCCCCTCCGAAGACCGACACTAAGACCGACACTTGACCCATCCCAGACTGTAATCCTTATCCAAGGACACGGTTATTCGAATAGGTTTAATCTCTGCAGAGGGTGTACTCTTTACCCACGAGTAACGGATTCCTTTAGTCCATCGGGACTAATTCCCTCTACGGTCTTTTAATTGAAAACACACCTGACTTGCACACACCAGCTTAACTCACCGGTGTCTGGAATCACCCACGACACCTGTCAAGAAAACTCTAAGCGGGGAGGCTACAACCTCGCGTAGCATGGGATCAAATTTCTATCGCGCGCTCTAAGGGGTATCCCCCTCTCGGTCCCAGCCGGATACACTCATGCCCCCGGACCAGGTGGCATGCCTACCGGATGCAGCCGGTATCTTCCACCATGGCCTCTCTGTACGGTGTGTGCCAAGACAAGGGTTAACAACTTACTGAACCATACCCCACCTACGGTAGGGACCAGTGGCAGCACGAAACAAGTATGGAGGGTTACCGGAACAAGACTCGATCTACGGCCGACTCAGGAGGCTTATGAGTTTCCTGCATGACATGTGTAACAAAATTATTTCAACCAACAAATCAACACTCATTATACCTTGCCATGCCATACCGGATATAACAGTCCCGACGGATACCGGCGACAAGCTCATGCCTACCCAAGGCAGAGGCTTTTTCCCGAATTCCTTACCGGCACGCATGTAAGGCACATGAGGATGATTACCATCACATGTATGTTCATTTCCAACAGCAAGGAAAATCACCAATATGCATCCATGCAAAATGGCCATATCACATGAAATAACAAGTTCTCCGAAATAAGGTGGTGTTATAAACAGGTTAACTAACACACCAAAAATATTATTCCAGGGTTCCGAATGCTTGCCTTTATGGTGTGGAAAGGCAGGGTGCACTCCAAAGTCTTTGAAAGGTTTCTTCCTCTCTCCAGAAATCCTATTTTCAAAAATATGCAAATAACACATATTTCAAAAACAGTACAAAAAGTTGTTTGAAATTTTTTTCAAATAAATCTTAAAATAAACTAGACAGAATTTGAGAGATGTAGGAAAAAGAATCAACTCATTTGGAGTTATACTTAAAAAGATATAACCAGTCAAAGTTCTGGTCAAAATATGTTTTAAAAATAAAACAAAAAGAAAATGTTTCAGTCTCGAATACGCTTTCGGTGCAGGGAAAACGTATTGGGGGATTATACGTCTTCACTTAAACACGTGGACCGGTGTGGGGTCATCGACAGTGGCCCTGCTGCCCATCGGGTCAGTTTGACCAGCCGCCGCGCCTTCTCCTCCTCCGTCCGAAGGGGCGAGGCTCCGCGACTAACGCCGGGCGAGAGGCGGCTCGCGCCTCTGGGGCGGGATGGATCCACCAGACTGGGGCGGTCCTCCCGATAGTCGTTGGGTCGGCGGGGACGAAGTGAGCTGCCGGCGGCGAACTTCGCGGCGGAGGAGGTTTCGGGGGCGAAGTGAATTTTCGCCTGCGGCTAGTCCTGAGCAAAATTGAGTGGGGGTTTGACTCATGAGAGGGAGAGGGAGTTCCCGTGTAGAGAGTAGGGAGGGGAGGTCCCGTGGCGCCCGGAGTGAACGAGGCAGTGGCGGCGGCCGTAGTTGCCGGAGAGGAAGAAGACGACCATCTCCGGTCCTTCTACTGCTACGGGAGGATCCGCGAGAGGGTGAGAGAGTTTTCTTGAGGGTTTGGCGAGCTCGGGGGTCCTTATATAGGCGAGGCAAGGCTGTTCCGTGGCGGCTGTGGATAAGTTCTCCGGCGGACCGCCTCTCTGTAGCTAGGGCGACGTGGCGGCAACGAGCGCTTGCAAACGAGCGAGGGGATATGCTCGTGAAGCTCCAGGGGCAGGTGGCGAGAGCTGGCGGCTCGGGCGGCGCTTCCCGTGGCAGAGGCGCACTGCGGACGCCGGCGTGCCGCCAAAAGTGCTCTAGCGGGGGTGCTGTAGGGCGCCAGGGCGGGCTGGCGTGTTGTGGCGAGGAGGGGAGCGTGTGACGAGGTTCTGCAGTGTGGGCCAAGACAGGGGCGCGACGCGGCGGCTCGTGCGCGCGGCTGCAATTGGCGCGCTCTGGGCGCTCCTAGTGCACACCCACCAGCTGCTCGGCGAAATGCCATGGCCTGCTAGGTGGCTTGGTTGGAGCTGGGAATTAGCAGTTCTAGGCTAGGGCTTGCAAGGAGATCAGTGGACAAGCTTGATGGGTCAGAGGATCAGGTTCACATTGCTAACTAAAATCCATGCCAAATCTGACCATGCACACAGGGTGTTTGATAAAATGCCAAAGGCATCTAGGCAGGTCTTGGAGTGGTAAAAAACTCCAGATGGCGGTCTCTTTAGATGCATAAGAAGGTGGTGAAGTTAGTTTGCCAAAAGCAGATACTTGTTAGTGCAAGTTTTGCAAAACTTCAGTTTTGGACAGAAAGAAAAGGGCATGATTGCAAGCACTTAGAGTCATCCAATGGGCCTACTCTCCTGGACTTAAGGGTTTGGCAAGGTGCACTACAAGCATGAGAAAGCTCAAGGGCCAAAGAGCAAGCAAGAATATGGTTGCTGTACAAACCATCATGTTGGACCAGAATGAAGATGAGGTTGATCCACTCAAAACTTTCAAGTAACATCACTGTTTTTTTTTCATAAAGTTGAATCATATGCTGCTACTAACATCCCATAATTCTGGTGGAGGCTAGAAAGAAGTATTTAAATGGGTTGTAGTGCAAAATTGCCCACTGGACCAGAGAAGAAAATTGGGTGTAGAGATCAAAATATTTCAATAATAAAATATATTTTTGGACAAAAGTGATATAAAAACATCACATGACATCTCCAAATTTTGGTAGGATTTTTGAATAAATTTTTTAAGAGGTTGTAGTTCAAATATGGCCATGTAACCTGTAAAAACCATTTTTTCAATAAAATTAAGATCAGGCAAATTATTTATGTAATTAGTTCTACTAATGAAAGAAATTTTTTTCTTGAGAGTTTTTAAACAAGTCCAAAAACATATTTGAAAAGTTTTCTCTTTGGGAAGAACTCCATAATAACAAGGGAGAGAAAATGGTTCAAAAATCAAAAGGGAGCCCAGAAAGTAAAAGTTTTAAATTCCTGGAAATTTTTTTGATCAAAACAAGGTTAAAATTTTGGGGTGTCACAACACTACCCCCCTTAAGAAAAATCTCGTCCTTGAGATTTGCTAAGGGTTGTTTTGAAAGACAAATACTCTCTGGGATTTTTTTCGCGAGGGAAAAATGGTTAAAATAAAGGAGCACAAGTCACAACAAAACCATACATATCAGTAGAAGCCAAATAATTTATTCGTCGCGCAAGCTCAGGTTACCACGCATAAGTTACAATACATAATTAAATGTTGCAATAATGAACACAGCAGCGACGTCTAAAATGGAAATGGTAACTGGACGGGGTCCCGAGAAAACGTCTCTGGTACTGGGATACATTCCTCTTCTATCGGGGAAAGTGGATTGACCAGTCGATGCACGTGTCTCTCCTGGTCAGGCCTTAGTGATCTGCCAATGGCGATCTGTGGATTTAAATCCGCGAGGCTCTGGAGATAACCCATCACACGTTGGGTTAAATGTTCTTGAGCGATGACGTACTGGACGAGGTTGGCCAGGACTGGGTCTCTCTCAATTCGTCCACCGGGAAAAGATGTTACTCCACCGGGTGCTGCACGGCTCGGAAAGTAATAATACCCTCGTTCGCTGGCATAGGGTACCGCGAATCGAAGGCGAGCAAGTGCTTCGTATGCAGCAGCTTCTATGGCCATAGGTGGGGTTGGCATAGATTTCCCCACGAAGGAGACCTCCGTTGGGTCTTGGTTTGCGTTTACGGGAGGGATGTGTACTGCTGCCCAATATCTCGAGGTGGAAGGGGTGATTCTCAATTTGAATAGCTCGTACTGGGGTGACTGGGTAGCGCCCATGGTACTGCAGGTAAAATCCCACAATATCTTGACAAAACTACCCGGGGTTGCATCTGGGGTTCTCAGATGAATGCTGGGGCTCGGCATGGCAAGAAATGGTTGTGTGGATGGTGCACAAGGTGAGGGGTGCTTTGGCAAGGTCATGCGGTGGCCTTTTATAGCACTGGAGCTGGGTCATTTTTACCGTGGTGAATGGTAAAGAAATTGTCACCTCTGCTCCAAGGGTCGGAGTCAAGCCACAGATACACATATTTCACTAAAGTGACGTGTTACTGTGGGGGTTGTCGGGGAAGTCTTTGGTATCTGTGCCTGTGATAGAAATGCTGGCATATCCATGCAAGGCTACAGGGGCTCAACGACAGGCGGCGTTCATTTACAAGGTCACACGATTACAGGGTGAGGATACACTGGGACTTGACACTACTCGAGTGACTTAGTCTACCTCGTCTACATCCAAGCGGGCGTGCCTGGTGGATGTTGAGGCTTCTCCATGGGTCTCACCATCGGAATTAGCTGGAGTGGGTTGAGGAGCTGCAGGCTCGGGGTAGCGATGATGACCATCACGGAGAGTGTTGGCCACAACCCCGTTGGAGTGTGCTCCCAATATGCGACGAAGCACTTCTGGGGTTATCGCAGCACCTTGGCCGATGGCTGGGGCAGATCTCAGGGACTCGATCGGGTGTCCAAACAGCATGACTGGGTTGTCGGTGTTGGGCTCGTTCTCTTCTCTCGCCGGGGCTCGACGAACCAGCTCTCCACGGGCGGCGATTAGATCAATTGTGACCTGATCGCACAGTTCCTCTAGTGCATTTACATAGCGCACTAGGTGCAACAATGCAGGATCTGTCTCGTGATCTCCGTTGGCAACTTGGGGTGGTCTACCATACCCTTCACGCCTGGGGTAGTAGTGGAACGAGCGACAGTTAACTCTGGGCGACAAGTGCCGGAGATGAACTATAGCTTCTCGAGCAGCTAGTTGAATGGCTTGTGGCTCAAAGGAAGTTGTCCTTCCAGTGAACCTGTAGGGGCGCTCAGGTGCTAGACCCCTACCATAGGTGTGCACAGTGGCCCAGAATTGACGGCTCTCACTGCTCATGGACCCCTAGTACACAACATATTCTGGGGGCTCTTCTAACGCATAGGCACGACGGATGAGGTTTGCGAGTATGGTCACAAAGCCTCCAAGGTTGGTTGTTGTGGTCTCACTGTGGACAACGGGTCCTAGCATTTTAGCTCGGTTTGGGTAGAAGCTGTGCTGGGTTGATGCTAGCGTGCCCTTTTATAGAAAAGGGAACGAAGTCTTCCTTCGCACACTTGCGAGAAAAACTATTCAGGAACCGGTTGCTGGTGCATGAGCGACAGGTTGGATTGATAGGTTGGGCACCGACTGCCAAAAGGTGTCGGGTCCCTGTGGGGCTATCTTGCATGAGAAGCTTGGCTGGGGTTCGGTTATGGCTTGGTGGGTTGGTCTGCCTAGGTTCATTGACCTGGCTAAGATAGGATTAGCCAATGGTCAGCCTGACTCTGATACCAAGTCTGTCACGACCGGTTTTCCGGGCTTTAATTTCCAGAAAAGGGGCCGTTGTGCTCACCAGCCCCAGGATTACTGTTAGCTGATGAGGCACCAACTTGTTACAGAAATTCCAAGCAAAAGTACAAAATATGTAGTACAAGACCATTGTGGCCTATGAGTACATCAAATGGTTTCTAGTGGTTGAGGGCGGAAGCGGTTTGTGGATCACCACGGTCTATGGGACTCCATTTCCCACAGGAACAGCTGACCAGGTTAACTCCTATCTTCGCGAGGCTGCTATAACCGTTGCTTAGGTTCCGAGGCTGTCATCGCGACGCTCCTCTCCAGGCAAGCAATCTGGCCAAGACAATAGCCAGGGACAAGCCAGTGAGTACTTTGAATGTACTCGCAAACATTAAGAACACAGGTATAATATAATTGATTAACATGCACTGAAATATTCTACGATCACATCGTCAGTCATAAATAAAAATCTTGATGCATGCAAGCAGGTTATTTATATGCAACCGAAATATGCAATGACAGAATAGAAATAAGATGCACCGATCGGATGTCTGAAGCGACGTCTCGAAAGGATAGTAAAAGTGAGCATGCCTCAGTCGGGCGTCTTAGCGACACCACATAAAGGGCTTATAAAGTAAATAAAATAATAAGCATGCCACAGTCGGGCGTCTGAGCGACGCCACATAAAGGGCTTATAAGAAAAAGGAAATAACAAACATGCCACAGTCGGGCGTCTGAACGACGCCACATAAAGGGCTTATATGAAAAGGAAATAACGAACATGCCATAGTCGGGCGTCTGAGCGGCGCCACATAAAGGGCTTATATGAAAAGGAAATAACGAACATGCCACAGTCGGGCGTCTGAGCGACGCCACATAAAGGGCTTATAATCATGATGAATATCCAGGAGGCGGTACCATCCCAGGGATATTCCTTATTTCAAACAATGCAACCGGTTAGTCCATAATGATAACAATCTTAACCATCATATACCACAAGTCATAATCAATATTCGGGTTTAGCGATTTCCCCTCCGAAGACCGACACTAAGACCGACACTTGACCCTTCCCAGACTGTAATCCTTAACCAAGGACACGGTTATTCGAATAGGATTAATCCCTGCAGAGGGTGTACTCTTTACCCACGAGTAACGGATTCCTTTAGTCCATCAGGACTAATTCTGTCTACGGTCTTTTAATTGAGAACACACCTGACTTGCACACACCAGCTTAACTCACCGGTGTCTGGAATCACCCACGACACCTGTCAAGCAAACTCTAAGCGGGGAGGCTACAACCTCGCGTAGCATGGGATCAAATTTATATCACGCGCTCTAAGGGGTATCCCCCTCTCGGTCCCAACCGGATACACCCATGCCCCCGAACCAGGTGGCATGCCTACCGGATGCAGCCGGTATCTTCCACCATGGCCTCTCTGTACGGTGTGTGCCAAGACAAGGGTTAACAACTTACTGAACCATACCCCACCTACGGTAGGGACCAGTGGCAGCACGAAACAAGTATGGGGGGTTACCGGAACAAGACTCGATCTACGGCCGACTCAGGAGGCTTATGAGTTTCCTGCATGACATGTGTAACAAAATTATTTCAACCAACAAATCAACACTCATTATACCTTGCCATGCCATACCGGATATAACAGTCCCGACGGATACCGGCGACAAGCTCACGCCTACCCAAGGCAGAGGCTTTTTCCCGAATTCCTTACCGGCACGCATGTAAGGCACATGAGGATGATTACCATCACATGTATGTTCATTTCCAACAGCAAGGAAAATCACCAATATGCATCCATGCAAAATGGCCATATCACATGAAATAACAAGTTCTCCGAAATAAGGTGGTGTTATAAACTGGTTAATTAACACACCAAAAATATTATTCCGGGGTTCAGAATGCTTGCCTTTATGGTGTGGAAAGGCAGGGTGCACTCCAAAGTCTTTGAAAGGTTTCTTCCTCTCTCCAGAAATCCTATTTTCAAAAATATGCAAATTACACATATTTCAAAAACAGTACAAAAAGTTGTTTGAAATTTTTTTCAAATAAATCTTAAAATAAACTAGACAGAATTTGAGAGATGTAGGAAAAAGAATCAACTCATTTGGAGTTATACTTAAAAAGATATAACCAGTCAAAATCTGTTTTAAAAATAAAACAAAAAGAAAATGTTTCAGTCTCGAATATGCTTTCGGTGCAGGGAAAACGTACTGGGGGATTATACATCTTCACTTAAACACGTGGACCGGCGTGGGGTCACTGACAGTGGGCCCGCCTGGCCCACTGGTCAGGTTTGACCAGTCGCCGCGCCCCTTCTCCCTCCTCTGTCCGAGCGGGGCGAGGCTCCAGCGACCAACGTCGGCGAGAGGCGGCTCCTTGCGGCCTCTGGAGGGCGGGGATGGATCCACCAGACTGGGGCAGTCCTCCCGGTAGTCGTTGGGTCGGCGGGGACGGAGTGAGCTGCCGACGGCGAGCTTCGCGGCGGAGGAGGTTTCAGGGGCGAAGTGAATTTTCGCCTGCGGCTAGTCCCGAGCAAAATTGAGTGGGGGTTTGGACTCATGAGAGGGAGAGGGAGTTTCTGGTTTAGAGAGTAGGGAGGGGGAGGTCCTGGTGGCGCCGGAGTGAACGAGGCAGTGGCGGTGGTCGTAGTTGCCGGAGAGGAAGAAGACGACCATCTCCGGTCCTTCTACTGCTACGGGAGAATCTGCGAGAGGGTGAAAGAGTTTTCTTGAGGGTTTGGCGAGCTCGGGGGTCCTTATATAGGCGAGGCAAGGCGGTTCCGCGGCGGCCGTGGATAAGTTCTCCGGCGGACCGCCTCTCTGTAGCTAGGGCGACGTGGCGGCGACGAGCGCTTGCAGATGAGCGAGGGGATAAGCTCGCGAAGCTCCAGGGGCAGGTGGCGAGAGCTGGCGGCTCGGGCTGCGCTGCCCGTGGTAGAGGCGCACTGCAGACGCCGGCGTGCCGTCAAAAGTGCTCTGGCGGGGGCGCTGTAGGGCGCCAGGGCGGGCTGGCGTGTTGTGGTGAGGAGGGGAGCGCGTGGCGAGGTTCTGCAGTGTGGGCCAAGACAGGGGCGCGACGCGGCGGCTCGTGCGCGCGGCTGCAATTGGCGCGCTCTAGGCGCGCCCAGTGCATGCCCACCAGCTGCTCGGCGAAATGCCATGGCCTGCTAGGTGGCTTGGTTGGAGCTGGGAATTAGCAGTTCTAGGCTAGGGCTTGCAAGGAGATCAGTGGACAAGCTTGATGGGTCAGAGGATCAGGTTCACATTGCTAACTAAAATCCATGCCAAATCTGACCATGCACACAGGGTGTTTGAGAAAATGCCAGAGGCATCTAGGCAGGTCTTGGAGTGGTCAAAAACTCCAGATGGCGGTCTCTTTAGATGCATAAGAAGGTGATGAAGTTAGTTTGCCAAAAGCAGATACTTGTTAGTGCAAGTTTTGCAAAACTTCAGTTTTGGACAGAAAGAAAAGGGCATGATTGCAAGCACTTAGAGTCATCCAATGGGCCTACTCTCCTGGACTTAAGGTTTTGGCAAGGTGCACTACAAGCATGAGAAAGCTCAAGGGCCAAAGAGCAAGCAAGAATATGGTTGCTGTACAAACCATCATGTTGGACCAGAATGAAGATGAGGTTGATCCACTCAAAACTTTCAAGTAACATCATTGTTTTTTTTTCATAAAGTTGAATCATATGCTGCTACTAACATCCCATAATTCTGGTGGAGGCTTGAAAGAAGTATTTAAATGGGTTGTAGTGCAAAATTGCCCACTGGACCAGAGAAGAAAATTGGGTGTAGAGCTCAAAATATTTCAAGAATAAAATATATTTTTGGACAAAAGTGATTTAAAAACATCACATGACATCTCCAAATTTTGGTGGGATTTTTGAATAAATTTTTAAAGAGGTTGTAGTTCAAATATGGCCATGTAACCTGTAAAAACCATTTTTTCAATAAAATTAAGATCAGGCAAATTAATTATGTAATTAGTTCTACTAATGAAAGAAAAGTTTTTCTTTTGAGTTTTTAAACAAGTCCAAAAACATATTTGAAAAGTTTTCTCTTTGGGAAGAACTCCATAATAACAAGGGAGAGAAAATGGTTCAAAAATCAAAAGGGAGCCCAGAAAGTAAAAGTTTTAAATTCCTGGCAAAATTTTTGATCAAAACAAGGTTAAAATTTTGTGGTGTCACAACCTTTCATTCACTTCTCGCGTTCGATGAAGTTCTAGTGTTGAAATTTTATCTGGCAAAATACCAGAAGAATATGACTCGTGAAAACTCCCGGATTCCCACAGATTAAGGAAGGCATAGGTTCAACCCTTAGGGGCATCTTGGGAACTTATACCACAAGCTTCAATAGTAAATAACGCAAGCTCGATAGTAGAGCATGGGTGACAAAACGAGAGGATACAATTTACCGAAGGCATTATGTATCAGGGAAAGAACTTCTCGAGGTTTTTTGTATATGAAGGACACTGTCGGATAACAATCCAACAAAGGACTTGATGGTCCACCAAGGATCTGATGTGAGTATCGATACTCAACCAGAAGAGGAAGGAATGCAAATGCAACAGGTTATGGAATCATTTGAATAATTCAAAGCTTAAATGCAAAGGAATTATGATTTCCAAAACAAAGGATCAGAAGCAGACGCTCTGATCAAGACGTCTGAGCCGAGAAGATAATCCTAGGACTCGACTGATGATTGTGAACATTCACAACGTATTGAATCAATGTACTCAAAAATGATGGTGACAAAGGATGCCAATATGATTACTATACTTATGGGATTAATCATAATGAAAGCAAACAAGAAATTCCAGAGCAATAGGCTGCTAAGGATTTTTGGAAGATCGAATGGTATTTCGAAGACTTGTGTGTAACACATGAACAACTGGGGGATGAGTGGATACTCGATAAGTGCGAGAATTAACCGTAGGGGAATTCAGGTGACAAAGAACAGCAATGCAGTAAGCTCAAAGGATTATCAAAACAACGATGAGTTTTTCAGGGTATCTTGTAATAACAAGACCACTGGGTATGAATGTAAGAATAACAACTGCAATTAGTTATCCATAAGGGTTTACAGTGGAAGGGGAATTGCAAACGCGATGATCACAAGTTCTCGGGTTAACAGCGGAGAGTATCTTCAGGGTCTTCTGGTGCAGCAGACGATCATCAATAATAAGGGGCTCTCCGGGTGAAAGTGATAACGAGATCCTAATGTTAGATTTAGCAAAATCATTTAACCCGAATAGGAGAGAGATCAGAGTCCCAGAGTATAGATCAAGGAATAAAAATATCCTAATACCACCCAATGGCAACGTGGGCCCGTAAGGCACACAGCCATGTTAGTAAAAGTTTAGCAATGTCTAGACTCGACTTCAGCCAAGGAGTTTGGAAGGGGGATTCCTACAGGTAGTCGGCTCTGATACCAACTTGTGATGCCCCCGGTTCAATCGTACACTAATCATGCACGCAAATGTGTACGATCAAGATCAGGGACTCACGGGAAGATATCACAACACAACTCTGAAACATAAATAAGTCATACAAGCATCATAATACAAGCCAGGGGCCTCGAGGGCTCGAATACAAGTGCTCGATCATAGACAAGTCAGCGGAAGCAACAATATCTGAGTACATACATAAGTTAAACAAGTTGCCATAAGATGGCTAGCACAAACTGGGATACAATCGAAAGAGGCGCAGGCCTCCTGCCTGGGATCCTCCTAACTACTCCTGGTCATCTTCAGCGGGCAGCACGTAGTAGTAGGCACCTCCGGGGTAGTAGTCATCATCGATGGTGGCATCTGGCTCCTGGACTCCATCGTCTGGTCACAGCAATCGGGTAGAGATATGGGGGAAAAGGGTAACAAGGCAACCGTGAGTACTCATCCAAAGTACTCGCAAGCAAGGAGCTACACTACATATGCATGGATATATGTGTAAAGGGCCATATCAGTGGACTGAACTGCAGAATGCCAGAATAACAGGGGGGTAGCTAGTCTTATCGAAGACTACGCTTCTGGTCGCCTGCGTCTTGAAGCAGGTAGAAGAGAGTAGATTAAAGTCCTCCAAGTAGCATCGTATAGCATAATCCTACCCGGCAATCCCCTCCTCGTCGCCCTGTTAGAGAGCGATCACCGGGTTGTATCTGGCACTTGGAAGGGTGTGTTTTATCAAGTATCCGGTTCTAGTTGTCATAAGATCAAGGTACAACTCCACGCTGTCATGTTACCGAAGATCACGGCTATTCGAACAGATTAACTTCCCTACAGGGGTGCACCACATAACCCAACACGCTTGATCCCATTTGGCCGGACGCACTTTTCTGGGTCATGCCCGGCCGCAGAAGATCAACACGTCACAGCCCCACCTAGGCACAACAAAGAGGACAGCACGCCGGTCTAAACCTAAGCGCACAGGGGTCTGGGCCCATCGCCCATAGCACACCTGCACGTTGCGTACGCGGCCGGAGAGCAGACCTAGCAACCTCCATTACAAAGGAAGTCACGTTACGCGGTCCAACCCGGCGCGCGTCGCTCAGTCGTTGGCGTCACGAAGTGCTTCAGCTGATACCACGACGTCGAGTGCCCATAACTTTCCCACGTAGTTGGTTAGTGCATATAGGCCAGTAGCCAGACTCAGATCAAATACCAAGATCTCGTTAAGCATGTTAATGAGGTAATCGCGGACACTGACTAGGGCCAGGCCCACCTCTCACCTAGGCGGTCTCAACCAGCCCTGTTGCTCCGCCACAAAGATCCACCCAGAGGGCCGTCGGGACAAAGGTCCTTTCAGCCCCCAATCCGTGAATCACTCGCGGGTACTCCTCGAGTCGACCCGTCTTTAGTCACCACATGTATCATGTATAGTATATAGTATATACATGTGATCACCTCCCGAGTGATCACGGCCCGATAGTATAGCACAGCAGACGGACAAGAATGTAGGGCCACAGATGGAAAAACTAGCATCCTAAACTAAGCAAGTAGGATTGCAGGTAAAGGTATCAACAGTAGTATCAAGGACAGGCTATGCATCAGGATAGGAATAACGAAAAAAGTAACATGCTACACTACTCTAATGCAAGCAGTATAGAGGACAGTAGGCGATATCTAGTGATCAAGGGGGGGGGGGCTTGCCTGGTTGCTCTGGCAAGAGAGAGGGGTCGTCAACTCCGTAGTCGTACTAGGTAGGAGCGGCGTCGGTCTCGGTGTCTAGCGAGAGAAGAGGGGGAAAAACAATAAATACAATGCAAACAGATGCATATCGATGCACGACATAACAAGTAGCGGTGCCAAGTGTGCCCTAACGCGGTATGGGGTGATACCGGTGAAGGGGGGAAAACAACCGGGAAAGTATCCCCGGTGTTTCGCGTTTTCGGGCAGAGGATCCGGAGGGGGAAAGTTGCGGTTTTGATATGTTAGGGGTGCGTGGCAGACGAACGGGCTGCGTATCCGGAATCGTCTCGTCGTTCTGAGCAACTTTCATGTAGAAAGTATTTTGATCCGAGTTTGGATTAAAAGATATGATTTTAAAAAATATTAATTTCTGGAATTTAATTAATTATTTAAATTAATTCGAAAATGGATTAATGACATCAGCATGATGTCATGCTGACGTCAGCAGTCAATGTAGGGGTTGATCGGTCAATCGACGATGGGGTCCATGGGGACCCACCTGTCATACCCCGTTTAGGTTAATTAGGGTTTAGGTTAACTAATTATTGTTTAATTTATTATTATTATTATATTTTTTTATTTTGTTGTTTTTTTTTATAAAACATTCTGGGGAGGTCGGGCCCCACTTGTCATTGGCCCTATGGGCCTATCGGGCGCCGCTAGCGGGCGGGCGCTCGGACGCGCCGAAGGGCGCGACGCCAAGGCGCGGACGGATTCGGGGCCGGCGCAGGGGATGGCCTGCGCCTCAGCTGGGCGCAGTATGGCGCGAGGGGGAGACAGCAGGCGCCATGGGGCTGGGCAACGGCGCTGGTCGCTCGCCAGTAACGCCGCAGCAGCTCGAGCAGCAACTAGTAGGAGCAGGGGGGCCGAGCGGCAGAAGCGGGCGCGCTCGGGTGGAGTCGACGAGGGGTTAGGTCAGGGAGCAGCAGCAGTCGCGCATCAGATGGTAGGTAGTGGCGGAAGGCAATAGCATAGCACATCGGGAGTGGTCGGTCGAAGGCGAAGCTCGACGGCGGGATGGCTATGGGGCATGGGGAAAAACGAGGAGAGGTCGAGGAGAATGGGGGGCAGCAGCTCACAGCGAGTGAAGGGAAGTGGTCCGGGCAGCGAGGCGTGAGGACGACGTCGGGGAAGCGGTCGGGGAGGCGTGGCTTGATGGCATCCGGCGAGGAGGATGGGGACGAGCGACGGAGACGGTGAGGCGGCGCCGACGACGTCGGGTGGCGGGGAGGCACCGGCGGGGAGGATCCGGGCGGCGGTGGTCAGTGACAGGCGACGGGGCACCGGCGAGGGTCGTCGAGGAAGAGGGAGATGGGAGCGTGAGTGGCGGGGACGAGCCAAGAGGGCGGCGACGTCTTGCGTCGGCGCGGGCGACGGGACCAAGCATGTCGCGGCCGAGCGCGTGGTCGTGGCGTGGCCCGATCCAGATCTGGATTCGGGGGGAGGAGAGGAGCGAAATGGGGGAGGGGGCGAGGGAGAGTGGGGGTGTCGGTGGGAAGTGGGGTTTAACCAGGGGGGGTTCGGGGTGACCTAATGGGGCGCCTGGGTGGGCCGACCTGGCTGGGACATGGCCCAGTTGGGCCGGGTTCTGCTGGGCCAGAGCCCGGGGGTTTTTTGTTTTTCTGTTTTCTTTTCTTTATCTATTTTCTTTTCTATTTTATTCTTTTAATTTTTGTTTTATAAAATATAAATACAACTCCTAAATTAATGTTATTACTTATTCTACTGCCCCGAAAAGTTTGATACCTAAATAAAATAGTTTGCATTATTGTAATTTTTAAAAGGCATTTAATTAATTGTCATAGATGATGTTTTAATTACTTTATAGCCTTTAAACATTTTATAAAAGTGTGGTTTCTACACTAGTATTATCCATGATTTATTTGACACATTTTGGACATTTTAGTTTTAATGTTTGAAAACTTCTATTGTTTACCTGATTTTGAATTTGATGCTAAGGAACTCCGATGGATGCGTCCTGCCATCATACTTCTCTGGCACATCTAGCTTGAAGTTTTTCTTGTCGGGCCACTGGACTTGCCGCAGCTCACGAGTGAACGCAGGGCAACCTACCGCGTACGGCAAGTCACCTGGTTCCCCTGGCGCATGCACGTCGACAGAGGGCCCAGCCCGCTGGTCGGATTGACGCCGCTTCTCTTGGCGCTTCGGCGCGGTTCGAAGCGCCTTCTTGTTGCCGTTTTGAAGAACTTGGCGCTGATCACGGCGAGCTCGTGGATCCGACGACCAGTGGAGTCGCTGTCGAGATGGATCCGACGAGTCAGCGATCTTGGCCTTCGGGATGGAGAGTGCATGGTGGTTGCACCCCCGCAAGTTTCGTCGCCACCGGCTCGTGCCTTGTCGCCCCGCCGCCGCAAGGAGGCAGTTGGTTGTCATGAGTACGCCGCTAAGCGGCCGATGAGACTCGATGGTGGCCTCCATTCGCCGACCTTGTCACCGCTGGAGGGTAGTCTAGGAGCAGTTGAGCTCTCGCCAAGGCTTCGCTGGAGTGGTGGCTGGCAATGGCGTGCGGTGCGAGGAACGGATATGCTCGGACTTCTAACCGTTAGAAGGAGCAGCATCCCGCCCAGCGATCGTATTCGCTGCGTACCAGCATGTTTGGCGTGCATGCTGGTCTCGAGGGCTTCGGGATCCTCTAGCTTGGCCTTGATCCAACGAAGCGATGGCGCTGCGAGCACCATGACGTTGTCGGTCTCGCGCCTCTTGAGATGGACGCGATGCGATCCGGACGCCAAGTCTCGCGCCGCCTTGTCCTTGGACTTGGCAGCGTCGTGGGTTCCTTCGACGACGCCCGTTCCTCCGCCAGCGTCTTCCCCACCACTCGTCAGCTCCGTTGGTGGTGGGTTTGACGCGGACGGCTCTGCTGCCGCTGAAGCCTTCTTCTTCGGTGGCATGTTGATGAAGATGATGGAGATGTTGCTCGTGTGAACGCCGGATCAGGTTCACACAGCCTCGACACCCCCTACCTGGCGCGCCAAAGATGTCGGGGAAGCTGATCGTGACCCACGAACACCTATGGGACCTGGCGGACCGAGTCCCTTGTGGTTCGGTGGGGGGCGGATATTGCACAAAGAGCAGATCGAGGAGATGCACACGAGCAGTTTACCCAGCTTCGGAGCTCTCCGGAGAGATAATACTCCTACTGCTGCTTGTCTGATTATCTTGTGTTCTTGCTAGGGAGCAATGAGAGCTACAAAACCTAGCTTGAGTGTCTCTAGTCTCGAATGAGTCGAATGAGCCGAACCGAACCCTTTCTACGTTGCACATGGGCCTCCTTTTATAGGCTCAAGGGGTCACCACAGGTGGCAACGTAAACGAGGGCAAAAATGGGAAAATGAGTTGCGGTTGGTGTAACTACTTTGTACAGTGTACTCTACCTAACTCTGACGGCAAGGGACAAAAGCATTAAATGCCCGTCCATGTCGCCTAAACAGTGCAACAGGGACCGTCAGGAGCACCACCGTTCGCCACGATGGCCTTCTTGTCAGCGCCGCTTATCACTGCTCTCCGCTGGCTGCACAGCCCCTTGACACGCGTGCCTGGAATAGCCCCACGGCCACACGTTGGCGGATGAGCTAGAGCGGAGATGAAGAGAGGTTGTCTGCCGCGGCTGAACCCTTGTCGCACTCGGAAGCTTGTCGCTCACCGAGCCTTCCCGGCAAGCTCCTCTTGGCGGGGTCTTGTCTTCTGTGTGCCTTGAGTGGCCTTCCCGGCAAGCTCCTCTTGCCGGGGCCTTGTTTACTTGGTTAAATACTTTGTTCTTGAATGGCTCCAAAGGAACCACGGAGGACCTTGGTGGTCACTAGGCAGCCCTGCCGCGGGGTGCTGCAACTGCCCATGCACGAGTTCGGGATACTAGGGTACCCCTACTCTAGTACACCGACAATATGTCTCATGAGTTCAACTTTTCTAAATTTCGTAGACAACACCGTGAAGAGGAATTACCCAGTAAGGATGAGATTATTGGTCTTGCTTCCATTGTTGTTCCTCCAACTGATCCGTTAGAACATTATTTGTTAGACCATGAAAACGATATGTTTATGAAGGAAAGGGAAGAAATAGATGAAGTGTTCCTTAAACAAGAACCTATGCTGAAACATAACCTTCCGTTGAAATTCTTGGGATCCCCTCCACCCAAGGGTGATCCGTGTTTGAACTCAAACCTTTACGATAATCTGAAGTATGCTTACTTGATGAAAAGAAATATATCCTGTTATTATTAGTGCTAACCTTTCGTAGAAAGAAGAAGAAAGATTATTGAAAACTCAAGAAGCACCGAGCTGCTATTGGATATACTCTGGATGATCTTAAGGGCATAAGTCCCACATTATGTCAACACAAAATTTCAGTGGAGAAAGATGCCAAACCAGTTAGAGATCCTCAAAGACGATTAAATCCCAAAATGAAGGAAGTGGTAAGAAAGGAGATTCTAAAACTCCTTGAGGCAGGTATTATTTATCCCGTTCCTGATAGTGAATGGGTAAGCCTTTTCCATTGTGTCCCTAAAAAGGGAGGTATTACCGTTGTTCCTAATGATAAAGATGAATTGATCCCGCAAAGAATTATTACATGTTATAGGATGGTAATTGATTTTCATAAGTTAAATAAAGCTACTAAGAAAGATCATTACCCTTTACCTTTTATTGATCAAATGCTAGAAAGGCTATCCAAACACACACATTTTTGCTTTCTAGATGGTTATTCTGGTTCAGCAAAGGATCAATCTAAAACTACTTTTACTTGCCCTTTTGGTACTTTTGCTTATAGACGTATGCCTTTTGGTTTATGTAATGCACCTGCTACCTTTCAAAGATGCATGATGGCTATATTCTCTGATTTTCGTGAAAAGATTTGTGAGGTATTCATGGATGACTTCTCCGTCTATGGATCCTCTTTTGATGATTGTTTGAGCAACCTTGATCGAGTTTTGCAAAGATGCGAAGACACTAGTCTCGTCCTGAATTGGGAAAAGTGTCACTTTATGGTTTTGTCCTGGGGCACAAGATCTCCGAGAGAGGTATTGAAGTTGATAAACCCAAAGTAGATGCTATTGAAAAGATGCCATGTCCCAAGGACATAAAAGGTATAAGAAGTTTCCTTGGTCATGCCGGCTTTTATAGGACGTTCATTAAGGACTTTTCTAAAATCTCTAGGCCTCTGACTAATTTATTGCAAAAAGATATTCCTTTTGTCTTTGATGATGATTGTGTAGAAGCATTTGAAACACTTAAGAAAGCATTGATCATTGCACCTATTGTTCAGCCACCTGATTGGAATTTACCTTTTGAAATTATGTGCGATGCTAGTGATTATGCTGTAGGTGTTGTTTTAGGAAAAGAGTCGATAAGAAATTGAATGTTATCCAAAGATGCTAGTAAGACTCTTGATACTGCCTGAGAAATTATGCTACTACTGAAAAAGAGTTCTTAGCAGTTGTGTTTGCATGTGATAAGTTTAGACCTTATATTGTTGATTCCAAAGTTACTATTCACACCGATCATGCTGCTATTAAATATCTTATGGAAAATAAAGATGCTAAGCCTAGACTCATTAGATGGGTCCTCTTGCTCCAAGAATTTGACTTTCATATTATTGATGTAAAAGGAGCCGAGAACCCGCTGCGCATAACTTGTCTAGGTTAGAGAATGTTCTTGATGACCCAACGCCTATTAATGATAGTTTTCCGATGAACAATTAGCGGTTGTCAATGCTTCTCAGATCGCTCCTTGGTATGCTGATTATGCTAATTACATTGTTGCTAAATATATATACCGCCTAGTTTCACATACCAGCAAAAGAAAAAGTTCTTTTATGATTTTAGACATTACTTCTGGGATGATCCACACCTTTATAAAGAAGGAGTAGATGGTATTATTGGACGTTGTGTGCCAGAGCATGAATAGGAACAAATCCTACGCAAGTGTCACTCTGAATCCTATGAAGGACACCACGCTGGAGATAGAACTGCACACAAGGTACTACAATCTGGTTTTTATTGGCCTACTCTTTTCAAAGATGCTCGTAAGTTTGTCTTATCTTGTGATGAATGTCAAAGAATAGGTAACATTAGTAGACGTCAAGAAATGCCTATGAATTATTCCCCTGTTATTGAACCGTTTGATGTTTGGGGCTTTGATTATATGGGACCTTTTCCTGCCTCCAATGGTTATACACATATTTTAGTTGTTGTTGATTACATTACTAAGTGGGTAGAAGCTATTCCAACTAGTAGTGCTGATCATAATACTTCTATTAAAATGCTTAAAGAAGTTATTTTTCCGAGGTTTGGAGTCCCTAGATATCTTATGACTGATGGTGGTTCACACTTTATTCATGGTGCTTTCCGTAAGATGCTTGCTAAGTATGATGTCAATCATAGAATCGCATCTCCGTATCACCCGCAGTCTAGTGGTCAAGTAGAGTTGAGCAATAGAGAGCTCAAATTAATTTTGCAAAAGACTGTGAATAGATCTAGAAAGAATTGGTCCAAAAAACTTGATGATGCATTATGGGCCTATAGAACTGCATACAAAAATCCTATGGGTATGTCTCCATATAAGATGGTTTATGGAAAAGCATGTCATTTACCTCTTGAACTTGAACATAAAGCATATTGGGCTATTAAAGAGCTCAATTATGACTTCAAACTTGCCGGTGAGAAGAGGTTGTTTGATATTAGCTCACTTGATGAATGGAGAACCCAAGCATATGAGAATGCCAAGCTTTTCAAAGAAAAATTCAAACGCTGGCATGATAAGAGGATACAAAAGCGTGAGTTTAACGTAGGAGATTATGTGTTATTGTTCAACTCTCGTTTAAGATTTTTTGCAAAAAAACTTCTCTCAAAATGGGAAGGTCCCTACGTTATCGAGGAGGTCTATCGTTCTGGTGCTATAAAAATCAACAACTTCGAAGGCGCAAATCCGAGGGTGGTAAACGGTCAAAGAATTAAACATTATATTTCAGGTAATCCTATCAATGTTGAAATTAATATTATTGAAACCATAACCTCTGAGGAATACATAAGAGACACTTTCCAGAACATTCCAGACTCCGAAAAGGTATAGGTACGTGGTACGGTAAGTAAACCGACTCCAAAACAACTCTAATGGCAATTTTTATCAGTTTTGGATTATTTAAGAATTTTAGGAAGAAAGAAGTAGTCCGAAAGGGACACGAGGCTCCCACGAGAGAGGAGGGCGCCCCCCCCTGTAGGGCGTGCCCCCCTCTCTCGTGGGCACGTCGTGTGCCTCCCGGACTCCATTTTCTTGTATGTTACGTATTTTGGTCGGTAAAATTCATTTTATATACTCCCGAAGGTTTTGACCACCGTATCACGCAAATATCCTCTGTTTTAGTTTCGAACTGTTCCTGTTGCACAATAAAGCAAGATGTCTTCTCAGGAGTAAGTTGGGGAGAGTCGGGTGTCTCACCCAACGCCAGGTCCAGGGGCAAATAGTGACGCCTATCACTTTGGACCATCAACGGAGGATGAGATGGAGGCTGATTTGAAAAGGATAGATGCCATGGAGGAGGATCAAGAAATTACCTCTCGTCTTCGAGCAGAATTCACTATGGGTGAACTACCTAGCTTGGCTGTCCCTACTTCGGTCACTCCTTCCGACTTTAAATTTCTTTCTTATGAAAATATAAAAAAGAGTTTCACTTGTTCTCCAGAAGCTATGCAGCATCCTTGGGTGAAAGGACCCTTGTCCGTTACGGGCAAGCTCCGTAAAGAAAATATGGACCTCAAACAACAAGTTAATAAGCTCGAGGAGGAGAACCGTATCTTGAAGGGCATAATCGCCAAGAAGATCATGACACCAACCGTGAAGAAGGAGAGATAATCACATGGGTATGGGCACTTTCCTTGGCGACTGCCAAGCGTGGGGGAGGTGCCCCGGTATCGTATCACCATCACACTCCTATCTTTACCGCTTTATTTAGTTCGATCCTTTTAGTAGTATCTTGATCTAGTAGATTGAAGTTTTGATATCAAGTAGTTTTGAGCTTTTCTTTGTGATCCCTTTATGTAAGCGAGTCTGTGTGCTATCTATAATAAAGATTAGTGTTGAGTTAAGGACTTTGCTATGTTGCTATGATCTTGAGAAAGTAGAAGAACAAAAGAGTTCATATTGATCTTATGGATAGTGATAACTTCACACATAGAAAGTATGAGGCATAAAAATTGTTGAGAGTTGATGAACGTAGCCTTGGTCATTGTTGCAATTAATAGGAAGTGATAAGGAAAGAGGGGTTCACATATAAACATATTATCTTGGACATCTTTTATGATTGTGAAGCACTCATTAAGTATGACATGCTAAAAGAGTTGATGTTGGACAAGGAAGACAACGTAATGGTTTATGTTTTCCGACATCTCAGTTAAAGTATATTGTCATTGACCTTACAAACATGTTGAGCTTGCCTTTCCCCCTCATGCTAGCCAAATTCCTTGCACCAAGTAGAGATACTACTTGTGCTTCCAAATATCCTTAAACCCAGTTTTGCCATGAGAGTCCACCATACCTACTTATGGATTGAATAAGATCCTTCAAGTAAGTTGTCATCGGTGCAAGAAATAAAAATTGCTCTCTAAATATGTATGACTTATTAGTGCAGAGAAAATAAACTTTGTACAAACTTGTTGTGGAAGTAATAAAAGCGACAGACTGCATAATAAAGGTCCACATACAAGGGGAAATATAAAGTGACGTTCTTTTGCACTAAGACTTTATGCATCAACCCTAAACACGCATGACAACCTCTGCTTCCCTCTGCGAAGGGCCTATCTTTTACTTTATGTTTTACTTTATGCTTGAGTCAAGGTGATGCTCACCTTTCCCTTTTTATTTTTATCCTTTGGCAAGCTCCTCGTGTTTGAAAGATCATGATACATATATCCAATTGGATGTAAGTTGGCATAGGCTATTATTGTTGACATCACCTAAAGGTGAAAATGTTGGGAGGCAATACAATAAGCCCCTATCTTTCTCAGTGTCCGGCTGAAACCCTATAACCACAAGTATTGCGTGAGTGTTAACAATTATAGGGGACTACGAGATAGTTGAGTATGTGAGCTTGCTGAAAGGATCTATTATTGACTCTTTTCGATGTTACGATAAATTGCAATTGCTTCAATGACTGAGATTGTAGTTTGTTAGTTCCCAATGAAGTTTTTGAACCATACTTGACATTGTGAATTGCTTATTACTTGAGCATAGGAAATCATATGAAAAAATCCATATATGTTGTTGTTATTAGAATGATCATGATGCACTCATGTCCGTATTTTATTTTTATCGACACCTCTATCACTAAACATGTGGACATATTTTTTGATTTCGGCTTCCACTTGAGGACAAGCGAGGTCTAAGCTTGGGGGAGTTGATACGTCCATTTTGCATCATGCTTTTATATCAATATTTATTGCATTATAGGTTGTTATTACACATTATATCTCAATACTTATGGCTATTCTCTCTTATTTTACAAGGTTTACCATGAAGAGGGGGTGAGGGAGTCATGGATTAGGGGGTGTCCGGGTAGCCGGACTCCTGGACTATGAAGATACAAGATTGAAGACTTCGTCCCGTGTCCGGATGGGACTTTCCTTGGCGTGGAAGGCAAGCTTGGCGATGCGGATATTCAAGATCTCCTACCATTGTAACCGACTTTGTGTAACCCTAACCCTCTCTAGTGTCTATATAAACCGGAGGGTTTTAGTCCGTAGGACAAGTCCAACATACAACAATCATACCAAAGGCTAGCTTCTAGGGTTTAGCCTCCTTGATCTCGTGGTAGATCTACTCTTGTACTACCCATATCATCAATATTAATCAAGCAAGACATAGGGTTTTACCTCCATCAAGAGGGCCCGGACCTGGGTAAAACATCGTGTTCCTTGCCTCCTGTTACCATCCGGCCTAGACGCACAGTTCGGGACCCCCTACCCGAGATCCGCCAGTTTTGACACCTACATTAGTGCTTTCATTGAGAGTTCCTCTGTGCCGTCACTTTTAGGCCCGATGGCTCCTTTGATCATCAACAACGATGCGGTCCAGGGCGAGACTTTTCTCCCCGGAAAGATCTTCTTCTTTGGCGGCTTCGCACTGCGGGCCAATTCGCTTGGCCACCTGGAGCAGATCGAAAGCTACGCCCCTGGCCACCAGGTCAGGTTTGGAAGTCTAAACTACACGATGGACATCCGCGAGGACTTGATCTTCAACGGATTCGAGCCACAGCCGAGCGCGCCGCACTGTCTCGATGGGCATGATCTAGCTCTGCCGCCGAACAGTGCCCTGGAGGCCGCACATGTGCCGGTTCCGACCCTCAATTCGGAGCCTACTGCGCCGATCGAGGATGAACGGTTGGACGCCACCTCGGGGGCTACGATCTCGAAGGCGATCGAGCCGAACACCAGCCCCGCACTCCGCATGGCCCTTGACTCCGAGGAGCCAGATTCCCCTCCAGACTTCGGCCCCCCCGCGCCCCTGCCGATCGAATCGGATTGGGCGCCGATAATGGAGTTCACCGCCGCGGACATCTTTCAGCACTCGCCCTTCGGCGACATCCTGAATTCGCTAAAGTCTCTCTCTTTATCAGGAGAGCCCTGGCCGGATTACGGTCAGCAAGGTTGGGATACGGACGATGAAGAAATTCAAAGCCCACCCACCACCCACTTCGTAGCCACTGTCAACGACTTAACCGACATGCTCGACTTCGACTCCGAAGACATCGACGGTATGGAAGACGATGCAGGAGATGACCAAGAACCAGCACCGGTAGGGCGCTGGAAGGCCACCTCGTCATACGACATATACATGGTGGACGCTCCTAAAGGTGGAGATGGCGATGGAACAGAGGAGGATGACCCCTCCAAGAAACAGACCAGGCGCCGGCGTCAGCGGCGCCGCTCTAAATCCCGCCAAAGCAAAAACGGTGATTCCGGCACGGGAGATAATAATACTCCGGATAACACCGAAGAACACCCCCTCTAGCAAGATTCAGCACAGGAGGATGGAGAAGCCAGCCCTCATGAGAGAGCGGCAGAAAGACAGGTCGATGATGATAATTACATGCCTCCCTTCGAAGACGAGGCAAGCCTCGACGACGACGAATTCATCGTGCTAGAGGATCTCGCCGAACAAGAGCGCTTTAAATGCAGGCTTATAGCCACGGCAAGCAGCCTCAAGAAAAAGCAGCAACAGCTTAGAGCTGATCAAGATTTGCTAGTCGATGATGGATCAAGTCCTTGCGTCAAGAGTATAAACTCGAACGCCCCTCCAAGAGCTACCCAAAGCGCAGGCTGCTACCCTGATTAGAGGAGGAAGCACCTACATCACCAGCGCATGACATGGCCGACCGGCCACCTCGTGGCCAGGACAGAGAGGCCTCTAGGCCCTCCACTCAAGCCGTGCCCCGGCGCCGCTCAAAGCATACTAAGGCACGGGAGAATGCGCCAGACCTGCGAGACATACTGGAGGACAAGGCAAGGCAAACAAGATCGATCTACGGATCACGCGGGCGCCCCACGGCACGTGACGGTGATCGTCACTCCGGATGCAATAAATCCGGCTGGGCCGAACACAACAGACAAAGCTCCTTCGAGCTGCGTCGTGATATAGCCCAATACAGTGGCGCCGCACACCCACTATGCTTCACAGATGAAGTAATGGATCATAAAATCCCTGAGGGCTTCAAACCCGTAAACATTGAATCATACGATGGCACAACAGATCCTGCGGTATGGTTCGAGGATTATCTCCTTCATATCCACATGGCCCGCGGTGATGATCTACACGCCATCAAGTACCTCCCACTCAAACTTAAGGGACCGGCCCGGCATTGGCTTAACAGCTTGCCAGCGGACTCAATAGGTTCTTGGGAGGACCTGGAAGCCGCATTCCTCGACAACTTCCAGGGCACTTATGTGCGACCACCGGACGCCGATGACCTAAGCCACATAATTCAGCAGCTAGAGGAATCGGCCAGGCAATTCTGGACAGGGTTCCTAACAAAGAAAAACCAGATAGTCGACTGTCCGGATGCAGAGGCCCTAGCGGCCTTCAAGCATAATATCCGCGACGAGTGGCTTGCCCGGCACCTGGGACAGGAAAAGCCGAAATCTATGGCAGCCCTCACCACACTCATGACCCGCTTTTGCACGGGAGAAGATAGCTGGCTAGCTCGCAGCAACAACTTAACCAAGAACCTTGGTAATTCGGATACCAAGGACAAAAGTGGCAGGTCGCGTCGGAACAAACAAAAGTGCCGCGTCAACAGCGATAGCAACGAAGATACGGCAGTCAATGCCGGATTCCGAGGCTACAAATCTGGTCAGCGGAAGAAGCCATTCAAAAGAAATACTCAGGGCCCGTCCAGTTTGGACCGAACACTCGACCGCTTGTGCCACATACATGGCACCCCCGACAAGCCAGCCAATCACACCAACAGGGATTGTTGGGTGTTCAAGCAGGCAGGCAAGTTAAATGCCGAAAAAAGAGACAAGGGGCTGCATAGCGATGACGAGGAGGAGCCCAGGCCGCCGAACAATAGTGCACAGAAGGGTTTTCCCCCACAAGTGCGGACGGTGAACATGATATACGCAACCCACATTCCCAAGAGGGAGTGGAAGCGTGCGCTACGGGACGTATACGCGATGGAGCCAGTCGCCCCAAAGTTCAACCCATGATCCTCCTGCCCGATCACTTCTGATCGAAGGGACCACCCCACTAGCATCCATCATGGCGGGTTTGCCGCATTGGTTCTAGACCCAATCATTGACGGATTTCATCTCACAAGAGTCCTCATGGACGGCGGCAGCAGCCTGAACCTGCTTTACCAGGATACAGTGCGGAAAATGGGCATAGATCCCTCGAGGATCAAGCCCACCAAAACGACCATTAAAGGCGTCATACCAGGTGTAGAAGCCAACCTATGCAGGCTCGCCACACTTGAAGTGGTCTTGGATCCCCGGATAATTTCCGAAGCGAGGAGTTAATCTTCGACATAGTCCCGTTCTGCAGTGGCTATCACGCACTGCTCGGGCGAACCGCATTCGCAAAGTTCAATGTGGTACCGCACTATGCATACCTCAAGATCAAGATGCCAGGCCCTAGAGGAGTAATCACGATCAATGGGAACACCGAACGCTCCCTCCGAACGGAGGAGCACACGGCAGCGCTCGCAGCAGAAGTACAAAGCAGCCTCTCTAGGCAGTCCTTCGTTTCGGCCTTCAAAAAGCCGGACACTGTCAAGCGCGCCCAAAGTAACCTACGACAAGACTGCGTGGCACGTTCCGAGCTAGCGTAGCAATGCGGCCCCAACCCTAGCCCTCGCGATATAGCGAAACCAGTGCTTCGCGTACATAACTACGCTCTTGAAATACCATGGGCACAGGGGGAGGGGCACTATCACGGCACGCCCGAAATACAGCTTAAACCGCACCAGGGGCTGCTGGATTCTTTTTTCATTTTCTTTTACTTTCAGGACTCCATACTCCGGACGACCTGTTCGGCAATTCGACTGCCGCACAAACGATGCAAGATCCAGGAAAGCAAACAAGCCACGCCGCACTATGGAACTTCCAGGTGGCCTCTATTACGAGCAGTATACCTGTTTTGAATACAATTCCGCGGCCTGCCCCTGGCCAGGACATGTTAAATATTCCAATTTCTTTTGCTTATCGCACTATTTGTATGGTTCTGCTTTGATAGCAACCTTTCTATCAACAATGCGTAGCTTTTGTCTATTTTTTGCATTACCCTCTTTTTATATATGTTTATTAATAACATGTTGCATCCGTACACTGTGGTACGGCAAATACGCCAGGGGCTTCAGTACCCCTCAATATGGTGTGAGAAGTCCGAACACTTTCACAAGTGCGGCACCCCAAACTTATAGCACTATATGCATCGGCTCCGAATCATGATTTGGGTCAATAGTTGGGTTTGCCCGGCTCCTATGTTTTGGTGCCTTACGTTCCGCTATATCGGCTAAGGTAGCACTAGGAGAACTACTATGATTGTGCCCCAGTTGAGCTGGGCTGAGCACCTCAGTAGAGAAAGCTAAAACTGACTGTCATGATGAGGCGAGAGACCGGTCGCTGTTCGAGAGGTTTTTCGAGTCCTTAAAGACTTATGCCGCTTCGAGCGAGGAACTGGCTTTGTCCGGCCAAGGCGTGGATAGCGCCCCGAACTCGGTCTTCCGAATACTAGGGGCTTCACCGAAATTTGAAATTATAGAGTTCTATGGCTAAGTGAGAGTGTTCAAGCATTATAGTCAGATTGCCTTGTTCGTTGTGCTGAGCGCCTCACTCGAAGGACCCAAACATGGGAAAAAGAGTGCTCAGGTTTATCCCGAACACCCCAGCACTAGTGGCATGGGGGCAGAAGCCGACGACTGGCCATCTCTCAATTTTTTGATAAACGGCCGCACAGAAAGTAATATTTTAAATTCAACAAGCATTGCTTAGCGCATATGAACAAAGTTTTCAGCGCACAGGATAACACGAGCGAGTTCATTCAGAAATTACATCCTTGGTACATTCATCCGCCATAAGGCGAGCACCCGGCAGAACATCCTTGTAATAGTTCTCGGGCTTGCAATGCTCCTTCCCCGGCGGCGTCCCGTCCCTCACAAGCCTCTCACCGTCCAGCTTACCCCAGTGCACCTTTGCATGGGCAAGGGCCCTACGGGCACCTTCTGTAACATCCCAAATTTCCTATTTGGAATGTTTTACTATTATAGCTAAGCATCTAATGCATTCTGTTTGAATTTGAGTGCCATTTGAAGTTTCAGAAGATTTTTGAGTTTTGGATTTGAATTCAAACTTTGGCAAGTGGGAATCATTTCAAAAACTATACCTGATAAATACTTGAGCAAAAGTATGAGAGGAGTAAACATGACACTCCAAAAATATCAGAGGAAAACCTTGCCAAAAGTTTTGAATTCAAACTTGAGATTTATTTGAATTTGGAAAAAAATGAAATTTTATAAAGTTTGGATTTTGCCTTTGGAAAAATGTTCAAATGATAGGGAATATTCCCCTGATCATTTTGGTATATATATGTCCTATATAAAATATTTATATTTTATAAGTTATCTATGTTTTGTTTTTATTAAAAAATAAATTAAAAAAAAAAACCCCCAGCGCCACCAAAGCATCGCCAGCCAGCCACCAAGACTGCCCACCAGGCGGCACACCAGCCCGCCCAATGAGCCAGCCGAGCCGCCTCACCTCCCCTCCTCAAACCCTTCGAGCGGTCGACCGCCCGCCCGCCCCCTCCCCCCACGCCAGCGGACCCCACCCTCCTTCAACCCCACCACGCACGCCCGCGCGCACACGATCGCCGGGATCCCGTGAGATCCGGATCCGATTCCCCTCCCGATCGCCTCCTTGCCACGCCGAGGCCCTCCCTATTTATACCCCTCCCCGCACCCCATTCCCCCTCGCCCCTCCGAACCCTCCTCCTCTCTCACGCACGCCGCTGAGCCCGAGCTCACCGCCGCCATTTCCCTCGCCGCCGCGCCTAGACCTCCCGACCCTCGCCGACTCCACCAAGACCTCCCTCGTCGCTCAAGACTCACGGACGACTCCGCCGACCTCCCCGACGACCGGAGAGGCCAACACACTCGCCACCGCCGCCACCGCCGCCGTCGAGCTCCGGTAAGTCGCCGGAGATCACCCCCGCCGTCTGATCTCGCGTAGACGGTTAGGATTAGAACCCCCCCCCCCCGAAGGGGTAAGTTCTTTTAATAAAACCGGTTCGCTCCAGTTTAGTCCGGTTTAGTTTTTAGTTAGGTTTTTTTTATTTAGCCGGCCCGACTAGTTTAACCCTAGGGCTCGTTTAGTTTATATTACGCTCAGTGCGTAGGTTAGGCCCATTAGGCCATTTTTCTTTTATTTTCATTTTCTGTTTTAACAGAATAGTTCCTGATTTGGAAAATTCATATCTTTTATTCTGTTTAATATTTTTAGGTGATTCTTTTTTGTTGGTTTGCAAATTTTCTATAGTTTCTGTAGAAAATATATTTAGCTATGTTAAAATTAATTAAAATTGCTTTATTTTAGTTTTAGTCAGAAGAGTAAATCTGTTATAACATGAGTTAGAAAAATTATTTTGGATGATTCTTTTGTCCCAACTTTATTTTGACATTGCAAAACCATAGGAATTAATTTGGGTATTTTAGGATTAATAAAAAATTAGTTTTAAGTAGAATCTTGTTAATCCTAATTAATTAACTAGCTACTGTTTTCCTATTATTTTAAGTAGTAAATAAATTTATTTTTCACAAGTGATTGATTATTCTAGGATAGTTTCTGTCACTTTATGGGATGAACTTTTATTTATAATAAATAAAAGTTTTATTTTATTTTTCTTAATAGAAATTGAATTAGGCCTAATAGGAGTTTCATAATAGATTTTAAATTAATTCTTTTTGCTCCTAGTTGCTTAATGCATTCTTTTCTGTTAAGTTAACCTAAATCCATGATTAGGTTATGTTGAGAAAATTTTTGTTATATAAAACTATTCTAGTTGTTGTTTGAAGTAGGAAACCTTTGAATTGGATTTTCTTTGAGTTTTCCTTTGGGTTTTGATTTGTTTGTTTTGGTGTGTTATGTTGCTATTGCTATTGTGTTAAGTGATGATATGCTATATGCTTATTGTGATTATTGTCTGTCTCGGTAGAGTTTCCGGAGTGCGAAGCTTGCTACTACGAATCTTTAGCTTACGAGGATCATCAGCAAGGCAAGTTTTGATCATGTTATTTTTCTATACCTATGTTTTTGTGCATTATAAATTATCACCACCCCACCATGCATGCAGTAGTTGAAATTTTGAAGTTATTAATCTTGAGTAGTATCATGTGGTAGGATGAACCAATCCCCTTGTTACCATGACCCCGGGACGAAGTAGTTTACTTTGCTATGCTCGAGACGGGTTTTGGTTGAGTGAAATTCATAAGAAAGATGTGAGAGTCAATGATGATGACAACCCCATGAACTACAAGAATCAAGATGGACTTGAATTCACTCATGGGTGGAGGATTTGTTGACGGGCACCTGGAGAACCCAAAGGTTGGCGGGATGCATGGAGAAGTGCCATGACATGTTGCGGAAAGCTTCACCCAGCCACGAAGAGACGGATGGATGCCCCATTGACCGGAAGCTTACCTGTGCAGCCGCAAGCCATTATGGGCTCTAGCTGGGTCAACCCTAGTAGTGACGCTGGCTGGACGGTACTACGAGATGTAGAAGAACGGTAGGATTGGATGGGTACCGCAGTAGCTAGAAGAACTCTTTGGAAGACCTGTTTCATTCGTCCGCCTTCAAACACCATGAAGTGCGAAGACTTAAAAGGAGGGAATGATTCTTGTGGGAAAGTCGCAAACCTCTGCAGAGTTAAAGATCTAATCGATTAGTCGTGTCCCGATTACGGACAATTTGAGCCTCGAACTTGGAAGTATTCGAAATCTCAACACTAAAACTAATGAATTAATTTGAGGGGTTTATGACTTAATAATTTGGGAATGATATATTGGTTGGCGGAACCATCTCAATAACTACCAACAATTTGTAGTAATTTGCAAGCAAGTCCACTGTAGTAGGAGAAAACTGGCTTTTCGCAAAATGATGAAACTTAGAGCTCCACAGCCAAATTGCATATAGTGTTAGTAACTTTATTATTGTTATTCTCTTCATGACTTGCCAGCTTATTCAAAAAGCTGACCTACACGACTGCAACGTCTTATGTTGCAGAGATTTATTCCGATCAGGAGTGAGGCTACGCTCCGCGCTTGGCGATTGCCCTTTGGAGTCGGATGGACTCGCTTTATCTTCTACGCTTCTGCAGCTTTAGTAGTTTATTTCTCATGAGTTGGCCTCTGGCCGAATTTATTCTATTGTAATAAAGACTCGATATGAGAATCATGTAATAAATTCAGGTGTGATTGAACTTTGATTATTTCATCGATGTACCGTGAGTACCAAAGATGATCTTGGGATGGTATGCATACGTAGATTTGACCGATTTTGGGTCAGGTCGCTACAGAGATGGCATCAGAGCACACGCTGACCGTAGGATCGTAACCCCTAGGATCGAAAAGCCATAGGAAGAGACCATTTACTTTATATCCTTATCATTCCGTAATTCTCCCTGCTCATTTCTAACTCCTCTCCGATTTTCAACATTCTAGATGGCCGTCGAGTTCACCCCGTTTTGCTACGGAGTTTTGCCACCCGATGAGACGATGCCCTTCGCGTAAAAGCTGGTCCAGATGGTGAAGAAGCTGAAGATTGCTCTACCCTCGATCACCGGAAGCCAACTAATGCACTTCCAACGGACACCCGCCATGTGATTGAAGTGCATATCCTGTGGAGAACCTTCGAGGACATACGGAGCCTATTGACTTTGAGTTCACCGACTTCAACTGGATCATCGGAAGGACATGGCGATCTATCGTGCCCTTGGACATCTCCGAGAGGAGTACAGGCGAGCTCGATCCTCGAGACCTCGCCATGGTTTCTCGCAGGGCAAGGAATGGAGATATCATCCGTACCATGGAGGACGACTCCATTCTCTCTTATGTCCAGGACTTGGAGTGTCTCCTCAGAAACGGGAGATTCGGACTCTCCGTAACTCAAGGCACATAGGAGGCTTTTGTTCCGTGAACTGGAACTGGAGGAGAAGGCACACGCAGACTTCCTTAACCATGAGGAAGAAGTCGCGACTTCATGGAGACAATGATGACCGAAGATGAAGCTTGCCGCGATAGAGGAAAAGATGGACTTGGGAGAGGACCTTTTTCCGAGTGGAGATGATGGACCCTCGTGAGCAATGATCAGGATTATGAAGGAGTTCCACCGAGGAAGCCGCAAGAGGAGGCGCCACAACAGAGGACATCACACCGAGGACGCAAGGATTATTGATGAAGACTCTTAGTCGACCACCATGTTATTTTTACTTTTTAAATCGATCAGTTAGGCCGATATTTTCGATTAGTCATGAGTTTTTGTAATCAAGATTTGAACCATGCTTGAGTGGAATGAATAAATGATTGGTGTGTTTTATGATTGTGCATTCATATGGGTAGTGTTATTTCTCATAGACCATTGTTCTATTCTAATTTTCTCATCCACTCCAAAACACCAGATGCCTCCGAGACGTGACACCGTTTTTCCGCCAGAGCTCACCCAGCTGCTTCAGCAGCAGAATGCCCTCATGCAGCTACTCATCCAGAATCGAACAACAACACCAACAATCCACCGCCACCACCCCTCGTGGACAACTTGACTCGATTCACGAGGCTGAATTCGCCAGGTGTTCTCTAGTAGCACCGAGCCGATTGTGGCTGATGATTGGCTCCGCAAAGTCGGAAGAGAGCTAATCACGGTTGGATGCACCGATGCAGAGAAGGTGCGCTTTGCACAAGATCAACTTGATGGACCTGCAGCTTCTTGGTGGGAGAACTACACCGCCACTTATCCCATCGGTGCCATCACGTGGGATCAGTTCCAGCAGGCCTTCCGCACCGCTCATGTTTCAGCTGGAGCCATGAGTCTGAAGAAGCGTGAGTTCCGCAACTTACGCCAGGGGAACCGTACTGTGGCGCAGTACGTGGATGAGTTCAGCAAGCTAGCTCGCTATGCCCCGGATGATGTGGCCACAGATGCCGTAAAACAGGAGAAATTTCTCGAGGGACTCAACGACGAGCTGAGTATGCAGCTTATTGTGGCTACCTTCAACAACTACCAGGAGCTGGTAGACAAGGCCACCATACTTGAAGGCAAGCAGCAGCAGATTGAAAACCGCAAGCGGAAGTACAGCCAGGGGAAGCACAACTCAGGAGCTCAGCAGAAGCCCCGATATGCACCACACTCAGGAGGGCACACCCATCATAACCATGGAGGTCATAACCATGGAGGAAATGGGAACAACCGCAGCCAGGACAACAAGTCAGGCCATGGCAATGGCAATGGAAACGGTAATGGCAATCAGCGTCGTTCTGCCCCGGCTCCGAAGGATCTGAGCCACATCACCTGCTTCAAGTGCCAGAAGACAGGGCACTATGCCACCGACTGCTCGGAGGCCAAGCAGAGGAATGGAAATGGCAATGGAGGCTCAGTGAAGAAGCCCAATCCGTTCCCTCGTGCTCAGGTGAACCACATTGACGTGGAGGAAGTCTATGATCAGCCAGACACTGTGGTTGGTAAGTTTTTATTGAATTCACGCTCAGTATTGGTACTCTTTGATTCGGTGCAACGATTCATTCATATCAAGGGTAGTTGTGGAAAAGTACGGGTTGCCCACTAAAACCCTTAGAAGCCACCTTCGCGTCGGGCCCGCAGGAGGAGAAATGATGGCAGGTTTAGGCTGTCATGCAACCTCAACATCGGGAACCATAAATTTCCGCAGACCTCATAGTGTTGGAAACCCGGACCTTGGATGTAATCCTAGGCATGGATTGGTTGACGAAGTTTGAAGGAACATAGATCGTGCTCAAGAAGTCTATTCTGCCACCACCCCGGAGCGTAAGAGGATCAAGTATGTAGCCAGCACAGCCAGATGAAAAATCAGGTGCATTCCCTCACGGGAGTTGTTCAGAGGAAGTGCCAGAGTGCAAGATTTTCCGATGTGTTTCGGAGGAATTACCAGAATGCCACCGACAGGGACATTGAATTTTGATCGAGTTATTGCGGCACAGCCCCAATATCCAAGAGACCTTATCGGATGCCACCGAATGAGTTGAAAGAGATCAAGGATCAAATTAATGAGTTATTGGAGAAAGGATATATCGCCAAGCTCATCACCTTGGGGAGCCCCAGTTCTTTTGGTAGAGAAGAAGGATGGAAGCTTGAGGATGGTTGTGGATTATCGTATGCGTTGAACGAAGTAACCATCAAGAACAAGTACCCTCTGCCGATGATTAATGACTTGTTTGATCAGCTAGTAGGAGCCAAGGTATTCTCGAAGGTCGATCTTGATCGGGTATCATCGATTGAAGATCCGTTAAAGGATATACCCAAAACAGCATTCACTACTGGTATGGTTTATATGAGTATACCGTCATGTCATTTGGGTTGACTAATGCTCCTGCATACTTCATGAATTTGATGAACAAGGTATTTATGGAATATCTGGACAAGTTTGTCGTGGTGTTCATCGATGATATATTGATTTTCTCAAGAGCGAGGAAGAGCATAAGGAACATTTGCGTCTAGTTTTGGAGAAACTTCGAGAACATCGAGTTGTATGCCAAGTTCAGCAAATGTGATTTTTGGCTGAAGGAAGTTGGATTCCTCGGACATGTTATTTCAGGAGAAGGAATAGCAGTTGATCCCGCCAAGGTTGAATCGGTCACCGATTGGCGCCACCCACCTCGACCAAGGAGATCCGCAGTTTTCTGGACTCGCAGGATATTATCGGAGGTTTATTGAGAACTTCGAAGATTGCCAAGCCCATGACTGAGCTGTTGAAGAAGGAAGCCAAGTATGTTTGGACCGAGGAATGTGAAGCCAGTTTTCAGGAATTGAAGAAACGGTTGGTCACAGCCCCAAAGTTGATTTTGCGGACATACACAAGGAATACCAAGTTTATTAGACGCTTCTCGTCAAGGACTCGGAGGAGTACTAATGCAGGAAGGAAAAGTTGTAGCTTATGCCTCCGGACAGCTACGACCTCACGAGATGAATTATGCCACACATGATTTGGAGTTAGTAGCCGTAGTGCATGCACTCAAGACTGGAGACATTTCCTCGCCGGAAACCGCTGTGATGTTTACACAGATCACAAGAGCTTGAAGTATATTTTCACGCAGAAGAGTTGAACCTCGAGCGGAGGAGATGGCTAGAGTTAATCAAGGACTATGACATGAGATTGCATTACCACCTGTAAGGCTAATGTTGTAGCAGATGCTTTGAGCCGTAAGAGTTATGTGAATACTCTTACAGCAGGAGGATTACCCCAGAGTTAGTCGATGACCTCGAGATCTCCGAATGGAGATAGTTCCAGAGGATTTTTGCGACTCTGAAGTTCAGTCCACTTTGGCCGAAAGGATTCGTGAAGCCCGTAAGTCGGACAAGGAAATTGATGAGATAAAGCAAAAGATGAATGAAGGAAAAGCTAAAGGATTCCGTAAGGATGAACACGGAGCTATATGGTTCGAGGATCGATTTATGTGCCCAATGATCCCGAACTCGGGAAGCTAATTCTTTAGGAGGCTCATGATTCACAGTACTCGATTCATCCCGCAACACCAAGATGTACCGGATTTGAAGGAAAGTTTCGTGGACGGTATGAAGAAGGATATTGCGAGTACGTAGCGATATGCGATGTTTGTCAACGTAAAGGCAGAACATCGAAGCCAGCAGGGTTACTTCAACCTTTGCTGATTCCAGATTGGAAATGGGAGAAACTTGGAATGGATTTCATCACAGATTACCCAGACCCGCTCAGGTTATGATTCTATCTCGGTAGTGGTTGATCGTTTGACCAAGGTAGCTCACTTCATTCCGTGAAGACTACCTATACCAGTGCTAAGTTGGCCAAGATATACATGACCAGGATCGTATGTCTGCATGGAGTTCCGAGGAAAATCATGTCGATAGAGGAACACAGTTTACCTCAAAGTTTTGGAAGCAGCTTGCATGAAACTTTGGGTACGAGGCTGAATTCAAGACAGCTTTTCATCCGCATGATGATGGACAGACCGAGAGAGTCAACCAGATTACGGAGGACATGTTGAGAGCTTGTGTGCTAGACTATGGGTCTAGCTGGGATGATAATTTGCCGACGCAGAGTTCTCATACAACAACAGTTATCAATCCAATCAAGATGGCCCCTTCAAGCTCTATACGGAAGGAGGTGCGAACACCATTCTTTGTGGGATAGTGTTGGAGATCGATCACTTTTCGGTTCCGACCTTATCGGGGATTCCAAGAGAAAGTCACCGATTCGAGACAGACTCAAGATAGCACAATCGAGACGTAAGAGTTATGCCGACGAAGAAGCAAGGAAGTGACTTACGGCGGGAGACCGAGCATATCTTCGTGTGTCTCCACTTCGTGGAATCAAGAGGTTTGGTGTCAAGGGAAGTTAGCACCCCGATTTATTGGCCCCTACAAAATCCTCGAACATCGTGGAGAAGTTGCTTACAAGTTGGAACTGCCGGAAGGATTGTCCGGGGTTCATGATGTCTTCCATGTTTCTCAGCTGAAGAAGTGTCATGCCGACATGGCCGATGTTCCGTTGAGAGACACAGTGCCCCTAGAGGCCATACAGCTTGACGGTGATCTGACCTACAAGGAGAAACCCGTCCGAATTCTCGAGATCATGAGCAGAGTCACCCGCAGCGGGGTCATCAAATTTTGCAAGGTGCTGTGGAGTCACCACACCGAGGAAGAAGCCACTGGAGCGCCAAGAAGACCTTCTTCGAGACCACCCGCACCTATTTGTTAGCCAACCCGAATCTCGAGGGCGAGATTCATCTTAAGGTGGGTAGGTTTGTAACATCCCAAATTTCCTATTTGGAATGTTTTACAATTATAGCTAAGCATCTAATGCATTCTGTTTGAATTTGAGTGCCATTTGAAGTTTCAGAAGATTTTTGAGTTTTGGATTTGAATTCAAACTTTGGCAAGTGGGAATCATTTCAAAACTATACCTGATAAATACTTGAGCAAAAGTATGAGAGGAGTAAAATGACACTCCAAAAATATCAGAGGAAAACCTTGCCAAAAGTTTTGAATTCAAACTTGAGATTTATTTGAATTTGAAAAAATGAAATTTTATAAAGTTTGGATTTTTCCTTTGAAAATGTTCAAATGATAGGAATATTCCCGATCATTTTGGTATATATATGTCCTATATAAAATATTTATATTTTATAAGTTATCTCTGTTTTGTTTTTATTAAAAAATAAATTAAACCCCCCAGTGCGCCACCAAAGCATCGCCCAGCCAAATACCAAGACTGCCCACCAGGCGGCACACCAGCCCGCCCAATGAGCCAGCCGAGCCAGCCTCACCTCCCCTCGCCTGAAACCCTTCGAGCCGGTCGACCGCCCGCCCGCCCCTCTCCCCCCACGCCAGCGGACCCCACCTCCTTCAACCCCCGCCCACGCATAGCGCCGCCGCCGCCGATCGCGGATCCCGTGAGATCCGGATCCGATTCCCCTCCCGATCGCCTCCCTTGCCACGCCGAGGCCCTCCCTATTTATACCCCTCCCCGCACCCCATTCCCCCCTCGCCCCTCATGGAACCCTCCTCCTCTCTCACGCCGTCCGGAGCCCGAGCTCACCGCCGCCGCCATTTCCCTCGCCGCCGCCCTAGACCTCCCGACCCTCGCCGACTCCACCAAGACCCTCCTCGTCGCCTCAAGACCCGCGGACGACTCCGCCGACCTCCCGACGACCGGAGAGGCCAACACACTCGCCACGCCGCCACCGCCGCCCGTCGAGCTCCGGTGAAGTCGCCGGAGATCACCCCCCGTCCGATCTCGCGTGAGCGGTTAGGATTAGAACTCTCAAGGGGTAAGTTCTTTTAATAAAACCGGTTCGCTCCAGTTTAGTCCGGTTTAGTTTTTAGTTAGGTTTTTTTTATTTAGCCGGCCCGACTAGTTTAACCCTAGGGCTCGTTTAGTTTATATTACGCTCAGTGCGTAGGTTAGGCCCATTAGGCCATTTTTCTTTTATTTTCATTTTCTGTTTTAACAGAATAGTTCCTGATTTGGAAAATTCATATCTTTTATTCTGTTTAATATTTTTAGGTGATTCTTTTTTTGTTGGTTTGCAAATTTTCTATAGTTTCTGTAGAAAATATATTTAGCTATGTTAAAATTAATTAAAATTGCTTTATTTTAGTTTTAGTCAGAAGAGTAAATCTGTTATAACATGAGTTAGAAAAATTATTTTTGGATAATTCTTTTGTCCCAACTTTATTTTGACATTGCCAAACCATAGGAATTAATTTGGGTATTTTAGGATTAATAAAAAATTAGTTTTAAGTAGAATCTTGTTAATCCTAATTAATTAACTAGCTACTGTTTTCCTATTATTTTAAGTAGTAAATAAATTTATTTTTCACAAGTGATTGATTATTCTAGGATAGTTTCTGTCACTTTATGGGATGAACTTTTATTTATAATAAATAAAAGTTTTATTTTATTTTTCTTAATAGAAATTGAATTAGGCCTAATAGGAGTTTCATAATAGATTTTAAATTAATTCTTTTTGCTCCTAGTTGCTTAATGCATTCTTTTCTGTTAAGTTAACCTAAATCCATGATTAGGTTATGTTGAGAAAATTTTGTTATATAAAACTATTCTAGTTGTTGTTTGAAGTAGGAAACCTTGAATTGGATTTTCTTTGAGTTTTCCTTTGGGTTTTGATTTGTTTGTTTTGGTGTGTTATGTTGCTATTGCTATTGTGTTAAGTGATGATATGCTATATGCTTATTGTGATTATTGTTTGTCTCGGTAGAGTTTCCGGAGTGCGAAGCTTGCTACTACGAATCTTTAGCTTACGAGGATCATCAGCAAGGCAAGTTTTGATCATGTTATTTTCTATACCTATGTTTTTGTGCATTAGAAATTATCACCACCCCACCATGCATGCAGTAGTTGAAATTTTGAAGTTATTAATCTTGAGTAGTATCATGTGGTAGGATGAACCAATCCCCTTGTTACCATGACCCCCGGGACGAAGTAGTTTACTTTGCTATGCTCGTAGACGGGTTTTGGTTGAGTGAAATTCATAAGAAAGATGTGAGAGTCAATGATGATGACAACCCCATGAACTACAAGAATCAAGATGGACTTGAATTCACTCATCGGGTGGAGGATTTGACGGGCACCTGGAGAACCCAGTGGTTGGCGGGATGCATGGAGAAGTGCCATGACATGTTGCGGAAAGCTTCACCCAGCCACGAAGAGACGGATGGATGCCCCATTGACCGGAAGCTTACTGCAGCCGCAAGCCATTATGGGCTCGGCTGGGTCAACCCTAGTAGTGACGCTGGCTGGACGGTACTACGAGATGTAGAAGAACGGTAGGATTGATGGGTACCGGCAGAGCTGTAAGAACTCTTTGGAAGACCCTGTTTATTGGTCCGCCTTCAAACACCATGAAGTGCGAAGACTTAAAAGGAGGGAATGATTCTTGCGGGAAAGTCGCAAACCTCTGCAGAGTTAAAGATCTAATCGATTAGTCGTGTCCCCGATTACGGACAATTTGAGCCTCTGAACTTGGAAGTATTCGAAATCTCAACACTAAAACTAATGAATTAATTTGAGGGGTTTATGACTTAATAATTTGGGAATGAGATATTGGTTGGCGGAACCATCTCAATAACTACCAACAATTTGTAGTAATTTGCAAGCAAGTCCACTGTAGTAGGAGAAAACTGGCTTTTCGCAAAATGATGAAACTTAGAGCTCCACAGCCAAATTGCATATAGTGTTAGTAACTTTATTATTATTATTCTCTTCATGACTTGCCAGCTTATTCAAAAAGCTGACCTACATGGCTGCAACATCTTATGTTGCAGAGATTTATTCCGATCAGGAGTGAGGCTACGCTCCGCGCTTGGCGATTGCCCTTTGGAGTCGGATGGACTCGCTTTATCTTCTACGCTTCCGCAGCTTTAGTAGTTTATTTCTCATGAGTTGGCCTCTGGCCGAATTTATTCTATTGTAATAAAGACTCGATATGAGAATCGTGTAATAAATTCAGGTGTGATTGAACTTTGGTTATTTCATCGATGTACTGTGAGTACCAGCATGATCTTGGGATGGTACAGACACAGAGATTTGACCGACTTTGGGTCAGGTCGCTACACCTTCGATGCAGACGGAGCGCTTGATGACCTCGAGCCTTGGTCAGGCCTCCACCAGCCGCCGCACCAGTCCAAAGTAGCTCCTAGGCAGGGCCTCTCCAGGCCACAGCCGAACTATGAAGCCCTTCAGGGCCTGTTCGGCCGCCTAGTGGAGCTCGACCAGCTGCTTTAGCTGGTCGCTCAAGGGCACAGGGTGTCCGGCCTCAGCGTACTGAGACCAGAACACCTTCTCCGTCGAGTTGCCTTCCTCGGCTCGATAGAATGTGGTGGCATCAGATACACTGCGGGGAAGATCTGCGAAGGCCCCTGGAGAACTCCGGATTCGGGTAAGTAACAAGTAGTTTACTTTTATATGTCTGTTTTGCATAAAGAATGCCTTACCCGCCGCTATCTTTTTCACCGCCTCCAACTCTTGGAGGGCCTTCTGGGACTCGGCCTTGGCAGACTTGGCAGTTTCAAGGGCCGCCGCGAGCTCGGACGCTCGCGTCTTCGAGTCAAGCTCCAAACTCTCATGTTTTTTCATGAGAGCCTGAAGCTCTTGATGCACCTCGCCGACTTGGGCCTCAAATTTCTCTCGCTCGGTGCGCTCCATGGCCGCTCTCTTTTCGTCCTCGGACAGCGCCTGCTTGAGGGTCGCCACCTCAGACGTGGCCCCTACAATAAGCAGTACAATCCTGTCATTTTCTGCAATTGAATCTTTTATATATATTTTTCTATAAGGTATCTCTTACCATCCTTCTCCTCGAGCTGGCGCTTGGCAAGGCCAAGCTCTTGCTCGGTCCGCCGAGGCACTCGCTTGAGGCACCCACCTCCATTGATCAGTCTTGGCGGTGGCTAGCAATGGCTCTGCATCACGATATTGACTCTTTTTTTTAGACTCCTGCAAAATTTAATAGATCCTCTATTCGGCTTTTCTTTCCGAACGCCAAACAGAGCATCAGGGGCTACTATCTATGCGGTAATATTTTTACATATTTTTACTTACCTCGAAGCCTTTCAGAAGGCTAGCACAAGCTTCAGTCAGTCCGCTCTTGGCGGACTGAACCTTCTGGATCACCGCACTCATAATAGTGTGGTGCTCCTCGTTGATGGAGGCGCCCTTAAGCACCTCCAGTAGATTGTCCGGCGCCTCCGGTTGGACGGAGGCCGCCGGCTCAGTAGGCCTACTCCTCTTAGAAGGAGGTCGCCTGCCGCGGTCCGGAACCGTTGAGGATTCCTGCGCGGTGTCCGGCACGAAGCCGGACTTGGAGCCCTGGGGGGTCTTGTCCCCTTTACTCCTGGAGTCCGGGAGGTCGCCTCGCGGCTCCTCCAGGACCACCTCCACTTGCCCTGGAGCTTGTCGCGACGCCACTTCGGCGTCGTCCGCAGCACAGGGGGAGGCAGCGGGCGGAACTGAATTCACGTCCGATGAGTCTAGGGAGCCGCTCGACGACTCGTCGAGCCCGTCCTTGGGCGGGCTGCATGATTATATTCGACGTTAGGGAAAGCTGTGCAACAAAGGAATATCATGAGTTACTCTGGTATCCGAATACTTACGATTTCGCCGGACGCTTGGCCCTGTCCGGCCACTCCTCGTCGTCCTCGTCAGCATCGGTGGAGTAGTCCGGTGGAGGGGTCTTCCTCTTCTTGGACCCTTCAGCCTCCCCTGCTGGGGCGGCCTTCCTTCTCTTTCCTCCCCCCGCTGGAGGGTGAGAGGTTTCTTCTTCCTCCTCCTCGTCTTCACGGGAGGAGTGCGTCTCGGATTCGTCGGACGACGAGTCCGACACCACCATATGTCGGGCACTCTTTCGAGTCCCCGTGGCCTTCTTCCACTTGGCCTTCTTCTCCGGCACCACATAAGGTGCCGGAGCCCAGCAGCTTCGCTAAGCGAGCAGGGGCTGGGTCTTCGGGCAAGGGAGCCAGACAGTTTATCGGTCCGGACTTCACCTGCCAAGCCTGTCAAAGGTGAGGGAGTTTAGATCCCACATAGAGTCAAACTATGAGAAAACTAACATCCTGTAAAAGGTGATAATAGCTTACCTCGCTAGCGTGATGCTGCGAGCTGAATCCGCGGTCCTCGGAAGCGGATGCGGGAGCCTCGGCGCTTTTGGTTAGCACCCTCCAGACATCTTCATACGTCGTGTCGAAGGGCCTGCTAAGGGTTTGGTTCTGCGCTGGGTCAAACTCCCACAGATTAAAGTCCCGTTGTTGACACGGGAGGATCCGGTGGACGAGCATAACCTGGACTACGTTAACAAGCTTGAGCTGCTTGTTCACCAGGGACTGGATGCATGTCTGCAGTCCAGTCACCTCTTTTTCGTCGCCCCACGACAGGCCCGTCTCTTTCCAGGACGTGAGCCGCGTGGGGGGTCCGGATCGGAACTCAGGGGCCGCGATCCATTCCGGATCGCGCGGCTCGGTGATATAAAACCACCCGGATTGCCACCCCTTCAGGGTCTCCACGAAGGAGCCCTCGAGCCATAGGACGTTGGCCATCTTGCCCGCCGTGGCGCCTCCGCACTCCGCCTGGTTGCCGCGCACCACCTTTGGCTTGAAGTTTAAGGTCTTGAGCTAGAGGCCGAAATGGGGGCGGATGCAGAGGAAAGCCTCGCACACGACGATAAATGCCGAGATGTTGAGGACAAAGTTCGGGGCCAGATCGTGGAAATCTAGGCCGTAGTAGAACATGAGCCCCCGGACGAATGGGTGGAGTGGAAAACCCAGTCCGCGGAGGAAGTGGGGAAGGAATACTACCCTCTCATGGGGCCTTGGGGTGGGGAGGAGCTGCCCCTCCTTAGGAAGCCGGTGCGCGATGTCTTTGGACAAGTATCCGGCCTTCCTTAGCTTTTTGACATGGCCCTCCGTGACGGAGAAGACCATCCACTTGCCTCCCGCTCCGGACATTGCTGGAGAAGGTTGAGGTAGGAAGTGTGGGCTTGGGCACTGGAGCTCGGGTGCGCAGAAGCTGGATAGGCAAAGGAGGAAGAAGGCGTAGGTAAAAAGGTGGATCCTTATCCCCTTATATGGGCGGATGCGGCTATGCGTCCACACCAGCCTGGTAAAACTCGCTTATCTCCCAAGCGCCATGATAAATGGCGCGGTTAGGTTACCCACGTCCGTATTGATGAGAATCCCGTAAATGGGGGACACGATCTCTGCTTTGACAAGACGTGCCAAGGAAACCGCCTCGCAAAACGCGCTGAGGTGGAGAAGTGAAAACGATTCGAATAAAGGCTTGGCCGTAGCGTGATGTCATGCTGCGGAATACGTCAGCAGATTGGATTTGTGTTAATATTATTCTCTCTATGGCAATATGTGGAAACTTATTTTGCAGAGCCGGTCACTATCCTTAGTGTTTACAATCTTTTATGAAGAACTTGGAGGAGGAACCCGCCTTGCAATGCCGAAGACAATCTGCGCGCTGGACTCGTCGTCATTGAAGCCTGGTTCAGGGGCTACTGAGGGAGTCCTGGATTAGGGGGTGTCCGGGTAGCCGGACTATACCTTCAGCCGGACTCCTGGACTATGAAGATACAAGATTGAAGGCTTCGTCCCATGTCCGGATGGGACTTTCCTTGGCGTGGAAGGCAAGCTTGGCGATGCGGATATTCAAGATCTCCTACCATTGTAACCGACTTTGTGTAACCCTAACCCTCTCTGGTGTCTATATAAACCGGAGGGTTTTAGTCCGTAGGACAACTCCAACATACAACAATCATACCATAGGCTAGCTTCTAGGGTTTAGCCTCCTTGATCTCGTGGTAGATCTACTCTTGTACTACCCATATCATCAATATTAATCAAGTAGGACGTAGGGTTTTACCTCCATCAAGAGGGCCCGAACCTGGGTAAAACATCGTGTTCCTTACCTCCTGTTACCATCCGGCCTAGACGCACAGTTCGGGACCCCCTACCCGAGATCCGCCGGTTTTGACACCGATAGGGGGGATGCCGGCAGCTGGAATTCTGGCTGGAAAAGGAGCAAACGTTGGAAACCTATTCTGCACAACTCCAAAAGTCTTGAAACTCCACGAAACAACCTTTTGAAATTTATAAGAATTTATGAGCAAAAGAAATAGGCCAGGGGTCCCACACCCTGTCCAGGAGATAGGGGCCCCCTATCTCCTGGGCCCCCTGGTGGGCCTCCGGCGTCCATCTTCTGCTATATCATCACTTTTACCCTGGAAAAAATCGTGGGCAAGCTTACGGGATGAAACTCCGCCGCCACGAGGCGGAACCTTGGCGGAATCAATCTAGGGCTCTGGAGCTGTTCGCTGGGACACTTCCCTCCGAGGGGGAAATCATCGCCAACGCTATCACCAACGATCCTCTCATCGAGAGGGGTCAATCTCCATCAACATCTTCACCAGCACCATCTCCTCTCAAAACCCTAGTTCATCTCTTGTATCCAATCTTGTATCAAAACCACAAATTGGTACCGTGGGTTCTTTGGTAGTGTTGATTACTCCTTGTAATTGATGCTAGTTGGTTTACTTGGTGGAAGATCATATGTTCAGATCCTTTATGCATATTATTACTCCTCTGATTATGAACATGAATATGCTTTGTGAGTAGTTACGTTTGCTCCTGAGGACATGGATGAAGTCTTGCTATTAGTAGTCATGTGAATTTGGTATTCGTTCGATATTTTGATGAGATGTATGTTGTCTTTCCTCTAGTGGTGTTATGTGAACGTCGACTACATGACACTTCACCATTATTTGGGCCTAGAGGAAGGCATAGGGAAGTAATAAGTAGATGATGGGTTGCTAGAGTGACAGAAGCTTAAACCTAGTTTATGCGTTGCTTCGTTAGGGGCTGATATGGACCCATATGTTTAATGTTGTGGTTAGGTTTGCCTTAATACTCCTTTTTGTAGTTGCGGATGCTTGCAATAGGGGTTAATCATAAGTGGGATGCTTTTCCAAGTTAGGACAGTACCCAAGTGTCGGTCCACCCACATATCAAATTATCAAAGTACCGAACGCGAATCATATGAACGTGATGAAAACTAGCTTGACGATAATTCCCAATGTGTCCTCCGGAGCTCCTTCTTCATTATTAGAATTCGTCCAGGCTTATCCTTTGCTACATAAAGGATTGGGCCACCTTGCTGCACTTTATTTACTTTATTTACTTTTTGCTCGTTACTATTTATCTTATCACAAAACTATCTATCACTTATTATTTCGGTGCTTGCAGAGAAAACCATACTGAAAACCGCTTATCATTTCCTTTTGCTCCTCGTTGGGTTCGACACTCTTACTTATTGAAAGGACTACGATAGATCTCCTATACTTGTGGGTCATCAAGTGCCCAGAGAAATTATGCTACTACTGAAAAAGAATTTTTAGTAGTTGTATTTGCTTGTGATAAGTTCAGACCTTATATTGTTGATTCTAAAGTAACTGTTCACACTGATCATGTTGCTATTAAATACCTTATGGAAAAGAAAGATGATAAAACTAGACTTATTAGATGGGTTCTCTTGCTACAAGAATTTGATTTGCATATTATTGATAGAAAGGGAGCTGAGAATCCCGTTGTAGACAACTTGTCTAGGTTAGAGAATATTCTTGATGACCCACTACCTATTGATGATAGCTTCCCTAATGAACAATTAGCTGTCATAAATACTTCTCGTACTGCTCCATGGTATGCTGATTATGCTAATTACATTGTTGCTAAATTTATACCACCTAGTTTCACATACCAGCAAAAGAAAAAGCTTTCCTATGATTTAAGACATTACTTCTAGGATGACCCACACCTTTATAAAGAAGGATTAGATGGTGTTATTAGACATTGTGTACTTGATCATGAACAGGAACAGATCCTACGTAAGTGTCACTCCGAGGCTTATGGAGGACACCATGCTGGAGATAGAACTGCGCATAAGGTATTCCAATCTGGTTTTTATTGGCCTACTCTTTTTAAAGATGCCCGTAAGTTTGTCTTGTCTTGTGATGAATGTCAAAGAATTGGTAATATTATGTAACGCCCCGGATCCGATGCGCCAGGTGTCCGCCAGTTATTCGCCGTCGCTGCCATGTCATGTGCTTGCGTGTGGCACTTTGCCATGTCATCATCTGCATTTCATATCATGTCATCATGTGCATCTCTTTTTGCATACGTGTTCGTCTCATGCATCCGAGCATTTTTCCCGTTGTCCGTTTTGCAATCCGGCACTCCTATGTCCTCCGGCGCCCCCTTTTACCTTGATTCGTGAGTGGCCGAAAAATGTTCTCGGAATGGGATTGAAACTTGGCATGTGGTCTTATTATAGTGTAGACAGACCGCCTGTCAAGTTTCGTCGCATTCGGAGCTCGTTTGTTAGCCCAACCGTCATCCGTAGCGGCACCGTTGCCGGTTTAATCATCGGGCGTTTTTGGTCTCCGGAAATCGTTGCCGGGCTGCCTTCTCTTCTCTCCTCTCAGCCCAACCCACTCTCCGCAACCCACCTAGGCCTGCCTTACTCCCCCTCTCGATCGGATCCGCCCGATCGCGATCGGAGGGTCCAGAAACCCCTCCTAACCCCTAACCCTAGACCCCTGCCTATTTAAGAAGCCCCCCTAGCCATTTTTGGGTACCCCTAGCCTTCCCCTACCCTCAGCCGCCGCATCTTCCTCGAATTCCGCGCCGGACGAACCTCTCTCCGCCACTTGGCGCGCCGCCGTTCGCCAGCCGCCAGCCAGGCGCCAGCCAACCGGCGTCGACACGTCGCCCTGCCTCCCTCCTCCTCCCGCAGGGCTCCGCCGAGCCCATCCGCTGCCCGCCTCAGTCGATCTGGGCTGGCGCCGCGTCGCGCCGCCGCCCGTCCCTGGCGCCCGCCGCCTGTCCCTCGACCCCAACCTCCCGCTCGTCCCGTGGCTTCCCCGTCGCTCGCCGGACCTCGCGTCCCGCCGGCGACCCCGTCGGGCTTCGCTGCCGCCGACCCCAAGGCCGCACTGCTACCCCCCTTCTCCTCCTCCTGCTTTTGCCCTCTCTCTCAGATCCCGTGTCGCTGCAGGACCGCCGCCGCCGCCCTAGGTCTCGTCGCCGGTGGACCTCGCTTCCGCCGGGAATGGACTCCCCGGGGTCGGATCCACCCGGATCCGGGCTGTACCACCGACCCCATGGCCTCCTCCGGTCTCGTCGGACCTGCCGGAACCCGTCGGCGCCGCCTCCTTCGCCCCGTCCCGCTCCTGCCGGCGACCACGCCACCCGCATGGGCCCCACGGTCGGCCCAGTCCCAGCCGGCCCGACTGGCCTCCTCCGCTTCCTGGGCCAGGCCCGCTAGGTGAGCGCCCGCCTAAACCTCGCCCCGAGCGTCTTTTAGTGATCCCGCGCTCATGTGATTTTGACTAAGTCCCTGAATTTCAGCGTTATGAGTGCATGTTTGACCTGCTGTAACTTTGTGCTTGTTTAACCGATTCATTCATATGATATATAGAAATGTTCACCTGGATGTGCTCTTTATTTTGTTCCATTATGCCATGTTCATTTGAGTTCATCTAGATGCCCTAATCATCGTTGCAAGAGTGATATATGATGTTAACTGCTGCATGTTATCAGAACTTGCTCATTTGCTATTTTTGTATCTTTTTGTGTGATTTTCTTTTGAGCATGAAGTCTACATAAGTTATGTGCTACAACATGCCATATTTGCTGTGGCGCAATCCTTCCTTCATGAGATGCCATGTACTGATTGTTTCAAGCTTGCAAAGTAGCCCTCGTGATGTAGCTGATTTCAGAGACTTAGAATTTCTCTAAGTCTTTGTCTGCTGTTATTTTTATGCCATGTATTCATGTTGCTACAGTGAGATCCATGCCTCTTTTTAGTATGTTTAGTAAGGATGTTTTGGACATATGGTTATGCTCTATTCATACATGCCTCTGTTTGCATTTATGGAGCACCATAGCTTGACTCAATCGAGCTCTACTTTTGCAATAAAATGTTCCTGGCAGACTGTTAACATGTTTAGCAATTTTGCCTAGCTTGTTGTTGTTGATCCTTGCATGCTATGTTGTTGTTCTTGCCATGTCTAGCTTCTATGCCATGTCTAGTTGCTGGGTGTATGATTAGTTTGTCATGCAATGCCTCGTAGTGAGTGCATCGAGCTCGTAAACATGCCTACTTGTTATCTGTTTTGCCATGCTCCAGTTTTTCACTAAGTCTGAATCTGTTTATGTTTTTGCTATGTTCACATGCTTGCAATTGTATTTTCTGATCCCTTTTGGCTCATGGTCACTAAGGGACTCTTGTTATATGCTTTGATTAGATTCATTCCGTGGTCTAGTTTGACATGATAGCTTGCTGTAACATGTTGTTTCATAGCTCTAAACATGTTAACCTGATGTTATTTCTGTCATGTCCTGAATTCTGCTAAGTCTGTGAACCTGTTATTATTTGCAATCTTGCCATGTCCTTTTGAGCATGTTCTAGTAGTTTCTGGAGATAGCTCAGTGTTCATGTTTTGTCATGCTTTTCCTGTACATCATGTCCATGTCTTTTGTTATTATGTTGAGGTCCTGTAGTATGTTGTTCTGATGCTTGCCATATGCCTACTTGCTGTTTTGGACAGATTGTTGTTATATCTTGTATAGGGTGTATGTGTTGCACCGTTGCTCCGTTTTGAGCATGCTATATATGAAACTTGCTTAGAATTGCATGTAGCTTCATATTATCATGTTGCATCCTTGTTTTGATGTGTTTACTTGATGTTTGAATGCATTTTGCATCGATGCCATGTTTAACTTGTTTTGCTCATATCTTCTAGGCCGTAGCTCCGAACCTAATGAACTTTATATGTAACTTGACTAGAATTTCGTGTAGATCATGTTGGTGAATCTTAACTTGCTGTTTAACAACTTGAACATAAGGTTTATTCAGATCTGGACCAATTTCGAAATTTGCATATGAGGACTTACCGGAATTGTTCTATGTTGTTTCCGGCCTCATTTAAACTTGCTTTGTTGTGTTGCTCTTGTTTGCATCATCTCTTGCCATGGGTAGCTTCATGTAGCCTTCTCATGCATCCTACTTGGTTGAGCATCATGCCTTGTTCATGTGTGGTGTGTTTACCGTGTTGTGTGCTTCTCTCGATAGTTCCCGTTTCGTTGCGATCGTGAGGATTCGTTCGTCTACGCTTGGTTCGTCTTCGTGGCTTCATCTTATTCATGGACTCGTTCTTCTTCCTTGCAGGATTTTAGGCAAGATGACCATCACCTTGGATCTCATTACTATCATTGCTATGCTAGTTGCTTCGTTCTATCGCTATGCTGCGTTACCTACCACTTGCTGCTCAAGCCTCCCAAATTGCCATGAACCTCTGACCTTTGTTACCCTTCCTAGCAAACCGTCGTTTGGCTATGTTACCGCTTTTGCTCAGCCCCTCTTATAGCGTTGCTAGTTGCAGGTGAAGATGAAGATTGCTCCATGTTGGATTATGTTTATGTTGGGATATCACAATATCTCTTATATTATTAATGCATCTATATACTTGGTAAAGGGTGGAAAGCTCGGCCTTATGCCTGGTGTTTTCTTCCACTCTTGCCGCCCTAGTTTCCGTCATATCGGTATTATGTTCCCGGATTTTGCGTCCCTAACGCGGTTGGGTGATTTATGGGACCCCCTTGACAGTTCGCTTTGAATAAAACTCCTCCAGCAAGGCCCAACATTGGTTTTACCATTTGCCTCACCACCACCTATACCTTTCCCTTGGGTCGGCCAGCCCGAGGGTCATCTTTATTTTAGCCCCCCCGGGCCAGTGCTTCTCTAAGTGCTGGTCCAAACCGAGTGATGTCCGCCGCCCCCTGGGCAATCAGGGTCTATGCCAACCCGACGTCTTGCTCATCCGGTGTGCCCTGAGAACGAGATATGTGCAGCTCCTATCGGGATTTGTCGGCACATCCGGACGGCTTTACTGGTCTTGTTTTATTATTGTCGAAATGTCTTGTAGCCGAGATTCCGAGACTGATCGGGTCTTCCCAGGGAGAACGAATATCCTTCGTTGATCGCGAGAGCTTATAATGGGCTAAGTTGGGACACCCATGCAGGGTTTGAACTTTCGAAAGCCGTGCCCGCGGTTATGTGGCAGATGGGAATTTGTTAATATCTTCTAAAATACACCAACCGTGTGCGTAACCGTGAGTGTCTCTTTTCGGGGTTGATCGAGAGGAGAACACGGTTTCTGGGTTATGTTTGACGTAAGTAGGAGTTGAGGATCACTTCTTGATCATTACTAGTTGACAACCGTTTGCTTTGCTTCTCTCCTCGCTCTTATTTGCGTAAGTTAGCCACCATACTCTGCTTAGTCGCTGCTGCAGCCTCCCCACTTTATCCCTTCCTTACCCATTAAGCTTTGCTAGTCTTGATACCCATGGTAATGGGATTGCTGAGTCCTCGTGGCTCACAGATTTCTACAACACCAGTTGCAGGTGCAGGTTGTGCGATGATCATGACGCGAGAGCGATGTTTGCTTGTGTTGGAGTTCTTCTTCTTCTTCGTCGATCAGGGGGATAGGTTCCAGGTCGGCAGCCTGGGCTAGAAGGGTGGATGTCGTTTGAGTTCCTGTTTATGTTTCATCCGTAGTCGGATGTTGAGCTTATGTATGTTGTATTGTTGTATTCATGTGACTTTGTATGTATTGGATGTATCCCCATCTATTATGTAATGTTGATGTAATGATATCCACCTTGCAAAAGCGTTTCAATATGCGGTTCTATCCTTGGTGGGACCTTCGAGTCTCTTTAGGATAGTATCGCATATTGGGCGTGACATATTAGTAGATGTCAAGAAATGCCTATGGATTATCCACTTGTTATTGAACCATTTGATGTCTAGGGCTTTGATTATATGGGACCATTTCCTTCCTCTAATGGGTATACACATATTTTAGTTGCTGTTGATTACGTTACTAAGTGGGTAGAAGCTATTCCAACTAGTAGTGTTGATCACAATACCTCTATTAAGATGCTTAAAGAAGTTATTTTTCCGAGGTTTGGAGTCCCTAGATACTTAATGACTGATGGTGGTTCACATTTTATTCATGGTGCTTTCGTAAAATGCTTGCTAAGTATGATGTTAATCATAGAATTGCATCTCCATATCACCCGCGGTCTAGTGGTCAAGTAGAACCTAGTAATAGAGAGCTCAAATTAATTTTGCAAAAGAGTGTTAATAGATCTAGAAATAATTGGTCCAAGAAACTTGATGATGCATTATGGGCCTATAGAACTGCATATAAAAATCCTATGGGTATGTCTCCGTATAAAATGGTTTATGGAAAAGCATGTCACTTACCTCTCGAACTAGAACATACGGCATATTGGGACATTAAAGAGCTCAATTATGATTTCAAACTTGCTGGTGAGAAGAGACTATTTGACATTAGCTCGCTTGATGAGTGGAGAACCCAAGCCTGTGAGAATGCCAAACTGTTTAAAGAAAAAGTTAAAAGATGGCATGACAAAAGGATACAAAAGCGTGAGTTTAATGTGGGTGATTATGTTTTGCTATACAACTCTCGTTTAAGATTTTTTGCAGGTAAACTCCTCTCTAAATGGGAAGGCCCTTACGTTATCGAGGAGGTCTATCGCTCCGGTGCCATAAAATTCAATAACTTTGAGGGCACAAATCCAAACATGGTGAACGGTCAAAGAATCAAACATTATATCTCAGGTAATCCAATAAATGTTGAAACCAATGTTATTGAAACCGTAACCCCGGAGGAATATATAAGGACACTTTCCAGAACGTTTCAGACTCCGAAAAGGAATAGGTGTGTGGTACGATAAGTAAGCCGACTCCAAAACAGTTCTAATAGTAATTTTTCTCCATTTTGGAATATTTAAGAAAATAGGAAAATAAGAAGTAGTCCAAAAGGGACACGAGGCATCCACGAGGGTGGATGGCGCGCCCCCTTGCCTCGTGGGCACCTCGTGTGCCCTCCGGACTCCGTTTTCTTGCATGATACTTCTTTTGGTCGGTAAAAAATCATTATATAATCTCCAGAAGGTTTCGACCACCGTACCAAGCAAATCTCCTCTGTTTTTGGTTTGAGCTATTTCTGTAGCAGATTTAGAGCAAGATGTCATCTCAAGACTCCGACGGAGAGAGCTATGTCTCACATCTCATTGTTGACCCAAAGACCTATGGGGACCTATCTCCTTATGGTCGAACTACAGATGATGAGGAGGAGATCATTTGATGAGGATCGATGATTCAAGTTCGGAGGAAGAGGATGTTCCTCTACCTCAACCTGGGGATATGCACGTGAAGTTCAAGAAGTCTAGTCTCCCTAAGAGGGCTAAACTGTCTAACAACCGATCTATTCCTTCTCGTTTTCGGCAGAAAAGCAAAGGAGATTTATGTGACAAGATCCTGAAGCTAGAATCGGAGGTTGGTGATTTAAAGGAGGAAATTGCTCTCCTCAACTACAATATGAAAAAACTGAAGGCACAATTGTCACCATCAACTTCATTACCACCTCCGAGGAAAGAGACATAAACACATGGGTATGGGAACTCCCCTTGGTAACTCCCAAGCTTGGGGGAGGTGCCCCGGTATCGTATCACCATCACATCCTATCTTTACCGTTTTTCTTAGTTTGATCCTTTTAGTAATATCTTGATCTAGAAGAATAAAGTTTTAGTATGATCTAGTTTTGAGTTTTGCTTTATGATCCTTCTATGTAATCGAATCCGTGAGCTATATATATAATAAAGATTAGTGTTGAGTCAAGGGCTTGATTATCTTACTATGATCTTGAGGGAATAGTAGAAAGAATAAAAAGAATAAAGAGATCATGTTGATCTTATGGAGAGTAATGACTTCACATATAAAGAGTATGATGAATAAAAGTTGTTGAGAGTTGACAAACATAGTTTTGGTCATCGTTGCAATTAATAGGAAGTAATAAAGAAAAAGAGGTTTTCACATATAAATACACTATCTTGGATATCTTTTATGATTGTGAGCACTCATTAAAATATGACATGATAAAGAGTTGATGTTGGACAAGGAAGACAACGTGATGGGTTATGTTTTCTTATATCAAAAATAAAGTATATTGTCATGGATCATCCAACATGTTGAGCTTGCCTTTCCCCCTCATGCTAGCCAAATTCTTTGCACCAAGTAGAGATACTACTTGTGCTTTCAAATATCCTTAAAACCCGGTTTTGCCATGAGAGTCCACCATATCTACCTACGGATTGAGTAAGATCCTTCAAGTAAGTTCTCATCGTTGCATGCAATAAAAGTTGCTCTCTAAATATGCATTATTAGTGTGGAGAAAATAAGCTTTATACGATCTTGTGATGTGGAAGCAATAAAAGCGACAGACTGCATAATAAAGGTCCATATCACAAGTGGCAATATAAAGTGACGTTCTTTTGCATTAAGATTTTGTGCATCCAACCTTAAAAGCACATGACAACCTCTGCTTCCCTCTGCGAAGGGCCTATCTTTTATTCTTGCCTTATACATTATACAAGAGTCATGGTGATCTTCATCTTTCCCTTTTACATTTTATCCTTTGGCAAGCACATTGTGTTGGAAAGATCCTGATATATATACCCAATTGGATGTAAGTTATGACAAACTATTATTATTGGCATTACCCTTGAGGTAAAAGGTTTGGAGGCAACACTATAAGCCCCTATCTTTCTTTGTGTCCGATTAAAACTCCATAACCATAAGTATTGCGTGAGTGTTAGCAATTGTGAAAGACTAAATGATAGTTGAGTATGTGGACTTGCTGAAAAGCTCTTATATTAACTCTTTCCGATGGTATGATAAATTGCAATTGCTTCAATGACTGAGATTGTAGTTTGTTGGTTCTCAATGAAGTTTCTGATTCATACTTGACATTGTGAATAGATTGTTACATTAGCATAGGAAATCATATGACAATATATGTATATATATGTGTGTGTGTGTGTGTGTGTGTGTGTGTGTGTTGCTTTTATTAGAATGACCATGATGCCCTCATGTCCGTATTTTATTTTATCGACACCTCTATCTCTAAACATGTGGACATATTTTTTGATATCGGCTTCCGCTTGAGGACAAGCGAGGTCTAAGCATGGGGGAGTTGATACATCCATTTTGCATCATGCTTTCATATCGATATTTATTGCATTATGGGCTATTATTACACATTATGTCACAATACTTATGCATATTCTCTCTTATTTTACAACGTTTACATGAAGAGGGAGAATGCCGGCAGCTGGAATTCTGGGCTAGAAAAGGAGCAAATATTAGAGATCTATTCTGCGCAACTCCAAAAGTCCTGAAAATTCACGGAGGCACGTTTTGGAATATATATATATATAATACTAGCAAAAGAATCAACGAGAGGGGGGCCACACCCTGGCCACGAGGGTGGGGGACGCGCCTTACCCCCTGGGTGCGCCCCCTATCTCCTGGGCCCCCTGGCAGGCCTCTGGTGCCCATCTTCTGCTATATGAAGTCTCTTTCCGAGAAAAAATAAGGAGGAAGCTTTCGGGACGAAACGCCGCCGCCACGAGGCGGAACCTTGGCCGAACCAATCTAGGGCTCCGGCGGAGCTGTTCTGCCGGGGAAACATCCCTCCGGGAGGGGGAAATCATCACCATCGTCATCACCATCAATCCTCTCAGCGGGACGGGGTCAATCTCCATCAACATCTTCACCAGCACCATCTCCTCTATGTTCGCACACGAACACGTCACCGTGTACCCTCGACGCCGGGGTTGGTGCACCGCAGCTCACGTCGAAGGAGACCCGCCGGAAGCGCGGTACGCAAGACAATCCGGCGGGCGCTTTTGTACACCCGAAACCCCACACGCCCGGGAGGGACCCCGTCAGGGCGCGCGGCGGCTATGGGCTGCCCTAGGTCGGCCTGACCTCCCCTAGGGCCTCGAGGTTCGCCGCCCTGCAATGAAGAAGAACGAACGAAGAACGAGGAAGAAGAAGAACAAGGGAGAGAGATAAAGATAAAGGTAAAAGACGATAGATTGATTTGTTCGATTGTGTGTTGTTGTTCAATCGACCGTCACCTCTTGTCTATATAAGAGGCGGGTGGACTTCCCGTACAAGAAAAGGACTTGCCTAGCCGTCCAAATCATCAAAACCTAGTAAAACACGGACTATTCACGACCCCCGGCCCGGATGTCCGGCTCAAGGCCCGGATGATCCGGCCTAGCCCAGTTTCTTGACAGCAGCTTACTGTTTTGGCTCTAGAATCCTCATACGACCTCGGATTTGGACGTTTTTTATATCCAAATCAACCGCCTCGACGAGACACACAACTTTCATGTTGAACACTTTTTCATCCGAGGCCATCTTGAGGGTGTTTCGGGCCATTTTCTAAAGTCTGCAGCAGAAAAACGTGTCCGGACACCCGGACGATTGCCCGGATTGTCCGGCCTTTACCCGGATCATCCGGGAGTCGATCCAGATCATCCGGCTTCAGCTTTTAGCTTTTGTTGTTTTGGTCAATTTTTCGGCCCTCGGCCGGATGATCTGGACCCCGGTCCGGATGATCCGGCCATACAGTGCTGCAGCGCACACTTTTGGCTGTAACTTTTGCATACAAACTCGGATGAGGACGATCTTTATATCAAAATCGTTCGTATCGACGAGACGAAGAACTTTACTGTGGTAACTTTTTCCATCAGAGGCCATCTTGGTTAGGTTTCATGCCATTTTCTAATCTGGTGTCAACACGAGTATCTCCGAAATTGGCATATCTTTTACACTTGAGCTCCGTTTTGATCCATCTTCACATTTACTTTGATTATCTTGAAGAGAGCCATCAAATGGTGACATGAACTCATAAATTTGACCTCATCTTGCTACAGCCTCAAGTCACTCTTTGCGATCATGCCCTTTTTGAGCGTCAACACATGCCCCCCTGTTTTTCGGCAAAGCTAGCGCGCCGAAAAATAACTTGCAAAACGTTTGTCTAAGGACGATGTCAACACTCCATCGGCCATTTTGCATATTCTTAAGACGATAAGTATATATCGGCCATTTAGATTAGCAACAAAAGTGAAGCTAATCGAACATATAATGATTTGGTAATACCCTTTCATGATGTAAGAAATTATATTTTATCCATGGATTAAAATAAGCCCATTGAGGGTAACCAACCATACCTGATGAAGAATTCCATGGCATAGGCATCAACGGCATTATTGAAGAAAATGGATAATGTGTGGACCGAAGATGTTGAAACCTTCGGCTTGGTCCTTCGTAGCTTTCACTCTTTTCGTTCTTCACCTTTGTCGCACTCCTTGTAAAGGAAGCTCGCACATAATTCTTATTTTGAATATTTACTTTGGGAACCCACGCCATATTTCTCTTTTCAAGTTCTAGTGCACTAAGCTTTCGCAACTCCTTCTTTTGCCAATACGATAAGTCGAGTGGGCATCCCAGCTGCGATTTTATTTGAAGTAATGGCAATTCTTGTTTTACCTTGTGCACTCTCAACTTCTTCCCTTCAGATTTGGCACTTGATTGACTTGCCTCGTTGCCTTTTGTAGCCAATGTCAACACTTTAATTGGCTCTTTTTCATTTGAGATCATATCTGAAGTGGCACTCTTACGACCATCTCTTTTGACGCGGTAGATTTGCTCGACCACCTCCTTATTCTTCCTTGTGCACCAGACCGATTCTTTATGATTGAAACGGTCTTTGACGCGTGATTGTTCAAATGTTGATCTCCTTGGAGCTGCATAGTATTGGTGAGATGGTCTAGAATAAGATGGAGAATGTGCCCTTGTATCATACCTGTCCCATGATGAATATGTATCTATATGAGCATAGGGAGGCATCCACGACATTGGCATTGGCGGCCCAAAATAAGGATATGAATATGTTTCATTAAAATTATCACTTTGCCAATACCAATCCTCATATTTGCGCCTTGGGGGTGATCTTGGTTTCTTTGCATGATTTGGCCGATAAGCATTCTTCTCTTCACTCTTCTTTTGATATTTATCCAATAGTTCAGCGAAGGTGATTTTTGATCTCTTACACTTGCGCTTATTTCGGCTTTTGTTTCCTTTGGTTGTGCTTGCACCAATCATTGGATTTGCTTGCTGCCCCCCAGTCCTTGGCGTCTCCATTGTAGCTTCGATGGAATTCTCGCCCTCAAAATTATGTTCATTATGCTCTTCAACAACTTCTTTACTTGAAAGCTTGACCCCATCACCTGTAGTTTTTACCTCCTCTTTAAATGAATCGGCTTGAAGCAGTCGATGCAAAAACTTTTTGCCATCGAGACCAATCGGAATAGACTGGTCATCTCTTGGTGTCTCAACAAATTTCAATCGTCCTTTTTCAATGGCCGATTTAACTATTTGACGAAACATATTGCAATCCTCAAAATTATGTTTGAACGAATGATGCAACCTACAATACATTCGTCCTTGAACTGATGGCTTGACATGGTGATCAAGAATTCTTATGTAATTATTTTTCAGCAATAAATCAAATATTTGGTCACACATGCTTGAATTGAAGGTAAACTTCTTGCTTTCTAGCCGATCTTGCTGTGTGAACGGCTTTGAAGATAAGCAAACGAATGGTTCAGATTTAGAATCTTCCCATTTGGCTATACATTGTGTTTTCCACTCTATCTCCGGTGTCTTTGGATAAGATATTATATTAGCATCGGATTTCTCAAAAGAAATTAACCTTGGCTTTAAACTTTCGATACGAAAATATTTAGAACACACATGTCTCAATTGAGACAAAGTGCAAGCCAAGTAAGAAATAAGCAAAGCTACCCAACTAGATATGAACTTTAGATAAAGCAACGGGGAAAGCTTTGGCCACAACAATAAGTCATTATCGGTCTTTATAAATGGTGCAATGGGTTGACCGATATAGTCTATAACAATTTTGTTGCTAACAAGTAAATTACCCTTCTTCATTGGTCTTTCAAAATTACTTATTAGAATTTTTCTTATAGAAGCATCGACAATAAAGTTGCGACCAAATCGGAAGATAGGCAAGTCACTTGCTAGACATACCTCTTCAATTACGTTGGGAGAGCATGATGGTTGTATCACTTGAATAATACTTTGTTCCACTTTTGAATGACTCTCCAATGCCTTGGCATCCTCTTTTTCTTTGATAGATTCGGTACACATACTATTTGATTCGGCTTTTTTAATAACCGAATTAACTTTGTTATCCGAATCACCACTCTTTCTTTCTTTGATTTGCAAGGTTGCTTGTTCTTGTCTAAATTCAGCAAACATTGTAGCTAGTCTATCTTTAAGCTTTTTTCGACCAATTTCAGCCCAATCTTCATCGGATTGCCCCCCAATACTTTGAGACGTTTTCGGCAATGGTGTGTTGCCGAATTTCTGTAATTGTGCAGGGGCAACATGATATGCTATGTTACTAGGTAAAGACACATGCGCTCTGGTAGAATTCTCACTTATTCGGCCATGAGCATGAAGGTGCGGAGCCGAATCACGAATATCTACAATTGCGTATGGTGCCGAACAATTCGTAGCATGAGGTGTAGCATACGATGTTTGAGGGTAATTGGCCGAATAACTAGTAGTGGCATGGCCAATTCCCCTATCCACCGGCATGTTTGGATTAACATACTGCAAGTTATTTGCCGATGAACAAAAAGTCGAAACACTTTGTTGCATACTATTGGAAGTTCCTACATGGGGTGTCTCAACATGATTAACCGAACTCCTCATGTTGTTCATCGGCATATAGATTTGTGGGGTTGCCGATGCATGGGAGTTGGGATACATATGTTGCATGTTGCTAAAATTATATGAAGTTAAAGCATGAAGATTATTCTGAATCGGCTGTTGCACATAATTAGATGCATGATTGATAAAACTAGGGCTAGCCGATACGATATGCTCATTAGACGATCTAGCAACAACATATGTATTATTTGCATCTACATATGTGAATTGGGTATTCATATTACCTTTGTAGATTGCAAACCCTAGATGACGATCTCTTCGTAGCAAGAACGGGCCGGAGACCGTTCAAAGCTTCGTCCCCAGCGGAGTCGCCAAAAAGTGTGTTCGCACACGAACACGTCACCGTGTACCCTCGACGCCGGGGGTGGTGCACCGCAGCTCACGTCGAAGGAGACCCGCCGGAAGCGAGGTACGCAAGACAATCCGGCGGGCGCTTTTGTACACCCGAAACCCCACACGCCCGGGAGGGACCCCACAGGTAAGGGCGGTTATGGGCTGCCCTAGGTCGGCCTGACCGCCCCTAGGGCCTCGAGGTTCGCCGCCCTGCAATGAAGAAGAACGAACGAAGAACGAGGAAGAAGAAGAACAAGGGAGAGAGATAAAGATAAAGGTAAAAGACGATAGATTGATTTGTTCGATTGTGTGTTGTTGTTCAATCGGCCGTCACCTCTTGTCTATATAAGAGGCGGGTGGACTTCCCGTACAAGAAAAGGACTTGCCTAGCCGTCCAAATCATCAAAACCTAGTAAAACACGGACTATTCACGACCCCCGGCCCGGATGTCCGGCTCAAGGCCCGGATGATCCGGCCTAGCCCAGTTTCTTGACAGCAGCTTACTGTTTTGGCTCTAGAATCCTCATACGACCTCGGTTTTGGACGTTTTTTATATCCAAATCAACCGCCTCGACGAGACACACAAATTTCATGTTGAACACTTTTTCATCCGAGGCCATCTTGAGGGTGTTACGGGCCATTTTCTAAAGTCTGCAGCAGAAAAACGTGTCCGGACACCCGGACGATTGCCTGGATTGTCCGGCCTTTACCCGGATCATCCAGGAGTCGATCCAGATCATCCGGCTTCAAATTTTAGCTTCTGTTGTTTTGGTCAATTTTTCGGCCCTTGGCCGGATGATCTGGACCCCGGTCCGGATGATCCGGCCATACAGTGCTGCAGCGCACACTTTTGGCTGTAACTTTTGCATACAAACTGGGATGGGGACGATCTTTATATCAAAATCGTTCGTCTCGACGAGACGAAGAAATTTTCTGTGGTAACTGTTTCCATCATAGGCCATCTTGGTTAGGTTTCATGCCATTTTCTAATCTGGTGTCAACACGAGTATCTCCGAAATTGGCATAGCTTTTACACTTGAGCTCCCTTTTGATCGATCTTCACATTTACTTTGATTATCTTGAAGAGAGCCATCAAATGGTGACATGAACTCATAAATTTGACCTCATCTTGCTACAGCCTCAAGTCACTCTTTGCGATCATGCCCTTTTTGAGCGTCAACACTCTCAAACCCTAGTTCATCTCTTGTATCCAATCTTTGTCCCCAAGCCTCAGATTGGTACCTGTGGGTTGCTAGTAATGTTGATTACTCCTTGTAGTTGATGCTAGTTGGTTTATTCGGTGGAAGATCATATGTTCAGATCCTTTATGCATATTAATACCCCTCTGATTATGAACATGAATATGATTTGTGAGTAGTTGCGTTTGTTCCTGAGGACATGGGAGAAGTATTGCTATAAGTAGTCATGTGAATTTGGTATTCGTTCGATATTTTGATGAGATGTCTGTTGTCTCTCCTCTAGTGGTGTTATGTGAACGTCTACTACATGACACTTCACCATCGTTTGGGCCTAGAGGAAGGCATTGGGAAGTAATAAGTAGATGATGGGTTGCTAGAGTGACAGAAGCTTAAACCCTAGTTTATGCGTTGCTTTGTAAGGGGCTGATTTGGATCCATATGTTTCATGCTATGGTTAAGTTTACATTAATACTTCTTTTGTAGTTGAGTATGCTTGCAATAGGGGTTAATCATAAGTGGGATGCTTTTCCAAGGAAGGGCAGTACCCAAGCACCGGTCCACCCACATATCAAATTATCAAAGTAATGAATGTGAATCATATGAGCGTGATGAAAACTAGCTTGACGATAATTCCCATGTGTCGTTGGGAGCGTTTTCCTTGATATAAGAGTTTGTCCAGGCTTGTCCTTTGCTACAAAAAGGATTGGGCCATTTTTCCGCACCTTATTTACTGTTATTACTTGTTACTCGTTATAAATTACCTTATCACAAAACTATCTGTTACCGATAATTTCAGTGCTTGCAGAGAATACCTTACTGAAAACTGCCTATCATTTCCTTCTGCTCCTCGTTGGGTTCGACACTCTTACTTATCAAAAGGACTACGGTAGATGCCCTACACCTGTGGGTCATCAGTGATGCGGGCCTGCGGGCAAGGGCATGCTGCGCGTGGTAACAAAGGGCGAGGGCGCGACAGGTGCACGTGGGGCATGCGTGGGCGGACGCATGTTGTCGTGGTGGGCGCACGGCAGATGCCAAGGGATGGCTAAAGAGAGGAGGAGGCTCGAGGGCGCTGGTGGGATCCAGAGGCGAGGTTGGCATGAGCGGGCACGGGACGCCGGACTTGGATGTTCGATAGTACAATGTTGCTCCTGGAGCTGTATGGGGGAGGAAGGAAGCTGGCCAAGGCTTGGGCTGCTCCTTCTCTCTGGTGTTGCTATTTCGGTGGCTAGTTCTGTGCTCACTTGCCTTTCTCTCGTTACATGCCTGTATGATCGTGGGCTCCTGGGGGGTTTTATAGACTAACCCCCCAGGGGTACAATGGTAATGTTATAAGTCGGTGGGTCCGGATTGTCGGTGTCCGGGGACCCGGGCTGGGTCCCGCTGAGGGCTTGTGGTTCGCCAGGTTCACCTAGGTGTGGGCCGTGCGTGCCTAGGGGACTGTGCGCCATCTTGTCGATCGCCAGGGCGTGGCCGAGTCGAGTCTTGTACAGTGGCCCTTCGTCAGGTTGCCGCTTGCTGTCGTCAGCAGTGAGGGCGGGGGCACTGTAGCCACGCCGGCCCTGGTCAGCGGGTAGGTGAGGGGCACTGTTGCCATGCTCCGGCTGACCAGAGGCATGCCTTGGTCATCGTTGATTGAAGACTCGTCCCATCGTACGGCCTGGATGGGACAGGAGCTGACCCGTGGCTGGATTGCGAAGCACGCCACGGGTGGTGCTGGCTTGTCGAGGAAGCTTTGGTTGTGCCAGGTTCGGCTGCCTTGCGCTAGTTGTTGAGGCCGAGTCAACGCGTCTCTGCCGGGTCGGAGATCTTGGCCGGGTTGCGGGGCTTGGCCGGGTCGAGCGACTCGGCCAAGCGCGTGTCGGTTTGAGGGGCGGTGCCATCCCCGTTGTTTTTGAAGAGGATCCGGGTTCCGTTGCCTGCCCGGGGTTCATCTCCCCAACAATAGTCCCCGAAGCTGTGAAGGTCCGCCGTCTTCGGATGAGTGGGCTTTCGCAGTTTCCCCCTTAAGCAAGGCGGATTCTGCGAGCGCCGGGTCCGGCAACACCCGCTGTGTGCCGGTTTTCTCGGAAACCGGATCGCGGCTTCCCAGCCGTGGCGGGAACTGAGGTAGGGGTGGGCATAAAAACCGACCAACCGAATACCGCACCGACACCGAAACCGAATAAATCGAATTTTTGGTTTTTTATACTGCCACAATTAAATTCGGTTTTTATGTTCAATAACCGAATTTAAATCGGTCGGTTCGGTATTACACCGTAATCAAACAGAACCGAACGAGGCTCCCACGACGCTAAACGCTGTGATGTGACCGTCGACCACGGCGCGCGTCCCGCCACGCAGCATATGAATGATCAAATATTTTAATTGTTTTGGAGGCACACATCGTGCGCGCCCAGCCACATGGCTTTGTCCCACGTTCGGCCAAGTGCATGCAGGCATGCTAAGCCCGGTAGCTACTAGAGCCCACGGTGTATAGGCCTGCACCCCCACTAACTATATGGCCCACGTAACAATTAGTGTGTGTGTTGACTAGGTGGAGTGCGCAGTGTCCAGCGGCATGTGAGTTTAGTCCCACATCGCTATGAAGCTCAATGCGATAATGCGCTAGGTTATATAAGACTATAGGGTGTACAGTACTTAGAGTACAAGCGTCACCGGTAAGCGTGTTCGGTATAAACCAAAACTGAACCAAATAATCGCTAACCGAATTTTCAGTTAGCATTGTTTGCTTGCTAATTTCGGTTTTTAATTTTGCTAACCGAATTTCAAAATAAACTGAACGGTAAAAACCGAATTTTCGGTTTCTACCAAATGCCCACCCCTAAACCAAGGAGTCCGTTGAATCTTGGGGCAATCCCTCGGGCTTCGCGCGAGAGCCACGTGGTGACCGGAAGTCGGAGGGGCCTGACAGGTGATGACCCGCAAGTATACGGGATAGTTGTAGCCTCTCTCGATAAGTAAGAGTGTTAAACCCAACGAGGAGCTAAAGGTAGAACAAATACTCTCTCAAGTCCTATCGGCCACTGATACGACTCTACGCACGCTTGACGATCGCTTTACCTAGAACAAATATGAAACTAGAAGTACTTTGTAGGTGTTGTTGGATAGGTTTGCAAGATAATAAAGAACACGTAAATAAAAACTAGGGGCTGTTTAGATAAAGATGCAATAAAGTAGATATAGCGAGTGTGGAAAAGTGGTGGTAGGAGTTGTGGAATTGTCCCTAAGCAATTGACTATGTTACTAGACCGGTAATCACTATTGCAATTCTATTTGAGGGAGAGGCATAAGCTAACATACTTTCTCTACTTGGATCTTATGCACTTATGATTAGAACTCTAGCAAGCATCCGCAACTACTAAATATTCATTAAGGTAAAACCCAACCATAGCATTAAAGTATCAAGTCCCCTTTATCCCATACGCAACAATCCCCTTACTCGGGTTTGTGTTTCAGTCACTCACGCAACCCACTATAAGCGAATCATGAACGCATTACAACACACTACAGCGGGAATCCCTCACGCTTGCACGATACGGAGGGCACCATAGGACAGCACCAATAATAAAACATGCAACTCAAACCAATCATAGCAATTCATCAATCACTGATAGGACAATGGAAATCTACTCAGACATCATAGGATGGCAACACATCATTGGAAAATGATATGAAGCATAAAGCACCATGTTCAAGTAGAGGGTACAGCGGGTTGCGGGAGAGTGGACCGCTGAATATAGATAGGGGAAGGTGATGGAGATGTTGGTGAAGATGGCAGATGTGTTGGTGAAGATTGCGGTGATGATGATGGCCCCGCCATGCTCCGCGCCACTCGGAAGCAAGGGGGAGAGAGCCCCCCTTCTTCTTCTTCTTCTTCTTCCTTGACCTTCTCCCTAGATGGGAGAAGGGTTTCCCCTCTGGTCCTTGGCTCCCATGGCTTGGGAGGGGAGAGAGCCCCTCCGTGATTGGATCTATCTCTCTGTTTTTGCGTTCTCAGATTCTACCCCTTCACCGTTTCTTAAATATCCGGAGATCCGTAACTCCGATTGGGGTGAATCTTTTGCCCAGATCTTTCTCATAAAATTAGCTTTCTTGCGCCAAAAGAAGAGCGTCAGCCACCTTACGGGTGGCCCATGAGAGTCCAGGGCGCGTTCGGGGAGGGCGCTACTGTCTTGTGGCCACCCGACACCGCTTCGTGTTGATTTTACTTCCCAAAATCATAAATATTCCAAAAAATCTCCGTCCGCTTTTATCCCGCTTTGGACTCCGCTTGATATTGGGTTTCTATGAAACAAAAACATGCAATGAGCATGTGACTCGCACCGGCAATCGGATCAATATGTTAGTCCCAAAAATAGTATAAAAGTTGCCAAAAGTATATAAAAGTTGAATAATATTGGCATGGAACAATAAAAATTATAGATACGACGGAGACGATCAACAGGACACTGCCGTGGGACGGATCGGGCGACGGTTGGGGCCCGCCGCCGCGCGCCCTTGGCCCATGCGTGCGGATTTATTGCGGCGTCCGGGGGCCGGTTGCTCTTCCCCGGGCAGTTACTGCGTGTGTACGTGCACACTTATTGCGGGGTAGTGGAAAGGGCGCGTGCAGACGATCCCACTTCCCCACGTTCAAACCAAGGGTTATAAATCGGGGGGCAGGGGGCGGAGGACATCATTCTCGCTCGCGCCCTCCTTCCCCTTTGCTCTTGCTATGCTCTTTGCAACCGACGCACTGCGGTGCCCGCTGCCCTGAGCAGAACTTCTCCGTCGTCCATCTTCTTTCTCCTTCCCCTTCTTTCGTCCATGGCGCTGTCGTCGGGCTCCTGGATGGGTTCGAATGTCACCACCGAGGACATCACCCAACTTCGGGCGTCATGGCGCCTGCCGCGGGAGACGGACGTCGGTGTCTGTCTGCCGCGCGGCGAGCAGAGGCCTTGGCCCGAGGAGCAGGAGCGCGTGGTGTTCCTCACGCACTTCGAGCGTGGGTTTGGGCTGCCAGCAAGCACCTTCTTCCGCGCCTTCCTGGAGTTCTTCGGGCTTCAGCCGCATCATCTTGGCGCCGGCGCCATTGTCCAGCTCTCCGGCTTCATCACCCTCTGCGAGGGGTACCTGGGGGTCGAGCCCACGATCGACCTCTGGGCGCGCTTCTTCTCCCTGAAGCAGCAGGGCCCGTCGGCCGGAGAGTTCGCCGACTGCGGCGCCGCCGTCATCTCGAAGCGGTCGGGGGCGGATTTCCCCAAGATCCCGCTGGAGGATTCTGCCAAGAAATGGCAGAACTCCTTCTTCTACGTCCGCAACTTGGGTGCGGACCGCATCAATCTTCTGGCCTTCGCCATCGTGCCGCCGCGGGCGAAGACGAACTGGGGCTACTCGCCCAGGCGCCCTTCGCAGGAGATTATCAATCTCTACGAGCGGGTGACAGTGCTGAGGACGCAGGAGGGGCTCACCGGCACCGACCTCATCGCCGCGTTCATCATGCGCCGGGTCCTCCCGCTGCAGAGGCGCTCCTGCCTCATCGGAGAAATGGTCGGCCTTCAAGATCCCAACCACATGGGGTCGACGCAGCTGACTGCGGAGCAGATCGTGCGCGGCGTGAACGACATCTCCAAGGCCAACCTTGGAGAGGACTGGCAGTTCGGCAAGGTGTCGTACAGCGAGTCGAACCCGGCGCTGCAGGTGAGTGTCTGGTCTTCTTACTTTGCTGCTGCGCACCTTCTCGTCCGTCCTGACGCGACGCGGGAGGTGCTTCTGAACGCGATCCGGCATCCTTACGCCCGGGCTCCGTCGCAGGTGGCGCCGATGGCGCTAGAGGAGCACGAGGCCCACGGCGGGGAGGAGGAGGCCGAGTCCGATGCCGGCGTTGGGCGTCGCGCGGCTAAGTCTTGTATTTTTCTTCATGTGTGTCTTGAGTTGCTGACCACGGCATGGTGCGGGCGATGTTGATGCCAGTTGTTGGTGCAGTGGCGTTGGGAGGGGGAGGCGGCGATGCGGGCGGAGCCGGGTCCTCGCGGCGCCGCCCGCATGGGAAAGACAGCGTCGCGCCACGACCTCGGGCCTCGAAGCGCACGGCGGACCCGACGAGGGTCGGGAGGCCGGCCAAGAGGAAGCGCGGCGGCGGGCACGGGAGGCCAACCCCTGTCCTGGTCTTGTCGGGGTAAGCTTTGTCTTCCGTACGCACCGGATCGTTGAGCTAGCCTTGTTTCTTTTTGGCTCATTCTGTCTTCTTCTTCAGGTCGCCAATCGCGCTGGCGAGGGCGGCGGCGGACGCCGCGGCCGCCAAAGGGACCGCGTTCCGCAGGAGCCGGTACGACCTCACCGACCAGGCCGAGGTGGAGGGGCGGGCCGACTCAGACCTCGGCCTGGACCCGAACGACGCCAAAGGCTTGGCCTGGCGGGACAGCAACAGGGCCGAGGCGGAGCTGGAGGCGGCGTCGGTCTGGGCTTGGACCGATGCGGCGGCGGCATGGGTGCGAGCCGGCACGGAGCCGGCCTGGCGCGAGATGTCGGAGGGCACGGTGGTGGCGGCGATGGTCTTTGAGCCGTCGTCGGTGAGGGAGTGCGGCCGTGAAGGCCGGGCTGAGGTGGTGATCCTCGACCGGGAGGTCGTGGAGGTGGAGGATGATACCCCGCCGCGGGTCAACGCAGTCTAGCGAGCGGGGGCTGATGGCGGTGGAGGCGGCACCGTCTTGGAAGAGGCGCTGCGGGCGGCGCTGCCGGAGGCGCCGCCGGTGTTGCAAGAGGCACCGCGGGCGGCAGTGCCGGAGGCCACCCAGGCAGCTGGGCCGGTGGTGGCGCAGCAGGCCGTCCCGACGTCCGGACTGGAGGCGGCGATGCAGGGCGTCCCGGCGTCTGGATCATCGACGGCGTTGGGAGGGGCGTCGGAGGAGGTGCTGGCCGCGGCGGGAGCGGCCAGCGGGGAGCACGCCTTGGTGCCCCAGCAGGGAGGGCACCGGCCGCGCGACCGCAGCCGGGCGCTGGCGCGAGGCTCCGTGGTCTTCGGCCTCGACTCCAGGAGGAGGCGGCGCTGACGCCGCCGCCGCCGCCAAGCGTGGCCGGACGGACTGCTCGAGGCCTTCGCCTAGGCCGAGGTGGAGCGGACGCGTGACCTGGAGTGCGCCATTCTGGTAAGCCTTTCCTTTGTTGAGATTTCTTCTTTGTGGGGGCGCGCCAGCGCACCCACTGGGTGTAGCCTCCGAGGTTCGGGCCAACTACGTAGTAGTTGGGTTGAATCTTTAGAGCGTTGGCCTTGTTTTGACCTCTGCCTTCTTCAGCATCTCGACGCCTTCCGGGTCGCCGCCTTCAACCATCTCCTGGGCAAGCACCGGGAGCTCAAGGAGCAGCTCGCCACCAAGGAGGAGGAGCTTCGCGTCGCCGCAGGTATCCTTGTGCTCTTTTCTAGTGGGGGCGCGCTATCGCACCCACTGGGTGTAGCCCCCGAGATTCGGGCCAAATCTTAAGTCTTGCTTTCATATTTGCTGAATCCTTCTTTTTCGCAGCCGAGGTGTTGTCCTGTCGGACTCGTCTGCTTCGGTCCGGTTATCACTATGACCGGCTCGTTGCCGACACCGGCCATCTTGGCGTCGAGCCGGCGCAGGCGAGGGCGGAGGCGGCCGCGGACCGGCGGTCTCTTGACGAGGCCAACCGGCTGCATGAGCAGCTGGCGGGTCACAAGAGCCGCCTCGAGGCCGAGGTGGAGCTCATTCAGGCTGAAGCCTCCAAGGTGGTGGAGGCGCAGCAGGCCCTGGTGGAGGCGGACCAGCAGCGCGGCCAGCTGGCTGGCGACAAGGGCCGGCTCCAGGCCGAGGTGGATCGCCTGCGGGGCAGGTCACCACGGCTGAGGGGGGCCGTCAGGACGAGGCCCGTCGCCGCGAGGCGGCCGAGAAGGCAGTCGATGACAAGGACGCCGAGCTGAAGGTGGCCCTTGCCAAGGCGGCCGATCTGGAGAAGGCGCTCCAGGAGCGCGACCGCGCCATTGAACGGGAGCGGCGTGGTACGTTGCTCGAAGCGCAGCACCTGGAAGAATCCTTCTCCAGTAAGTGCTTTTTATTGAATTTTGCCGGGTCGGGATCCGGCCTTTCTTCCTTGTTGTTCTTCTTCTAATATGCTTCTTCTTTTGTGGTAGGGCCATCCCGGAGACGCAGTGGCTGGCGGAGGAAGTCGTCCGCTATTAGCGCAACCCAACCGGAGCCGTTGGGTCCGGGACAGATCCGCGGGTGGCGTGGACCTTCCCGGAGATCATCGCCGCCGCTGAGGCCCGCCTACGGGTCCTGGGAACGCAGATGGGGTGGTTGTCCTAGGCCGGCATCACGATGACGGTGGCCCTTTGGCCGGACTCCGTCGAGCCGAGCAGCTTCACGCGCCTGGCGCGTTGGTTGGAGATGGGGCCGGACCTGCTTCACGAGTGGCGCGTCTCCGCTGCTCGTGTCGGTGCTGAGATGGCACTCCAGTTCGCGCTGTCTTGGCATCCGGACCTGCAGCTGGATGCTACCTCTTGAGCACTGCGTTGGATTTCCCCGAAGAGGAGAGGATGATGCAGCAAAGTAGCGTAAGTATTTCCCTCAGTTTTTCAGAACCAAGGTATCAATCCAGTAGGAGGCCACGCACAAGTCCCTCGTACCTGCACAAAACAATAGCTCCTCGCAACCAACGCGATTAGGGGTTGTCAATCCCTTCACGGTCACTTACGAGAGTGAGATCTGATAGAGATGATAGATAATATTTTTGGTATTTTTGCTATAGAGATGCAAAGTGAAAAGTAAAAGGCAAAGTAAAAACAAAGCAAGAATTAAAGTGATGGAGATTGATATGATGAGAATAGACCCGGGGGCCATAGGTTTCACTAGTGGCTTCTCTCAAGAGCATAAATATTCTACGGTGGGTGAACAAATTACTGTTGAGCAATTGACAGAATTGAGCATCATTATGAGTATATCTAGGTATGATCATGTATATAGGCATCACGTCCGAGACAAGTAGACCGAAACGATTCTGCATCTACTACTATTACTCCACTCATCAACCGCTATCCAGCATGCATCTAGAGTATTAAGTTAAAAACAGAGTAACGCCTTAAGCAAGATGACATGATGTAGAGGGATAAATTCATGCAATATGATAAAAACCCCATCTTGTTATCCTCGATGGCAACAATACAATACGTGCCTTGCAACCCTTTCATCACATCGGGTAAGGACACCGCAAGATTGAACCCAAAGCTAAGCACTTCTCCCATTGCAAGAACTACCAATCTAGTTGGCCAAACCAAACGGATAATTCGAAGAGACTTGCAAAGATAAGCAATCATACATAAAAGAATTTAGAAAAGATTCAAATATTATTCATAGATAATCTGGATCATAAACCCACAATTCATCAGTCTCAACAAACACACCGCAAAAAGAAGATTACATCGAATAGATCTCCACGAGAGAGGGGGAGAACATTGTATTGAGATCCAAAAAGAGAGAAGAAGACATCTAGCTACTAGCTATGGACCCGAAGGTTTAAAGTAATCTACTCACACTTCATCGGAGGGGCTATGGTGATGATGTAGAAGCCCTCCGTGGTGGTGCCCCCTCCGGCGGAGCTCCGGAATAGGACCCAAGATGGGATCTCGTGGATACAGGAAGTTGCGGCGGTGGAATTAGGTTTTTGGCTCCTGTTTTGATCGTTTGGGGGTACATAGGTATATATAGGAGGAAGGAGTACGTCGGTGGAGCAACAGGGGGCCCACGAGGCAGGGGGCGCGCCCTAGGGGGAGCGTGCCCCCCACCCTCGTGACCGCCTCTTTTGTTCCTTGGAGTAGGGTCCAAGTCTCCTGGATCATGTTCGGTGAGAAAATCACGTTCCCGAAGGTTTAATTCCGTTTGATATCCGCTTTCTTCAAACACCAAATAGGCAAAAACAGCAATTCAATGGGCCTCCGCTAATAGGTTAGTCCCAAAATAATATAAAAGTGGAAAATAAAGCCCAATATAGTTCAAAACAGTAGATAAAGTAGCATGGAGCAATCAAAATTATAGATACGTTGGAGACGTATCGCATCCCAAGCTTAATTCCTGCTCGTCCTCGAGTAGGTAAATGATAAAAAGAGAATTTTTGATGCGGAGTGATACTTTGGCATAATTTCAATGTAAATCTTCTTAATTGTGGTATGAATATTCAGATCCGAAGGATTCAAGACAAAAGTTCATATTGACATAGAAATAATAATACTTCAAGCATACTAACTAAGCAATTATGTCTTCTCAAAATAACATGGCCAAAGAAATTTATCCCTACAAAATCATATAGTCTGGCTATGCTCCATCTTCCCCACACAAAATATTTAAATCATGCACAACCCCGATGACAAGCCAAGCAATTGTTTCATACTTTAACATTTTCAAAACTTTTTCAATCTTCACGCAATACATGAGCGTGAGCCATGGATATAGCACTATATGTGGAATAGAATGGTGGTTGTGGAGAAGACAAAAAGAGGGAAGATAGTCTCACATCAACTAGGCGTATCAACGGGCCATGGAGATGCCCATCAATAGATATCAATGTGAGTGAGTAGGGATTACCATGCAACGGATGCACTAGAGCTATAAGTATATGAAAGCTCAACAAAAGAAACTAAGTGGGTGTGCATCCAACTCGCTTGCTCACGAAGACCTAGGGCATTTGAGGAAGCCCATCATTGGAATATACAAGCCAAGTTCTATAATGAAAAATTCCCACTAGTATATGAAAGTGACAAAATGGGAGTCTCTCTATCATGAAGATCTTGGTGCTACTTTGAAGCACAAGTGTGGTAAAAGGATAGTCGCATTGTCCCTTCTCTCTTTTTCTCTCATTTTTTATTTGGGCCTTTTCTTTTTTTTATGGCCTCTTTCTTTTTCTTTTTTTTTCTTTTTTCCTTTTTTTTATTTTTCGTCCGGAGTCTCATCCCGACTTGTGGGGGAATCATAGTCTCCATCATCCTTTCCTCACTTGGGACAATGCTCTAATAATGATGATCATCACACTTTTATTTTTCTTACAACTCAACAATTACAACTCGATGCTTAGAACAAAATATGACTCTATATGAATGCCTCCGGCGGTGTACCGGGATATGCAATGAATCAAGAGTGACATGTATGAAAGAATTATGAACGGTGACTTTGCCACAAATACGATGTCAACTACATAATCATGCTAGCAATATGACAATGATGGAGTGTGTCATAATAAACGGAACGGTGGAAAGTTGCATGGCAATATATCTCAGAATGGCTATGGAAATGCCATGATAGGTAGATATGGTGGCTGTTTTGAGGAAGATATATGGTGGGTGTATGATACCGACGAAAAGTGTGCGGTATTAGAGAGGCTAGCAATGGTGGAAGGATGGGAAAAGTGCATATAATCCATGGACTCAACATTAGTCATAAAGAACTCATATACTTATTGCAAAAATCTAGAAGTTATCAAAGCAAAGTATTACGCGCATGCTCCTAGGGGGATAGATTGGTCGGAAAGGACCATCGCTCGTCCTCGACCGCCACTCATAAGGAAGACAATCAATAAATAAATCATGCTCCGAGTTCATCACATAACGGTTCACCATACGTGCATGCTACGGGAATCACAAACTTCAACACAAAATATTCTTTAAATTCACAACTACTCAACTAGCATGACTCTAATATCACCATATTCATATCTCAAAACAATTATCAAGCATCAAACTTTTCTTAGTATTCAACGCACTCAAAAGAAAGTTTCACATATCATGAATACCAAGTATATTAATATTAAGAAAATTACCATGCTATTAACGACTCTCAAAATAATCTAAGTGAAGCATGAGAGATCAATAGTTTATTTAAAACAAATCCACCACCGTGCTCTAAAAGATCTAAGTGAAGCACTAGAGCAAAAATTATCACGCTCAAAAGATATAAGTGAAGCACATAGAGCAAAACTATCAAGCTCAAAAGATATAAGTGAAGCACATAGAGTATTCTATCAAATTCCAATTCATGTATGGCTCTCTCAAAAGGTGTGTACAGCAAGGATGATTGTGGTAAACTAACAAGAAAAGACGCAAATAATACAAGACGCTCCAAGCAAAACACTTATCATGTGGTTAATAAAAATATAGCTCCAAGTAAACTACCGATGGAAGTAGACGAAAGAGGGGATGCCTTCCGGGGCATCCCCAAGCTTTGACTTTTTGGTGTCCTTGGATTATCTTGCGGGTGCCATGGGCATCCCCAAGCTTAGGCTCTTGCCACTCCTTATTCCATAATCCATCAAAAGAATTTACCCAAAACTTGAAAACTTCACAACACAAAACTCAATAGAAATCTCGTGAGCTCCATTAGAGAAAGAAAACAAAAGACTACTTTAAGGTACTATAATGAACTCATTATTTATTTATATTGGTGTTAAACCTACTGTATTCCAACTTCTCTATGGATTATAAACTATTTTACTAGCCATATATTCATCAAAATAAGCAAACAACACACGAAAAACAGAATCTGTCAAAAACAGAACAGTCTGTAGTAATCTGTAACTAACGCAAACTTCTGGAACTCCAAACAATCTACTAAAATTAGAAGACCTAGATAATTTGTTTATTGATCAGCAGCAATTGAAATCAGTATTTTATCACGTTATGGTGATTTTTAATAATTCGGGCACTGAGCACAAAGTTTCTGGAAATTACAGCAAGATCAAATAACTATCATCCAAGAAGATCCAATAGGTCTAACTTGGCACAAACACTAATTAAAACATAAAACCACATATAAACAGAGGCTAGATGGATTATTTATTCCTAAACAGAAACAAAAACAAAAAAATAAAATTGGGTTGCCTCCCAACAAGCGCTATCGTTTAACGCCCCTAGCTAGGCATAAAAGCAAGGATAGATCTAAGTAGTGCCGTAGTAATAGGATAGATCGGTGAAACTCATTTCATATTCTCTACGTTCGGCAGCAAGTTTTCTTTGAGGCAAGCAAAAGTAATCAAAAGGGCTAAATTTAATAGGACAAAAGTCCCCAAGATCAATTTTAGGAGGTATAGGTTCCTCTTTCGCCCTTCAGATTGCACAACCAATTCATCATTATAAGCATTCTTTGATGTAACTTGGTGATCCTATACTCAAGAGAGCATCCTAGCTCATTATTTCAATAGCCAAATCATTATTAAGTTCAGAGATTCTACCAATTAAAATATTGGTAGGCACCTTTTTTCTAAGATTTTCATTGAAAGCAACATAGTCGATAGATTGAAAACGCATTATTTCTTCTTGATCAAAGAGGATAGATTCTATGGGAGGACGGCCAGCGTCCACCCTATAATGCTTAAAAGATTTATTTGGCTTCTTTTATTATAAATCTAAATTCATGAGCCAAAAAGATAGTAGCGGCACGCTTAATAGAGGAGTGTTCAATATTAGAAAATTCTCTGTATAGAAGGGTGCATATGCATAAATTGCCTTTCAAGTTCAACGATAAGCATGGCAATAGCATCCGCAAGGCTACTAGTTCTATGGAGAATAGAACCACCCATAGAGGGTAAAGCACCGGCACAAGTAAAGAAATCTTGAATAACTCCTTTTCCAATAATATTACCACTACCGATTCGAAATCTTTTTGTATGATAGGTAGTGGATTCTTCAGCAGGAGCTTCAAAATTTTCTGTGATATTATTATCGCCCATATCGGCAATAATTTCACCAATTTCAGACATAACGACAAGCAAGCAAACTAACACACGAGCAAACAAGCGGACGAGGAAAAGGCAACGGGAAAAAGAGGAGGAGATTGGGAAAGAGAGGGCGAATAAAACGGCAAGGGTGAAGTGGGGGAGAGAAAAACGAGAGGCAAATGGCAAATAATGTAATGCGAGAGATAGGGATTGTGATGGGTACTTGGTATGTCTTGACTTGTTTCTTCGTGAGCCTCCCGACAACGGCGCCAGAAATTCTTCTTGCTACCTCTTGAGCACTGCGTTGGATTTCCCCGAAGAGGAGAGGATGATGCAGCAAAGTAGCGTAAGTATTTCCCTCGGTTTTTGAGAACCAAGGTATCAATCCAGTAGGAGGCCACCCACATGTCCCTCGTACCTGCACAAAACAATAGCTCCTCGCAACCAACGCGATTAGGGGTTGTCAATCCCTTCACGGTCACTTACGAGAGTGAGATCTGATAGAGATGATAGATAATATTTTTGGTATTTTTGGTATAGAGATGCAAAGTGAAAAGTAAAAGGCAAAGTGAAAAACAAAGCAAGTATTAAAGTGATGGAGATTGATATGATGAGAATAGACCCGGGGGCCATAGGTTTCACTAGTGGTTTCTCTCAAGAGCATAAATATTCTACGGTGGGTGAACAAATTACTATTGAGCAATTGACAGAATTGAGCATAGTTATAAGTATATCTAGGTATGATCATGTATATAGGCATCACGTCCGAGACAAGTAGACCGAAACGATTCTGCATCTACTACTATTACTCCACTCATCGACCGCTATCCAGCATGCATCTAGAGTATTAAGTTTAAAACAGAGTAACGCCTTTAGCAAGATGAGATGATGTAGAGGGATAAATTCATGCAATATGATAAAAAACCCATCTTGTTATCCTCGATGGCAACAATACAATACGTGCCTTGCAACCCTTTCTGTCACTGGGTAAGGACACCGCAAGATTGAACCCAAAGCTAAGCACTTCTCCCATTTCAAGAACTACCAATCTAGTTGGCCAAACCAAACGGATAATTCGAAGAGACTTGCAAAGATAACCAATCATACATAAAAGAATTCGGAAAAGATTCAAATATTATTCATAGATAATCTGGATCATAAACCCACAATTCATCGGTCTCAACAAACACATCGTAAAAGAAAGATTACATCGAATAGATCTCCACGAGAGAGGGGGAGAACATTGTATTGAGATCCAAAAAGAGAGAAGAAGCCATCTAGCTACTAGCTATGGACCGGAAGGTCTGAAGTAAACTACTCACACTTCATCCAAGGGGTTATGGTGATGATGTAGAAGCCCTCCGTGGTGGCTGCCCCCTCCGGCGGAGCTCCGGAACAGGCCCCAAGATGGGATCTCGTGGATACAGGAAGTTGCGGTGATGGAATTAGGTTTTTGGCTCCTGTTCTGATCGTTTGGGGGTATGTAGGTATATATAGGAGGAAGGAGTACGTCGGTGGAGCAACAGGAGGCCCACGAGGCAGGGGGCGCGCCCCCCACCCTCGTGACCGCCTCTTTTGTTCCTTGGAGTAGGGTCCAAGTCTCCTGGATCACGTTCGGTGAGAAAATCACGTTCCCGAAGGTTTCATTCTGTTTGGACTCCGTTTGATATTCCGTTTCTTCGAAACACTGAAATAGGCAAAAAACAGCAATTCTAGGCCGGGCCTCCGGTTAATAGGTTAGTCCCAAAAATAAGATAAAAGTGGAAAATAAAGCCCAATATAGTCCAAAACAGTAGATAAAGTAGCATGGAGCAATCAAAATTTATAGATACGTTGGAGACGTATCACTAGACGCGTTGATGGGCCAGCAGGCCGGCTCGGAACAACTTTTGCAGGAGCAAGCCGGCCGGATTGCCTCCCGGGCCAGCTACATCGCCGAGTTCGCCTTCCACGATGAGTTCCACCTGGAGCGGACGGAAGACGGCAGGGTCGTGGACGGCGACGACTACGGCTTGCTTCTCCATGATCCAGAGGGGAGCTCGGAGGAGACGGGCATCTACCGCGATGGAGGTGCCGAGGAGGACACCGGTGCCTCGCTGGACCCGGAGGCCACCAGGGGAGAGCCGTCGACGTCGCGACGCGGCTCTGGAGATGCCTGAGACATTCTATGTAAAATTTGTTAAGTAGCATGTCCACCCACCCACTGGGGGTTTTTAGGGTGTAATGAACTCGGGCCGTGGGCCTTTTCTTAAGTATTTGTGTGCGAATGTCGTGAGTGGTTTCGCTCTTGCCTTCCGTGTTTTGGACCGATTTCATGCGCTTTTCCTTTCTCAAACCTCCCCCAGCGAGTCGACGGCCGAGGCTCCGGTCCGTGACAAGGAGTTCGATTCTTCGAGAGGAGTGCGCAGGACTTGGGCCCTTCGAAATGTTGAGCGCCAGCGAAACACCCACTGGGTCGGCTGGCGGCAATCCAGCGAAGCCGGTTGGCGAGCAGCCGGTCGTGCGGCTGTTTATTTGATGAGCGGCGGGCCGGGTTGATCGACCTGGCAGCCTTTGACTTAGTGTATGTAGCGTAAAGGAGATTTTGCCCGTTGTGCTTGCCAACCGACAGCCAAAGCTGGATCCGTGGCTTTAAGGCGAAGTGGGGGACCGCGGCATCCAAACTGTGTCAGGAATCACCTAGTAAGGCGGCGGGGTAGCGATCGAGCCTGCCAGCCCCCGAGCCCCCGGGTCGAGCGAGTCGGACCGGTGGCCGGGTTCAGTGGCATAGTGATGCAGGAAAATAGGGACACAATAAATTGGTCGACAAAAGGCAGCCCCCGAATCTCGTTCAGGAACCCCATAGTTTCATGCGTTTACAAAAGGCAACGATACATGCACTCGTGTGGCTAACTGTAAAACGGGTGGAGGAGTTCCGCGTTCCACAGTCGGGTCGTTTCTTCGCCGGCGGTGTCCTTCTTGCGCTTCCTTGACTTGCGTGCATCGATGAGGTAATAGGCGTTGCAGTCGCGCAAGGCCCTGCTCACGATGAATGGGCCCTCCCATGGAGGGGACAGCTTGTGCTGGCCTGCTTGCTCTTGGACGAGTCGGAGGACGAGGTCGCCCTCGCGGAACGAGGGGCTTGATCTTCTTGCTGTGGTAGTGCCTCAGGCCTTGCTGGTAGATGGCTGAACGACTGAGCGCTAGGAGGCGTGCTTCTTCGAGCAGGTCGACGCCATCTTCGCGGGCTTCTCTGGCTTTCGCTTCGGTGTACATCGCGACGCGCAGCGAGTCGAACTCGACGTCGGTCGGGATGACGCTTCGGCTCCGTAGACGAGGAAGAACGGGGTGAACCCGGTCGACCGATTCGGCATGGTGCGGAGACTCCAGAGAACGGCCGCAACTCGTCAAGCCAGCTGCCGGGTGAGCGGATGAGTGGCTTGACGAGTCGTGGCTTGACGCCGGACAGGATGAGTCCGTTGGCCCGCTCGACCTGCCCGTTGGACTGCGGGTGTGCAATGGAGGCCAGGTCGAGGCGGATGCCGGAGACAGAGCAGTATTGCTCGAGTGCGCCCTTTGCGAAGTTGGTGACGTTGTCGGTGATGATGTTGTTCGGCATGCCGTAGCGCATCGCTATGTCCTTGATGAACCGAACGGCTGTTGGCCCGTCCAGTTTCTTGACTGGTCTTGCCTCGATCCACTTGGTGAATTTGTCCACCACCACCAGCAGGTGCGTCATGCCGCCTCGAGCGGTTTTGAAGGGTCCCACCATGTCGAGTCCCCAAAGCGCGAAGGGCCAGGCGATCGGTATGGTGCGGAGTGCTGACGACGGCTGGTGGCTGCGTTTGCCGAAGCGCTGGCATCCCTCACACTTAAGGACGAGCGACTCGGCATCTTGGAGGGCCGTGGGCCAGTAGAAACCCTGGCGGAACGCCTTGGCCACCAGGGATCATGATGCGGCGTGGTGCCCGCACTCGCCCTGGTGAATGTCGAGGAGGATGTCGATGCCTTGTTCCTGCTCGACGCAGCGCTGGAACACGCCGGTGGAGCTGCACTTGACGAGCTCGTTGTTGATGATGTTGTAGGCGGACGTCCGGCGCTGCACTTGCCGAGCTTCGGTCTCGTCCATGGGGAGAACCCTGTTCTCCAAGAATTCTGATATTGGGAGGGCCCAAGATGGAGCCGTAACCACGGCGAAGACGGCCACCAGGGTGGGTTCCGAGTCGACAGCCCCCGAGCCGGGTTGGGCAGCCCCCGGGTAGGGGATGGCGACGGCTGGGTCCGGTGCGATGGTAGCCGGGTTGAGCTGAGCAGCCCCGGACCAGCTTGAGGTGCGGCCGGGTCGTCTAGAACATGGATGGACTCGGAGTCCGGCGATGGCTTGACTGACGGCTTGCGCAGGTGCTCGAGGGAGATGCCGGACGGGATGGCTTGTCGGGACGAGGCGATCTTGGCGAGCGTGTCGGTTGCTTCATTCTCCGCGCGCCGGACGTGGAGGAACTCGCAGCCCTCGAAGGATCCGGACAGCTTCTAGACGAGGAAGCGGTAGCTTGCTGTGTTGGAGTCGCGGGCGTCCCATTCGCCCGAGCACTGCTGCACCACCAGGTCTGAGTCACTGTAGCACAGGATGCGCCGGATGCCGAGTTCCTTGGCAAGCCGGAGGCCATGCACAAGGGCTTTGTACTCGCTGACGTTGTTGGAGGCAGCGAAGTGGATCTGGAGCCCGTAGCAGAGCCGGTCGCCCTTCGGGGACGATAGTATGATGCCGGCCCCCAGGCCGAGTCACATCTTGGAGCCGTCGAAGTGCATGCACCAATGCGTCGAGCCAGGGGGCGGCGGCAAGTACTGGGTCTCGGTCCAGTCGACGAGGAAGTCGGCCAGGGCTTGAGACTTGATCGTGGTGCGGGGCTCATAGACAATGGTGTGGCCGGCTAGCTGGATTGCCCACTTGGCAACCCGGCTAGAGGCATCCCAGCACCCAAATATTTCTCCGATAGGCGCCGTGCTGACCACGGTGACGACGTGCTCTTGGAAATACTGCTTCAGCTTCTTGGCGGTGAAGTACACGCCGTAACACATCTTCTGGTAGTGCGTGTAGTTCTGCTTGGAGATGGAGAGCACCTCGCTCAGGTAGTAGACTGGGCGCTGGACGGCTTGGATCCTGCCCTTCTCTGGTCGCTCGACCACTAGCACCGTGCTGACCGCCCGCGAGGTCGCGGCTATGTAGAGCAACAGCGGCTCCTTGTCGGTCAGCGCGGCCAGGACTGGTGCGGTGGATAGCATGCGCTTGAGGTCTTGGAAGGCCTTGTTTGCCTTGTCGTTCCATTCGAACGGGCCCGTCTTCTTCATCAGCTGGTACAGGGGTAGCGCCCTCTCGCCCAGCCGGCTTAGAAACCGGCTGACCGAGGCCAAGCATCCGGTGAACTTCTGGACAACGCACAGCCGAGCCAGCTTGCGCATGCGCTCGATGGCCTTGATCTTCTCCGGGTTCGCCTCAATGCCGCGTTCCGAGATGAGGAAGCCGCGTAGCTTTCCGGCCGGGACACCGAAGACGCACTTTTCCGGGTTAAGCTTGACCTTGTATTCATGGAGGTTGGCGAATGTTTCCTTCAAATCGTCGAGGAGCGTGAGGTGCTGCTTGGTCTTCACCACGATGTCGTCCACGTACACGTGGATATTGCGGCCGAGTTGCGGCAGCAGGCATTTCTGCATGCAGCGTTGGAAGGTGGTGCCGGCGTTCTTCAAGCCGAACGACATGGTGATGTAGCAATACGCCCCAAAGGGCGTGATGAAGGACACCTTCAGGGCATCGGCCGGGTCTAGCTTGATCTGGTGGTAGCCGGAGTAAGCGTCCAGGAAGCACAGGAGCTCGCACCCGGCGGTCGAGTCGATGACTTGGTCGATCTGCGGGAGAGCGAACGGATCCTTGGGACAGGCCTTGTTGAGGCTGGTGTAATCGATACACATGCGCCAGGTCTTGTTCTTCTTCAGGACAAGGATTGGATTGGCCAGCCACTCGGGGTGAAACTGTCGGCGTTCTGGGAATGGGGGTCCCCAGACTTGCCTGCCTGCGGCGTGGCTCAAAAGGGGGCCCAGCACGGCCCAGCTTCATCAGCACGAGACCCAAGACCCTCGCGAGGGGCCAAGCCTCGCGGGGCGGACGACACGGCTCTTCCTCAAGCGCGGCCTCATCAGGCTGGCTCACGAGGAGGCGGAGAGATCAAGGCGGGGTACCTCACGAGGTGCCCATGACGCAAGCCATGACGACCAAGGGCGCCAGCGGCGCCAGCTCAAGACAAAGGCCTCCCCTTTCCTCTTTGGTGCAAAGGGGGCAAGCGCAGGCGAGAGGATCAAGCAAAGGCACCCATTTCGGTGCAACGAGACCAAGACCATTCCAACGGTGCGAAGGAGGTCATCGTGGAGCCCAGAACGGCGTCACCACAGGGCCTTTGGCAGGCGAGGACCAACTTTAGTCAGGATAAGTGTACTAGATGTTCCCCTTCGAATTGGGCAATTGTTGGCGCCCTTCCCGCTCAATATTTGGGAAGAGGCCCAGGGCCTTTGCCTATAAATAGGACTAGCCACCCCCAGGGTAGAGGCATCGGGTGATCAAGAGAGAGAACTAGGTATCTAGAATCTGAGCAAACAGAGAGAAGAGGTCGAACATCCGGCAGCCAGAGAAGAGCACTGGGAATCGAGAGAGAGAGAGAGAGAGAGAGAGAGAGAGAGAGAGAGAGAGAGAGAGAGAGAGAAGGGCGGTTGAACTCCCCTTGCAGTTCATCGTCCGAGCCAAGAGCAGACCCTCGCGAGGCTGTTCTTCCCTGTACTGTTCATCATCATCAGCCCAAGAGGCAATCCACTCACCACACACTGGAGTAGGGTATTACACCACGATGGTGGCATGAACCAGTATAAACCTTGTGTCTCTTGTGTTGTTCTTTTACTAGTTTTAGATCCTTGCGAGACGGAGGGGTAGAGGGCATAATCTCCGCGCGCACCCCAGAGCTCGAACCTTAAGGGTCTGCCGGAACCCGTGATCCGACAGGAACACTTCCATTATGAAGCCGACCGCCAAAAGCTTGGCGACCTCTTCACCAATGGTTCTTCTCTTCTCTTCGGAAAATCATCGTAGGGGTTGACGGACAGGCTTGGCGTCCTTGCGGACGTGAAGTTTGTGCTCGGCGTACTTCCTCGGGATACCCGGCATGTCCTTGGGGGTCCATGCAAAGATATCGCGATTCACACGGTGGAAGTCGACGAGCTCGCCTTCCTATTTGCTGTCGAGGCGGGCGCCTACGACAACGTACTTGCTGCAGCTGGGGTCTTCCGGGTTCAACTTCACTTTCTTGGTCTCCTTGGAGGGTTTGAAGGCGGCCTCGTCGGCCGGGTTCGGGGTCGAGATCGACGCAGCGGAGGCCTCGCCTGCCAGGGCAACGATCCGGTCGAGCTGGCACCGCTTCTCGGCAATGACCAGCGACTCGGCCAACTTGGCGCCGTCTCGGGCGCACTCCAGGGACTTGCGGTAATCGCCGGTGATGGTGATGAGGCCCTTGGGACCCGGCATCTTCATCTTCAGATACGCGTAATGGGGAACCGCCATGAACTTGGCGAGCGCGGGCCGGCCCAGCAATGCGTGGTACGCGCTAGACAGGTCCACCACCTCGGACCAGATTGGTTCGCGTCGGAAATGGCTACTGTCACCGAACAGGACATTGAGCCGGACCCGGCCAATGGGAGAGCAGGAGAGGCCGGGCATGATGCTATGGAAGATCGTCCGGGTCGGCTCCAGGTCCTCGGCCTTGAGGCCGAGCTTGGTCATCGTGTCGCGGTAGAGGATGTTGATGCTGCTGCCGCCGTCGATGAGGACTCGAGAGAACTTGCATGTGCGCCGTGCGACGATGGTGGGGTTGAGGACGATGGTGTAACCACCCGGACTCAGCATGACTGTTGGGTGATCCTCCCGGGTCCAGGTGATCGGGCGATCCGACCAATGCATGAACTCTGGCTTGGCCGGGACGACGGTGTTCACCTCCTGCCGAAGGAGGCGCTCGCTGCGCTTGTCGTCGCCGAGGCTGGTGAAGACGACGTAGGACGCGTTCTGGTCCGAGTAGGCATCGTCGTGCATCGCACCGCCAGCTGGAGGCGGCGATGGAGGTGGAGGCGGCTGTCCCGCACCTGGAGCTGGAGCAGGAGGAGGCGGGACGTCGCGCCTCATGATGTGCTTGGTGATGGCGCACTGCCGAAGCGTGTGCATGGAGGGTCTTGCGCCGCTGTGGTGCTTGCAGGGGGTGTCGAGCATCTCTTCAAAACTCATGGCGGGTTGCCATGTCGTCTTGCCGGTCTGCCGGCGCTTCGCCACCGGGTCCGCCGCGGGCTCGGTGGCCGCAACGAGCCGGTTGTCGTGGCGCTGCGCCGGCTGGTCGGCCTTGCGCTTGTTGTTCTGGTGATGTTGCTGCCGGCTGCTTTCGCCGGCCGGCTGCAGAGGGGGAACCGGCTTCGCCTTGCCGGCTTCATCCAGCGCCACCTGGATCTTCATGGCGGAGTCGGCTTTGGCATATTTGTCCGCTGTCACCATGAGCGTGGCCATGGTGTCCGGCTTGGAGCGTAAGAGCTTGTGCTTGAGGAGGGTGCCGTCTCGGCACCCGCTGACGAAGTACTAGATCGCCTGGACTTCATGGACACCCTCGTAGCTGTTCCGGAGCTCGGTCCAGCGTGCGAGGTACTCGCGACCGGTCTCCGTAGGCCCTTGCACGCACATGGCGAGCTGGCTAGGGCGGTCGGGTCGCTTATAGGTCCCCGTGAAGTTGTGGACGAAGGCTTCCTCGAAATCGACCCACGTGTTGATGCTACCCATCAGCAGGCTGTTCAACCACGTGCGGGCCGACCCTTGGAGCATGAGCGATGCGTAGCGCACGGCGAGACGACGATTGCACCGGTGATTCCAATGGCCGTGGTGTAGTCGGTGAGCCAGTCTTCTGGCTTCACGGTCCCGTTGTACTTGGGGGTGTTGCGGGGGAGCATGAACCCTTTGGGGAAGGGCTCCTCCCGGATGCGTGGGCCGAAGCACGTCGGCCCGATAGCGCCGCTCTCCTCCACCTCCAGGGAGCGAGCGAGATGATCGAGGCGGTGGCGAGCGTCGGCATCGTCGATGACGCGCGGGCCGAGTCGACTTGCGGCCAGGCCACGGAGGGCCAGGTCGGTTGGTGCCGGACGTTGGCCATGTTGGTCGGGTCCATGCTGGATCTCAGGGACGGGCTCGTCGCCCAATCCACCGGCGGCTGTGGCGGCCGGATCGCGCCGAGTTCGGGCTCGGCCAGAGTGCGCCTCACCGGGTGGCGACGAAGCTGTGTGTAGAAGTTCGCCGGGTCCGCCAAGGCGGGCGGAGTCGGATCCCGCCGGCTTGGCGAGCTGGTTGAGGCGGTACTGCTGGGTGTTGGCGGCGTTGAGGAGTTCGCGCATCCGCCCGATGCGCTCCTTCAGCTCCTCACCCGTGAGCTGGTCCAGGCCGACTGCGGCTGCCTGGGCAGCCCGCATGTTCTTCGCTGGGGTCTCGTAGATGGTCAGGACGGCGCCAAGGGCCCGACCGATCGCTCCTCCCCAGGCACGCACATTGGCGACCCGGCTTGGCTCGGCCGCGGCGGGCGTGAATCCATAGGCGGCATTGCGCTCCAGCTGAGTGGCGTCCGGGCGACGCTGAGTGGCGGCGAGCGTCTCGGACAGGACCAGCATCAGCTGGCGCCTTTCCTCGAGCTAGGTTCGGGCCTCAGCGACGTTGGTGGCATTGATGTTGGTGCCGATGGGGATGCGGAGGCTCTGCATCACGGCACGCAATGAGTCGGACAGCTCGTTCCATTCCACTGCGGTCCACATGGACGTCCATTGCCCCGGCGAAAATGCCACCGCTGAGGGAGAGGGGGGAGTCGGAGTAGCTGAGCACCTCACTGGGGTACTCGTCGGCCGCGAACGGATCGGAGATGCGCAGCGCGATGAAGCAGGCGGCGAGCGCACCGATGACGTCGTCCGCCAGCGCGACGGACTCATCGGAGTAGGAGAAGGGCCCCGTCTGAAGCATGCTCCCAGCCAGGTCCTCGAGCTGCCCCACGGTGGGCGCCAACTGTCGTGGTGGGCGCACGGCAGATGCCAAGGGATGGCTAAAGAGAGGAGGAGGCTCGAGGGCGCTGGTGGGCTCCAGAGGCGAGGTTGGCATGAGCGGGTGCGGGACGCCGGACATACCCAGGTTCAAGGCTCTCCGGAGAGATAACACCCCTAGTCCTGCCGAGTGTAGTTGGATGTTCGATAGTACAATGTTGCTCCTGGAGATGTATGGGGGAGGACGATAGCTGGCCAAGGCTTGGGCTGCTCCTTCTCTCTGGTGTTGCTATTTCGATGGCTAGTTCTGTGCTCACTTGCCTTTCTCTCGTTACATGCCTGTATGATCGTGGGCTCCTGGGGGGTTTTATAGACCAACCCCCGAGGGGTACAATGGCAATGTTATAAGTCGGTGGGTCCGGATTGTCCACTACTAGGAAAAGGCATGCTAGTGGCGCACCAGTTTTGCCTTCTAATGGCGCACTACTGGTGCGCCACTACAATCACGCCATTAGAATTTTTTTCTAATGGCACACCTGTGGTGCGCCATTAGAATCTGGTATTCTAATGACGCACCGATGGTGCGCCATTAGTATATTTGACGCGCGCCATTAGTATCCGGTATACTAATGGCGCACCACATAGAAGATTTTTTTTAAAAAAAATTCATTTTTTTTCTTTTTTCTTAATCTCAGGTCAATATGGCTTAATTAGAATCTGGTATTCTAATGACGCACCGATGGTGCGCCATTAGTATGGCCCACGGTGCGCCATTAGTATCTGGTATACTAATGGCGCACCACATAGAAGATTTTTTTTAAAAAAAATTCAATTTTTTTTCTTTTTTCTTAATCTCAGGTCAATATGGCTTAATCTCGGGTCAATATGCTTAATCTCGGGTCAAATCGCACTACATGGTCAAACTTCCCGAAAGGTCACCCATCCTCACACTACTCCAACCCAAGCACACTTAACTTCAGAGTTCTATCCAACCCCAGCAACAGCTCACTTCATAGGCACTTGTTGATATATCTAGCATATCAATCCTATTATACCTTGTTGATGTCTAGGACTTTGTTCATGTTCATGACTATGATGAAATTTTGAAAAATATTTCAAACTTCCCGGTCATATTACGTATCATTTTATGAAAAAAAAATTTCAAAACCTTTTTTTTGAATTTTTTTGCCTCTAGATCTTGAAAGCCCCGTAAATTTTTTTGTGTTAGGTTTTTGGGGATTTTGAAAATGTTTAACGGGGTCCCCCCCCCCTCCCCCCGTGTTAAATTTGGATGTAACTTTTTGAGTAGATGATTTTTCATATATAAAACTTTTTAATCCGAGTTCGTATGCAAAAGTTATGCCCATTTTACAAATTTCCAGAGAGATTTTGCAAATAAAGTCGAAATTTATATTTGTAAATTTTCCCAACAACTAGACCACATATCACATGGCAAACTTATTTTTTGACATTTTATCATTTTTTATTTTTTAAAACTGAAAACGCGGTCCACCGGGGTGCATTCGGTGGAAGCCGGGCAATTAGTAATGGCGCACCGTGGGGTGGTGCGCCATTAGTAGTTAAACTAGTAATGGCGCACCACACCCATGGTGCGCCATTACTAGTTTTGAAAAAAATATATAAAAATTTGAATTTTTTAAATTTTTTGAAAAAAACTTAGTAATGGCGCACTAGTGACAAAGTCGCCATTACTAGTTAAAACTAGTAATGGCGCATCGTCCACAAAAGCGCCATTACTAACAATTTTTTTTATTTTTATTTTTTTTCAAACTTCTAATGGCGCACCGTGGGTGTGGTGCACCATTACTATGTCAACTAGTAATGGCGCACCACACCCACGGTGCGCCATTAGTAACAATTTTTTTTCAAAACTTCTAATGGCGCACCGCACACCAGGTGCGCCATTAGTAATATATTACTAATGGCGCACCTGTATGTGGTGCGCCATTGCTATATTCTAATGGCGCACCACACATGTGGTGCGCGATTAGTGTCCATTTCATCTATAGCCGTTTTCCTAGTAGTGGTCGGTGTCCGGGGACCCGGGCTAGGTCCCGCTGAGGGCTTGTGGTTCGCCGGGTTTCCCTAGGTGCGGGCCCCGTGTGCCTAGGGGGACTGTGCGCCGTCTTGTCGATCGTCAGGGCGTGGTCGAGTCGAGTCGTGTACAGTGGCTCTCCATCAGGTTGCCGCTTGCTGCCGTCAGTGGTGAGGGCGGGGGCACTGTAGCCACGCTGGCCCTGGTCAGCGGGTAGGTGAGGGGCACTGTTGCCATGCTCCGGCTGACCAGAGGCATGGGTGGGGCACTGTTGCCTTGGTCATCGTTGATTGAAGACTCATCCCATCATACGGCCTAGATGGGACGGGAGCTGACCCGTGGCTGGATTGCGGAGCACGCCACGGGTGGTGCTGGCTTGTCGAGGAAGCTTTGGTTGTGACGAGTTCGGCTGCCTTGCGCTAGTTGTTGAGGCCGAGTCGACGCGTCTATGCCGGGTCGGAGAGCTTGGCCGGGTTGCGGGGCTTGGCCGGGTCGAGCGACTCGGCCAAGCGCATGCCGGTTTGAGGGGCGGTGCCAGCCACGTTCTTTTTGAAGAGGATCCGGGTTTCGTTGCCTGCCCGAGGTTCATCCCCCCGAAACATGTGCACTAGCAGGCAGCAGCAGCGCGCGGGCGAGGGCGGCAAGCACAGAGACGGCGACGAAGTTCGGGAATCGTCCACAGGGGACCAAACGAGCTATGGGCCGAGTGGGGAGATGAACGACGCTAAGGCCTCATTTGGTTGCAGAGTGAAAACATTCCAGTGTAGTAATCCCACGAGGGGGACTTTCCATGGCCATAGGAAATCCTCTCCCACCACGGGGGGAGATCCGTACATGAGTTTTGAGGCAAGGGGGAGGGGAGGGAATCACGTCAGGGAAGCGCCAGATTTCTTAGAAAAGAAATGAGTATTCGAAAACCATGAGAACTAATTCTTTCTTTTCAGTAAGTAAATTTCTAATTTCCATGCAAAATTCAGAAATGACAGAACAATGGAGAATAATTTTATAATTTCAAGGATAAACCAGGAAATATGAAACATGCCTAATCAGGAAAAAACACTTCAGTTCACATCACACACTCTAACCATAAATAACACAACATCAAGGATTAATTTTGGTGCGGTAATCATGGTTTAACATTTTTTCAGAGAAAAGGCATTAGCCGAGCCCAAGATGGGGCTCGAGCCTAGCCCGACTTTGAATTAACAAAGCCATCAACTGGCCTGATTACAAACAAGCGCCCTCATGCAAAAGAAAGAACAACACGGCGGTAAGATACATAAACGATGGACAACACCAAACTACTCCTCACACACTACAGAAACTGGAGATAACCAAAAGAGAGCGAAGCTGAAGACAACGAGGACCTCCTCCAAGAATGTTGCACCAGGAACAATATCACACGGGTTCATAGGAGAGAGGGGGCGACACCAGCGGGGCATATGTTGTCGCCGTGCACCTACGGGCCCCAGCACGGCACTCCCGTCCATTATCTTTGAAGAAGGCCACTACCTCCTTGCCTGGATTGAAGGTGCCGCACCGTCGCAAGATGAGATGGACGTTGCGGGAAGATGGCCACATAGAGAGGGTGTGCATCCTCAACGAGACGCCGGCGGCTCTCCTTGAGCAGAACATCGCATGAAAGCCATCATTTGGTTCCTAGACGACCACGGCACGAAAGCCATCATTTGGCAAGAAAAGAATGTTACACTGAAACCAGCTTGAAAATAGTACTTGAAGCTTTTCAAATGTATAAACACTATTCTAATTGTGTAATATTCAGAATAATATACACTGTGTCGTGTCGGTTTCCTAGGAGTGGCAACATTAAGATCAACACCCAGATGCATATATCTAATCAGCACAAGATCCATATATACCTCATTAGCTCACATGTGCATAGATGACTATCTAATCAGCACACAACTGGATGCATATTTCCAAGAAAACTTACAGTATGGTGTTAGCATAAATGTGCTTATATGAATAACTACATTTTCAGCTAGCGAGAACAAGTAAAAATCGAGCAACTAACATACCACACCACTTAAATCAACAAAAAAACAATCGTGTCATGGATGAAACTAGAATCAGCCTACCGAAAGCATGAATGAAGAATATATTGCTGGATCGAAAAATAGCCAACAAAGCTTATGAGTTTGTGTTCACGGTCTCTCCCAAGAAAGAAAACGGATGCAAGCAAAGCCTCTAGATAAGTAATGAAAGTAGAGTGGTAATCTTTAAGGTATAGGGCTACAGATTATTTCGGGGGACAACCTTCAAAAATTCTTGATGGATGAAGGCTAAGAACACAACTGCTCTGGATCTTAGTGTACGAAATAAAATAGAAACATTACTTGGAAGATCCCAATAAAACTAACCACAAAGATGAGGTGCATTAGCTACTAGGCTTGGTCCCAACAAAACTAAGCAAACTAATTTCAACTAAAACCAGCAGCAAAAGATTCATCATGTAGACGGTCATCTCGCAGGGTCAAAACTAGTCTGTAACTAGGAGATCGAAAAGGGTCAAAACTAGTATTCATTACAGTAATGAAATAAAGTTCTGAAGCACACAAAAAAATTAGCAGCTGCACCTTTCAGTTCAAGCAACAAATAATCTGAAAGTTGGCATATGGATTTAGATTTCAATGGCATACATTCATTGTTGAGAAGAACTGATTAAGTATGCACTTCCATAAAAAGCATATGAAACAACAGTACTACAAATGTTTCATAAGAAACAGTTTCTCATCAACGATAAGTATTATATATTAAACAATGGTCACAACATCAAGAAACCTAGGAGAACTGAAAAGGAAACAAAATCAATGCATATGAAACATTGGTCTAATATATATTTCAGTAGCCTACGCGCTACGGAAGAACTACTATTGACCAATGCATATGAAACTTGTGTAAAGCAACATCAGTAGAAAAATATAACAATCATTATCTATTTATTCTAATCTACTAAGAATTGCTTACATTTCTTTTATTTTCTAATATCCAACACTGATGCATCAATCCTACATCCTTCTGGACAAGTAGTTTGTACAAGCAAATAAAACATTCCTGGATCTAGCATTGTGTAGTTCTTCTAGACAGCCACTAAAACATCAGCAACCAAATATTGTGTACTGATCTAGGTGCTCACCGGTGATTAACAATGGTGGGAATGATCTGAGAGAACGAGGCGGTGCTCACTTCCTGGATATGGATGTTCAAGTTCATCAGTGACGGTGAAGGGATGAACTCGAGAAAGATAGAGGTTGCAGAGGGGGAGAAGGAGGAGGGGGCTAACCTTGATCGGAGGAGGTAGAAAACAACCACAAAACCGTCGCTGTCGTGGCCACCAAAGGGGGTCGGAGCTTCGAGGTGGAGGGGAGATCCGGGGAAGGAGGACAATCACGGTCGCGGTCCGTCGCCATCGCTGGAGGGGAGGATGTTGGATCCTGGACACCAGAGGGAGGGGTCCGGGGGCGTCGCCTCTGCCGTCGGCGGAAGGAGCTCGGAGGCGGCGACGGATCTTGGTCGACGGCGCATCGTTCACTCGCCTGCCGCTCGAGCCGTGGCTTTCCTCCCCGACCTGTTGGGCCATGGCTTTCCTTCCCGTGGTAAGGTCGTGGGTCGGGCAGGGTTAGCCCTCGAAGGATGCGGCCCAAATGACCATCTCGATTTCCCTGGGCAAACTCGGTCCGTCGTTCTCTGACCGGGGGAAAAAGCGGGGATCCCCCCGGGATACCTTGCAACCAAACGAGGCCTCTGTGCTAACAGGGCACAGAGACGGCAATGTTGCACGTCAAACGATGCTAACTGTGCGTGCAGGGGTGGTCTGTAGCTGTGTCGGCGACGAGGTTCATGGCCGCCGAAGTTAGAGCTCGACGGATCGAGTGTTAGGGGGCACGGGGAGGCTGGCTAAGGGGCTCAACGGCACCCTGGGGTGCCAAGAGCACACGGGGATCATGGTGCGGGCAGAGGAGCACGAGGTGCTCGAGCCCAACGGCCACGGCGGACGGTGGAGCTCGGCTTCACTGGTGAGCTAGGTAGGGGAAGACTCCGAGCTTGGGAGGAGAGGGGAGATGACGGTGAGGCTCACCCAAGAGCACACGTGGGCTCGGTGTGAGTTTAGGAGTAGCGGGGCGGTGGATCGACGCGTTGAAGCTTTGGTGGTCGGAGGTAGAAGACAATGAGGATCCAGAGATGGAGAGGCGTAGAGCTTGGAGGCGTCCTCGTAGACGACGTACCTGGGCACGGTCTCGAGGCGTGGGGAGGACGGTGGCCGCGGCTATGACGGGGCCATGGCGACGAAAGTGGCAGCCATGCGGGAGAGGAAGCAGCAGAGTGTGGGCAAGGGGGAAAAGATCTTGTGCGTGTCCAAAGGAATCATGGTGGCGTTATTATCCTCTGTGCGGAGACTGTAACGGCACGGTTAGCAAGCTCGCTCGGCGGGGACAATGAACTGGTTTGAGTGCGCACGACAGGTGGAGGAGGGAGGTTAGGGACGATTTGGGAGCGGGCTGGGCCTAAGTGCACAGTAGCTTTTCTACCTTTTCTTTTATCATTTTCTGTCTTACATTTTTGCTACTGTTTTGCATTTTAATTTTGTACCAAACGATTTTTATTACATACTAAATTTGTCACATAAATTCTATGGAAGGTACGAGCTAACACAGCAAGTTCCAATTCATTTTGACTAGTTTAATTATTCGTTTAAATTGAAAGGGTTGAAATAAGTGTTGTTGGTCCACTAAATAATTGCCAGGGACAATTTGGGCATCCAAATAGGGTTGATATTATTTTTACAAATACTCGGGAATTTATTCATATTGTAAATATTTTTGTTTCACTGTCTGAAGAAGTCATAAATTAACTTAATATTTGAATTTGAATTGACTCGAGTTTTAAACAAGGGGAAATTAAGCTTAGCAAGCATGGTGACATGGCATCATTAGGGTGAGGTTACTGTAGCTTACCACTGGGGGTGTTACACGACCCCACTTCATGCCCGCAAATATCCTCAATCCGGAAACCCTAGCTCACTCCACTCTCGATCTGTCTCTTCTTCTCCCCTCTGATTTCTCCAATTTGGTCCACTCCGACGACTTCGGCAACTACGGCGACCATGTCGACCGCCGGTGCCGCTCCTCCTCTAACTCCAACAAGGACTTGATCCTCCGCATTGCCCTCGAGAGACACAGGTGGCAGTTCCGGATCGGTCATTTTGCCTCTTCCCCATCGACGCAGCGAGGATGCCAGCGTTGGCTCCTCCCAGCCCGCGCTTGGCTTCGTGCGGGCTGCGCAGTCCATGCCCCCCCTCCTATGCTACGTCTTGAGCTTGCGTTGGTTTTCCTTGAAGAGGAAAGGGTGATGCAACAATAGTAGCGTAAGTATTTCCCTCAGTTATGAGAACCAAGGTATCAATCCAGTAAGAGGCTCCTCAAAAGTCCCACGCACCTACACAAACAAACAAGAACTCGCAACCAACGCAATAAAGGGGTTATCAATCCCTTCACAGCCACTTGCGGAAGTGAGATCTGATAGAGATAATATGATAAGATAAATATATTTTTGGTATTTTGTGATATAGATTGGAAAGTAAAAGATGCAAATAGAAGTAGATTGAAAGCTTATATGATAAGAGATAGACCCGGGGGCCATAGGTTTCACTAGTGGCTTCTCTCAATATAGCATAAGTATTACGGTGGGTGAACAAATTACTGTCGAGCAATTGATAGAAAAGCGAATAATTATGAGATTATCTAGGCATGATCATGTATATAGGCATCACGTTCGTGACAAGTAGACCGACTCCTGCCTGCATCAACTACTATTACTCCACACATCGACCGCTATCCAGCATGCATCTAGAGTATTAAGTTCATAAAGAACAGAGTAACGCATTAAGAAAGATGACATGATATAGATGGATAAACTCATGCACTATGATATAAACCCCATCTTTTTATCCTCGATGGCAACAATACAATCGTGCCTTGCTGCCCTAACATCCTTTGGGAAAGGACACCGCAAGATTGAACCCAAAGCTAAGCACTTCTCCCATTGCAAGAAAGATCAATCTAGTAGGCCAAACCAAACTGATAATTCGAAGAGACTTGCAAAGATAACTTAATCACACATAAAAGAATTCAGAGGAGATTCAAATATTTCTCATAGAATTTTTGACTTGTTTTTGGAATTTGAATTTGACATGTGTTTGAAACAAGTGAGGATTAGCAACTTCATTATGATGACATGGCATCATCAGGCATGAGATTACTGTAGCATGATACTGGGGGTGTTACACGTTGTACTTGTTACGTGGAATGTCGATCTTGTAGGCGTTGTCGTTGTAGCGTGCGAGCACCTTGAATGGTCCGTTGGCTCTCGGGAGTAGCTTGGACTTGCGCTCCTTGGGGGAGCGGTCTTTGCGGAGATGTAGCCATACGAGATCTCCCGGTTGGAACACCATCAATGACCTATTGATGTTGATCTTGGAGGCGAGTCGCTGTACTTGGCGCTTGATCGTGGAACATGTTTCTTCATGCATCTTCTTGAGGTAGGTGGCTCTTGCACTAGCGTCCATGTTTGCTCGTTCTTGAAGCGGTAGAGGAAGGATGTCCAACGGAGACAATGGGTTGAAGCCGTAGACAACCTCGAAGGGGGACTTGCCGGTGGTAGAGTGTCTTGGACGATTGTAGGTGTACTCGATAATGGGTAAGCACTCCTCCCAGTCCTTGATGTTCTTCTTGATCAACACGCGTAGGAGAGTGGCGAGCGTCTGGTTGGTGACTTCCGTTTGGCCATCGGTTTGAGGATGATACGCCATGGAGAAGAGTAGCTTTATTCCGAGCTTGGCGCATAACGTCTTCCAAAAGTAGCTTAAGAACTTGACATCTCGGTCCGACACAGTTGTCTTTGGCACCCTGTTGTAAGTGCATCTAGTGCCCCTTAGTGATTTTGGTGTATTGAAGACTTATAGGTTAAGGGACTGATGCGTTTGTGAGTGTACACAGGTCTATAAGTCTATGAGGAGTTTGATATTTACAAAGAAAGTCGACCCCTAAAAATGAAGTTCTTCGACTGAAGACTTTGAATTTCTGAAGACTTTCTGAAGACTTTGAAAGTGAAGAAATTGGTGTGACCTTGAAGACCTGGAGTTCATTCGAGGAACATGAAGCGTGAAGACTTTTGTTTTCGTAGCTTCATTTTCTCTTTCTTGAGTCATAGGAAACACCGTACTGTTAAAGGGGGTCGAGGAAATACTAAGGAAAATTTCTCCATGTGATGCTCAACTCAAAATCCTACACCTACCAATCCCTTCGAGTGAAGCCATTGGAAATCTCATACAGATTCGACCAATTTCTTGATGATAGAGACGAAGTTCTTCCGGTCTTTGAGGAATTTGTTACGACCGAGGAGTTAGGAATTCGCCATGGATTGCCTACACAAAGGAGGAACATGATAGCCCTCAGGAATTTGAGAGTCAAAATTCCGACTGCTGCTGTGCTATGCGCCAGCTGTCCCAAAATATCTACCCACCTAACGGTCATATCATTGAAGGGCATTTATGTCTTATCATGTCGGGCTGCTCCCTAGGCTATAAATAGCCGCCCCCTACAACCACTAGCTGGTTGGCTGCTCCGAGAGAAACTGACACTTGTCATTTGAGAGCATCCCATCCTCCGAGGACTTTGAGCGAAAATCATCAAGTGAGGAAAACCCAAACCAAAACACCTTCAAACCCAAAGTGATTGAGCATCACTGAAGAGATTGATCATGTGTGGATCCGATGCTTGTTACCTTTGAAGACTGTGCTTCTTCCAGACGGTTAGGCGTCATGGTCTAGAGCATCCAAGAGGAATTGTGGATCACCGAGTGACCGAGTGTGTGAAGGTTTGGAAGTCACCTGAAGACTTACCACGAGTGATTGGGCGAGGTCTGTGTGATCTTAGCTCAAGGAGAATAGGGTGAGGACTGTGTGTCCTCAGGTTTAAATACCTACCCGCTCCAACCAGACGTACAACTGAGACGGCAGTTGGAACTGGTCTACCAAATCATTGTCTTCACCAAGCTTACTGGTTCTATTTCCTCAACTCTTTCATTTCCTCATTTTAGTTGTTGTGTGTCTGTTCATATCTGTTTGAAGACATTGACTGAAGACTTGCTCAATTTCCTCAGTTCAATTTCTTCAGTCTGTCCGTCTTCATCTTGTGTTATCCCGTGTTTACGCTTTCTGTACTCTGTGCTTGTCTTCATTTCATCATGATGACTATGCTTGTGTTCTGTTATGTTTACTTTTGAGTACTTATTCCGCTGCAAGTAGTTCTTCGCTAAGGAATTTCCTCACCAGCAAATTCCTTAGTGAAGAATTCATAAAAATGCCTATTCACCCCCTCTAGTCGATATAATGCACTTTCACCTGTGTAACCTCAAGATTTCCCTACAAAAGAGATTTGCAACATGTGATGCATCGTCTGTCTTATTGCATGGTATAAAATGAGCCATTTTGGAGAATCGGTTGTTGGGGAACATAGTAATAATTCAAAATTTTCCTACGTGTCACCAAGATCAATCTAGGAGAATCTAGCAACGAGAGAGAGGGATTGCATTTTCATACCCTTGAAGATCGCTAAGCGGAAGCGTTACAAGAACGCAGCGATTCAAATCGCGGAAGATCCGATCTAGCGCCAAACGGACGGCGCCTCTGTGTTCAACACACGTACAGCCCGAGGACGTCTCCTCCTTCTTGATCTAGCAAGGGCAGAGGAGAAGTGGAGGGAGAGCTCCGGCAGCACGACGGCGTGGTGGTGGAGCTTGCGGTTCTCCTGCAGGGCTTCGCCAAGCACTACGGAGGAGGAGGAGGTGTTGGAGGAGGGAGGGGTTGCGCCAGGGGAAGGGGTGCGGCTGCCCTCTCTCTCCCTCACTATATATGGGGGGAAGGGGGAGGAGGAGGCGCCCTAGGGTTTCCCTAGGGGAGGGGCGGCGGCCACAGGGGAAACCCTAGATGGGTTTGGGCGCCCCCACCCCTAGGAAACTTGCCCCCCAAGCCGAGAGGGGTGGCTGCCCTAGGGGAGGCGCCCCCACCTCTCCAGGTTACGTGAGATGGGGTGGGAGGGGCGCACAGCCCCTTAGTGGCTGGTGTGCCCCCTCTCCTTGGCCCATAAGGCCCCCCAATGCTTGTCGGGGCCTCCGAAACTCCTTTCGGTCACGCTGGTCGTCACCCGGTACTCCCAGAACAATTCCAGACTCCAATACCCTTCGTCCAATATATCGATCTTCACGTCCGGACCATTCCGGAGTTCCTCGTCATATTCGGGATCTCATCCGGGACTCCAAACAACCTTTGGTAACCACATACTATTCCCATTACAACTCTAGCGTCATCAAACCTTAAGTTTGTAGACCCTACGGGTTCGGGAACCATGCAGACATGACCGAGACACCTCTCCGGCCAATAACCAATAGCGAGATCTGGATACCCATATTGGCTCCCACATGTTCCACGATGATCTCATCGGATGAACCATGATGTCAGGGATTGAATCAATCCCGTATACAATTCCCTTTGTCCATGGGTATGTTACTTACCCAATATTCGATCGTCAGTATCCCCATACCTCGTTCAATCTCATTACCAGCAAGTCTCTTTACTCGTTCCGTAACGCATGATCCCGTGGCTAACTCCTTAGTCACATTGAGCTCATTATGATGATGCATTACCGAGTGGGCCCAGAGAAACCTCTCCGTCATACTGAGCGATAAATCCCAGTCTTGATTCGTGCCAACCCAACAGACACTTTCGGAGATACCTGTAGTGCACCTTTATAGCCACCCAGTTACGTTGTGACGTTTGGTACACCCAAAGCATTCCTACGGTATCCGGGAGTTGCGCAATCGCATGGTCTAAGGAAATGATACTTGACATTAGAAAAGCTTTAGCAAACGAACTACACGATCTTGTGCTACGCTTAGGATTGGGTCTTGTCCATCACATCATTCTTCCAATGATGTGATCCCGTTATCAACGACATCCAATGTCCATGGTCAGGAAACCACGACCATCTATTGATCAACGAGCTAGTCAACTAGAGGCTTACTAGGGACATATTATGGTCTATGTATTCACACATGTATTACGGTTTCCGGTTAATACAATTATAGCATGAACAATAGACAATTATCATGAACAAGGAAATATAATAATAACCATTTTATTATTGCCCCTAGGGCATATTTCCATCAGTCTCCCACTTGCACTAGATTTAATAATCTAGTTCACATCGCCATGTGAATAACACTCATAGTTCACATCTCCATGTGACTAACACCCAAAGAGTTTACTAGAGTCAATAATCTAGTTCACATCGCCATGTGATTAACACCCAAGAGCCTATGGCTAAGGCATAGGGGATGAATTTCGTCCTTTTTCTTTCTTCTGCCGTGGTCGAGCTTCAAGTCTTAACTTCAGACCTTACAACTCAGGCAAGAACTCCTTCTTTGACTGATCCATCTTGGACTCCTTCCAGATCATGTCAAGGTATGTGCTTTATGAAAGTCATATCAAGCGTCTTGATCTATCTCTATAGATCTTGATACCCAACATGTAAGCAGTTTTACACAGGTCCGCTCCAACTAGACGTACAACTGAGACAGCAGTTGGAACTGGTCTACCAAATCATTGTCTTCACCAAGCTTACTGGTTCTATTTCCTCAACTCTTTCATTTCCTCATTTCAGTTGTTGTGTGCCTGTTCATATCTGTTTGAAGACATTGACTATTGCTCAATTTCCTCAGTCCAATTTCTTCAGTCTATCCGTCTTCATCTTGTGTTATCCTGTGTTTACGCTTTTTGTACTCTGTGCTTGTCTTCATTTCATCATGATGACTATGCTTGTGTTCTGTTACGTTTACTTTTGAGTACTTATTCTGCTGCAAGTAGTTCTTCTATAAGGAATTTCCTCACCAGCAAATTCCTCAATGAAGAATTCATAAAAATCGCCTATTCACCCCCCTCTAGTCGATATAACGCACTTTCAATTGGTATCAGAGCAAGGTACTCCCTTGTTTTGTGTGATTTTGGTTTAACCGCCTGGAGTTTTAGTTATGTCGACCGCAGGTATGATCAAGGTCTCTGCTGGGTGTCCTACCTTTGATGGGACGGACTACCCCTACCGGAAGAATAAGATGCAAATGCATCTTGAGGCAATTGATAACGATCTCTGGTATGTTGTGGAAAATGGTGTTCCCTCAGTCACACCTTCTCTGAACGCTACTGATGTGAAGAGATTCAAGCAACTCGATTCTCAAGCGAAGAACATCATATGTGGCCATCTGAGCAAAGGGCAGTATGGAAGAGTGAGTGCTTTGGAAACTGCTAAGCTTATCTGGATAGGCTGTCCAAAGTGAATGAAGGGGTCTCAACTCAACGTGACTCTCGTGTTGATGTTCTTCGCAATCTCTTCAACCGCTTCAAAAGACTCGACAATGAAAATGTTCAACAAACCTTCGATCGCCTCACTGACATCTCAAATGAGCTTCAAGCACTTGGTGCCACTGACATCACCGACCATGAGGTGGTGAGGAAATTGCTGAGATCGCTTGATTCTTCATTTGATACTCTGGCACTGATGATACAAGAACGTGCTGATTACAAGTCACTTGATCCCGCTGATATCCTCGAGAGGCTAAACACTCATGAGTTCCAGCTTGCTGAGAAGAGAGATCTCTATGGTTTGAGCTATGGCAGATCACGTGCTCTGAAGGCCAAGGCAGTCTCTGAGTCTGAAGATGAAGACTCTGGTAGCAGCCTTGGTGATCCTGAAGAATTGAGCCAGGAACTAGCACTGCTCCTGAAGAAATTTCAGAAGTTCTCAAGACGTGGTCGCTTTGGAAAATCCTCAAGGAGTAATGATTCCTCATCCAGTGACTACAAGAAGAGGCTATGCCACAAATGCAAGAAACCTGGTCACTACATTCAAGATTGTCCTCAGCAGGATAAGGAATCAAAGAAGAAGAAGTACAAGGATTACAGTTCTGATGATGCGAAGAAGAAGAAGAAATCTTCAAAGTCTTCATCATCAAAATCCTCAAAATCTTCATCTCACAAGAAGAGCAGCTCCAAGAAGGCTCGAGCATTCATTGGCAAGGAAATGGACTCTGAGGCTGAATCTGAGGAACATGAGGACGAGGAAGCATCTGAGGAGTCCGAGTCTGGTGTGGCGAGCCTAGCTCTCGCTACTACATTCGTCAGCAAGTCTATCTTCAACTCTAAAGAAAATGGCATCACCAACAAGGCTGATGAAGGCAATGATGACTACGCTCCCACCTATTGCTTCATGGCAAAGGGTCCCAAGGTAACTAAATACACCTCCTCTGAATCTAGTGAGGATGAATCTGATGAAAACCTCAAGCCTAGCTACTCTAAACTTGCTAAGATTGCTGTGAAACAACAAAAGGCTTTTGAAAAGGTTCAAAACATGCTAGACAAAAGTGATGATATGTTGGTGAAGAAATGGATCACACTAAAACCTTGACTGAAAATCTTCAGAGACTTCAGTCTCGGTTTGACAACCTTCAAGGTCATCATAACACTCTCTTATCTTATCACGAGAAGCTTTCTTATGAATTTCTTCAAAGGAACCAAGATCTTGAGAAGCTAAGGGTTAGTTATGAAGATCTTTAGAAGGAGCGTGATTCATTACTTGCTCAACAAATCAACGCTACTTAGGAAGAATTTGTTCCTCCATGTTTGAAGTGCATTGAACATGAATCTGCTAATTCCTCACCTGAATGTTCAAATGCTTCTAATGCTACAAATTCTTCATCTGTCTCTGCTATCACTAATTCCTCATCTGAGGACATTGCTAGTATCACTGATGATGCAGGGCTGAAGGAATTGTACATGACAGGCATGTACAAAAGCCTCAAAGGGCATCAGACTCTTTGTGACGTGCTTAAAAAGCAAATCCTCAACAGGAACCCTAGGAAAGAGGGTATTGCCTTTGAGAGGAAACTCAATGCTGATGGAACATATTGGATGCCTGAGCAGTACCCCAAAACCTCATGGGTTGCTGCAAAGGGACCTCCAGTTGATCCATCCAATTTATCTGGCTTTACATGTGAATCTCCTCATTCTTCTGATGAGTCATTTGACTTCAACTATAAACTGTTCAAAAAATCAGAATGGTGAAGTATTTGCTAGATATGTTGGCACTGACTTCAGGAACGGTTCCCCTATGAAGAAAATCTGGGTTCCCAAAAGGTACCTTGAAAGTCTTCAGGTGAATGTTCTCATGACACCACCCGTGAAGAATAGGAACTCCAGATCAAATTCTTCATATGGACCGAATTCTTCATATGGATCCAAGTCCTCATACGGACCAAATTCCTCACGTAGATCAAATTCCTCAAAAGGATCAAAATCCACATATGATCATCATCGTGCTAACCCCTCTGTTTCGCAGGGAAGAGCTAAGGGCTATGAATATGAGCATTATTCTTCTAACAATTATGTTCATAAGTCCTCGAAGAATTTCTCTGCTTATTCATATGCTTATTCTAACTCCTCTTATGTGAAATGAAGTGGACTGGCTTCTATGCCACCTTTCTCATATGGAGCTCGCAGAGTGATGAATTCTTTGCCACCCCTTCGGATGTGGGTGGTGAAGAAAAAGAACTAATCTCTTATGCAGAGTCAGGTCTCCAGACGTGCTTAAAATGTCTGAAGAATTTGCTAGAGACCTGAAAATGCCTGAAAGGACGCAGACTAATCATGAATAAATGAACTTTCATTTCTCACGTCCTCATACTGTTTTATCTATTCTATTGCTTGATGAAATTGAAGTCATATTCTTCACTGATGAAGTATATGAGTTCATAAGTTGCACTAATTCATCTGCAGGGTGATCAACCCAAGGCAAATGAGTGGGTCCTCGATAGTGGATGTACAAATCACATGACTGGTGACAAGAATCAATTGATGGATGCTCCCTTATCACCATCGCATCTGAAGCATATCATCTTCGCTGACAAAGGCAAAAGTCGGGTATTGGGTCTAGGTAAGGTTGCGATCTCAAAGGATCGACACATGGACAAAGTCATTCTTGTCGAGTCCTTAGGATACAACCTTATGTCTGTCTCAATGCTTTGTGATCTCGATATGGTTGTTGTCTTTGGCAAATATTGTTGTGTTGTGATCATGGATGCTGACAATTCCAAAGTCTTCGAAGGCTTTAGGAGAGGAGACTTGTATATTGTTGATTTCTCTACAGGACCACAACCGGCTGTATGCCTACTTGCAAAAGCTTCAGAAGGCTGGCTATGGCATCGACGACTTGGTCATGCTGGCATGAAGAATTTTCACACGCTTGCGAAGAAGAAGCATGTCATTGGCATCGAGAATGTCAAATTCCTCAAGGATCATTTGTGCCGAGCCTGTGAAGCTAGAAAGATGACCAAGGCCAAACATCCAGCAAAGACTATCATGACTACCACTCGACCATTTGAATTGCTTCACATGGATCTCTTTGGTCCTAATCATTATTCTGCAGTTACAAATGATGCATCTCTATATGGCTTTGTTATTGTTGATGATTATTCTCGTTACACCTTGGGTGCACATTGTCACTTACAAACATGAGGTGCGGGAAGTCTTCAAATGATTTTCCTCGAGGGCTTCAACCAACTTTGGTGTGAAGATCAAGCACATCAGAAGTGTGAAAGTGCGTTATATCGACTAGAGGGGGGTGAATAGGCGATTTTTATGAAATTCTTCACTGAGGAATTTGCTAGTGAGGAAATTCCTTAGCGAAGAACTACTAGTAGCGGAATAAGTACTCAGAAGTAAACATAGCAGAATACATGCATGGTCATCATGATGAAATGAAGACAAGCACAGAGTACAGAAAGCGTAAACACATGATATCACAAGATGAAGACGAACAAACTGAAGAAACTGAACTGAGGAAATTGAGAAAGTCTTCAGTCAAAGTCTTCAAACACAGATATGAACAAACACACAACACAGTAATGAGGAAATGAAAGTGTTGAGGAAATAGAACCAGTTGGCTTGGTGAAGACAATGATTTGGTAGACCAGTTCCAACTGTTGTCTCCGTTGTACATCTGGTTGGAGCGGCTGAGTATTTAAACTCGAGGACACCCAGTCCCGGACACACAGTCCTCACCGTATTCTCCTTGAGCTAAGGACACACAGTCCTCGCCCAATCACTCATGGTAAGTCTTCAGGTGACTTCCGAACCTTCACAAACTCGATCACTCGGCGATCCACAATTCCTCTTGGATGCTCTAGACCATGACGCCTAACCGTCTGGAAGAAGCACAGTCTTCAAAGGTAACACGCAGGATCAATCTCTTCAGTGATGCTCAATCACTTTGGGTTTGTAGGTGTTTGGGTTTGGATTTTCCTCACTTGATGATTTTCGCTCAAAGTCCTCGGAGGATGGGTTGCTCTCAAATGACAAGTGTCAAGTTCTAGCGGAGCAGCCAACCAGCTAGTGGTTGTAGGGGGCGGCTATTTATAGCCTAGGGAGCAGCCCGACATGATAAGACATAAATTCCCTTCAATGATATGACCTTTGGATGGATAAGATATTTTGGGACAGCTGGCGCGTAGCACAGCAATGGTCGGAAATTTGAGATTCAAATTCCTCAGGGCTATCATGTTCCTCACAGTGTAGGCAATTCGCACTGGCGAATTCCTAACTCCTCAGCCAGAACAAATTCCTTAGTGACCAGAAGAACTGCGTCTCTGTCACTGAAGAAATTGACCGAACTGTATTAGATTTCCAATGGCTTCACTCGAAGGGATTGGTAGGTGTAGGATTTGAGTTGAGCATCACATGGAAATTTTCTCCTTAGTATTTCCTCGACCCCCTTTAACAGTACGGTGTTTCCTATGACTCAAGAAAGAGAAAATGAAACTACGAAAACAAAAGTCTTCACGCTTCATTTTCCTCGAATGATAACCAAGTCTTCAAGGTCACACCAATTTCTTCACTTTCAAAGTCTTCAGAAAGTCTTCAGAATACCAAAGTCTTCAGTCGAAGATCTTCATTTTTAGGGGTCGACTTTCTCTGTAATTATCAAACTCCTCATAGACTTATAGACCTGTGTACACCCATAAACACATTAGGTTCTTAACCTATAAGTCTTCAATACACCAAAATCACTAAGGGGCACTAGATGCACTTACAATCTCCCCCTTTTTGGTGATTGATGACGATATAGGCTAAGTTTTCAACGGGGATAAATATATGAAGTGTAAATACTGATATTGAGGAATTTGATTGCAAGATATAGAAGAACTCCCCCTGAAGATGTGCATAGTGAGGAATTTGCTTTTGAAGCAATGCACACTTGAAGAGTTGAATCATGGAGATCTCCCCTATATCTTGTAATTCATACACGCATTTGATATATAATATGAAGAATTTGAAATGCATGATGAAATATGGTGCCTGATGTAATTCAACATGCGTGCAATAATATTAACGAGGAATAAGCATGCAGAGTAGTGCATCAAAAGTATCAGAGCACTGTGCATCAAAAGTATCAGAGCATCATCGGGTTTAAGATTACAACTCGCTCCAATAAAGTTTCAGAAGAACGAGAGTTGTAACTTAGCAAAAAAAACGCCCTTATAATAGACCCGCTTGAAGACTAACTCAGATTTCTCCCCCTTTGTCATCGAATGACCAAAAGGATCAAAACTGAGGACTAATGCCCCTGAAGATAATCAAGTTGATGAAGGAGCGCCAGCGTTGTTGGGGTCGGTAGTTGAAGTAGGGCCTGCCGCAGTGTCGTCCAAGTCTTCATGTTCATCAGTGGCGCGCGATGAAGAATAGGAACTGGCCACCAAAGAAGGAACCTGGACCTTCTTGAATTTCTTCGGAGGAGGTGCAGACCAGGCAAACTCTTCTTTGAGACCCATTTTCTTCAGATCTTCGGCGCTGTAAACGTGAGATAGAACAGCCCAGGTGCGGTTGAGGGTTTCATGAAGGTAGTAGTGGTTTTTCTTCACTGCATTGTGTGTTGAAGTCATGTTGTGAAGAATTGAACCAAACTGACGCTTGACCCATTTGTGATTGCGATCAACCTTCTGATGAAGACTGAGGAGTAACTCACGATCAGTCATCACCCTGGGTGCTGTGGCTTGAGGATTTGGCTTGGCATTGTTGGCGGCAAAGTCATGTGTGGCAGAGTCATCATTGGTGGAGTAGGATGCAGCCTTGCGAAATTGACCATCCAATGGACGAATGCCTTCATCTATCACAGTAGTTGCCTTGCCCTTTTCTTCAGTTGAGGAAAATGTCCTTTTGAGGACTTCAATAGGCGGCAAGTAGCTGCAGTGGTTCAGAGTATCAGCTTTGTAATTGAGTGAAGACCTTGTCCTGATGAATCTCATAATACATGGCGCATAAGGCTTCAGCTCAAATGGTGACTGTCGGTGTCAAAACCGGCGGATCTCGGGTAGGGGGTCCCGAACTGTGCGTCTAGGAGGATGGTAACAGGAGACAAGGAACACGATGTTTTTACCCAGGTTTGGGCCCTCTTGATGGAGGTAAAACCCTACTCCTGCTTGATTAATATTGATGATATGGGTAGTACAAGAGTGGATCTACCACGAGATCAAGGAGGCTAAACCCTAGAAGCTAGCCTATGGTATGATTGTTGTAATGGTTGTTCGTCCTACGGACTAAAACCCTCCGGTTTATATAGACACCGGAGAGGGCTAGGGTTACACAAAGTCGGTTACAATGGTAGGAGATCTACATATCCGTATCGCCAAGCTTGCCTTCCACGCCAAGGAAAGTCCCATCCGGACACGGGACGAAGTCTTCAATCTTGTATCTTCATAATCTTGGAGTCCGGCCGATGATGATAGTCCGCTATCCGGACACCCCTACCCAGACTCCTCAAGAGTAGCCCTGAACCAGGCTTCAATGACGATGAGTCCGGCGCGCATAATGTTCGGCATTGCAAGGCGGGTTCCTCCTACGAATAACGCATAGAAGATTGTGAACACCAGGATAGTGTCCGGCTCTGCAAAATAAATTCCACATTCCACCGTAGAGAGAATAATATGTACACAAGTTCAATCTACTGACGTATTTTGTGGCATGACGTCATACCACCACAAAGCCTTTACTGGAATCGTTTTTTATTATACCGCCTCAACGCGTTTAGCAAAGCGGTTTCCTTGGCACGTCTTGTCGAAGCAGAGATCATGTTCCCCTTATTCCGGGATTCCCATCAATGCGGACGTGGGTAACCCAACCGTGCCCGTCGACACGCCCCCTCTATCGGAGGCGAGTCCCGAACGGTCACGGGGACGGCTCTTGGTATTCTCCCTCTTTATAATGGGACCAAGGCTTCGTTTCTTCTCTTCAACCTTCAATCGAATCTACTCCTTGCCCCGAGTTCCAACACCCAGAGCCCCATATTCGAGCGCTTCGGACCTTCAACAATGTCCGGCTCTGACCTACAGGGCCGGTGGATGCCCTCCTCCGTTACGGAGGAGGACGTGCTAAAGCTGCGTGAGGCCAAGTACCTGACTTACGAGATTTCGCACAGGTTGCCCGCCAAAGGGCAAGTCATTCCCACCCCCGAGCCCGGCGAGTATGTTGTGTTTGTATCCCACCTCCGTCGGGGCTTAGGATTCCCGATGGATCCTTTTGTAAGAGGGCTCATGTTTTATTATGGGTTGGAATTCCACGACTTGGCTCCGGAGTCCATCCTCCATATTTCTTCATTCATCGTCGTCTGTGAAGCCTTCCTTCGTATTACCCCTCACTTCGGCCTGTGGATGAAGACCTTCAATATGGAGAAGAAGATGATCGAGGGGCGTCAAGCAGAGTGTGGCGGGGCGGCCGTAAGCAGGAGGGCCGATGTCCCGTGGCCCGCGGGCTCCTTCCAAGAGGAGCTCGGCTTGTGGCAACAGGAGTGGTTTTATATTACCGCTCCCAAGGGCAGCAGGCAGAAGCCGCCGCCCGTATTCCGCTCGGGACCTCCACGACGATTGATGTCATGGGTCAACCAAGGGCTCAACTGGGGGCCGTCAAAGGATGTGCCCCTATTGCAGGGCCGGATTCGAGACCTCCAAGCGACGGAGATCGATCTGGTCGTGGTGATGCAGGTTATGCTGATTAGGCGTCTCCTGCCCTGCAAACGCCATCCTCTCCGGCTATGGGAATTTAATCGGAGGGACCACGGATTCTCCAACACTTCATGGGTACGACACCCGTGGAGATGTACAAATTGTTCTTCGGATCACGGGAGGCGTGTCCGGAATTGACCGAGGACGCCGGCCTAAGCTGCAATCGCCCGGATACACAAGTAAGTAGCTCTGTGTTCGGACATACCGTTTGTTCGCCTTTCTACAATTCGCCTTTTAACCCGTTGTCCTTTAACAGGAGTGGATAGCACAAGCAAAGCTGATACGGTGTCTGGCCCCCCTCCCAGAGACCGCATCGGATCCCGCGCTGGTCAGGATGCTGGAGGTTGCGCCTTCAGAGGAAGGCGAAGGGGAAAACCAAGGAGCTACCGCCTCGCCCAAGGAGGCTTTTGAGAAAGGAGGGATCGAGAATCCCTCCCTCCAAGGGGAGAAGAGGACCTCTTCCGAAAACTCGGAGGCCAAAGCCCCTCAGTGGGGGAAGCAATCTTCACCAGAGGGTCCTGCGTCCGGGGAGGCCCCGGCCGCACAGTCTCCCCTAAAGAATCAGCCCTCCAGCGAGCCATGAGTAGAAGAAAGGGAGTTTTGTAATAAGGGACATCCCTATTTGTGCTTCTGAGGATAACTTAAGTTTTTACCTTGTAGTTCGGATCTCTGTCCTTCGCAGATGAGCTCGTCTTCGGGGGACCTTCGTCCGGAGATGGTGGAGAGCGAGACGCCTCCGTCCGCTGCGCCGTCGGATAGGGCAGACGAGCCTGAAGTGTCATCACGGAGGGTATCCCCGAGTCCGGCAGGGCCGAATAATCCGGCACCAACTGGTGTTCGGCCGGGGGAGCTCAAGGATCTGCTTGAGAGGGCGTCTATCTCAGAAGATCACCATGCATTGATGAGTATGGTGATTGGAAGGATTGCGTCACCAAGGCGGATTATGTAATGCCGCCGGAGTTTGTCAAGGGGTTTGAGGTACGTAAAAATGAGACACCTTTTGACAGTTTTACACATAAAGTGGGCCCTGTATAGATAGTAGCCCCTGAGACTCGGTAGGTTGTCGAAAGCGACAGCGTGCCGAGGATCAAAATCGCAGGTGTTAATTTTCGCCTTTCCTATGCAGGTGGCGGATAATCCGGGGGCCAGCCGGACTGATGGAGTTGCTGAACTAAAGCGGCAACTCGACGTTGCGGATGCGGACATCGCGCTAGTCAACAGGCGACTTGACGAGTCGCAAGGTAAGTTTTTATTTGTGGTCACCTAGTAAGGGAGCCGAAGCCCACTCCTTACAACATGTGTGCTAAATGCAGATGGTGCCGCTGCTGTGGAGAGCCTTCGGGCAAAACTTGCTCAAGCCAAGGAGCAAGCCAGAAGGAGTGATGCGGCTGCCTCGAGGGCGGCCGAAGAGCTAGAAGCCGAAAGGGCTGCACACTGCCGAAGCAGGGAAGAGATGGCCGAAATGGCCGTGAAGTTAAAAGATGCTACCGACCGCAATGAGGTTCTTGAAAAGGAGCGCCTAGCGGAGCGAGAAGAACTGGGGAAGGCCACCGCCGAAGCCAAGGATGCCCGTTCTGCAATGCGGGCTATAAAGGAGGAGCTGCGCCAGGCCGGAGACATTGTGGCTGGCAAGCCGTTTCTGCTGCGCCGAAGGTTTACGGATCCAAAGTATGCTTAGCTTGGCCAGCTGTGGGGTCCGGAGGATCCTTATATGGACTTAGCGGCGAGTGCGGCGGATGCCGTTGTGCACTTTCGAAGTCAGAAGGATCACAAGACGGAGGAGCTGTTTTGGTCTCAATTCCATAGCCCGGAGCGTTCACTTCCCCTGACCGATTGGTTGGCCGAGTGGGCTGAGTTGAATAGATTGTCCGGACTTGCCATGACGGATATCGTGACTCATGTCTGGCCAGATAGGCCCAAGCCGAAGAGTTATTTTGGCTTATTGCAGCAATTTCTTGGGGCGGTGCCGCATATCAAGGCGATGAAGCGGTCGGCCTGCATTGAGGGTGTGCGGATGGCCCTTGCCCGTGTGAAGACACATTGGATAGATATGGATGCCACCGCAGTTGCGACCCAGGGTTCGGACGAGAGCCGATTACCCGCCGAGCACTATTTTGGGGAAGTTCTGCGTGGTGCTCGTGTAATAGAGTCGCAGTGCTAAAAAAATGTCACGTTCAAATGAACGTTTTGGTTTGTAAAACGATGTTTATGATGTAGGCGCTTTTTGTACTTGTGCGTTCAAGTATTGAAATATCTCATGTGCGGCCGTTTATGTATACGTGTGTATAACCTGAAAGATGGCAGTCGTCGGCTTCAGCCCCCACGCACAAGGTGCGGGGGTGTTCGCAAAAATAGCGCATTTTCGCACTTAATCCAACGTCTCGGTCCTGTGAAGGAGGTGGTAAGGTAGCAAACGAGGAAACCGGACTATAATGCTTTATCACTTTCACTTAGCCATAGGAGTTCGAGGGTGGGGCTACGATATAGCCCCGAGGGGCACCGCGCTCTCCGAATTCGGGGCGCGTATGTGCCTGACCGGGAAACGGCCCTTCGTCAAAGTCGAGGAATTCTAAACATTCCGGTAGTCGATCGAGTGGTTGATTAGTCTCTCGCTGTATCATGATAGTCAGTTTTCGGCTTTCTCTACTGAGGTGCTCGCCCGGCCGAACCGGGGCACAATCGCAGTAGTTCTCCTGGTGCAGCGTTAGCCGATGATACGGAACGTAAGGCAGCAAAACACAGGAGCCGGGCAAACCCAACATTTGACCAAAGACATGATTCGGAGCTGATGCATATAAGGCCTAACTCGAGACGCCGAACACTCCCTAAGGTATTCGGTCTTTATGATAGCGGGCAGAACAATGCCCTAAGCCCCTAGTGTCCAGGTACACGCAAGGTCCTATGACGTGCCCGATGCCAAAACGTCAGTCTCCTTTCCGGTTATAATGAGAAACCAGGGGATATATATCAACAGGAGACAGTAAAAAAGGTTTACGCAGGGTCTTAATCTGAAAAGAATCCTTGCAACGGTCCCTCTTGCACGCCTGCGCTGTGTCTCTCAAGTGTCAGATCTCGGGCCAGGTGTAGCACGCTGTTCATCTGTAAAAGAGAGGAACTTAGTTTGAAAAGTAGTCGTGCAAAAAATGAATTAAAAATTGAAATATGAATAAATGAATAAAGCTGAGCTTATATTAGCTCATACGCACAGCCCCTTGTATAGGGGTGTGCGGCTAGGGAGCCCCTAGCTTATTTTATGCCGGACTCGTCTAGCCGTGTCCGGGGTCATGAACGACCTATTAATGAGATGATGCCGCGTGGACCGGGCATTTTAAGTGTAAGAGACGCGTAATGTGGTATTGCGTTAAAGCGGAGAAAAGCTTCACGTCCCAATAGTGCTTGATAGCTACTTTTGAATGGGGCGACATGAAAGATCAGCTTTTCGCGTCGAGAGTTGTCGGGTGACCCGAACACAAGTTTTAGCAGTAAGGAGCTCGTGCACTTGGCGTAAGGGCCTGGCGTCACTCCTTTGAAGGAAGTGCGGCTATATCGAATTTTAGTAAGGTCTATCCCCAACTTGCGGATTGTGTCCGGATATAGCAGGTTTAAATCGCTGCCGCCGTCCATCAGGACTTGTGTAAATTGTAGTCCGTCGATTATAGGATCCAATATCAGAGCAGTCCATCCTGCGTTTCGAGTACTTCTGGAATAATCCAGGTGGTCGAAAGTGATTGGTTTTGACATCCAATCTCGAGGTTCCGCTGGGGTAGACCGTGCGACACCTACTTTAGCGGGTGCCGCATTGTTTTTCCGTACTATCACATGAAGTGAGTTTACTGTTTTTGACTTCTTGTGGGAAAGTCTTTTGTTTTCCGGTGCTCTGCTGGTGGGGTTCATCATCATCCTCGCTTGGCGTGTCGAGCCCCTTGTGTTCGAAATTGAGTCGGCCGGACTGTTTGAAAACCCAACAATCTCGGTGGGTGTGGTTTGCAGGCCTTCCGGAGGTACTGTGGATTTGACATATCCGATCCAAAATTTTGTTTAAGTTGGATAGCTCGTCACTGTTGTCCTTAAGAGGCAGTGTTTTGTTGTTCGGCCGCGAGCTTTTGAATCCGGTGTTGACCGTCGTGTTCTTTGGGCTTTTTTCTTTATTTCGGCGCTGATCCTTTCTGCGCCGTGATTTTCCGTTTCCATCTCTGATCTCGGATGTACTCGGGTCGCTGGTGCTGCACCTTGCTAGCCAGCTGTCTTCCCCCGCGCAAAAGCGGGTCATGAGGCTTGTTAGCGCAGCCATTGTTCTCGGCTTCTCTTGGCCGAGGTGTCTGGCGAGCCATTCGTCTCGGACATTATGTTTAAAAGCTGCTAAGGCTTCGACGTCCGGGCAGTCGACTATTTGGTTCTTTTTGGTAAGGAACCTGTTCCAGAATTTGCGCACTGACTCTCCGGGCTGTTGAGTTATGTGACTTAAATCGTCTGCATCCGGAGGGCGGACATAAGTCCCTTGAAAATTTGCTCTAAACGCTTCCTCGAGCTCCTCCCAACTTCCGATAGTATCTTCTCGGAGGCTTTTGAGCCAATGCCGAGCTGGCCCTTTGAGCTTGAGGGGTAGATATTTTATGGCGTGGAGATCATCTCCTCTAGCCATGTGTATGTGTAGTATGTAATCCTCAATCCAGACTCCGGGGTCTGTTGTTCCGTCGTATGCCTCTATGTTTACGGGTTTGAATCCCGCTGGAAATTCATGATCCAGCACCTCATCGGTGAAACATAGTGGGTGTGCGGCGCCCCTGTATGTAGGCGTGCCGTTATCTTCCAACATGCGGCGTGTTGTGTTGCCTCCTGGGGCCCTCTTTTTTGGCCCATAAATGGACCTGACCGGGCCATCTGTTTTGCGAGGGTCGTGTGTTGTCTTGTGTGCGGTGCCGCTTGTCACTTTTGGCCTATCATCTGGTCGTCTATCCGGCCAGGCGGCCTCTTTGCTTTTTGACTGTGGGGGCTCTATGGCCTCCTCGTCGAATTCTGGCAGCAGCTTGCGCTTCGGGTAGCTCTTTGTTTGGTGGCTATTGCCATATTTGTCCGCGGTCTTGAGTACTTTGCTCCACCTCATTCTGAGTATGTCTTCCGCTGTTTTGAGCTTCCGTTTTTCCTTTTTCAAACTTCTTGCAGTGGCGAGAAGTCTTTTGTGAAGGTTCTTATGCTCCGGTGGTGTGTCCGGCGTGAGATCGTCTGGACTGTTGTTTTCGCCGGGCATAGATTGATTATCTGATTCATCCTGTTCGGATGGTTGCTTGGTTGCATGTTCGACGCCCACTGGTTTGCCCTGCTCTGTTGCTGGGTCCTTAGGAGTGATGTTGTTGTCGAGGCGGGACTTGGGGCGGCGCTTACGTCGCCGTTTTGGCTGTTTTTCAGCGGAATTATCCTTTCCCGCTTCCCGTTGTTCCTCGTTGTCGCTTCCTTTTGGGGTGTCCACCATATATACATCATGGGTTGAGGTTTCCTTCCAGTGCCCCGTAGGCGCTGGTTCTTGGTCGTCTCTAGCATCGTCGTCCATACCGTCGCTGTCGTCGGAGTCGTAGTCTAGCATGTCGGTTAGATCATCGACAGTGGCTATAAAGTGGGTGGTGGGTGGGCTTTGAATTTCTTCGTCGTCCGCATCCCAACCATCCTGACCGTAGTCCGGCCAGGGCTCTCCTGATAATGAGAGATGCTTTAGCGAATTTAGGATGTCGCCAAAGGGTGAGTGCTGAAAGATGTCCGCGGCGGTGAACTCCATGATCGGCGCCCAATCGGGTTCGATCGGCAGGGGCGCAGGAGGTTCGGAGTCCGGCGCCTCGGAGTCACGAGCTTTATAAGGGACAAGGTCAGTATTCGGCTCCATCGCCGTAGAAGTTGCAGCACCCGAGGCGGCGTCCAACCACCTGTCCTCGATCTGCGCGATCTGCTTCGAACTATGGGTCAGAGCGGACTCGTGTGCGGCCTCCAGGGCACTGTCCGGCGGCAGAGCTAAATCATGCCCATCGTGACAGCGCGGCACGCTCGGCTGTGGCTCGAATCCGTCCAAGATCAAGTCTCCGCGGATATCGGCCATGAAGTTTAGGCTTCCAAACCTGACCTGATGGCCAGGGGCGTAGCTTTCGATCTGCTCCAGATGGCCAAGTGAATTGGCCCGCAGTGCGAAGTCGCCGAATACGAAGATCTGTCCGGGGAGAAAAGTCTCACCCTGGACGGTGTTGTTGTTGATTGAAGAAGCCATCAAGCCTATCGGTGACGACACAGAGGAACTCTCAATGAAAGCACCAATGTCGGTGTCAAACCGCGGATCTCGGTAGGGGGTCCCGAACTGCGCGCTAGGCGGATGGTAACAGGAGACAAGGGACACGATGTTTTTACCCAGGTTCGGGCCCTCTCGATGGAGGTAAAACCCTACTCCTACTTGATTAATATTGATGATATGGGTAGTACAAGAGTGGATCTACCACGAGATCAAGGAGGCTAAACCCTAGAAGCTAGCCTATGGTATGATTGTTGTAATGGTTGTTCGTCCTACGGAGTAAAACCCTCCGGTTTATATAGACACCGGAGAGGGATAGGGTTACACAGAGTCGGTTACAATGGTAGGAGATCTACATATCCGTATCGCCAAGCTTGCCTTCCATGCCAAGGAAATTCCCATCCGGACACGGGACGAAGTCTTCAATCTTGTATCTTCATAGTCTTGGAGTCCGGCCGATGATGATAGTCCGGCTATCCGGACACCCCCTAGTCCAGGACTCCCTCAGTGACATAGCAATATTTGCCAGAGTCCTCATGAAGAAATCATGGAAGTTGACGGGAACGCCATGAATGATGTTGAAAAGCATATTCTTCATGATACCAACGACTTCTTCATCATTAGAGTCGTGGCCTTTGATAGGACTCATTGTCTTTGACAGAATGCGATAGACAGTCCGAGGCACATACAACAATTCCTTGTAGCGACCCGACCCGAATGGGTCAAGTCTCTGTGCTTAAGTGTCATCCCTGGATCAGTATGCTGACACACACAATACTCGAGGATTTATAACAGAGGTAAATCACATGTATAAAGCAACGTAAATACTATTACCTCAATCCAAATAGCGGAATTAACAAGGTTGTGGATTCCCATCAACACCAACGGCAAAGTTGAGTATAGGAATCATAACCCTAACGTATCACTTACTCATCGTAAGATATCCTACAACATGAGACGTTGCAGCCACAAAGGGTCAGTACATTGAATGTACTGGCAAATTCACACCATAGGATAATGATGAAAAATAGCTATCACTACATGCATATTTGGCTGGTGGAAAGCTCTATGGTTATAGTTTTTGCGAAAAGCTAATTTTTCCATACTACAAAGGAATAAATTTTATTTAACTACAAAGTTGGTTGATAAAATATTGAGAAGGTAAACCCCCTGTCAATCCCAAATTAAAGTCATTAACAACCCAACAATATTAATTAGGAGTGTTGAGATACATGTGAATACTCAAGTACTAGATACTCAAATTGTCCATAACCGGGGACACGGCTAACCATGATTAGTTTGTACACTGCAGAGGTTTGCGCACTTTTCCCCACAAGACTCGATCGCCTCCGTTGAATTTCTCGCACTACATGGTGTTTGAGAAACGGATGACCGAGACACAGTCTTTCAGAAACATTAACTCTCTACTCCGGGTAGACCATACCAAACCTACAAAACCCACTACCTGCTGATCTACCTCTTCAAGAGCTTCACGTAACTTACTCAACTATGCTAGAGCCCATAATAGCTTGTGGCTGCACATGGAAGTTTCTAGCATGAATAATCTCAGTTCCCTTTGAGCCTGGGTGGCGGTCCATAGGAAAATCACACAGTAACCCCGGGATTTCCAAAAAAACAGGCAATCACTGGATACCCCAGGTGCCTCAATCCACCCAGATGTGTATTAAAGTTGCCACCTTAAGTTGAACCATTAAGTAAACAATCTCACATCTGTCATGGAATCACTACAAGAATCCAGTACTTTGCCATCCGCCATGGCGGACGGCAAAGGCAGGGACGGCTGACGACAAAGCACTTTGCCGTCCGCCGCGGACGGCAAACACGGACGGCAAAGATAGGGTCGGCAAACAGGTCCTTTGTCGTCTGCTTTCCAAGGTGGACGGCAAAGAGCCCTTTGCCTACAGCGGCGGACGGCAAAGAGGGGTGACGGCAAAATGTGGCACGTCCGCCATTGTCACTCCGTTAGGCGGCTAACGGCGGCCTTTGCCGTCCACCAGCGGACGGCAAATTAGTGCGCCTCTTTGCCGTCCGTCAGGTGACATCAGCAATACCTCAGCGCCCGTTTTTTTTTGCCGTCCGCCCGACGGACGGCAAAGGCGAAGATATGCCGTCAGCCAGGCTTTGCCGTCCGCCACTGTCGGCAAATTGGCCAAATGGTCCACCCCAGGAAGCACAGGTGGGCGCCACGTGCCCCCTTTGCCGTCTGCCACCGACGGCAAAGGGGTCTTTGCCGTCTGCCGCGGACGGCAAAGAGCCTGCACTGCCTCTTTTTTTTTCTGTTTTTCTTATATCCAACAATTATCACAACAAAAATTTCACAACACATATATATCCATCACATAAATATCCATCACATCACATATATATCCATCAAAAATTTCACATCACATATATATCCATCACATAGTTCCATCGATCCATACATATTACAATATGCAAAGTTTCTTCATAGCAAGCCAGCAGAATACAAGTGCATCAAAGGAAAAAACAGGAAAAAGCAAGCAATCCATCATAGGAAGTCAAGCTTCCGTGAAGTGAATGAAACCCGCAAAATGACAAATAAGAAAGTTAGAAAAGAAGACTAGAAGAAGAATTAGACTAGAAGAAAAGAATAGAAGAAGAAGACTAGAAGAAGAAGTATATGCCATATATTAGCTAACTTAGGTGAAATGTATCGTATATGAGCTAACCTAGGTGAAATGGGTAGTTTATGAGCTATCCTAGGTGAAATGGATCATTTTGGAGCTAAGTTAGGTGAAATGGGTCGTTTATGAGCAAACCTAGGTGAAATGGGTCGTTTATGAGCAAACCTAGGTGAAATGGGTCGTTTATGAGCAAACCTAGGTGAAATGAGTCGTTTATGAGAAAACCTAGGTGAAATGGGTCGTTTATGAGCTAAGTTAGGTGAAATGAGTCGTTTATGAGCAAACCTAGGTGAAATGGGTCGTTTATGAGCTAACCTAGGTGAAATAGGTTGTTTATGAGTTAACCTAGGTGAAATGGGTCGTTTATGAGCTAAGTTAGGTGAAATGAGTCGTTTATGAGCAAACCTAGGTGAAATGGGTCGGTTATGAGCTAAGTTAGGTGAAATGAGTCGTTTATGAGAAAACCTAGGTGAAATGGGTCGTTTATGAGCTAACCTAGGTGAAATAGGTTGTTTATGAGCTAACCTAGGTGAAATGGGTCATTTATGAGCTAACCTAGGTCAAATGGGTCGTTTATGAGCTAACCTAGGTGAAATGCCACGTTTTTGAGCTAACTAAGGTAAAATGGATCGTTTTTAGCTAACTTAGGTGAAATGGGTCATTTTGGAGCTAACCTAGGTGAAATGGGTCATTTTGGAGCTAACCTAGGTGGAATGGGTCATTTTAAAGCTAATGTAGGTAAAATGGATCATTTAGGAGCTAATTTACGTAAAATGGGTCATTTTCGAGCTAACTTGGATAAATTGGATCACTTGTAAGCTAACTAAGGTAAAATGAGTCATTTTAGAGCTAACTTAGGTAGAATGGATGGTTTATGAGGTCAATAAGCTTATTAAGTCATTTTGGAGGAAAAGAAGCTAACTCTAGGTCATTATGGTAAGCATATTGGAGGAAATAAAGCTAAGTCTAGGTCTTTATGCATTTGTTAAGCAAAACCCTAGAGAAACTTACCGTGATCACGGAGGTGTAGGAGCGGGCTGGCTCGCACCGGTAGCTGGAGAAGGAGTGGGCTGGCTCGCGCCGGTAGCTGGAGAAGGATCGTGCGATGCGTTTCTGGAGTTAAGCTGCACCAAAGATCATTTCCAATGTCTCGTTAGCATTATGACACTCAAATGTTAAGACAAGCAAGTAATGTCCATTCAAATTAAACTCACCGTGCTCCCAGGAGCAATCACTGGCATCGGCGGAGCGGTCTGACCGGACTTCTCGCACATAGACTGCACATTTGGTTTTCACAACAGAGTCATACTAGTTAGTAATGAGACTCAAATGTTAAGACTAGCAAGTAATCTGCAGAAGAAACTTACCACAAGGAGCTCGTACATGGCCCTTGTCTGCATGTCATTCCGTGCCCTCTCCTCCTCCAACATCTTTGTCGTCTTCTCCTCCAACTCCCGCTGCCTCTCCGCCGCCTCCGCCAAAAGTTTCTCCGTTCTATCTCTCTCACTCTGTATAGAAGCCTGCAACACCACTCACATGACCATTTGTAATCATTGATGGAAGCGCACACAATGTAATGGAGAAAGATAGCTGAGTATGTATAACTAACCTTGATGGCGAGTTGACCGGCTGCTCACGAGGCCTTATCTCAGAGCGGAGCTCGACCGGCGCGCTTTGATCTCCTGGAGAGTGCTAGGACAACGGATAAGTCCATCTCCCATGGCTATGGAGCCATGGGACCTCCCGCCACCAGATATCATCAGCAGCTCAGATCAATGGGACCACAGCTCGGGTTAAAGTCCTCCCTTTCCTCGCCTTCCCCGATCTCTATATTGCACGAGCTTCTCGTGGGCAGAGATGTTGGTGAAGTTCTTTGGATCATCGAGGTCGACGCAGAGAATGCCTTGACTTTCTTGTAAGGGCCAGCAGGGCCATGGCATACAGGTCGTACACCTCGCACCTTATCCGCCTTTATTGTAGCGTGCCCGAAAGAGAGAAACAAAGTAAATTAGTAATTAAAGGGCTAAAGCTAGCATGATGAATGAATTGCATGAATCATGAAGCAAACCACATACCCAGTTCCGCCTGCATCAAATAAGTTGAGCTGCCTTGGTGGTGTGGCACACCTTCCATTTGGGCACGCTTTGTCCTTGGCCTCTTTGTGGGTGGCCAGCCATTCTTCTCGAGCACCACACATTGACCAACACCTCCCAACAATCCATCCGATCCGCACACCATCTCGGAGGGGCCTAAGTTAGCAAATAGAAACTTGAGCGCTAAGGCTATGAATTACTAAATGAAGGAAGTAAGTACAAGGCCTTAAGAATTACCTTCATGTACTTCTCCTTACTCAAGAACTTATCGCGCACTCCTGCTTGGGCTTCTTGATACCACGCCCGGCGAGTAGTCTCGAACAGCCTGCACCAACCTCATGCCGTAAGTTCAAGTAGGCGCTTGCACTCCTTGTGGATAACATGATCCGCCTCCTCCTCGTATCCCTCCTCACACCTGTAGAATGTCTGCAATCAAATGAGACAATATTGATTAGTACAATTAATAACTAGCTAGTTGAAGATTTTAAATTGCGTAAAGGAGCAATTACCTGAACTTTCGATCACGACGCCGCCTCGCCTTGCACAAGACACCGCCGATAATCTCACCCGGCGGGGCCGGGCAGCCAAGTAGTGCTCCCAAGTCAATCCAACCTCTGAAGCCGACCTCACCAGCAACGTGACAAACCCCGGAAGTTTTGCCAATCGAACTCCAAGGACGGAGTTGGCCCGGCGGACACTTTCATGGTGGTCCCAACCCCGCAGATGACAAGGCCAACACATCGCTTATTTGAAGAAACGTGAATGCGAAGGTACAAAAAGATTAAATGCACTTACCTCTCCCCATCGTGGAAAATCAACCACCTCTGCCATGAAGTCGCCGCACGGACGGAGCCGTAGCACCACGCCGGTAGACGCGCCCCCTCCTCCCCCTCCTCATCACTCGGCTCCCCGCCATCATCAGCATGGCCACTCGGCTCCCCGCCATCCTCAGGCTGACCCGACCAGGTACCCCATCCAGACGCAGTGCTCCTCCGGGGTCTCAGGTCAAGGCCCGCCGACCCGAGGCTCGTGGGCCGAAGACCCGTGGACCGGAGTCCGTGCAGCCTCCTCCTCAGCCGAGTCCACCCTAGCAGTCACGTGCTCGGGTGAAACAGCTGGGGGCGGTGGCGAGGAAGGCGCCGTAAGAGTCACCCTACCTCCTCTCCCGCGACCACGTGCTCCACCTCCTCTCTTCTTCTTACCTCGTCCCCGGCTGGGCACCGCGGTCGACGAAGAAGGGCCCGGCGGTGTCGCCATACTGTCCAGCAACGCTCGGCGGAGAGGTGCGGGACCTCTCACGCGCCTACGAAGAAGGGGCCTCAGCGCGCTCCCGACCAGCGCCCACCATCTTTCAACACCTGCCATGACAAAGAATAAACAAAATTAGTACAACATAAAAAAAGTACCGACATGAATAATAATATGTATATTGTTGGAAATATGCCCTAGAGGCAATAATAAATTAGTTATTATTATATTTCCTTGTTCATGATAATCGTTTATTATCCATGCTATAATTGTATTGATAGGAAACTCAGATACATGTGTGGGTACATAGACAACACCATGTCCCTAGTAAGCCTCTAGTTGACTAGCTCGTTGATCAATAGATGGTTACGGTTTCCTGACCATGGACATTGGATGTCGTTGATAACAGGATCACATCATTTGGAGAATGATGTGATGGACAAGACCCAATCCTAAGCCTAGCACAAAGATCGTAGTTCATATGCTAAAGCTTTTCTAATGTCAAGTATCATTTCCTTAGACCATGAGATTGTGCAACTCCGGATACCGTAGGAATGCTTTGGTGTACCAAACGCCACAACGAATCGGGTGGCTATAAAGGTGCACTACAGGTATCTCCGAAAGTGTCTCATGGGTTGGCACGAATCGAGACTGGATTTGTCACTCCGTGTGACGGAGAGGTATCTCTAGGCCCACTCGGTAGGACATCATCATAATGTGCACAATGTGATCAAAGAGTTGATCGCGGATGATGTGTTACGGAACGAGTAAAGAGACTTGCCGGTAACGAGATTGAACAAGGTATCGGATACCGACGATCAAATCTCGGCAAGTACAATACCACTAGACAAAGGGAATTGTACACGGATTGATTGAGTCCTTGACATCGTGGTTCATCCGATGAGATCATCGTGGAACATGTGGGAGCCAACATGGGTATCCAGATCCCGCTGTTGGTTATTGACCGGAAACGTCTCGGTCATGTCTGCATGATTCCCGAACCCGTAGGGTCTACACACTTAAGGTTCGATGACGCTAGGGTTATAAAGGAAGTTTGTATGTGGTTACCGAATGTTGTTCGGAGTCCCGGATGAGATCCCGGACGTCACGAGGAGTTCCGGAATGGTCCGGAGGTAAAGATTTATATATGGAAGTCCTGTTTTGGTCACGGAAAAGTTTCGGGTTTTTCCAGACGCACGACCACCGGGAGGGTCCCGGGTCCACCAAGTGGGGCCACTAACCCCAAGGGCTGCATGGGCCAAGTGTGGGGGAACCAGCCCTGTGTGGGCTGGTGCGCCCCCCACAAGGGGCCCAAGGCGCCTAAGGAGAGGAGAGGGGGCAAACCCTAAGGGCAGATGGGCCTTAGGGCCCATACCTGGTGCGCCTCCCTCTCCCCCTCCACCTGGCCGCCACCCAGATGGGATTGGGGCTGGCCGCTGCCCCTAGGGTGGAACCCTAGAGGGGGCGCAGCCCCCTCCCTCTTCCCTATAAATACTTGAGGCCGAGGAGGCTACCCAACAGATGAGTTTTTCTCCCTCTATTGGCGCAGCCCTGCTTCTCCTCCTCCTCCTCTCTCGTGGTGCTTGGCGGCCTGCTGATTGCCACTCCTCCATCACCACCACGCTGTTGTGCTGCTGCTGGACGGAGTCTTCCTCAACCTCTCCTCTCTCCTTGCTGGATCAAGGCGTGGGAGACGCCACCGGCTGTACGTGTGTTGAACGCGAGGTGCCGTCTGCTCGCACTAGGATCTCCGGTGATTTGGATCACGATGAGTACGACTCCTTCAACCCCGTTCTCTTGAACGCTTCGCTTAGCGATCTACAAGGGTATGTAGATGCACTCTTCTTCCCTCGTTGCTAGTCTCTACATAGATAGATCTTGGTGACTCGAGGAAAATTTTGAATTTCTGCTGCGCTCTCCCACAAAGGGCATCATGAGCTAGGTCTATTGCGTAGATTCTTTGCACGAGTAGAACACAAAGTAGTTGTGGGCGTTGATGATGTTCAATATGCTTACCGCTACTAGTCCAATCTTGTTTCGACGGTATTGTGGGATGAAGCGCCCGGACCGACCTTAGACGTACACTTACGTGAGACAGGTTCCACTGATCGACATGCACTTGGTGCATAAGGTGGCTAGCGGTGCCGCCTCCCACTTTAGTCGGAACGGATTCGATGAAAAGGGTCCTTATGAAGGGTAAATAGCAATTGGCATATCACGCTGTGGTTTTATGAGGTAAGAAACGTTTTGCTAGAAACCCATAGCAGCCATCAGAAACATGCAACAACAATTAGAGGACGCCTAACTTGTTTTTGCAGGTATGCTATGTGATGTGATATGGCCAAGAAGAATGTGATGAATGATATGTGATGTATGAGATTGATCATGTTCTTGTAATAGGATTCACGACTTGCATGTCGATGAGTATGACAACCGGCAGGAGCCGTAGGAGTTGTCTTTATTTATTGTATGACCTGCGTGTCATTAAACAACGCCATGTAATTACTTTACTTTATTGCTAACCGGTAGCCATAGTAGTAGAAGTAATAGTTGGTGAGACAACTTCATGAATACACGATGATGGAGATCATGATGATGGAGATCATGGTGTCATGCCGGTGACGATGATGATCATGGAGCCCCGAAGATGGAGATCAATGGAGCTATATGATATTGGCCATATCATGTCACTAATATATAATTGCATGTGATGTTTATTATGTTTATGCATCTTGTTTACTTAGAACAACGGTAGTAAATAATATGATCCTTACAACAATTTCAAGAAGTGTTCTCCCTAACTGCACCGCTTGCTAAAGTTCGTCGCTTCTAAGCACCACGTGATGATCGGGTGTGATGGATTCTTACGCTCACATACAACGGTGTAAGACAGATTTACACACGCCAAACACTTAGGGTTAACTTGACGAGCCTAGCATGTACGACATGGCCTCGAACACGAGACCGAAAGGTCGAGCATGAGTCGATAGTAGATACGATCAACATGAAGATGTTCACCGATGATGACTAGTCCGTCTCACGTGATGATCGGACACGGCCTAGTTGACTCGGATCATGTAATCACTTAGATGACTAGAGGGATGTCTATCGAGTGGGAGTTCATAAGATGAACTTAATTATCCTGAACATAAGTCAAAAGACCTTTTGCAAATTATGTCGAGGCTCGCGCTTTAGTTCCACTGCTTAGATATGTTCCTAGAGAAAATATAGTTGAAAGTTGAAAGTAGCGATTATGCGGACAAGAGAAAGCTTATGTCCTTAATGCACCGCTCAGCGTGTTGAACCCCAAACGCCGCTTGTGGATGTTGCGAACATCGGACATACACGCTTTGATAACTACGTGATAGTTCAATTAAACGGTTTAGAATTGAGGCACCAAAGACGCCAAAACGTCATGAACATATGAGATGTTTCGAGGGCTGAAATTGGGATTTCAGGCTCGTGCCCATGTCAAGAGGTATAAGACCTCCGACGATTGTCTTAGCCTGCAAACTAAGGGAGAAAAGCTCAATCGTTGAGCTTGTGCTCAGATTGTCCAAGTGCAACAATCACTTGAACCGAGGGGAGTTGATCTTCCGATGAGATAGTGATGTTTCTCCAAAGTCATTGCCACCAAGCTGCTAGAGCTTCGTGATGAACTATAACATATCAGGGATAGATATGATGATCCTTGAAGTATTCGCGATGTTTGACACCGCGAAAGTAGAAATCAAGAAGGAGCATCAATTGTTGATGGTTGGTGAAACCACTAGTTTCAAGAAGGGCAAGGGCAAGAAGGGATACTTCATGAAACGGCAAATCAACTGCTGCTCTAGTGAAGAAACCCAAAGTTGAACCCAAACCCGAGACTAAGTGCTTCTGGAATAAGGGGAACTGCCACTTGAGAAGCATTACCCTAGATACTTGGTAGATGAGAAGGCTGGCAAGGTCGATAGAAGTATGTTGGATATACATTATGTTAATGTGTACTTTACTAGTACTCCTAGTAGCACCAGGGTATTAAGATACCGGTTCGGTTGCTAAGTGTTAGTAACTCAAATAAAAGAGCTACGGAATAAATGGAGACTAGCTAAAGGTGAGTGACGATATGTGTTGAAGTGTTTCCAAGTTTGATGTGATCAAACATCGCACGCCCCTCTACCATCAAGATTAGTATTAAACCTGAATAATTGTCATTTGGTGTTTATGCGTGAGCATAGACATGATTGGATTATGTCTATCGCAATACGGTTATTCATTTAAGGAGAATAATGGTTACTCTATTTATTTGAATAACACCTTCAATGGTCTTGCACCTAAAGGAATGGTTTATTGAATCTCGATCGTAGTGATACACATTTTCATGCCAAAAATATAAGATAGTAATGATAGTACCACTTACTTGTGGCACTCGCCATGTAAGTCATATTGGTATAAACGCATGAAGAAGCTCCATGTTGATGGATTTTTGACTCACTCATTTTTGAAAAGTTTGAGACATGCGAACCATGTCTATTGGTGTATACGCATGAAGAAACTCCATGCAGATGGATCGCTTGGACTCACTTGATTTTGAATCACTTGAGATATGCAAATCATACCACATGGGCAAGATGACTAAAAGCCTCGCTTTTCAAAGAAATGGAACAAGATAGCAACTTGTTGGAAGTAACACATTTTGATGTGTGCAGTCCAATGAGTGCCGAGGCATGCAAAGGAATATCGTTATGTTCTTACTTCACGATGATTCGAGTAGATGTTGAGTATATTTACTTGATGAACAAAAGTCTGAATTATTGAATGGTTCAAGTAATTTCAGAGTGAAGTTGAAGATCATCGTGACAAGAGGATAAAATGTCTATGATATGATCATAGAGATGAGTATCTGAGTTACGAGCTTTGGCACGCTATTAAGACATTGTGGAAATTGTTTCACAATTAATACCGCCTGGAACACCATAGTGTGATGGTGTGTCCGAACATCATAGTTGCACCCTATTGGAGATGGTGCGTACCATGATGTCTCTTATCGAATACCACTATCGTTCATGGATTAGGCATTATAGACAACCACACTCACTTTAATAAGGGCACCACGTAATTCCGTTGAGATGACACCGTTTGAACTATGGTTTGGAGAAACCTAAGTTGTCATTTCTTAAAGGTTTGGGGCTGCGACGCTTATGTGGAAAGGATTTCAGGTTGATAAGCTCGGACCCAAAGTGGATAAAATACATCTTCATAGGACACCCAAAACAGTTGGGTATACCTCCTAATTCAGATCCGAAAGCAATAGGGATTGTTTCTTTAATCGGGTCCTTTCTCGAGGAAAAGTTTGTCTCGAAAAGTTGAATGGGAGGATGGTGGAGACTTGATGAGGTTATTGAACCGTCACTTCAACTAGTGTGTAGCAGGGCACAGGAAGTTGTTCCCGTGGCACATACACCAATTGAAGTAGAAGCTTATGATAGTGATCATGAAGTTTCGGATCAAGTCACTAATGTACCTCGTAGGGTGACAAGGAGGCATACTACTTCAGAGTGGTACGCAATCCTGTCTTGAAGGTCATGTTGCTAGACAACAATGAACCTACGAGCCATGGAGAAGCAATGGTGGGCCCAAATTCCGACAAATGGTTAGAAGCCATGAAATCTGAGATAGGATCCATGTATCAGAACAAAGCATGGACTTTGGTGGACTTGCCCGATGATCGGCAAGCCATTGAGATGAATGGATCTTTAAGAAGAAGACGGACGTGGACGGTAATATCTCCGTCTATGAAGCTTGACTTGTGGCAAAGAGTTTTCACAAGTCCAAGGAGTTGACTATGATGAGATTTTCTCATCCGTAGCGATGCTTAAGTCCGTCAGAATCATGTTAGCATAAGCTGCATTTATGAAATCTGGCAGATGGATGTCAAAATGAGTTTCCTTACCGCCAGAAGGAAAGGTTGTATGTGATACAATCGAAAGTTTTGTCGATCCTAAGGATGCTAAAAGGTATGCTGGCTCCAATGATCCTTCCATGGACTGGAGTAAGCATCTCGAGTTGGAATATACTTTGATAAGATGATCAAAGATTTTGGGTTTATACAAAGTTTATGAGAAACTTGTATTTCCAAAGAAGTGAGTGGGAGCACTATAGAATTTCTGATGAGTATATGTTGTTGATGATCAGAAATGATGTAGAATTTCTAGAAAGCATATAGGGTTGTTTGAAAAGTGTTTTTTCAATGGAAAACCTGGATTAGGCTACTTGAACAATAAGCATCAAGATCTATAAGATAGATCAAAATGTCTAATAATACTTTCAAATGAGCACATACCTTGACATAATCTTGAAAGTGTTCAAGATGGATCAGTCAAAGAAGGAGTTCTTGCCTGAGTTGTAAGGTATGAAGTTAAGAGTTAAAGCTCGACCACGGCAGAAGAGAGAGAAAGGACGAAGGTCGCCCCTATGTTTCACACGTAGGCTCTATAGTATGCTATGCCGTGTACCGCACCGAAGTGTGCCTTGCCATGAGTCACTATAGGGTACAAGAATGATCCAGAATGGATCATTGGACAGAGGTCAAAATTGTCCTTGGAGTAAATAAGGACATGTTTCTCGATTATGGAGGTGATAAAGAGTTCGGCGTAAAGGGTTACGTCGATGCAAGCTTTAACACCTATCCGAGTGACTCTGAGTAGCAAACCGGATACGTATGGTGGAGCAACCATTTGGAATAGCTTCAAGTGGAGCATGGAAGCAGCATTTACAATATGACATAGAGAATTGCGAAGTACATACGGATCTGAATGTTGCAGATCCGTTGACTAAAACCTCTCTTACAAGCAAAACATGATCAAACCCCAGAACTCATTGAGTCTTAATCACATGATGATGTGAACTAGTTTAATGACACTAGTAAACTCTTTGGATGTTGGTCACATGGTGATGTGACCTGTGAGTGTTAATCACATGGCGATGTGAACTAGATTATTGACTCTAGTGCAAGTGGGAGACTGTTGGAAATATGCCCTAGAGGCAATAATAAATTAGTTATTATTATATTTCCTTGTTCATGATAATCGTTTATTATCCATGCTATAATTGTATTGATAGGAAACTCAGATACATGTGTGGGTACATAGACAACACCATGTCCCTAGTAAGCCTCTAGTTGACTAGCTCGTTGATCAATAGATGGTTATGGTTTCCTGACCATGGACATTGGATGTCGTTGATAACGGGATCACATCATTTGGAGAACGATGTGATGGACAAGACCCAATCCTAAGCCTAGCACAAAGATCGTAGTTCATATGCTAAAGCTTTTATAATGTCAAGTATCATTTCCTTAGACCATGAGATTGTGCAACTCCGGATACCGTAGGAATGCTTTGGTGTACCAAACGTCACAACGTAATCGGGTGGCTATAAAGGTGCACTACAGGTATCTCCGAAAGTGTCTGCTGGGTTGGCACGAATCGAGACTGGATTTGTCACTCCGCAGACGGAGAGGTATCTCTGGCCCACTCGGTAGGACATCATCATAATGTGCACAATGTGATCAAAGAGTTGATCGCGGGATGATGTGTTACGGAACGAGTAAAGAGACTTGCCGGTAACGAGATTGAACAAGGTATCGGGATACCGACGATCGAATCTCGGGCAAGTACAATACCACTAGACAAAGGGAATTGTACACGGGATTGATTGAGTCCTTGACATCGTGGTTCATCCGATAGATCATCGTGGAACATGTGGGAGCCAACATGGGTATCCAGATCCCGCTGTTGGTTATTGACCGGAGAACGTCTCGGTCATGTCTACATGGTTCCCGAACCCGTAGGGTCTACACACTTAAGGTTCGATGACGCTAGGGTTATAAAGGAAGTTTGTATGTGGTTACCGAATGTTGTTCGGAGTCCCGGATGAGATCCCGAACGTCACGAGGAGTTCCGGAATGGTCTGGAGGTAAATATTTATATATGGGAAGTCCTGTTTTGGTCACCGGAAAAGTTTCGGTTTTTCCCAGAACGCATCGGACCACCGGAGGGTCCTGGGTCCACCAAGTGGGGCCACTAACCCCGGAGGGCTGCATGGGCCAAGTGTGGGAGGGAACCAGCCCTGTGGGCTGGTGCGCCCCACAAGGGGCCCAAGGCGCCTAAGGAGAGGAGAGGGGCAAACCCTAGGGCGATGGGCCTTAGGGCCCATACCGTGCGCCTCCTCCCCCTCCACCTGGCCGCCACCCAGATGGGATTGGGGCTGGCCGCCGCCCCTAGGGTGGAACCCTAGAGGGGGCGCAGCCCCCTCCCTCTCCCCTATAAATACTTGAGGCCTAGGAGGCTGCTCAACAGATGAGTTTTTCTCCCTCTTTTGGCGCAGCCCTGCTTCTCCTCCTCCTCCTCTCTCGTGGTGCTTGGCGAAGCCCTGCTGGATTGCCACACTCCTCCATCACCACCACGCTGTTGTGCTGCTGCTGGACGGAGTCTTCCTCAACCTCTCCCTCTCTCCTTGCTGGATCAAGGCGTGGGAGACGTCACCGGGCTGTACGTGTGTTGAACGCGGAGGTGCCGTCCGTTCGGCACTAGGATCTCCGGTGATTTGGATCACGATGAGTACGACTCCTTCAACCCCGTTCTCTTGAACGCTTCCGCTTAGCGATCTACAAGGGTATGTAGATGCACTCTTCTTCCCCTCGTTGCTAGTCTCTCCATAGATAGATCTTGGTGACTCGTAGGAAAATTTTGAATTTCTGCTACGTTCTCCTACATATATCACTTAAGTGTATCATCATCGAGTACAACATAAAAAAATCGAATACCTGAGACTACTAATAATCTCAATCAGTATCATCAATAAATGCATAATCATGATCATCACTATAATCAATGATGGGCTCATAAGGTTCATTGGCATCAACATGTGCAAGGCCACCTTGACGTAATCGGTCAAGCATTGACAGTCATCCGCAGCGAGAACCTCTTCTTGTTCCGCTCTTCTTGTTCCTCCTCCGGGTGATGTCGGATTCATTGTCGCTGTCTACTTCAATGTTTTGGGGTGAAGTATAGCGTTCTTGAAACGCTTTTGAAAGACGTGTCTCTTGGAAGAATTCTCCTTCATATGTGTCCGGTTAATGTGAGGTTCATAATCCTCTTCCTTTGGGGAGAAAGTCTAGCACGTGGCGGCACTTCATAAACGACATCCCAACCTTTCAGATTTGGATTAGTTTGGCAGGCCCACGGTAGATAGAATACTTGGGTCGCTGTTGAGCCATAATATAGACATCAGAACATCTAAATGAGTGCTTTGGTTGATTTCAACTAGCCCTATATGTTCATGAGTCCTTCTAGTCTCCTTCGCTGAAACCAATAACATTTGAAGACTACGACATTCGTGGGTTTTCACCATAGAACAGAAGTTCATAAATTGCTTCAACTCTCCCATAATACTCGGTACCTCCTTCACGATAGCGTATACACAACAATTTGTAGACTTTCGGTCGGCCATAGATAGCTCTTTGCCATAGGTACGAAAGCGATACCCGCTGATGTCGTGATTTGTCAAATGAATGGACCTTATGTTCAAAACTATTAGCGATTTGTCTCAATTCGCGCCCATAGACTCTGAATTAGCCTACAAGTTTAATATGAAAGGGATTGTTGCATTATGCACAAATTAGCTAATGTAATGAAATTGTCTAATAGAAATTACCATTTGTTTGAACCAAGAGATGAAACCGGATAGCCACCTCCTTGCTTTGCGAGAAGCTCATACTCTTCGACGGATCCTTTTGGATCTCCGCCCATACGAGAATATGGCAACGATCGACCGTATGACATATCCAGAATAAGAGTAGTTCAAAGGAAATAGAAGTTGCGAAACAATGTACCGAGAACTTACTTGATGTACGGCCGCACTTCTATCAAAGTTGTTGAAGATATACAACTAAATGGTCCACCATTCTTCGTTATCCAAAGATACCGGATGTGAAACACTAGTGGGTGCGAGATTCCCTTTGAATAGGCTGAGGTTGATCCACCTTTTTAGGCTCACAAGATTGTACCGAGGCTTCGGATTATGCAAATGACGCATTTTTGGCTTCACAGCGCTGTTACAAAGTTTGCCGCCTCCTCTGTGATGAATGCCTCAGCCATCGATGCTTCAATTCTACGCTTATTTTTACATTTTTCTCGGCGCCTTCGATCCTCTTAGTTGGTAGCACCAACGATTTTGCACGGCCCCCAATCTTGCCTCGGTCGGGAGATGCAAAATCAAATGCTGCATTGGATTAAAGAAGCCCGTGGAAAGATCTTCTAACTTGCAGATCAACTCCGCGCCAACTCTTCCATTTCTTCTAGCACGCCAGCGATAGTTCTTTCGCACAAAGAACACGGAAGAAATAGCTGAGTTCTGCCAAGATTAGCCATTCATCCTCGTGGATGAAGCCACGCAACATCACCGCATTACCCGCTCAATCCATATGTGCCAATCATGACTCTTGAGACCAAATATCTTCAGCTTTATCAAGATTCGCCCCTCTTTAGATTCGCTGCATACCCATCGGGAACATCAACTGCTGTTGCACCCACAAGAGAATTTCCCTCATAGCTGGCCTTCCAAGATTGAACCATGCCTTTGGCTTTGTCCAGTTCTGCTTTCCTTTTGGTTCTTTCATGTTTTGTAACGGCCTATCACATAGCGCCCAGATCGACTCTAGCCTTAGTATTATCCTTTGACTTCCCATCTATGCCGAACAATGTACCAAAAAGTGCCTCGGCGATATTCTTCTCAATGTGCATCACGTCGATGTTGTGTGGGCAAAGGAGGTCTTTGAAGTAAGGCAGATCCCATAAGCATGTTTTGTGAGTCCACGCGCTTAGTATTATACCCTTGAAGTACCCTCGACGCTGTGGATCCGCTCGAGAGCGCTTAACTCGATCCAGTGGTCTGCTTGGCTTCGTCAATGCGGTGGTGCAGAGTTTTGACAACTCTACCCTCGATGAAGTTCTTCTTGTCTTTCCTGAACTTATGGCGAGGATCCAGAACTGTCTATGCATGTCGAAGCAAGAAAACTTGCGACCGCCCGAAGCCAACGAAACTCAAGAGCTCCCTTGCATGTGGGGCACGGAATCTTCCATGCACACACCAGCCAATCTAATAGCGATACGCCAAAGAAGTCATGCGTCGAGTACATGTACCGACACGCATTATGAAGTTCCGCTTGCTAAAGGTGTCGATGTCTTGAACCCATTATCCCAGCTTCTTGCAATTCGTCCTTAAGCGGCTGCATGTACACATTCATATTTTTGCCCGGATAGTTGGGTCCTGGAATTATGAACGCCAGAAAATGTTCTTTCTTTGCATAATCTGTCCGGGGAGATTGAGGAAAGACAACACGGGCCAACAATCGATTGGGCTGCCGTCATACCAAACACATCGAACCCATCCGTGTTGATGCCGACTCGAGGATGCCTCGGATCTGCCGCTTTGTCAAGATGTAATTCATCAAACTTTTTCCATGCAACACCATCCGATGTGTGTACCATCATCGATTCCCATCCGCATCTAGTTCGGTTCGCTTGCCTGTTTTGTGCCATGTCATCTGTCTGGCCGCCTCTTCACCATGAAAAGATGTTGAAGTCTTGGTATGATTGGCATATACCAAGAACACTAACGGGATTTTGGTCTGGTCTTCTCACCCATACCGTTGTTCACCACAATATACCCGAAGACTTGCAAATGGGACAATAGTTCAAGTCCGCATAGTCAAGCCTAAATAAGGCACATCCTTTCTCACAGTGCATGTATCTTCTCATAGGGCATCTTCAAAGCATGGAGGATTTCGTCCGACTGGTACAGGTTTGCGTGCATTACATGGCCTTTGGGTAGAAAGCGCCCAAATATCGCCATAATTGGCCATAGCATTCTCGCCCAAGTTGAATCGAGCCTTCAGAGCCATTACTTGTGAGATGGCATCCAACCGACAAAGCTCGCAGTGCTCGTGGAGCGGACGCTTTGAAGACTCCAACATTTCATTGAAAGCCTTTGCAGATTCCTCCATCTCCTCGTCCAATCCCGAGCATCATCATAGCCTTGCACCATGTTTTCCATCCCGTACCATGCTCGCTCGGTGCGACGATGATCCACCTCAGCTCGGTCACGCTGGGCAGACTCACCATGAAATGTCCACACCGTATAATCGGGCGTAAAACCACTCTTCCGCAGGTGTTTGCCCATTTCAGCCTCTCGTCTTCTTTTCCCAATTGCCGCACCGGAAACAGGGCACCAGGTTTTCTTTGGCCATTTGCAATGCGGCTTGCACAAACCCCTTGGTTTTTGTGAACCATTCAACGCTCCATTTGTTCTCGACCAGTGTGACCGTATACATCCACGCACGGTCACTCATCTTGACTTTCGTAGCTACCGGACACACAACAATTATATATGTAATTCACCATGTATATATTCATCGCTTTATCTATTTTGTCAATTTTATTACGCCCATGCAACCTACACTCTAATAGGTAATGATAGGTCCTATCTCACCGTTCGTATGTGTAGATTGAGTTCATTTCATGCTATGCTCGATTCGCGCAAAATTTCGCAGCACCTTTTCGCTGTTCTCCTCGATACACGCCTCTCGCAATAAATGAGAGGATGTGTACCGGAGAACAACAGGGAGGGACCGATTTAAATTTATGCGCCGGATCCGAGCAAAGCATATGGGAAAACGAACCCAATCTACACATACCGGCTGTCCATGGATAGCGTTGGACAATTCGAAAGAATCAAGGTTATAAATATGCAAATGCATGCATATTTATAACTATGACGCTTTCGAACGGGAGACACATATTGGTTACGCATATTGATGATTCAAGACACATATATAGCTAGCTATCAAGTTTCATCGGAATAGATCAAATAATTAATGGGGGAGGAGGAGTTGTCATTTGTGCTCACCCACGAACGAAGGGGCAGAGCTCATTAAACGCACGGCGAGGTCGTCAACACCAAACCTCGCAGCGATGAAACAACTGCACATTTAAAACTACACGATCAACACAATTATATATATGATGTTTTTCATAACAAAATCGAGAAATATATGATCTAACTAATAATTAAAATATATGACCCCGCCGGCCTCGAAGCCAAAAACACCTTTTCGGAGGTGTCGGTGGTCGGGTGTCCTATCGGTGTCGGGGTGCCGGTCGGGTCGGGTGCTGTTCCGGTCGGGTCGGGTCAGGGGTCAGTTGTCGGGTGTGGTGTTGGGGTCGGGTGTCGGGTCGGAGGTCGTGGTCCGGTCGGGTGTCGGGTATCGCGGTGTCGTGTCGGGTCGGGCGTGGTGTCGGTGTGTCGGGGCCGGGGTCGGGTCGGGGTGTCGGGCCGGGTGTCGGGTGGTGTGTGTCGGGTCGGGTGTCGGGGTCGGGTCGGGTGTCGGGGTCGGGGTCGGGGTCGGGGTGTCGGGCCGGGTGTCGGAGTGGCGGTCGGGTCGGGTCGGGTGTCGGGGTCCGGGTCGGGTGTCGGGGTCGGGTCGGGTCGGGTGTCGGGTCGGGTGTCGGGGTGTCGGGGTCGGGTCGGGTGTCGGGGTCGGGTGGGTGTGTCGGGGTCGGGGTCGGGTCGGGTGTCGGGTGGCGTCGGGGTCTTCTTGTTCTTCTTCTTCTTATTCTTTCTTCTTCTTCTTCTTTCTTCTTCTTCTTTTCTTTCTGCTTCTCCCTCGTCCTCTTCCTCCTCCTCCTCCTCCTCCTCTTCTTTCTTTCTTCTTCTTCTTCTTCGTCTTCTTCTTCTTCTTTCTTCTTCTCCTTTTTCCTCTTCTATATTGTTATATTTTTTAACTTTCTTCTTATTCTTCTTCTTTTTTTCCTTTTTCCTCTTCTTCTTTTTTTCAACTTTCTTCTTCTTCTAATAATCTAAACCTATATCTAGCACTAACCTAAACTAACCACTAACCTAAACCTATCAATAACCTAATTAAACCTAAACAACAAAGAAAAACAGTAGAAAAAAACAAAAAAAATGCTCACCTTGGCTCCTCTCGATGGAGGATGGAGGGGGCGGCGCGGGCGCAGGGGCGGCGGCGAGCCTGGCTCCGAGCGGGGCGCGAGACGGACGACCAAGCGGGGGCGAGGCAGACGCAGCCTAGGGGCGAGCCTGCCTCGGGCGGCGCGCTGGCGTTAGGGCGGCGCGAGCCTAGCTCCGGACGGGGAGCGAGGCAGACGCAGGGGCTCATGGCGAACCTGGCTCAAGGCGACGGGATGCCGGGGTGGTGGCGGGTGGTGGGGGCGACGGGGCGAGGGGCGGTGGGCCAGGGGGCGGTGGCGGGTGGCGGTGGTCGTCGGGGAGGAGAGGGGGACAGAACGAACAGAGAGAGATGGGCGGGGTGGGGCGCCGTTAGTAACCTAAACGTTTGTCGTCCACCCCACTTTGCCGTCCGCCACTTGCTCTTTGCCGTCCGCTAGCGGACGACAAATAGGGGGGGCCGTTAAGTTTTTTTAAACCAGCTCGTCGGTGGGGCCCCTCCCTCTTTGCCGTCCGCTAGCGTATTTGCAAAGAATCGGGCTGATGGAAAGAAGTACTTTGCCATCAGCCGCTTCTTTGCCGTCCGCTTTTGGGTAGCTGATGGCAAAGAGCTTCTTTGCCGTCCGCTAGCAGACGGCAAAGAGCTGGCAGATGCCAAAGTAGCTGTTTCCAGTAGTGAATACACTCAAACCCAATCCACGTCTACGAGCATAGCATGGCAATATAAGCATAACATAGAAGTAACTCCCAAGGTTTGAATGCAGGACAATAGGTTCCTACCTCATCAACTACTTCCCAATACCCACATGTTATCAAACCTAATCATGCAATGTTTGAGGGTGAAACTAATGCATAAAAACTGGGTATGAAAGGGATATGATCAAAGTGTGAACTTGCCTGCAATGTTGATGAAGATGATTCGCACTCAAAACTCTTGATAGTTCTACTCGTCACACTCTGGTCAATCTATTGCGAGCAAGCAATGGTAACCACACATAAGCAATCACTCAAAAGATCGGAAAGAACGAAGAGTACGATTCGGAAAACATCAAAACCAAGCAAATGACTCAGCATAAAACAATTTCTAATAGTACCAAAACTATGTGAATTTGGCCTTATCAGAAAGTTTAGGTCAAGAGCTTCGATTTGCAAAAAGAATCACTCAAATCGGAGTTATAAAACTCAAGTTACGATCAAACGAAGTTCAAATTCAAATATGATTTAATTCAAATTTTAAACTTTCAAAAACTTGTTTGAGTTAGATTACTGGATAGAGGAGATCGTAACGAAGAAGCGGGCGTTGGTTTCATCTAATTTGGATGAACGAGTAAAAATTTATTTTAAAAATCAGGGCCAAGTTGTTTTACGAAAGAAAAATAGCTACGGCTAGGGTCTAATGTATAAATACATAGACCAATTGGTAATCTAATTATTTTATCGTATTAGTCTAGAAAATAATAAACTACGGAAGTAATAAAAAATACAAAGAAAGATACCTTTATAAGGCAGAGAAAAGACAACTTTGGAGAGAGAGGACAATTACCAGAAGTCGCGCCGGAGAGGAGAAAAATATTTTTCTTAAATGAATCTAGTCGAACCAAAATATTGATTTAACCCGAATCGGATGATTTTTGAAGGCTCTATGGGTCTATATTTATTGATGGAAAATAGGCTTAAGGGTCAAAGGTTAGGCAATGTGGGACTAAACGTAGATGAAAGGAAAAGAAACAGAGAAGAAAAGAGGCGCCAAGATGGGCCTAGAGGTTTTGACGTCGGCAAGCTGCAGCAGAAGCTGCGGCTGTAGTTTTTTTTAACAAAATTCGGCCTAAGAAAAAAAAGAAAACGCTGGCTGGGCCTGGCCCATATAGGGAAAAAAAGATGGGGCCCTCGCTGTTACTATGATGCATGCATGCATAAATACTTATGGGCAGCAGTACAGTTTTTTTAAATAGAAAAAGAAAGGAAAACTGAGTAACGAAAATATAATAATCATTTTATATAGGCATATTATATATCGAAATTTTCAGAAAAAGATTTTCTACGACATGAACATTTTCGCAAAGTCAAATAAAGTACACACAAATTCAAATAAAACAAAGAGTGCTTCTGCTCTAGTAAAATCCAAAGAAAATCATTTTAAAATTACCAAAATTAATTCAAATTTATTTCTCTCCATTTTTTTTCTCGATGTAGGGAATCATGTTACCCTATTTTCCATATATTTTATTTTTGGAGAAAAATAATTTGAAATAAAACTCAAATAACTTCAATTGAAAATAAATTCAAAAGAAATTTGAATTTAATTCTTTGAAACTCCCAACTCATATTTCATATATTTTGAAGAAGTCATCTTATCTTCGCTCGTGAAAATCATTGAGTTGCATAAAGTTCCTGGGTTGGAAATATTTTCCAAATGAAATTCAAATATTTTCAACACCCATTGTCATTTAAATAAATGGAAGAAGTCATGTCATCTTCTCTCCAGGGTTTTGTGGTGAAAAGGATTTGAATTCACGGAGATCACGAATGTAAAATGAAAGTTTGGGAAAGTCCTTTTATTCCCTCTCATTTAACTTTCAAACAGTTTCAAATTTCACTCAATCAATCACACAACAATCAAACAATTGATCAAATCTATCTTTTTGTATAACATTCCAAAATTTAGAATTTTGGGATGTTACAAACCTACCACCCTTAAAATGAATCTCGTCCTCGAGATTCGGAGAGGCTAGAAAGAAATAGGTTAGGTTTGGGGTCTTCTCAAAAATCCATCGATCGTCTCCGGGGTCTCGGGTGCTACCACCCTTAGAAGCATGGTTACGGTTCCATCAAAACTCATATACTCCATCCTTATTGTTGACAGTGTCGGTCTTCCCAGATCTCGGGAAAATTCCTTCTCTGGGTTCTTCCAGTAGTGGCATAACCTCTACCGCATTTCTTCTGTCCTTTCATCTTGATAAGGTTCTTCTGAGACTGGGTCTTCTTAGCTGAGGGGTCTGGCGCCGATACTAAACAACTATCGATATCTCATGGTGGTCAACAATTTAGGGTTTATCGTGCAGGAAATTGGTCTGGGCTGAACCTCACCGTATAACCTACGATTGGCAAAAGCTGCCTTGTACAAGGGGAAAAATTCTTATACCCTTCTAAGGTTTAAACAAGGTTTTGATCGTCGTCTCTCTAATATAGGTAAGTCACTCAGATTTACCATCCCATATAGCAAGGCGAATAATAAGAGTAAGTCGGTATGGTGATCAATCCATCCCGCACCCAAATCATTACCTTGTACATGGTTTAGCAAATCTCGCATTCTAACACTCGGTCATCCTCACAAGCATTGCAGAATTTCTCTTGTCGACGAACCAAGTTCGGATAAATCCATTGATTCTGCAAGCCAGACAAACAACTATCGTTCCTTCACAACTCTCAGGTTTTGCGTAAACTCCTATAGAATCGTCGGTTGATAAAATCGTAACTTATTCCAAGGTTTTTCCTTCAGCAAGAGTGTGCTTGCTTCTTGGCAGGTCCTGGGGCCTGTGGGTTATGGCCCATCTCATCACTTGCAAACCTTGCACTCATCATCCGGACAACTGATCATTATTCCAACATCCTGCTTCCTAGCGTTCTTAAATCCATCCAATTGTACTGTCTTCCTTCCTTCTATTTGTACCAAATTAAGACGTGATTACTCAGACTCATCATGGAATTTCTATTGATCCATATTTCCAACATCATACCTCCTTTATTTCAAATAGTAATTCATCTCTTCATCCTCGTGGGATTGTAGCGACCGGACCCAAATGGATCAAGTCTCTGTGCTCAGTGTCATCCCTGGATCAGTAATGCTGACACCACACAGTACTTCGAAGGATTTATAGCAGAGTAGCAATCACACACTTATTACAACGTTGTCCACAAGGGAACTTATTACAATAATATGGCTTAAGGCCATCTAACAATCACAGCGGAAGGCTTGGAAGATAAGTGAGTCCATCAACTCCAACGGCATCACTGAGTATAGAACCACGACCTAACACCTTACTCGTCGTTCGAAAAGTCTCGCAACATGAAAGTTGCAGCCCGAAACGGGTCAAGACATGGAATATGCTGGCAATGTAACACATAGAGAGTAATGAAGGAATAAGCCTATACTACATGCATATATGGCTGGTGGTAAAGCTCTCAGCTTACATTTTGCATAAAGCTAGTTTTTCCCTACAACAAAGGAATAATTTTATTTAACTATCATGGTGGTTGTTAAACATTGAGAATGGTTGACAGCATCCTCAATCCCAATTAAAAAGTACTCATCAAAAACCCAATAACATTTATTAGAAGTAACATGTTGAGATTCACATGATATTCAAGTACTAGATACTCAAGACGTCCATAACCGGGGACACGGCTAATCGTGATTAGTTTATACACTCTGCAGAGGTTTGCGCACTTTTCCCCACAAGACTCGATCGCCTCCGCTTGTTTCTCGCACTACATGGTGTTTGAGAAACGGATGACCGAGACACAATCTTTCAGAAGCACTAGCACCTTACATGTGGGTAGACCGTACCAACCTACACCCCCTACATCAGCTAGCCTACCCGTAAGAGTTCGCACAACTTACTCAACTATGCCAGAGCCCATATTGGCTTGTGGCTGCACACGGAAGTTTCCAGTTTGAATAATCTTATGATCCCTTAGAGCCTGGGTGGCGGTCCGAAGAAATACAGGCAAGTCCTGATAGAAACCAGGTGCCTCAATCCACCCAGATGTGTGTTTAGGTTGCCACCTTAGATAAACCATTAATTAACAATCTCACATCTGTCATGGATATTCACTCACCCAATCCACGTCTACTGGCATAGCATGGCATAATAAGCAAACGTAGAAGTAACTCCCAAGGTTTCATAAGTAAAACAAGTAATAGGTACTACCTCAATCTACTTCCCATCCCACAATTTAAGTTGATCCTAAACATGCAAGTGTTTGAGGAATATGGCTAATGCATAAAAACTGGGTAGTAGAAAAGGTATGATCAAGTGTTACTTGCCTTGCCGATGATCCATGAGACCTAGGGATTCAAGTAACAAGCGGCGACTCCGGTGATCTAACGCAGACAAACAACAAGCATACAATAAGTACTCATCTAATGCACAGGGAAATCTCGAATAAAAGATCTAACCAGAGAGTTCAACTTAAGAACCCTGGTCGCAAAAGAATCAAATCAAATAAAACATCGAAAGTCGAAAGTCGAGAGAAAACAACTCGGTTTTAGCAATTTGAAACTAGGTCAAGATTAACAGTAGCAAAACTTTGTTTAAGTAGGTTAGTCGGAACGGCGGTTTCGAAACGAAACTCCAGGCGCTTGAATCACCTGATTCCGATAAACGAGCGAGAAAACAAACAGATTTGAAGATTGGATCGGAAATCGAATTCGGAAAATAACGGATTAAATCCGATTAAAAGAAAAACGACGAACGGTTAAAACGACGGACGTTCGTTAACAGAAACTTAACCGACGAACGCGTTTATTAAAACAAACGGGTCGGTGAACGTTCACTAATTAATAAAACCGAAAAAAATAACCAATCTAGGTTTTTAAAAAAAACCGAACAACGAAGAAAACCGAACGGTTTTGGAATAAACCGGACCGGGTGGCGCGGAGAGGTGGCTACCTCCGCGAAGTCGCCGTGGGCTCGGCTCGGCGGGCGGCGGCGGGTCGGCGGGTGGCGGCGGGTCGGCGGGTCGGCGGGTCGGCGACGGGCGGCGCGGCGACGGCGGCGGCGGCGGCGGGCCTTCATGCGGGCGGCGGTCGGGTTGGGGCGCGGCGGGATGAGGAGAGAGAGGGGGGGTCGGCGGCTTATAAAGGAGGGGGGCTAGTGCCTTGGGGAGGGGGGCACGGCGCGGGCGGCGTGGCCGAGCCGGTCTCGGCCAACGGGGCGGCGGCGGGACTCCTCCATGGAGCGCGAGGGGGACGGGAGTTGGGCCGGGCGGCGGTGGGCTGGGCCCTTGGCCCAGGCGGGGGCAGCGTGGTTTTTTTTTTATAAAAATAAAACGAAACGATTTTAAAATAAAACCAAACGAACTCCAAATTAAATAAAATTAATTTTCCCCGACTCCTAAAATTGAGTCGAACAAAATGAACTTTAAAACGGGACAAAATGCATATTTTTTTTAAAATACTCATTTTTTCCCTAAAGCAAATAAACTTCGAAAAACCAAAATTGATTTATTTATTAAATCTTCATTTTTCCTAAATGTTGGGAAAGTCATATTATTCCCTCTCTTATTTTTTTATAGGAAAAACTTATGAAGATAATTAAATAAATCCAATGATCCTATTTTCAAAATTTGAGAAATCCCAAATATGAAAATAATGAAATCTCCAACTCTCTCCGAGGGTCCTTGAGTTGCGTGAAATTTTCTAGGATCGAGAAAATGCATGAAAATATGATATGCATGATGACTTAATGTATAACATTCCAAATTGAAAATTTGGGATGTTACAAACCTACCCCCCTTAAGATGAATCTCGCCCTCAAGATTCGGGTTGGCTAGAAAATAGGTGAGGGTGGTCCTTGAGCAATTCTTCCTCTCTTTCCTGTGTGGCTTCATCTTCATGGTGGTGGCTCCACCGAACCTTGCAAAACTTGATAACCTTGTTGCGGGTAACTCACCGCATAATCGAGAATCTTAACTGGTTTTTCCTCATATGTTAAATCATCCTTCAACTGAATTGCTTCCAGTGGCACTGTATCTCTTAGCGGTATTTCTGCTATCTCCGAGTGACGTTTCCTTCAGCTGAGAAACATGGAATACATCATGAACTCCTGACAGTCCTTCTGGCAATTCCAGTTTATAAGCAACTTCTCCCATGCATTGCAAAATCTTATACGGTCCAACTAAACGTGGTGCTAATTTTCCTTTAACTCCAAAACGCTTAACTCCTCAAGCGGGATACTCTAAGATATACTGCTCCAACTTCAGATTCAATCGCTTTGCGCTTTGAATCTGCATAGCTCTTCCGTTCGACTGGGCTACCTTGAGCCTATCTCGAATCAACTTAACCTTCCGCCGACTCCTTAATCAAATCTAGTCCAAAAATTGACGGTCTCCCGCTTCGTCCCCATGACAACGGTGTCTGCATCTCCTTCCATACGAGCCTCGAAGGTGCCATCTTCAAGCTGGTTTGGTAACTGTTGTTATAAGAAAATTCTGCATACGGCAAATTATCATCCCAACTAGATCCATAATCTAGTGCACAAGCTCTCAAAGATATCCTCCAAAATCTGATTGACTCTCTCGGTCCGTCCATCGGTCTCAGTGGGTGAAAAGCTGATCAATTCCAGTCGTTCCCAATGTTTCGTGTAACCGATTCCAAAACTTTGAAGTAAATTGGGTTCCTCTATCTCGATAAAATACTCCTCGAACTCCGTAAACACACAATTCTGGTCATGTATATCTTTGCCAACTTAGCACTGCTATAGGTAGTCTTGACTGGAATGAAATGAGCTACCTTAGTCAAGCGGTCGACTATAACCCAAATCGAGTCATATCCTGAACTAGTCTTTGGCAAACCTGTGATGAAATCCATGCCTAGTTTATCCCACTTCCATTCGGGTATCGGCAATGGTTGTAACAATCCTGCTGGCTTCTGATGCTCTGCCTTTACTCTCTGACATACATCGCAAACTGCTACATACTCCGCAATATCCTTCTTCATTCCAGTCCACCAGAAAGTATTCTTCAAATCCAAATACATCTTGGTATTTCCTGGGTGAATCGAATAGGGTGAATCATGTGCTTCTTGCAAAATCAACTTCCTTATCTCCGGGTTATTGGGCACATAAACACGGTCTTCAAACCATGGGGTATCGTGCTCATCCTCACGAAATCCTTTAGCTTTTCCTTTGCTCATTTTCTCCTTTATAGAGGCAACTTCCTTATCCGCCTTTTGGGCTTCTCCGATTTTGTCCATTAGTGTTGATCAATCTCCAATGCTGCTACATAGCCTCTCGGAACTATTTCCAAACATAGCTCTCAAGGTCCTCTCGCTAACTCATTGGGTATTCCTCCCATCATTAGGGTATTGACGTGGCTCTTACGGCTCAATGTGTCTGCTACAACGTTAGCCTTTCCGGGTGATAATGCAATCTCATATCATAATCCTTGATAAGCTCTAACCATCTCCTCTCGTCTCGAGATTTAATTCCTTCTGTGTGAAGATGTACTTCAAACTCTTGTGATCCGTGTACACTTCACAATGATTTCCTATGAGGAAATGTCTCCATGTCTTCAATGCATGCACAACGGCTGCTAACTCCAAATCATGCGTAGCATAGTTTAACTCATGAGGCTTAAGTTGTCGTGAAGCATACGAGACAACTCTTCCTTCCTGCATAAGCACTGCTCCAAGTCCTCGACGTGAAGCGTCACAATACACCTCATAATCCTTGGTTTGATCCGGCAATATTAAAACTGGTGAGGTAACCAATCTTTTCTTCAGCTCCCAAAACTTGCCTCGCAGTCCTCAGTCCATATGAATTTGTTATCCTTCTTCAACAATTCTGTCATAGGCTTTGCAATCCTTGAGAAATTCTCAATGAATCTTCGGTAGTATCCTGCGAGTCCAAGGAAACTCCGAATCTCTCCAACTGTCGTTGGTGCTTCCCATTTGGTTACGGTCTCAACCTTCGTGGGGTCAACTGCTATTCCTTCTCCGGATATAACATGTCCAAGAAATCCAACTTCCTTTAGCCAAAACTCACATTTGCTGAACTTGGCATATAACTGGTGTTCCTCGCCTCAAAACCAATCGCAAATGTTCCTTGTGTTCCTCTTCATTCTTCGAGAAAATCAAAATATCATCAATGAACACCACGACGAACTTATCCAAAAACTCCATAAACACTTTGTTCATCAGGTTCATGAAATAGGCTGGTGCGTTAGTCAGTCCAAATGACATAACGGTATACTCATACAGTCCATATCTCGTGGTAAATGCTGTCTTGGGTATGTCCTGCTCCCGAATCTTCAACTGATGGTACCCTGATCGTAAATCGATCTTAGAAAACACTTTAGCTCCTTGCAAACGATCAAACAGATCATTTATCATAGGTAGTGGGTACTTGTTCTTGATTGTTACTTCATTCAATCCACGATAATCAACAACCATTCTTAACGATCCATCCTTCTTCTCCACTAACAATACGGGTGATCCCCGAGGTGAAGAACTTGGGCGAATAAAACCTTTATCCAATAGTTCCTTAATCTGCTTCTTGATTTCCGCCAAATCCTGTGCGGGCATCCTGTACGGTCGCTTTGATATTGGGCCTGTTCCTGGTAACAGCTCAATCAAAAACTCAATGTCTCTATCCGGTGGCATTCCAGGCAACTCTTCCGGAAATACATCAGGATAATCCTTCACCACTGGTACTTCTTCCTGCACCACTCCTGATAAGCAATTTACTTGTGCTCTCCTCGGCTCGTGCGGGATAATGATTTGATCCTTCTTCCTTCGGTGTGGTGAGCAAAATTGACTTTGTGGTGCAATCTATGTTCCTCCATACTTTGATAACCAATCCATGCCTAATATCACATCCAATCCTTGGGATTCCGTAACTATTAGGTCCGAGGGAAAACATAGTGTCCAATCCTTAATGGCAGTCGATCACACCATTTACTAGCCATGTATTCTGCTCCGGGTGAGGTTACTAGCATGGGTGACCTAAGGGCTTGGGTCGGTAATTTGTACTTATCCACAAATCCCCTTGATATGTATGAATGCGATGCACCAGTATCGAAAAGAACAACTGCAGTAAATGACTTAACCAAAAACTTACCGATTACTGCATCGGGCTGATCTTCAACCTCCTCCACATCAATGTGGTTCACCTGTCCCCTGTTGAAAGGGTTGGGCTTCTTTCCAGAGCTTCCATTGCCATTTCCATTCTGGCCTTCTGGACAGTCATTTGCATAATGCCCAGTCTTGCGGCACTTAAAACAAGTGATGTGACTCAGGTCTACCTTGGATGGTGTTGACGGGTTGGTGCGGTTCTGTCCATTGCTTCCTCCATTCCCGTTCCCATTCTTAGTGCCATTATGGTTATGCGAATTACCTCCTCCATGGGTATGCTGAAACTGAATTCCTGATTTAGGGGTATAACGAGGCTTCGCCGAGCTCCAGAGTTATACTTCCCTGTCCATACTTCCGCTGCAGGTTCTCAATTTGCTGCTGCTTTCCTTCAATCATGAGGGCTCGGTCTACCAACTCCTGGTAGTTGTTGAAACTTGCCACCATCAACGCATGCTGAACTCATCGCTCAGTCCTTCCAAACTTCTCCCGCTTAGCCGCATCCGTAGCAATGTCATCCGGGGCATAACGTGCTAACTTACTAAAATCATCCACATACCGCCAACAGTCCTTCCTCCTTGGCGTAAGTTGCGAACTCACGCTTCTTCATGGCCATGGCTCCTGCTGAAACATGGGCAGTGCGAAAAGCTTGTTGAAATTGATCCCATGTGACAGTGTCTACGGGGTAAGTGGCTGTAAAATTCTCCCACCATGCTGTTGCGGGTCCTTCAAGCTGGTGAGCAGCAAACTTCACTCTTTCTCCATCTGTGCATCCTGCAGTGGTCAACTCCCTTCCTATCTTGCGGAGCCAATCATCTGCTACAATCGGCTCGGTGCTACTGGAATACACCGCGGATTCAGCCTAAGGAAACGAGTCAAGTGATCCGCGGTGGTGGTGGTGGTGGGTTGTTGTTGTTGTTGTTGTTGTTGTTGTTGTTGTTGTTGCCCGGTTCGCACTCAATGTTTGGATCAGGTGTTCGCTGCTGAATCAATTGGGTGATCTCTGGCGGGAAAACAAACCCGGGGTCGCGTCTCGGAGGCATCTGATGGGTTTAGAAGAGACGAGAATTTAAGAATAGAATGAGGTCTAAGGGGAATCACTACCCAAATGCTCATGAGCAAATGCACACAAAATCACTTCATTCAATCAAACAAAGGGCTTACAACGATCTAACTATCGCAAAAGTGCGTGTACTATAATGTTTACATGGAGGGAATACTACTAATATGTGGGGGACTTCTACTAATTTGAACCGGTGGAAGACTCCATGATGTCTGCTCCAGCTTCGTCTTCAAAGTCAGGTTCACTTGGATCCGAATCGGTGTCGTCGATGATGATGTAGTTGCTTGGACAGCCGACGTACTTGTCTTCATTCTTGAGCGCCAACTTCTTCTTGAGTTCTTCGATCTCATACTTAAGATCGTTATTGTGTCTTGCTAGAGCTACGATCTCGTCCATGTAGTCTTTGCGTGTAGTCTTTAATTCTTCTTCAAGTTCGATGATCCTTCCCTTTGCATTCTGCAACTCCAACATATCGTTGCACATCTGGTTCTCCTGGCGTCGAATGTGCTGGTTTAACTCCTGGATGAAAGCTGCAATGGATATATCCTTCTTGGTGTTGACTATGTCCCATTGTTCATCTCGGCGTCCGCAAATCTGGTAGATAGTGTCCTTGAGGTCTTCTTGATAAACTTCTCCAATGCGTCCCATGGTGATATGAGCTGCCATGCTCTTTCCCAGACTCCAAGTTGGTGCACTGAAAACACTATCTATAGGCTTGGTGATTGGGGCGAATGTCCTTCCTGGAACATGAGCTTGAATCTTCCAGCGCTCCTCTTCAGGCAGAGTGGCGTTGAAAGTTCCGGTGAAACTTGGTAGTCCAATGTTTTAGGTATTTGGTGACTTCCTTCAAGTGAAATCCAAAAGGTGTGCCTTCATCTGGTTGGGCGTACTTGATCTCCGCGTCCTCCATCCTAAAGAGTAGAAAAGATGAGGAGTTAGAAAATGGGAAGAGAGTAGTGATCTAAGGTTGTAACTTAGTGGTCATGTCCTACAGTTAGCGTGTGCTCTGATACCATCTCTGTAGCGACCGGACCCAAATGGATCAAGTCTCTGTGCTCGGTGTCATCCTGGATCAAGAATCTTGACACCACACAAGATTTCAAGGATTTATAGCAGAGTAGCAATCACACACTTATTACAACGTTGTCCACAAGGAACTTATTACAATAATATGGCTTAAGGCCATCTAACAATAACAGCGGAAGGCTTGGAAGATAAGTGAGTCCATCAACTCCAACGGCATCACCGAGTATAGAACCACGACCTAACACCTTACTCGTCAATGCGAAAAGTCTGCAACATGAAAGTTGCAGCCAAAACGGGTCAAGACATGGAATATGCCGCAATGTAACACATAGAGAGTAATGAAGGAATAAGCCTATACTACATGCATATATGGCTGGTGGTAAAGCTCTCTGATTACATTTTGCATAAAGCTAGTTTTTCCCTACAACAAAGGAATAATTTTATTTAACTATCATGGTGGTTGTTAAACATTGAGAATGGTTGACAGCATCCTCAATCCCAATTAAAAGTACTCATCAAAACCCAATAACATTTATTAGAAGTAACATGTTGAGATTCACATGATATTCAAGTACTAGATACTCAAGACGTCCATAACCGGGACACGGCTAATCATGATTATTTTATACACTCTGCAGAGGTTTATGACTTTTCCCCACAAGACTCGATCGCCTCCGCTTGGTTCTCGTGACTACATGGTGTTTGAGAAACGGATGACCGAGACACAATCTTTCAGAAGCACTAGCACCTTACATGTGGGTAGACCGTACCAACCTACATCCCCTACATCAGCTAGCCTACCCGTAAGAGTTCGCACAACTTACTCAACTATGCCAGAGCCCATATTGGCTTGTGGCTGCACACGGAAGTTTCCAGTTTGAATAATCTTATGATCCCTTAGAGCCTGGGTGGCGGTCCAAGAAATACAGAGCAAGTCTGATAGAAACCAGTGCCTCAATCCACCCAGATGTGTGTTTAGGTTGCCACCTTAGATAAACCATTAATTAACAATCTCACATCTGTCATGGATATTCACTCACCCAATCCACGTCTACTGGCATATCATGGCATAATAAGCAAACGTAGAAGTAACTCCCAAGGTTTCATAAGTAAAACAGGTAATAGGTACTACCTCAATCTACTTCCCATCCCACAATTTAAGTTGATCCTAAACATGCAAGTGTTTGAGGAATAGGGCTAATGCATAAAAACTGGGTAGTAGAAAAGGTATGATCAAGTGTTACTTGCCTTGCTGATGATCCGCGAGACCTAGGGATTCGAAGTAACAAGCGGCGCACTCCGGGTGATCTAACACAGACAAACAACAAGCATACAATTAGTACTCATCTAATGCACAGGAAATCTCGAATAAAAGATCTAACCAGAGAGTTAAACTTAAGAACCCTGGTTGCAAAAGAATCAAATCAAATAAAACATCGAAAGTCGAAAGTCGAGAGAAAACAACTCGGTTTTAGCAATTTGAAACTAGGTCAAGATTAACAGTAGCAAAACTTTGTTTAAGTAGGTTAGTCGGAACGGCTGTTTCGAAACGAAACTCCATGTGCTTGAATCACCTGATTCCGATAAACGAGCGAGAAAATAAACAGATTTGAAGATTGGATCGGAAATCGAATTTGGAAAATAACGGATTAAATCCGATTAAAAGAAAAACGACGAACGGTTAAAACGAGGACGTTCATAACGTAAACTTAACCGATTTAACGCGTTTATTAAAACAAACGGGTCGGTGAACGTTCACTAATTAATAAAACCGAAAAAAATAACCAATCTAGGTTTTTAAAAAAAAGCGAATAACGAAAGAAAACCGGAACGGTTTTGGAATAAACCGACCGGGTGGCGCGGGCGAGGTGGCTACCTCGGCGAGTCGCCACGGGGCTCGGGCTCCGGCGGGCGGGTGGTCGGCGGTGGCGGCGGGTCGGGCGACGGGCGGCGCCGGCGACGGCAGCGGCGGCGGCTTTCGGGTGGCGGCGGGTCGGGTTAGGGGCGGCGCTGGATGAGAGAGAGGGGGGGGCGGGCTTATAAAGGAGGGGGGCTAGTGCCTTGGGGAGGGGGCACGGCGGGCGGCGGCGTGGCCGAGCCGGTCTCGGCCAACAAGCGGCGGCGGCGGGACTCCTTCAGGAGCGCGAGAGGAGGGAGTTGGGCCAAGGCGGTGGGGGCTGGGCCTTTGGCCCAAAGCGGCGTGTGGTTTTTTTAAATAAAACTAAACGATTTTAAAATAAAACCAAACGAACTCCAAATTAAATAAAATTAATTTTCCCCGACTCCTAAAATTGAGTCGAACAAAATGAACTTTAAAACGGGACAAAATGCATATTTTTTTAAAATACTCATTTTTTTTCCTAAAGCAAATAAACTTTGAAAAACCAAAATTGATTTATTTATTAAATCTTCATTTTTCCTAAATGTTGGGAAAGTCATATTATTCCCTCTCTTATTTTTTATAGGAAAACTTATGAAGATAATTAAATAAATCCAATGATCCTATTTTCAAAATTTGAGAAATCCCAAATATGAAAATAATGAAATCTCCAACTCTCTCCGAGGGTCCTTGAGTTGCGTGAAATTTTCTAGGATCGAGAAAATGCATGAAAATATGATATGCATGATGACTTAATGTATAACATTCCAAATTGAAAATTTGGGATGTTACAGGGATATCCCACATACCGAGATAAAACTTATACTTATGAGTCCATACTCCACTTCGTGGAACATCATTATCCTTTCCAGGGTCAAGCATCTTCACAGGGTACTATTGGCCACCTCTGCATGTCACTTCTTCAACTGGGAAACGTGATGAACTCCTAACAGTCCTTCGGGTGATTCCAACTTGTTGGCCACTTCTCCCATATGCTCCAAAACTCAGTATGGTCCTACAAATCTCGGGGCTAACTTTCCCTTAACTCCAAATCGTTTAACTCCTCGCAGAGGGGACACACGAAGACATGCTCTGTCTCCAATTTCATAGACTCCCTCCTTCGTTTTTGAGTCTGCACAACTCCTCTGCCTGGACTGAGCTACCTTCAGTCTATCTCGAAGCAACTTAACATTCTCTTCTGAATCCTTGATCACATTTGGTCCAAACAACTGAAGGTCTCCAACTTCATCCCACATCAATGGTGTCGGGCTCCTTCTTCCATACAAAGCTTCAAAAGGGGCCATCTTCAAACTAGCTTGGTAACTGTTGTTGTATGAGAACTCAGCGTAAGGTAAATTATCATCCTTACTAGATCCATAATCTAGCGCACATGCTCTCAACATGTCCTCCAGAATCTAATTGACTCTCTCAGTCTATCCATCTGTCTGCGGATGAAAGGCTATACTGAACTCTAGCCTAGTACCCAAAGTGTGGTGCAGCTGATTCCAAAACTTTGAGGTAAACTGTGTTCCTCTAACTGATAAGATGGTCCTCGGAACTCCATGCAGATATACGATCCTGGTCAAATATATCTTGGCCAACTTCGCACTTGTATAGGTGGTTTTTTACTGGGATAATGTGGGCCACTTTGGTCAAGCGAATCAACTACTACCCAGATAGAGTCATATCCCGTTCGGGTTCTGGGAAATCCGGTAATGAAATCCATGCCAAGCTTATCCTACTTCCATTCGGGTATCGGCATAGGCTGTAGTAATCCGGCTGGCTTCTGATGCTCTGCCTTTACTCTCTGGCATACATCACCTACGACTACATACTCCGCAATATCCTTCTTCATACCACCACCGTAAACGCTCCTTCAAATCCAAATACATCTTGGTGTTTCCAGATTTAATCGAGTATGGTGAGTCATGAGCCTCCTGAAGTATTAACTTCCTGATCTCTGCATTATTGGGCACATATACACGGTCCTCGAACCATAAGGTGTCGTGCTCATCCTTACGAAAACATTTGGCCCTTCCTTTGCTCATCCTCTCTTTTATCTCGGAAATCTCTTTGTTATCCTTCTGAGCTTCTCGAATCTTTCCCACTAATGTTGACTGAACTTCCATTGTTGCAACAAAACCTTTGGGAACAATCTCCAACCGAAGTTTCCTGAGATCCTCGGCTAACTCCTTTGGAAATCCTCTGCTTATGAGGGTATTCGTCCTTGTTTTCTTTATGGTTCTGTCCTATTTCTCCACAAAGCTTGCATGCACAGAGTTTCTTCATATCGTTTCCATGAGGCTTCATCTTCTGGGACACAAATCGAGACTTTGGCAAAGTCAACTTAAATTCTTCCCAAGTGGTTACTCTTTGCCATCCATTGATGGTTTGGTACATCCTCCACCAAGTTGCAGCACCTTTTTCAAAGCATTGAAGAGCATGCTGGGCCATATCCTTTCCGGCTATAGGGTTATTCTTCATGTGATCCTCCATGTTCTGAATCCATCGGTCCGTCTCCAATTGACTATCGGTCCAGATAATATGAGCTCATCTCCATTCATCCTCTATTGGGTCCAGGGGTTTTGGGGTGAGATAAGAGAGATAGAGAGGGATGCACACAATACAAACAATGGTTTTTGAAAAGACAGATTTTATTGTGGCTGTCGGAAAAACATCAAACAAATGATAGCTCACAAACGTCGCATCTAACATAGTTACATAACATGGGTTTGGTCTTCTAAAGGTCAATAAATCTTTAAAGTCATCAAACTCTTCAAGTCTTGTTCATGCCTCCAATGGCTTCTTCCCATCGTGCTTGTCCTTCTTAAGTTCTTTTGCCAGTTCATCTCTATTGACGCAAAGTCTCTCGTGGCGTCTTTCAATATTTCTGTAGTTACGTTCCAACTTCTGGATTTCAACATCCTAGGCATGAACCATGGTACTACTGTCCTTCCGTTCCTGACTAATCTCCGGTATCTCAAGGTTTTGCTCCTCCAGCTTGGCTACTTTCATCTTCTAGGTCATGAGTTCTTCACGAATTGCCTCCTTGTCAAATATGACTTCCTAAAGTCCATCTTAAACTTCTTTGATGTAATACTCCAGATTCCTGGTGTTACACCGGCTAAGTTTAAAACTTCGGCTTTGCTGATAGGTGCTCCATTAGCCTTCTTCCATCCAATCCTTCAATGCATCTGCATGCTTAACTCAGCACGGTGACAATAGCATACAAGAGCGATAACATTTTGGATATCCATATTTCTGCCCTAGTCATTGACATGAACTTTTATTCCATAGTTGATATCTCCTGCCTTAGGGTTTTCTTGACAAAACTTTGAGTTCTAATGCTCTTTGTTCCAGTCTTTCTCCAATACACCTTAATCTTGGTAGTGACAGCTTCCATAGTCTGCCAAGTTCCATAAGGGTAGACTTCCTAGGTCATATAAATCTGGGAAATCTTCAGAGCCTTCAATTTCTCCTAGTCTTCAGAGTCTTCAACAGTTGTAATTTCCATTATCATAATGTGTGGTAAAATCCTCTTTATTCCGAATGGTCTTAGTTGTCCGATATCTGGTACTTCTTGGAGTGGTCTCATCAGTCGAATCTTCGAGGGGTCAAAAGGGGAAAGGGTATGGTCTCACTAAAAGGGAATATTTGAATAAGCTTAGAAGAGAAGAGAGGTAAAAGATCTTTTTGAAAAAGAAAGTTGTAGAGAAAAATCTTTCCTATGGGCTTGCCAGTTTCTAGGGTCACGTCCTACAGTCAACATGTGCTCTGATACCATCTTGTAGCGACCCGACCTGAATGGGTCAAGTCTCTGTGCTTAAGTGTCATCCCTGGATCAGTATGCTGACACACACAATACTTGAGGATTTATAACAGAGGTAAATCACATGTATAAAGCAACGTAAATACTATTACCTCAATCCAAATAGCGGAATTAACAAGGTTGTGGATTCCCATCAACACCAACGGCAAAGTTGAGTATAGGAATCGTAACCCTAACGTATCACTTACTCGTCGTAAGATATCCTGCAACATGAGACGTTGCAGCCACAAAGGGTCAGTACATTGAATGTACTGGCAAATTCACACCATAGGATAATGATGAAAAATAGCTATCACTACATGCATATTTGGCTGGTGGAAAGCTCTATGGTTATAGTTTTTGCCAAAAGCCAATTTTTCCCTACTACAAAGGAATACATTTTATTTAACTACAAAGTTGGTTGATAAAATATTGAGAAGGTAAACCCCCTCTCAATCCCAAATTAAAGTCATTAACAACCCAACAATATTAATTAGGAGTGTTGAGATACATGTGAATACTCAAGTACTAGATACTCAAATTGTCCATAACCGGGGGCACGGCTAACCATGATTAGTTTGTACACTCTGCAGAGGTTTGCGCACTTTTCCCCACAAGACTCGATCGCCTCAGTTGGATTTCTCACACTACATGGTGTTTGAGAAACGGATGACCGAGACACAGTCTTTCAGAAACATTAACTCTCTACTCCGGGTAGACCATACCAAACCTACAAAACCCACTACCTGCTGATCTACCTCTTCAAGAGCTTCACGTAACTTACTCAACTATGCTAGAGCCCATAATAGCTTGTGGCTGCACACGGAAGTTTCTAGCATGAATAATCTCAGTTCCCTTTGAGCCTGGGTGGCGGTCCATAGGAAAATCACACGGTAACCCCGGGATTTCCAAAAAAAAACAGGCAATCACTTGATACCCCAGGTGCCTCAATCCACCCAGATGTGTATTAAAGTTGCCACCTTAAGTTGAACCATTAAGTAAACAATCTCACATCTGTCATGGAATACACTCAAACCCAATCCACGTCTACGAGCATAGCATGGCAATATAAGCATAACGTAGAAGTAACTCCCAAGGTTTGAATGCAGGACAATAGGTTCCTACCTCATCAACTACTTCCCAATACCCACATGTTATCAAACCTAATCATGCAATGTTTGAGGGTGAAACTAATGCATAAAAACTGGGTATGAAAAGGATATGATCAAAGTGTGAACTTGCCTGCAATGTTGATGAAGATGATTCACACTCAAAACTCTTGATAGTTCTACTCGTCACACTCTGGTCAATCTATTGCGAGCAAGCAATGGTAACCACACATAAGCAATCACTCAAAAGATCGGAAAGAACGAAGAGTATGATTCGGAAAACATCAAAACCAAGAAAATGACTCAGCATAAAAAAATTTCTAACAGTACCAAAACTATGTGAATTTGGACTTATCAGAAAGTTTAGGTCAAGAGCTTCGATTTGCAAAAAGAATCACTCAAATCGGAGTTATAAAACTCAAGTTACGATCAAACGAAGTTCAAATTCAAATATGATTTAATTCAAATTTTAAACTTTCAAAAACTTGTTTGAGTTAGATTACTGGATAGAGGAGATCGTAACGAAGAAGCGGGCGTTGGTTTCATCTAATTTGGATGAACGAGTAAAAAGTTATTTTAAAAATCAGGGCCAAGCTGTTTTACGAAAGAAAAATAGCTACGGCTAGGGTCTAATGTATAAATACATAGACTAATTAGTAATCTAATTATTTTATCGTATTAGTCTAGAAAATAATAAACTACGGAAATAATAAAAAAATACAAAGAAAGATACCTTTATAAGGCAGAGAAAAGACAACTTTGGAGAGAGAGGACAATTTCCAGAAGTCGCGCCGGAGAGGAGAAAAATATGTTTCTTAAATGAATCTAGTCAAACCAAAATATTGATTTAACCCGAATCGGATGATTTTTGAAGGCTCTATGGGTCTATATTTATTGGTGGAAAAGAGGCTTAAGGGTCAAAGGTTAGGCAATGTGGGACTAAACGTAGATGAAAGGAAAAGAAACAGAGAAGAAAAGAGGCGCCTCACATGGGCCTAGAGGCCTTCCGCCGGCCGCGCGCGCGTAAGCTGCGGCTGCAGTTTTTTTTAAACAAAATTCGGCCTAAGAAAAAAAAGAAACGCTGGCTGGGCCTGGCCCATATAGGGAAAAAAAGATGGGGCGCTCGCTGTTACTATGATGCGCACGTGGGCGACAAATACTTATGGGCCGCAGGTACAGTTTTTCTTTAAATAGAAACAGAAAGGAAAACTGAATAATGAAAATATAATAATCATTTTATTAGGCATATTATATATCAAAATTTTCAGAAAAAGATTTTCTATGACATGAACATTTTCGCAAAGTCAAATAAAGTACACACAAATTCAAATAAAACAAAGAGTGCTTCTGCTCTAGTAAAATCCAGTAAAAATCATTTTAAAAATACAAAAATTAATTCAAATTTATTTCTCTCCATTTTTTCTGATGTAGGGAATCATGTTACCCTATTTTCCATATATTTTATTTTTGGAGAAAAATAATTTGAAATAAAACTCAAATAACTCCAAATTGAAAATAAATTCAAAAGAAATTTGAATTTAATTCTTTGAAACTCCCAACTCATATTTCATATATTTTGAAGAAGTCATTTTATCTTCGCTCGTGAAAATCATTGAGTTGCATAAAGTTCCTGGGTTGGAAATATTTTCCAAATGAAATTCAAATATTTTCAACACCCCTTGTCATTTAAATAAATGGAAGAAGTCATGTCATCTTCTCTCCAGGGTTTTGTGGTGAAAAGGATTTGAATTCACGGAGATCACGAATGCAAAATGAAAGTTTGGGAAAGTCCTTTTATTCCCTCTCATTTAACTTTCAAACAGTTTCAAATTTCACTCAATCAATCACACAACAATCAAACAATTGATCAAATCTATCTTTTTGTATAACATTCCAAAATTTAGAATTTTGGGATGTTACATTCCTTGACGAGGAATTTGGTTCAAGGAGCCTGCCCTGGCTTCAAAGGCTTCATCAGCACTTGCATATAGTGATTTGAGAGTTCAGGTTCGTTGTAAACACAACGTGCATCTTCAAGGGGAGGACTTAGAGGAAGGACACGAAGCAATTCAGACGCTGGTGCCTTGTAATGAGTGTTCTCTATCATCCAGTCCAGAACCCATGAATTCACATCTTCAGAGTTGCCGGTGATGTGCAGCGTTGCGTAGAACTGAAAAATGAGTTCTTCATTCCAATCACAGATGTCAGTGCAGAAATTGAGCAGCCCAGCGTCATAGAGAACACTGAGGACTAGCGTCAAGCACGGCAAAGACTCCATATCTACATGAGGAATGTGTGCATGGTCGAAGACTTTGTCTTTGTTGAATAGCACTGAGGAATAGAAGTTGGCTTGACTAGCAGTACAGAAACGCCTCTTCCTTATGCGAGCAGAGTCATAGGGGTTGTAATCTGTGAAGAATACATGCTCACCAAAGAAGTCTTCAGCCTTGAACTTTTGCTTCCTTGAGAACGTATCCTTTGGCTTTGGCAGAGGAGTGTCAGTGAGTTGCATCACTACCTCAGGAATCGCGAGCTCAGGTTCTTCAGGCTGAGGAATTTCTGGTTCCTCCTCAGGTGCATTCACATTTTCTGCAGCAGCAGTTTCTTCAGCACTAGTGGCTGGAATTTCTTCACGGACAGATGAGGTGGGATGAGTTTCTTCAGAGCCCAATTGAACTGTTGGTGCAGGTGAGTGAGGGATTTGCTGCAGTGGGGTGAAGAGTGGAGAATTGGGATGCTGACTTTCCCAAAAGTCGTCATTCATCACTGGAGTTGTGCTTCCAATGTCCACATCTTCATCTTCCAATTCTTCAACACCAGCCTCTTCAGCAGTGAACTGAGGCATTGGTGATGATACCACTGGGGTTGAAGGGATTGTGTCCACTTCAATTTCCTCATCAATCTGCTCTGACGAAGCAGCATATTGAGTTTCTTCATCAGATCCGCTTGGGATCTCATAATCTTCACCAAAAGGAACAAGGTCCTTTGATAGCATGGTTGAAATTGGAACAACATCAATGGGATTTTCAAACGAGCTGGTCATAGGCTTCATCTTCTTTGGAGCTGAAGATCCTGAAGCATTTGATGCTTTCCTTTTCTTTACTGCAGCTCGCTCTGCAGCCTTGGTCTTCTTCACATCTGATGTAGATGGAAGGATAGGAGTTGGTGTAGGCGCAGGTGGAGCTGAGGAATCTAGTTGAATTTCTTCAGGCGCAACTGATGCAGTTGCCCTGAATTCTTCAGTTTCTTCAGGCACACCACTAGTGGATGCCCTGGCAATTTCTTCAGCGGCTGGAATGGAGTCATCAGCCCTGGAACTAGCATTTTCTTCAGCAGCCTGAAAATCATCAGCGGTGCTGGCATGTTCTTTAGTTGGCTGAGCAGAAGCTTCAGCTTGAGGAACTTCTTGTTGCGATGGGGCTGCAACATTGGTGAAATTTTCAGTTAGTTTCACAAACCTGACTTTGGCTCCCTTCCAATCAGCATAGTATGAGTCAAATTTGTCGCTGAGGGCTTTGATGTCACCGCATCTTGACAAGTTCTTCAGCTTGTCATCTTGACAACATTTTTCTTCAGCAGCTTTCTCTTTTACATCTTGTGATTTCTTGATCTCTCTGGCCCTATCATATTTCCATTTCTCCTCTTGGATGAAATGAGTCAGCATGTGACTTTGGCCAAGTGACAACTTGAAGTCAGGCATAGGTGTGTTTGGATCCTTATGCCAGAGATCAATATAATCGAGGATCGCCCTTGGATCCAGCAGCAGTGGCACAGGTGTGCCTTTGACTCTAGTGGCCCTTTCTTGTCTGTCCCTGATGATTTCTACAAGTTCTTCTTCATCAGCCTCATCTTCTTCAGACGGCACATGAAAGACAACCTGCTTCTTCTTAGGGCTTGGCCGAGGGCCTCGTCCAGCAGTAGCCTTTTTCTTCAGCAGAGAGGGTCCAGCTGAGGAACTTGGTGCAGCTGAGGAACTTGCTGAGACACCAGAGGCAATGGAGATGCCTGTAGTCCTTTGGCACGAGGCCAGATGCACAGGTGCTGAGGACTTAGTCGGAACAGCTGAGGACTTTGGAGGAGGTGCTGAGGATTTCAGAGGAGCAGGGGCAGCTTGAGGAATTTGCCTTGAAGATTTTGAAGTTTCTGGCCGTGAGGGCGCAGCTGAGGGTGAAGCACTTGGCTTTCGAGCGGGCTTCTTTGCCATTGATTTCCTTGGCTTGACAGAGGCCTCAGTGGCAGCAGCAGCAGCAGCAGAATCTTCATTGAATTTCTTCACTGCTTCTCTGGCTTGTCTTGCCAATTTGGCTTGGCGCTTTGCCCATTCTTCAGGAAAGTCCTCACCGCGTTTGACGCTAGTGGGATCAGCCACTTGGCCAGGTGCCAATGGGGCTCTTGGGCATGGAGGGTTGAGAGCGAATTTCTTCATGTACTTTGGAGTAACATATCTGTACTCCCTCCATTCTCTTGCCCATCTCCGTTCTATCCTTTGAATGCGCACTTTGCGCTGATTTTTGTTCTCTTTGCCAAACTTGGCTTCATCAGGCGTGCAGTACTCAGCATAGATGTCCTCAGGGATTTCAAACGCAGTCATGACCTCAGGCTTCTTTCCTCCTTTCTGTGGCCTTTTATCGTCAGCCATTTTCTTTAGTTGAGGAATTTGAACAATCGAATTTTCTGAAGAAGTGTGCAACTTTTCTTCGAGGAACGCTGCAAATGAGTTAAGTTGATGAGAACCTAGTGATTCAGCAGTGGACATGTGTACCTGTGAACAGAGTATAGTTGCGAGGAATTTGGAGAGGTCATATGCGTTCTCAGAGGGTTTTTTCAAAAAGAACAAGTTTGAGGAATTTGACCAGATGCGTCTTGAAGAATTTCACTAAGCGCGCTAGATCTCAGGTTCCAGAGTTGTATAGATCGAAGATCCACACAATTGAGGAATCTTGAAGAAAATGATGCTTAGGGAAATGAATCAAGAAGATATGACTTGTAAGGTGTTTAGTGTGTGAAGATTTGAAGAATAAAAACACCTTTGAAGATTTTGTAGAGAAACTTCGAATCAAAGAGGGCAGTAAAAGTAACTTTTAATTACCCTGAATGAAGAACACGACGAACATAGAGTGAAACAGTGGAGTTCGTCAGTGTAGATCTTCCACGCCCTAACTTGGCGGAGGAAGACGTCTACGGCGGCGGCGGAGGTGAAGATTTCCGCGGTCGGCACGAGTACGACGGCGACGAGGTCGAGGCAGTGAAGCTCTTCCTCACCGGCAACGATGGAGTAGCGGTGGCACTAGGGTTTGAGAAGCTCGAGCGGGAGAGAGAGAGATCGAGCGGAGTAAAAGAAGCGAGGAAGGGGTGAGGGGTATTTATAGAGGCAGTGAAAAACTGTTCCCCCGAAGATTTTGGGACGAACGTGCCCCTGACCATTCTCCTTCTCACGACATGTGTCACCCACGTACTGTGTAGTGGAGATCGTGTAAGATCGTGGGTGAATTGAATAATGCATCATGGGATGCGAAACGGTTTGAGCGGCAAAACTGAAAATTTGGATAAGATTAGTTTTAAAGTTCTGTTCGCAATTTCTTCAGCTGACAAGGACACAGTGAAGATTTTGAACGAGTTTCAAATAGAACGCACATGAAGAATTTGTGAACATATTGGATTGAGTATAGCATAGAGAGGGAAGGGTCCGATCACATTCACTTAGCAGAGAAACCAACTTGAAGAAATAGCTATAAGTGAATGCTGTAGAGGACATAAACTCATATATATATAGCCAATGAAGAAAAACGACGGCACAAGTGAAGATTTTGCAAGTTGAAGAATTTTAACAACTGAGGAATTCCAAAAACTGAGGAAAAACTCAAATTGAAGATTTTCAACTTTTGTGGTGGCGTGACCCACCGTATAAGAATGATGATTTCAGACACCCGGTACAATTGTCGTAGGGTTCTGAGAATCAAATTCTTCATTAATTTCTTCACACTTAGAGTGTTATTCTTCATTGATTGAAGAAAAACGGTTCTTCATGTGTTGCACATCTAAGTCATCAATTTTGCATAAGTGTTAGGATGAGTGCCTTTTCAAAGTACATTCGAAGACTCTAAGATATTTAGCTCACACCGCAACTTGCTAAATCTCTTCTCATCCAAGGGCTTAGTGAAGATATCGGCTAGCAGTTCTTCAGTCTTCACATGATCAATAGAAATGTCGCCCTTCAACACATGATCACGAAGAAAATGATGACGAATCTGAATGTGCTTTGTCTTCGAGTGATGAACTGGGTTGTGAGCAATCTTGATGGCACTCTCATTGTCACAGAGGAGAGGCACATTCTTCACGTTGATGCCATAGTCCTTGAGCGTTTGCTTCATCCATAGCAGTTGAGCACAGCAAGAACCAGCAGCAATGTACTCAGCTTCAGCGAGAGATAAGATACATAGTTCTGTTTCTTCGAGGACCAACAGACCAAGGATCGTGCGAGGAAATGACAAGTACCAGATGTTGACTTGCGGTCCACACGGTCACCAGCATAGTCAGAGTCAGAATATCCAATGAGATCAAAATCCGAGCCCTTGGGATACCATAATCCTAGTGTTGGTGTGTGAGCTAGATATCAAGAATATGCTTCACACCTTATGGTGTGATTCCTTGGTGCAGCTTGAAATCGGGCACACATTCAAACACTAAGCATTATATCCGCCTAGATGCACATAAGTACAATAAAGAGCCAATCATGGAGCGGTATACCTTATGATCAAGTCAATACCATTTTCATCGAGCATAGATGACCATTTGTGGGCATAGGAATTTTGATGCCTTTGCAATCTTGCATGCCGAATTTCTTCAGGACATCCTTGAGGTATTTCTCCTGATATATAAATATGCCATTGCACTGTTGACGAATTTGAAGACCTAAGAATAATTTCAACTCTCCCATCATAGACATTTGATATTCTTCACTCATCATATAGGCAAATTCATCACTATAACATTGGTCAGTACAGCCAAAGATAATATCATCAACATATATTTGGCACACAAACAGTTCACCATCGTAAGATTTAGTAAAGAGAGTAGGATCGAGTGAACCGGGTGTGAAGCCTTTCTTCATGAAGAATTCCTTTAATGTATCATACCACGCCCGTGGGGCTTGCTTGAGGTCATAGAGGGCCTTATTGAGTCTGAAGACTTTGTCAGGATTCTTTGGATCTTCAAAACCTGGGGGTTGAGCAACATATACTTCTTCCTCAAGCTTACCATTGAGGAATGCACTTTTCACAACCATTTGATTTAAGATGATATCATGATGGTTAGCATAAGCAAGTAATATGCGAATAGCCTCAAGTCTAGCAACAGGTGCAAAAGTTTCATCGAAATCAACTCCTTCAACCTGTTTGTAGCCTTGAGCTACTAGACGTGCCTTATTCCTCACCACAAGGCCGTTTTCATCTTGCTTGTTGTGGTAGATCCACTTTGTGCCAATGATGTTATGTTTGCGAGGATCGGGACAATTGACCAGTTCCTAGACGTTGTTGAGCTTGAACTGATGTAATTCTTCTTGCATGGCCTGAATCCACTCAGGCTCCAGAAATGCTTCATCTACCTTAGTGGGCTCTGTGATAGAGACAAAAGCAAAATGCCCACAAAAGTTAGATAGATGTGAAGCTTTTGAGCGTGTGAGAGGACCTGGTGCTCTAATGTCATCGATGATCTTCTCCACTTGCACTTCTTTTGCAACGCGAGGATGAGCTGGTTGTCGTTGAGGAATTTGATCAGCATTTTCTTCAAAGATCAATTTCCTCAAAGATTTTCTTCAGTGCATCACTCGACGTTCTTCACGCTCGGAATGAATTCTTCAAAGCAGATTCTTCAAGAGGGAATGACATCTTCAGAGCCTTGTGCTTGATAGAATCCTTTGGTGCTGGTTCATCTAACACGTAAGGTAGGTGCTCTCTTTGCAGCCATTAGTCTCATCGAATCAAGACATCTACAGTTTCAACAATCTTGTGAAGAACATTGTTGAAGACTCGTAAGTGTGCGAGTCCTTTCCGTAACCAAGCATAAAACCTTCATGTGCTTTCGTGCAAATTTAGAGTTGTGATGAGGATCTCTAATCCAGCATTTAGCAATCAAGACTTTGAAATAACTCACATTTGGTTTCTTGTCAGTGAGGAGTTCATAGGCAGTCTTCTTGAAGAATTTGTGAAGATATACTCTGTTGATGATATGGCACGCAGTATCAATTGCATCAACCCAGAAACGACGAGGGGTTTTGTATTCGTCAAGCATAGTGCGAGCCATCTCAGCAATAGTCCTGTTCTTACGCTCCACGACGCCATTCTGTTGAGGAGTATAAGGAGCAGATAACTCATGAGTAATACCAAGTTCATCAAGATAGTCATCGAGACCAGAATTCTTGAACTCAGTGCCATTGTCACTTCTGATGTGTTTGATCTTCACACCAAAGTTGGTTGAAGCCCTCGAGGAGAATCGTTTGAAGACTTCCTGCACTTCATGTTTGTAAGAGACAAGGTGTACCCATGTGTAACGAGAGTAATCATCAACAATAACAAAGCCATATTGAGACGCTTCATTTGAAACAGAGGAATAGTGATTAGGACCAAAGAGATCCATGTGAAGCATTCAAATGGACGAGTAGTGGTCATGATGGTCTTTGCTGGATGCTTGGCCTTGGTCATCTTTCCAGCTTCACAGGCAGCGCATAAGTGATCCTTGAGGAATTTGACATTCTCAATGCCAATAACATGCTTCTTCTTTGCAAGCATGTGCAAATTCCTCATGCCTGCATGACCAAGTCGTCGATGCCATAGCCATCCTTCTGAAGCTTTTGCAAGTAGGCACACGGCTGGTTGTGAATCTACAGAGAAATCAACAATATACAAGTCTCCTCTCCTAAAGCCTTCGAAGACTTTGGAATTGTCAGCTTCCATAATCACAACACAACGATACTTGCCAAAGACAACAACCATATCAAGATCACAAAGCATTAAGACAGACATAAGGTTGTATCCTAAGGACTCAACAAGCATGACTTTGTCCATGTGTCCATCCTTTGTGATAGCAACCTTACCTAGACCCAATACCTGACTTTTGCTTTTATCAGCAAAGATGATATGCTTCAGATGTGATGACGATAAGGGATCATCCATCAACAGATTCCTGTCACCAGTCATGTGATTTGTACATCCACTATCAAGTACCCACTCAGTGGCTTTGGGTTGATCATCCTGCAGATGAATTAGTGCAACTTACGAACTCATATACTTCAGCAGTGAAGAATATGATATCACAATTCATCAGATCAATTTCATCAAGCAGTAAGACAAATAAAGCAGAGGGAGGGCGTGTGAAATGACATTTCATTTCATCATGGTTAGCCTGCGTCCTTTCAGGCAACTTGTCAGGTCCCCAGCAAATTCTTCAGACGTTACAGTGCGTCTGGAGACCTGACCCTACATAAGAGATTAGTTCCTTTTCTTCACCACCCACATCTGAAGGGGTGGCAAAGAGTTCATCACTCTGCAAGCTCCATATGAGAATGGTGACATAGCGGCCGAACCATTTCGTTTCACATAAGAGTGGTTAGGGTAAGCATATGAATAAGCAGAGAAATTCTTCGAGGACTTATGAACATAATGATTAGAAGAATAAATCTCATATTCATAGCCCTTGGCTCTTCCCTGCGAAACAGAGTTGTTAGCACGATGATGTTCATATGAGGACTTTGATCCATGTGAGGAATTTGATCCACGTGAGGAATTTGGTCCGTATGAGGACTTGGATCCATATGAAGAATTTGGTCCATATGAAGAATTTGATCTGGGGTTCCTATTCTTCACAGGTGGTGTCATGAGGACATTCACCTGAAGACTTTCAAGGCACTTTTTGGGAACCCAGATTTTCTTCATAGGGGAACCGTTCCTGCAGTTAGTGCCAACATATCTAGCAAATACTTGACCATTCTGATTTTTGAACAGTTTATAGTTGGAGTCAAATGACTCATCAGAAGAATGAGAAGATTCACATGTATAGCCAGATAAATTAGATGGATCAACTGGAGGTCCCTTTGCAGCAACCCATGAGGTTTTGGGGTACTGCGCAGGCTTCCAATATGTACCATCAACATTGAGTTTCCTCTCAAAGGCAATACCCTCTTTCCTAGGGTTCCTGTTGAGGATATGCTTTTTAAGCACATCACAAAGAGTCTGATGCCCTTTGAGGCTTTTGTACATGCCTGTCATGTACAATTCCTTCAGCCCTGCATCGTCAGTGATACTAGCAATGTCCTCAGATGAGGAATTAGTGATAGTAGAGACAGGTGAAGAATTTGTAACATTTGAAGCATTTGAACATTCAGGTGAGGAATTAGCAGATTCTCGTTCAATGCATTTTAAACATGGAGGAATAAAATCTTCCTGAGCAGCGCTGATTTGTTGAGCAAGCAATTAATCGCGCTCCTTCTGAAGATCTTCATAACTCACTCTTAGCTCCTCAAGATCTTGCTTTCTTTGAAGAAATTCATAAGAAAGCTTCTCATGATCAGATAAGAGAGTGTTATGATGACATTGAAGGTTATCAAACCTGGTCTGAAGTCTCTGAAGATTTTCAGTCAAGGCTTTAGTGCGATCCATTTCTTCACCCAACATGTCATCACTTTTGTCTAGCATGTTTTGAACCTTTTCAAAAGCCTTTTGTTGTTTCACAGCAATCTTAGCAAGTTTTGTGTAGCTGGGCTTAAGATTTTCATCAGATTCATCTTCACTAGACTCAGAGGAGGTATATTTTGGTACCTTGGCACCCTTTGCCATGAAGCAATAGGTGGGATCATAGTCATCGTTTCCTTCATCAGCCTTGTTGGTGAGGTCATTTTCTTCAGAGTTGAAGATAGACTTGCTGACGAATGCAGTAGCGAGGGCTAGGCTTGCCACACCAGACTCAGAGTCCTCAGAAGCCTCCTCTTCTTCTTGTTCCTCAGATTCAGCTTCAGAGTCCATTTCCTTGCCAATGAATGCCCGAGCCTTCTTGGAGATGCTCTTCTTGTGAGATGAAGACTTTGAGGATTTTGATGATGAAGATTTTGAGGACTTCTTATTTTTCTTTGCATCATCAGAACTGTAATCCTTGTATTTCTTCTTCTTTGATTCCTTTTCCCACTGAGGACAATCTTGAATGTAATGTCCTGGTTTCTTACACTTGTGACAAAGCCTCTTCTTGTAGTCACTGGATGAGGAATCATTTCTCCTTGAGGGTTTTCCAAAGCGACCACGTCTTGAGAATTTCTGGAATTTCTTCACAAGCAGTGCTAGATCATGACTCAGTTCTTCAGGGTCACCAAGGCTGCTACCAGAGTCTTCATCTTCAGATTCTGATACTGCCTTGGCCTTCAATGCACGTGATCTGCCACAGCTCGAACCATAGAGATCTCTCTTTTCAGCAAGCTGGAACTCATGAGTGTTTAGCCTCTCGAGGATATCAGCGGGGTCAAGTGACTTGTAATCAGCACGCTCTTGTATCATCAGTGCCAGAGTATCAAATGAGGAATCAAGCGATCTCAGCAATTTCTTCACCACCTCTTGGTCGGTGATGTCAGTGGCACCAAGTGCTTGAAGCTCATTTGAGATGTCAGTGAGGCGATCGAAGGTTTGCTGAACATTTTCATTGTCGAGTCTTTTGAAGTGGTTGAAGATATTGCGAAGAACATCAACTCGAGAGTCACGCTGAGTTGAAACTCCTTCATTGACCTTGGACAACCTATCCCAGATAAGCTTAGCAGTTTCCAAAGCACTCACTCTACCATACTGTCCTTTACTCAGATGGCCACATATGATATTCTTCGCTTGGGAATCGAGTTGCTTGAATATCTTCACGTCGGTAGCGTTCAGTGAGGGTGAGACGGAGGTAACACCATTTTCCACAACGTACCAGAGATCGTTATCAATTGCCTCAAGATGCATGCGCGTCTTGTTCTTCCAGTAGGGGTAGCCCGTCCCATCAAAGGTAGGACACCCTGCAGAGACCTTGATCATACCTGCGGTTGACATAACTAAAACTCCAGGCGGTTAAACCAAATCACACAGAACAAGGGAGTACCTTGCTCTGATACCAATTGAAAGTGCGTTATATCGACTAGAGGGGGGTGAATAAGCGATTTTTATGAAATTCTTCACTGAGGAATTTGCTAGTGAGGAAATTCCTTAGCAAAGAACTACTAGCACCGGAATAAGTACTCAGAAGTAGACATAGCAGAATACATGCATGGTCATCATGATGAAATGAAGACAAGCACAGAGTACAGAAAGCGTAAACACAGGATAGCACAAGATGAAGACGAACAAACTGAAGATATTGAACTGAGGAAATTGAGAAAGTCTTCAGTCAAAGTCTTCAAACACAGATATGAACAAACACACAACACAGTAATGAGGAAATGAAAGTGTTGAGGAAATAGAACCAGTTGGCTTGGTGAAGACAATGATTTGGTAGACCAGTTCAACTGCTGTCTCGGCTTGTACATCTGGTTGGGCGGCTGAGTATTTAAACTCGAGGACACCCAGTCCAGCACACACATCCTCACCAGATTCTCCTTGAGCTAAGGACACACAGTCCTCGCCCAATCACTCATGGTAAGTCTTCAGGTGACTTCCGAACCTTCACAAACTCGGTCACTCGGCGATCCACAATTCCTCTTGGATGCTCTAGACCATGACGCCTAACCGTCTGGAAGAAGCACAGTCTTCAAAGGTAACAAGCGTCGGATCCACGCAGGATCAATCTCTTCAGTGATGCTCAATCACTTTGGGTTTGTAGGTGTTTGGGTTTGGATTTTCCTCACTTGATGATTTTCGCTCAAAGTCCTCGGAGGATGGGTTGCTCTCAAATGACAAGTGTCAAGTTCTAGCGGAGCAGCCAACCAACTAGTGGTTGTAGGGGGCGGCTATTTATAGCCTAGGGAGCAGCCCGACATGATAAGACATAAATGCCCTTCAATGATATGACCGTTGGATGGATAAGATATTTTGGGACAACTGCCGCGTAGCACAGCAACGGTCGGAAATTTGAGGTTCAAATTCCTCAGGGCTATGATGTTCCTCACAGTGTAGGCAATTCGCACTGGTGAATTCCTAACTCCTCAGTCAGAACAAAGTCCTCAGTGACCAGAAGAACTGCGTCTCTGTCACTGAAGAAATTGACAGAACTGTATGAGATTTCCAATGGCTTCACTCGAAGGGATTGGTAGGTGTAGGATTTGAGTTGAGCATCACATGGAAATTTTCTCCTTAGTATTTCCTCGACCCCCTTTAATAGTACGGTGTTTCCTATGACTCAAGAAAGAGAAAATGAAACTACAAAAACAAAATTCTTCACGCTTCATTTTCCTCGAATGATAACCAAGTCTTCAAGGTCACACCAATTTCTTCACTTTCAAAGTCTTCAGAAAGTCTTCAGAATACCAAAGTCTTCAGTCGAAGATCTTCATTTTTAGTGGTCGACTTTCTCTGTAATTGTCAAACTCCTCATAGACTTATAGACCTGTGTACACTCATAAACACATTAGATTCTTAACCTATAAGTCTTCAATACACCAAAATCACTAAGGGGCACTAGATGCACTTACAAAGTGACAATGGGAGTGAGTTCAAGAATTCCGTTCTTGATGACTATGTTGATGAACTTGGTATTACTCATGAGTTATCTGCTCCTTATACTCCTCAGCAGAATGGCGCCGTGGAGCGCAAAAACAGAACTCTTGTTGAGATGGCTTGCACTATGCTTGATGAATACAAGACGCCTTGTCGTTTCTGGATTGAGGCAATTGATACTGCGTGCCACATCATCAACAGAGTATATCTTCACAAATTCTTCAAGAAGACTGCTTATGAACTCCTCACTGACAAAAAGCTCAATGTGAGTTATTTAAAAGTCTTCGGTGCTAAATGTTGGATTAGAGATCCTCATCACAATTCTAAATTCACACCGAAAGCACATGAGGGTTTTATGCTTGGTTACGGAAAGGACTCGCACACCTACAGAGTCTTCAACAACGTTCTTCACAAAGTTGTTGAAACTGTAGATGTGCGGTTCGATCAAACTAATGGCTCGCAAAGAGAGCACCTACCTTGTGTGATAGATGAACCAGCACCTGAGGAATCTATCAAGTTCAAGGCTACTGAGGATGTCATTCCTACCGAAGAATCTGCTGAAGAATTCATTCCAGAACGTGAAGAACGCCGAGCTGGTGCACCTAAAGAAAATGGTGCTGAGGAAAATGGTCCTGAAGAAAATGCGGATCAAATTCCTCGACGACAACCCGCTCATCGTCGCGTTGCAAACAAAGTGCAGATTGAGAGAATCATCGATGACATTGAAGCACCATGTCCTCTCACACGCTCAAAAGCTTCACAGTTGTCTAACTTTTGTGGGAACTTTGCTTTTGTCTGTATCATAGAGCCCACTAAGGTAGATGAAGCATTTCTGGAGCCTGAGTGGATTCAAGCTATGCAAGAAGAATTACATCAGTTCGAGCTCAGCAACGTCTGGGAACTGGTCAAACATCCAGATCCTCGCAAGCACAATATCATTGTCACAAAGTGGATCTACCGCAACAAGCAAGATGAAAATGGCCTTGTGGTGAGGAATAAGGCACGACATGTAGGTCAAGTCTACACACATGTTGAAGGAATTGATTTCGATGAAACTTTTGCACCTGTTGCTAGACTTGAGGCTGTTCGCATATTACTTGCTTATGCTAACCATCATGATATCACTTTACAACAAATGGATGTGAAAAGTGCATTCCTCAATGGTAAGCTTGAGGAAGAAGTATATGTTTCTCAACCCCCAGGTTTTGAAGATCCAAAGCATCCTGACAAAGTCTTCAGACTCAATAAGGCCATGTATGGCCTCAAGCAGGCCCCTCGGGCGTGGTATGATACTTTGAAGGAATTCCTCATGAAGAAAGGCTTCAAACCCGGTTCACTCGACCCAACTCTTTTCATTAAATCTTATGATGGTGAATTGTTTGTGTGCCAAATTTATGTTGATGATATCATTTTTGGTTGTACTGACCAATGTTACAGTGATGAATTTGCCTATATGATGAGTGAAGAATATCAAATGTCTATGATGGGAGAATTGAAATTCTTTTAAGGTCTTCAAATTCGTCAACAGCGCAATGGCATATTCATATCTCAGGAGAAATACCTCAAAGATGTATTGAGTAAATTCGGCATGCAAGATTGCAAAGGGGTCAAAATTCCTATGCCCAAAAGTGGCCATCTATGCACTGATGAAAATGGTATCGACTTCGATCAAAAGGTATACCGCTCCATGATTGGCTCTTTATTGTATTTTTGCGCATCTAGGTCAGATATTATGATTAGTTTTTTCATGTGTGCCCGATTTCAAGCTACACCGAAGGAATCACACCATAAGGCTATGAAGCATATTCTTCGATATCTAGCTCACACACCAACACTTGGATTATGGTACCCCTAGGGCTCGGCTTTTGATCCTCATTGGATATTCAGACTCTGACTATGCTGGTGATCGTGTGGACCGCAAGTCAACATCTGGCACATGCCATTTCCTTGGACGATCTTTGGTCTGTTGGTCCTCGAAGAAACAGAACTGTGTATCACTATCCACAGCTGAAGCTGAGTACATTGCAGCTGCCTCATGTTGTGCTCAACTGCTATGGATGAAGCAAACTCTCAAGGACTACGGCGTCAACATGAAGAATGTGCATCTCTACTGTGACAATGAGAGTGCAATCAAGATTGCTCACAACCCAGTTCAGCACTCGAAGACAAAGCACATCCAAATTCGTCATCATTTTCTTCGCGATCATGCGTGGAAGGGCGACATCTCTATTGAGCATGTACAGACTAAAGAACAGCTAGCCGATATCTTCACAAAGCTCTTGGATGAGAAGAGATTTAGCAAGTTGAGGTGTGAGCTAAATATCCTAGAATCTTCGAATGTTCTTTGAAAAGGACACTCATCCTAACACTTATGCAAAATTGATGACTTAGATGTGCAACACGCGAAGAAAGGTTTTTCTTCAATCAATGAAGACTAACACTCTAAGTGTGAAGAAATTAACGAAGAATTTTATTCTCAGAGCCCAACGACAATTGTACGTGGTGTCTGAAATCATCATTCTTATACGGTGGGTCATGCCACCACCAAAAGTTGAAAATCTTCAATTTGAGTTTTTCCTCGGTTTTTGAAATTCCTAAGTTGTTCAAATTCTTCAACTTTGCATTGAGTTTATGTCCTTTACAACATTCACTTATTGCTATTTCTTCAAGCTGCTTTTTCTGCTAAGTGAATGTGATCGGACCCTTCCCCCTCTATGCTAAACTCAACCCAATCTTTTCACAAATTCTTCATGTGCGTTCTATTTGGAACTCGTTCAAAATCTTCACTGTGTCCTTGACAGCTGAAGAATTTGCAAAAGGAACTTTTAAATTATGTTATCTAAATTTTCGGCTTTGCCGCTCAAACCGTTCCGCGTCTCACGATAATACTTACATATTCACCCACGATCTCACACGATCGCCACCTCTCAGTACGTGGGTGACACATGTCAAGCGAATGAGAAGGATCAGGGGCACGTTCGTCCAATTTCCTCGGGCATACAGTTTTTCACTCCGACTATCAATACCCCCTCCCCTTCCTCACTTCGTTTTTACTCCGCTCGTTCTCACTCCTGCTCGAGCTTCTCAAACCCTAGCGCTGCCACTACTTCATCGTCGCCGGTGAGGAAGAGCTTCACTGCCTCGACCTCGTCGCCATCGTACTCGCGCCGACTGCAGATTTCTTCACTCCGCCGCCGCCATAGCTGTCTTCCTCTGCCGGGTTAGGGCGTGGAAGATATGAACTGACGAACTTCACATCTACACTTCCCAGTTCGTCGTGTTCTTCATCAAGGGTAATTAAAAGTTACTTTTACTGCCCTCTTGATTCAGTTCTCTAAGCAAAAATTTTTCTTCAAGATTCCTCAATTGTGTGGATCTTCGATCTATACAACTCTGGAACCTAAGACAAAGAACACTTAGTGAAATTCCTCAAGACTCTTCTGATCAAATTCCTCAAACTTATTCTTTTTGAAAAACCTTCTGAGAACGCATATAACCTCACCAAATTCCTCGCAACTATACTCTATTCACAGGTACTCATGTCTGCTGCTGAATCACTAGGTTCTCATCAACTTAACTCATTTACAGCGTTCCTTGAAGAAAAGTTGCATACATCTTCAGGGAATTCCATTGTTCAAATTCCTCAGCTGAAGAAAATTGTCGGGTTTCGGGTTCCGGCAGACCCTCTAGGTTCGAACTCAGGGGTGCGCGCGGAGATCTCACCTCCTACCTACCTACACCTCGTCGCCTTGCAAGAATCTAAACTACACAAAGAGCAACACAAGAGACACAAGGTTTATACTAGTTCGGGCCACCATTGTGGTGTAATACCCTACTCTAGTTTGTGGTGTGGTGGATTGCCTCTGGGGCTGATGATGGACAGTACAAGGAAGAACAGCCTCGCGAGAGCCTGTTCTTGGCTGGTGCCATGAACTGCTAGGGGGAGTTCAGTTGCTTCTCTCTCTCTCTCTCCTTGAGATGCCTCTCCCGATCTACTTCTACCCTGTGGGTGGCTAGTCCTATTTATAGGCAGAGACCCTAGGCCTCTTCCCAAATATTGAGTGGGAAGGGCGCCAACAGTTGGCCATTTTGAAGGGGAACATCTAGTACACTTATCCTGACCAAAGTTGGTCCTCGCCTGCCAAAGGCTCTGACGATGACGCCGGGTTGGGCTCCATGATGACTTCCTTCCTGCCGTTGGGTTGGTCTTGGTCTTGTTGCACCGAAATGGTTGCCTTTGCTTGATACTCTTGCCTGCGCTTGCCTCCTTTGCACCAAAGAGGAAATGAGGACACTACGCGGGCTGGCGCCCGCCTGGCGCCCTTGGTCGTCATGGCTTGCGTCATGGGCACCTCGTGAGGTACCCCGCCTTGATCTCTCCGCCTTCTCGCGAGCCAGCCTGACGAGGCCGTGCCTGAGGAAGCTTCCTGTCGTCCGCCCCGTGAGGCTTGGCCCCTCGCGAGGGTCTTGAGCTCGTGTTGATGAAGATGGGCCGTCTGGCCACCCCTTGAGCCACGCCGCAGGCCGCAGTGAGCAAGTCTGGGTACCCCGCTCCCGAACCACGACAAGAGCCCCGGGCCCAAGCGCGCTGGACTTGGCCTGCCGAGAAGCGAAAGGGCAGGTCGGCGCCCTTGGCCCTAACAGCTCATGGCCTTGGCACCGCGTGGCGGTTGATTGGGCGTGGGCCCCCACTTCCCCACGATGCCTCAAAGAATCGCATGAATTGACAAGTCCCTGCATGCAAAGCGGTCATGATTACTGTGATCGTGGAGGTCGACGGTTGGCCTTCCCCTGCTATAAGTACGGAATGGCGCGTGCCCTCCCAGTTCGTCTCTTCTTGCTACTCCTTCTTCTCCATCTTGTGGCAATGGCTCTGATCCGCCGGTTCTCCGCAGAAGAGAAACGAAAGGCCCCCTGAGAGGATCCTGATCCGCTTCCGCCGAAGAAACGGCTAGCCCTCTGCCGCCGGGATGAGGGCGCCCGACAGGAGGTGTCGAGGCCCTGGTATGAGCGGCTGCCGCCAGGGTTCCCGCTGCACACGCCCTCCTCGCCCTCCCCCTCCCTCGGCATTCTATCCACCGGGCACATTCATTTTTTTCTTTAGGTCGTTCTCCCAGAGTCTCCACAACTCCTTTCCAAAACACACCGATTGATAAACCTCTCGAGCGATGCCTGCCTACAACATACACACACACCTTCAATCTCCTCCTTTATGTGTATTTGCCTCGTGTCTCTCATACGATCACACACATGTGTAAACTCTCGCCCCTCTTTTCATCGATCACAACCGCACACTCCTCCCCTATCTAGCTAGTACCTGGGCCTCTCGCACCACCTCCTAGCTCCATTCTCTCTGTCTATCCGTCTCGCTGGGCCTTATTCGCCTCTAACAAATGGACGTACACCGACCGATCTCCCGCTATACATATAGCTAGCTAGGTCCTTATAACTCGTTTTTACCCACTCGTCGATTGATCTACCTCATTAGTTATGTCTCTCCCTTCCTCCGACAAACAACAATTGATCTACCGATCTAGTTAGGTTTTCTTACCAAACACATGGTTCCCCTTCATCATCCATGGACGCGTCCCGACAGATCTATCATGCACAGGCACACACAAAAACACATCCCCACTCTTATTGATAACATTGCAGTTCCACCCTTAGTTTGTCTAGTAGGCCTCTCCCACCATCTTCGAGAAGCAACTCCATCACCCATCCAACACTCTACCCCTCTCCCTCCCTCTCTCTCTTCTCTCACTTCTCTCTATCCCATCATATTTCCCGTCCTTCAGTTATGTATGGATGTCGACCGATCTCCCTCAAGACATAGCTGGGTCTCTCCTTCTCAACACATATACGAGTCATTCTACCTCTATAGTTAGGCCTCTGCCTACCCCTCCCCCACCCCCCACCCCACACACACCGATACATCGAGCGCTCTAGTCATGTCTCCCTGACACACACAAACTTGACATGTGCCCTCTGACGTTCCGGTAGGTCAGTCGCCCTATATCTTTGACTTGCACACACAAACAATTTCGATGGCTCTCTACATCGATCTCACACCCACCCACTTGATCCTCTCTTTGACTCTATTGATATCTATGACCCCTCCCTCTCTTCTCGTGGATCGCCTGACCCTCTATATATGATATGGATAGGCCTCCATTTCAAATACATTGCATGCAAAATTTTGTTTGAGATGTCATCGACACATATTCCCCCCCCCCCCACCCCCGCCCACCCCAAAACAAAAAACACTCACGAACGTGGTTTGTATCTCTCACACACACCCACGTAGGTGGGGGACGTGCACGAAGAGAAGAGGCGCATGCACGGCGCATGTACTCCCGTCTCTTTCCCAACCACACCCGCGCGGGTACACGGTGGAGCTCATTTCTGTACGAAAAGGCAGCCCACGTGGTAATTTGGCACATGTACTGGTTGTCCACTTGGTGGAGGGAGGATCGTCTACCATGGGTGAACAAACAAATTGCGACTTGACGCGTTATGTTAAAAAAGAGGTAAACCACGTGGGGCCTACCTTAGAGGAAAGGCTCTATACACTGGAGTACTTTTGATGTGTCCCGTCAACTCGCAGAACAAGGAGAAGCTTGCCTAGTATGCCGTCTCCCCCGCCCACGGGCGCGGTGGCTCGCAGGATGAGGTGAAGCTTGCTTAGTATTGTACGCCTTACACCCTCTCCCTCGCCCACGTGCGCGGTGGCTCGCAGGATGAGGAGAAAAATTTACTACTCCCTCCGTTTACTCCTCGTCCCTACTACCTTGGTTATAGAGATTATATCATATTGTTTGGAATATATATGTCCTTTAGTAGATTTCAAATATGAACTACTAGTACATACTCCAAACACTGATGTATATAGACGTATTTTAGAGTGTAGATTCACTCATTTTGCTCAGATGTAGCACTCTCCTCGCCCCTCGACCCTCGCCCATCGCAGGACGTGCAGCAATTCATTCGGTCTAATATAGCCGTAACGATATATATCTGACTACCATTATTGCTCGACTTCCCGAAGAGGCGAAGAGCCAATCGCAAGGTTAATATTTTTGAGATGCCAAGCGCAAGGTTATAGGAGAATGAGTAGTAGGTGCCGCATCATTTATAAATAAAGTTTTTTTCTTCAGTGGCACGTACGCAATATGATAGGTTCATATGGAGAGAAAAGGAAACTGCTCCACTATATACATAGTCAGGACGGGCCAGCCTACACGGTTGCTTGCTGGGGTTGCTCCCTTCACACTCTCTCGCACAAAACGACTGTGGCCACATCTCTAACATCCCGGCGGATCACGTCCGCCGGGGGAAGGGGTGGATGCTTAGTCTAGATGCGGTCGCCGTCGCCGACAGTGTAAACCCACTGTCGGCACGTCCCGATCAGGGGTCCCCGCCGTTCTCTCACAAAGCTGGTGAGGTTGCCTTCGTCCCTTGCTCACTGCCGCGACGTGGGAAGTTGCCGCCTCCCGCCGCCCTCCTCAAGGTTGAGCTACGTCCTGACATCCCTCAGGTACAACTCCCTTTACAACCGGCTTGCACCACTGCTCCAGCTGCTCACATCACTCCATGTGGATATTTCTCTACTTCTTTGCCCCGCACATACCTCTACTGGCTTCTACATACTGTATTTGTGATGAGTTTATGTCTCATCAACTAGTACCAGTAATCTTATTCTAATCATGCTTCTTCAATTTCTTTGCCATAGGGATGCTCATCTCGATTTTGGTGAAATTGCACAAAATGATCCGATGGTCAAAAAGTTGCAAACTTCATTTCTTAGGAAGCTCGAACGTTGCCAGCAAATTGAAGCCTGGTTAGTGTTCACGGTTCAAGGGCTAGGGACTGCATGGATCGCTTTTTCTTTAGCTGCCTGTGTTCCAAAATAAGTGTCAACTTTAGTAGTAGTACAACTTTGTACTAAAGTTTGCATAAAGTTGAGACACTTATTTTGGAACAGAGGGAGTACATATTAGCTATGATCTGTCAATCATTGAGATGCAATAGCATGCATGTTAGTCTCCTTTGTATTTGATGAAATGTTGCAACGGGCAACCTTGGACGAAGGTACATGTAATGTAAGTTGGAAGCTTCATAGCATTGTACAAATTTATCTCACTGATAAATTACAAGACGCATTATACCAGTACTTCCTCCATTCCTAAATATAAGTCTTTCTAGAGATTTCACGATGAACCACATGCGGATGTATATAGATGCATTTTAAGTGTAGATTCATTCATTTTGTTCCGTATGTAGTTCACCTAGTGGAATCTCTACAAAGACTTATCTACTAGTAATAGCTAGCCCCACTACTAGGAATTATCTATCCTCTCCTTGAGCCACATCATCAAAAATAATGTAGCCGTTACATGAACTAAATCAGTCCATAATAGCCGTCTGATCTAGACGTTGAGAGGATCCGCACTAAGCCACATGCAAGCATGTAGAAATACCATGGCATGCATGTGAGTGGGTTTTAAATCACATTAACATGTCTGCATGCAAGCATGCACCGGTAGCATGCATGTAAGTGATCTTTTAAGTCCCATTAACATGTCAAAAAGAAAAATATAATCCCATTATGCAGTAGGAGTTGGCTGATCTTTTTTCCTTATGTGGGATGATTTAAATGATGATGGGAGTTTTTTTAGTTTGGCTACCACATTTGTCATGCGGTTATAGAGTTTTTTTTAGTTCTATGAAATCGATAGTTTTACGCAGAGAGATATACGGCTGTTCCGCGGCAACGCACGGGGACTCATCTAGTATTTAGGAACGGAGGGAGTACTATGTAAAGAGTTAGGTGTCGCACGGTGTCCAGAAAATATGGTGATAGTGTGAGGTGGGCCATGTAATCACTGAGCCTGCGTGTTTTCACTGCTCTTGCACTCCTCCGCTGTAAGAATGGAGAAAATTGTAATCTAGTAGTACCTCCTTTCATCGAAAGCGTGGGACATCCAACAGTCCTACCACCTCAGTAATAAAGACCAATGAGCCGTCAAATCACATAGACCCAGCAGAAGAAGTTGGACGGAGAAGCAACCATCACTCTTGCGCCCGGTGAGAGGTCGCGCCGCCTGCCCGGCATGAATGCGGCACCGATTCTTTGGAGCGGCGCTGACTGCTTGTGGGAAGCGTCTGGCGGGCAGTGGAGGGCTTTGGGTGGGCCAGGCTGGTCGAGCGGGGCGTGGCAGCTCTCCTTTGTCCCTACCGGACACACCCGGAAACAAGAGGATGCACCGACTCTCGCGGCTAAAATCGTACACTACACACCATCTCTCCGTAGGAGTAGGTCGATCTGTCGCTCTCTCTAACACACACATGCTGTTAAACACACACACACACACGCACACGCACGCACCTTGGTCCCGCTGCACCTTCTAATGTGACTTATTACACCTAGACGGAGGGAGTAGTAAGTACGAGATATGGTGGCACACTGACTTAGGTCGAATACAAGTGCCCAAAACTGTGTGCGTGTTATAATAAGGATTCACTTAAAATAGTACGTGAGCGAACAGAGGGATCAATTGGACAGTGTTCCCGAGCAGTAGCGAGATGTGTGAGGTAAGATACACCGTTGGCGCTTTTAATTTTTCTTATTAATTTGTTTGTTTCACCCTCTGACTGGTGGGACCCAACGTACTACGTGGAGAGAGGTAAGGTGACTAAGGCTGCATTATTTCTGCACCACTGTGGATAGTCTTACCACAAAAGCCACATGACACGATTATGATTTAAATCCCAATGACTCCCCCACACACAAAAAAAACACGGCATGCTTGTCACATGAATGCAGGAATGTATAAAAGGTTATTTTCCTCTCATTGAACATAACGGGAGGGTTGTGTAGCTGGTTAGCCTGTTCGCTCATCAAACTTGAGGTCTCGGGTTCGATAACTACACTTGAGCATAATTTGTGCCAGGAGGATTCTTTGACTGGTCAAAATGAATGGATACGGAGCTATACGATCTCGTAGTGACCGTATAATCACCTCATCACGTATAAACTGCAGCCTCGGTGCTTGTTTTCTAGGGTTTGCATGCTTCACACTCTCTCTCCAGTATATATATACACGCTGGAGCCTCAGCGCTTGTAGTTGCTCTCTTCACACTCTCTCACCCTCTCCGGATCTAAACAAGACTTCGTTGGCCTCTCTCTCCCCTCACTGCTGGTCAAAGAGCCGACAGGATCCATCCGCCAGAAGGGAAGGAGGCTTAACGCTGTCACCGTCGGCGAGGGAGGGAATCCACTACCAGCACAGCTGTTCACTTTCACCCAGCGGCGGCACGGGAGGGCCTCCGACCCCTTCTTCTTCGACGTCGTCCCGTCGCCCACCGAACCACGCCCCAAGAACCTTAAGGTATAATTTACTTATTCCACATGCATTGCTCTAGCTGCATGTATAACATGAATCTAGGACGTGGTTCAAAGAGGAAAGGAGTGGGGGAAAGTAGTGGGAAAAGTTGTATAGCATGAATCTAGGACGTGGTTCAAAGAGGAAAGGAGTAGGGGAAAGTAGTGGGAAAAGTTGTATAGCATGAATCTAGGACGTGGTTCAAAGAGGAAAGGAAGGGGGAAAGTAGTGGCGAAAGTTGTACAGCATGAATCTAGGACGTGGTTCAAAGAGGAAAGGAATGGGGGGAAAGTAGTGGGGAAAGTTGTATCGCATAAATCTAGGACGTGGTTCAAAGAGGAAAGGAAGGGGCAAAAGTACTAGTACAGACTGGCTATCCAGCACCTACTTTGGCCGAAAAGGGAAAACAATGACAAACGCATACGCATATCTCAGAATTTAACTGATCTTTTGTTTTGGGGGACAAGGTCAGAGTTTGAGCAGACTAGATTTGTCAGCCACATAGGGAAAGGTGTCTAAAGATAACAAAACTGGGACCAACACAAATATGCTCCTTGGTTGTTTGTTCTTTGTTGCAACAGATCGCATCACCACAAGACATCGGTAGATGCACATGGTGCTGGTCGGCCCACCGTCCTGCAACTCTTTAGCTGTTGTTAATCTAAGGCCCTGTTTGGTTAAAACTCCCTAGTCCCTACCGCTTGGTTCGTGGACTAAACATGGACTAGAGGTTATTAAATGACATGCTAAAAGACCATGTTACCCCTAGTAATGAACTAATAGAGACAAGGTGTGATGCGTGGCAGGGGCAACTGTTGGAAAAAGTCCCAAAAAGACTCCCTCGGGGTCTTCTTTCTTTAGTCCCAAATGCCCACTTTTAGTCCCTAAAAGTCCCTCCTGTTTGGTTTAGATGGGACTAACATGGAGTTTTTTTAGTCCCTACACCAAAATGTCCCTGTAAACAAACACCCTCTAATAATGCCGCTGGAAAATTGATGCAATGCCATAGTTAAAAGCAAATTACATGTTTAATGAATTTTATTGTTAATATAATCTCTATGTTAATATTAATCAATGCCACCGTTTGAGAAATGCTACTGTCTTGCTTTCTTTCCCATTTAGGTAAGGTAGATGCTTCTTTTTGTTGGCTTCTGTGTCATCCACCGTTATTGACCACTGGTTGTTTCTTTTGCACCTCTGTGTAAACAGGGTTATATATACTTCACCTCGTTGCCATTGTGACCTTTTGTTGCACTGCACAAAACACTTTTGTTTTAAGAGTGTTTTGTGCAATTCAACCAAAATGTCACACCGACAATGTTGCTTGATTGCTTGATCTTAGTGGAACTGCACAAGAGGAGATCTTACTTCCTATCTGTGTTGGCAAATTTGGTTCAGATCTTCTTCTTGTGAGTAGTTTGAATTCTGCATCATGAGAGGTCAGTACTAGCCTTCTTTCACATGATTCTGCAGTGTGCTTTCATATGTTGTGCTACTTGTACGGTAATGTTGCTTGATTTTAGTGAACTGCACAAATGAAGACAAGACTTCCAATCTGTATGTGCACCGTAATATCCCATTGAGGTAAGATAAGGATATTTCACAACTATTGGCCTGTATTTTGCCACTTTCATCAGAAAATTAATGTCATTGTTTAGTGTTATACTTGTGCTCCCTAATTGACATGCCAAATCTTACATTCAAGGCGAAGCTTGTCTATTATTGAACCCAGTGATGAAGGGGAAGAACAAGCGGAAGAAAAACAAAAATTAACTCCCGGTGCTGTAATGAAGCACTGGAACTGTGATGACACAAGTAATGATATAGTTCTGCATCTTAATTTATTGCTATGGATGGAACGAGCAATTGTTTTGCCACTGATTTGATGCCACTCTTAATGTAATACGTAACTATCTCTACTTGTGCAAACAGGGATCTTCTTTGAAGATACCATATACTTTAGTGGAACTGCACAAGAAGATGTTGGAAACATTAAACTAATCGAGGAGTATATAGTAAGCATGGCCACCATAGTAGATAGCAATAGATGGTTTCGGAGAAGTGCTTCATCTGTATGCTCTACGCAATAAGCCTCCTGGCAAAGGTTGGTACTCGCCCACTGATTCCATCTATATGATTGAGCTTTGTCATCTCTATTGGTGTTGTGCTACTGTTTAGATACTGTCATGAAAAAGTGGTATTGTCCTTGAGAAGTGCTTCATCTGTGTTGTTTTAAATATTTCCTTTCCTTTTTTTGAGCAAACAGGGATGCTAGCATTTAGTTGTCCTCTTGTCTTTGCACAACAGGATCATCTTCCTCTGAAGAAGAATATGGAGTACGTGAAGTGACTAGTTCCGATTATGCCAGGATGAAGAAGCCCTGTCTATCTTCTCATCAGAAGGAGCAGTTGAAGGATGGTTACATTACTCCCCACAAGACCAAACTAACTTCAGCTCAGAAGGACTGACAAATCTCCATTTTTTGCTGTGATGCAAAGTACAATGTTGTTCTAGGATTCTTTCGGTGAGTTCCATTTTTCTAAAAGTGTGCTCTACATGGACCATGTAGGTGCCTGTTTAAACTGTCAATTCATAGTATAGTTTGCTTTATACTAATCACTTTTTTTGTATTTGTGCAAACAGGGGTGCTCGGCTTGATTTCAATGAGAACTGCACAAAATGTTCATGAATACATCGAATCATTCATTTCCACCACAAGAAAGGAGGTGCCGATAATTTCAAGGCGTTGCAACATATAAGGGCGAAATCATACAAGCTACGCGTGAATTTGGTTGATTTTGGTGGAACTGCACAAAAAGAACAGCTAGTTTATTTAGCACGAGGTGCCATGTCAATGTCCGAACTGATGGCAAACCCTGCCAACTACACAATCGCAGGCATTTGATATTTTGGAATGGGACAACCTTGTCAAATTTTGCTCATTTATTTTAGCAAGAAGACATGCGTTTGATATTTTTGAACGGGACGCCCTTTGTTGTCAACAGCGTTGATCAATTTTTTCTTTATTCTTTAGTTGTGAAGTAAATATTGCCTCTGACATGTGAGTCACTGAGATGCATAATCATCGATTGTTTTGAATGTTCTCTATGAATTGCCAGCCCTGTGTGTTTGATTGCAATGTACAGAAACGCTAAAAAGCTGCTCAAACTCTTTGTACTCCTTCTGTTCCTTTTTACTTCGCCCATTGTGAAAGTGCATACTTTTTTCTATAAGATTAGTCAAATTAGAGATACTTTGACTGCATACAAAACTTGTATGCAGACTAGAAAGGACCGGAGGGAGTACATGTGAAACTGCTGCAAACGAGGTGATCACCCTGGGAATAATGCTAGTACGTATTGTTTTGCATGTTCATCCAATGCGAGTGATACAGGAATTCAAACTAATCGAAATAAATTCATATAAACATGCCGGATTTCATTACATTTCATACGTTCTTCAACTAAAAAGGGGTGCGCTGGAGGTATAATTAATTAGTCGAAGCTACCCACCTGTGTCCCGCTGAGCCGAACAGAAGCTTGGTGATTTAACTGCAGTGCGATTGCGTAATCGACATGTGGCCTGTTGGGCCCACGTGTCAGTAGCCAACTGCACCAGCAGTTAAGTAGAAGCAGCGTTCTTCTCCAACACAACTCTCTGACTCCACGTTGCCGCCAAGAAGCTAACCGGCCATCAATGGTCAACCCGCCTAGCTTGGCTTCAACCGGAGGGTAGCAGCGGTGGCCTTACTTGGACCCGAGCGGCGGCGACCTACCGTGTTCTACTCTTCCTCGTTTTCTGTGTGGCGCGGCCTCGTTGGCAGCGGGGCGGGGCCTCGGCGGATCCGGCGATGTCCTTTGTCTCGTTGCCGGCGGGCGGCGCCTCGGTGGAGCGATGGAAATCCTCCCCCTTGTTGCCAGCAGGGTGGGGCCTCGGCTGAGCCAGCGATGTCCTCTGCCTCGTTGTTGGCGGGGCGGGGCATCGGCAGAGCCGGCGGTGTCCTTAGCCTCGTTATTGGCGCCGTGGGGCCTCGGCGAAGCAGGGCCTCATCGACGCCAGCGGAGCGGGGACTCGTTGGAGCCGGCATTGTCCTCTGCCTCGTCCTCGGTCTCGCCAAACAGTGCCTCGCCCGCTTCATCGCCCTCTTTGTAGGCGGCCGCAGCCTCCGCCACCCGCATGCGGTACCGCCAGCGCTCGAGGCGGCCCTCGCGGGCGGAGCGGTGCGAGTCGAGCAGCACCTTCTGCTCCGCCTGCTCCGCGGTGATCTGCTCCTCCGCCTGCAGGTGCTCCTGGAGGAGATGGTGGTTGTAGGCGGCGTCGGCCTGCGCCTCCTGGAACTGATCCTCATGCATCTGCCATACCGTGTCCATATATTGGGCACGGGCCTCACCGATGGTCATGATGCAATGCACCGATGAGGATGGCGCGGAGGAGGGGTTGGCGCCGGATCGATGACTACCATGTTCTCCATTGGGACGTCGTCATCCTCCGGCTGCCTGCCGGCCAGCCGGTCGGCAGCAATGGCTGCCATCTCCTTGTGGTCCGTCGTTTGCCCGTCTCGAAGAGCGCTGGAGCGCGAGGAAGCCATGGTGGGCATTAGTGGTGTGGACAGGAGAAAGCGATCGGATGCGGATGACTGCGGCTATGGCCGACGCAACAGTTTATATAGCAATGGTGGGCGGCGGAGGGACGGACGTGTGGTGCTGGAGTAGCCCCCTCGGCAACCACGTATCATTAATGTGGGCGGCAGATGGACGGACGGATGGCACTTGTGTCATTTGAAGGTTGAGCAATCGCCTGCACCGGGAAGCGGGGCGGGCGGCGCTGACTGTTTCAGGCGGAAAGCGCGCGTGGGCGAGGAGATGACTTTACTTGGAGAGGATGACAATGGGGACCCACCAGGGCCATAGCCTCACATACGCAAGTGCCTCCTTATTATATAAAACTATAATTTTTTTGCTTCCTCCTGGTTTCCTGACATCACGGTCCCACACCATTGTCAACCTATGTAGTTAATAAACAAGAGAATTGCACAAGAAGCGGCCGACAATTTGGGACCAAGCAGCTCGAGCAAGATTTGTGTTTTTGAGGTGTGAGCACTTTGAGAGTTTTTCATGTTTAGCCCAGATATTAATTTTTCTCCTCTGAACAACAACGAAAACATCGCTGCAGGTATTAATCAAGGCGGGCTGTGGCCCGCCTAGCCCAAGCCGATATCCAGCCCAGATATTAATTTTTTTCAAGATGAAAATGGCTAGCCCAACTATACTTTTTTAGGAATACCTGTGCAAGGTCAAGTTGTTATTCTCCACTCACTGGGCTGCAAATCTTTCCTAGGAGGGATGCATTAGGCTTAACAAGAAAATGGGCTTTAAGAAATAATAAATGGGATGTAATTATAAAAACTGGGCAGTAACTATAAAAATGCACCAAACACGTAATTACTTTATAAAATATTACTTTTGGATATTGAAAATTTTAATTTCATTAATTTTTATGAAAGTTAATGTTTCGTTGGATTTTTACATAATATAAATTTATATTGAAATTGTATTTAATCTAACTAGAAATTTCGGCATAAAAATATTTCGGATCCCATCAAAATGTGGGAAATTTATTGAATTCTGTTTTGAACGGTTAGTTGAAATGGGCTGTACTTTTAAAAAACTGTAAATGGGATGTAGTAAATTCCAATAGAATTCAAAAATGGGCTGCACATTCTTACAAAATCTCAAATGGGCTATAAGTTCTCTGCCACACACTTGTGGCCTTACTAAGCTGACGCGTCCCTAAAAAAAGAGAGTTGACACGTATGCAAGGCTTTGTCAACTTATAGTCAACACACGGTTCTAGCAGCAGTGGCCGTTGGATGTCCAACGGATGTCGTGCTTCTTCTTCAATCTCGGATATTCTAGCTTCACCCGCCAAAAATGATTCCTCCCACGACATCCGGGCGCACTGCTTCGAAGCTGACTCAGGCCTACTAAGTTGACGCGCACCAAGGGCTTTGTCAACTTAGTCAATATAAACGATTCTAGCTACAAAGGACCGTCGATGTCCATCCAACGGCCGTCGTGCTTCTTCAACCTCTGGTCTTCTTGCTCCAACCGCCCAAAGCAGCGCCGGTCGTGCCGCTTCTCCTGCCTCCCATGGTCGGGTCAGGTCTTTGCGAGGCCTTACGACGCCTCTACTACTCCCACCGCTGGCGGGCCATCCCTCCACTCACCCACACCCCTTTTATTCTCAAGGGCGACGACAACAAGACACCGCAGCCGAACCATGAACCCTTGTACTCCTCTCCGCGTGGGCATCCACCCGCGCTTTCCCGGCTCCGCGTCGTCCCCTTCCTAGGCCTCGCCATCGTCCACCGCCGTGGTGCTCTCGTGTGGCGTGGTCAACATGGTCAAGGAACGACTTCCATCGGACGTGGATCGTACATGGAGAGGCCGACACCGGGTCCACGGGTGCAGCAAGGAAGTGCCTCCTTATTACGCTGAAAATAAAGATTCCTCCACCGACAGTGGGACCCACCGGACGGGCCATCAGATTTCACGAAAAAACGCTTCTCGACCGCTGGGACCCACCAGCTACATCTTCGCATGCAAGGAAGTGCGTCCGGGGGAAAAACGATTCGCCCCCTGACTGCTGGGACCTACCAGCTACATCTTCGCACGCAAGGAAGTGCGTCCGGCAAAAAAACAATTTGCCCCCTGACTGCTGGGACCCACCATCTACATCTTCGCACGCAAGGAAGGGCCTGACTGTCGGGACCCACCTGGTCTAAGCATACGTAGCGTTGTCATTCTGGTCGATGTAGAGGCGCGCACGTGTCTTAGTAGAGGCGCGCACGTGTCGTAGTAGAGGCGCACACGTGTGCTTAGTAGAGGCGCGCACGTAGCATGTACACATATGTACAACGGCCAGGGTGCAAGAAAGTAAATACGGCCATGCACGTACATACGGGCGGGGTCTCGAACTCCTACTCGCGCATACGTACGGCCAGGGCTCGTGTACATGGCTGGGTCGGAACGGAGAAACTGCGTCGGCGTCGTGTTCATGTTGAGGCAACAAAATGCTCGTGTTCATTGGGAGGCAACGGAATGCGTCGTGTTCATCGGGAGTCAACAGAACGCGTGGGAGCCAACCGGCTTGGACAGAACAGGCGATGGAAACGAGGCCTGGCGTACCGCAGAACGGAGGAAACGACCTTGTGTTCGATCGTCCACGTTCGAAATGGGATCCTGTTCATCGGGAGGGGTCTGGCGTACCGCAAAACAGAGGAAACGGACTTGTGTTGGACCTCCTACAGTCGAAACGGGGTCCTGTTGATTGGGAGGGGTGTGGCGTACCGCAAAACGGATGAAACGGACTTGTGTTGGAGCGCTACGGTCGAAACGGGGGTCCTGTTCATTGGGAGGGGTGTGGCGTACCGCAAAACGGGACTCCACGGGATACTGTTCATCTCCACCGTTGACCTCCTCCAGCTTCCACGGGCTACTGTTCATCCATCGTCGACCTCCTCCAACCTCCACCTGCGACTGTTCATCCATGGGCTCCTGTTCATCCAGCCTCCACCGCGTGCTACTCCATCGGCTACTGTTCAACCACCCCTCTCCATGGGCTCCTGTTCAACCACCCCTCCATGGGCTAATGTTCATCCACCCCTCCACCATCTACTGTTCATGCAGCCCTCCACGGGGTCGTCCTATTCATCCAGCCCTCCACGGGGTCCTTTTCATCTAGCCCCAACCGGCTCGATCAATCGGGGTCCTGTTCATCCAGAGGCAACGCCACGGGGTCCTGTTCATCCACCCCCACCGCTCACTGTTCATCCAACCCCCCCGCAACACTCGCTGTTCATCCAGAGGCAGCATCGATCAGCTAGCAGCAGTAGTGAAGGAATCGCTCGATCGGGTTCAGTAACGCGTAGCCTGCAGTGCAATCGCTCGGGTTCAGTTAGAGCCCAACACCTCGCTCGGGTTCAGTTAGAGCCAACGCCTCGCACACACACGCGTACGTGTACGAGAGAAACACGCATTGCTCGGCCCCCGACCACCCATCGTAACCGGGAACTCCCCAAAATTTTCCTCGCCCTCGCTTCTACCACCATTTTTTCTGTCATGGATGGCCCAAAGAATGTCATGCAGCTGCGTCTCCAGCCCGCCCAGGACGAAAAGCCCATTTTCAGTCATGATTTTTGGTCATAGAAGTAGGAGCCCACCACATCTATGATGATATCGGGTTTTGTCACAATTATCGTCATAGAAGTGTCATAAGTATGACAGGAAAAAAATTTGTTCGGCCCAAAATGTCACGGATGTGTCTTTTTTTTTGTAGTGCCGGACTCACATTGTTTTCAGCAGAACTACCATGGTGTTGTTGTTTGTGCAGAAATAAAAGTTCTCGGGTTGGAACAAAACTTTGTGAGGATTTTTATACAATTAAAGAGAATTTCTGGAGCCAAGAACCACCGGATGGGGGCACCTGGGTGGGCACAACCCACCAGGGCGCCCCCTCCTGGCGTGCCCAGGTGGGTTGTCCCCACAGACCATGAATCCAACTCCATAAATACCTATTTTTCCAGAAAAAATCAGGGAGAAAGAATTATCGTGTTTCGCGAGACGGAGCCGCCACCACCTCCTATTCTTCATCGGGAGGCCAGATCTAGAGTCCATTTGGGGCTCCGGAGAGGGGGATCTTCGATCTTCGTCATTACCAACCCTTCTCCATCGCCAATTCCATGATTCTCCCCATCGGGAGTGAGTAATTGCTTCGTAGGCTCGCTGGTCGGTGAGGAGTTGGATGAGATTCATCATGTAATCGAGTTGGTTTTGTTAGGGCTTGATCCCTGGTATCCACTATGTTCTGAGATTGATGTTGATATAACTTTGCCATGATTAATGCTTGTCACTTTGGGCCCGGGTGCCATGTTTTCATATCTGAACCGTTTATGTTATCACCATTATATCTATGCTCTAGATCCGATCTTGCAAGTTATATTCACCTATTATGTGTTATGATCTGTAAACCCCGGAGTGAAAGTAGTCGGGATACTTTCCGGTGATGATCGTAGGTTGAGGAGTTCATGTATTCACTATGTGCTAATGCTTTGTTCCGTTTAAAAGGAGGCCTTAATATCCCTTAGTTTCCAATAGGACCCCGCTGCCACAGGAGGGTAGGACAAAAGATGCCATGCAAGTTCTTTCCATAAGCATGTATGACTATTTATGGAATACATGCCTATATTATATTGATGAACTGGAGCTAGTGATGTATCGCCCTAGGTTATGATTGTTGTAACCAAGCAACACAACGTAAACAACACCTACACACAGATAACAAATCCTTGCAACCCGACATATTAAAGGGATTGTAAATCCGTTTCGGGTACGGCGCCTCAAGATAGGCAAACAGACGTGAGGTAAATTTGTAGTAGATTGAAAGATAGATCGCAAATAAAATAAATAGAAATAAAATGCAGCAAGGTATTTTTGTATTTTTTTAATAGATCTGAAATTAAATGCAAGGAAAAATTAGATCGCAAAGGCAAATATATGAGAAAGAGACCCGGGGGGCGTAGGTTTCACTAGTGGCTTCTCTCGATAAAAATAGCAAATGGTGGGTGAACAAATTACTGTTGGGCAATTGATAGAACTTCAAATACTCATGACGATATCCAGGCAATGATCATTACATAGGCATCACGTCCAAGATTAGTAGACCGACTCCTGCCTGCATCTACTAGTATTACTCCACACATCGACCGATATCCAACATGCATCTAGTGTATTAAGTTCATGGAAAAATGGAGTAACGCAATAAGAACGATGACATGATGTAGACAAGATCTATCTGTGTAGAGATAGACTTCATCATTTTATCCTTAGTAGCAACAATACATACATGTCGGTTCCCTTTCTGTCACTGGGATCAAGCACCGTAAGATCGAGCCCACTACAAAGCACCTCTTCCCATTGCAAGATAAATAGATCAAGTTGACCAAACGAAACCCAAATATCGGAGAAGAAATACGAGGCTATAAGCGATCATGCATAAAAGAGATCAAATAAACTCAAATACTTTCATGGATATAAAAAAGATAGATCTGATCATAAACTCAAAGTTCATCGATCCCAACAAACACAATGCAAAAGAGTTACATCATATGGTTCTCCAAGAGACCACTGTATTGAGAATTCAGAGGAGAGAGATGAAGCCATCTAGCTACTAACTACGGACCCGAAGGTCTACAAAGAACTACTCACGCATCATTGGAGAGGCACCAATGGAGGTGGTGAACCCCATCCAAGATGGTGTCTAGATTGCATCTGATGGTTCCGGACTCTGCAGCGGCAGGATGAATATTTTGTCGACTCCCCTAGGGTTTCTAGAATATTGGGGTATTTATAGAGCAAAGAGGCGGTCCGGGGGCACCCGAGGTGGGCAAAACCCACCAGTGGCGCGCTGGGCCTCTGGCGCGCTTGGTGGGTTGTGCCCCTCGGGCACCCCCAGCGCAGCCAGGCCCATTACGCTCCTTCCGTCCAAAAAATCTCCGTGAAGTTTTGTTGCATTTGGACTCCGTCGATATTGATTTCCTGCAATGTAAAAAACATGCAGAAAACAGCAACTGCACTTGGCACTATGTCAATAGGTTAGTACCAAAAAAGATATAAAATGACTAGAAAATGATTATAAAACATCCAAGATTGATAATATAACAACATGGAACAATCAAAAATTATAGATACGTCGGAGACGTATCAGCATCCCCAAGCTTAACTCCTACTCGTCCTCGAGTAGGTAAGTGATAAAAACAGAATTTTTGATGTGGAATGCTGCCTAACATGTCATATCATATTCTTTTCTCTATAGCATGGACATTTGGACTTTTATGTGATTCAAAGCAATAGTCCAGCTTTGACATGATAATTTAGATACTCAAGCATATCAACAAGCAACCATGTCTTTCAAAATATCAAGGCTAAAATAAGTTATCCCTAGCCCATCATGCTCAACCATTGATCCATTCATGAAACACACTCGAATATTAGTTACACCCAATACTTAAGTACGATCATATTGCCTCCTAGTTGGTGCTTTTTGTAAGAGAAGATGGAGACTCAAATTCAAAATAAAAATTGCATAAAGTAAAAGAATGGCCCTTCGCGGAGGGAAGTAGGGATTTGTAGAGGTGCCAGATCTCAAAGCGGAAAACTTAGAGATAAAAACATTTTGGGAGGTGTATCCATCCGACCAACAAAAACGACTTAGAGTTCCCAACACTTTCCATGCTAGATATATCATAGGCGGTTCCCAAATAGAAAATAAAGTTTATTCCTTTTTCCACCATACTTTCACTGTTCATGGCTAGCCGTATCCACGGTTGCCCTCCATACCAACACTTTCGAAGGAATTTATTATTTGACAACATAAAGTAAATTCATTTTTGCATCCCTAAAACCTTTGCCTTACTCTCATGCAATGACTAGTGAATAAACACTCATCGTGAGAATAACACATCTAGCATGGAAAATATTAGCCACCCCTCACCGCTCCGCGAGCGAAACAAACACACAAAAGAGAAGTTTATTTTGAAAATTAGAGATGGCACATGCAAATTTGCTTAGAATGGCAAAAGAATACTGCATATAGGTAGATATAGTGGACTCATGTGGAAAAACTTGTTTAAAGGATTTTGGATGCACAAGTAGAGATCATACTTAGTGCAAAATGAAAGCTAGCAAAAGATTGAGCAACGACCAACCAAGAAATGGATAATATCATAAGCAAGCATTAAGCCTAAATAACACCGAATAATGCACCATAAGTAGGATATAATTTCATTGCATGACTATTGACTTTTGTGCTTGCATAGGGAATCACAAACCTTAACACCAATATTCTTACTAAAGCATAATTACTCATCAACATCACTCACATATCACATCATCATATCTCAAAACTATTACTGAGAACCAAGTTTATTTTGTCCAATGATCTTCATGAAAGTTTTTATTATATCTTTCTTGGATATCTATCACTTTGGGACTAATTGTTATGTGCTGCTTTTCATAAGCTCAAACAAATATAAGTGAAGCACTAGAGCAAGTCCATTGCTCATAAAAATTTAAGTGAAGCATAGAGAGCAATTCTAACAAGTCATGACATAATTTTGGCTCTCCCAAATAGGTGTGTCCAGCAAGGGATCAAGACCTAAAACACAAAATAAAACAAGCAAAGACTCATGTCATACAAGACGCTCCAAGCAAAACACATATCATGTGACGAATAAAATATAGCTTCGAGTAAAATACAGATGGTCGTTAGAAGAAAGAGGGGATGCCACTCGGGGGCATCCCCAAGCTTAGTTGGTTGCTCATTTTTGGATAATAGTTTGGGATGCCGGGGAATCCCCAAGCTTAGGCTCTTCTATCCTTTATTCCTTCATCCATCATAAGATAACCCAAAACTTGAAAACTTCAATCACACAAAACTCAACAAAACCTTCGTGAGATCCGTTAGTAAAAGAAAGAAAACCAATACTATAAGTACTGTACCAAACCAATTCATATTTTGTTTTTGTATTATATCTACTGTATTCCAACTTTTCTATCGCAAAACTCATCGAAGAAAACCATAGAGCCATCAAAATAAGCACACAACGCAAAGAAAACAGAATCTGTCAAAACAGAACAGTCTGTAGCAATCTGACTATTTTGAAAACTTCTGAAACTCCAAAAAATCTGAAAAAAATAGGAAGACCTGGGTAATTTGTATATTAATCTTCTTCAGAAAGAATAAGGGAAAAAGCACTTTCTGATAAAAAATGAGAATTGTTTTCGTGAGCGCAAAGTTTCTGTCTTTTTCAGCAAGATCAAACAAGTATCACCCAAGAAGATCCTATCGGTTCTACTTGGCACAAACACTAATTAAAACACAAAAGACACAATCATAACAGTAGCATAATTGTGCTAACACTCAAGAACAGAAAGCAAAAAGCAAAAATAAAATTTATTCATTGGGTTGCCTCCCAACAAGCGCTATAGTTTTACGCCCTTAGCTAGGCATAAAGCAAGGATCTAAGTTTTGTCATCCTTATCCAACTATTCAATCAAACACTTAGAATCCCTCAAAGATTTAGCATAAATATTTTCAATAACAACACTCATAGGAAATATTTCAAAGATTTCATTCTTGCAAAAAGGATCTCTTATCACTTCAACAAAATCCGGGTGAATACCAATCATCTTAAGATCTTCTCTAGTACTATTACTAGAAGTTGCACTCTTGTTCCTGGTAACTTTGCCAATCTTCACGGGAGTTTTTTTGATATTTTTAGCAGAAGTAAAAGCCATGCTTAGATTACTAAAAATTTCTTCTAATTTATCTATCTGAGACGGGCTTTCTTCTATTCTTTCATGGATTACGGTACCCTTTTCTTAGCAACTTAAAATATCTCCCGCTCTTGACCCAATATTAGTGGCAAAATTATGCATCTTTTTATCTATAGTTTCCATATGATCTTCGGTGAGCATTTTCTTTTCAGTAGCATCTTGTCTTTCCATAACATGCTCAAGAGTCAAAGTTGTTTCATTAATCAGGAGAGGTGGTGAGCCCATTAAATTTCCCATAGCATTAAAAGCATCAAGAGAAAGACACATCAAGAAATTTCCACCGGTAATCGTATCAAGGACGAATCTTTACCAAGTGGTAATGCCCACGTAAAAGCAACAAAGAAGAACAACGGTAGATTGCTTTCGGATAGTTCTGTTATGAGCATTGCAAATTCTATACCAGGCATCTTTCAAATTTTCTCCTCCGCTTTGTTTAAAGTTGAGAACTTCGTTCTCAGGAGTTCACGTAATAGATGAAGAACTATCCATGATAATAACGGCAAAAAAGTTTGCACACAAAAACGGATCCGGCAAGAAAACGGCGAACGAAAAAGAGATGTGAATAAAACGGCAATTTTTTGTGAAGTGGGGGAGAGGGAAATGAGAGGCAAATGGAAAATAATGTAAATTGCAAGGATATGAGATTTGTGATTAGGAACCTGGTATGTGTTGAAGATCCTCCCTGGCAACGGCGCTAGAAATTCCTTTTGATGTCGCTTGAAGCTATCTCGGTATTTCCCCAAAGAGGAAGGGATGATGCAGCACAGCGGCGGTAGGTATTCCCCTCAGATATGAAACCAAGGTTATCGAACCAGTAGGAGAACCAAGCAACACAACGTAAACAGCACCTGCACACAGATAACAAATCCTCGCAACCCAGCGTGTTAAAGGGGTTGTCAATCCCTTCCGGGGTACGGCGCTCAAGATAGGAAAATGAACGTGAGGTAAATTTGTAGTAAATTGAAAGATAGATCGCAAATAAAATAAATAGAAATAAAACTCAGCAAGGTATTTTTGTATTTTTTTTAATAGATCTGGAAATAAATGCAAGGAAAAATTAGATCACCAAGGCAAATATATGAGAAAGAGACTCGGGGGCCGTAGGTTTCACTAGTGGCTTCTCTCGAGAAAAATAGCAAATGGTGGGTGAACACATTACTGCTGGGCAATTGATAGAACTTCAAATACTCTTGACAATATCCAGGCAATGATCATTATATAGGCATCACGTCCAAGATTAGTAGACCGGCTCCTGCCTGCATCTACTCCACACATCGACCGCTATCCAGCATGCATCTAGTGTATTAAGTTCATGGAGAAATGGAATAATGCAATAAGAATGATGACATGATGTAGACAAGATGTATCTATGTAGATATAGACCCCATCGTTTTATCCTTAGTAGCAATGATACATACGTGTCGGATCCCTTTCTGTCACTAGGATCAAGCACCGTAAGATCGAACCCACTACAAAGCACATCTTCCCATTGCAAGATAAATAGATCAAGTTGGCCAAACAAAACCCAAATATCGAAGAAGAAATACGAGGCTATAAGATATCATGCATAAAAGAGATGCAAGATACTCAAATACTTTCATGGATATAAAAAGATAGATCTGATCATAAACTCAAAGTTCATCGATCCCAACAAACACACCGCAAAAGAGTTACATCATATGGATCTCCAAGAGACCATTGTATTGAGAATTCAGAGAGAGAGATGAAGCCATCTAGCTACTAACTACGGACCCGAAGGTCTACAAAGAACTACTCACGCATCATCGGAGAGGCACCAATGGAGGTGGTGAACCCCATCCGAGATGGTGTCTAGATTGGATCTGGTGGTTCCGGACTCTGCAGCGGCAGGATGAATATTTTGTCGACTCCCCTAGGGTTTCTGGAATATTGGGGTATTTATAGAGCAAAGAGACGGTCCGGGGGCACCCGAGGTGGGCACAACCCACCAAGGCGCGCCTGGGCCTCCTGGCGCGCCCTGGTGGGTTGTGCCTCCCTCGAGGCACCCCCAGGCGCAGCCAGGGCCCATTACGTTCCTTCTGGTCCAAAAAAATCTCCGTGAAGTTTTGTTGCATTTGGACTCCGTCTGATATTGATTTCCTGCAATGTAAAAAACATGCAGAAAACAGCAACTGCACTTGGCACTATGTCAATAGGTTAGTACCAAAAAAGATATAAAATGACTAGAAAATTATTATAAAACATCCAAGATTGATAATATAACAGCATGGAACAATCAAAAATTATATTTACGTTGGAGACGTATCAGTACGCACATGCCCGAACTTTGATATGGAATCTCACCATGATCAACACTGTAACACACATGCCAAGATGAATCCACATGTGGTCCAATGCCTCTCGTTGTCGGTGGAAACATAAAACCTTTGCGAGCTAACAAATGGGCAGGTCGCTGCTAACCGCACGAGGGAGTGTCCGAGAGGACCACCAATGCATGCATGTGGCCCGAACATAGGTTGTGTAATGCTTTAAATAACCAATTCACGACTTTGATGTGGCATATATACATGACTCACAAAATGATCAATAATCCCACATCACGGAGGCTCACAACTAGTAGTGTACTGCCCCCCCCCACACACACACACACATAGAGAGACACATCCCGGCCCGCAAACCACCGCCACTCTGTGGCGTGTCAAACTTTTTCTGCAATAAACATGTGACCAAAGGAGCGCCATGTTAAAGTTTGAAAAAAAATCAGAGATCATTCGACCCGTTTTTTCATTGATTGATTTCCCAGGGATTTAATGTGCAAAAATCAAATTTGGGCTACATGTGCACCAAAATGGATTGCAAAATCGTGTGTGTCCCTAGGTGCATGTTTCCCCTTGAAAAAGATTTCAAAACATTGAGAATATTGATTTTTAAATTCAGTAAATCCAAAACTTCGTTGAAATTCTTGAAACTTATCGTGGTGTCATATATGGACACCAGTAGACTGTGACATTGTATTTTTTTCGTCCGAGTGAACTGTATGATGTATATTCATCTGGCTGCCTGTTTTTGTTGTTCCGCCTCATCGCAAACAATTCATCTGGGTGAACTATATATCGTATAACGCACACACCTTGATTCTGCTGCCCGTTTCTGTTGTTCTATCTCATTGCAAACAGTTCGTATGGATCAACCGTATGCCCCACATTGCACACGCAACTAAAATCTGAACCGTGTTCGATGTATCTGCCATCGCAAACGTTTTGCATCTTTTCTGACGGTCATTTTACATCACCGTTTGTGATTAATGCATCGCACACAGTTTCGTCAAAGGGCCTCTGATTGTAGTGTCACGTTAGTAGCATCCTACAGTAGTGCCAGGTGCTACTACGAGCATTAGCAAGGAACACATCAATAACATGTATATCAAATATACCTTTATTCACTTTGCCATCCTTCTTATCCACCAAGTATTTGGGGCAGTTCTGCTTCCAGTGACCATTACCCTTGCAGTAGAAGCACTCAGTCTCAGGCTTGGGTCCAGCTTTGGGCTTCTTCACGGGAGCAGCAACTTCCTTGTCATTCTTCTTGAAGTTCCTTTCTTTCCCTTGCCCTTTTTCTTGAAACTGGTGGTCTTATTAACCATCAACACTTGATGCTCTTTCTTGATTTCTACCTCCGCCGATTTCAGCATCGCGAAGAGCTCAAAAATTGTTTTCTTCATTCCTTGCATGTTATAGTTCATCACGAAGCCTTTGTAGCTTGGTGGCAGTGATTGAAGAACTCTAGCAATAACACACTTATCTGGAAGATCAATTCCCAGCTGAGTCAAGTGGTTGTGGTACCCAGACATTCTGAGTATGTGTTCACTGACAGAACTGTTCTCCTCCATCTTACAGCTGAAGAAATTGTTGGAGATTTCACATATCTCAACCCGGGCATTAGCTTGAAATATCAGTTTCAGCTCTTGGAACATCTCATATGCTCTATGGCGTTCAAAACGCTTTTGAAATCCCGGTTCCAAGCCATAAAGCATGGCACACTAAACTATCGAGTAGTCATTAGATCGAGCCTGTCAGGCATTCATAACGTTTGCATTAGCTCCTGCTTCAGGTCCGTCACCTAGCGGTGCATCAAGGACATAATTCTTCTATGCAGCAATGAGGATAATCCTCAAGTTACGGACCCAGTCCGTGTAGTTTCTACCATCATCTTTCAACTTAGCTTTCTCTAGGAACGCATTAAAATTCAACGGAATGGTAGCATGGGCCATTTATCTATAACATAGATTTGCAAATACTATCAGGACTAAGTTCATGATAAATTATGTTCAATTAACCAAATTACTAATGAACTCCCATTTAAATTAACATCCCTCAAGTTATCTAAGTGATACATGATCCAAATCAACTAATCCATGTCTGATCATCATGTGAGATGGAGTAGTCTTCAATGGTGAACATCTTAATGTTGATCATATCTACTATATAACTCATGTTCGACCTTTCGGTCTCCAGTGTTCCGAGACCATGTCTATACATGCCAGGCTCGTCAAGTTTAACCCAAGTATTCTGCTTGTGCAAAACTGGCTTACACCCATTGTATGTGAACGTAGAGTCTATCACACCCGATCATCACGAGGTGCTTCGAAAAGATGAACTTTAGCAACGGTGCATACTCGGGGAGAACACTTTTATCTTAAAATTAAGTGAAGGGATCATCTTATAATGCTACTGTAGTTCTAAGCAAAATAAGATGTTTAAAGGACAAACATCACATGCAATCAAAATATGTGACATGATATGGCCATCATCATCTTTTGCTTTTGGTCTCCATCTCCAAAGCAACGTCATGATCTCCATCGTCACCGGTGCGACACCTTGATCTCCATCATTGTGTCGGGGTTGTCACGCCAACTATTTCTTCTACAACTATTGCTAACGCATACGATAAAGTAAAGCAATTACATGGCGCTTAATGATTGACATGCAGGCCATACAATAATTAAAAGACAACCCTAAGGCTCCTGCCGATTGTCGATATTACAAAACATGATCATCTTGTACAACAACATATATCACATCACGTCTTGACCGTATCACATCACAACATACCCTGCAAAAACAAGTTAGATGTCTTCTACTTTGTTGTTGCAAGTTTTATGTGGCTGCTATGGGTAACTAGCAAGAACCGTTCTTACCTACACAAAACCACAACGGTGATTATGAGGTTTGTTGGTTTAATCTTCTGCAAGGACCGGCCATCGTTAAATTTGATTCAACTAAAGTGAGAGAAATAGACACCCGGCAACCACCTTATGCAAAACAAGTTGCATCAGTCGGTGGAACAGGTCTCATGTACGTGGACATGTAAGGTTGGTCTGGGCCGCTTCATCCCACAATACCACCGAATCAAAATAATACGTTGGTGGTAAGCAATATGAACATCACCGCCCACAACTCCTTCGTATTCTACTCGTGCGTATCGTCTACGCATAGACCTGGCTCATGATGCCACTCTTGGGGAACGTTGCATGGGAAACAAAAAAATTCTATGCACATGCAAGATATATCCATGGAGATGCATAGCTATGAGAGGGGGAGAGCATCTTCATACCCTTGAAGATCGCTAAGCGGAAGCATTTATTAACGCGGTTGATGTAGTCGTACACCTTCGCGGTCTGTACGATCAAGTACCGAACGTATGGCAGCTCCACGTTCAGCACATGTTCAGTTCAATGACGTCCTCGCCTTCTTGATCTAGCAAGAGGGGCGAATTAGTAGATGAGTTCCGGCAGCACGACGGCGTGGTGACGGTGGAGGTGAAGAACAATCTCCGTAGGGCTTCACCAAGCATAACGGAAACTATGACGGAGGATAAACTAGAGTGGAGGGGTTGCCGCACACGGCTTGGTGAATCTTGATGTGTTCCGGGTGCTAGCCGTGCCCCTCTATTTATATGTTGAGCCCTGGGGTCATTTATTGGATAAAGAGCCTCCTCAAAGTCGGTTTGGCACACAGGGCAAGAGTCCTTCTCGGACTCCAGGATCATACGCCATGGTCCTCGGCGTCTGGCCCATGGCCTCTGGCCTCTGCAAAACTTCCTTTTGCACCTTCCTAAAGCACCGTGGGTTTACCCCTTGCCCCAAATAAAGTGTTCTCGTACCCAAACATTTCGAGAAACATCCGAAACTCCTTCTGGTGAATTTCGGAACCCTTCCAAAGACCAAACACTATTATCCCATATATCAATCTTCACCTCCGGACTATTCTGGAGCTCCTCATCATACCCATGATCTTATTCGAGACTCCGAACAACATTCCGTCACCAACATACATAACTCATATCATATTATATCACCAATGAATGTTAAGCGTGCGGACCCTACGGGTTCAAGAATGATGTAGACATGATTGAGACGCTTCTCCGGTCAATAACCAATAGTGGGACCTAGATGCCCATATTGGTTCCTACATATTCCACGAAGATCTTTATCATTTGAACCTTTATGACAACATACGTAGTTCCTTTTGTCCATCGGTATGTTACTTGCCCGAGGTCATCGTTATCTCCATACCCAGTTCAATCTCGTTACTGGCAAGTCTCTTTACTCGTTCCGTAATAGATCATCTCGTAACTAACTCCTTAGTCACTTTGCTTTCAAGCTTCTTGCGATGTTGTATTACCGAGAGGGCCCAGAGATACCTCTCCGTCACACGGAGTGACAAATCCCAGTCTCGATCCATGCCAACCCAACGGACACCTTCGGAGATACATGTAGAGAACCTTTATGATCACCCAGTTATGTTGTGACGTTTGATGGCACACAAGGCATTTCTTCGGAGTCTGGGAGTTGCATGATCTCATGGTCGAAGAAACATGTATTTGACATTAAGAAATAAGTAACAATAAACTGAACGATCATATGCTATGCTAACGGTTGGGTGTTGTCCATCACATCATTATCCTAATGATGTGATCCCATTATCAAATGACAACTCATGTCTATGGTTAGGAACCCTTAACCATCTTTGATCAACGAGCTAGTCTAGTAGAGGCTCACTGGACACGGTATTTGTTTATGTATCCACACATGTATTTAAGTTTTTGGTCAGTACAATTCTAGCATGAATAATAAACCTTTATCATGATTAAGGAAATATAATAATAACCATTTTATTATTGCCTCTAGGGCATATTTCCATCATCGAACAACCCAAATAGTACAGCATGGCAGCAGGGACAAGGGTGTACGGCCACTGATGGGACACTAACTCACCTATACTAAGCATATAGGTTAAAAGATAAAGTATCAATAGCAGGTTATCAAAAATAGGCTATGCATCATAATAGGAGCTATCAGAACAACAACTGTAGCAAAACCTGATGCAAGAATAAGAGAGAAAGAATGGGCGATGTATGGATGATCAAGGGGGGTTTGTTTTCCTGGAAGCTCTGCCAAGAAGGATGGGTCATCGTCGACATAGCCGTACTCCGGGGCAGCAGTGGTCTCGGAGTCTACCGAAAGAATAGGGGAGAGGCGAAACAGATAAATAATGGAGCAAACAAATGCAACACAATGCATGTCATGGCAGTATGTGATGATGATGATATGCAATAATGCATCCCTAGGCATTTTAGAAGAAGTGGGAAATTATCTAGTAATAATTTCCCAGCTCTAGGTATTTTTGTGGTATATTGATCCAGGGGCAAAATGTTGATGCTCACTATATTAGAGGGGTGTGTCAGGTATGTGGGTGGCATAATCGGATTCGTTATATTTTTTATGAACAACTTTCATATATAAATTATTTTTATCTTACTTGCGGTTTATTTTCTATGAATTATTAAAGTTTTATTGATTTTGGAATTAATGGATTTAATTTAATCTGAAAATATTAAATATTAAATTGTTATGTGCACACAAAGAAGTCTACACTATAGATGGGTGTGTGGCTAAAAGTGGGCCCAGGTCAACTGTCCAGTCAGCAGTTAACTGGTCAGCTTTGACTAGTCAAACGGTCCGGTGGGACCCCATCTCAGTGGCTAGGCTAGTCCAGTCGGTGGTTTGACTTGGTCAAACTGGACAGGGGGCTCACCTGTCATTGGGCTAGGTAACTAATAGGGGGTTATCTAATATTTTTGTTAGTGGACGGGCTAGAGGTCAGTGGCAGATTAGTGGGGGTTTAGTGCTAAAGGGGGATTAGGCCCTCCTAATTACATCAGCCAGGCCCCACGTGTCATATGGCCAGCACGACGCTCAGCGACTGCGGCCAGGGGCAGCTCAGCCGGAAGAAGGGGTGAGCGAGCGCGGGGGTGTGATACGTCCATTTTGCATCATGCTTTCATATCGATGTTTATTGCATTATGGGTTGTTATTACACATTATGTCACAGTACTTATGCCTATTCTCTCTTATCTTACAAGGTTTACATTAAGAGGGAGCATGCTGGCAGCTGGAATTCTGGGCTGGAAAAGGAGCAAATATTAGAGACCTATTCTGCGCAACACCAAAAGTCCTGAAACTTCACAGAGGCACGTTTTCGAATATATAAAAAATACTAATGAAAGAATCATGTGACGCCCCCGATTCAATCGTACACTAATCATGCACGCAAATGTGTACGATCAACATCAGGGACTCACGGGAAGATATCACAACACAACTCTAAAACATAAATAAGTCATACAAGCATCATAATACAAGCCAGGGGCCTCGAGGGCTCGAATACAAGTGCTCGATCATAGACGAGTCAGCGGAAGCAACAATATTTGAGTACAGATATAAGTTAAACAAGTTGCCATAAGATGGCTAGCACAAAATTGGATACAATCGGAAGAGGCGCATGCCTCCTGCCTGGGATCCTCCTAACTACTCCTGGTCGTCTTCAGCGGGCAGCACGTAGTAGTAGGCACCTCCGGGGTAGTAGTCGTCATCGACGATGGTGTCTGGCTCTGGACTCCATCGTCAGTCGCAGAATCGGGTAGAGATATGGGGAAAAGGGGAACAAGGCAACCGTGAGTACTCATCCAAAGTACTAAAGCAAGGAGCTACACTACATATGCATGGATATATGTGTAAAGGGCCATATCGGTGGAGTGAACTGCAGAATGCCGTAATAAGAGGGGATAGCTATTCTTATCGAAGACTACGCTCGGTCGCCTCCGCCTTGCAGCAGTAGAAGAGAGTAGATTGAAGTCCTCCAAGTAGCATCAGATAGCATAATCCTACCCGCAATCCCTCCTCGTCAGCCTCGTTAGAGAGCGATCACCGGGTTGTATCCGCACTTGGAAGGGTGTGTTTTATCAAGTATCCGGTTCTAGTTGTCATAAGGTCAAGGTACAACTCCAAGCCGTCCCTGTTATCAAGATCACGGCTATTCAATAGATTAACTTCCTGCAGGGTGCACCACATAACCCAACACGCTTGATCCCATTTAGCGGACACACTTTTCGGGTCATGCCCGCCGCGAAGATCAACATGTCGCAGCCCCACCTAGGCACAACAGAGAGGCCAGACGCGCGGTCTAAACCTAAGCGCCAGGGTGTCAGGCCCATCGCCCATAGCACACATGCACGTTGCGTACGCGGCCGGAGAGCAGACCTAGCAACCTCCATTACAAAGGAAGTCACGTTATGCGGTCCAACCCGGTGCACGCCGCCTAGTCGCTGGCGTCATGAAGTGCTTCGGCTGATACCACGACGTCGAGTACCCATAACTTTCCCACGTAGTTGGTTAGTGCGTATAGGCCAGTAGCCAGACTCAGATCAAATACCAAGATCTCGTTAAGCATGTTAATGATGTAACCGCGGACACCGACCAGGGCCAGGCCCACCTCTCACCTAGGCGGTCTCAACCTGCTCTGTCGCTCCGCCACAAAGATCCACCCAGAGGGCCGTCGGGACAAAGGTCCTTCAGCCCCCAATCCATGAATCACTCACGGGTACTCCTCGAGCCGACCCGTCTTTAGTCACCACATGTATCATGTATAGTATATAGTATATACCCGTGATCACCTCCCGAGTGATCACGGCCCGATAGTATAGCACAGCAGACGGACAAGAATGTAGGGCCACAGATGGAAAAACTAGCATCCTAAACTAAGCAAGTAGGATTGCAGGTAAAGGTATCCACAGTAGTATCAAGGACAGGCTATGCATCAGGATAGGAATAACGAAAGCAGTAACATGCTACACTACTCTAATGCAAGCAGTATAGAGGAGAGTAGGCGATATCTGGTGATCAGGGGGGGGGGGCTTGCCTGGTTGCTCTGGCAAGAGAGAGGGGTCGTCAACTCCGTAGTCGTACTGGGTAGCAGCGGCGTCGGTCTCGGTGTCTAGCGAGAGAAGAGGGGGAAGAAACAATGAATACAATGCAAACAGATGCATATTGATGCACGACATAACAATTAGCAGTGCCAAGTGTGCCCTAACGCGGTATGGGGTGATACCGGTGAAGGGGGGAAAACAACAGAGAAAGTATCCCCGGTGTTTCGCGTTTTCGGGCAGAGGAGCCGGAGGGGGAAAGTTGCGGGTTTGATATGTTAGGTGTGTGTGGCGGACGAACGGGCTGCGTATCCGGAATCGTCTCGTCGTTCTGAGCAACTTTCATGTAGAAGGTATTTTGATCCGAGTTACGGATTAAAAGATATGATTTTAAAAAGAATTTATTAATTTCTGGAATTTAATTAATTATTTAAATTAATTCGAAAATGGATTAATGACATCAGCATGATGTCATGCTGACGTCAGCAATCAACAGAGGGGTTGACTGGTCAAACTGACGTGTGGGTCCAGTGGGACCCACCTGTCATACCCCGTTTAGGTTAATTAGGGTTTAGGTTAACTAATTATTGTTTAATTAAACTAACAGGTTAATTAGATTAATTAAATAGGATTAATTAACTTAATTAAGTTAGTTAGTTAATTAATTAATTAATTAAATTTATTATTACTATATTTTTTATTTTTTTGTTTTTTTATAAAACATTCTGGTGGGGTCGGGCCCCACTTGTCATTGGCCCTATGGGCCTCATCGGCGCCGCTAGCGGGAGGGGGCGACGACGCCCTGAAGGGTGCACGCCAGATCTTGGCGGACCAGGGCCGGCGCAGGGCGATGGCGCCATGCCTCGCCACGGACGCTCATGGCGCGAGGGGGATTTGAGCAGTCGCCATGGGGCTGGGCAGCACATGGTCGTTCGCCAAAGCACGGCAGCAAGCACTCGGCAAGAACTAGTAGGAGCAGGGGCCGAGCGGCGAGGCGGCGCGCTTGGGTGGAGTCGACGAGGGGTCAAGTCAGGGAGCAGCAGCAGTCGCGCATCATATGGTAAGTAGTGGCGGAAAGCAATAGCATAGCGCATCGGGAGTGGTCGGTCGAAGGCGAAGCTCGACGGCGGGATGGCTATGGGGCATGGGGAAAAACGAGGGGAGGTCGACGAGAATGGGGGGCAGCAGCTCGCAGCGACTGTAACATCCCAAAATTCTAAATTTTGGAATGTTATATTAAATAAATAACTATGCTTGTTGTCTGATTGATTGTTTGACTGATTGAGTGAAATTGAGTGGAATATGAAACTTTTGAAAGTTGAATGAGAGGGAATGAAATGACTTTCCCAAAACTCTCCCCTTTGTCTTTTGGATCCCAATGAATTCAAGTTCATTCCAACACCAAACCCTAGAGTGAAGATGACATGACTTCTTCCATTTTGAAATGAATAGGGTTTTGGAAAAGATTTGAATTTCATTTGGGAATATTTCAAATTCAAAGCTTTATGCAACTCAATGATTTTCATGAGGGAAGATAAAATGACTTCTTTAATTATATGAAATATGAGTTGAAGTTAAAAGTATCAAATTGAAAGTCATTTGAAAATGCCTTGAAACCCTCTTTCAAATTTGAGTTTTGGAATTTGAATTCAAACTTTGGCAAGTGGGAATCATATCAAAATCTATGCCTGATAAATACTTGAGCAAAAGTATGAGAGGAGTAAATATGACACTCCAAAAATATCAGAGGAAAACAATGCCAAAAGTTTTGAATTCAAATTTGAGTTTTAATTGAATTTGAAAAAAATGAATTTTTATAAAGTTTGGATTTTGCCTTTGGAAAAATGTTCAAATGATAAGGAATATTCCCCTGATCATTTTGGTATATATATGTCCTATATAAAATATTTATATTTTAAAAGATATCTCTGCTTCGCTTTTATTTAAAATAAAATTTAAAAACCCCCTCTCAGCGCCACCCAAAGCACTAGCCCAGCCAGCCAGACTGCCCACCAGCGCCCAACTGCCAGCCCAATGAGCCAATGAGCCAGCCCATCCCCTCGCGCCCAAACCCCTCGCGTGGACGCCCGACCGCGCCGCACCCTCTCTCTCTCTCTCTCTCTGGGTGGGACCCCACGTCTTCAACCCAACCCACCACGACTCGCCAGACCGCCGATCGCGGATCCCGACGGATCCGGATCCGATCCTCCCGATCGCCTCCCTTGCCACGCCGAGGCCCTCCCCTATAAGAACCCTCCCACGCACCCCATTCCGCCCCCCTCGCCCCTCATGGAACCCTCCTCCTCCTCTCGAACTCGTCGGAGCCCGAGAGCCGCCGCCGCCATTAGCCCTGCTCCGCCACCCCGACCACCCCGAGCTCGCCGAGACCACCTCCGGACTCCCTCGCTCGACCACACCTCCCGTGCCCTCACCCACCCCAAAACCCACCGAGCGCCACCACCGCCAACGCCCGAACGCCTCGCCACCTCGACCTCGCCGCCGTCTGTCTCCTTCCACCTCGGGCGCCACTCGACCACTGTTGGGCTCGCCGTCGAACGCCAAGTCCGCCGCGTGCCCTCGCCGAGCCCGCCGACGATCGGGCGCCGCCCGCCGACGTCCGAGCCGCTCGCCGTCGACCTTCCCACGGTGAGCTCTCTCTCCTCCTCGTCTGCTCGATCTAGAGTATACGGTCGAGATTAGATCTCTCAAGGGGTATGTTTTATATAAAACCGGTTCGGTCCGGTTTAGTTAGTCCGGTTTAGTTTTTAGCTAGGGTTTTTTATTTAGCCGCCCGACTAGTTTAACCTAGGGCCCGCTTAGTTTATATTACGCTCGGTCGTAGGTTAGCCCATTAGGCCATTTTTCATTTATTTTCGTTTTCTGTTTTAACAGAATAGTTCCTGTTTTGAAAAATTCATATCTTTTATTCTGTTTAATATTTTTAGGTGATTCTTCTTTTGTTGGTTTGCAAATTTTCTATAGTTTCTGTAGAAAATATTATTAGCTATGTTAAAATTATTTTAAATTGCTTTAATTTAGTTTTGGTCAGAATAGTAAATCTGTTATAACATGAGTTAGAAAAATTATTTTATATGATTCTTTTTGTCCCAACTTTATTTTGACATTGCCAAACCATAGAAATTAATTTGGGTATTTTAGGATTAATAAAAAATTAGTTTTAAGCAGAATCTTGTTAATCCTAATTAATTAACTAGCTACTGTTTTCCTATTATTTTAATTAGTAAATAAATTTATTTTTCACATGTGATTGATTATTCTAGGATAGTTTCTGTCACTTTATAGGATGAACTTTTATTTATAATAAATAAAACTTTTATTTTATTTTTCTTAATAGAAAATTGGATTAGGCCTAATAGGAGTTTTACTATAGCTTTTAAATTGATTCTTTTTGCTCCTAATTGATTAATGCATTATTTTCTGTTAAGTTAACATAAGCCCATGGTTAGGTTATGTTGAGAAAATTTTGTTATGTAAAAACTAGTTTTAGTTGTTGCTTGAAGTAGGAAAACTTTGAGTTGGATTTCTTCGAGTTTTTCCTTTGGGATTTGATTCGTTTGTTTTGGTGTGTTAGATTACTATGCTATTGTTTTATGTGATCATATGCTATGTGCTTACTATAGTTATTGTTTGCCTCGGTAGAATTTCCGGAGTGCGAAGCTTGCTACCACGAATCCCTAGTTTTCGAAGATCGTCAACAAGGCAAGTTCACTTTGACCATGCTTTCATACCTATGTTTTATTGCATTTAGTGACATCTTTGCAACCACCCCTCAGTAGTGTTATTGAATCCTTGTAGTTGAGTAGTATGCATGAGGTAGGAACCCATCCCCCTCTTACCAAGCCCGGGACGATATTTTATTTAATGCTACGCTATAGTAGACGGGGTTTGGTATGAGTACTCGGGAGTGGTGTGAGAATGGAGGATTCTACGTCAATGACGACAACTCCATGATGGAAATCTGCAAGGACTGCATCTTCAAGACCTCAAGACTTCAAGACTCGAGACAGGAATTCAATACACACTCATCGGGTGAAGGATTTGTTGACGGGCACCTGGAGAAACCAGTGGTTGGCGGGATGCATGGAGAAGCGCCATGAAATCTTGCGGAAAGCTTCACCCGGACTCAAAGAGACGGAAGAATACTTCATGCCCTAAGCTTACCCGTGCAACCGCAAGTCATTATGGGCTCGCTTGGTTGACCTTAGTAGTGACTCTGGCTGGGGCGGTACTAGCAGATGTAGAACTACGGTAGGATGGGATGAGTACTTGACGGTGGTCGAGGAACTCTTCTAAGACCATGTTTGGTCATCTTGTTCTCAAACACCACGAAGTGCGAGAACGTAAATAGAGGGATCGAATCTTGCGGGTAAAGTGTACAAACCTCTGCAGAGGGTTAAAACCTAATCGATTAGCCGTGTCCCCGGTTACGGACAATTTGAGCATCTGGACTTGGATCTATCTCGGAACTCTCAACACCGGACTGATAACTTAATTGTGGGCAATTTATGATAATTTTGGCTTTGAGACATCGGTTGGCGGAACCATGTCATGATAGAAAACTCCATAGTACAGACTCTAGTTATTCCTTTGATGTAGGGAAAATAAAACCAGCTTTTATGCAAAACGAAACTCGGACACAGAGCCACAAAGCCATATTGCATATAGTATAGTTTTATCATCTGTTTTCTCATGTTGTGATCTTGCCGGTACATTCAATGTACTGACCTACACGGCTGCAACGTATCATGTTGCAGATATTTCCTCGACGAGTAAGAGTTACGATACAGGGTTACGGTCTACACTCAACCCGCCGATGGCGTTGATGGGACTCCACACCCGTTGTTGTTTCCGCTGAGACATATGAGGTATATATCAGTTTTACGTTATTTATACATGTGATTACACTTTGATATATACATTGATGTACTGTGTGTGCCAAAGATACCGATCCGTGGATGGCATAGAAACACAGAGGCTTGACCATCTGAGGTCGGGTCGCTACAGCGAGTGAAGGGAAGTGGTCCGGGCAGCGAGGCGTAAGGACGACGTCGGGGAAGCGGTCGGGGAGGCGTGTCTTGATGGCATCCGGCGAGGAGAATGGGGACGAGCGACGGAGACGGTGAGGCGGCGCCGACGACGTCGGACGGCGGGGCGGCACCGACGGGGAGGATCCGGGCGGCGGTGGTCGGTGACAGGCGACGGGGCACCGGCGAGGGTCGTCGAGGAAGAGGGAGATGGGAGCGTGAGGTGGCGGGGGACGGAGCCGACGAGGGCGGCGACGTGCGCGTCGGGCGCGGCGACGGGACCAAGCCTGTGCGCGGCCGGAGCGCGGTGGTCGTGGCGTGGCCCGATCCAGATCCGGATTCGGGGGGAGGAGAGGAGCGAAACGGGGGAGGGGGCGAGGGAGAGTGGGGGTGTCAGTGGGAAGTGGGGTTTGACCGCGGGGGTTCGGGGTGACCTAATGGGGCGCCGGGGTGGGCCGGCCTGGCTGGGGCATGGCCCAGTTGGGCAGGGGTCTGCTGGGCCGGAGCCCGGTTTTTTTGTTTTTTTGTTTTCTTTTCTTTATCTATTTTCTTTTCTATTTTATTCTTTTAATTTTTGTTTTATAAAATATAAATACAACTCCTAAATTAATGTTATAACTTATTCTACTGCCCCGAAAAGTTTGACACCTAAATAAAATAGTTTGCATTATTGTAATTTTTAAAAGGCATTTAATTAATTGTCATATCTGCTGTTTTAATTACTTTATAGCCTTTAAACATTTTATAAAAGTGTGGTTTCTACACTAGTGTTATCCATGATTTATTTGACACATTTTGGACATTTTAGTTTTAATGTTTGAAAACTTCTATTGTTTACCTGATTTTGAATTTGAATTTGAACCGGCTTCAAACTAACTCGAGTTTATCAACAGTAACCGAGGTGACGTGGCATCATTAGCAGAGGATTACTGTAGTCTAATTATCCGGGCGTCACAATTCTCCTCCACTACAAGAAATCTCGTCCCGAGATTTAAGAGGGGAAGTGAGGGGGAAGGGATTTGGTTACGAAACTCTAACGATTCTTCTCAGTCATAGTTGTTCTTCTCGATGAGGTCGATCCATTACATTGATGTCTTCATTTCTCTACTTTAGGCCATCTTGATGAAGTTGTCGTCCTTCCTTCAGGATCTCCACCATACTTACGAAAGGGTAAGAAGAGAAAAGTCTATAAGGACGGATTCTACAAGATCGAGCATTAAACGGTTAATCTCAGGGGAAGAAGCATAAGTATATCTCGAATTGAAACTTAAGAAGATATCGAGAGCAAAGTAAGAAGGTACCATGAGAAGTTTCAAACGGATAGGCATTCTTTCGATGCCTAATCAGAAGGTGAAAGGGTTTTAAAGCAACGAAATAATTATTGTGTCTGATGCGAGAGTTGGTGATCTCATCGGAAGGTGGCTCATGAATTACATACGAGGCCACACGCTAGGAAGAACATTGGGAACAGGGGGTGCAGGAGAGTCAAGTTTCGATCCTGTGGAACTGTGGGTTATGGGCCCACCATGTGGGTTAAAGGTAGGAAGGGGGCTGACATCTTGCACGGTCACGATAGCAAGGCATGCCAGAGGGTAGCCTGTTAGTTATGCCGGCAACAAAATCGATACCAAGGGCGAGGGACGAAGAGAACCATTTTCCTGCTCGTTGAACGAGGCGGACCAGTAGGCAAAGTTCTCGTCCATCGGCGGTTACCGGAATGTCATCAACAAAAGTATGAGGTCTTTCCGACAGAGTTGTACATCGAGGTGTTTACAAAAGCAGGAGAATATTACTGCTTAGATCATATAGACCTCAAGAAAGGTTAAACCAAACAATGGAAAGGAAAATATGATTATCAGATTAAACCGAACAATGGAAAGGAAAAATATGTTTAAACACATATTCCAGGGGTATATCCTTCCCAAGGACAAGCAGAGTATGATATCCATGACAGGAAATAATGTAGAAAACCCTTTAGGTAAGATGAGAGAAATTTCATGACACTACCCATACAGCGGTGTTTGGATAATTGATCGAGCAACATTTAGCATTGGACTTCAAATGTTCTTGTTGAAAATCGGATTACCACAGACATGCTTCGAGATAGCATTGACATGGTCATTGGGTAAAGATCAAACTTTGGATTCACAAAGGATCCATCAGGAACAACTTATAAATTAAATCTTAAAATTTCCTCATGGAAGAATGGCGTACCTTGCTAAAAAGGAAACTATATAGGTCCTCTGGGCAGGTGTGCTAGGCACGACATCACCTTACCGGGTCACATAAAGACCATTGTTATAACTCTTGGAAATATGTTCCAACCATCATATCTGACCGAGATTCAGATCTGATTGGTGTCAGGATACCTCAGACGCAAGATGCCTGAGAAGAAAGGTGCCACACAAATTGTCGAGATGACATTGTAAGATTCTCGGGAAATTTACTACTGAAGCGAGTCCCGAAACAAAAGCTCAACATTAAACCAATGAAGGGATAAGGAGGTAGCTGATGAACTCAGCGACAATTCGTCGAGACTTCCCAAAAGATGGGTTTCCACAATTATGTGAAAAAGGAGATAACATTAGTCAGATGAAATGATATAAGGGGATATGCTCGAGGAAAACATACCCAATTTAAACATTGGTTGATAGGTGCACCCGAAATATGGGCTGGGTTGCACGACCAACGTCGGAATGCTGATTCAATAATCATTAGTCTAAGAATGAACGGCCGACCATTAACTTCAAGGCAATAGGGTTGCTAGAAGGGCAGAATCCAAACAGTACCCCTCACTTGTTGGTACCCCGGTTGGAATCAACACGAGGACCCAAGAAAGAATGGTGATGGTGAGAAGTATCACCATACCAAGAATTCTTAAGAGGTGGTGAAATTCTCAAAACATTGATGACATAAGAGATGTTAATGTTCCAAGGTAAGGGAGATCAATTGCTGGATAGCAAGGAACTCAAGGTATAACACCAAACACGAACAAGCTTGTGTTGGTGGGAAGGCAATAAAGTGGTCGATGATAACGCAGATCATCGAGGGCAAGGATGGTATTTCTCATCATGAATTCAATTGATATCATGGAAGACCTCAGAATGTTGATGATGATCACGACAAATTTGTCAAGAGGTTTCAAGAAGATGTAACCGATCGGCGATGACATCGAGTCAACGGAATGATGAAGCAAAAAGTTATTGGAACCACGAGTACGTCACAAACTCGGAATCCAGCTTGTTGTTCAAGGCAAAAGGATATGACGAGGAAGATCGATTGTAAGATTTGCTCACCGTCGAAATTTGTGCTCCGAGAAGAAGGACCCGGTAGCACAGTTAAAATTTAGCACGATAGTGATATAGCCAATCAGGCTAGGAATGGCGTGATCGGGTTCAAACTCGTACTTAAAGAAGATTATCAAGAGTTGTTGAACCGTAGTGTAGACTCGATTCAGTTATCGGTGTCTTTGAGTGTTTAATAACTCAGAGCCCTTGAAAAACTGTAATAAGTGAGAATGTAGTACTTGATGAAGAACTTATAAGAAGTTATGCAGTTCCAAGATAATCTCGAGATACCAGGGGGTAATACTCGATGATAGATCGAAGTAGAGGTTGGACTGGTGTATTGCTCTATAGAAGACAAGTGCTTACACTTGCATCAAAAATGGTATTTAAAGGAGAACATGGTCGGAACCACGATTGTAAAAGGCCAGATCCTAGATATAAGATGAACTTATACCAAGGGAATAATTAATTTTAAAAGAAGCTTCGATGAGAAGATGTACATCGTGTCCATGGGCATGAACACAAAGTTCAAGGTCAACTCCCACTTCTCCAATGCACAACCTTTCATTCACTTCTCGCGTTCGATGAAGTTGTAGTGTTGAAATTTTATTTGGCAAAATACCAGAAGAATATGACTCGTGAAAACTCTCGGATTCCCATAGATTAAGGAAGGCATAGGTTCAACCCTTAGGGGCATCTCGGGAACTTATACCACAAGCTTCAATAGTAAATAACGCAAGCTCGATAGTAGAGCATGGGTGACAAAATGAGAGGATACAATTTACCGAAGGCATTATGTATCAGGGAAAGAACTTCTCGAGGTTTTTTGTATACGAAGGACACTGTCGGATAACAATCCAACAAAGGACTTGATGGTCCACCAAGGATCTGATGTGAGTATCGATACTCAACCAGAAGAGGAAGGAATGCAAATGCAACAGGTTATGGAATCATCTGAATAATTCAAAGCTTAAATGCAAAGGAATTATGATTTAAAACAAAGGATCGAAGCGACGCCTCGATCAAGGATGGATCAATTGAATATACCAGAGGCACAATCGATGACTGATAGTTTGGTCGAGAACCAGCTCATGTTCAAAATGACGTCTGAGCCGAAAAGATAATCCTAGGACTCGACTGATGATCGTGAACATTCACAACGTATTGAATCAATGGACTCAAAAATGATGGTGACAAAGGATGCCAATATGATTACTATACTTATGGGATTAATCATAATGAAAGCAAACAAGAAATTCCAGAGCAATAGGTTGCTGAGGATTTTCGGAAGATCGAATGGTATTTCGAAGACTTGTGTGTAACACATGAACAACTAGGGGATGAGCGGATACTCGATAAGTGCGAGAATTAACCGTAGGGGAATTCAGGTGACAAAGAACAGCAATGCAGTAAGCTCAAAGGATTATCGAAACAACGTTGAGTTTTTCAGGGTATCTTGTAATAACAAGACCACTAGGGATGAATGTAAGAATAACAACTGCAAGTAGTTATCCATAAGGGTTTACGGTGGAAGGGGAATTGCAAACGCGATGATCACAAGTTCTCGGGTTAACAGCGGAGAGTATCTTCAGGGTCTTCTGGTGCAGCAGACATCATCAATAATAAGGGGCTCTCCGGGTGAAAGTGATAACGAGATCCTAATGTTAGATTTAGCAAAATCATTTAACCCGAATAGGAGAGAGATCAGAGTCCCATAGTATAGATCAAGGAATAAAAAGATCCTAATACCACCCAATGGCGACGTGGGCCCGTAAGGCACACAACCATGTTAGTAAAAGTTTAGCAATGTCTAGACTCGACTTCGGCCAAGGAGTTTGCAAGGGGGATTCCTACAGGCAGTCGGCTCTGATACCAACTTGTGACGCCCCCGATTCAATCGTACACTAATCATGCACGCAAATGTGTACGATCAAGATCAGGGACTCACGGGAAGATATCACAACACAACTCTAAAACATAAATAAGTCATACAAGCATCATAATACAAGCCAGGGGCCTCGAGGGCTCGAATACAAGTGCTCGATCATAGACGAGTCAACGGAAGCAACAATATTTGAGTAGAGACATAAGTTAAACAAGTTGCCATAAGATGGCTAGCACAAACTGGGATACAATCTAAAGAGGCGCAGGCCTCCTGCCTGGGATCCTCCTAACTACTCCTGGTTGTCTTCAGCGGGCAGCACGTAGTAGTAGGCACCTCCGGGGTAGTAGTCATCATCGACGGTGGCGTCTGGCTCCTGGACTCCATCGTCTGGTCGCAACAATCGGGTAGAGATATGGGGGAAAAGGGGGAACAAGGCAACCGTGAGTACTCATCCAAAGTACTCGCAAGCAAGGAGCTACACTACATATGCATGGATATATGTGTAAAGGGCCATATCGGTGGACCGAATGCAGAATGCCGAATAAGAGGGGATAGCTAGTCTTATCGAAGGCTACGCTTACGTCGCCTCCGCCTTGCAGCAGTAGAAGAGAGTAGATTGAAGTCCTCCAAGTAGCATCGATAGCATAATCCTACCCGCAATCCCTCCTCGTCGCCTTTGTTAGAGAGCGATCACCGGGTTGTATCCGCACTTGGAAGGGTGTGTTTTATCAAGTATCCGGTTCTAGTTGTCATAAGGTCAAGGTACAACTCAAGCCGCCCCATTATCAAGATCACGGCTATTCGAATAGATTAACTTCCCTGCAAGGGTGCATCACATAACCCAACATGCTTGATCCCATTTGGCTGGACACACTTTTCTGGGTCATGCCCGGTCGTGGAAGATCAACACGTCGCAGCCCCACCTAGGCACAACAGAGAGGCCAGCACGCCGGTCTAAACCTAAGCGCACAGGGGTCTGGGCCCATCGCCCATAGCACACCTGCACGTTGCGTACGCGGCCGGAGAGCAGACCTAGCAACCTCCATTACAAAGGAAGTCACGTTACGCGGTCCAACCCAGTAGCGCCGCCGGTCAAGGCCACGGCGTTTACCGATACCACGACGCCGAAAGTGCCCATAACTTTCCCACGAGTTGGTTAGTGCGATAGGCCAAGAGCGAGTCGATCAAATACCAAGATCTCGTTAAGCGTGTTAATGATGTAACCGCGGACACCGACCAGGGTCAGGCCCACCTCTCACCTAGGCGGTCTCAACCTGCCCTGTCGCTCCGCCACAAAGATCCACCCAGAGGGCCGTCGGGACAAAGGTCCTTTCAGCCCCCAATCCGTGAATCACTCGTGGGTACTCCTCGAGCCGACCCGTCTTTTGTCACCACATGTATCATGTATAGTATATAGTATATACCCGTGATCACCTCCCGAGTGATCACGGCCCGATAGTATAGCACAACAGACAGACAAGAATGTAGGGCCACAGATGAAAAAACTAGCATTCTAAACTAAGCAAGTAGGATTGCAGGTAAAGGTATCAACAATAGTATCAAGGACATGCTATGCATCGGGATAGGAATAACGAAAGCAGTAACATGCTACACTACTCTAATGCAAGCAGTATAGAGGAGAGTAGGCGATATCCGTGATCAAGGGGGGCTTGCCTGGTTGCTCGGCAAGAGAGAGGGGTCGACTCCGTAGTCGTACTGGGTAGCAGCGGCGTCGGTCTCGTTGTCTAGCGAGAGAAGAGGGGGGAAGAAACAATGAATACAATGCAAACAGATGCATATCGATGCACGTCATAACAAGTAGCAGTGCCAAGTGTGCCCTAACGTGGTATGGGGTGATACCGGTGAAGGGGGGAAAACAACCGGGAAAGTATCCCCGGTGTTTCGCCTTTTCGGGCATAGGAGCCGGAGGGGGAAAGTTGCGGGTTTGATATGTTAGGGGTGTGTGGCGGATGAACGGGCTGCGTATCCGGAATCGTCTCGTCGTTTTGAGCAACTTTCATGTAGAAAGTATTTTGATCCGAGTTACGGATTAAAAGATATGATTTGAAAAAGAATTTATTAATTTCTGGAATTTAATTAATTATTTAAATTAATTCGAAAATGGATTAATGACATCAGCATGATGTCATGCTGATGTCAGCAGTCAACAGAGGGGTTGACAGGTCAAACTGACGTTTGGGTCCAATGGGACCCACCTGTCATACCCCGTTTAGGTTAATTGGGGTTTAGGTTAACTAATTATTGTTTAATTAAACTAACAGGTTAATTAGATTAATTAAACAGGATTAATTAACTTAATTAAGTTAGTTAATTAATTAATTAAATTTATTATTCTTATTATTATTTTATTTTGTTGTTTTTTTATAAAACATTCTGGGGCGGTCGGGCCCCACTTGTCATTGGCCCTATGGGCCTATCGGGCGCCGCTAGCAGGCGGGTGCATCGGACGCGCCCGAGCGGGCGGACCCGGCAGGGGGCCGCAGGGGGGTGGTGTCTTGGCGGCCTCAATGGGCGCGCATGGCGCGAGGCGGGACGGAGCAGGGCGCCATGGGGCTGGGCAACGGCGCGGTTGTTCGGCCAGGCCACGGCCGGCAGCAGGTCGAGCAGCAACTAGTAGGAGCAGGGGGGCCGAGCGGCAGAGGCGGGCGCGCTAGGGTGGAGTCAACGAGGCGTCAGGTCAGGGAGCAGCAGCAATCGCGCATCAGATGGTAAGTAGTGGCGGAAGGCAATAGCATAGCGCATCGGGAGTGGTCGGTCAAAGGCGAAGCTCGACGGCGGGATGGCTATGGGGCATGGGGAAAAACAAGGGGAGGTCGAGGAGAATGGGGGGCAGCTGCTCACAGCAAGTGAAGGGAAGTGGTCCGGGCAGCGAGGCGTGAGGACGACGTCGGGGAAGCGGTCGGGGAGGCGTGGCTTGATGGCATCCGGCGAGGAGGATGGGGACGAGCGACAGAGACGGTGAGGCGGCGCCGACGATGTCGGGCGGCGGGGCGGCACCGGCGGGAAGGATCCGGGCGGCGGTGGTCGGTGACAGGCGACGGGGCACCGGCGAGGGTCGTCAAGGAAGAGGGAGATGGGAGCGTGAGATGGCGGGGGACGGAGCCGACGAGGGCGGGCGACGCGCGCGTGGGGGCGCAAGGACGGACCAAGCTCGTGGCGCGGCCGAGCGCGTGGTCGTGGCGTGGCCCGATCCAGATCCGGATTCGAGGGGAGGAGAGGAGCAAAACGGGGGAGGGGGCGAGGGAGAGTGGGGGTGTCGGTGGGAACTGGGATTTGACCAGGGGGTTCGGGGTGAGCAAATGGGGCGCCGGGGTGGGCCGGCCTGGCTGGGACATGGCCCAGTTGGGCCGGGGTCTGCTGGGCTGGAGCTCGGGTTTTTTTTGTTTTTCTGTTTTCTTTTCTTTATCTATTTTCTTTTCTATTTTATTATTTTAATTTTTGTTTTATAAAATATAAATACAACTCCTAAATTAATGTTATAACTTATTCTACTGCCCCAAAAAGTTTGACACCTAAATAAAATAGTTTGCATTATTGTAATTTTTAAATGGCATTTAATTAATTGTCATAGCTGCTGTTTTAATTACTTTATAGCCTTTAAACATTTTATAAAAGTGTGGTTTCTACACTAGTATTATCCATGATTTATTTGACACATTTTGGACATTTTAGTTTTAATGTTTGAAAACTTCTATTGTTTACCTGATTTTGAATTTGAATTTGAACCGGCTTCGAACTAACTCGAGTTTATCAACAGTAACCGAGGTGACATGGCATCATTAGCAGAGGATTATTGTAGTCTAATTATCCGGGCGTCACAAATCAACGAGCGGGGGCCCACGCGCCCGACCCCCTGGGCGCGCCCCCTGTCTCGTGGGCCTCCTGGCAGGCCTCCGGTGCCCATCTTCTGCTATATGAAGTCTTTTGTCTGAGAAAAAGTAAGGAGGAAGCTTTCAGGACGAAACACCGCCGCCACGAGACGGAACCTTGGCGGAACCAATCTAGGGCTCCGGCGGAGCTGTTCTGCTAGGGAAACAGCCCTCCGGGAGGGGGAAATCATCACCATCATCATGACCATCGATCCTCTCAGCAGGAGGGGGTCAATCTCCATCAACATCTTCACTAGCACCATCTCCTCTCAAACCCTAGTTCATCTCTTGTATCCAATCTTTGTCCCAAAGCCTCAGATTGGTACCTGTAGGTTGCTAGTAGTGTTGATTACTCCTTGTAGTTGATGCTAGTTGGTTTATTCGGTGGAGAATCATATGTTCAGATCCTTTATGCATATTAATACCCCTATGATTATGAACATGAAATATGATTTGTGAGTAGTTACGTTTGTTCCTGAGGACATGGGAGAAGTCTTGCTATAAGTAGTCATGTGAATTTGGTATTCGTTCGATATTTTGATGAGATGTATGTTGTCTCTCCTCTAGTGGTGTTATGTGAACGTCGATTACATGACACTTCACCATCGTTTGGGCCTAGAGGAAGGCACTGGGAAGTAATAAGTAGATGATGGGTTGCTAGAGTGACAGAAGCTTAAACCCTAGTTTATGCGTTGCTTTGTAAGGGGCTGATTTGGATCCATATGTTTCATGCTATGGTTAGGTTTACCTTAATACTTATTTTGTAGTAGCGGATGCTTGCAATAGGGGTTAATCATAAGTGGGATGCTCGTCCAAGGAAAGGCAGTACCCAAGCACCGGTCCACCCACATATCTAATTATTAAAGTAACGAACGCGAATCATATGAGCGTGATGAAAACTAGCTTGACGATAATTCCCATGTGTCCTCGGGAGCGTTTTCCTTCATATAAGAGTTTGTCCAGGCTTGTCCTTTGATACAAAAAGTATTGGGCCATCTTGCAGCACCTTATTTACTGTTATTACTTGTTAATCATTATAAATTACCGTATCACAAAACTATTTGCTACCAATAATTTCAGTGCTTGCAGAGAATACCTTACTGAAAATGGCCTATCATTTCCTTCTGCTCCTCGTTGGGTTCTACACTCTTACTTATCAGAAAGGACTACGATAGATCCCTACACTTGTGGGCCATCAAGACTCTTTTTTGGCGCCGTTGCCGGGGAGTGAAGCGACTTTGGTAAGTGGAATTTGGTAAGGAAAATTTTATATAGTGTGCTGAAATTTACTGTCACTTATTACTATGGAAAGTAATCCTTTGAGGGGCTTGTTCGGGGTATCTTCACCCCGCATAGTAGAGCAAAGATTTTCTCCTCAACCTACTGAACCTACTGAAATTTTTTACATTGAAATTCCTTCGGGTATGATTGAGAAACTGCTAGCTAATCCTTTTACAGGAGATGGAACGTTACATCCCGATTTGGACCTAATCTATGTGGATGAAGTTTGTGGATTAATTAAGCTTGCAGGTATGCCCGAGGATGTTATCAAGAAGAAGGTCTTCCCTTTATCTTTGAAGGGAAAGGCATTGACATGGTTTAGGGTATGTGATGATATGGGGTCATGGAACTACAACCGATTGAAATTGGAATTTCATCAGAAGTTTTATCCTATGCATCTTGTTCATCGTGATCGTAATTATATGTATAATTTTTGGACTCGCAAAGGAGAAAGAATTGCTCAAGCTTGGGGGAGGATTAATTCAATGTTATATTCATGCCTCAATCATGAGCTCTCAAGAGAAATTATTATTCAAAAATTGTATGCTCAGCTTTCTCTCAATAATCTCTCCATGCTCGATACTTCTTGTACTGGCTCTTTTATGATGAAGACTATTGAATTCAGATGGGATTTATTGGAAAGAATTAAACACAACTCTGAAGATTGGGATCCCAACGAAGGTAAGGAGTCAGGTATCACACCTAAGTTTGATTGTGTTAAATCTTTTATGGATACCGATGTTTTCCGTGAATTTAGCACTAAATATGGAATTGACTCTGAGATAGTAGCTTCTTTCTGTGAATCCTTTGATACTCATGTTGATCTCCCTAAGGAGAAGTGTTTTAAATATAATCCTCCCATTGAAGTAAAAGTAGTTGAACCTATTAAAGTTGAAGAAAAGACTATCACTTATAATGTTGATCCTATTGTTCCTACCGCTTATATTGAGAAACCACCTTTCCCTGTTAGAATAAAGGATCATGCTAAAGCTTCAACTGTGGTTCGTAAGAGTAATATTAGAACACCTACACCCCCTAAGCAAATCAAAGTTTAACCTAATATTGCTATGGTTAAAGATCTCTTGGTCGATAATATTGATGGGCATGTCATTTATCTCTGTGATGAAGCTGCTAGAATTGCTAGACCTGATACTAAAAATAAACATAGACCTGTTGTTGGCATGCCTGTTATTTCTCTTAAATTAGGAGATCATTGTTATCATGGCTTATGTAATATGGGTGCTAGTGTCAGTGCAATACCTCATTCCTTATACAAATAAATTATGCATGATATTGCACCTGCTGAGTTAGAAGACATTGATGTTACTATTAAACTTGCCAATAGCGATACTATTTCACCAGTTGGGATTGTTAGAGATGTTGAAGTCTTGTGTGGGAAATTTAAATATCCTATTGATTTCTTGTTCTTGGTTCTCCACAAGATGACTTTTGTCCCATTATATTTGGTAGACCCTTCTTGAATACTGTTAATGCTAGGATAGATTGCAAAAAGGATGTTGTTTCCATTGGATTAGGGGATATGTCTCATGATTTTAACTTTGCTAAATTTCGTAGACCACCCCATGACAAAGAATTGCCTAGTAAGGACGAAATTATTGGCCTTGCTTCTATTGTCGTGCCTCCTAACAATCCTTTAGAACAATATTTGCTAGACCATGAAAATGATATGTTTATGAATGAAAGAAGGCAAATAGATGAAGTGTTCTTTAAACAGGGACCTATTTTGAAACACAACTTGCCTGTTGAAATTCTAGGGGATCCTCCTCCACCCAAGGGTGATCCCATGTTTGAGCTCAAACCATTACCTGATACTCTTAAATATGCTTATCTTGATGAAAAGAAGATATATCCTGTTATTATTAGTGCTAACCTTTCAGAGCAGGAAGAAGAGAAATTATTGAAAACTCTGAAGAAGCACCCTGCTGCTATTGTATTTACTCTTGATGATCTTAAGGGAATTAGTCCCACTCTATGCCAGCACAAAATAAAATTGGAGAAAGACGCTAAATCGGTTGTTGATCACCAACGACGGTTAAATCCTAAGATGAAAGAAGTGGTAAGGAAAGAAATACTAAAGCTTCTAGAGGCAGGTATAATTTATCTTGTTGCTGATAGTCAGTGGGTAAGTCCTGTCCATTGTGTCCCTAAGAAGGGAGGTATAACTGTTGTTCCTAATGATAAAGACGTATTGATCCCACAAAGAATTGTTACATGTTATAGAATGGTAATTGATTTTCACAAACTAAATAAAGCTACTAAAAAGGATCATCACCCTTTACCTTTTATTGATCAAATGCTAGAAAGATTATCCAAACATACACATTTTTGCTTTCTAGATGGTTATTCTGGTTTCTCTCAAATACCTGTGTCAAAAGAGGATCAAGAAAACACCACTTTTACTTGCCCTTTCGGTACCTTTGCTTATAGGCGTATGCCTTTTGGTTTATGCAATGCACCTGCTACCTTTCAAAGATGTATGGCTGCTATATTCTCTGACTTCTGTGAAAAGATTGTTGAGGTTTTCATCGATGATTTCTCCGTTTATGGGACTTCTTTTGATGATTGCTTAAGCAACCTTGATCGAGTTTTGCAGAGATGTGAAGAAACTAATCTTGTCTTGAATTGGGAGAAGTGCCACTTTGTGGTTAATGAAGGTATTGTCTTGGGGCATAAAATTTCTGAAAGAGGTATTGAAGTCGATAAAGCTAAAGTTGATGCTATTGAAAAGATGTCGTGTCCTAGGGACATCAAAGGTATAAGAAGTTTCCTTGGTCATGCCGGTTAGGAGGTATAGGTACGTGGCACGGTAAGTAGACAGACTCCAAAACAACTCTAATGGCAATTTTTATCAGTTTTGGATTATTTAAGAATTTTAGGAAGAAAGAAGTAGTCCGAAAGGGACACGAGGCTCCCACGAGAGAGGAGGGCGCCCCACTGTCTCGTGGGCACCTCGTGTGCCTCCCGGACTCCGTTTTCTTGTATGTTACGTATTTTGGTCGGTAAAAATTCATTATATATACTCCCGAAGGTTTTGACCACCGCATCATGCAAATATCCTCTGTTTTTGTTTCGAGCTGTTCCTGTTGCAGAATAAAGCAAGATGTCTTCTCAGGAGTCAGCTGGGGAGAGCCGGGTGTCTCACCCAACGCCAGGTCCAGGGGCAAATAGCGACGCCTATCACTTTGGATCATCAACAGAGGATGAGATGGAGGCTGATTTGAAAAGGATAGATGCCATGGAGGAGGATCAAGAAGTTACCTCTCGTCTTCGAGCAAAATTCACTATGGGGGAACTACCTAGCTTGGCTGTCCCTACTTCGATCACTCCTTCCGACTTTAGATTTCTTTCTTATGAAAATATGAAAAAGAGTTTCACTTGTTCTCCAGAAGCTATGCATCATCCTTGGGTGAAAGGAGCCTTGTCCATTACGGGCAAGCTCCGTAAAGAAAATATGGACCTCAAACAACAAGTTAATAAGCTCGAGGAGGAGAACCGTATCTTGAAGGGCATAATCGCCAAGAAGATCATGACACCAACCGTGAAGAACGAGAAATAATCACATGGGTATGGGCACTCCCCTTGGCAACTGCCAAGCTTGGGGGAGGTGCCCCGGTATCGTATCACCATCACACTCCTATCTTTACCGCTTTATTTAGTTCGATCCTTTTAGTAGTATCATGATCTAGTAGATTGAAGTTTTGATATCAAGTAGTTTTGAGCTTTGCTGATCTCTTTATGTAAGCGAGTCTGTGTGCTATCTATAATAAAGATTAGTGTTGAGCTTGCCTTTCCCCCTCATGCTAGCCAAATTCCTTGCACCAAGTAGAGATACTACTTGTGCTTCCAAATATCCTTAAACCCAGTTTTGCCATGAGAGTCCACCATACCTACTTATGGATTGAATAAGATCCTTCACGTAAGTTGTCATCGGTGCAAGCAATAAAAATTGCTCTCTAAATATGTATGACTTATTAGTGCAGAGAAAATAAACTTTGTACGAACTTGTTGTGGAAGTAATAAAAGCGACAGACTGCATAATAAAGGTCCACATACAAGGGGCAATATAAAGTGACGTTCTTTTGCACTAAGACTTTATGCATCAACCCTAAACGCGCATGACAACCTCTCGCTTCCCTCTCGAAGGGCCTATCTTTTACTTTATGTTTTACTTTATGCTTGAGTCAAGGTGATGTTCACCTTTCCTTTTTATTTTTATCCTTTGGCAAGCTCCTCGTGTTTGAAAGATCATGATACATATATCCAATTGGATGTAAGTTGGCATAGGCTATTATTGTTGACATCACCTAAAGGTGAATATGTTGGGAGGCAATCAAGAAGCCCCTATATTTCTCGGGTCCCATTGAAACTCTATAACCACAAGTATTGCATGAGTGTTAACAATTATAGGGGACTACGAGATAGTTGAGTATGTGAGCTTGCTGAAAGGCTCTATTATTGACTCTTTCTGATGTTACGATAAATTGCAATTGCTTCAATGACTGAGATTATAGTTTGTTAGTTCCCAATGAAGTTTTTGAACCATACTTGACATTGTGAATTGCTTATTACTTGAGAATAGGAAATCATATGAAAAAATCCATATATGTTGTTGTTATTAGAATGATCATGATGCACTCATGTCCGTATTTTATTTTTATCGACACCTCTATCTCTAAACATGTGGACATATTTTTCGATTTCGGCTTCCACTTGAGGACACGCGAGGTCTAAGCTTGGGGGAGTTGATACGTCCATTTTGCATCATGCTTTAATATCAATATTTATTGCATTATGGGCTGTTATTACACATTATATCTCAGTACTTGTGGCTATTCTCTCTTATTTTACAAGGTTTACCATGAAGAGGGGATGCCGCAATGGAATTCTGGCCGAAAAGGAGCAAACGTTGAAACCTATTCGCACAACTCCAACAGTCCTGAAACTCCATGAAACAACCTTTTGGAATTTATAAGAATTTATGAGCAAAAGAAATAGGCCAGGGGCCCACACCTGTCCAGAGAGAGAGGCGCGCCCCTATCTCCCGGGCCCCTGTGAGCCTCCGCGCCCATCTTCTGCTATATCATCACTTTTACCTGGAAAAATCGTAGGCAAGCTTACGGATTTAAACTCCGCCGCCACGGGCTGAACCTTAGCGGAATCAATCTAGGGCTCATGAGCTGTTCGCCGGGGACACTTCCCTCCGGAGGGGGAAATCATCGCCAACGTCATCACCAACGATCCTCTCATCAAGAAGGGGTCAATCTCCATCAACATCTTCACCAGCACCATCTCCTCTCAAAATCCTAGTTCATATCTTGTATCCAATCTTGTATCAAAACCACAAATTGGTACCTGTGCGTTGCTGGTAGTGTTGATTACTCCTTATAGTTGATGCTAGTTGGTTTACTTGGTGGAAGATCATATGTTCAGATCCTTTATGAATATTATTACTCCTCTGATTATGAACATGAATATGCTTTGTGAGTAGTTACGTTTGTTCTTGAGGACATGGGTGAAGTCTTGCTATTAGTAGTCATGTGAATTTGGTATTCCTTCGATATTTTGATGAGATGTATGTTGTCTTTCCTCTAGTGGTGTTATGTGAACATCGACTACATGACACTTCACCATTATTTGGGCCTAGAGGAAGGCATAGGGAAGTAATAAGTACATGATGGGTTGCTAGAGTGATAGAAGCTTAAACCCTAGTTTATGCGTTGCTTCGTTAGGGGCTGATATGGACCCATATGTTTAATGTTGTGGTTAGGTTTACCTTAATACTCCTTTTTGTAGTTGCGGATGCTTGCAATAGGGGTTAATCATAAGTGGGATGCTTGTCCAAGTTAGGACAGTACCCAAGTGTCGGTCCACCCACATATCAAATTATGAAAGTACCGAACGTGAATCATATGAACGTGATGAAAACTAGCTTGACGATAATTCCCAATGTGTCATCGGGAGCTCCTTCATTATTAGAATTTGTCCAGGCTTATCCTTTGCAACATAAAGGATTGGGCCACCTTGCTGCACTTTATTTACTTTATTTACTTTTTGCTCGTTACTATTTATCTTATCACAAAACTATCTATCACCTATTATTTCAGTGCTTGCAGAGAAACCCTTACTAAAAACCGCTTATCATTTCCTTCTGCTCCTCGTTGGGTTCGACACTCTTACTTATTGAAAGGACTACGATTGATCCCCTATACTTGTGGGTCATCAAGTGCCCAGAGAAATTATGCTACTACTGAAAAAGAATTTTTAGCAGTTGTATTTGCTTGTGATAAGTTCAGACCTTATATTGTTGATTCTAAAGTAACTGTTCACACTGATCATGTTGCTATTAAATACCTTATGGAAAAGAAAGATGATAAAACTAGACTTATTAGATGGGTTCTCTTGCTACAAGAATTTGATTTGCATATTATTGATAGAAAGGGAGCTGAGAATCCCGTTGCAGACAACTTGTCTAGGTTAGAGAATATTCTTGATGACCCACTACCTATTGATGATAGCTTCCCTCATGAACAATTAGCTGTCATAAATACTTCTCGTACTGCTCCATGGTATGCTGATTATGCTAATTACATTGTTGCTAAATTTATACCACCTAGTTTCACATACCAGCAAAAGAAAAAGCTTTACTATGATTTAAGACATTACTTCTAGGATGACCCACACCTTTATAAAGAAGGATTAGATGGTGTTATTAGACATTGTGTACCTAAGCATGAACAGGAACAGATCCTACGTAAGTGTCACTCCTAGGCTTATGGAGGACACCATGCTGGAGATAGAACTGCGCATAAGGTATTCCAATCTGGTTTTTATTGGCCTACTCTTTTTAAAGATGCCCGTAAGTTTGTCTTGTCTTGTGATGAATGTCAAAGAATTGGTAATATTAGTAGACGTCAAGAAATGCCTATGAATTATACACTTGTTATTGAACCATTTGATGTCTAGGGCTTTGATTATATGGGACCGTTTCCTTCCTCTAATGGGTATACACATATTTTAGTTGCTATTGATTACGTTACTAAGTGGGTAGAAGCTATTCCAACTAGTAGTGCTGATCATAACACCTCTATTAAGATGCTTAAAGAAGTTATTTTTCCGAGGTTTGGAGTCCCTAGATACTTAATGACTGATGGTGGTTCACATTTTATTCATGGTGCTTTCGTAAAATGCTTGCTAAGTATGATGTTAATCATAGAATTGCATCTCCATATCACCCGTAGTCTAGTGGTCAAGTAGAACTTAGTAATAGAGAGCTCAAATTAATTTTGCAAAAGAGTGTTAATAGATCTAGAAATAATTGGTCCAAGAAACTTGATGATGCATTATGGGCCTATAGAACTGCATATAAAAATCCTATGGGTATGTCTCCGTATAAAATGGTTTATGGAAAAGCATGTCACTTACCTCTCGAACTAGAACATACGGCATATTGGGCCATTAAAGAGCTCAATTATGATTTCAAACTTGCCGGTGAGAAGAGACTATTTGACATTAGCTTGCTCGATGAGTGGAGAACCCAAGCCTATGAGAATGCCAAACTGTTTAAAGAAAAAGTTAAAAGATGGCATGACAAAAGGATACAAAAGCGTGAGTTTAATGTGGGTGATTATGTTTTGCTATACAACTCTCGTATAAGATTTTTTTGCAGGTAAACTCCTCTCTAAATGGGAAGGCCCTTACGTTATCGAGGAGGTCTATCGCTCCGGTGCCATAAAATTCAACAACTTTGAGGGCACAAATCCAAACGTGGTGAACGGTCAAAGAATCAAACATTATATCTCAGGTAATCCCATAAATGTTGAAACCAATGTTATTGAAACCGTGACCCCGGAGGAATATATAAGGACACTTTCCAGAACGTTTCAGACTCCGAAAAGGAATAGGTATGTGGTACGGTAAGTAAACCGACTCCAAAACAGTTCTAATAGCAATTTTTCTCCGTTTTGGAATATTTAAGAAAATAGGAAAATAAGAAGTAGTCCAAAAGGGACATGAGGCATCCACGAGGGTGGATGGCGCACCCCCTTGCCTCGTGGGCACCTCGTGTGCCCTCCGGACTCCGTTTTCTTGCATGATACTTCTTTTGGTTGGTAAAAAAATCATTATATAATCTCGAGAAGGTTTCGACCACCGTACCAAGCAAATCTCCTCTGTTTTTTTTTTGAGCTATTTCTGTAGCAGATTTAGAGCAAGATGTCATCTCAAGACTCCGACGGAGAGAGCTATGTCTCACATCTCATTGCTGACCCAAAGACCTATGGGGACCTATCTCCTTATGGTCGAACTACAGATGATGAGGAGGAGGATCATTTGATGAGGATCGATGATTCAAGTTCGGAGGAAGAGGATGTTCCTCTACCTCAACCTGGGGATATGCACGTGAAGTTCAAGAAGTCTAGTCTTCCTAAGAGGGATAAACTGTCTAACAACCGATCTATTCCTTCTCGTTTTCGGCAGAAAAGCAAAGGAGATTTATGTGACAAGATCCTGAAGCTAGAATCGGAGGTCGATGATTTAAAGGAGGAAATTGCTCTCCTCAACTACAATATGAAAAAGCTGAAGGCACAATTGTCACCATCAACTTCATCACCACCTCCGAGGAAAGAGACATAAACACATGGGTATGGGAACTCCCCTTGGTAACTCCCAAGCTTGGGGGAGGTGCCCCGGTATCGTATCACCATCACATCCTATCTTTACCGTTTTTCTTAGTTCAATTCTTTTAGTAATATCTTGATCTAGAAGAATAAAGTTTTAGTATGATCTAGTTTTGAGTTTTGCTTTATGATCCTTCTATGTAATCGAGTCCGTGAGCTATATATATAATAAAGATTAGTGTTGAGTCAAGGGCTTGATTATCTTACTATGATCTTGAGGGAATAATAGAAAGAATAAAAAGAATAAAGAGATCATATTGATCTTATGGAGAGTAATGACTTCACATATAAAGAGTATGATGAATAAAAGTTGTTGAGAGTTGACAAACATAGTTTTGGTCATCGTTGCAACTAATAGGAAGTAATAAAGAAAGAGAGGTTTTCACATATAAATACACTATCTTGGATATCTTTTATGATTGTGAGCACGCATTAAAATATGACATGATAAAGAGTTGATGTTGGACAAGGAAGACAACATAATGGGTTATGTTTTCTTATATCCAAAATAAAGTATATTGTCATGGATCATCCAACATGTTGAGCTTGCCTTTCCCCCTCATGCTAGCCAAATTCTTTGCACCAAGTAGAGATACTACTTGTGCTTTCAAATATCCTTAAAACCCGGTTTTGCCATGAGAGTCCACCATATCTACCTACGGATTGAGTAAGATCCTTCAAGTAAGTTGTCATCGTTGCATGCAATAAAAATTGCTCTCTAAATATGCATTATTAGTGTGGAGAAAATAAGCTTTAGACGATCTTGTGATGTGGAAGCAATAAAAGCGACAGACTGCATAATAAAGGTCCATATCACAAGTGGCAATATAAAGTGACGTTCTTTTGCATTAAGATTTTGTGCATCCAACCTTAAAAGCACATGACAACCTCTGCTTCCCTCTGCGAAGGGCCTATCTTTTATTCTTGCCTTATACATTATACAAGAGTCATGGTGATCTTCACCTTTCCCTTTACATTTTATCCTTTGGCAAGCACATTGTGTTGGAAAGATCCTGATATATATACCCAATTGGATGTAAGTTATCATAAACTATTATTATTGACATTACCCTTGAGGTAAAAGGTTTGGAGGCAACACTATAAGCCCCTATCTTTCTTTGTGTCCGATTAAAACTCCATAACCATAAGTATTGCATGAGTGTTAGCAATTGTGAAAGACTAAATGATAGTTGAGTATGTGGACTTGCTAAAAATCTCTTATATTAACTCTTTCCGATGGTATGATAAATTGCAATTGCTTCAATGACTGAGATCATAGTTTGTTGGTTCTCAATGAAGTTTCTGATTCATACTTGACATTGTGAATAGATTGTTACTTTAGCATAAGAAATCATATGACAATATATGTATATCTATATATATATATATGTGTGTGTGTGTGTGTGTGTGTGTGTGTGTGTGTGTGTGTGTGTGTGTGTGTGTGTGTGTGTGTGTGTGTGTGTGTGTTGTTGTTGTTATTAGAATGACCATGATGCCCTCTTGTCCGTATTTTATTTTATCGACACCTCTATCTCTAAACATCTGGACATATTTTTCGATATCGGCTTCCGCTTGAGGACAAGCGAGGTCTAAGCATGGGGGAGTTGATACGTCCATTTTGCATCATGCTTTCATATCGATATTTATTGCATTATGGGCTATTATTACACATTATGTCACAATACTTATGCATATTCTCTCTTATTTTACAACGTTTACATGAAGAGGGAGAATGTCGGCAGCTGGAATTCTGGGCTAGAAAAGGAGCAAATATTAGAGACCTATTCCGCGCAACTCCAAAAGTCCTGAAAATTCACGGAGGCACGTTTTGGAATATATATAAAAAATACTGGCGAAAGAATCAATGAGAGGGGGAACACACCCTGGCCACGAGGGTGGGGGACGCGCCCTACCCCTGGGTGCGCCCCCTATCTCCTGGGCCCCCTGGCAGGCCTCCGGTGCCCATCTTCTGCTATATGAAGTCTTTTGTCCGAGAGAAAATAAGGAGGAAGCTTTTGGGACGAAACACCGCCGCCACGAGGCGGAACCTTGGCGGAACCAATCTAGGGCTCCGGCGGAGCTGTTCTGCCGGGGAAACATCCCTCGGGGAGGGGGAAATCATCACCATCGTCATCACCATCAATCCTCTCGGCGGGAGGGGGTCAATCTCCATCAACATCTTCACCAGCACCATCTCCTCTCAAACCCTAGTTCATCTCTTGTATCCAATCTTTGTCCCCAAGCCTCAGATTGGTACCTGTGGGTTGCTAGTAGTGTTGATTACTCCTTGTAGTTGATGCTAGTTGGTTTATTCGGTGGAAGATCATATGTTCAGATCCTTTATGCATATTAATACCCCTCTGATTATGAACATGAATATGATTTGTGAGTAGTTACGTTTGTTCCTGAGGACATGGGAGAAGTCTTGCTATAAGTAGTCATGTGAATTTGGTATTCGTTCGATATTTTGATGAGATGTATGTTGTCTCTCCTCTAGTGGTGTTATGTGAATGTCGACTACATGACACTTCACCATCGTTTGGTCCTAGAGGAAGTCATTGGGAAGTAATAAGTAGATGATGGGTTGCTAGAGTGACAGAAGCTTAAACCCTAGTTTATGCGTTGCTTTGTAAGGGGCTGATTTGGATCCATATGTTTCATGATATGGTTAGGTTTACATTCATACTTCTTTTGTAGTTGTGTATGCTTGCAATAGGGGTTAATCATAAGTGGGATGCTTTTCCAAGGAAGGGTAGTACCCGAGCACCGGTCCACCCACATATCAAATTATCAAAGTAATGAATGTGAATCATATGAGCGTGATGAAAACTAGCTTGATGATAATTCCCATGTGTCCTTGGGAGCGTTTTCCTTCATATAAGAGTTTGTCCATGCTTGTCCTTTGCTACAAAAAGGATTGGGCCATCTTTCCGCACCTTATTTACTATTATTACTTGTTACTCGTTATAAATTACCTTATCACAAAACTATCTGTTACCGATAATTTCAGTGCTTGCAGAGAATACCTTCAGAAACCGCCTATCATTTCCTTCGCTCCTCGTTGGGTTCAACACTCTTACTTATCAAAAGGACTACGGTAGATGCCCTACACTTATGCGGCATCGAGTGGCATGCTGGGCGGCAAGGCAAGCAACTGCATGCGTGTAATAAAGGGGCGAGGGCGCGACAAAGACGCTGGGCATGCGCCGGCGGACGCATGTTGTCGTGGTGGGCACACGGCAGATGCCAAGGGATGGCTAAAGAGAGGAGGAGGCTCGAGGGCGCTGGTGGGCTCCAGAGGCGAGGTTGGCATGAGCGGGCACGGGACGCCGGACTTGGATGTTCGATAGTACAATGTTGCTCCTGGAGCTGTATGGGGGAGGAAGGAAGCTGGCCAAGGCTTGGGCTGCTCCTTCTCTCTGGTGTTGCTATTTCGGTGGCTAGTTCTTTGCTCACTTGCCTTTCTCTCGCTATATGCCTCAGATGATCGTGGGCCTGGGGTTTTATAGACTAACCCCCCAGGGGTACAATGGTAATGTTATAAGTCGGTGGGTCCGGATTGTCGGTGTCCGGGGACCCGGGCTGGGTCCCGCTGAGGGCTTGTGGTTCGCCAGGTTCCCCTAGGTGTGGGCCCTGCGTGCCTAGGGGACTGTGCGCCGTCTTGTTGATCGCTAGGGCGTGGCTGAGTCGAGTCTTGTATAGTGGCTCTCCGTCAGGTTGCCGCTTGCTATCGTCAGCAGTGAGGGCGGGGGCACTGTACCCACGCCGGCCCTGGTCAGCGGGTAGGTGAGGGGCATCACATGTTATGTTCCGCCGACCAAAGGCATGGGCGGGCATCGCTGCCTTGGTCATCGTTGATTGAAGACTCGTCCCATCGTACGGCCTGGATGGGACGGGAGCTGACCTGTGGCTGGATTGCGAAGCACGCCACGGGTGGTGCTGGCTTGTTGAGGAAGCTTTGGTTGTGCCGGGTTCGGCTGCCTTGCGCTAGTTGTTGAGGCCGAGTCGACGCGTCTCTGCCGGTCGGAGAGCTTGGCGGGTTGCGGGCTTGGTCGGGTCGAGCGACTCGCCAAGCGCTGCGCGGTTTGAGGGCGTGCCAGCCCGTTGCTTTTGAAGGGGATCCGGGTTCCGTTGCCTGCCCGGGGTTCATCCCCCCAACAATAGTCCCCGAAGCTGTGAAGGTCCGCCGTCTTCGGATGAGTGGGCTTTCGCAGTTTCCCCCTTAAGCAAGGCGGATTCTGTGAGCGTCGGGTCCGACAACACCCGCTGTGTGCCGGTTTTCTCAGAAACCGGATCACGGCTTCCCGGCCGTGGCGGGAACTGAGGTAGGGGTGGGCATAAAAACCGACCAACCGAATACCGCACCGACACCGAAACCGAATAAACCGAATTTTTGGTTTTTTATATTGCCACAATTAAATTCGGTTTTTATGTTCAATAACCGAATTTAAATAGGTAGGTTCGGTATTACACCGGTAACCGAAACAGAAACCGAACGAGGCTCCCACGTACGCCAAACGTTGTGATGTGACCGTCGACCGCGTGCGCGCGTCCGGCCACGCATCATATGAATGATCAAATATTTTAATTGTTTTGGAGGCACACATCGCGCGCGCCCAGCCACATGGCTTTGTCCCACGTTTCGCCAAGTGCATGCAGGCATGCTAAGCCCGGTAGCTACTAGAGCCCACGGTGTATAGGCCTGCACCCCCACTCAACTATATGGCCCATGTAACAATTAGTGCGTATGTTGACTAGGTGGAGTGCGCATTGTCCAGCGGCATATGAGTTTAGTCCCACATCGCTTGCGAAGCTCAATGCGACAAGGCGCTAGGTTATATAAGACTATAGGGTGTACAGTATTTAGAGTACAAGCGTCAGCTGGTAAGCAGTGTTCGGTATAAACCGAAAACTGAACCGAAATAATCGGTTAACCGAATTTTTGGTTAGCATTGTTTGCTTGCTAATTTCGGTTTTTAATTTTGCTAACCGAATTTCAAAATAAACCGGATGGTAAAAACCAAATTTTCGGTTTCTACCAAATGCCCACCCCTAAACCGAGGAGTCTGTTGAATCTTGGGGCAATCCCCCGGGCTTCGCGCGGGCGCCACGTGGTGCCCGGAAGTCGGAGGGGCCTGACAGGTGATGACCCGCAAGTATACGGGATAGTTGTAGCCTCTCTCGATAAGTAAGAGTGTTGAACCCAACGAGGAGCTAAAGGTAGAACAAATACTCTCTCAAGTCCTATCATCCACTGATACGACTCTACGCACGCTTGACGTTCGCTTTACCTAGAACAAATATGAAACTAGAAGTACTTTGTAGGTGTTGTTGGATAGGTTTGCAAGATAATAAAGAACACGTAAATAAAAACTAGGGGCTGTTTAGATAAAGATGCAATAAAGTAAATATAGCGAGTGTGGAAAAGTGGTGGTAGGAGTTGTGGAATTGTCCCTAAGCAATTGACTACGTTACTAGACCGGTAATCACTATTGCAATTCTATTTGAGGGAGAGGCATAAGCTAACATACTTTCTCTACTTGGATCTTATGCACTTATGATTGGAACTCTAGCAAGCATCCGCAACTACTAAAGATTCATTAAGGTAAAACCCAACCATAGCATTAAAGTATCAAGTCCCCTTTATCCCATACGCAACAATCCCCTTACTCGGGTTTGTGTTTCAGTCACTCACGCAACCCACTATAAGCGAATCATGAACGCATTGCAACACCCTACAACGGAATCCTCACGCTATGCTTGGCGACACGAAGGGCACCATAGGATAGCACCAATAATAAAACATGCAACTCAAACCAATCATAGCAATTCATCAATCACCGATAGGACAATGGAAATCTACTCAGACATCATAGGATGGCAACACATCATTGGAAAATAATATGAAGCATAAAGCACCATGTTCAAGTAGAGGGTACAGCGGGTTGCGGGAGAGTGGACCACTGAATATAGATGGGGGAAGGTGATGGAGATGTTGGTGAAGATGACGGAGGTGTTGGTGAAGATCATGGTGATGATGATGGCCCCGTGGCGTGCTCCGGCGCCACGGAAGCAAGGGGAGAGAGCCCCTTCTTCTTCTTCTTCTTCCTTGACCTTCTGCCTAGATGGGAGAAGGGTTTCCTCCGGTCCTTGGCTCCCATGGCTTGGGAGGGCGAGAGCCCTCCGAGATTGGATCTATCTCTCTGCTTGTTCTCATATTCTACCCTTCACCGCTTTCTTAAATATCCGGAGATCCGTAACTCCGATTGGGGTGAATCTTTCGCCCAGGTCTTTCTCATAAAATTAGCTTTCTTGCGCCAAAAGAAGAGCGTCAGCCACCTTACGGGTGGCCCACGAGAGTCCAGGGCGCGCCAAGGGGGGAGGGCGCGCCCCTTGTCTTGTGGCCACCCCAACACCGCTTCGCTGATTTTACTTCCAAAAATCATAAATATTCCAAAAAAATCTCCGTCTGCTTTTATCCCGCTTTGGACTCCGCTTGATATTGGGTTTCTGCGAAACAAAAAATATGCAATGTATGTGAACTGCACTGGGCACTGGATCAATATGTTAGTCCCAAAAAATAGTATAAAAAGTTGCCAAAAGTATATAAAAGTTGAATAATATTGGCATGGAACAATAAAAAATTATAGATACGACGGAGACGTATCAACAGGCCACGTGCGTGACGGGACTGGGCGACGGGCTGGGGGCCGCCGCCGCGCGCCCTTGGCCCATGCGTGCGGATTTATTGCGGCGTCCGGGGGCCGGTTGCTCTTCCCCGGGCAGTTACTGCGTGTGTACATGCACACTTATTGCGGGGTAGTGGAAAGGGCGTGTGCAGACGATCCCACTTCCCCATGTTCAAACCGAGGGTTATAAATGGGGGGCAGGGGGCGGCGGACATCATTCTCGCTCGCGCCCTTCTTCCCCTTTGCTCTTGCTCTGCTCTTTGCAACCGACGCACTGCAGTGCCCGCTGCCCTGAGTAGAACTTCTTCGTCGTCCATGTTCTTTCTCCTTCCCTTTCTTTCGTCCATGGCGCTGCCGTCGGGCTCCTGGATGGGTTCGAATGTCACCACCGAGGACATCACCCAACTTCGGGCGTCACGGCGCCTGCCGCGGGAGACGGACGTCGGCGTCTGTCTGCCGCGCGGCGAGCAGAGGCCTCGGCCCGAGGAGCAGGAGCGTGTGGTATTCCTCACGCACTTCGAGCGCGGGTTTGGGTTGCCGGCAAGCACCTTCTTCTGCGCCTTCCAGGAGTTCTTCGGGCTTCAGCCGCATCATCTTGGCGCCGGCGCCATCGTCCAGCTCTCCGGCTTCATCACCCTCTGCGAGGGGTACCTGGGGGTCGAGCCCACGATCGACCTCTGGGCGCGCTTCTTCTCCCTGAAGCAACAGGGCCCGTCGGCCGGAGAGTTCGCCGATCGCGCGCGCGCCGTCATCTCAAGCGGTCGGGGCGGATTTCCCCAAGATCCTGCTGGAGGATTCTGCCAAGAAATGGCGTAACTCCTTCTTCTACGCCCGCAACTTGGGTGCGGACCGCATCAATCTTCTGCGCTCGCCATCGCGGCCATGGGCGAAGATTTAATCGGGCTACTTGCCAGCGCCTGCCGCAGGAGATTGTCAATCTCTACGAGCGGGTGATGATGATGAGGACGTAGGAGGGGCTCACCGGCACCGACCTCATCGCCGCATTCATCATGCGCCGGGTCCTCCCGCTGCAGAGGCGCTCCTGCCTCATCGGAGAAATGGTCGGCTTTCAAGATCCCAACCGCATGGGGTCGACGCGGCTGACTGCGGAGCAGATCGCGCGCGGCGTGAACGCCATCTCCAAGGCCAACCTTGGAGAGGACTGGCAGTTCGGCAAGGTGTCGTACAGCGAGTCGAACCCGGCGCTGCAGGTGAGTGTTTGGTCTTCTTACTTTGCTGATGCGCACCTTCTCGTCGGTCCTGACGCAACGCGGGAGGTGCTTCTGAACGCGATCCGGCATCCTTACGCCCGGGCTCCATCGCAGGTGGCGCCAGAGGAGCACGAGGCCCACGGCGGGGAGGAGGAGGCCGAGTCCAATGCCGGTGTTGGGCGTCGCGCGGCTAAGTCTTGTATTTTTCTTCATGTGTGTCTTGAGTTGCTGACCATGGCATGGTGCGGGCGATGTTGATGCCAGTTGTTGGTGCAGTGGCGTTGGGAGGGGGAGGCGGCGACGCTGGCGGAGCTGGTCCTCGATGGGCGGGCCGAGCCGCCCGCATGGGAAAGACAGCGTGCGCTACCGCGACCCCGGCCTCAAGCGCACGGCGGCCCGGCGGGTCGGGAGGCCGCCAAGAGGAAGCGCGGCGCGGGCACGGGAGGCCAACCCGGTCCCGGTCTTGTCGGGTAAGCTTTGTCTTCCGTGACGCACCGATCGTTGAGCTAGCCTTGTTTTTTTTGGCTCATTCTGCCTTCTTCTTCAGGTCGCCAATCGCGCTGGGGAGGGCGGCGGCGACGCCATGCCAAAGGGACCGCGTTCCGCAGGAGCCGGTCCGACCTCACCGACCAGGCCAAGGTGGAGGGGCGGGCCGACTTGGACCTCGGCCTCGACCCGAACGACGCCAAGGCTTGGCTCAAGGGACAGAACAGGCCGAGGCGAGCTGGAGGCGGCGCTGGTTCGGGCTTGGACCGACCCGGCAGCGGCATGGGCGCGAGCCGGCGCGGAGCCGGCCTGGCGCGAGATGTCGGAGGGCACGGTGGTGGCGGCAACGGTCTTTGAGCCGTCGTCGGTGAGGGAGTGCGGCCGTGAAGGCCGGGCTGAGGTGGTGATCCTCGACCGGGAGGTCGTGGAGGTGGAGGATGATACCCCGCCGTGGGTCGACGCAGTCGAGCGAGCGGGGGCTGATGGCGGTGGAGGTGGCGCCGTCTTGGAAGAGGCGCTGCGGGCGGCGCTGCCGGAGGCGCCGCCGGTGTTGCAAGAGGCACCGCGGGCGGCGGTGCCGGAGGCCACCCAGGCAATTGGGCCGGTGGTGGCGCAGCAGGCCGTCCCGACGTCCGAACCGGAGGCGGCGATGCAGGGCATCCCGGCGTCCGGATCATCGACGGTGTTGGGAGGGGCGTCGGAGGAGGTGATGGCCACGTCGGGAGCGGCCAGCGGGGAGCACGCCTTGGTGCCTCGGCAGGAGGGCGCGGGTCGCCAAGGCCGCAGCCGGGCGCGGAGCGAGGGCGCCGTGATCTTCGGCCTCGCACTGGAGGAGGCGGCGCCGACGCCGCCGGCCGCCACTGCGGGTTTGGACGGACTGCTCGAGGTCTTCGCCTAGGCCGAGGTGGAGCGGACGCGTGACCTGGAGCGCGCCATTCTGGTAAGCCTTTCCTTTGTTGAGATTTCTTCTTTGTGGGGGCGCGCCAGCGCACCCACTGGGTGTAGCTGTCACAGCCCTAGAATTTGCTTGTCATCAGTTGCATTAAGGCATTTATGTCATCATGTTTAAATTTCTCAGAAAGTTGAAATGGGGGATAATAAACCCTACCAGCAAATGGAATTCAACCAGGTTCAAACTTAAATCTTTTCAATGATCCCAAAATGCCCTTTAGAAATGTTCATCATTTTTGAATTGGTCCAGCACCTCTGACAAAAATGATGCACATATTTCTAGGCCATCCTGGATTTTTGAATTAAATCTTATGCTATTTGCAATTGGGCATTTAAATGCTATATAATATTTTAAATGCTCAATTAATTCTGAACTTAAGTGAGGGCTGTTGGGAATATTCCAACCAGAGCCCACAATTATTTTCAGGATTTTTGGAAACATTCTGGTATTTTTAATAAAGCCTAGAAGTTACAGATAAATAGAAAACAGAAACAAATCAGAAAAGAGAGAGAGAGAAAGGCCAGAGGCCACTTACCTGGCGGCCCATCTGCACCGGCCCAGCCCACTGGCATGGTGCCAGTCATCGCCTACCTCTACCAGTAGGCAGAGGAGGGACACCGCGACACCGCCGAGCTCGCCATACCTCCTCCTGCTTGCCGCCGACCGCCTAGAGCTGGCTGGAGACGCCACGCACCCCCCAGGCCTCTCACTCCTCTCCCCGTGCTCCTCTCCCTCCTCTGGCTCTCCTCTCGCATGCACCCGAGAGCCATTGTCGCCGCCGCTCGCTGCTGTCGTGTCCACGGCCACTGCCTCGCCTCGCCGATGTGCTCAGATGCTCCGCCTCGACCCCCTCTTCCTCTCCACCGAGCCGCGCCTTCACCGAAGCCCCGCAGCTGCCGCCCCGACATCGCCTTCAACCTCGGCTGCCGGGCGAACCTTCGGGATTCGCGAAGCTTCAGCCCGTCCCCGCCTCGCCAAGGTTTCATCGAATCGCCGTGAGCCCCTGCCTCTTTCCCCTCTCTCCTCATGCTCGCATGCGCCTTCTAGCCACCGTGGCCATCGGAGACGATTGCTCCTCGCCGCCGGCCATGTCGCCACCGCGGCTACGGCCGTGCAAGCACGCGCCCGAGCTTACCGCTGAGCTCACCGCACCCCCACGAGTCCAACACGCCTAACCGCGACTCCTGCCATGCCCTGCACCATCGAATCGTTCGACGCCCGAACGCCGGCCGCCGCACCTGCCATCACCGCCGTCATTCTGGGCCATCTCCGGCGAAGCTGAGAGCACCACTGGATGCACGCAAGTGCCAGCAACCCATAGCCACAAACCGCTCGTCGATCCGTGCCCTATAGCGCGAATCCGAAGCCCTCCGCCGTGCTGCGTGCTCGCCGGCGACCAACCCCGGCGACAGCCGACGTGGCACCATCATTAGCGCTAATGACGCACTAACTAACCCCCTAAAGCCACTGCCATGTGGGGCCTTGTACCTGTTTAGGTTAGTTTTATTTTCTGTTTAGATTAGTTCATAAGCAGAGGGACCCACCCGTCAAGATTAACTCGCCGACGCGTCTGCCGACCGCCCCACCACACAACGACACTAACCAAAGATCGTGTCACCGACTGGACCCCACCGGGTCGTTTGACTCGGACCGCCATGTTGACCCGCAGACGTCACTGTGACATAATGCTGATGCAATAACACATTTTCTGGATTTAAGTTTATTCAGGAAATTCCAGAAAATGCTACAAACTTCAAAAAATCATAGAAAATAATCTATAGCTCAGAATGGAATAATTGATATATGAAAAATAATCAGAAAAATCCAATATATCCATCTGTACCATTTTCATGCATGTTTGAACAACTTAAAGTTGTTGTATAAGACAATTTGAATAAGTGGCATTTGAAATGCCTTACATGGAGTTTGAATTTGAACCCTGGATTCAAACCAACTCCATTTAATCTGTTGCTAGCTGCATTAGCTCAACTCACATCATATTTCCATGTCATGATCATGCATCATTTTGTCGCATTGCATTGATTGTGTTCTTTCTCTGTTGCCAGTGACTGTCCCCTCTCAGTAGACGATGTTCCGACGATTATTCGATGACACCGATGAAGAACTATATTATCTTCAGAAGTGCCAGGCAAGCAAAACCCCCTTGTTCATTCCGATACAATCCCACTCTCTCGCTCCTGCTCTCTTTTACTGCATTAGGAAAACATCGATTCAACTGTTACATGCTGCGGTAGCTGAACCCCTTTTCCTCTCGCATGACCTGTCATTGCCACAAAGAATAGATGAAACCCACTAGCATGAGTAGGAGTTGTTTGAGCCTTGATGTGCCTACTCATTCATGCTTGTTTGTCGTATGCGTACTCTCGCTTAGAGTTGAGTCGGGTCTGATTCATCGGGAATGAATTGGAATGGTGATGAACATGTCCTACTGTGTCTGAGCAAAGTGTGTAAACACGATTTGGCAAAGGTAGCGGTAAGAGGCCATGTAGGAGTACATGGTGGGTTGTCTCATTTAAGCCGTCCTCAGGAACTGAGTTCTGTGTTTGTGATCCATGAAACAGTTACTACCACACATTGGGATCCTTAACTGACTCTCTCGGCTTCTTAATCACCCTTGTCCTCTGTCCAGGAGTTGCAAGTAGTTTTTGGTGTTTGTAGTATGCTGGGGGTCGTGCGCAGCGCTGACCGAGGGGTGGGTTGTGTTGCGGTAGGCACGTGGCACGGTGTACCGGGCGCCCGTTTGGTGTCTCGGGAACCCTGCACACATCATTTGGGGCTGTGAGCGAAACTCCGGCCGGATCTCCTCGTGGATGGAACTCGAATAGGTGATAAACCTGGACTAGAGACTTGAGTGTTTAGGTAGGCCGTGGCCGACACCCTCGCTGGGCTTCCGCTTGAAGGTTGCTGAGTACATGTCGTGTAAACGGCGATAAGTGGTGAGTGCATGTGTGAAGAAGTACACCCCTGCAGGGTTAACATCATCTATTCGAATAGCCGTGTCCACGGTAATGGACTTCTGGGTTGCCTATAACAGTTCGTAGACCAGTGAAAGTGGATACTCTAAAACTCGCAAGATAAGTGTGAGTGCTATGGATGGCCTTCTCGTAGGGAGACGGAAGCGGATCCATAGTGGTGTATTGATATGGTGAATATGTGGACTCGTGTGCGCCACCTCAAAAGAGTTGCTTGCAATGTAGTTCAGGTTAGCCATCGAGTCAAAGCTGGCTTGTTTGCAGCTTAAAACTCCACTACCCCTTGTTGATACCGATGCATATGTAGTTAGTTCGATGTAAGTCTTGTTGGGTACATTTGTACTCACGCTTGCCTGTTTTATGTTTTGCAGAGAGACGTCAGTCTCGCTAGTAGTTCCGCGTGGACTTGACGCTTAGCTTGATACCTCAGCTACGATCTTGTGCCCTCGGCGGATCTCGTAGATAGTCCGCTTCTCGGCCTTTTCATTTGTAGATGTCTACTCGGACATGTTAAGCTTCCGCATGTGCTTTGACTTGTATGCTCTGAATGTTGGGCATGAGACCCATGTTTGTAATATCTGGCTCTTCGAAGCCTAATGAATACATACTTTGAGTCGTAGAGTTATGTTGTGATGCCATGTTTTATTTACACATATCGAGCATATTGTATGTATGATTGAAATGCTTGGTATGTGTGGGATCCGACAATCTAGTTGTTTATCCTTGGCAGCCTCTCTTATGGGGAAATGTAGTATAGTGCTTCCATGAGCCATAGTAGTCCGCTACAGCCCGTTCACCGGAGTCCTGCTAGCCCAAAGACTACCGCTCAGACACTTGATCGGCGGCATGTGTTTCACTTCGTTCCTATGTCCATCCCTTCGGGAAATGTCACGCGGTGACATCCGGAGTCCTGCTTAGCTCACTACAGTCGGGTTACGGAGTCCTCATTAGCCCAAAGGCTACAGCCCGGATTCACACGCTCGACCGACATGCTCAAAGTTGATTCATGTATGCCTGTCCCCATGGGTTAGTGCCGCTTTGGGTTCACGACTAGCCATGTCGGCTCGGGTTCTCTGTCATATGGATGCTAGCGACACTATCATATACGTGAGCCAAAAGGCGCAAACGGTCCCGGCCATGGTAAGGCGACACCCGTGGAATACCGTGTGAGGCCGCAAAGTGATATGAGGTGTTACCGGCTAGATCAATGTGACCGAATCGGGTCCCGACAGCGTTGGTATCGAGCCGATCGCTGTGAGGATTACCAAGCCAAACTGGTCGAAGTTGTGTCTAGAAATGCTTTAGTTACGTAAGGGAATTGATTGTAGAAGGGAATGTAAGGCTCTTTTTACTTATTTACCTCATGCCCTCTGATCTGAGTCTTCCTCTTCTCTTCTACGGGGATTAAGAACTAGGCCTTCTCATCTATCCATCAGGATGACGTGTTACTAATTCATAGACTTATAGGATTGTTGGTTTCAAGCCCCAGTTCAGTTCCTACTACTTCCGTGTGTTGTTAGTTGATCTCAGAACCTTGATATGGTGATGTTGAGCGGTCATGCCGCTATTTTGCAGGATGTCTCAAATATTTTTGAGCATTTACAGCCGTTATGCTGTCCGAGTCATTCCAGGTTTCTAAACAGTCTGAAGCATTTGCAAATTCTCTCCTCCCGTTACCGATGTTCTTTTGGGCCAGATAATCACACTAATCGGTGAGTTGAGGTACCCTATTGCCTCGACATATATGTTGGAGCTATTATTGTGACCCTAGGTGTTTTAGGGAGTCACCTAGTAATCTAGCCATGTTTTTTGTTCCGGTGTGATGATTCTGGCCACCATTCTCGAAAGCATCCCGTGATGCCAATTAGTAGTAGGTATTCTACTCCTGGGTTTTGAACCCGAGATTCACCCTACTTCATGTTGTTAGTATCTGCTAGCTCCCTTAAGATATTAGTAACCTTTGCATTAGTCCTCGAGGTCCGTGGTATTTCCTTCTACCAAATACCATGAACCATCCTTGGTAGAAATTCGTTTGAATCAAAAGATCACAACCAGGGTGCTCTTGAGGAGTACTCCACTCATATTGTGATTCTGCCAGTTCTTCCTTTCTGCATGGGTTATCCGGAAGAAATATGTTGAACTCGCTCGGCATGCTAATCTATGCATCCACAACCCAGAAAATCATATGTTCCTTTGAGTTGTCCCTCTACAGCTGTATTCCGACCCTAGTCTATCAATTGATAGTCAGGGGTAGTTGTGCATTCGTGTTATCGATGCTTACTATTCTGGTGGTCCGTCAAGTCGTTCTATTTCAGAATGGATAGGAGAAACAAACTCCAAAACCTCATCCATATCTCGGGTTGGGTCAAAGCAATTGTATTATGTGGATCAAAATGCCAATCCATCTTTTGCTCTGCTCTACCTTGGAGTGTTACCATCTTTATGTCAGGATTTTCATGAGAATTGCACCACCTCTTATGAAATCTTGACACAGTGATACTTCTCGCCATCATTATTCATTCCTTGGTCCCGTGTTGTTGCAACTAGAATACCGACAAGTGAGCCATGATGTGTGTAAGTGCATCTAGTGCCCCTTAGTGATTTTGGTGTATTGAAGACTTATAGGTTAAGGGACTGATGCGTTTGTGAGTGTACACAGGTCTATAAGTCTATGAGGAGTTTGATATTTACAGAGAAAGTTGACCCCTAAAAATGAAGTTCTTCGACTGAAGACTTTGATGTTCTGAAGACTTTCTGAAGACTTTGAAAGTGAAGAAATTGGTGTGACCTTGAAGACTTGGTATTCACTTGTAGAACATGAAGCGTGAATACTTTTGTTTTCGTAGTTTCATTTTCTCTTTCTTGAGTCATAGGAAACACCGTACTTAAAGGGGGTCGAGGAAATACTAAGGAAAAATTTCCATGTGATGCTCAACTCAAAATCCTACACCTACCAATCCCTTCGAGTGAAGCCATTGGAAATCTCATACAGATAAGTCAATTTCTTCAGTGACAGAGACGCAGTTCTTCTGATCACTGAGGACTTTGCTCGATCGAGGAGTTAGGAATTCGCCAAAGGCGAATTGCCTACACAAGGAGGAACATGATAGCCCCGAGGAATTTGAGAGTCAAATTTCCGATCGTTGTTGTGTCGCTACCGCTGTCCCAAAATATCTTATCCACCTAACGGTCATATCATTGAAGGGCATTTATGTCTTATCATGTCGGGCTGCTCCCTAGGCTATAAATAGCCGCCCCCTACAACCACTAGCTAGTTGGCTGCTCCGAGAGAACTTGACACTTGTCATTTGAGAGCAACCCATCCTCCAAGGACTTTGAGCGAAAATCATCAAGTGAGGAAAATCCAAAACCAAACCCCCACAAACCCAAAGTGATTGAGCATCACTGAAGAAATTGATCATGCGTGGATCCGACGCTTGTTACCTTTGAAGACTGTGCTTCTTCCAGACGGTTAGGCGTCAAGGTCTAGAGCATCCAAGAGGAATTGTGGATCGCCGAGTGACCAAGTCTGAAGGTTTGGAAGTCACCAAGACTTACCACGAGTGATTGGACGAGGCCTGCGTGGTCTTAGTTCAAGGAGAAGACGGTGAGGATCGGGTGTCCCGAGTTGCGCTCGTTGATCGGGTGTCCGGATCATGTGTCCTCGAGTTTAAATATCACCGCTCCAACTGCATTTATAACCGAGACAGCAGCTTGGACTGGTTTACCAAATCATTATCTTCACCAACTTAATCGGTTCCATTTCCTCAACCCTTTCATTTCCTCATTATTGTGTTGAATGTTTGTTCATATATGTGCTTGAAGACTTTGATCAAGACTTTCTCAATTTCCTCGCCCAATTCCTTCACCGCTTTGTCTTCATCTTGTGTTATCCTGTGATTACGCTTTCAGATCTGCTCGTGCTAGTCTTCATTTCATCATGATGACCATGCTTGTATTCTGCTATGCTTACTTCGAGTACTTATTCCGCGCAAGTAGTTCTTCGTTATGAATTTCCTCACCAAAGAAATTCCTGAGTGAAGAATTCATAAAAATCGCCTATTCACCCCCCCCCCCTCTAGTCGATATAACGCACTTCAGAAGGAGCGCGATTCATTACTAGCTCAACAAATCAGCACTTCTCAGGAAGAATTTGTTCCTCCATGCTTAAAGTGCATTGAACGTGAATCGCTAATTCTTCACCGAATGTTCAAATGCTTCAACTGTTACAAATTCTTCATCCGCCTCGCTATCACTAATTCCTCATCCGAGGACATTGCTAGTATCATCGACAATGCAGGGTGAAGGAATTGTACTTGACAGCATGTACAAAAGCCTCAAAGGGCATCGACTCTTTGTGATGTGCTTAAAAGCAGATCCTCAACAGAAACCCTAGGAAAGAGGGTATTGCCTTTGAGAGGAAACTCAATGTCGATGGAACATATTGGAAGCCCGAAAGGTACCCAAAACCTCATGGGTTGCTACAAAGGGACCTCCAGCTTGATCCATCTAACTTATCTGCTTTACATGTGAATCTCCTCATTCTTCCGATGAGTCATTTGACTCAACTATAAACTGTTCAAAAATCAGAACGGTGAAGTATTTGCTAGATATGTTGGCACTAATCGCAGAACGGTTCCCTATGAAGAAAATCTGGTTCCCAAAAGTTATGTTGAAAGTCTTCAGTGAATGTCCTCATGACACCACCTGTGAAGAACAGGAACCCCAGATCAAATTCTTCATATGGACCAAACTCTTCATATGGATCCAAGTCCTCATACGGACCAAATTCTTCACATGGATCAAATTCCTCAAAAGGATCAAAGTCCTCATATGATTATCATCGTGCTAACAACTTTGTCTCGCAGGGTAGAGCCAAGGGCTATGAATATGTGCATTATTCTTCAAACCATTATATTCATAAGTCCTCGAAGAATTTCTCTGCTTATTCATATGCTTACCCTAACCCCTCTTATGTGAAACGAAACGGTTTGGCATCTTTGCCACCCTTCTCATATGGTGCTCGCAGAGTGATGAATTCTTTGCCACCCCTCCAGATGTGGGTGGTGAAGAAAAAGAACTAATCTTTTCTGCAGGTCAGTCTCCGCACGTGCTTTAACGCTCCAAGAATTTGCTGGGGACCTGACAAAAATGCCTGAAAGGACGCAGGTGAATTATGATGAAATGAACCCTCATTTCACACGTCCTCATACTGATATATCTGTTACTGCTTGATGAAATTCATCTGATGAACTTGATATCATATTCTTCACTGATGAAGCATATGAGATTGTAAGCTACACTAATTCATCTGCAGGATGATCAACCCAAAACTACTGAATGGGTCCTCGATAGTGGATGTACGAATCACATGACTGGTGACAAGAATCTATTGATGGATGCTCCCTTATCACCGTCACCTCTGAAGCATATCATCTTTGCTGACAAAGGCAAAAGCCAGGTATTGGGTCTTGGTAAGGTTGCAATCTCTAAGGATAAACACATGGACAAAGTCATGCTTGTTGAGTCCTTAGGATACAATCTCATGTCAGTCTCAATGCTTTGTGATCTTGATATGGTTGTTGTCTTTGGCAAGTATCGTTGTGTTGTGATTATGGAAGTCGACAATTCCAAAGTCTTCAAGGCTTTAGGAGAGGAGATCTGTATATTGTTGATTTCTCTACAGACCACAACCAGCCGTGTGTCTACTTGCAAAAGCTTCGTAAGGCTGGCTATGGCATCGACGACTTGGTCACGCAGCATGAGGAATTTGCACACGCTATGAAGAAGAAGCATGTCATTGGCATTGAGAATGTCAAATTCCTCAAGGATCACTTATGCGAGCCCGTGAAGTCGAAAAATGACCAAGGCCAAGCACCCAAAGAAAGACTATCATGACCACTACTCGTCCATTCGAATTGCTTCACATGGACCTCTTCGGACCTAATCATTACTCAGCAGTCACTAATGATGCATCTCTATATGGTTTTGTCATTGTTGATGATTATTCTCGATATACATGGGTACACATTGTTACTTACAAACATGAAGTGCAGGAAGTCTTCAAACGATTTTCCTCGAGGGCTTCAACCAACTTTGGTATGAAGATCAAGCATATCAGAAGTGACAATGGAACTGAGTTCAAGAATTCCGGTCTTGATGCTTATCTTGATGAACTTGGTATTACTCATGAGTTATCTGCTCCCTATACTCCTCAGCAAAATGGCGTCGTGGAGCGCAAGAACAGAACTCTTGTTGAGATGGCTCGCACTATGCTCGATGAATACAAAACACCTCAGCGTTTTTGGATTGATACAATTGATACTGCGTGCCACATCATCAACAGAGTATATCTTCACAAATTCTTCAAGAAGACTGCCTATGAACTCCTCACTGACAAGAAACCCAATGTGAGTTATTTCAAAGTCTTCGGTGCTAAATGTTGGATTAGAGATCCTCACCACAACTCTAAATTTGCACCGAAAGCACATGAAGGTTTTATGCTTGGTTACGGAAAGGACTCGCACACCTACAAGGTCTTCAACATTGTTCTTCACAAGATTGTTGACACTGTAGATGTGCGGTTCGATGAAACTAATGGCTTGCAAAGAGAGCACCTACCTTCTGTGTTAGATGAACCAGCACCTGAGGATTCTATCAAGTTCAAGGCAACTGAGGATGTCATTCCTACTGAAGAATCTGCTGAAGAATTCATTCATGTTAATGAAGAACGTCGAGCTGATGCACCTGAAGAACATGATGAGGAAAATGGTGCTGAAGAAAATGCTGATCAAATTCCTTAGAGACAACCAGCTCATCCTCGCGTTGCAAAAGAAGTGCAAGTGGAGAAGATCATCGATGACATTAGCGCACCAGGTCCTCTCACACGCTCAAAAGCTTCACATTTATCTAACTTTTGTGGGCACTATGCTTTTGTCTCTATCACAGAGCCCACTAAGGTAGATGAAGCATTTCGAGCCGAGTGGATTCAGGCTATGCAAGAAGAATTACATCATTCGAGCTTAACAATGTCTGGGAACTGGTCAATCGTCCAGATCCTCGCAAGCATAATATCATTGGCACAAAGTGGATCTACCGCAACAAGCAAGATGAAAATGGCCTTGTGGTGAGGAATAAGGCATGACTAGTAGCTCAAGGCTATACACAGGTTGAAGGAATTGATTTCGATGAAACTTTTGCACTGCTTGCTAGACTTGAGGCTATTCGTGATATTACTTGCTTATGCTAATCATCATGACATCATCTTATATCAAATGGATGTGAAAAGTGCATTCCTCAATGGTAAGCTTGAGGAAGAAGTATATGTTGCTCAACCCCCAGGTTTTGAAGATCCAAAGAATCCTGACAAAGTCTTCAGACTCAATAAGGCCCTCTATGGCCTCAAGCAAGCCCCTCGGGCATGGTATGATACATTGAAGGAATTCTTCGTGAAGAATGGCTTCACACCCGGTTCACTCGACCCTACTCTCTTTACTAAATCTTATGATGGTGAACTGTTTGTGTGCCAAATATATGTTGATGATATTATCTTTGGTCAGATCTTGACCAACGTTATAGTGATGAATTTGCCTATATGATGAGTGAAGAATATCAAATGTCTATGATGGGAGAGTTGAAATTCTTCTTAGGTCTTCAAATTCGCAAGACAGCGAATGGCATATTCATATCTCAGAGAAATACCTCAAAGATGTACTTGAGGAAATTCGCATGCAAGATTGCAAAGGCGTCAAAATTCCTATGCCCACAAATGGCCATCTATGCACCGATGAAAATGGTATTGACTTCGATCACAAGGTATACCGCCCATGATTGGTTCTTTATTGTACTTATGTGCATCTAGGCCAGATATAATGCTTAGTGTTTGCATGTGTGCCCGATTTCAAGCTGCATCAAGGAATCACACCATAAGGCTGTGAAGCATATTCTTCGATATCTAGCTCACACACCAACACTAGGATTATGGTACCCCAAGGGCTCTGCTTTTGATCTCATTGATATTCGACTGACTATGCCGGTGATCGTGTGGATCGCAAGTCAACATCCGGTACTTGTCATTTCTCGGACGATCTTTGGTCCGTTGGTCCTCGAAGAAACAGAATCGTGTCTCACCGCTCATCGCTGAAGCTGAATACATTGCTGCTGGCTCTTGTTGTGCTCAACTGCTTTGGATGAAGCAAACCTCAAGGACTATGGCGCCAACGTGAAGAATGTGCCTCTCCTCTCGACAATGAGAGTGCCATCAAGATTGCACACAACCCAGCTTCAAGACTCAAGACAAAGCACATTCAGATTCGCCATCATTTTCTTCGTGATCATGTGTTGAAGGGCGATATCTCCATCGAGCACGTGAAGACTGAAGAACAGCTAGCTGATATCTTCACTAAGCCCTTGGATGAGAAGAGATTTAGCAAGTTGCGATGTGAGCTAAATATCTTAGAATCTTCGAATGTTCTTTGAAAAGGACACACATCCTAACACTTATGCAAATTGATGACTTAGATGTGCAACACACGAAGAAACGTTTTTCTTCAATCAATGAAGAATAACACTCTAAGTGTGAAGAAATTAATGAAGAATTTGATTCTCAGAACCCTACGACAATTGTAAACGGTGTCTGAAATCATCATTCTTATACGGTGGGTCACGCCACCACAAAAAGTTGAAAATCTTCAATTTGAGTTTTTTCCCATTTTTGAAATTCTTCAGTTTTTCAAATTCTTCAACTTTGCAAAATCTTCACTGCTTCCGCTATTTTTCTTCATTGGCTATATATAAATATATGAGTTTATGTCCTCTACAAGATTCACTTATGGCTATTTCTTCATGTTACGTTTTCTGCTAAGTGAATGTGATCGGACCCTTCCCCCTCTATGCTATACTCAACCCAATCTATTCACAAATTCTTCATGTGCGTTCTATTTGAAACTCGTTCAAAGTCTTCACTGTGTCTTGTCAGCGGAAGAAATTGCGAACGAAACTTTAAAACAAATCTTATCCAGATTTTCGGTTTTGCCGCTCAAACCGTTCCGCATCCCATGATGCATTATTATATTCACCCACGATCTTACACGATCTCATCTGCACAGTACGTGGGTGACACATGTCGCGTGAAGGAGAAAGGGCAGGGGCATGTTCGTCCCAAAATCTTCGGGCGAACAGTTTTTCACAGTGGCTATAAATACCCCTCCCCTTCCTCACTTCATTTACTCCGCCGATCGCTGCTCTCGCCGAGCTCCTCAAACCCTAGCGCCGCTACTCCATCGTCAGCGGTGAGGAAGAGCTTCACTGCCTCGACCTAGTCGCCGTCAGACTCAAGGCCGGTTATGAAATCTTCACTCCGCCGCCGCCGTAGCTGTCTCCCTCTGCCAAGTTAGGGCGTGGGAGATCTAACTTGACGAACTTCACCTCTGTTCATCTCAGTTCATCGTGTTCTTCAGTTCGGGTAATTAAAAGTTACTTTTATTACTCACTTTGATTCTCAAGCTTTCCTGAAAATCTTCAAAGGTGTTTTATTCTTCAAATCTTCACACATCTGAACACCTCACACACTGTATGCTCTTGATCCATTTCTCTAAGCACTCATTTTCTTCAAGATTCCTCAATTGTGTGGATCTTCGATCTGTACAACTCTGGAACCTAAGACAAGAACGCTTAGTGAAATTCCTCAAGGCTCAACTGGTCAAATTCCTCAAAACTTGTCTTTTCGAAAAACCTTCTGAGAACGCATATGACCTCTCCAAATTCCTCGCACCTACACTCTGTTCATAGGTACTCATGTCCGCTGCTGAATCACTAGGTTCTCATCAACTTAACTCATTTGCAGCGTTCCTCGAAGAAAAACTGCATACTCTTCAGAGTGTTCAATTGTTCAAATTCCTCATCTGAAGAATATGGCTGAAGGAAAGAGACCGCAGAAAGGAGGAAAGAAACCTGAGGTCATGACTGCTTTTGAGATCCCTGATGACATATACAAGGATTATTGCACACCTGATGAAGCCAAATTTGGCAAAGAGAACAAAAATCAGCGCAAGGTGCGCATTCAAAGGATTGAACGGAGATGGGCACGAGAATGGAGGGAGTACAGATATGTAACTCCAAAGTACATGAAGAAATTCGCTTTAAATCCTCCATGCCCAAGAGCTCCATTGGCACCTGGCCAAGTAGCTGATCCCACCAGCATCAAGCATGGTGAGGACTTTCCTGAAGAATGGGCTAGGCGCCAAGCTAATTTGGCAAGACAAGCCAAGGAGGCAGTGAGGAAATTCAATGAGGATTCTGCTGCTGCTGCTGCTACTGAGGCCTCGGTCAAGCCGAGGAAATCAATGCCAAAGAAGCCTGCTCGCAAGCCAAGTGCTTCACCAACAGCGCCCTCACGGCCAAGTTCCTCAGCAATGCCCTCACGACAAATTCCTCAGACTGCTACTGTTCCACCAAAGTCCTCAACTCTTGTGCATCTGGCTACATGTCAAAGGACTACGGGTTTCTCTATTGCTTCTGGTGTCTCAGCAAGTTCCTCAGCTGCACCAATGTCCTCATCAGGCCCCACACTGTTGAAGACTAAAGCAACAGCTGGAATCGGTCCTCGGCCAAGTCCAAGAAAGAAACAGGTTGCATTCCAAGTGCCCTCTGATGATGAAGCTTCTGATGAAGAACTTGCAGAAATCATTAGAGACAAACAAGTGAAAGCCGCTAGAGCCAAAGGCACATCTGTGCCACTGCTTTTGGATCCGAGAAAAATCCTCGACTACATTGACCTCTGGCACAAGGATCCAAACACCCCCATGCCTGATTTTCAACTGACTCCTGGTCAAAGTCACATGTTGACCCATTTCATCACTCAAGAGAAATGGAAGTTTGAAAAGGCCAGAGAGATCAAGAAGGCTCAATACAGGAAGGAGAAGCTCCTGAAGAAAAATCTTGTCAGAATGATACCTGAGGAACTTCTCTAGGCTCAGTCTGAAATCCAAGCCCTCAGCAAAGACTTCGATGCATACTATGCTGATTGGCAAGGAGCCAAAGTGAGATTCGTCAACCTGACGAAGAAAATGACAACTGTTGCAGCCCCATCGCAACAAGAAAATCCTCAGTGCAGCAGACTCGCCACCGCTGAAGAACATGCCAAGACACTGATAACTTTCAGCTCTTGAAGAAAATGTAAGTTCCAGGGCTGATGACTCCATTCCAGCCGCTGATGAAATTGGCAGGGCATCCACTAGTGGTGCGCCTGAAGAAACTAAAGTGATCAGGGCAACTGCATCAGTTGCGCCTGAAGAAAATCAACCAGATTCCTCAGCTCCTCCCGCGCCTACACCAACTCCAATTCTTCCTTCTGCCTATGATGTGAAGAAGACCAAGGCTGCAGAGCGAGCTGCAGCGAAGAAAAGGAAGGCATCAGCTGCGTCAAATTCTTCGGCTGCGAAGAAAATGAAGCCTATGACCAGCTCTCTTGAACATCCAATTGATGTCGTTCCGATTTCCTCCATGTCATCAAAGGAAATTGTTCCTTTTGGAGAAGACTACAAGATTCCAAGCGGATCTGATGAAGAAAATCATTCTGCTGCTTCGTCAGAGTAGATTGATGAAGAAATTGAAGTGGATACCATCCCTTCAACGACAGTCAATTCCTCACCTATGCCTCAATTCACAGCTGAAGAGGCTGGTGTTGAGGAAATTGAAGATGAAGATGTGGATATTGGATGCTCCACACCAGTGATGAATGATGACTTTTGGGAAAGTCAGCATCCCAATACTCCTCTCTTCACTCCTATTCAACAGATTCCTCAGTCCCCGGCAACCACAATTCAAATGGGCTCTGAAGAAACTCATCCCACTTCCTCTGTTCATGAAGATATTCCAGCCGCTAGTGCTGAAGAACCTGCTGCTGCTGATCCACAGATTGCACAAGAAGAGGAACCAGAAATTCCTCAGCCTGAAGAACCTGAGTTCGCGATTCCTGAGGTAGTCCTGCAAATCACTGACATTCCTCTGCCAAAGCCGAAGAATCCGTTCTCAAGCAAACAGAAGTTCAAGGCTGAAGACTTCTTTTCCGAGCATGTGTTCTTCACTGACTACAACCCATATGACTCGCCGCATAAGGAAGAGGCGTTTACGACTGCCACCAAGCCAACTTCTATTCCTCGGTCTTTGTTTGACAAGGACAAAATCTTCGATCATGAACATATTCCTCACGTGGATATGGAATCTCTGCCATGCTTCGAGCCAGTCCTCAGTGTTATTCATGATGCAGGATTACTGAATTTCTGCACTGACATATGCGATTGGAATGAAGAACTCATTCTTCAGTTCTACGCCACACTGCATATCACTAGAGACGCTGAAGATGTCAATTCATGGGTGTTGGATTGGATGACCGAAAACACTCACTACAAGGCACCAGCAACTGAATTGCTTCGTGTCCTTCCTCTTGATCCTCCCCATGACAGTGCACGCTGCATCTACAATGACCCTGAACTGACAAATCATTATATGCAAGTGCTCATGAAGCCTTTGAAGCCAGGGCAGGCCCCACGAACCAAATTCCTCATCAAGGAATTGCTCTATGTGCCTCGAACTGTCTATCGCATTCTGACGAAGACAATGAGTCCTATCAAAGGTCACGACTCAAATGATGAAGATGTCGTTGGCATCATGAAGAATATGCTTTTCAACATCATTCATGGCGTTCCTGTCAACTTCCATGATTTCTTCATGAGGACTCTGGCAAATGTTGCTATGTCACCTTTTGAGCTGAAGCCATATGCGCCTTGGATTATGAGATTCATAAGGGCAAGATCTTCACTGAATTACAAGGCTGACACTCTGAACCATGGTAGCTACTTACCTCCCATTGAAGTCCTCAAGCGGCTAGTTTCATCATCTGATGATAAAGGCAAGGCAGCTGCTGTGATCGATGAAGGCATTCGTCCATTGGATGGTCAATTTCGTCTGGCTACATCTTACTCCACCAATGACGACTCTGCCACACATGACTCTGCCGCAAATACCTCAGCTAAGCAAAATCCTCAAGCCACAGCACCCAGGGTGATGACTGACTGTGAGTTACTCCTCAGTCTTCATCAGAAGGTTGATCGCAATCACAAATGGGTAAAGCGTCAGTTTGCTGCAATTCTTCACAATATGACCTCAACCCATAATGCAGTGAAGAAAAACCATTATCACCTTCATGAAACCCTCAACCGCACCTGGGCTGTTCTCACTCATGTCTATAGCGTTGAAGAACTGAAGACCATGGGTCTCAAGGAAGAATTTGACTGGTCTGCACCTCCTCCGAAGAAATTCAAGAGGGTCAAAGTTCCTGATCTGGTGGCCAGCTCTTATTCTTCATCGCGTCAAACTGATGAGCATGAAGATTTGGACGACACTGCGGCAGGCCCTACTCCAACAAACAACCCCGACAACGCTGGCGCTCCTCCATCAACTTGAAATTCTTCAGGGGCGTTAGTCCTCAGTTTCAATCCTTTTGGTCATTTGATGACAAAGGGGGAGAAATCTGAGTTAGCCTTCAAGCGGGTCTATACTAAGGGCATTTTTTAAGTTACAACTCTCGTTCTTCCGAAACTTTTATTGGATTGAGTTGTAATCTTAAACCCGATGGTGCTCTGATACTTTTGCATGTGCTCTGATACTTTTGATGCACTGTGCTCTGATACTTTTGATGTGCTATTCTGCATGCTTATTCCTCGTTAATATTATTGCATGCATGCTGAATTTCATCAGGCACCATATTTCATCATGCATTTCAAATTCTTCATATTATATATCAAATGCGTGTATGAATTACAAGATATAGGGGGAGTTCTCCATGATTCAACTCTTCAAATGTGCATTGCCTCAAACGCAAATTCCTCACTATGCACATCTTCAGGGGGAGTTCTTCTATATCTTGCAATCAAATTCCTCAATATTAGTATTTACACTTCATATGTTTATCCCCATTGAAAACTTAACCTATGTTGTCATCAATCACCAAAAAGGGGGAGATTGTAAGTGCATCTAGTGCCCCTTAGTGATTTTGGTGTATTGAAGACTTATAGGTTAAGGGACTGATGCGTTTGTGAGTGTACACAGGTCTATAAGTCTATGAGGAGTTTGATATTTACAGAGAAAGTCGACCCCTAAAAATGAAGTTCTTCGACTGAAGACTTTGATGTTCTGAAGACTTTGAAAGTGAAGAAATTTGTGTGACCTTGAAGACTTGGTATTCACTTGTAGAACATGAAGCGTGAAGACTTTTGTTTTCGTAGTTTCATTTTCTCTTTCTTGAGTCATAGGAAACACCGTACTGTTAAAGGGGGTCGAGGAAATACTAAGGAAAAATTTCCATGTGATGCTCAACTCAAAATCCTACACCTACCAATCCCTTCGAGTGAAGCCATTGGAAATCTCATACAGATAAGTCAATTTCTTCAGTGACAGAGACGCAGTTCTTTTGATCACTGAGGACTTTGCTCTGACTGAGGAGTTAGGAATTCTCCAGTGCGAATTGCCTACACAGTGAGGAACATGATAGCCCTGAGGAATTTGAGAGTCAAATTTCCGACCGTTGTTGTGCTGTGCGCCGGCTGTCCCAAAATATCTTATCCACCTAACGGTCATATCATTGAAGGGCATTTATGTCTTATCATGTCGGGCTGCTCCCTAGGCTATAAATAGCCGCCCCCTACAACCACTAGCTAGTTGGCTGCTCCGAGAGAACTTGACACTTGTCATTTGAGAGCAACCCATCCTCCGAGGACTTTGAGCGAAAATCATCAAGTGAGGAAAATCCAAAACCAAACCCCCACAAACCCAAAGTGATTGAGCATCACTGAAGAAATTGATCATGCGTGGATCCGACGCTTGTTACCTTTGAAGACTGTGCTTCTTCCAGACGGTTAGGCGTCAAGGTCTAGAGCATCCAAGAGGAATTGTGGATCGCCGAGTGACCAAGTCTGTGAAGGTTTGGAAGTCACCTGAAGACTTACCACGAGTGATTGGACGAGGCCTGCGTGGTCTTAGTTCAAGGAGAAGACGGTGAGGACTGGGTGTCCTGAGTTGCGGCTCGCTGATCGGGTGTCCGGATCGCGTGTCTCGAAGTTTAAATACTCACCGCTCCAACTGCACGTATAACCGAGACAGCAGCTTGGAACTGGTTTACCAAATCATTATCTTCACCAACTTAACTGGTTCCATTTCCTCAACCCTTTCATTTCCTCATTATTGTGTTGAATGTTTGTTCATATATGTGCTTGAAGACTTTGATCAAGACTTTCTCAATTTCCTCGCCCAATTCCTTCACCTGTTTGTCTTCATCTTGTGTTATCCTGTGATTACGCTTTCAGACTGTGCTAGTCTTCATTTCATCATGATGACCATGCTTGTATTCTGCTATGCTTACTTCTGAGTACTTATTCCGCTGCAAGTAGTTCTTCGTTAAGGAATTTCCTCACCAGCAAATTCCTCGGTGAAGAATTCATAAAAATCGCCTATTCACCCCCCCCCCTCTAGTCGATATAATCGCCTATTCCTCAGTGAAATCAATACTCCCAGCAACTAGTTGCTTGGTAGTAAATGGACAGTATTCTCATTCTTAGCGTGTTGGGTTTTGACTCATCATTCTAAGATAGATTGTGCTACCTAGTCCTTATTTCCTGGTGCACTCTTCGATCAACGAGTTAGGATTTTGCCAAACCCTTGCTCTATTGATCATACCGTCTTGCCCTGAAAAGCAAGATTGTTCTCGAGCTTAGTGACATATGGTGGTTCGTGATGTTCTGAATATCCTCTCGGAAGTATTACCGGGTTGACACCTGACTGCTATGTTGAGTTCGTGATCAAGTTGGTTCTCTTATAAACCACCCTCTCTCCAAGAATCTGTGTTGGATACCCCTGAGCTAGTTGGTTGAGCTAAACAACAACTTGGAGAGTTGGAAGATAAAAGCTTAATCCACTTAGTTCATCGTTAAGGGATATCTTTTGTGTGTGTGTGTGTGTATTGAAGAAAGATGATATCTCCATCGATTGGTCCTTGTGATCAGTTGTTGGATCTATTGCCTTGTCAAAGCTTTGACTTGAGTATGGGCTATTGTCAAGTCAAATCAGAACCAACGATATTCGTAATGTTTTCTTACTCGTGGTTGATCCCTCGAGCATACACCATTCCATCTTTTGGTCTGACCAATGCTATCACCGTGTTCACATGATGGTGGAAGTCCAGTGATGTGGAAATTCTGATGAGATGATGTTGAGCCCATCAGCAGCATTTTGTCTCCTCCATGATTCATGTTGAACATCAAGCTAGTATTGGAAACTTTTGTAAGCATTATCTTCGTGTTCCGTTCATGAAGCCTATGTTTGGATGAAAGGAGTGGCTTCCTTTGATTCACGTGCATTAGATGTAAGTTGCCGCCGTGAATTCGAAAGATTGTTTTTGCCTCCTCAGGAATCATCCCAAGTTAGTCATGCACGTGCGAAGTGCTCTATGGTTTGATAGGTTGGCCGCCTCCACTCCATATGTGTTCCTAGCACACCAAGCCACTGATTGACTTGCTCAAGGATAAGAAGTTCATCGATAAGTGCACAAGGACTTCGATATCCTCGATGATGGTTCCCCACCTGAACTCGGTAGTGTTTTATCATAAGACTACCATGTGGTCATGCTTGTCTTGGATAGCGTGTTCACAGGTTTGTAGCAGAACCAGCTCATGTTTTGGAGCTTGCTATCGTAGCTCATTCCCGAGAATCTCGCAACCTCATCTCGTCGTATTGCGTTGCAAACCTTCATTTTTCTTTCTAGACTTGATGAGTCTGGAATAACCTGACACCAACCAGATCTGAATCTCAGGCAGATATGATGGTTGGAACGTGTTCCAAGAATTATAATATTGGTCTCTCGGTAACCCGGTAACGTGGATGTCATGGCCAACCCACCTAGCCGGAAGGCCTATTATTGTAATATCTTGGTTGAAGAAGTTGGTCACCTCCCCATTAGCATATCGCAGGATCTGCCTCCGTAGTTATTCCTCATGGATTCTTGAGCTTCCGAAGTCTAACCTTTTACTTGATGTTCTAATTATCAAACCATATCTATAAATGGGTTGCGCTAGCACATCAAGGAGAACATTAGAAGCGGGGTGTTAAATGTCTCTCGGTTGATCATCCAGATTTCATTCCCTTGGCCTCGCTAAGGTGAAATCTGAGAAAGGGGTGTCTTTCTATGCATCTGCATTGTCCATCACTATTCGTCAAGGTAGTAAGATGTGTTGCCAGGATCCTCAATGCGGATGTTGGTAGAACCTTGATGAATATGGAAATGCTCAAGTTCTTGAGAGCACGCGCAAGCAAAATCATCCATTGCGTTGTCTTCAACAAGGTAGTTCACATCATCCATTCTAGCCCGAGTGTGTCGTTCTCCCGAACTCCGTCAAACGATCGTTCGTAAATTGCCTCAGGCTGGTGAGAAGAGTTCCAATGATCTATGGATCAAAAGTAATTCTTTTTGCCACTTAAGGGAATAATTTTACGAGTCACCTCCTCGATGGTGCCCTGTTACGGGATCATGGCAATTACTTCCTCGCCACCTTGACACCATCCACCATATTTCCAAGCGTGGAACTGTTGCCCACCAAATCAAACCCCGTCGCTTGTTCTTCCATCCCTCTCGATGTGTTTCGTGTCTCAGCTCGAGAGATGTTCCAATGTCTCACTCGATGAGTGATCCTGAGTTGTTCGATCTTCGAGAAGATCGATCCTTCCGGAGTTTTCCCTTTCCTCTCATTGTCATGTTAGTTGGAGTTCTCAGAGCAAGACATCGAGACAAAGATGGTGATCGTGTCAACATTCCTATGCAGTGCAACCTGGATCGTGAAGACCGTGTTAGCTTGTGTTCCCTCTGTCTTCTTACCTCGCGTCTTGAATCTCGGGACGAGATTCTTGTTTAGTGGGGGTGAGTTGTCACAGCCCTAGAATTTGCTTTTCATCAATTTCATTAAGGCATTCATGTCATCATGTTTAAATTTCTCAGAAAGTTGAAATGGGGGATAATAAACCCTAGCGGCAAATGGAATTCAACCAGGTTCAAACTTAAATCTTTTCAATGATCCCAAAATGCCCTTTAGAAATGTTCATCATTTTTGAATTGGTCCAACACCTCTGACAAAAATGATGCACATATTTCTAGGCCATCCTGGATTTTTGAATTAAATCTTATGCTATTTGCAATTGGGCATTTAAATCCTATATAATATTTTAAATGATCAATTAATTCTGAACTTAAGTGAGGGCTGTTGGGAATATTCCAACCAGAGCCCACAATTATTTTCAGGATTTTTGGAAATGTTCTGGTATTTTTAATAAAGCCCAGAAGTTACAGATAAATAGAAAACAGAAACAAATCAAAAGAGAGAGAGAGAAAGGCCAGAGGCCACTTAACTGGCGGCCCATCTGCACCGGCCCAGCCCACTGGCCTGGTGCCAGTCATCGCCTACCTCTGCCAGTAGGCAGAGGAGGGACACCGCGACACCACCGAGCTCGCCACGCCTCCTCCTGCTTGCGGCCGACCGCCTGGAGCTGGCTGGAGACGCCACGCACCCCCCCAGGCCTCTCACTCCTCTCCCCGTGCTCCTCTCCCTCCTCTGGCTCTCCTCTCGCACGCACCCGAGAGCCATTGTCGCCGCCGCTCGCTGCTGTCGTGGCCACGGCCACTGCCTCGCCTCGCCGATGTGCTCAGACGCTCCGCCTCGACCCCCTCTTCCTCTCCACCGAGCCACGCCCCGCCGGAAGCCCTGCAGCGTCGGCCCCGACATCGTCTTCAACCTCTGGCCGCCGGCGAACCCTTCGGGGATTCGCGAGCTTCAGCCCGTCCCCGGCCTCGCTGTTGCCTCTACTGGAATTGCCGAGAGCCCCTGCCTCTTTCCCCTCTCTCCTCATGCTCGCCCGCGCCTTCTAGCCACCGTGGCCATCGAGGCCGGGGCGGCTCGTGGCGCAGCCTTGATCCACGGCGGCCGGCGACTTGACAAGGCCGAACAAGAGGGCGCTCAAAGCCACGGATACAGAAGTGACGGGTCAGCTTGGAGCAGTTCAGAAGTAATCCGGGAACAGTTTGGGGTACGGGGACCCGACACAGAGCACACTGCAGCCGCGGGAACACCGCACAGAAGCGAGCGCTTGACCCGGGACCAGGAGCACCGTGGAGATGACCCGGGGGCGGTTCGGTGCAGACGAGGGCGGAGATTGCAGCGATGAGTCCAGGGCGGTCCGGTACCGGTCCGACGGCGGTTGAAACGACAGACCATGTAGTGGTCGGTGCTCCGGCGGACGGGCGGTGACGAAAGGCCGCAAGCAGGCGAAGGCGAGACAAACCGGCTTCGATGGAAGAGTCCGGCCTGTGGTGATTTTACTAATTTACATCCAAGTCCGCAGTAGTATTTAAATAATTCTCCAATCTGGTTGCGGTCCGTGCGGCGGTCCGAGGCGGACGGCGTCTTTCTGGTGAAGGTATAGGTGTTGACTCGGATTTGGCGAGTTATGGTTGTTTGAAGACCAAAATTTCCTCCAGATTGTAATGACTTTAGACCAAAATTCTCCGGGTCGCGATGGTCTCCTATCTGAACTCTGTACTTCTTTAAAAATTCTTTTGACACTTCGGTGTTCCGCGATTTACCGAATAAACATTTGTCTTAGCCTTTGTTCTCGGCGTTTTAGCACGGTGGCGAGCCACCCCAAGATTGATCTCGGCGATAACCCGACTTGTTAATGCTGTTGGTCTTGACGATGTGTGGCAGCAGCAGAGATTTTAATCTCTCCCGGATCCGATTCACAAAGGCGGCGGTTTGTGGCGAGCCCTAATTTTTGCTTAACTTCTAAACCTCACCGATCATAAACTGGTCCGATAAACTTGCAACTGACATAGATTCTTTCAAACTGGCTTTTCTTCATCTGGAGAATTGCAAGCTCCTTGATCCCTAAGAAAGATCCCTCCAAGAACTCAACACCATCGTGTGCAGGCCCCACGGTGGGCGCCAACTGTCGTGGAATTAACACGTCAAATGTCCTTAGTGTGAGGACTTAGTCGCGAGGCCAACGCATCTATGTGGTAGCTTGAGAGGGGTTGAGCGGAATCGAGAGACGCAACACAAGATAGGGATTTAGACAGCTTGGCCCCGGAAACATCATCCGGTAAAACCCTACATGCTGTTTGAGGCTAGGTCTCATTATCATCACGAGGAGTCGCCAGAACCGGCTCTCCTCCTTGTGTCTAGCCCTAAGATTGTTTCTTCTTGCTCGTCCCTGTTTGGGGAGCCCCCCCTCCTTATATATGTTGAAGGGCGGTTTACATGACTAGTCCTAGTTGGACTAGGATTACTCTATTACAAGTGGAGTCCTAGTCTTGCTTCCTTTGTAGGAGCATAGTCCTTACGCTTTCCTCATAAACCGGCCCACCACTAAACGTGAACCGCCTTCGGGCCTTGGGCCTCGTCATCCGTCGACCCGCCACGGGTTACCAAAGTGAGTTATAATGTCCAGTGGGTTGCTTGTAAACCGCTGTGTCGTATGGTCACTAGTGAATCGCCAAGTGTCGTGGATCTCAAATAAACCGCCAAGTCCGCCGGGTTATACTTCCGGCGGTTTACGCCATGGGTATATCCTCGACAGTGTTCGATTAGAGCCAACGCCTCACGCGTGTCTGAGAAACGCGCATCGCTTCGCCCCCAACCTCCCACCGTAACGGGAACTCCCGAAATTTTCCTCCCCTCACTTCTACCACGGTTTTTCCGTCATGGACGGCCCAAAGAATGTCATGCAGCTGCGTCTCCGCCCGCCCGGGACGAAAAGCCCATTTTCTGTCATGATTTTTTGTCATAGAAGTAGGAGCCCACCACATCTATGATGATACCAGGTTTTGTCACAATTATCGTCGTAGAAGTGTCATATGTATGACAGAAAAAAATTTCATTCGGCCCAAAATGTCACGGATGTGTCTTTTTTTTGTAGTGCTGATACTTCGAAAGAGATTGTCCATTTTGTACACGAAGTGCATCCAGTTTTTGCCGTAACCCTCTCTAGTTTTTTGCACATGCTATGTGGGTGAAATGATGATACCATGCCAACTTTCTCACAGATGTCGTGGGTGGACGGTGGTGTAACACCTTCTCTGACATCCTCAAAGAACTCAAGGCCACTCCCCACCGCGCTCGCCACATTAGGTGGACGGTGGGTGGACGGTGGTGTAACACCTTCTCTGACATCCTCAAAGAACTCAAGGCCACTCCCCACCGCGCTCGCCACATTAGGTGGTTGTGCATCGGGGTCCTTGCATGGACGCTCTAGACCATTCGCAATTGTCTTGTCATCCAGCGTGTTCCCCTACGCCGTGCCACTAACGCAATTTTCAAAATGTGTGGCTACTTGCAGCTTTAGTGGCCGCTTAGCCCCCCCGGACCACGACACCATCAACACCATCATTGCAGATGTCCGCGTGATGGCTCTCCGGTTCCTTCACTACCCCTAGAGCTAGATTAGTCCTTCATGGCATTTGCTATCGCTCATTTTTTTCTCCTTTAGGGCTTCTTGAGTTGTGCCCTCAGCAAAACCCTCTTGTACTCTGCGTGTGTCGTCTGTACCGTGCTTTCGTTTTGTGTGTGCGTGAGTGCGGTTTGGACTTGTGTTGAACCTTGTGACTGTGGTGGTTTGCTTTATCTATAAAGCAGGCCAAAAGCCCTTTTCGGTAATTTTAACATGTAATCGCATCAATTAAAAATAAAATGATAGGTAAATCACGATGATTGCGTATAAAATATTTGTGCCCTTGCAAGAAATGGACAATTATATCTAGTAATAAATGTAAAAAAGGGCAGTGACCTGCGCCGGTCGACTGGCCGAACCGCTGCGCCGGTCCTACCAGGACAGCGGGATTACTCCACCTGTGGTCGTTAGATTAGAAACCCCCAAGTCATATTTTCCCTTCCCAACCGCTTCGTCTCAGATCCGATAGATAGAGATCGACACAGCGTTGACATGTTGTAGACAAATTGGCCCCGTACGTTGTCCCGGCGGCGGCGACACGCTGTCTCGCCATGGCCGTCGACGCATCACCGGCGCCTTCGCGGTCGTCACCGTCATCGACCACGCTCATTGTCTCGCCACCCGTCGTGATCAACACATCAAACCATGATGTTCATGGCCCTTGCCGTCGTCCGTTGCAACGTATTGTACACTCGTCATCGCAGCCCTCCGGTCCGTCTCTGGTGCAGCTTCGCCGTCCCAGGCTTCCAGCAAAATGATGAGCAGCCATCGTCGTACCAGCAAAAACTCTGCCGGTCGCAGCAAAAGTCACCGATGGTCCCAGCAAAAACAAACTCGCCGGTCGTAGCTTTTACTCAGTGGTGCGTAGTAGCAAATGGCAACGACGGTTGTAGCAAAAAAGCAACTAGTTGTAGAAAAAAAACGACGCCGTTGATGCGTGGTAGCAAAACAAAATTGCGGGTTGTAGCAAAACGTCGGCGTGGTTGTAGCAAAATTTGACGCCGGCGATGCGTTGTAGCAAAAAGCCGGCGTGGTTGTAGCTAAACAAGATGTAGATTGTAGCATCACGTATGGTGCTTAGCAGGGAAGTGCTGGTCGGAGTAGCGCCGCCATTCTCAAACTACGAATCGTGATCACCGTGGTCACCATGGTCGCCGTCGAAGGGGAGAAAACCCGTTCCAGTAATTCTGGAAGCCGGTTCCAGCAAATGCCGCGACCGGTTGCAGCAAAACGACGCCCTCCCGATAGCAATATCAGCAAATTTTATTGTCGGTTCCAGGAAATCTCAACACTGGTTCCAGCAAATATGAAAGCTGGTTCCAGCTTTTTATCACGGCAGAGGGCAGACCCATTGCAGCTTTTGTGGCGTCGGTCGCATCTTCTCTGCCGGACGATTCCAGCTTTTTCATGGGCCATTGTAGCACGGGTTGCCGCAGCTGTTGTAGCACGCACGGCTGGTAGTCGTCGCTACTTTGGTTCCAGCAAAACGGCGGCGACACCGCGCATCACAGCTTGCACCTTCCCCCATTGCAGCAGCTCCATAGTGATGGCATCCCATGCAGCAGCAATAGCTCCACGACGATGCGGCTTCGTGGCGAGGAGGCCGCCCCGTGCAGCAGCAGCAACAACAACAATGGCGTCTGAGAAAATTAGATAGGCAGGAGCAGTGACGTGGGCAGGGTAGGAAGAAAAGGGACGGGGTGAGGTGTGTGGCCAGCAGTCGCGCTGAAGAAGATAAGGGAGCAGGGCGGTGTGCAGGGCCCTTGTGGGGATGACGTGTCCCTCTTGCCTTAGCGCTACGCGTGATGCGAGCGAGTCGACCGGCCGAAATTTCGGCCGGTGCGCCGGGTACAATCGTTTACCAAAAAATATAGTTTTGTTAGTCCATGGGCCATGACCTGGACCAAGCTTCACTTACAGGAGGCTAGGCCCATGGACGCGTTACCTCCCAGCTCTACTACTCAGCCTGCTGCATCCAAGGTGCTTCGTGCTCCCGGACGGCGTTACTCGAAAAAAAAAAGCTCCCGGACGGCGAAGGGATGCAAGCCGAACAAGACGCCGAGTTCGTGGGTGCGCGGGTGGAGGCCGGCCTCCGTGCCGCCCGCTTCTCCTCGCCGCCATCCTCGGAGGATTTCGCAGCCTCCATCGAGCCCAAGAACGTCCCCGCCGTAACTGCTCTGCGCCTCATCTCCTCCCAGCTCTCCGTTCCTTCCTTCCTTTCCTTCCCCGTGCCCCCTTCTGATGTTCCCGTGCTTGCTCCCGTGGGGAGAAACCCCAATATTTAGGTATTCCGGGGCGTGCTCAAGGGGTCAGCCGCCTCCTCTCGATGGGATCCTCTCCATGGTGGCCTCGACTACTTGCTGGTTGGCATCACTCCCTCCCTCCCCCTGTACAGTTCATACTAGGAGACAGCGAAAAAATAGCATATGTTTGAGTCTTTCCTCTTTGCAAACGTCGATGCAACATTTACCCCGGTCATTCACTCGTTCTTCAGGAGAAGGTGGGACCTGATGTTGCCGTGGAAGCCATGATGTCGAGCACCGGGCACGTGTTCTACGGGGATCTCAGAAGTCATGAGAGGGTTGTTGTTTTTGTTACTTCCGAATTTTCTGCTTGGAATTCCTAAATTATGCCGTATGCACAATACACAGTGAGGCGCTGACACTAGATATATTGCTCCTTGATGTAGGTTTCTATCCCATTCTCCACATTCATGCACTCCTGCAAATCTTACCTGGGGCAGCTGAATGCTGCTGGTGATTCATCCAAAGATAAGGAGATTGAGGAGGAGCCAACTTGTTCAGAGGAAATGTGCTCAGCTAGCTCGGGGAGTTCCGAGCAACTCTATTTAGCGCAGGCATGTTTGCCTTTTGCACCCTTCTGATAAGTAGTGACTAGTATTAGACAGTTATTTATGTACATGAAAATAAACCTTACCTACAACAGGTATCAATCCTCAGTACTGAGAACAAAGAGAGATGCTCGTTAGAAGTTTTAAAAGAGGACATTCAGGAGGTCTGCTTAACCGTGTTTGTTTTTGATACGAATTGTCTCTATTCATGACTTCCAAGCTTCACATTTGAGTTGATTTTTCTGTTAATTTGTTTCTTTTTTCTTTCTGCAGCCTATATTTCTGAAAGGAAAACCATTTTCATCAATAAACTTCTGGATGAGTAGGGCTCACATGAGATCAAGTACCCATTATGATCCTCACCATAACCTTCTCTGCGTGGTGGCTGGATGCAAGAAAGGTATCTTTCATGTTTTAGCAGTATGCTATGCAGCTATGGTTGATGTTCTTTTGGATGTTAATTTACAACTTTTCCGAGTTTCATGTGTTGGTACTTGGTTGTGTCTTTGGCAACAACATAGGAATATCACCATTTTACTGCAACTGCAGATGGACTTTTTGTGTTCTAATTTCATTTGCTCTCTTCAACTTTAGTTTCATGGTCTTTTCACATGATAAAAGATCCTTATCTTGAAGCCGTTTGAAATATTAATTTTCTAGTGCCTGATTATTTTTAATAAAGAAACCAATTAATTGTTTATTTCTCCTGATAAAATTCCATACAGTAACTTTGTGGTCTCCCTCCGCATCCCCTTTTTTGTATCCAATGCCTGTATACGGGGAGGCCTCCAACCATAGGTAAACTCCTTTTCTCCAAGGAACTATTTCCATTTATTTAATTGACTTGAGTAATTGGAATTTAGCAGATCGAAAATGCTTTCTCTGACCCCCCTATCATTTTTGGCAGCTGTGTTAGTATCGAGGAACCAGACTATTCATGCTACACAAGAGCAAAGTACATGAAGGAGTATTCTGAAAGGGTTGTCCTAAATTGTGGCGATGCTCTTTTCATACCAGAAGGATGGTACATCTTTTTGAACTATTTTACACTGTACTTAATCCTATTTCTCAGCACTCAATTTTCTCGATACACAGATTGGTGCTACAAAATATATCAAGCCATCTCCCTTCCGTGTTCCATAGCTGATTTTCATTTTCATCATACCACTCTGAACCCTTTATCTCCTTTAAATTAGAAATTGGTTATTCGGTTTAATACATTTGATATATGTGAAAGCTCATATGTTGCTAGCATAGTGTAACATCCTGATTTTTCTGTGGTTCATTTTTAATTTAAAGTCGTCACCCATTTTTTAAGTAAAAAAATTGAACCCTGGAAAATTCTGGATGTTGCACGTGGGAAAAATATATTCCTTAGATTTTTGCTCTGTTAAGTATCCTCCAACAAAACTAATGTAGGATAGCTAATACGTCTTACACTTTGAGAGTTCATTTAACAGGTATCACCAAGTAGACAGTGATGATTTGACCATAGCAATTAACTTTTGGTGGAAGTCAAGAATAATGACTGAAATGTTAGAGCATATGGATGCCTACTATCTACGCCGAATTTTAAGGAGGTATTTTTATTACATTTGGGCCATCCACATTTCTTTTAATACGTGTTGCAGCTTCCCCAGATTGACTGTCTGTCGCGTATTTAAGTGTAAGAGTATGCTGTTTTTCCTAGTTCGCTTCAGTTCACGTTTTTCCTAGTTTATTTCAGTTCGCCCCTCAAGTGAATTTGTATATTTAATACTCCTATAGGTAGCAACATCCATAAGATGAATGAATAAAAAATACCCAAACCCATAAGATGAAGTGCATATTCAATGGTTACTCTCCCCTGTAAACATGAGGTTTTCCATATCAATCAGGTGCTGGATCTTTCTCTACATTTGTAAGGATGTTGATGTGGATACATAGTAAAAATAACAAACAGTTGTTACACTTTACTCAGTATCGATTCCCTTGTTTCAGAGGTAGTAGCATTTCAGAATGTGCAGTTCTTTACTGAAGGAGATATATAGAATGACTAATTTTCTGATCCCCAAGTTTTATATTTATGCTTATTTTGCAGTACCTATTTTTAATCAATATACCTGACTGGTTTCCCTCCTTGTTTTGGCACTATCTTGCTGGTGTCTACCTCTAAAACTGATTTGTAGTGAAGATTGGTGGATACAGAGATGGTATGTCCCAACCATTACCCTCTTTTGGTTATTTTGATAGTACAAAACTTCCATTTCATCGTTTGAAAACTTTATCAAGTGTGCTATTGGTTTCTGAAATCACCTGTCTCCTTGGCTTCTTGCCCTGACCGGGGATTTTAACTAACTTTAGATGATTCGCCGCCTCTGCAGCAGTAGTTAGCAGTGCCTTTTCTCCTTGTGTTCGCCGGATGAATAACTTGTGTAATAACTTTGTGCATCTCTCATGCGACAGAACAAAATAGTGCAGAAAAATTCCTTCAGTCATGCTAAAGAAAACAACGGTTTTCAGCCTACAGACAAAGCATTGAGAGGTCAGTATTTTATTCCTTTCGAGAGGCACCTTAAGCTTTCTGTCCTATTTTTTAATTTTAGTTAAATTTAGTGATAGAATGACAGTTAGGTGCTCTCCAAACTTCTGTTGACTATTTGTGATGGATGAATCTTATATGGTGTTATTTGAATTTCAAAGATTGTCACAGTAACTACTTGTTTCTCTATTTAACCATTGTGGCCACTTATGAACAAAGCAATGCTTGCCCCTTCATATTTCTTTTGGTATATTTATTTGGATCCAGTTCCCTTTTAATTCTTACAGTCACGATTCAAGACCTTCTGTTAATCATTTAGCAGGCTCTGAGCAATTCAATTTGCACAACGAGGTTAAATGTCATGATACATCTGACAAGAAAGGTGCACGGGATACATCTGACAAGAAAGGCGCAGCTGATACATCTGACAAGAAAGGTGCATCATTGCAATCTTTGGAACCCAGCACCCTACAAGCGCTTTATGAACTCATGTCAGTGGTTCATGACAGTGTTGAAGCGGTTGACCAAAATGACATAGCAGAATCTGCATCTCAGGATACATCTTCCAGCCAAAGCAATGAAAGAAAGAAGACTGCTGCAGATGATTCATCTCTCTTGCAGAAAGACGCCGTTGCAAAAATCATTTTGCCAGTTGAACCACTCGAGTTGCGGAGTATGCTACTAGCAATGGTGGTATGTACCATGTATTTAAAAGTTAATCAGCTGATACCATAGCACGTCCCCCCTTCTAAATGGAACCCTTTTTGCACTTTCGAGTCGTCATATTTGAAAATTAGCATATAAGTTGGTCTTGCTTATATTCCCTATATAGGTAATAATAACATGCACAAAACCTTTATCGGCGTTGGAGTATCATACATACTACATTATGCTTTATAATATTTTCAGCATCTTAGTTATTCAACGCTGGATCATATTTTGTTCTTTGTTATCTAAATTCTCTTAAATTTCCACGCTTTTCAGCATACTTTCCCGAGGACATTAGAAGGTTTAGTCCTCAACATACTTGGACCTACAGGAGCAGAGATACTGACTAGGAAGTTTGATGAGATGGATCAACAAACCGCAACAGAAGAACAGTGAGTAGCTTCCCGTGTCATTTTCTTAATTCTGATTACAGTGACGATTCTAAGCTGTTGACTGTCATGATACAGAACTGAGTTCTACAAGACATTCTACACTGCGTTTGATGACCAATATGCTGCAATGGACGCACTTCTCAATAGGAAGGAACTGTTTTCTTTCCAGGTACTTTTTTTTCGTGAGTTTAAGCTAATATTCAATGTGTTATTTAGACTTATGACAGAAGAAAATCTAATATTTTAACTAGTTAAGAATGTACCAGCTTATATGTTATTGTTGTCAACCCAAATGTCCAACGTGTTAATGTCTCATGGAGCTAAGCACTAATATAGTAATATTATTGCTATCTTCGAATCAAAATTGTTATGTAATGAACTCACAACTTAAATGTTTTTGCTGATGTCATGGAGCTAACCAACTAATCTCGTTTACAAATGTTTTTATTCTATGCAGGTGTTCCAGAGTGTCCTTGACCAATATCTGAGGGTGCATGTTGATCGGCCTAGCTAACGTGTTATGGACGAATGCATGGACTGGAGGATAGATCATGGATCTGGTGTGCAGCCCTGGTGCCTAGAGTTGCGTTGTCGAATCGAAGCTTGATGTGGGTTCAGAATTTACATTTTGAAAGGGATGTGAGGATTCGTTCGAGCTGCTAACCAGACTAGTGCAACATGAGATTCATCAGTAGTGTCAAACTGTCAACACTGTCAAGTGAAGCTGCCTTTGGTTGGAGCCTCACAAGGATCATGTATGATAGCCGATTAAATTATTTTGAAGTTCTATCATTCTGATTTTTAATGATTTAGATGTATTATAGGAGGTACAGTACTTCCAGTGACTTGGTCTACGGAGCATTCAGAAAAATGCCACTCTGAAGCTTGCTGGTAGTACATCCTGTTTCTGGCAGTTTGATATGCCATTGCCGCCATCACATCACATTCAGAGATAAAAGTATAAACTGAGAGACACGCAAGCGTGCAAGACATTCTCCTCTGTTGTATAGCAGGTACAATAGTGGGAGGGTATGTCCCATGTTCTCTTGTGTGCAGGTGAAGTGGTTCATGTTTCTCACAAAACAAGTCATTACTTTATCGTGTTCGCGTGTGGCATACAAGTTTTGCTGCTAGTGTTACTTCATTTTACTTGTCATGTGTATCATCAATGTAGTGAACAAAACATTCCAACTGTACAAAATGTGATTGATAGCAATGGAACAATACAATACGCACAACCGCTTGCCATTCAAAGCAAGAACAATTCTTCAGAGAAATGCAGAGCTCAATTTGCACGAGGACGGCCAACAAGCGACGCAAAGACAAAGATAATGGATGGAATAGAAGGCAGAGCTCTTCCACACCAAATTCAAAAAGAAAGTGAATTCCTCTTTTTTGGCGCATCTATGATGTTGTAGTGAAAGAGATGGAACTTAGTGATGTTCATGAATGCAGCGAACAAAAACTTCCAAACGTACAAAATTTGATTGATGGCAACAATAGAAAACACTTCCCACAAAAAATAACTCGATCGAACAGTAGGCGCACGCAGTTGTTTCTCATTCAAGCGAAAATGATTCCTCAAAGACAACAACAAATTGTGGAATGGAAGGCAAAGCTCTTTTGCACCAAATTCCAAACGAACGGTGAATTCATCTTTTTGGCGCATCCCTGATGTTGGCAGTGAAAAAGATGGAACTTGGCGATGTACACCGTTGCTCGCGACCGGGTATTGGTACCTGGAAAAAAAAGATATGTCCACACGACGCACAGAAAGAAAAAAACAGCGATCATTTCTCTCCGTGCTCATATTTGCTTTAGGCATTGGTGCCTGATCAACAATCAGTGACAATTTTAATACAAGGCCTCCTCTAGGCCAGCACCTGCAACTCTGCATAAAACTATCAACCAAGGTAGGCAATACTAATACCTGGAATTAGAACTGGTCCATTACTTAACAGTTGGGGACAGCATGAGAACGACGACATTAGACTCTCGACTCTCTCGGGCGAAGCTTGCGACCATCATTACAACTCACAGACCGGGAGACTGGATCTGAAACGCGCTACGGCAAAAGCAGGGTAAATGTCTGTCAGAAGCGCGGAAGCGCTGTGCAGCAGCAGCAGCGCGACGCTGACCGAGGAAGGGGATTAGCGCTCGGCGGGCCCGGCGGCGACGGCCGGCACCGAGGTGATGTGGCCCCAGCGCGCCCGGAGGTAGGCGGTGTACTCCTCCTCCCACTTCCAGAAGCTGCAGCCCCCCTTCTACAGAGCAGCCGGGACACGGAAGATTAGGTTAGAGAGGGGACGGCCGGAGAAGAACCGAGCGCGGACGCGAGCAAACTTACTCCCTGGTACTCGCATCTGTAGAACGGGCGCCCGGGATTCTTGGCCGTCCTGGAGACGAACCGCTTGACGAGGCCTACATCGCAGACCGGGCAGCGGATCAGCGGGAGTGGTTCCTTGGACTCGGAGAAGGGCCACATGGCTTGGCAGGTCGACAAGCGGACAGATGCTCTAGGGTTTAGGGTTTGCAGATCTATGGAATGGTGGAGAAGGTCTTCCTTTTTTTCGTTTGTTTGAACGGGGTCGAGGGAAGGTGATCAGGTGAGAAGAAGAGTGGGGGGAATATATGTCGTGCTGGAAGGGGACAATATTTTATTGGTCCCCGTTGGGACGGGCCGATAATTACTGGGAAGGGCTGGCGCAACGGCTAATAGATGGAACCATGGGCCGCAGGGTATAGATCTTCTCTACACGGCAGCCGTTGCCTGAATTTCAGCCAACTTTCAAGTAGCGATTTTGTTGTTGTCGGCCAAATGCAAACCAAACTATCGTTTACTGAATGTAGCAAAAGGAGAAAAAAAAACTTACATATGTGACACACCGGGATATGTGTCTTGGCAGATAACATACTGTTCTCAATATAACTAGGAATCATTTATACAACCTGTGTGAACTTGCATGCAAGTGCATGTGGATAACAACAGAGACCTTCTAGCTTTGCCATGTCATATGTAGTCATCATTTATAATCATAGTACTTTTTTCCAACTCTACGCATATAGCTAGACTCTTGCATGAGAGCTCATTCCCCTCAATTTTTCATGCCTCTCCGTCACATAGGCAAAATTACCATGTAAGCAGGCTATAAGCTTGCTATTGTACTTGCTCTAAAAATACAACGATAACTTATAAACGAATTGTGTATGGTGCCCTACGCACTACCTACTTTTACGAACCAGATACAATCCCCTGCAATTCCTCACACCCCCCACCTCTGGTATTACATTATGGGACAACAGAAATATTAACACAAAATGAATGGAAATACACTTTTGATTATCTGGTATATGCCGCCTATATACAACAGTCTCTTTGTCGGGATGCAAGTCCAACATTTTTGTGTGTTGTCAGAACCCAAAGGCTCCAGATCATCCCTAAACCTTTTGCTCGCTGGATGGTGAATCCTGGAGTGATCCATTTTGGCAGACAGAAAAAAAATGTTATTACAAAAACACTAAACAAAATAGTACTAGAACTGAAGCAGTGGCTGTATTGAGAATTCCCAAGGATATATTCTTCATGGAAACATAAAAAGGGATTTTCAACATCCCTGGAATCATGTAATATCTAATATTTATTATTTTCATGTTCAGGGCACGGCTGAAATTGAAAACTTAACCCAAGCATAAAACCTGATTGATTTTCGAGCAAAAGTGAGCAACTTACATCAACATGAATCTCCACTGGGAACAAATTTATGGCACCAGGATTGAAAGAGAATCTGGCAAATGGAGGACATAATAGCAAGTTATAGAAAATTGTCTAGGTAAACACGACTGCCACATGGTATTAGAAAATGTCTCTAGTTGGCATCAGATATGTAGAAAATTCTAGTTTACTTCCGAGTCAATGTGGGCCAATTTCATTCCACTATCCTGATAAAATGTGCCATAAGTCAAAATAACAGTTTCAAGGCATTTCTGTAGCATCAGTAACTGCATGCTTAGACATTATTATCACTTGCATATTCATAATAATTGCATATTATATGTGAAAATCAGCGTACACAAATAAAAAATATTTACCCTCGTGATAGTATAAGCCTCCATGCATATGGAATGAAGAATTGCTCAGGATGACTTTCTTGCTCATATGTAAATCGTAACTGCGTAAACATCTGGAAAATACAGAATTGTATATTGTTAAGCCACTCTAAATACCAGAATAACTTTTATATGGATGGGATGAAATTTAACACAAAACAATAAGAAATATGAAATATGGCCCACATGAACCCCTACTCTATGATAGAGTAAACTACAGCAATGTCATAATACAAGTCTCACCTTCATTCCTTCTCCACGCCAAGAACGGCAATTTTTATTAATGAGCTCAAGAACCTTGTCAACAGACCATTCCCCGTCTAACTGTTGCATGTCCATTCTGGACGAGACTTGCCTGCTCCCTTCCCGTGTGCCCATCCGTGCTCCCGCATACGTGGCTTGATTTGATTGGAACAAAATAAGGCCTGGCCCCACCCCCTTAAAATCAGGGGGGAGATGATTAGATTAAAAAGGAAAAAGGAAAAAAGACAGCCGTTGGATGAGATGGGAGCACGGATGGGAGCATGGAAAGGGAGCAGGCAACCCGGATCCGTCCATTCTACTGTTGAAGAAATCCAATACCTGACAGAAAAATTTACAAGATGGAATATGATCAGAATCAGAATCTGGAGGAAGAAGACGATGATGTGTTGTACTTTGTTGAGTTCACGAAAGACAAAAAAGTAACATACTGTGTATATATTCTCAAGCAATTCATTGAAACGAGGATGGTTCTTGAAGGGCTGAAAAACCTCTTGTCGGTGCAATACAGCATACACAACCTGTTGATGAACATGTTAGAAGTAGTTTGGCTCTGCCTATCAGGTATACTGCACTGGTAACTAACATACCTCAGGATTTCTGGGTAATGCATATGTAAGGATTGCATTGATGATTTCCAGAACGATTCTTAAGAAGTCAGTGTATATGTGAAGCTCCGTTGACTGCAAAAGTACACCACTGTTTACAGATATGAAGGGAAGAAAAGAAAAACAATGGTGCTGTTATGAAGCAAGATAACAGTAGAGTACCGTATCATCTGAAATGATGTCTGCTTCCATTTGATCAGACGTAACTTTGAGAGCCTTGTCATTTTTTAACTCGGCTAATTTCGCATACCTGAAGAATGGTAGATAAGCAAATGGACAGGTTAACTTGAATTAACTTAATTTAAGTGTAAAATGTGATAATGAAACAGAGAGAGATTGAGCTACCATACTTGCGAGAAAGCATGTCGAAGAGGCTAACCAGCCTTTGAGATGCATATGCACTCAGCCTATGCGCATGAGGACCCATGTTTGCTAGAATTGCAAGACAGTTCGTGTGAAGGTAGACATCCTGCAAGTATACATAAGCTTGTCATTAGACTGTTATGAACCAGAAGTAGTTTGACATGCAAAAGGAAGCTTCTACTAAGGTATGATCGGAAGTCTTCCTTGCAAAAAGGATACTTCTACATAGGCGTGTGTGACATGCATCAATTTCCCTGAACAACAAAAACAAAATTTTGTACATACTCGCAGCTTGGAGAGGTTGTACTTGATGGTTCGGATTAGTACTATGACCATCAACGACCCCAGAGAAGTTTGATGCATGAGGCGCTCCTGGTACCAAGGAACGCTAGGAAGCACCTAAAAAGTGAACACTAAATCATGAAAGAATTCATTAAATAAAATAAACCTAGTTAATTTTCTTACCAATTTGTGCACACTAGCATTGAAGGTTGAATCTTGACTAAGTATCAGGAGAATTATCAACAGCATGTAGATCTGATTGGAAGTCTTCCTTGATGCATTGTAGAGCATTTCCAAAATAGGCATAAGCTGTCGACAAAATCCAAGCTATAATAACTCAAGGCATTGGGGAAAAACAACTCAGGCAGTCGACAAATAATATTTGTTAATATATGTAATCAAAGGCTAATCTTACATGTAAGGTATGTGTTGGGTTATTACTTTAGCTATTACTCCTTGGTTTTATTATGTATTTCCCTATTTGGACTTTGCTTTCTAATGTTTCATGCTGACTGCCACGGAGTCACAGATTTACTATGCCAATTCATGGAAGGATGGGAATGAAAAGAAGTCATGGTGCAACTCTTACTAGTGAAAAACATATTAACCACTGATATATTCTCTCACTAAAAGGGAAAAATAGTTTAAATGCAACTGTTTTATTAATTCAAAGCATATTCTGTCCAACTATTAAATGCCCACATGCTCCAACAAGAAGGGTTACAAACATAATTGCAAGAAAACATACCAAAGTATCCAAGTCTGTTCGAACCAGAACATACTCCTGAAAATCGCAGTTCCCATGGACCAGAGAATAGAGCAACAGAACTGAGCTCTCATCTTTTAAGCATCTGTATGGATAGTGGAAACAAATGAATTACACACCACTAAGGTCTTTTGGTACATAATAATTTACATCCTGAAACAAAATGAACATACATGATCCTTGAATAAATAATGATAGGTCCTAGATAATGGGCCCACAGAAGATGTCAAGATATCTAATTTTAAAACATTAGTTTCGAAATTACTCACAGCAGTCTCATTACTACCATCAAACCTGATACATGACTCCATTTTGGAATACGGTGTTAACTGTTCAGTGTTATTTATAATCTACACATGACCAAAATTATCGCTAAGTGCAGTGTTGTTTTTATCCATCAAATCTGATATTAGACCGGAATCATTGCTACATTTTCGTTTGTGAAGAAAAAGGAAATAATCTCACTGTTTTCTGCCCCAGAAATATTTGGTTAAATTCTACAAATCTAATAAATAAAGTACGAGCATATCACTGAATTAGCATGATGATGCATTACTTACGTGCCAAGAGCATCAAACAGCGATGCAAAAGACAGCCTGACAACGGGTCCATTTTGAGCATTTCCTCAACATCGGCATGATCAACTGCAGCATAATTCATTTCTGCAACTGTTAGTGATACATATGACTATATGAGTGCCACAATTTCTCTATATTGCAGGTGCATCTTACATTGAATGTCCTTAGCATTGTTTAGCGCCTTGCAGTAAGGGTTCTCATGAAAAGCTGGTGCATCCTTGACATTGGTATTTGAATCACTCATGTAGACATCGTCGATTGGAATGGAGTCATTCATTGAGATGCATTTTCGGTAGTGGATCAGAATAAGCAGAACAAATAAGCTGTTATCTGCCAATTGACTTGTCGCACCTTCAGCGCTTGCACTTACAAAATAGTTCAAAGTATAATATGGCAGTAGTACAAAATTTGCTGCAAAACCAGATAGATGAGTAAATTCAAAGATTTTCGATAACTGAACCATTTTTCGTAGTAGGGAATATAAGGATGGTTGAAGTGTACTCCCTCTGTCCCATAATGTAAGACGTTTTTTGACACTAGTGTAGTGTAAAAAAGCGTCTTACATTATGGGACGGAGGGAGTACATAATAACTTCCTGAGTAAGATAGTAGGGCCTGTTTGGTTAGTGTACTAAGGTTACCAGCATTTGCCACACTTTTTTATGCCAAACATGACTAAGGTTATGCGATCAAGATGGGTGCCACACTCTGCTAGACTTAGGACGATCAAAATTGGTGGCACACATTGCCAGGCTAAGGGAAACTTTCCAGACCCATGTTGCAGGAACGGAATATTGTCGCAAGTGTGACTCTGAACCAAACATGTGATTAAGGGGCTGTTCTGTACCCAGCATAAGCCTGCAACACCTAATTGTAGGCATGCAACAATTACTTATGTGGGTATTTTGATTGGTGCCATAGTTGTGCCTTACATCTCACATTCAGTCAAAACTTAACAACTTGTTGTGTGGCAAAGTGTGGCATGGTTAGTAAATCAAAGTATCAAACAAACAGGCCGTCAATTTTGGCAAATAATACGGTAGTAACAATAAAGGTGTAAAATGGCATAGCATCATCTATTGTAACATAAAAGATATGAGAACTACCAAAAAAAAAGTTAATACATTCTAAACAAAAAATTAACCATGAAAATGTTGAGAGTATTGGCATCATGTGAATGAGTTGCATTGACATGACGTCATCCTGATGATACAAAAACTATAAACACTTTCTGTGGAGAAGATAACCCGCATTACCAGCTGCTGAGCCAACTCGTTGCAGAACACCAGGCCCACCATCATCAGAGAAAACAGGGTGTGAACCATTTGAAGGAATTTGTGGTCGTCTTACAAAATTAAGTAGTAACTTTTGAACAACCGAAGCTACTATGGAACTGTCCTGCAGAAGACAGATGTGTCAAAGGAACGCATCCCAAATTTAGCTCAATAATATCTACAAATAAATCATCATATGCAGATTCCATTTTTACCTGAAGCATAGCCGCATCAATGAAAGGATGCACATCTTTTGGTTCTGGAGATGGTCCAGAACATAACTGAGTCGACATAAGGACTAGCATCAAGTTCAGAAGCTCGTGATGTAGGTAGCATGACTCCAGACTGCATATAGAGATATTAAAACAGTGAAGTTCAAATGGCAAACAAGCATTTTAAAAAGGAAAAACTAGATAGGCATACACCATCCATCAAGATACCTTACATCTACACTACCAATGTAGTTCAGCACCCCCTTCATCAGAAAATACTCCACACTTTGGTCTAGAGGAGCAGGGAAATATAAAATAGCATTAGAGTTTACTATATCGGCCATACAAAAAAATTCATAGTGCATTTGAAATTTTAATGATCATTTACCAGAAGGAAAATTTTCCAGCCCCTTTTCATCCTTGTCGATGTCAAGGCATAGCTCTTGCCAATTATCTGCCTTGGCATTCTCAATAATGAACTTGAGAAATATGGATGATATATAGGCAGCATTGATGGTCTTTCTATAGACACTAGAAGATACAGAAGAAGCAGATGTGCACTCTTGCAAACACCAAACCAAATGGATCAAGATCTTTGTAAGATGCTTTGTATGATAGTTGTTCTGCGCTGCACATACACATAACCCAGATTGTCAGACCAATGAGCCAAAGACAATTATGATTTAATTACAGGAACTAATTATACAATTTCTGTCAAAGCATTGGAACCATAAGGTTAACACTTAACAACTGGTATAATCAAGTAAAATATTTAGGGATGAACTACAGCACGATGGCACTTGGCACGATGCGCGATACCACGTGATATGCCAACATCACTTTGTGTCATTCACATCACAGCAGCACACTCAGCCATGTGGGGCCTGATCGCACGTGCCCAGCACGCCGCACTGTGCTACGGGGGCAGCGAACGTTCACACCCTAAAAATCTCAGAATATTTATATCATGCAAGTGGCTCCAGTAACATGAAACATTATTTGCAGGAATGTAAACTGCACTGAAAAGATGATTCACAGTAAGTATTTACTACTTAAAAAGATTGGGTTGGTGATCGTGGTATGACACGCCTTCCCCTTTCACCTCCCTAGAAAATATCTAACATGTTGCACTTCTATCCATATCAATGTACATAAAAGTGTTAAAGTGGAAGGTGGGCATACCATACTAACAGGTACTCCCTCCTTTCCGAATTACTTGTCGCAGGTATGGATGTATCTAGATGTATTTTAGTTCTAGATACATCCATTTCTGCGACGAGTAATTTGGAACGGAGAATATAAACATACAACTCTCAAGCATCCATAGGATATGCCTACCTTCCATTGTAACACTCTGAACACAACAATCAGCAGTGGGGCAAAAAATGTACATATTTAACTACCAAAAATGCTACACCTATGGGCAGGTGTTTACGAAAGCCCACCTATGTACGTGATTCCTCCATAATCTCATACTAATCCCCCTGGAACTCCAGCTGCGGGGCCCATGACAACCAATAAAATCACACCACGTCGCCTTTTTCCTAGAAGTCCTGTAGGCTCTTCGTAGGTGTAGCATTGCTCCTTAACTACCTATTAATATTCTATCTTGTTTACTACAAACCAAACTAAGTTATAAAAAAATCATCGATCCCAGATCCCACCACACAGACCAATCCACCAATGAGGTCCCTCACTGGTGGCAACATAAAGCATAAATGCAGGTCTCAAGCCCCTAATTTACACATTGATGCTTCACCTGGGAGTTAAACTCCGGAACCAAAAAATCATTGCAATGTTCAATACACTATAACAAGCACTTAAATCCTTCACCCTAACTGCAATTAGCCAAATCATCCATTTGCATTGTCAGCCACCACGAAGAAATTCAGGACAAGAATTCATAATAGGCCTTCTTACTGAAAAGATAACTGTGGGTTTTCCTCTTGTTTAACAAAGTAGTCAAGCACTCAACTAAGGCAGACCCATGCGCACAGGAACTCTCATGATAAATTGAATTACAAAAGTTCCGTATATTGCAACGCACTAAGCTCAGTCAACCTTGATCACACAGTGAACTCAGTCAATATTGATCGGACAAATACATGGCATGTTTCCTACCATTTCTACGAAGCTCCCCACCTAAATTGCCATTCGAAGCACCAATGCAGGTTGCAGTCGACAGAAATCAACGCCCCAAAAGGCACGATAAACGCGCAAAAGCGCCGGAAATGCCACGTCAACCCCGCCGTCTCGCCTCAAAGCATCACATGAACCGTGCGACCCACAGCCGCGCGCGCATAAATCACATGATCCGCATTGCCCCGCAGATCAAACCCATAAAACAGAAAGTAATCGCCACCGAAGCAACAGCGAGGCGGGGAAATGGAAGCCATCAGAGCAGCCGCGGGGAGGCGCGGCGTGGATCTCGAGCCGTCGGGTCCTTACCGGCGTGGCAGGCCTGCAGCACGCGGTCCCACGGCCACTGCTGGGTGAGGGCAGCTCGAGCAGCTGCCTCCAGAACTCGGAGGAGATCGGCTAGGCCCTGTCGCCAACGAGCGCGGCGAACATCTGCTCCGCCGCCCCCGGCGACGCGGCGCCCGCCTCGCCCAGCCTCGGCGTCGACGGCGCCATGTATTTCATTGAAAAAATCTTATTCAAGTATCCTTTGATGCTATCCAGAAATTATATATCATTTCCAATCAACAATATGTCATCCACATGTAATATTAGAAATGCTACAGAGCATCATATACAACTCTTCTTTAAGAAATCCATTAAGGAATGCAGTTTTGACATCTATTTGCCAAATTTCATAATTATAAAATGCGGCAATTGCTAACATAATTCGGACAGACTTAAGCATCGCTACAGGGTGAGAAAGTCTAATGTAGTTAACTCCTTGAACTTGTCGAAAATCTTTCGCGACAAGTCGAGCTTTGTGGACAGTAACATTACCATCAGCGTCAGTCTTCTTCTTGAAGATCCATTTATTATATATGGCTTGCCGATTATCGGCCAAGTCAACCAAAGTCCATACTTTGTTCTCATACATGGATCCCATCTCAGATTTCATGGCTTCAAGCCATTTCGTGGAATCTGTGCTCATCATCGCTTCCTCATAGTTCGTAGGTTTGTCATGGTCTAGTAATATGACTTCCAGAACAAGATTACCGTACCACTCTGGTGCGGAACGTACTGTGGTTGACCTACGAGGTTCGGTAGTAACTTGATCTGAAGTTTCATGATCATCATCATTAGCTTCCTCGCTAATTGGTGCAGGCATCATGGGAACGGTTTTCTGTGATGAACTACTTTCCAATTCAAGAGAAGGTACAATTACCTCATCAAGTTCTACTTTCCTCCCACTCACTTCTTTTAAGAGAAACTCCTTCTCTAGAAAGGATCCATTCTTAGCATCAAATATCTTGCCTTCGGATCTGTGATAGAAGGTGTACCCAATAGTCCTTTTTGGGTATCCTATGAAGATGCACTTCTCCGATTTGGGTTTGAGTTTATCAGGCTGAAGCTTTTTCACATAAGCATCGCAACCCCAAACTTTAAGAAACAACAGCTTAGGTTTCTTCCCAAACCACAGTTCATACGGTGTCGTCTCAACAGATTTAGATGGTGCCCTATTTAACATGAATGCAGCTGTCTCTAATTCATAACCCCAAAATGATAGTGGTAAATTGGTAAGAGACATCATAGATCGCACCATATCTAATAAAGTACGGTTACGACATTTGGACACACCATTACGATGTGGTGTTCAAGGTGACGTGAGTTGCGAAACTATACCACATTGTTTTAAATGAAGACCAAACTCGTAACTCAAATATTCGCCTCCACGATCAGATCGTAAAAACTTCATTTTCTTGTTACGATGATTTTCCACTTCACTCTGAAATTCTTTGAACTTTTCAAATGTTTCAGATTTGTGTTTCATTAAGTAGATATACCCATATCTGCTCAAATCATCTCTGAATGTCAGAAAATAACGATACCCACCGCGAGCCTCAACACTCATCGGACCACATACATCGGTATGTATTATTTCCAATAAGTTTGTTGCTTGTTCCATTGTTCTGGAGAACGGAGTCTTAGTCATCTTGTCCATGAGATATGGTTCACAAGCATCAAATGATTCATAATCAAGTGATTCCAAAAGTCCATCTGTATGGAGTTTTTTCATGCGCTTTACACCACTCTGACCTAAACGGCAGTGCCACAAATATGTTACACTATCATTTCTAACTTTTCATCTTTTGGCATCAATATTATGAATATGTGTATCACCCCGATCGAGATTCAACAAAAATAGACCACTCTTCAAGGGTGCATGACCATAAAATATATTACTCATATAAATAGAACAACCATTATTCTCTGATTTAAATGAATAACCGACTCGCATCAAACAAGATCCAGATATAATGTTCATGCTTAACGCTAGCACCAAATAACAATTATTTAGGTCTAAAACTGATCCTGAAGGTAGATGTAGAGGTAGCGTGCCGACGGCGATCACATTGACCTTGGAACCATTTCCGATGTGCATCGTCACCTCATACTTAGCCAATCTACGTTTAATCCGCAGCCCCTGTTTCGAGTTGCAAATATGAGCAATGAAACCAGTATCAAATACCCAGGTGCTACTACGAGCATTAGTAAGGTACACATCACTAACATGTATATCAAATATACCTTTGTTCACTTTGCCATCCTTCTTATCCGCCAAATACTTGGGGCACTTCCGCTTCCAGTTTCCAGTCCCTTTGTAGTAGAAGCACTCAGTTTCAGGCTTATGTCCAGACTTGGGTTTCTTCCCGGGAGTAGCCACTTGCTTGCTATTCTTCTTTTAGTTCCCCTTCTTTCCTTTGCCCTTTTTCTTGAAACTAGTGGTCTTGTTAACCATCAACACTTGATGCTCTTTCTTGATTTCTACCTCCGCGGCTTTGAGCATTGCGAAGAGCTCGGGAATAGTCTTATTCATCCCTTGCATATTATAGTTCATCGCGAAGCCTTTGTAGCTTGGTGGCAGTGATTGAAGAACTCTGTCAATAACACTATCATTCAGAAGATTAACTCCCAGCTGAGTCAAGTGGTTATGGTACCCAGACATTCTGAGTATGTGTTCACTGACAGAACTGTTCTCCTCCATCTTGCAGCTATAGAACTTGTTGGAGACTTCATATCTCTCAACTCGGGCATTTGATTGAAATATTAACTTGAACTCCTGGAACATCTCATATGGTCCATGACATTCAATAAGTCTTTGGAGTCCTAATTCTAAGCCATAAACATGGCACACTGAACTATTGAGTAGTCATCAACATGTGACTGCCAGGCGTTCACAACGTCTGCAGTTGCTGGAGGGCGTGGCACACCTAGCGGTGCATCAAGGACATAATTTTCTGTGCAGCAATGAGGATAATCCTCAAGTTACGGACCCACTCCGTGTAGTTGCTACCATCACCTTTCAACTTAGTTTTCTCTAGGAACGCATTAAAATTCAAGGGAACAGTAGCACGGGCCATTGATCTACAACATATATATGCAAAAACTATCAGGACTAAGTTCATGATAAATTAAGTTCAATTAATCATATTACTTAAGAACTCCCACTTAGATAGGCATCCCTCGAGTTATCTAAATGATCATGTGATCCATATCAACTAACCATGTCCGATCATCATGTGAGATGGATTAGTTTTCAATGGTGAACATCTCTATGTTGATCATATCTACTATATGATTCACGTTCGACCTTTCGGTCTCAGTGTTCCGAGGCCATGTCTGTACATGCTAGGCTTGTCAAGTTTAACACGAGTATTTTGCACGTGCAAAACTGTCTTGCACCCGTTGTATGTGAACGTAGAGCTTATCACACCCGATCATCACGTGGTGTCTCGACACAATGAACTGTCACAACAGTGCATACTCAGGGAGAACACTTATACCTTGAAATTTTAGTGAGGGATCATCTTATAATGCTACTGCCATACTAAGCAAAATAAGATGCATAAAAGATAAACATCACATGCAATCAAAAAATGCGACATGATATGGCCATCATCATCTTGTGCCTTTGATCTCCATCTCCAAAGCACCGTCATGATCTCCATCGTCACCGACTTGACACTTTGATATTCATCATAGCATCGTTGTCGTCTCGCCAACTATTGCTTCTACAACTATCGCTAACGCATAGTGATAAAGTCAAGCAATTACATGGCGTTTGCATTTCATACAATAAAAGCGACAACCATAAGGCTCCTGCCAGTTGTCGATAACTTTTACAAAACAAGATCATCTCATACAATAACGTATATCACATCATGTCTTGACCATATCACATCACAACATACCCAGCAAAAACAAGTTATACGTCCTCTACTTTGTTGTTGCAAGTTTTACGTGGCTGCTACGGGCTTCTAGTAAGAACCATTCTTACCTACGCATCAAAACCACAACGATCTTTCGTCAAGTTTGTTGTTTTAACCTTCAACAAGGATCGGCCGTAGTCAAATTCGATTCAACTAAAGTTGGAGAAATAGACACCCGCCAGCCACCTTTATGCAAAACAAGTTGCATGTCTGTCGGTGGAACCGACCTCATGTAAGGTTGGTCCGGGCCTCTTCATCCAACAATACTGCCGAATCAAAATAAGACGTTGGTGGTAAGCAGTATGACTATGATCGCCCACAACTCTTTGTGTTCTACTCGTGCATATCATCTACGCATAGACCTGGCTCGGATACCACTGTTGGGGAACGTAGCATGCAATTTCAAAAAAAGTCCCTACGATCACGCAAGATCTATGTAGGAGATGCATATCGATGAGAGGGGGAGAGTGTGTCCACGTACCCTCGTAGACCGAAAGCGGAAGCGTTAGCTTAATGCGGTTGATGTAGTCGAACATCTTCTAGATTCAACCGATCAAGCACCGAACGTACGGCACCTTCGAGTTATGCACACGTTCAGCTCGATGATGTCCCTCGAACTCTTGATCTAGCAAAGTGTTGAGGAAGAGTTTCGTCAGCACGACGGCGTGATGACGGTGATGGTGAAGTGATCCGCGCAGGGCTTCGCCTAAGCACTACGACAATATGACCGAAGGAGTAAACGGTGGAGGGGGGAACCGCACACGGCTAAGAAATAATGGATGTGCTTAGAGGTGCCCCCTGCCACCGTATATAAAGGAGGGAGAGGGGAGGAGGCCGGCCTAGGGCGCGCCAAGTGGGGGGGGGGGATCCCACTTGGACTCCTAGTCCTATTCGCCCCCTTCCTTCTATCGAAAGGGGAAAGGGGGAAGGAGAGGGAGAAGGAGAAGGAAAGGGGGGTCCCGTCCCCTCCCCTTGTCCAATTCGGACTCCCCATGGAGGGGGGGTGCGACACCCCCTTGTGGGCTGCCTTCCTCCCTCGTATGGCCCATATCTTTCCCTCGGGGTTCCGTTAACCCCCCCCCCCCCCCGGTACTCCGATATGTACCTGATACATTCCGAAACACTTCCGGTGTCCGAATACTATCATCCAATATATCAATCTTTACCTCTCCACCATTTCGGGACTCCTCGTCATGTCTGTGATCTTATCCAGGACTCCGAGCAATCTTCGGTCACCAAAACACATAACTCATAATATAAATCGTCATCAAACGTTAAGCGTGCGGACCCTACGGGTTCGAGAACTATGTAGACATGACCGAGACACATCTCTGGTCAATAACCAACAGCGGAACCTGGATGCTCATATTGGTTCCTACATATTCTACGAAGATCTTTATCGGTCAAACCGCAATGACAACATATGTCATTCCCTTTGTCATCGGTATGTTACTTGCCCAAGATTCGATCGTCGGTATCTTCATACCTAGTTCAATCTCGTTACCGGCAAGTCTCTTTACTCGTTCCATAATACATAATCCCGCAACTAACTCATTAGTCACATTGCTTGCAAGGCTTATCATCATGTGTATTACCGAGAGGGCCCAGAGATACCTCTCCGATACTCGGAGTGACAAATCATAATCTCGATCTACGCCAACCCAACAAACACCTTCGGAGATACATGTAGAGCATCTTTATGATCACCCAGTTACGTTGTGATGTTTGATAGCACACAAGGTATTCCTCTGGTATTTGGGAGTTGCATAATCTCATAGTCAAAGGAATATGTATAAGTCATGAAAAAAGCAATAGCAATAAATCTTAACGATCTTTATGCTAAGCTAACGGATGGGTCTTGTCCATCACATCATTCTCCTAATAATGTGATCCTGTTCATCAAATGACAACACATGTCTATGGTTAGGAAACTTAACCATCTTTGATTAACGAGCTAGTCTAGTAGAGGCATACTAGGGACACTATTTATTGTCTATGTATTCACACATGTATCAAGTTTCCAGTTAATACAATTCTAGCATGAATAATAAACATTTATCATGATATAAGGAAATATAAATAACAACTTTATTATTGCCTCTAGGGCATATTTCCTTCACTAAGCAAGGTAAACAAGTACCACAAGTATATGAGTAAGCAAGCACAAAATGATACAAGTAAAGACTAAGAGAGAAGTAACCACAAGTAGGGAGTTCGGGTTAGGAATAACCGCAACTCCGAGAGATGAGGATGTATGCCGATGTTCACTTCCTTGGAGGAAAGCTACATCACTGTTTAGAGAGGTGGGTGTAACCAAGAAGGCACACCAACACCACGAAGGCTCACCCTATTCTCTCTTTGAGATATCACCACGAAGGCGATTCTCAACCACTAGTGGTAGACCTTGGGGTTGTCTCCAAACCCTCACAAGCTTTCTGGGGGTAATCACAATGGTTTGATTCCTCACCGAAGAACTCCTACCGCCTAGGAGTCTCCAACCTCCAAGAGTAACAAGATCAAGGGAACCACTCAAAACTTGCTCAAATAGCAAATTCCTTTGGTTGAGAGGAGGAGAGAGGGACGATCTGTATTTTGATTGGAACAACACACAAGAATCCTCACAAATGCTTTTGGGATCTAGGATTTGGTGAAAGAAAGAGAGAGTGAGAGAGAAAGGTGTTCTTGGAATGTTTGCACTGTGTTGGACCACCCCCACACGAGGTGGGAGAAGGATATTTATAGTCGTAGTACAAAAGTGGCCGTTGGAGGTCACTTATGCTGCACAAACGCCGGACGTCCAAAGGTATCGGATGACCGGACATGAAAGTTGGACCGGACGTCCAACAGGCGTCGGTCGTCCGACAATCAGAAGAAAACAGTGGTCTAGCGCAGTAGTAGAGAAGAAAGACGCACAGGGATCAGACGTCCGAGAGCGTCGGTCGTTCGATGCACGGTTGGCCGCAGAGGACGGACTTCCGTTAATTTTGGCTCTGTGAAGAGGCACCAGATGACCGGTCACCAACGGACGTCCGGAGGCCGGTCGTCCGGAGGGACCAAAAATCCGATAATTTTTGTTCTGTGGCAAGCCATCGGACATCCGGAGAGCACCGGACATCCAGAGAACTGGGAAGCGCCGGACGTCCGGAGACCTTCGGTCGTTTGGACAAAACAGAGGCCAAAAAGTATAGCAAGACAAGAACTCCTCCAAAGAGATTTTTCCTAGATTTTGAGCAAGACTTTTTGCGAGAACCAGTGATTCCCTCTTAATAGTGCGGGATCCCTATACTCAAACAAAAGGAAGACAAAGAAGGATCTAAAGCTTTGTGTCTTGTTTCACCTTCCTTTGAGTATCTTGAATATGTTAGTTATGGACCACACTAATATCTTTCGGGAACAAAACCTGAGATGCACTTGACAGAATTGATTAGTTCCCTATATGTATGTTGTCAACGATATCAAAATATGATTAAGGGCATGATTGCACTTTCGACTGTATGCTTTCTTTGCGAGAGAAGCCTCTAGTGAAACCTATGCCCCTGGGGTCTATTTTCCATCATATATTTTCAGATCTATAAAACCAAAAACCCAAAAATACCTTACCGCAATTTATTTATATTTACTTTATTTTACCTTTTAATTATCTTTTATATCTATCTCTACTAGATCTCACTCTTGCAAGTGACCGTGAAGGGATTGACAACCCCTTTTTCGCGTTGTGTGCAAGTGTTTGTTAGTTTGTGCAGGTGCATATATTGGGGACTTGCTTGTGCCTCCTACTGGATTGATACCTTGGTTCTTAACAGAGGGAAATACTTATCTCTACTTTGCTGCATCACCCTTTCCTCTTCAAGGGAAAAATCAACGCAAGCTCAAGAAGTAGCAGACCAGTCCGCGGACACGGACGCGGAAGGGTGTCATCCAACTGTAGCCACATACATCCAGCCTTCCTCATTTTTATTTCAAGTCCGCACAATCAAATAGCCGCATGCAAAGGGTACAGACATTCAAATAGCCGCATGCAGCACTAGTTCAATGTAACACCCGGATGATTAGGGAGCAGTAATCACCCCAGTTTCGGTGACTGACCTCACGATGATTCGAATCCGTCCTAAAACAATTTTCAAAACAAAAGCAAAGATAAAAAGTTTCAAAACAAAAACTAAAAATGTTCGGGGGTTGTCTAAAATAGCAAACCTAATTATGGTGGGGTGCACGAAATTTTGTAAATTGTTTTGGCATTTAATTAAACTAAAATGAAAAGCGAAAAAGAAAAGAAAAGAAAAGAAAAACAAGAAAGAGAGAGGGGAACCCCTGCCCATTCCCCGGCCCATTACCCTCCCCACTTGGCCCTCGCCCTGCCCATCCCCACTGCCCGGCCCAACAATGGCCGCTAACCCCACCCCACGGGCGAACCCTAGCCGACAGCCTCCCCCACTCCTCGCCCCGCCTTTGAACCCCCTTCTCCCTGCCTCGCCTCGATCCAGATCGGGCGAGACCCTTAGCCCCCACCGCCTGGGACCCCCTCCTCCTCCTCTCCACTGCTGAGTCCCTCCTCCCTCCTCCCTCCGTCGCCCCAAGCACGAGCACCCGCCGCTTGTGGTCGACCCAACCCTCCGCCCCCCCACGGCCGTGAACTTCGCCCCATGCCTCCTCGCGGTCGTCACCGACCTCCACCACGCGCCGCCTAGTCCCCACGTTCCCCTGTGAGGCCCTCTCCTCTCTCCCCTCCCGAATCGCGCCCGTCGCCCGGCTGTCTCGTCACGGCCCCGACCCCAGTCACGCCTTCCCCCGTTTTCCCTCTCCTCTCGGCGCCCCAAGCAGGCGCTTGCCCCATGCCCATGAGCCCTCCTCCCCTCGCGCCTTCGCTCCCCCCAGCCCCCAGTAGACGTTCTTCCCCCCACCGTCGGGGCCAGAACCCCACCACCTCCGCCGCCTCCGCCACTCGCCGCCGGCCACGGTCGCGCCGTGGTTGCGGCCCTCCGCCACTGTCGTGGCTCGGCCGCCCGACCCGTTGGCCTCGGTGGCGCCCAAGCGCGTCCTCCGGGGTGCGCCCGAACGGGCATCGCCCCGCACGCCCGTTTGCCCGTTTGCCCCTCGGGGCCAATGACATGGGGGCCCCCACCCCCCCACCGAACGTTTATTTTTATTAACACAGGGATAAAAATAAAATGAAAATGAATTAAAACTAATTAACTAATTAATTAATTAATTAAGTAAGTAAGTAAGTAATTAATCTAATTAATTCGATTAATTAACCGTAATCACTAATTAACCTAATTAATCAATGTTAATTAACTCGATTAGGTTAATTAGATATTAGAGAATGACATGCGGACCCACATGTCGGGGTTGACTCACCAACCTGTTGATTCTTGATGTCGGCATGACATCATGTCGATGTCATAAATGCATTTTCGAAATTAATTAAATAATTAATTAAAATTCCGAAATTAATAAAATCTTTTAAAATCATATCTTTTAATCCGTAATCCGGTTAAAATATTTTCAACATGAAAGTTGCTCGAACGACGAGGCGAATCCGGATACGCAATCCGCTCGTCCGCCACACACCCCTAACCTATCGAACCTGCAAACTTTCCTCTCCGGTTCATCATGTCGGCGAGACGTCCGGACCAGGAAAACTTCCTGATGTTTTCCCCTAACCATACCCCCTCATACCACGTTAGGGCACGCCTAGCATCGCTTCTTGGCATGTCATGCATCGATATGCATCTGTTTACTTTGTATTCATTGTTTCTTCCCCTCTTCTCTCCGGTAGACTACGAGACCGACCACTGCTGGGCGGTTCGACTACGGTGTTGTGACCCCTCTCACTTGCCGAGCAACCAGGCAAGCCCCCTTGATCACGGATATCGCCTACTCTTATCTACACTGCTTGCATTAGAGTAGTATAGCATGTTATTGTTTTGAGATACTCCTATCTTTCTTGCATAGCTTTGTCCTTGTAACTTCATTTGTTACCTTACCGCAATCCTATATGCTTAGTATAGGATGCTAGTACTTTCATCTGTGGCCCTACTTTCTTGTCCGTCTGCCGTGCTATATTATCGGGCCGTGATCACTCGGGAGTTGATCACGGTATATACTATATACTTATACATGATACATGTGGGACTAAAGTCGGGTCGGTGATGGAGCACCATGAGTGGATCTTTGTGGCGGAGCGGCAGGCAGGTTGAGACCGCCTAGGAGAGAGGTGGGCCTGGCCTGTTCGGCGTTCATGATTACTTAACACGCTTAACGAGGTCTTGGTATTTGATCTGAGTTGGCTACGAGCTTATACGCACTAACCATCTACGCGGGAGTAGTTATGGGTATCCGGCGTCGTGGTATCACCAAATACTTCAGACGTCGGCGACGGCGGGCGCTACCGGATTGGACTGGAACGCTCATTGGCTAGGTCTGCTTCGGCGCGTCACGCAACGCAGTGTGCTTTCGTAGGCGATGGGCCAAGACCCTCAAGCGCTTAGGTTTAGACCGCGTGTTGGCCTCTCTGTTGTGCCTAGGTGGGGCTGCGGCGTGTTGATCTTCCGCGGCGGGCATGACCCAGAAAGTGTGTCCACCAAATGGGATCAAGCGTCTGGGTAAGATGGTGCACCCTGCAGGAAGTTAATCTATTCGGATAGTCGTGATCTTGATAACAGGGCGACTTGGAGTTGTACCTTGAGCTTATGACAACTAGAACCGGATACTTGATAAAACACACCCTTCCAAGTGCCAGATACAACCGGTGGTCGCTCTCGCTCAGGGTTATGAGCAGGGGATTGCCGGGTAGGATTATTGCTATATGATGTTACTTGGAGGACTTTCGTTGTCCTCTTATGTCTGTGCAAGACCGGTGTCCAGAAGCGTAGTCTTCGTTAAGACTAGCTATCCCCCTCTTATTCTGGCGTTCTGCAGTTCAGTCCACTGATATGGCCTTTACACATATATCCATGCATATGTAGTGTACCTCCTTGCTTGCGAGTACTTTGGATGAGTACTCACGGTTGCCTTGTTCCCCCTTTTCCCCCTACCTCTACTCGATTGCTGCAACCAGACGATGGAGCCCAGGAGCCGACGCCACCGCCTATGACGACTACTACTCGAGGTGCCTACTACTACGTGCAGCCCGGCGACGACCACTGGAGTGACCTAGGAGGATCCTGCGGGAGGCCCGCTCCTCTTCGATCTGTATCCCAGCTTTGTGCTAGCCATCTTATGGCACCTTGTTTAACTTATGTCTCAGACTCAGATATCGTTGCTTCCGCTGACTCGTCTATGATCGAGCACTTGTATTCGAGCCCTCGAGGCCCCTGGCTTGTATTATGATGCTTGTATGACTTATTTTATTGTAGAGTTGTGTTGTGATATCTTCCCGTGAGTCCTTGATCTTGATCGTACACATTTGCGTGCATGATTAGTGTACGATTGAATCGAGGGCGTCACAAGTTGGTATCAGAGCCGACTGCCTGTAGGAATCCCCCTTCCCAACTCCTTGGCCGAAGTTGAGTCTAGACATTGCAAAAAAATTTACTAACTTGGCTGTGTGCCTTACGGGCCCACGTCGCCATCGGGTGGTACTAGGATCTTTTACTCCTCGACCTTTACTCTGGGACTCTGAACTCTCTTCTACTCGGGTTAAACGATTTTACTAACTATCACTAGGATCCCGTGACCGCATTCACCCCAAAGTTGGATATAGCCTAAGTTGTTTTGAAATTGTATTTGAGCAATTTCCACACCGTCATTGACTCCTTTGAAGCGTCTTTGTTTTCAGATGGAACCCACGAGGCAGGTCGTGGCGCCACACGACGGCCATTGGTGCCTCGGGATCACTGCGGTGCTAGCCGAGATGATGACCTATCTGGGTTATCGCTGGCACCCCGAGTACACCGCCTATGAGGAGTACCAGACTATAACCAGGAGCGATGCAGCGCCATCGTCCACCTCTACTCTCGGAGTACGAGTCCACTCTTCGTCTTTGCACACGCACATGGTGTTGGAGTGACTATCGATATGGCAGTCCACGATGCTGCTTATGCTGCTCGACACGCCTTCGCGCAGAGTATCGAGTTGTACACCTCCCCTTCAGCACATTGCTATCGCGTCGATGTTGGTGAGGAGGGTTACTACACCGCTGCCTACACCATCGCTACCAGAGAGCCCTTCCACCATCGAACTTTGTTCGCATGCCGATGGGCTGGATCGAGCTAACGGGCTCTTCACCACGAGTTGTACATCACCCGTCAAGACCTCTACCGTGCTCGACGCTGATGCACCCTTTGTCCGATCCGGAGAGCTGCCGCGTTCTGCGATCTACCCAGCCAGACCGTGATGCCCTGGGGTGTCGGTTGGCGGACGTGGAGGCTACTCTCCGCACTTGGGCCTTTTTCGCCACACGGACGCCGGATTCAGCACCAGAGTATCCGCGGCCCCAGTCACCGATGTGGAGGACTATCCACCGCCGCACTACCAGCTTTCAAAGCTACTGCTACCTCCGCAGATCAGCGTGGGACTGATGTAGTCTTGCTTGTTAGTGTTTGATGTATTCGCCATGAGCACTGCGTGCCGCCTATGATGTAGTAGCCTATGTCTTGGACTCTATGTATCGAACTCTATGCATGATTCCTTTTGTAAGATATGCCAACTACTATGTAGTTCCCATCATGTCGCTTTCATTATGCATGTTTCATCATGAATGATTCTGTCTCTTGCTTAATTTCTCAAATGCTGAACTACCTGTTATATAATAGCAGGATGGTTAGGCCAGCAGTCGTGGTCGTGGTGCCAACTTCCCACCACCGCCGAGTACATGGCTGGTATGATCCAACAGCTCGAGATGAATCGCCACCATGGAGAACATGATGGCTCAGCCTCGCCTCAATATGCACCAAAGACCCATACGGAACAACTCTGCAGGATTTCATACGCTGAATCCCATGTACCGCAGCTCAACCCAGCCATTGGATGTCGATGATCGCTCCGTGACATCACCTATGAGATGGAGTCTGCTGATGTAGCCCCGCCACTATGTCACATTTGCTTCCTTCTTCCGAAGGGACCCGCAGCTCAATGGTGGGACAGCCACCGCGTACTCGCCAGCTTGGAACACTCATCACCGCCGACTTCCGTGCTGCCTTCCGTGCCCGCTTCATCCCTCAAGGGGTCATGGACCGGAAGAAGCGTGAATTCATAACCTCACCCAAGGCAACAAGACTGTTGAAGCCTATCGGCGAGAGTTCTTGGACTTGTCTCGCTATCTTCAAGAGGATATTGCAACCGATGCACGCAGACAGAGAAGTTCCGTGACGGTCTTCAAGTCGACATCAAGCTCGCACTCCTAGTGCACGACTTTGCTGATTTCGCCACCTTGGTGAACAAAGCTATCAACGTCGAAACTGGTCTGCAGGAATACCGAGCTCTAACAGCGCAACCGTGACACGGGTTCATCTTGAGGCCCGTCCTCGCAGAAGCGCAAGATATGGATTCCCAACAGCATGTACCACCAATGCACCTGCTCCAAAGCGTAACTATGCTACACCTCGTGCGCCTACAACTAAGCGGCCAAGCTTCCAGCTCCACCACCCCAAGCTCCTGCTCCCACTCCCAATAATGGCTTATGCTTCAAAAGGACAGCCAGGGCACCGTGCTAGAGAATGCAACCGAACCGAATCAATCGCCCTTCCAAAGAATGGGCTGTGGAAACACCTGAATCAGAACAACACCGGCAAGTCTTATGGGCAAGCTCAGGCCAACCACGTTGATCTGAACGAAGCTCAAGACCAGCCTGCTACTGTGATGGGTACACTCCTCGTAAATTCAGTACCTGCATCTGTTTTATTCGATTCAGGAGCATCGCATTCATTCATGTCTGAAGACTTTGCATACAAGCACGACGTTAAGTGTGAAGAGATGAACTCTTCGGTAGTGGTAAAACCCCATTGGGACAAAGTCAAACCTCCATGGTTGGCGTCGACGTCCCCGTGGAAATCGAAGGGTTGGAATTCTATGCCTCCCCCATTATCCTGAAGACGTCTAACATCGACCTCATTTTGGGGATGGATTGGTTGAAAGCGCATACGGCGTCAATCGTTTGCGCCACTAAGACCGTCCATCTGCTACACCCTTCTGATGAAATCGTAAGCTACAATGCTCGTCTGGTCCAAGATGCCGAGGCAAGGCTCTATGCATTGAATGCATTGAACGCCGCACCCCTCGAGGGTATTGAAAACATTCCGCTGCTTGAGATTTCCAAGACGCTCTTTCTGAAGAACTTCCAGGATTCCCCTGCTAGGGCTGTCAATTCGCCATCGACTTGAAACCGTGCACCACTCCTATAGCTGCGACCCTACAAGATGCCGCCGCATGAACTCCTTGAGCTAAAGGAGGAAATCGACAAATCTCTTCAAAGCGGCTTCATTCGCCCAAGTTGCTCACCTTGGGGAGCACCTTCTCTTTGTCAAGAAGAAGGATGGGACAAACCGATTGGTCCAAGACTACCGTCCTATAAATCAAGCTACCATTCGAATAAGTATCCTCTTCCTCGGATCAATGATCTTTATGATCAATCTGGCTGGTTCGTCGGTGTTCTCGAAACTCGACTTGAGGTTGGGTTACCACCAGATCCGTGTTCGTGAGGAGGATATCCCCAAGACCGCATTTGTGACTCGTTATGGTTCTTACGAGTACACCGTCATGTCTTCGCTTAACCAATGCTCCAGCCACCTTCTCCCTTTGATGAACTATATATTCATGGATTACCTCGACAAGTTCGTCGTGGTTTATCTGGATGACATCCTGATCTATTCCAAGAATGAAGAAGAACATGCTGAACATCTTCGTCTTGTGCTGGAAAAGCTACGAGAGCATCAACTCTATGCCAAGTTCTCCAAATGTGAATTCTGGCTTCCCGAAGTAACCTATCTTGGGCATGTCATTTCTAAGGATGGTATTGCCGTCAACCCTGAAAGAGTTCAGGCTATTCTCGATTGACTCCTCCAAGAACGTTAAGCAAGTCGGTTTTTTCTCGGTCTCGCCACTATTGCCGTCGATTCGCCGAGAACTTCTCCAAGATTGCCGAGCCTCGACTAACCTTGTTGCATAAGGGCGTCAAATTCCAATGGACAGGTAAATGTCAGGAAAGTTTCCAGGCACTCAAAGACAAGTTGACGTCTGCCCCAGTGCTAGCTCCTCCTGATACTAAGAAAGACTTGGTCATTTACTGCGATGCTTCTCGTCAAGGATTAGGCGGTGTCCTAATGCAAGAGCGCAAAGTGGTTGCTTATGCCTCCCGACAGTTGCGCCCTCACGAGGAGAACTACCCAGTTCATGACCTCGAACTTGATGCCGCTATTCATGCACTAAAGCGCAGGGCGACATTACCTTCTCGTAATCGCTATAGATCTTCACCGACCACCAAAGTCTGAAGTATCTGCTTACTCAGCCAGACCTGAACCTCCGCGGCCAGAGATGGATGGAGACTGCTGCAGACTTTGATTTGGGTATTTCCTATACGCCTGAGCAAGGCTAATGTAATGGCTGATGCCTTGAGCCGCAAGTCATCTGCAACCACCTTCGAGTTCACAAAGTTCAGCCCCACTTGTTGAAGAATTCAGAAAGCTGAACCTCCATATTGTTCCTCCGTGCACTTCGCTCCCCTCCTCCGGAGTTCCGCAAGATGAATCTCCGTGTTGTTCCCCAGTGGTCCCTCTTTACCTCGGCTGTTGAACCCGATCTCGTGGGCACCATAAAGACAATGCAGGATTTGACTCAAGTCTACAAAATTAAACAAGACATCAAAAAGGAAATCCTCGTCCTTCACTATTGTCGATGATGGCGCCTTGTACTTCAAAGGCCGCCTAGTGGTGCCATGTAAGAAGGAAAACCTGAATATGACTCGAAGGTTATGAAAGAAGCTCATGATACGCCTCTATGTATCCATCCCGGTAGTACAAAGATGTACCAAGACATTCGCCGAGATTCGGTGGTCTAATATGAAGCAAGACATCGCCGCTATGTTGTTGAGTGTGACGCTTGCCGTCAGATCAAAGCGAACATCAAAGGCCTCTTTGGAACTCGCAACCTATCTCTATTCCCGAATGGAAATGGGACCATGTTGAAATGGACTTCGTCACCGGATTTCCCAAATCGCAGAAAAGGTAATGATGCTATTCTTGTCGCCATTGACCGCTTTCTAAAGTTGCACATTTTCGGCGGTCAAAGAAACGATCACGCTAGCCAGCTTGCAACGCCTATATGTCCAGAATTGTTTCACTTCACGGTATTACATCGGTTATCGATTCGACCGTGGCAGCTTATTCACTTCAAGATTCGGGCAAGTTTTCAAGAAGCTATGGGGACTCATTTATCTTTCAAGATCGCTTTTCATCCGCAGTCTCAAGGGCAAGTTGAACGTGTCAACCAAATTCTCAAGACATGCTTCGAGCTTGTGTCGCTTCCTTGACAAGAAATGGGAGGAATCTCTCCGTATGCTGAGTTCTCTTATAATAATAGCTATCAAGCTAGTCTCAAGATGGCCCCTTCAAGTGTTATATGGACGAAAGTGCCGAACCCTCTGAATTGGTCGAAATCGGGAACGCCCACTCTTCGTCCGGATATTATCCAACATGCCAAGAACAAGTCCGCATTATTCGCGAGAATCTCAAGGCTGCTCAGTTGTAACGCCCCCGATGCGGCTATATCTCCCACGTGTCGAGGCACGACTTAGAGGCATAACCGCATTGAAAGCAATGTCGCAAGTGAGGTAATCTTCACACAACCCATGTAATAATCAAGGAAAGGTACATAGTTGGCTTACAATCGCCACTTCACACAGTACATAAATAACCATTCATCATTCAGAGTACACTCAAGGTCCGACTACGGAACCAAAATAAAGAAGATACCCCAAATGCTAACACAGATCCCGAATCGTCCCAACTGGGCACCACTACCGATCATCCGAAACGACATATAGTAACGACCACGTTCCTCGTCGAACTCCCACTTGAGCTCGGTGGAATCACCTGCACCGCATCGCCGGAACCTCGCAATCGTGTTGGAAGTATCTCGTGAGTCACGGGACTCAGCAATCTCACACCCGCGAGATCAAGTCTATTTAAGCTTATAGGAAGGTTCAAGATCGATAACTGAACTCAATCGGCCGATGCGGAGGCATACCCGAAGCTCTTCCGAAAGACATCTTGGTACTCACAAACGATCGAATCGAGAGATGGCATTCAATTCGCCCTTCTCATTGAGAGAAAACAACCAATGGTTTCATCACGAGAGGCATAAATGATCACATCATTAGAAGAATGAGTCAATTGAATTTCCACAGCAGCACAATCAAGCTGAGCTTTGTGTTGATAAAGCCACCCATTCCGAGAATAAGATCAATATCCGAGTCACCAAGGACAACTGGTTTAGAAAGAAATCTATAATCGCCCATCTTGATAGAAACATCCGGAACCATGTAGCTTGCATTCATGCATTTACCCGGAGAGACAACTGCTAATGGTCTTGGCAAAACTTGGAGAGACAAATCATGCTTAGATGCAAATGGTTTAGAGATGAAACTAAGCGATGCACCAAAGTCAAAGAGAACTTTTGCAGAATGTCATTAACAAGAAGATTACCCATTAGCACATCTGAAGAATCCTCTGCCTGAGCTGCATTCATCATATTGACCTTGGCATACTTTGGATTATGCTTGACCACTGCATTGCTGGAAGATTTCACAGGAGGAGGAGGCGGAAGGCGCCTCTGGTTGAAGCACTTGTTCAGATAGTGACCCTTCTGCGACACTTGTTGCAAGTGACCTCGTAAAGCGGACGGTGGTAAGGAGCACTTGACCTTGGAGCTTGAGAATTAGACTTGTTCGATAGCTTGGGTTGGGTGGGTGGGAAGATCCACGGCCACCGAGTTCTTCTCACTGTAAGGCCGACGGAACGGAGGAGGGGGCAGGTAAAACTTCTGCTGCTTGGCTGCCACTTGAGAGGACGAGGAGGACTGAACTGCATCCCTGATTCTCTTCTTAGAAGCCTCGCATTTGAGCTGTGCCGCTTCTTGCTTGAGAGCCATGTTGTAGAAATCATCATACTTATCCGCTCAAACAGCACAAGAGGTAATTGCAGATCTTCTCTCAGACCACCTCTGAATTGGTAGATCATACTCCTTTCATCAGGTACATCTTGCTTAGCAAAACGAGCGAGCTTCTGGAACTGGATATTGTATTGATAGACAGACATGGTGCCTTGCTTGAGATTGCGGAACTCCTCACGCTTGCTCTCAACAACACTCTTCGGAATGTGATGAGCTCGGAAATCACGGCGGAACTCATCCTGTAATGACACGACCTCCTCTCGAATCTTTGTATTGTCGGAACCACTCAGCAGCTTGATCCTTGAGTTGAAACGATGCAAACTTGACAAAGTCCTCGTGTCCGACATTGCTACATCAAAGTGCTTGCAGATGTCCACTAACCAATCATCGTCGTCGCTGCCTCAACACGTAAACCGAAAGACTTCGCCGATTAGCGAGAAACCGACCGAGAGTAGCAAAGTGTGGCTGATTGTTGCCTTGACCTTGATTGCCTTGATTGCCTTGATTGCCTTGCCCTCGAGTACGCTTCTTGCAAGAGCTGCAAAATCATCTCGAGCATTGGCATTGGTGGCTGCCATGATAGCTTGCCAGGCCTCTGGAGGCGGAGGTGGAGGTGGAGGTGGAGGATTCGACTGATCCCCATCATTGCGATCCGGATTCAGACGCGTTGGCGGAGCCATCCTGAAGAGGGTGACATCCGTTAGTCCTTTGATAGACAAAATGATAAGTAGAATCAACGGATAGAAATTGCAACATATAGTCTTCACAATAAACATTCGAACAAGAATGAACGAATGAATTCCAAAGTTAATCATCACACATCCATTAAGGTGAGAAGCCACTTAGATAAAGATATGGAAACAACATCTGTCTTAGAAACAAATCGAATATCACAACTAAAAACAAAAGGTTGGCTGCTAGAATGAGCCGGAACAAACACATGATAGAGATTTCGCTCAAAGTGTTCGTGGTGGGGCCCACACGGACACGACGTATAGCGGACGTCACGAATGACTAGCAAGACGTCCCCGAATCAGCATAGCCAAGGATTCTTTAAGACGCCTCACGACCAATCAGAATCGACCGTGAATGGGCGGACCACTAGATGTTGAACCCCAATCTCAAATCATACATCCGTCGGAAAGAATATCCCGTAAGCTACTAGAATTCCCACCTATAAACTCCGAAACTTTCGGTTATGCAATCTGGTGTTGGGGATACAGGGACACAAAATATATCACCCAAACTAACAATACCTAGATCCAAATTGATCCATCCGTCAACACATAACCAAGAAATCCTCGAAATCGTGTACCTCGACCTTCAAAAACATCCGTTATGCAAGTCATGGCAATACTCCCTTTTCGCCACAAGATCGGGCTATCGGGTTATCTCACCAACAACTGCACAAAAGAGATTTCGATGTCGGCAAAACTCAGTATTCCAGAATCAGCGATAAAATTGTGACGACAACACCTGGAGCTCAACTCCCCGGACACCGCCACAACCCCTAAATGTCGAGGCACCAAGAACAATGTTCTCGCCACAAAACCATCGGACGATTCCAAGATACCCACGTGATCCTAAAAAAATTTTTAGTGAAATTTGAGAAGAGAAGAGTCAAAACTCTACGTCGTGATACCTCACCGTAAGGTCGAAGGACCGGGAAGTAAAAAGAATCCTACTCTCCGATATATATAATCCTAAGACTCAAAACATTTTTCCATTCTAGACTCAACAACGCCAAAGAAACAATCAAGTAGGGGGCTCCTAAGTCGGGAAGGCTCGATTACCAACTTGTATAGCGCCCGATGCGGCTATATCTCCCGTGTCGAGGCACGACTTAGAGGCATAACCGCATTGAAAGCAATGTCGCAAGTGAGGTAATCTTCACACAACCCATGTAATAATCAAGGAAAGGTACATAGTTGGCTTACAATCGCCACTTCACACAAGACATAAATAACCATTCATCATTCAGAGTACACTCAAGGTCCGACTACGGAACCAAAATAAAGAAGATACCCCAAATGCTAACACAGATCCCGAATCGTCCCAACTGGGCACCACTATCGATCATCTGAAACGACACATAGTAACGACCACGCCTCGTCGAACTCCCACTTGAGCTCGGTGGAATCACCTGCACCGCATCGTCGGAACCTGCAACTGTGTTGAAGTATCTGTGAGTCACGGGACTCAGCAATCTCACACCAGCGAGATCAAGACTATTTAAGCTTATAGGAAGGACTGAGTAGTAAAGTGGAGCTGCAGCAAGCGACTTGCATATATGGTGGCTACTTCAAAAAGAGAGCGAGAAGAGAAGCAAAGCACGGTCGTGAAACTAGTAGTGATCAAGAAGTGATCCTGAACTACTTACGCCGACATAACTCCAACACGTGTTCACTTCCCTGACTCCGAGAAGAGACCATCACGGTTACACACGCGTTGATGTGTATTTTATTGAGGTCCACTTTAGGTTTTCTACAACCGACATTAACAAATTCCCATCTGCCTCATAACCATGGGCACGGCTTTGAAAGATATTACCTGCGGGGTGTCCCAACTTAGCCCATTATAAGCTCTCACGGTCAACGAAGGATATTCCTTCTACCGAAGACCCGATCAATCTCGAATCCCGGACTACAAGACATCTCGACAAAGAATAAAACAAGTCCAGAAAGCCGCCCGGATGTGCCGACAAATCCCGATAGGAGCTGCACATATCTCGGTCTCGTGGCACACCGGATCGTCAAGCTTCCGTAGGCCAACCCGAGTTGCCCTGGTACACCGGCGGTCGACAGTTTGGACCAACACTCAAGGAGCACCGCCCGGGGTTAAAATAAAGATGACCCTTGAGTCTGCAGAACCCTAGGGAAAAAGGCTTAGGTGGCAAATGGTAAAACCAATGTTGGGCCTTGCTGAAAAGTCTTATTCAAAGCGAACTGTCAAGGGGGTCCCATAAATCACCCAACCGTAAGGAACGCAAAATCAAGGAACATAACACCGTATGACGGAAACTAGGTGGCAAGAGGAACAAAACACTGGCATAAGGCCGAGCCTTCCACCCTTTACCAAGTATATAGATGTATTAATTATAGCAGATATATATTGTGATATCCCCAACAAGTAAACATGTTCCAACAAGGAACAACATCTCCATGTTCCAACAAGGAACAAACTTCAACTTCACCGCAACTAGCAACGCTATAAGAGGGCTGAGCAAAGCGGTAACATAGCCAATCAACGGTTTGCTAGGAAAGGATGGTTAGAGGCTGACATGGCAATATGGGTGGCATGATATAGCAAGTGGTAGGCATCGAGCATAGGCATAGCAAAAGAGCGAGCAACTAGCATAGCAAAGATAGAAGTGATTTCGAGGGTATGGTCATCTTGCTCGCAATGTTCTCGAGTTGTCGAAAGCTTGATCCTCGGCGCTCTCAACAGGCTCCTCGTTCACGTACTCGCCTCCGACTCTACCCAAAGCAACAACACAAACAAGGAACCACAATAAATCACGGTGCAATGCACAACCAACATGATGCAAAACATGACATGATATGCGAGATGCGATATGCAATGCGTATAAAGGCCCGAAGGTAAATGATGAACCAGGCATCAACTTGGCAAACCAAGCATGCCACTGAAAGATGAGATGATTTCGTTGAAATCGATATAAAGATCACCGAAACGGATGCACGGTTTGCAAATGGCAAGCAAAACAAGAATGGCGCAAATCTGCCATTAACAGCATGATGCCACTTTGCAAGCAACAAATAATTAAGCTACTGCACCCAAACGTAACAACAAAGCACATGGCAGTGATCTACACATGATGCTCGACAAAAGATGAGCACTGAGCTACGGCTAGTTCACATCATAACAGGTTCAAACAAGCATGGCAAAAGTGCTCAAAGTAACAGGCTGGACATGGCAAAAACAGTAACAGGTTGCAATGTTCAGAGCATCAAAACTACATGCTACAGGAACTTAAAATAGCAAAACATGGCATGGCATGAATCTACTCAAAGCCTATTACAAAAGTCCCTTACTGACCATAAGCCAAAAGGACTAGAAAATATAGTAACACCCATGTCAATATTGAAAGTCTTGTTAACAGATTCAGCAACTTGACATGTCAAAACTGATAACGAGATGGCATGTTAACAAGCTCAATGCACTCACTACAGAGCCTCAAATGATAAACTAAGCATACATACATCAAGAAGACCTGACATAGAAGACATACATGGCAAGAACACTAACATAGCATATATGGATCAACCACAACAAGCTAGGCAAAATTGAATAACACGATACAATCTGCCAGGAATCATTTGGTAGCAAAAGTAGAGCTCGATTGACTCAAGCTATGGCATCCCATAATTGCAAACAAAGGCATGGATGGATAGAGCAAGTCATGCTTTACAAAACACCCTTACTGAAGTATCTCAAAATATGCATATATCTCTCGGTATCATCAAGCAAACATGGCATCAAAATCAGCTAAAACAGGGCTGAAATCAGCAACATTAGGACACCTATTTTGCATGCTTGTGCTAGTCACCACATAGATCACAAAAATACATGGCATATACCACTGGAAAGATGACATGGCATTTTACAAAACTCATGTAGGACTCAAATTCATAGGGTGCACATATTAATCATAGCAAAATAACAAAAGTGCAACTCCTGATAAAAATCAGAAACTATCAGCACATTGCACTCTTCCAACAGCATTTCGGGCATCAAGATGAGCTCAAATGAAAATGATGCAATGGAATGAAATGATCTACTCTTCGAGACGAACATTTTGACATATTATACGCGAAAAATGGATCTACGGATGCGAAGATATAGCATGTCGAAGATAGCATGATGATGCAACAGATCTGGGGACTTAGTGGAATTACTACCTCCGCGAAAATCAACGCGGACGGAGGGGTCCGGATGGAGCGGCACGGGACGGAGAGGAGGCGTTGGTTCGTTGTACGGGTGGATCTGGTCCCGATCCGGATGGATCCGGCGAGGCGACGACTCGGCGAGGTGGCGGACTCGGCGAGGCGCGAAGCCGAGGCGGCGCGCGCGGTGCTCCGGAGGACGCGGGACGACGGGCGGCGCGGAGGAGAGGGCGGCGGCGCGGGCGGCGGGCGACGAGGTCGCGGCGGCGCCGGCGGCGGCCCGGCGGAGGGCGCGCGCTGGCGCGCGAGGCCGCCGGGCGGCGCGCGCCGGGGAGGCGACGCGGCGGCGGAGCGGGGCCCGGCAGGCGCGCGGTCCGGGGGCGGCGGCGGCGGGCATGCGGCCGGATCTGGCCTCTGCCCGGCGCGGGGGGGGCGGGGGTGACGTGGCGCCAAGGTGTGGCGGAGAGCTAATGGCGTGGCGACACGTGGCGGCGGCGACGTGGCGGCGACGGCTGGCGGGCGCGGTTTTCGAGGAGGGAAGAAGGAGACCTAAAATGGCAAGGAGGGACGTCAGATATAGCAAAAATTAGGGTTAGGAGGGTTTGCTTAAATAGGCATAGAGGGAGCTAGGAGAGTCCAAATGAGGTGTAGTTTTCACACGATCGTGATCGAACGACGGAGAGCATGGAGGTGACTTAGATGGGTTAATGGGCTGTTTTGAAGGGTGTTGGGCTGCAACTTAAAAGAGGCCTTTGCGAAGGTGCGGTTAACCGTTGGAGTACCAAACGAGCTCCAAATGACCAAACTTGACCGGTGGTCTCCGGTGTTATACCAAGGCCACTAGACAAACCTCGGTCCATTTCGAGACGGTTTAATACCCGCACACGGAAAAACGTAAAAGGACCGCCGGGAAGATAGGAGTGTCGGATTGCAAAACGGACAACGGAAAAATGCTCGAATCATGAGACGAACACGTATGCAAATGCGATGCACATGATGACATAATATAAAATGCATGACACGGCAAAATGCAAAATGGAGAAAACCCAACCACGGAGGGAATATCATATATCAAAGCCGAAATGGCAAGAGTTGGAGTTACAAATATGGAAAGTTACTCCGGGTGTTACAACACTCCACCACTACAAGAGGATCTCGTCCCAGATCTAGGACCGAAAGAACTCCTGATACTCGAACGGAGGTGATCCTCGCGCCCCGTGTAGCTTCTCGGTCGGAATGGTGTGACCACTTCACTTTCAGGAATTTGATTGACTTGTTGCGAGTCTTGCGCCGGTTTCTTCAAGAATAGCAACGGGTGCTCATGATAAGAGAGATCTTCTTGAAGGTCAATCTCTTGAAGTTGATAGTGCGTCAGAGTCTTGAAGCACTTATGGTTGTGACACGTGAAACACATCGCACGCTTGCAAAGTTGGATGGAAGCTCGTTGATAGGCTAGATCGCCTCTTTTCCCAATGATCTTGAAAGGACCCACGATCTAGGGGCAAGCTTCCTTTGATACCGGGTTGCAGAGTACCTTTCATTGAGAGACGCGAGGTAGACATGGTCTCCGATTTCAAAAATCACATCACGGTGCTTATCATCATAATAGTTTTCCGCGCGATTATGCTGCTTTGAGATTCTCACGAATGACTTGGCACATTTCTTCCGCTTCGTGATCAAGTCATTGCCAAGAAGTTGGCGCTCACCGTCTCTGCACCAATTGAGAGGAGTACGGCACTTTCGCCATAGAGAATTTCGAATGGGGCCTTGCCCAACTCGCTTGGAAGCTGTTGTTGTAAGAGAACTCGGCATAAGGAAGACAATCTTCCCACTTCATACCGAAGAAATGACACAAGCCCCGAGCATATCTTCAAGAATTTGATTAACTCGCTCGACTTGGCCACTTGTTTGAGGATGGAAAGCTGTCTTTGAAACGAATGTTGGTGCCCATGGCCTTCGAAAAGAATCCCAAAACTTGGAGGTAAAGATGCTGCCACGGTCCAAGAGATCACTTGTGGAATGCCGCAAGGAGACAATCCTCGAGGTGTATAGCTCGCCAACCGAGCTGCAGTGATGGATTCTTTGATAGGAAGAAAATGAGCCAATTTAGTAAGCTTGTCAATGACAACGAAGATAGCATCATTTCCACGCTTGGACTTTGGAAAGCCACCACGAAGTCCATTTCAATGTGATCAAACTTCCACTCGGGAATAGCAAGAGGTTGGAGGAGACCAGCTGGTCTTTGGTGTTCTCGCTTTCACTCTTCTGCAGACATCACACTCATTCACGAATTGAGCAATTTCTCGCTTCATTCGAGTCCACCAATAAGACTGCTTGAGGTCATGGTACATCTTCGCATTTCCGTGATGAATGGATAGAAGCGAATTGTGAGCCTCGCTCATAATGACTTTTCGCAGATCACCCTTAGGAACCACAATCCGTCCTCAAAGAACAGAGTGTCTTTGTCATCAACGCGAAGCACTTGTACTTGAAATGCCCTTGTCGATACCACGCTTCACTTTCTTCACCATGGCATCCGAAGTTGAGCCTCACGAATCTGATCTTCCAAAGTAGGAGATACTATGAGGTTGGCAAGAAAGCCTTGAGGGACAACTTGAAGATTCAGCTTATGGAAAGATTCACAGAGATCCGCTGAAAAGGCTTGAGGATTAGACTGCTGCGATAGCTTTCCTGCTCAAAGCATCTGCAATGACATTGGCCTTGCCCGAGTATACTCAATACTTGGGTTGTACTCTTGAATCATTTCACCCATCGAGTCTGCCTCGAGGTTGAGGTTAGGCTGAGTGAAGATGTACTTGAGACTCTTGTGATCGGTGAAAATGTCCACTTTCCTTCCCAACAAGAGATGTCTCCACGTAATCAATGCATGGACCACTGCCGCCAACTCAAGATCGTGAGTGGGGTAGTTCTTCTCGTTGGGCTTCAATCAAGTAGAGGTATAAGCCACAACTCTCTTCTCTTGCATTAACACAAGACCGAGACCTTGAAGAGAAGCATCACGAAGACTTCATATGGCTTGGATTCATCAGAGGAGTCGAACAGAGCTGTGACGAGTTTCTCTTTGAGGGTATTGAAAGCAACGCCACACTCGGGAGACCGTACATACTTCACCGCTTCGGAGAAGGTTGGAAAGAGGCTTTGCAATCTTGGAGAAGTTCTCAACGAATCTTCGCAATAGCTTGCAAGACCAAGAAAGTCTGGAGCTGCTTGACATTCGAGGAGGTTCCCAATTCACAATTGCGGACACCTTCTCGGGATCAACAGCGATGCCCTTGGCGAGAGATGATATGACCAAGATAAAGCACTTCATCAAGCCGAATTCACATTTGGAGAACTTAGCATAGAATTGGTACTCTCGAGCTTGTCTAGCACCAATCGCAAATGTTTGGCATGATCCTTCTTATTCTTGGAGAAGACCAAAATATCATCAAGATAGACCAAGACGAATTCATTGGTGTAGGGGTTGAATATGAAGTTCATCATCCGAGAAAGTTGGAGGAGCATTGACGAGGCCGAAAGACATGACAAGATATTCATAAGAACCAAAGCTTGTTCGAATGTCGTCTTGGGAATATCTTGTTCACGAATGCGAATCTGATGATACCCCATACGAAGGTCAAGCTTAGAGAACACTTGTAGCACCTTTGAGTTGCTCGAAAAGCTCATTGATGTTGGGAAGTGGATACTTGTTCTTGATTGTCTTCTTATTCAATGGACGGTAATCGACGCAAAGTCGGTCCGTGCCATCCTTCTTCCGGACAAAAGAACACCACAACCCCAAGGAGATGAACTCGGTCCGATCAAACCCAGACGCTCTTGTTCATCGAGCTGCTTCTTCAATTCCTTCAGCTCATCAGGTCCAAGCTTGTAAGGACGCTTGCAAACGGGTTCGATGCGTGCTCAAGATCGATAACTAACTCAATCGGCCGATGAGGAGGCATACCCGAAGCTCTTCCGAAAGACATCTTGGTACTCACAAACGATCGAATCGAGAGATGGCATTCAATTCGCCTTCTCATTGAGAGAAAACAACCAATGGTTTCATCACGAGAGGCATAAATGATCACATCATTAGAAGAATGAGTCAATTGAATTTCCACAGCAGCACAATCAAGCTGAGCTTTGTGTTGATAAAGCCATCCATTCCGAGAATAAGATCAATATCCGAGTCACCAAGGACAACTGGTTTAGAAAGAAATCTATAATCGCCCATCTTGATAGAAACATCCGAACCATGTAGCTTGCATTCATGCATTTACCCGAGAGACAACTGCTAATGGTCTTGGCAAAACTTGAGAGACAAATCATGCTTAGATGCAAATGGTTTAGAGATGAAACTAAGCGATGCACCAAAGTGTCAAAGAGAACTTTTGCAGAATATCATTAACAAGAAGATTACCCATTAGCACATCTCAAGAATCCTCCGCTGAGCTGCATTCATCATATTGACCTTGGCATACTTTGGATTATGCTTGACCACTTTGCATTGCTGGAAGATTTCACAGGAGGAGGAGGCGGAAGGCGCCTCGGTTGAAGCACTTGTTCAGATAGTGACCCTTCTGCGACACTTGTTGCAAGTGACCTCGAAAGCGGACGGTGGTAAGGAGCACTTGACCTTGGAGCTTGAGAATTAGACTTGTTCGATAGCTTGGGTTGGGTGGGTGGGAAGATCCACGGCCACCTGAGTTCTTCTCACGGTAAGGCCGACGGAACGGAGGAGGGGCAGGTAAAACTTCGCTGCTTGGCTGCCACTTGAGAGGACGAGGAGGACTGAACTGCATCCCCGATTCTCTTCTTAGAAGCCTCGCATTTGAGCTGTGCCGCTTCTTGCTTGAGAGCCATGTTGTAGAAATCATCATACTTATCCGCTCAAACAGCACAAGAGGTAATTGCAGATCTTCTCTCGGACCACCTCTGAATTGGTAGATCATACTCCTTTCATCGTGTACATCTTGCTTAGCAAAACGAAGCGAGCTTCGGAACTGGATATTGTATTGATAGACGACATGGTGCCTTGCTTGAGATTGCGGAACTCCTCACGCTTGCTCTCAACAACACTCTTCGAATGTGATGAGCTCGAAATCACGGCGGAACTCATCCTGTAATGACACGACCTCCTCTGGAATCTTTGTATTGTCGAACCACTCAGCAGCTTGATCCTTGAGTTGAAACGATGCAAACTTGACAAAGTCCTCGTGTCCGACATTGCTACTACACCAAAGTGCTTGCAGATGTCCACTAACCAATCATCGGCGTCTGCTGCCTCAACACGTAAACCGAAAGACTTCGCCGATTAGCGAGAAACCGATCGAGAGTAGCAAAGTGTGGCTGATTGTTGCCTTGACCTTGATTGCCTTGATTGCCTTGATTGCCTTGCCCTCGAGTACGCTTCTTGCAAGAGCTGCAAAATCATCGAGCATTGGCATTGGTGGCTGCCATGATAGCTTGCCGTGCCTCCGGAGGCGGAGGTGGAGGTGGAGGTGGAGGATTCGATGATCCCCATCATTGCGATCCGGATTCGACGCTGGCGGAGCCATCTCAAGAGGGTGACATCCGTTAGTCCTTTGATAGACAAAATGATAAGTAGAATCAACGGATAGAAATTGCAACATATAGTCTTCACAATAAACATTCAACAAGAATGAACGAATGAATTCCAAAGTTAATCATCACACATCCATTAAGGTGAGAAGCCACTTAGATAAAGATATGGAAACAACATCTGCTTAGAAACAAATCGAATATCACAACTAAAAACAAAAGGTTGGCTGCTAGAATGAGCCGAACAAACACATGATAGAGATTTCGCTCAAAGTGTTCGTGGTGGGGCCCACACGGACACGACGATAGCGGACGTCACGAATGACTAACAAGACGCCCCGAATCAGCATAGCCAAGGATTCTTTAAGACGCCTCGCGACCATCAGAAATCGACCGTGAATGGGCGGACCACTAGACGTTGAACCCCAATCTCAAATCATACATCCGTCGGAAAGAATATCCCGTAAGCTACTAGAATTCCCACCTATAAACTCCCAAACTTTCGGTTATGCAATCTGTGTTGGGGATACAGGGACACAAAATATATCACCCAAACTAACAATACCTAGATCCAACAGATCCATCCGTCAACACATAACCAAGAAATCCTCGAAATCGTGTACCTCGACCTTCAAAAACATCCGTTATGCAAGTCATGGCAATACTCCCTTTTCGCCAAGATCGGGCTATCGAGGTTATCTCACCAACAACTGCACAAAAGAGATTTCGATGTCGGCAAAACTCGTATTCCAGAATCGCAACGATAAAATTGTGACGACAACACCTCGGAGCTCAACTCCCGGGACACCGCCACAACCCCTAAATGTCGAGGCACCAAGAACAATGTTCTCGTCACAAAACCATCGAACGATTCCAAGATACCCACGTGATCCTAAAAAAATTTTAGTGAAATTTGAGAAGAGAAGAGTCAAAACTCTACGTCGGGATACCTCACCGTAAGGTCGAAGGGACCGGAAGTAAAAGAATCCTACTCTCGATATATATAATCCTAAGACTCAAAACATTTTTCCATTCTAGACTCAACAACGCCAAAAACAATCAAGTAGGGGGCTCCTAAGTCGGGAAGGCTCGATTACCAACTTGTAACGCCCCGATGCGGCTATATCTCCCACGTGTCGAGGCACGACTTAGAGGCATAACCGCATTGAAAGCAATGTCGCAAGTGAGGTAATCTTCACACAACCCATGTAATAATCAAGGAAAGGTACATAGTTGGCTTACAATCGCCACTTCACACAAGACATAAATAACCATTCATCATTCGAGTACACTCAAGGTCCGACTACGGAACCAAAATAAAGAAGATACCCCAAATGCTAACACAGATCCCGAATCGTCCCAACTGGGCACCACTATCGATCATCCGAAACGACACATAGTAACGACCACGTTCCTCGTCGAACTCCCACTTGAGCTCGGTGGAATCACCTGCACCGCATCGTCGGAACCTGCAATCGTGTTGAAGTATCTGTGAGTCACGGGACTCAGCAATCTCACACCCGCGAGATCAAGTCTATTTAAGCTTATAGGAAGGACTGAGTAGTAAAGTGGAGCTGCAGCAAGCGACTTGCATATATGATGGCTACTTCGCAAAAGAGAGCGAGAAGAGAAGCAAAGCACGGTCGTGAAACTAGTAGTGATCAAGAAGTGATCCCGAACTACTTACGCCGACATAACTCCAACATCGTGTTCACTTCCGGACTCCGAGAAGAGACCATCACGGTTACACACGCCGTTGATGTGTATTTTATTGAGGTCCACTTTAGGTTTTCTACAACCGACATTAACAAATTCCCATCTGCCTCATAACCGCGGGCACGGCTTTGAAAGATATTACCTGCAGGGTGTCCCAACTTAGCCCATTATAAGCTCTCACGGTCAACGAAGGATATTCCTTCTACCGGAAGACCCGATCAATCTCGAATCCGGACTACAAGACATCTCGACAACAATAAAACAAGTCCAGCAAAGCCGCCGGATGTGCCGACAAATCCTGATAGGAGCTGCACATATCTCGGTCTCGTGGCACACCGGATCGTCTAAGCTTCCGTAGGCCAACCCAGAGTTGCCCTGGTACACCGGCGGTCGACAGTTTGGACCAACACTCAAGGAGCACCGCCCGGGTTAAAATAAAGATGACCCTTGAGTCTGCAGAACCCTAGGGAAAAAGGCTTAGGTGGCAAATGGTAAAACCAATGTTGGGCCTTGCTGGAAAAGTCTTATTCAAAGCGAACTGTCAAGGGGTCCCATAAATCACCCAACCGTAAGGAACGCGAAATCAAGGAACATAACACCGGTATGACGGAAACTAGGGTGGCAAGAGGAACAAAACACTGCATAAGGCCGAGCCTTCCACCCTTTACCAAGTATATAGATGTATTAATTATAGCAGATATATATTGTGATATCCCCAACAAGTAACCATGTTCCAACAAGGAACAACATCTCCATGTTCCAACAAGGAACAAACTTCAACTTCACCGCAACTAGCAACGCTATAAGAGGGCCGAGCAAAGCGGTAACATAGCCAATCAACGGTTTGCTAGGAAAGGATGGTTAGAGGCTGACATGGCAATATGGGTGGCATGATATAGCAAGTGGTAGGCATCGTAGCATAGGCATAGCAAAAGAGCGAGCAACTAGCATAGCAAAGATAGAAGTGATTTCGAGGGTATGGTCATCTTGCTCGCAATGTTCTCGAGTTGTCGAAAGCTTGATCCTCGAAAACGTTCTCAACAGGCTCCTCGCTCACGCACTCGCCTCCGACTCTACCCAAAGCAACAACACAAACAAGGAACCACAATAAATCACGGTGCAATGCACAACCAACATGATGCAAAACATGACATGATATGCGAGATGCGATATGCAATGCGTAAAGGCGCCCGAAGGTAAATGATGAACCAGGCATCAACTTGGCAAACCAAGCATACCACTGAAAGATGAGATGATTTCGTTGAAATCGATATAAAGATCACCGAAACGGATGCACGGTTTGCAAATGGCAAGCAAAACAAGAATGGCGCAAATCTGCCATTAACAGCATGATGCCACTTTGCAAGCAACAAATAATTAAGCTACTGCTCCCAAACGTAACAACAAAGCACATGGCAGTGATCTACACATGATGCTCGACAAAAGATGAGCACTGAGCTACGGCTAGTTCACATCATAACAGGTTCAAACAAGCATGGCAAAAGTGCTCAAAGTAACAGGCTGGACATGGCAAAAACAGTAACAGGTTGCAATGTTCAGAGCATCAAAACTACATGCTACAGGAACTTAAAATAGCAAAACATGGCATGGCATGAATCTACTCAAAGCCTATTACAAAAGTCCCTTACTGACCATAAGCCAAAAAGGACTAGATAATATAGTAACACCCATGTCAATATTGAAAGTCTTGTTAACAGATTCAGCAACTTGGCATGTCAAAAACTGATAACGAGATGGCATGTTAACAAGCTCAATGCACTCACTACAGAGCCTCAAATGATAAACTAAGCATACATACATCAAGAAGACCTGACATAGAAGACATACATGGCAAGAACACTAACATAGCATATATGGATCAACCACCACGAGCTAGGCAAAATTGAATAACACGTATACAATCTGCCAGGAATCATTTGGTAGCAAAAGTAGAGCTCGATTGACTCAAGCTATGGCATCCCATAATTGCAAACAAAGGCATGGATGGATAGAGCAAGTCATGCTTTACAAAACACCCTTACTGAAGTATCTCAAAATATGCATATATCTCTCGGTATCATCAAGCAAACATGGCATCAAAATCAGCTAAAACAGGGCTGAAATCAGCAACATTAGGACACCTACTTTGCATGCTTGTGCTAGTCACCACATAGATCACAAAAATACATGGCATATACCACTGGAAAGATGACATGGCATTTTACAAAACTCATGTAGGACTCAAATTCATAGGGTGCACATATTAATCATAGCAAAAATAACAAAAGTGCAACTCCTGATAAAAATCAGAAACTATCAGCACATTGCACTCTTCCAACAGCATTTCGGGCATCAAGATGAGCTCAAATGAAAATGATGCAATGGAACGAAATGATCTACTCTTCGAGACGAACATCTCGACATATTATACGCGAAAAATGGATCTACGGATGCGAAGATATAGCATGTCGAAGATAGCATGATGATGCAACAGATCTGGGGACTTAGTGGAATTACTACCTCCGCGAAAATCAACGCGGGACGGAGGGGTCCGGGATGGAGCGGTACGGGACGGAGAGGAGGCGTTTGGTTCGTTGTACGGGTGGATCTGGTCCCGATCCGGGATGGATCCGGCGAGGCGACGACTCCGGCGAGGTGGCCGGACTCCGGCGAGGCGCGAAGCCGAGGCGGCGCGCGGCGCTCCGGGAGGACGCGGGACGACGGGCGGCGCGGAGAGAGGGCTGGCGGCGGGCGGCGGGCGACGAGGCGGGCGGGCGCCGCCGCGAAGGGCCGGCGGAGGGCGCGCGGCCGGGCGCGAGGTCGCCGGCGAGGCGCGCCGCGCGGGCGGAGGCGACGACGCGGCGGCGGGGGCCGGCGCAGGGCGCTGGGGTCCATGGGGCGGCGGCGCTACGGGCATGGGCCGGATCTGGGCCTCGGCCCGCGGCGGCGGTGCAAAGGGTGACGCGGCGCCAGCGTGGCGCGAGAGCTAATGGCGTGGCGACACGTGGCGGCGGCGACGGCGGCGGCGGACGGCGGGCGGGGCGGCGCGGTTTTCGAGGAGGGAAGAAGGAGACCTAAAATGGCAAGGAGGACGTCTCAGATATAGCAAAAATTAGGGTTAGGAAGGGTTTGCTTAAATAGGCATAGAGGAGCTAGGAGAGTCCAAATGAGGTGTAGTTTTCCACACGATCGTGATCGAACGACGGAGAGCATGGAGGTGACTTAGATGGGTTAATGGGCTGTTTTGAAGGGGTGTTGGGCTGCAACTTAAAAGAGGCCTTTATGAAGGTGCGGTTAACCGCTGAGTACCAAACGAGCTCCAAATGACCAAACTTGACCGTGGTCTCCGGTGTTATACCAAGGCCACTAGACAAACCTCGGTCCATTTCGAGACGGTTTAATACCCGCACACGGAAAAACGTAAAAGGACCGCCGGGAAGATAGGAGTGTCGGATTGCAAAACGGACAACGGAAAAATGCTCGAATCATGAGATTAACACGTATGCAAATGCGATGCACATGATGACATAATATAAAATGCATGACACGGCAAAATGCAAAATGGAGAAAACCCAACCACGGAGGGAATATCATATATCAAAGCCGAAAATGGCAAGAGTTGGAGTTACAAATATGGAAAGTTACTTCCGGGTGTTACATCGATCACAAAAGAGTAATTATGACCGCTCATCACAAGGACATGGTCTATCAACTCGGCGAAAAGGCCTATCTTCGCTACACCAATGAAGGGTGCTCACCGCCGGGATCAAGGGCAAGTTAGCTCCTCGCTATATTGGCCCTTTCACTATTCTCGAAAGGCGTGAAAAGTGGCTTATCAACTCGAGCTTCCGTCAACCTTTCTCGTGTTCACGATGTATTCCACGGTCCCAACTCCGACGCTGCTTCAAGGACCCAATCCGAGCAAAGGACCATGAAGTGCTCGAATTGCAACAGACCTCTCCTATAAAGAGCATCCGTCCGCATTCTCGACTAAGCTGAACGCCGCACACGCCGGCGCGATCAAGTTCCTCAAAGTCCAAAGGTCGAATCACTCAAGACGGCCACCGGGAACGCGAGGATCGCCTTCGAGATGAATACCCGCACTCTTTCCTTCGCCTCCTAAATCTCGGACGAGATTTCTTGTAGTGGAGGAGATTTGTAACACCCGGATGATTAGGGAGCAGAATCACCCTGGGCCGGTGATCGACCTCACGATGATTCGAATCCGTCCTAAAACAATTTTCAAAACAAAAGCAAAGATAAAAAGTTTCAAAACAAAAACTAAAAATGTTCGGGGGTTGTCTAAAATAGCAAACCTAATTATGGTGGGGTGCACGAAATTTTGTAAATTGTTTTGGCATTTAATTAAACTAAAAGCGAAGCGTAAAAAGAAAAGAAAAGAAAAGAAAAACAAGAAAAGAGAGGGGAAAACCCCGCCCATTCCCCCGCCCATTCCTCCCCACTTGGCCTCGCCTGCCCGCCCAACAGCCGCCGCTTAACCCCCCGGCCGAACCCTAGCCGACAGCCTCCCCACTCACTCCTCGCCCCAACCCCCTCCCTTCTCGCCTCCTCGATCCAGATCGGGCGAGACCTCACAGCCCCCACTGCGTCTCCGGGCCCCCGCCCCCGCCGCCTGGACCCCCTCCTCCTCCTCCACCACTGAGTCCCTCCTCCTCCTCCTCCATCGCCTCTAAGCACGAGCACTGCCGTCTGGTCGACCCGACCCTCCGCCTCCTCGACGCCGGCGAACTCGCCCTCGCCTCCTCGCCGGTCGTCACCGACCTCCACCACGACGCCGCCTAGTCCCTACGTTCCCCTGTGAGGCCCTCTCCTCTCTCCCCTCCCGAATCGCGCCCGTCACCCCCGACCCCATGTCACACCGCCCCTTTTCTTTCCTCTCCTCTCCTGCGCCCCAAACGGCGCCTGCACCACAGAGCATGAGCCCTCCTCCTCCTCTCGCCCGCCGCTCGGCCTCGGCCCCAGAGCACGTTTTTCTTCCCACAGGCCCAACCCCACCACCTCCTCCGGCCCGGCTGGGCCACGGCCGGTCAAGGCCAGGGTTGCGGCCCTCCGCCACCACTGTCGTGGCTCGGCCGCCCGACCCGTTGGCCTCGGTAGCGGGCGCCAAGCCAAGGCCTCCGGTGCGCCTGAACGGCATCGCCCACACGCCTGCTTGCCGTTGCCTCGGGGCAATGACATGGGCCACCCCCTAATCAACGCTTATTTTATTAACACAGGGATAAAATAAAATGAAAATGAATTAAAAACTAATTAACTAATTAATTAATTAATTAATTAATTAAGTAATTAATTAATCTAATTAATTTCGATTAATTAACCTAATCACTAATTAACCTAATTAATCAATGTTAATTAACTCGATTAGGTTAATTAGATATTAGAGAATGACATGCGGACCCACTGTCAGAGTTGACTCACCAACCCTGTTGATCTGCGATGTCATAAATGCATTTTCGAAATTAATTAAATAATTAATTAAAATTCCGAAATTAATAAAATCTTTTAAAATCATATCTTTTAACCCGTGTCCGGATTAAAATATTTTCAACATGAAAGTTGCTCAAAACTACGAGACGAATCCGGATACGCAATCTGCTCGTCCGCCACACACCCCTAACCTATCGAACTCGCAAACTTTCCTCTCCGGTTCATCCGTCTCGACAGACGTCTCGAACCGGAAAACTTCCTGATGTTTCCCCTAACCAAGACCCCTCATACCACGTTAGGGCACGCCTAGCATCGCTTGGCATGTCATGCATCGATATGCATCTGTTTACTTTGTATTCATTGTTTCTTCCCCTCTTCTCTCCGGTAGACTACGAGACCGACGCCGCTGCTGCCGACCGACTACGGTGTTGACGACCCCTCTCACTTGCCGAGCAACCAGCAAGCCCCCCTTGATCACCAGATATCGCCTACTCTTATCTACACCGCTTGCATTAGAGTAGTATAGCATGTTACTGTTTTCAGATACTCCTATACCGCCGCATAGCCTGTCCTTGTAACTTCGTTGTTACCTTACCGCAATCCTATATGCTTAGTATAGGATGCTAGTACTTTCATCTGTGGCCCTACTTTCTTGTCCGTCTCGCCGTGCTATATTATCGGGCCGTGATCACTCGGAGTTGATCACGGTATATACTATATACTTATACATGATACATGTGGGACTAAAGTCGGTCGGCCGATGGAGCACCCATGAGTGGATCTTTGTGGCGGAGCGACATGGCGAGTTGAGACCGCTTAGGAGAGAGGTGGCTGGCCTGTTCGGCGCTCATGTTACTTAACACGCTTAACGAGGTCTTGGTATTTGATCTGAGTTGGCTACGAGCTTATACGCACTAACCATCTACGTGGGAGTAGTTATGGGTATCCCGCCGTGGTATCACCGGCACTTCGAGACGTCACGACGAGCGGCGCGCCGATTGGACTGAACGCTCATTGGCTAGGTCTGCTTCGCGTACAGACATAACGTCGGTGTGTGCTCAGGCGATGGGCCTGCACTGCGCGCTTAGGTTTAGACCGGCGTGTTGGCCTCTCTCACAGCCTAGGTGGGGCTGCGACGTGTTGATCTTCCGCGGCGGGCATGACCCAGAAAGTGTGTCCGCCAAATGGGATCAAGCGTCTTTGGGTAAGATGGTGCACCGCAGGAAGTTAATCTATTCGGATAGCCGTGATCTTCTAACAGGACGACTTGGAGTTGTACCTTGAGCTTATGACAACTAGAACCGGATACTTGATAAAACACACCCTTCCAAGTGCCGATATAACCGTGGTCGCTCTCGCTTGTGGTTATGAGCAGGGATTGCCGGTAGGATTATTGCTATATGATGTTACTTGGAGGACTTTCGTTGTCCTCTTCTCGTCAGGTAAGACCGGTGTCCGTAAGCGTAGTCTTCGTTAAGACTAGCTATCCCCTCTTATTCGGCGTTCTCGCAGCTTCACCACCGATATGGCCTTTACACATATATCCATGCATATGTAGTGTAGCTCCTTGCTTGCAGTACTTTGGATGAGTACTCACGGTTGCCTTGTTCCCCTTTTCCCCTACCTCTACTCGATTGTCGCAACTGCACGATGGAGCCTGGAGCCGGACGCCACCGCCTATGACGACTACTACTGGAGGTGCCTACTACTACGCAGCCCACCGACGACGACCAGAGTGACCTAGGAGGATCCCAAGCGGGAGGCCCGCTCCTCTTCGATCTCAGATCCCGCTTTGTGCTAGCCATCTTATGGCACCTTGTTTAACTTATGTCCAGTATCAGATATTGTTGCTTCCACGACTGCGTCTATGATCGAGCACTTGTATTCGAGCCCTCGAGGCCCCCGGCTTGTATTATGATGCTTGTATGACTTATTTTATTGTAGAGTTGTGTTGTGATATCTTCCCGTGAGTCCTTGATCTTGATCGTACATATTTGCGTGCATGATTAGTGTACGATTGAATCGAGAGCGTCACATTCAAATTAAAAAAATCAAATATAACATCCCAACATTGTTGTCCCATTTCATCGCCCACTGATGATCAATCAGATCTTCCTTCAGCTGCTCGTGAGTTGTTCGACGCCAAATTTGTTGATGCATTTGAATAAACTCTTCAAATGCGGTCGGATTCTAGTCCGGAAGTTGGATTTGATCACCCATGTTCTCAAATTCCAAAGCTGCGGCGACATTGTCACCCTCATCCTTGACGATCATGTTGTGCACGATCGCACAACATGTCATCACTTCCCACAAGGTTTTTGGATCCCGCAATTTAGCAGGTCCACAAACAACTGCAAAACGGGCCTCCAGAACTCCAATTGCCCTCTCGACATCCTTTCTAGCTGCTTCTTTTCTTTGGGCAACGTGAGCCTTTTTTGGGCAACTGGGTTTGAGATGGTGCTGACAAAGGTAGTCCATGGAGGATAGATACCGCCAATCAGATAGTAGCCCATGTTGTACTCAGGTCCATTGAAAGTATAATGGCAAGGAGGAACTTTTCATTTAGTCAGCCTCACAAACAACGACGATCATTGCAGCACATTGATCTCATTGTGAGACCCGGGCATGCCAAAGAAAGCTTGCCAAATCCAAAGATCATGTGATGCAATTGCTTCAAGAATGATGGTGGGCTTCTTAACATTGACCCTGATATTGCCCTTGTAAAGCCTCCGGGCAGTTTTTCCATTTCCAATGCAGGCAGTCAAGAGATCCAAGCAAACCTGGCCACCCTCTTGCTTCTGAGATTGCCAAGAGTCTCTCGGTGTCTGCCACAGTTGGTTCTCTCAGGCACCGAGGTCCGAACACCTCGACACGGTAGTTGCAAACCTGACCATAGCATCTCCGCATGTGCTCTTAGACATCCACAGGTACTCGTCCCACGAATCAGCGGTTGTGCCACATGCAAGCATTCAGAGTGCGGCCGTGTACTTCTGGTAACTAGAGAAGCCGATCGTTCCCATTGCGTCCTTCTTCAGGATGAAGTAGTCATCGTAGGACCGAATGCCATGGTAGATACGATCGAAGACAGCCTTGCGCATCGGAAAATGCCGAGGAAAATGGCCAGTGAATAGTGCATCAGGGGCAAAGTAGTCGGCCATCAGTGTCAAATGGCCATGCGCCCTGTTGCGGTTGAGCACTCGATGACCCTTGATCGAGCCCTTGAAATTGAGAACAAGTTCCTCCGCACGCTCTGCGTCTTCAAGGACCGCCTGCATCATCGCCGTCTCATCGGAGTACTTCTCCTGGTTCGATGAGCTGTTGGATGACTCAACATACTGCTCGTATATGTACCCAAAATCGGAATCCATTGCTAGAAAGAAGAAGGGGCAACTGTTTTTAGCTTCGTCGATTCATCAAACAGTTGCCGGGCATGCTGAGAATAGCAGTAGCGGATGGTACCTGACGGGGCGGTCGGAGGACAGGGATTGAACAGAGACAGAGGAGAAGTAGGGTGGAGCCCTGCTGGAGCGCTGGAGGTGACGGAAACACAGAGTTTCGGCAGGGGTGTGGCATGGTGGCCGGGGTGGTGGAGCGGCGGCGAAGGCAAGAAAGAAGGAAGGAAGGAAAGCAAATGGGGAGGATGCAATCGCGGGGTCCGGGAAGGGTTTTGGGTGGCCGGGGGTGTCAGATTTCTACGTTTGCGTATCCGGACTCCCGCAAAGCTCCCCCACCTCTGTCTTCGGTTTGCGGTGAAAATCACGTCCGGGCCGTCCCGTGGATCGATACAGGCCCGCGTTAGATGGCTCCCGCGGTCCAGGCAGCGCAGTCCGGACGTATGCGGGCGGTTTGCGGTTCTGCCTTGAAAATGCCCTAAGATCACTAATCTCAAAGCAGCACACCCATTTGGCTGTTCTATTTTTTCTTTGTTATACTCACAAACTTTGTCGTCGACGGCGCAGGTTCGCCAATCGCCATGACTCGGCCGCGGGGCTGCCGATTTGGCGCACCGACGGCGAGATCTTTTTTTTTTGCGGGCTTCCCGACGGCGAGATCAATCGTGGGACCGCCCTGTGAGGGGCGCTGCGACGCAAAGTGGAACTGTGGAAGGTCGTTGAGTTACCGGCCACAAGGAAGCGGCGTCCGCGGCTTGCGGAGAGGCGGGTTGAGGTGTGATCCAGAAGGCACTGGTGGCGTCGGTCAACGGGAGGAGCAGTGAGGAGGACGAGTATTGATGACACCGTGCCCACCGTGGCTGGGGGCTGGGGCAGAGAAGGAAGTGGCCGGCCCGGCCTGGATAGGTCGACGACGGCGATTCGGGGGAGGGGGGCAGTTCCTGTCTGCTCGAGTTAACCCGCACTCTTTCTCTGCTCGAGTTAAGCTGGATGGATCGAATTTCGTTGCAGTCTTCATATGCCACCGACACTTTCTTTTCACTGGCAGAGGTAAGATAACCATCAATGGCTTGCCTTCGGTTGGAGAAGTGGAGTGCGTGCACTGCGTGGTATGTCTGCGATTATTTTTTGCAAAACTTACTGTGATTTAGTACTAGTTAGAAATCTGGAATTACTTTAATCAATACACATTGTTCGTCTGATATTTGCACTGTCTGCCAACAAGTCTGTGTATACCTGAATGTGTATTACTGACAGATATCATATAATTGATCATTGTTTGCATCTTCTCCAGTACGCCGTCCTCTGTCACGTCATCTCGTGAGCATTACTGATTTTCTTTCTCTTGATTAAATATGAATCCTGAAGTTGTTCAATGTGTGAATTCGAGCAGTAATTGTTTGAAGCAGAATTTTCAATAGTAAGTTACGTATTATATGCATTGGCATTTAAGGTAGTACTATTTGGTGAGCATAATTAAACAACATGTTTTTGGGATTCCCATGTTCCACTTTAGTGGAAATGCTTTAGAATAAGATGGTCTTGTGAAATTACTTTCAGTAGCTAACTTTATCATTGTGCCAACTACAGTGACGTTGGCGTTTGCTTCTCATGTTGGAAATTTAATTCAGTAATCCTTTTAAAAGGGCTTGTTCTGTTTGTTTCTGTCCTTTTTAAGAGAACGTACTAAAATATACCATTTTAATATGATTATGTGAAAATTTGGTCAACTCATATTGCTTTTGATAATTGGAAGTTTTTGGCATGTCATGCTCGCATTTTATGGACATTTGTCTGTTTTGGGCATAGAACAACGGCAGCGGAGATATTTAATGTCGGAATGCTATATATCGTGTCGTACACAAAGGATGTTTGCAACTCGACAACCCTTTACAGACACTTGTATTATTGAAGGCATTCATTCTCCAAGCCAGATACATTGATGGAAAAAAAGAGTAACATACAACTTATGATCAATACAAGTTGTGGTATCTAAAATATTTCCAGAAACTGCAAAACATTCTTCACTAAGTAAACTTGAGCATCAAACCTTGAACAGAAAGAAAATCAACCAGGCATTAAGGAAAACAACAAATGAAGCCATAAATCAGTCCGTAGCTGTAGTGCAACACATGCAAATGGCAAAAAGGGATGACTTTGGCTTCTGCTTTTCTTTGCTTCTAGGAGAACTAACCGTGGTGCTGTTCTTTTGAACCGGTTCTTGTTCCTTCAATGGTGACCACGTTCCAACGCCGTCCTCCGTCATTAAGCTACGAAGTGGTTTATTGTTTCTTGCAGAGTGATTTGGCGCTCTGAAGGCTCCTTCTGATGGCTCCCTAGGGCTCAACAGTGGACTCTTCTCAGATTCTTCCACAGCTTCATCTTTGGCTTGCATCAGAGTGATGTTGGTCATGGGGATGTCCTTGACTACTTTGCTGTGCTGTTCACTAGAATAACTTAAAGAGTTGATGCTTTCTGTACTCAGAAGTAATGGAGTCTCTTCACCCACATCTGTCCCTAGAGTTGGTTTCTGAAGCAGACACTGTTCCTCACTAGAATCATCAGCATTTGCAATAACTTTCTTCTGTTCCGATTCAACAGCAAAGCCTACAGTCCCTGTGACTTTCTCCTGATTGGGTTCAGAAGTAAAACATGTGGCTTTATCAGATGTGCCTTGTCTCTCCTTGTTGAATAAATTAGGGAAGATCAAGTCTGTCGCTGAACTGCATTCCACCGGCTTCATGCAGGTGCTCAGAGTCTCACTGTTTTCAAACTTGACAACTTCAGGTTCTTCAAGCAGTAACGGTTGAGGCTGATCACACCGTGAGCTGTTCATGGTTTCTTGTGTATCTATAGCCTTTGCTTCACATGTGGAGGTGGTGGCTCCTTCATTACTATCCGAACTATCAGGTTTAATATCTTCCTTGACAAAATCTTCTACTGGTTGAAGAGCATGTGATGTTGCAGTCATTGGTGCAGCTAATTCTTCTATGATGACTTCTTCATGTACCTTTTCTTCATTCAAAATAGGAAGAGGGCCAGATAATGGTGGGCCTAAACCTGTAAAATCTTCTCCATGGACCTTAACAAGACCAAGAGAGTCATGGATACCATCAGATTTCTTATCCCCTTCAAAATTATCTTCTTCATTCTTGTCTGCGACATCTTTGTCAACAATTCCCCCTTGCTCTTTCTCTGCTGTTTCAATTACATTGTGCTCCATTGCTGCACTTACAGAATCTGACATCTGCTCTGCTATACTCAGTTCATGTTTCTGAAGTTCTTTGCCATTTGTTGCACTGGGATCTGCTAAAGCTGACTGAAATTGGGAAACAGCTTCAACAATGTCGAGAGCACCATATGCACTACATTTGGGAAATTCTTCCTGCTGATTTTCCAATCCTTGGGTCTTCTCGTCTTCTTCTAGCACCTCATCATTTTCAACCACAGTATCTACTGTTATGGTTTTGCAGGTATTGTTGTTGCCCATTTCACAGATTTCCTGCTTCTCTTCTTTCTTGGATCTTTCTTGGTTGGTGTCATCTTCTGGTCGTACATGTGATGAATTGCCTCTTTCTCTAGGCTCATCTTCGAGGACAACCTCCTTAGCCTCATCATCAAGATGATCAGTGATAATTGATTCAGTTGATGATGTAGTCTCTCCTTGTACCGACGATGGTGTCCATAGATCCTCTACTGCCGACACTCCAGCTTGTCTTTCTTCTAGGCTTTCAACTGTATCTTCTCCAACTAGATTATCATCCACCACTGCAGCTTCTTGACTGCAATATTCCTCCCCATCTTGTGGCGCACTTTCAATAATTCCCTCTAACAATGTGAGGGGATTTGGTATGGTACTTTCTTCACTTGTCTCTGTTGTTTCGTGTACAACTTGTTTGAATTGCTCATCAGATGATGATGTATCATTGCTACTTGTCATGTCTTCAGTTGTGGTGCCGACAGGGGCAACTTTTTCTGTACCATCTTTGGTTGTTTCAGTTCCCCTGTCCTCTTGTGATTCATCTCCTGTGTCAGATCACTTGCTTTTATTAGGAGAGTCTATAGTGCTGAAGGAAAGCAATGCTTAAGTACCTATGATTTTTGTGGCCCATCATATATTCTGAAGTTCTAGTATAGTTGTTCATAGAAGCATAACGTACCTTTTATTAGGTGGGTAGCTAGGTAGCACTGGCATCTAGCAAATTTTCACTTTTTAATCCCTATCTTACTATTTCATACTGAAATCACCATTTATTATTGCAAACACGCAGTCTTCTCATATTAAACCATTCTTAAATGGCTCATTAAAGCACAAAAATAAAATATAGTACGAAAACAGCAAAACAAGCTAGGTATGAGCCATATCAGCCAGCTGAACTTACCTTGTTCTGTAGGTAAGTTACTATTTCCATCATCATCTTGTGTTGATGTATGATCCTGAAATGAGTCCCTGTTCTTCTCATCTAAGTCTTCATTTGCAGCAGAGATTTTTGTTTGATCTGAAGCCATTTGATCATTTCCACCATTAGAAATGACAGGGTCCTTTGACACCTCTGACATACCATCAGATTTCTTACCCCCTTCAAAATTATCTTCTTCATTCTTGTCTGCGTCATCTTTTTCAACAATTCCCACTTGCTCTTTCTCTGCTGTTTCAATTACATTGTACTCCATTGCTGCACTTACAGAATCTGACATTTGTTCTGCTATACTCAGTTCATGTTTCTGAAATTCTTTGCCATTTGTTGCACTGGGATCTGCTAAAGCTGACTGAAATTGGGAAACGGCTTCAACAATATCGAGAGCACCATATTCACTACATTTGGTGAATTCTTCCTCCTGATTTTCCAGTCCAGGGATATTCTTGTCTTCTTCTAGCACCTCATCATTTTCAACCACAGGATCTACTGTTATGGTTTTGCAGGTATTGTTGTTGCCCATTTCACAGATTTCTTGCTTCTCTTCATTCTTGGATGTTTCTTGGTTGGTGTCATCTTCTGGTCCTACATGTGATGAATTGCCTCTTTCTCTAGGCACATCTTCGACGACAACCTCCTTACTCTCATCATCAAGATAACCACTGATAATTGATTCAGTTGATGATGTGGTCTCTCTAACTAGATTATAACTCACCACTGTTGACTCTCCAGTTTGTCCTTCTAGGTTTTCAACTGTATCTTCTCCAACTAGATTATCACCCACCACTGCAAGTTCATGATTACAAGTTTCCTCGTCATCTGGCAGACCTTCAATGTTTTCCTCTAACAACATGGCAGGATTTGCCGTGGTATTTCCTTCACTTCTCTCTGTAGTTTTGTGTTCAAGTTGTGTGAATTGCTCATCAGATGATGAAGTATCCTTGTTGCTTGTTGTAGCTTCAGTTGTGGTGCTGACATGGGCAACTGTTTCTGCAGAATTTGTGGCTGTTTCAGTTCCACTGTCCTCCTGTGCTTCATCACCTGTGCCAGATTACTTGCTTTTATTAGTCGAGCTTATAGTGCTGAAGGTAAAAACAATAAATGCTGAGAAATGCTTAACTGCCTATGTTTTTAGTGGACAATTATACATTCTGAAATTCAAGTATAGTTATTCATGGAAACATAATGTACTAGGTGGGTAGCCGTGCATCACTCGATGCAGAGCCACAGGATTTTCCCCTCTTTTGAAAAACATTAGGTGGGTGGCTAGGTAGCACTAGCATTCTTTTGAACCGTAGATTTTTCTTACTATCTCATCCTGAAATCACCATTAATTTTCTCAAGCACGCGTATTTCTCATACTAAACCAGTTTTAAATGGCTTATTAAAGCACAAAAATGGAACCATTGTACAAAAGACAGCAAAACAAACTAGGTACGGACCGTATCAGCCAGCTGAACTAACCTTGTTCTGTAGGTAAGTTTCTGTTTCCACCATCATCTTGTGTTGATGCATGATCCTCAAGTGAGCCCCTGTTCTCCTCATCTAAGTCTTCATTTGCAGCAGAGATTTTTCTTTGATCTGAAGCCATTTGATCATCTCCGCCGTTAAAAATGACAGGGACCTTTAACACCTCTGACATATCTACATCCTTAGTGGCATCCTTCTCCTTATCTAACATAAACAGAATAATGAATGATCAATAATAGCATTAGAGTGGTTTTTGAACTCCAGATTACATTGCACTGAATTCTAACTAGAAGTTAACTTGTATAGAAAATTTTGCCTATTAAATCTCTAGAATTTTCTTACTACCTCATATGGAAATCACCATTTCCAAACTTTTCGTATTAAACCATGATTCACATAATACATATTACAATACAAAAATAAATTATAGTATGTACGATAACAGTCTGAACTAACCTTGTTCTGGAGGTAAGTTTTTATTCCAATCATCATCTTCTGTTGATGTGTGATCCAGAGGTGAGCCTCTATTCTTCTCATCTAAGCCTTCATTCGCAGCGGACAATTTTGTTTGATCTGAAGCCATTTGCTTATCTCTGCCACTAGAGATGAAGGGGGGCTTTAATACGTCCGGCTCCAGCATATCTACATCCTTAGTGCCATCCTTCTCGGTATCTAACATAAACAGAACAATGAATCAGCGACCATAGCTTTATAGTGGTGAGTTTCTAGTAAGAGCGAGTTTGACATGATTCCATCAAATATTCGTTGAATTTATGCCTCCTAGGTATCCGTGCAGGATAAATATTGTGAAAAGAGGTAGTACCTTTCTCACCATTTATGTTGTTGAGCTCATGTGAATAATCTGAGTTGGCCATGGTTTTGTCGAAATCCTTAGCACTCTCCTCTGATACTAGAATTGCATAAGAAGTTAGTTAGCAAAACATTTAGGCTCATTAGCGGATAGTATTTAACAACATGCATACCTTGTTGACCGATAACGTTGTTGTTGCCCATCTCATTACCCATTGTTCTCAGCCCAAGCTCTTTAAGTACTAAGACCAATGAGAACAGTCTTTAGCTCAGCTCAAGCACAATCTACAATAGACTTGTAGGCTATTATAAGCCATGGGGAGGTGCAAGTGAGCACTACAGACCATGATGGTGGTGGCCACCACAAGATTAGCTAGAAAAGGTGCAACTAGACAGCACAATTTTCCTGTGAGCCTCCTAATAATTTTAATGCAGGGAGCACATCATAGGGACATGTTTTTTGGGTCATTGTTTCCTCATTTTATCATTTAAGAAGGGTCAAGGAAACTAAAGTTGGAGATCTGGTCAGATGGCCCAATGATAGTCGCATTACATCTTTCATGAATGATTGAATTGTTTTAAGCGTACACCTGTACTGCAATGGGGCAGGAAACCTGAAACCTTCTATACGGAAACCATAATCGTTCCGTCCCATTGGGTGCTGACTTGATGGTTCTAAGTTTTCTTTCTGTCGCATTGGTTGCATGATCTACTTAACACTTAGGTTTGTTCTTAAAGATTTCAGGTCCTGAAGTCATTGTTGAAGACATGGAATGAACCGGCTTACGAAGCACGGAGAGAAGAATTTCTTTCCATTTTGCTATGCATAACATGCGCGCGCGCGATTCCACAGAAACTTCTGACTTTCTTCTTAGGTGGATAAAACCTCAACATGTGGAGAGCTGCCTGATAACAAAAACGCAGTGAAGCTAGAGCTGTATCTAATTACATCAGTCAACCTTTCGGCGCATCTTAAGTTCTTAACATATTCCAGTCCACTCGAGTGAGTCATGCTCCTTGTCTCGCGGTTTTATCTTTCTTTGAAGCGTCATGTCATGTGTTTTTTGGCTCTAAAGTTTGGATCCAGTTGAGTTGGAGGGGGACACGAGCCTTTGGTCTGGTGTCATGATGGCCTACAACTCCCTTTCTGCTGCTACCGGTTCTCCCACGGGGCCCTTCCCTTAAACACGGGGTGGAAGTGGTTTCCACCTCACGCTGGCCCTTAGAAAATCCATGATTATGATTGGTATCGCTGGCTGTGGACTGTGCAGTTGTTGACTGGTTTTTGTAACTTCAAGGCTTATAGCTCCTCTTTTCCAGTCTTCCCTTTTCCAAAAAGAGTGAAATTCCATTTTTTACCTTCTAATTTGTCGTTTGTGACAACAATTACCCCATTGAGTAGAGTGAGCCGAACTGAGAAAACTGGCATGAACAGTCAGCACTAAAACATGGGTCCAAGGAGTCAAAACAGGAAAAACACTTAAAAGGGTAATTAGTTGAAAATATGTTTTAAATATATCAGATCAAGAGAGCATACACAGTACAACCATACGAGGTAACTGAACCACGTGCACGAAAATGACCCTACACAAATGGGGTATTACAGCCAAGTTCATGTGCCTCAAAATTCTTGCTGAAGCCACAGTAGAACTCGTCGTCGTTTTGTCATAAGTGCAAATACTGTAGGAAGACCAAATAAAATCATGCTTTGCTTTTTTTAACAAATCAATAGGTATTGATTCAATTGACAACTACTCCCTCCGTTCCCAAATAATTGTCTTTCTAGCCATCTCAAATGGACTACAACATACGGATGTATGTAGACAATTATTTAGGAACGGAGGGAGTAGACTCCAATTTTAACATGTAATCACATTAATTAAAAAATGATAGGTAAATCACGGTGATTGCATATAAAATAAAAAATTTGTGCCCTTGCAAGACATGGACAATTATCTGTTTTTTTAGAAACACATGGACAATTATCTAGTAAGTGTAAAAAAAAAGATAGTTTTGTTAGTCCATGGGCCATAGCCTGGACCAAGGCTCACTTACAGGAGGCTAGGCCCATGGACGCGTTACTTCCCAGCTCTAATACGCAGCCTGCTGCATCCACCCCTCAAAGAAAAAAAGCCTGCTGCATCCGAGTGCTTCGTGCTCCCGGACGGCGTTACTCAAAAAAAAAAAAAAAAAAGGCTCCCGGACGGCGAAGGGATGCAAGCCGAGGAAGACGCCGAGTTCGTGGGTGCGCGGGTGGAGGCCGGCCTCCGCGCCGCCCGCTTCTCCTCGCCGCCGTCGTCGGAGGAGTTCGCAGCCTCCGTCGAGCCAAGAACGTGCCCGCCGTAACTGCTCTGCACCTCATCTCATCCCAGCTCTCCGTTCCTTCCTTCCCCGTTCCCCCCTCTGATGTTCCCGTGCTTGCCCCCGCGGTGGGAAACCCCGATATTTAGGTATTCCGCGGTGTGCTCAAGGGGTCAGCCGCCTCCTCTCGGTGGGATCCTCTCCATGATGGCCTCGACTACTTGCTGGTTGGCATCACTCCCTCCCTCCCCCTGTACAGTTCATACTAGGAGGCAGCGAAAAAATAGCATATGTTTGAGTCTTTCCTCTTTGCAAACGTCGATGCAACATTTACCCCGGTTATTCACTCGTTCTTCAGGAGAAGGTGGGACCTGATGTTGCCGTGGAAGCCATGATGTCGAGCACCGGGCACGTGTTCTACATGGATCTCAGAAGTCATGAGAGGGTTGTTGTTTTGTTACTCCGAATTTAGTGCTTGGAATTCCTGAACTATGCCGTATGCGCAATTCACGTTGAGGCCCTGACACTATGTATATTGTTCTTTGAATGTAGGTTTCTATCCCATTCTCCACATTCATGCATTCCTGCAAATCTTACCTGGGGGGTCTGAATGCTGCTAGTGATTCATCCAAAGATAAGGGGATTAGGGAGGAGCCAACTTGTTCAGAGGAAATGTACTCAGCTAGCTCGGAGAATTCCGAGCAACTCTATTTAGCGCAGGCATGTTTGCCTTTTGCACCCTTCTGATAAGTAGTGACTAGTATTATGCAGTTATTTATGTACATGAAAATAAACCTTACCTACAACAGGTATCAATCCTCAATACTGAGAACAAAGAGAGATGCTCGTTAGAAGTTTTAAAAGAGGACATTCAGGAGGTCTGCTTAACCGTGTTTGTTTTTACGAATTGTCTCTATTCATGACTTCCAAGCTTCATATTTGAGTTGATTTTTCTGTTAATTTGTTTCTTTTTTCTTTCTGCAGCCTATATTTCTGAAAGGAAAACCATTTTCATCAATAAACTTCTGGATGAGTAGGGCTCACATGAGATCAAGTACCCATTATGATCCTCACCATAACCTTCTCTGCGTGGTGGCTGGATGCAAGAAAGTTATCTTTCATGTTTTAGCAGTATGCTATGCAGCTATGGTTGATGTTCTTTTGGATGTTAATTTACAACTTTTCCGAGTTTCATGTGTTGGTACTTGGTTGTGTCTTTGGCAACAACATAGGAATATCACCATTTTACTGCAACTGCAGATGGACTTTTTGTGTTCTAATTTCATTTGCTCTCTTCAACTTTAGTTTCATGGTCTTTTCACATGATAAAAGATCCTTATCTTGAAGCCGTTTGAAATATTAATTTTCTAGTGCCTGATTATTTTTAATAAAGAAACCAATTAATTGTTTATTTCTCCTGATAAAATTCCATACAGTAACTTTGTGGTCTCCCTCCGCATCCCCATTTTTGTATCCAATGCCTGTATACGGGGAGGCCTCCAACCATAGGTACACTCCTTTTCTCCAAGGAACTATTTCCATTTATTTAATTGACTTGAGTAATTGGAAGTTAGCAGATAAAAAATGCTTTTTCTGATCCCCCTATCATTTTTGGCAGTGGTGTCAGTATTGAGGAATCAGACTATTCAAGTTACACAAGAGCAAAGTACATGAAGGATTATTCTGAAAGGGTTGTCCTAAATTGTGGCGATGCTCTTTTCATACCAGAAGGATGGTACATCTTTTTGAACTATTTTACACTGTACTTAATCCTATTTCTCAGCATCTCAGTTTCCTATACCAGAAGATTGGTGCCATCTGCCATCTGTGTTCCGTAGCTGATTTTCATTTTTATTTTCATCATACCATTCTGAACCCTTTATCTCCTCTAATTAGAAATTGGTTATTTGTTTTAATACATTTAATATATGTGAAAGCTCATATGTTGCTAGTATAGTGTGACATCCTGATTTTTCCGTGGTTCATTTTTTTAATTTAAAGTCATCGCCCATTTTTTTAAGTAAAAATATTGAACCCTGGAAAAATCTGGATGTTGCACATGGGAAAATAATATTTCTTAGATTTTTGCTCTGTTAAGTATCGTCCAACAAAATTAATGTAGGATAGCTAATACGTCTTAAACTTTGAGAGTTCATTTAACAGGTATCACCAAGTAGACAGTGATGATTTGACCATAGCAATTAACTTTTGGTGGAAGTCAAGAATAATGACTGAGATGTTAGAGCATATGGATGCCTACTATCTACGCCGAATTTTAAGGAGGTATTTTAATTATATTTGGGCCATCCACATTTCTTTTAATATGTGTTGCAGCTTCCCCAGATTGACTGTCTGTAGTGTATTTAAGTGCAAGAGTATGCTGTTTTTCCTAGTTCCCTTCAGTCCACGTTTTTCCTAGTTTATTTCAGTTTGCCCCTCAAGTGAATTGTGTGTATTTAATACTCCTATAGGTAGCAACATCCATAAGATGAATGAATAAAAAGTACCCAAACCCATAAGATGAAGTGCATATTCAATGCTCTCCCCTGTAAACATGAGGTTTTCCATATCAATCAGGTGCTGGATCTTCCTCTACATTTGTAAGGATGTTGATGTGGGTACATGGTAAAAATAACAAACAGCCGTTAGACTTTTACTCAGTATCAATTCCCTTGTTTCAGAGGTAGTACCATTTCAGAATGTGCAGTTCTTTACTGAAGGACATTTAGAATGACTAATTTTCTGGTCCACAAGTTTTTATGTTTTTGCTTATTTTGCAGTACCTATTTTTAATCAATATACCTGACTGGTTTCCTCCCTTGTTTTGGCACTATCTTGCTGGTGTCTAGTTGTCTACCTCTAAAACTGATTTGTAGTGAAGATTGGTGGATACAGAGATGGTATGTCCCAACCATTACCCTCTTTTGGTTATTTTGATAGTACAAAACTTTCGTTTCATCGTTTGAAATACTCTTAAGTGTGCTATTGGTTTCTGAAATCACCTGTCTCCTTGGCTTCTTGCCCTGATCGGGGATTTTAACTAACTTTAGATGATTCGTCGCCTCTGCATGCAGTAGTTAGCAGTGCCTTTTCTCCTTGTGTTCGCCAGATGAATAACTTGTGTAATAACTTTGTGCATCTCTCATGCGACAGAACAAAATAGTGCAGAAAAATTCCTTCAGACATGCTAAAGAAAACAACGGTTTTCAGCCTACAGACAAAGCATTGAGAGGTCAGTATTTTATGCTTTCCGAGAGGCACCTTAACTCTTAAGTTTTCTGTCCTATTTTTAATTTTAGTTAAATTTAGTGGTAGAATGACAGTTAAGTGCTCTCCAAACTTCTATTGGCTATTTGCGATGGATGAATGTTATATGTGTTATTTGAACTTCAAAGATTGTGACGGTAACTACTTGTTTCTCTATTTAATCATTGTGGCCACTTATGAACAAAGCAATGCTTGCCCCTTCATATTTCTTTTGGTATATTTATTTGGATCCAGTTCCCTTTTAATTCTTACAGTCACGATTCAAGACCTTCTGTTAATCATTTAGCAGGCTCTGAGCAATTCAATTTGCACAACAAGGTTAAAAGTCATGATACATCTGACAAGAAAGGTGCACGGGATACATCTGACAAGAAAGGCGCAGCTGATACATCTGACAAGAAAGGTGCACCATTGCAATCTTTGGAACCCAGCACCCTACAAGCGCTTTATGAACTCATGTCAGTGGTTCATGACAGTGTTGAAGCGGTTGACCAAAATGACGTAGCAGAATCTGCATCTCAGGATACATCTTCCAGCCAAAGCAATGAAAGAAAGAAGACTGCTGCAGATGATTCATCTCTCTTGGAGAAAGACCCCGTTGCAAAAATCATTTTGCCAGTTGAACCACTCGAGTTGCGGAGTATGCTACTAGCAATGGTGGTATGTACTATAGCACGTCCCCCCTTCTAAATCCAACCTTTTTTGCACCTTCGAGTCGTCATATTTGAAAATTAGCAAATAAGTTGGTCTTGCTTATATTCCCTATATAGGTAACAATAACATGCACAAAACGTTTATCGGCATTGGAGTACCATACATACTACATTATGCTTTATAATATTTTCAGCATATTAGTTATTCAACGCTGGATCATATTTTGTTCTTTGTTATCTAAATTCTCTTAAATTTCCACACTTTTCAGCATACTTTCCCGAGGACATTAGAAGGTTTAGTCCTCAACATACTTGGACCTACAGGAGCAGAGATACTGACTAGGAAGTTTGATGAGATGGATCAACAAACCACGACAGAAGAACAGTGAGTAGCCTCCCGTGTCATTTTCTTAATTCAGATTACAGTGACGATTCTAAGCTGTTGACTGTCATGCTACAGGACTGAGTTCTACAAGACATTCTACACTGCGTTTGATGACCAATATGCTGCAATGGACGCACTTCTCAATAGGAAGGAACTGTTTTCTTTCCAGGTACTTTTTTTTCGTGAGTTTAAGCTAATATTCAATGTGTTATTTAGACTTATGACAGAAGAAAACCTAATATTTTAACTAGTTAAGAATGTACCAGCTTATATGTTATTGTTGTCAACCCAAATGTCCAACGTGTTAATGTCTCATGGAGCTAAGCACTAATATAGTAATATTATTGCTATCTTCGAATCAAAATTGTTATGTAATGAACTCACAACTTAAATGTTTTTGCTGATGTCATGGAGCTAACCAACTAATCTCGTTTACAAATGTTTTTATTCTATGCAGGTGTTCCAGAGTGTCCTTGACCAATATCTGAGGGTGCATGTTGATCGGCCTAGCTAACGTGTTACGGACGAATGCATGGACTGGAGGATAGATCATGGATCTGGTGTGCAGCCCTGGTGCCTAGAGTTGCGTTGTCGAATCGAAGCTTGATGTGGGTTCAGAATTTACATTTTGAAAGGGATGTGAGGATTCGTTCGAGCTGCTAACCAGACTAGTGCAACATGAGATTCATCAGTAGTGTCAAACTGTCAACACTGTCAAGTGAAGCTGCCTTTGGTTGGAGCCTCACAAGGATCATGTATGATAGCCGATTAAATTATTTTGAAGTTCTATCATTCTGATTTTTAATGATTTAGATGTATTATAGGAGGTACAGTACTTCCAGTGACTTGGTCTACGGAGCATTCAGAAAAATGCCACTCTGAAGCTTGCTGGTAGTACATCCTGTTTCTGGCAGTTTGATATGCCATTGCCGCCATCACATCACATTCAGAGATAAAAGTATAAACTGAGAGACACGCAAGCGTGCAAGACATTCTCCTCTGTTGTATAGCAGGTACAATAGTGGGAGGGTATGTCCCATGTTCTCTTGTGTGCAGGTGAAGTGGTTCATGTTTCTCACAAAACAAGTCATTACTTTATCGTGTTCGCGTGTGGCATACAAGTTTTGCTGCTAGTGTTACTTCATTTTACTTGTCATGTGTATCATCAATGTAGTGAACAAAACATTCCAACTGTACAAAATGTGATTGATAGCAATGGAACAATACAATACGCACAACCGCTTGCCATTCAAAGCAAGAACAATTCTTCAGAGAAATGCAGAGCTCAATTTGCACGAGGACGGCCAACAAGCGACGCAAAGACAAAGATAATGGATGGAATAGAAGGCAGAGCTCTTCCACACCAAATTCAAAAGAAAGTGAATTCCTCTTTTTGGCGCATCTATGATGTTGTAGTGAAAGAGATGGAACTTAGTGATGTTCATGAATGCAGCGAACAAAAACTTCCAAACGTACAAAATTTGATTGATGGCAACAATAGAAAACACTTCCCACAAAAAATAACTCGATCGAACAGTAGGCGCACGCAGTTGTTTCTCATTCAAGCGAAAATGATTCCTCAAAGACAACAACAAATTGTGGAATGGAAGGCAAAGCTCTTTTGCACCAAATTCCAAACGAACGGTGAATTCATCTTTTTGGCGCATCCCTGATGTTGGCAGTGAAAAAGATGGAACTTAGCGATGTACACCGTTGCTCGCGACCGGGTATTGGTACCTGGAAAAAAAAGATATGTCCACACGACGCACAGAAAGAAAAAAACAGCGATCATTTCTCTCCGTGCTCATATTTGCTTTAGGCATTGGTGCCTGATCAACAATCAGTGACAATTTTAATACAAGGCCTCCTCTAGGCCAGCACCTGCAACTCTGCATAAAACTATCAACCAAGGTAGGCAATACTAATACCTGGAATTAGAACTGGTCCATTACTTAACAGTTGGGGACAGCATGAGAACGACGACATTAGACTCTCGACTCTCTCGGCGAAGCTTATGACCATCATTACAACTCACGAGCACGGAGACTGGATCTGAAACGCGCTTCTGACAAAAGCAGGGGTAAATGTCTGCTCGAGCGCGGAAGGCGCTGCAGCAGCAATAGCAGCGACGCCGACCGAGGAAGGGATTAGCGCTCGGCGGGCCGGGCGGCGACGGCCGCACCGAGGTGATGTGGCCCCATGGCCGGAGGTAGGCGGCGTACTCCTCCTCCCACTTCCGAGCTGCAGCCCCTTCTACTGAGCAGCAGGACACGGAAGATTAGGTTAGAGAGGGACGGCCGGAGAAGAACCGAAGGCGACGCGAGCAAACTTACTCCCCGGTACTCAGATCAGAGAACGGGCGCCGGATTCTTGGCCGTCCCGAGACGAACCGCTGACGAGGCCTACATCGCAGACCGGGCAGCGATCGGTGGAGTGGTTCCTTGACTCGGAGAAGGGCCACATGGCTTGGCAGGTCGACAAGCGGACGATGCTCTAGGGTTTAGGGTTTGCGATCTATGGAATGGTGGAGAAGGTCTTCCTTTTTTCGCTTGTTTGAACGGGTCGAGGGAAGGTGATCGGTGAGAAGAAGAGTGGGGAATATATATCGTCTGGAAGGGACAATATTTTGTTGGTCCCGTTGGGACGGGCCGATAATTATCGGGAAGGGCTGGCGCAACGGCTAACAGATGGAACCGTGGGCCGCAGGGTATAGATCTTCTCTACGCGGCAGCCGTTGCCTGAATTTCAGCCAACTTTCAAGTAGCGATTTTGTTGTTGTCGGCCAAATGCAAACCAAACTATCGTTTACTGAATGTAGCAAACGGAGAAAAAAACTTACATATGTGACACACCGGGATATGTGTCTTGGCAAATAACATATTGTTCTCAATATAACTAGGAATCATTTATACAACCTGTGTGAACTTGCATGCAAGTGCATGTGGATAACAACAGAGACCTTCTAGCTTTGCCATGTCATATGTAGTCATCATTTATAGTCATAGTACTTTTTTCCAACTCTACGCATATAGCTAGACTCTTGCATGAGAGCTCATTCCCTCAATTTTCATGCCTCTCCGTCACATAGGCAAATTACCATGTAAGCAGGCTATAAGCTTGCTATTGTACTTGCTCTAAAAATACAACGATAACTTGTAAACGAATTGTGTATGGTGCCCTACGCACTACCTACTTTTACTGAACCAGATACAATCCCTGCAATTCCTCACACCCCCACCTCTGGTATTACATTATGGGACAACAGAAATATTAACACAAAATGAATGAAAATACACTTTTGATTATCTGGTATATGCCGCCTATATACAACAGTCTCTTTGTCGGGATGCAAGTCCAACATTTTTGTGTGTTGTCAGAACCCAAAGGCTCCAGATCATCCCTAAACCTTTTGCTCGCTGGATGGTGAATCCTGGAGTGATCCATTTTGGCAGACAGAAAAAAAATGTTATTACAAAAACACTAAACAAAATAGTACTAGAACTGAAGCAGTGGCTGTATTGAGAATTCCCAAGGATATATTCTTCATGGAAACATAAAAAGGGATTTTCAACATCCCTGGAATCATGTAATATCTAATATTTATTATTTTCATGTTCAGGGCACGGCTGAAAATGAAAACTTAACCCAAGCATAAAACCTGATTGATTTTCGAGCAAAAGTGAGCAACTTACATCAACATGAATCTCCACTGGGAACAAATTTATGGCACCAGGATTGAAAGAGAATCTGGCAAATGGAGGACATAATAGCAAGTTATAGAAAATTGTCTAGGTAAACACGACTGCCACATGGTATTAGAAAATGTCTCTAGTTGGCATCAGATATGTAGAAAATTCTAGTTTACTTCCGAGTCAATGTGGGCCAATTTCATTCCACTATCCTGATAAAATGTGCCATAAGTCAAAATAACAGTTTCAAGGCATTTCTGTAGCATCAGTAACTGCATGCTTAGACATTATTATCACTTGCATATTCATAATAATTGCATATTATATGTGAAAATCAGCGTACACAAATAAAAAATATTTACCCTCGTGATAGTATAAGCCTCCATGCATATGGAATGAAGAATTCCTCAGGATGACTTTCTTGCTCATATGTAAATCGTAACTGCGTAAACATCTGGAAAATACAGAATTGTATATTGTTAAGCCACTCTAAATACCAGAATAACTTTTATATGGATGGGATGAAATTTAACACAAAACAATAAGAAATATGAAATATGGCCCACATGAACCCCTACTCTATGATTAGAGTAAACTACAGCAATGTCATAATACAAGTCTCACCTTCATTCCTTCTCCACGCCAAGAACGGCAATTTTTATTAATGAGCTCAAGAACCTTGTCAACAGACCATTCCCCGTCTAACTGTTGCATGTCCATTCTACTGTTGAAGAAATCCAATACCTGACAGAAAAATTTACAAGATGGAATATGATCAGAATCAGAATCTGGAGGAAGAAGACGATGATGTGTTGTACTTTGTTGAGTTCACGAAAGACAAAAAAGTAACATACTGTGTATATATTCTCAAGCAATTCATTGAAACGAGGATGGTTCTTGAAGGGCTGAAAAACCTCTTGTCGGTGCAATACAGCATACACAACCTGTTGATGAACATGTTAGAAGTAGTTTGGCTCTGCCTATCAGGTATACTGCACTGGTAACTAACATACCTCAGGATTTCTGGGTAATGCATATGTAAGGATTGCATTGATGATTTCCAGAACGATTCTTAAGAAGTCAGTGTATATGTGAAGCTCCGTTGACTGCAAAAGTACACCACTGTTTACAGATATGAAGGGAAGAAAAGAAAAACAATGGTGCTGTTATGAAGCAAGATAACAGTAGAGTACCGTATCATCTGAAATGATGTCTGCTTCCATTTGATCAGACGTAACTTTGAGAGCCTTGTCATTTTTTAACTCGGCTAATTTCGCATACCTGAAGAATGGTAGATAAGCAAATGGACAGGTTAACTTGAATTAACTTTAATTAAGTGTAAAATGTGATAATGAAACAGAGAGAGATTGAGCTACCATACTTGCGAGAAAGCATGTCGAAGAGGCTAACCAGCCTTTGAGATGCATATGCACTCAGCCTATGCGCATGAGGACCCATGTTTGCTAGAATTGCAAGACAGTTCGTGTGAAGGTAGACATCCTGCAAGTATACATAAGCTTGTCATTAGACTGTTATGAACCAGAAGTAGTTTGACATGCAAAGGAAGCTTCTACTAAGGTATGATCGGAAGTCTTCCTTGCAAAAGGATACTTCTACATAGGCGTGTGTGACATGCATCAATTTCCCTGAACAACAAAAACAAAATTTTGTACATACTCGCAGCTTGGAGAGGTTGTACTTGATGGTTCGGATTAGTACTATGACCATCAACGACCCCAGAGAAGTTTGATGCATGAGGCGCTCCTGGTACCAAGGAACGCTAGGAAGCACCTAAAAAGTGAACACTAAATCATGAAAGAATTCATTAAATAAAATAAACCTAGTTAATTTTCTTACCAATTTGTGCACACTAGCATTGAAGGTTGAATCTTGACTAAGTATCAGGAGAATTATCAACAGCATGTAGATCTGATTGGAAGTCTTCCTTGATGCATTGTAGAGCATTTCCAAAATAGGCATAAGCTGTCGACAAAATCCAAGCTATAATAACTCAAGGCATTGGGGAAAAACAACTCAGGCAGTCGACAAATAATATTTGTTAATATATGTAATCAAAGGCTAATCTTACATGTAAGGTATGTGTTGGGTTATTACTTTAGCTATTACTCCTTGGTTTTATTATGTATTTCCCTACTTGGACTTTGCTTTCTAATGTTTCATGCTGACTGCCACGGAGTCACAGATTTACTATGCCAATTCATGGAAGGATGGGAATGAAAAGAAGTCATGGTGCAACTCTTACTAGTGAAAAACATATTAACCACTGATATATTCTCTCACTAAAAGGGAAAAATAGTTTAAATGCAACTGTTTTATTAATTCAAAGCATATTATGTCCAACTATTAAATGCCCACATGCTCCAACAAGAAGGGTTACAAACATAATTGCAAGAAAACATACCAAAGTATCCAAGTCTGTTCGAACCAGAACATACTCCTGAAAATCGCAGTTCCCATGGACCAGAGAATAGAGCAACAGAACTGAGCTCTCATCTTTTAAGCATCTGTATGGATAGTGGAAACAAATGAATTACACACCACTAAGGTCTTTTGGTACATAATAATTTACATCCTGAAACAAAATGAACATACATGATCCTTGAATAAATAATGATAGGTCCTAGATAATGGGCCCACAGAAGATGTCAAGATATCTAATTTTAAAACATTAGTTTCGAAATTACTCACAGCAGTCTCATTACTACCATCAAACCTGATACATGACTCCATTTTGGAATACGGTGTTAACTGTTCAGTGTTATTTATAATCTACACATGACCAAAATTATCGCTAAGTGCAGTGTTGTTTTTATCCATCAAATCTGATATTAGACCGGAATCATTGCTACATTTTCGTTTGTGAAGAAAAAGGAAATAATCTCACTGTTTTCTGCCCCAGAAATATTTGGTTAAATTCTACAAATCTAATAAATAAAGTACGAGCATATCACTGAATTAGCATGATGATGCATTACTTACGTGCCAAGAGCATCAAACAGCGATGCAAAAGACAGCCTGACAACGGGTCCATTTTGAGCATTTCCCTCAACATCGGCATGATCAACTGCAGCATAATTCATTTCTGCAACTGTTAGTGATACATATGACTATATGAGTGCCACAATTTCTCTATATTGCAGGTGCATCTTACATTGAATGTCCTTAGCATTGTTTAGCGCCTTGCAGTAAGGGTTCTCATGAAAAGCTGGTGCATCCTTGACATTGGTATTTGAATCACTCATGTAGACATCGTCGATTGGAATGGAGTCATTCATTGAGATGCATTTTCGGTAGTGGATCAGAATAAGCAGAACAAGTAAGCTGTTATCTGCCAATTGACTTGTCGCACCTTCAGCGCTTGCACTTACAAAATAGTTGAAAGTATAATATGGCAGTAGTACAAAATTTGCTGCAAAACCAGATAGATGAGTAAATTCAAAGATTTTCGATAACTGACCATTTTTCGTAGTAGGGAATATAAGGATGGTTGAAGTGTACTCCCTCTGTCCCATAATGTAAGACGTTTTTTGACACTAGTGTAGTGTAAAAAAGCGTCTTACATTATGGGACGGAGGGAGTACATAATAACTTCCTGAGTAAGATAGTAGGGCCTGTTTGGTTAGTGTACTAAGGTTACCAGCATTTGCCACACTTTTTTATGCCAAACATGACTAAGGTTATGCGATCAAGATGGGTGCCACACTCTGCTAGACTTAGGACGATCAAAATTGGTGGCACACATTGCCAGGCTAAGGGAAACTTTCCAGACCCATGTTGCAGGAACGGAATATTGTCGCAAGTGTGACTCTGAACCAAACATGTGATTAAGGGCTGTTATGTACCCAGCATAAGCCTGCAACACCTAATTGTAGGCATGCAACAATTACTTATGTGGGTATTTTGATTGGTGCCATAGTTGTGCCTTACATCTCACATTCAGTCAAAACTTAACAACTTGTTGTGTGGCAAAGTGTGGCATGGTTAGTAAATCAAAGTATCAAACAAACAGGCCGTCAATTTTGGCAAATAATACGGTAGTAACAATAAAGGTGTAAAATGGCATAGCATCATCTATTGTAACATAAAAGATATGAGAACTACCAAAAAAAAGTTAATACATTCTAAACAAAAAATTAACCATGAAAATGTTGAGAGTATTGGCATCATGTGAATGAGTTGCATTGACATGACGTCATCCTGATGAGACAAAAACTATAAACACTTTCTGTGGAGAAGATAACCCGCATTACCAGCTGCTGAGCCAACTCGTTGCAGAACACCAGGCCCACCATCATCAGAGAAAACAGGGTGTGAACCATTTGAAGGAATTTGTGGTCGTCTTACAAAATTAAGTAGTAACTTTTGAACAACCGAAGCTACTATGGAACTGTCCTGCAGAAGACAGATGTGGCAAAGGAACGCATCCCAAATTTAGCTCAATAATATCTACAAATAAATCATCATATGCAGATTCCATTTTTACCTGAAGCATAGCCGCATCAATGAAAGGATGCACATCTTTTGGTTCTGGAGATGGTCCAGAACATAACTGAGTCGACATAAGGACTAGCATCAAGTTCAGAAGCTCGTGATGTAGGTAGCATGACTCCAGACTGCATATAGAGATATTAAAACAGTGAAGTTCAAATGGCAAACAAGCATTTTAAAAAGGAAAAACTAGATAGGCATACACCATCCATCAAGATACCTTACATCTACACTACCAATGTAGTTCAGCACCCCCTTCATCAGAAAATACTCCACACTTTGGTCTAGAGGAGCAGGGAAATATAAAATAGCATTAGAGTTTACTATATCGGCCATACAAAAAATTCATAGTGCATTTGAAATTTTAATGATCATTTACCAGAAGGAAAATTTTCCAGCCCCTTTTCATCCTTGTCGATGTCAAGGCATAGCTCTTGCCAATTATCTGCCTTGGCATTCTCAATAATGAACTTGAGAAATATGGATGATATATAGGCAGCATTGATGGCCTTTCTATAGACACTAGAAGATACAGAAGAAGCAGATGTGCACTCTTGCAAACACCAAACCAAATGGATCAAGATCTTTGTAAGATGCTTTGTATGATAGTTGTTCTGCGCTGCACATACACATAACCCAGATTGTCAGACCAATGAGCCAAAGACAATTATGATTTAATTACAGGAACTAATTATACAAGTTCTGTCAAAGCATTGGAACCATAAGGTTAACACTTAACAACTGGTATAATCAAGTAAAATATTTAGGGATGAACTACAGCACGATGGCACTTGGCACGATGCGCGATACCACGTGATATGCCAACATCACTGTGTCATTCACATCACAGCAGCACACTCAGCCATGTGGGGCCTGATCGCACGTGCCCAGCACGCCGCACTGTGCTACGGGGGCAGCGAACGTTCACACCCTAAAAATCTCAGAATATTTATATCATGCAAGTGGCTCCAGTAACATGAAACATTATTTGCAGGAATGTAAACTGCACTGAAAAGATGATTCACAGTAAGTATTTACTACTTAAAAAGATTGGGTTGGTGATCGTGGTATGACACGCCTTCCCCTTTCACCTCCCTAGAAAATATCTAACATGTTGCACTTCTATCCATATCAATGTACATAAAAGTGTTAAAGTGGAAGGTAGGCATACCATACTAACAGGTACTCCCTCCTTTCCGAATTACTTGTCGCAGGTATGGATGTATCTAGATGTATTTTAGTTCTAGATACATCCATTTCTGCGACGAGTAATTTGGAACGGAGGGGGTACTTAAACATACAACTCTCAAGCATCCATAGGATATGCCTACCTTCCATTGTAACACTCTGAACACAACAATCAGCAGTGGGGCAAAAAATGTACACATTTAACTACCAAAAATGCTACACCTATGGGCAGGTGTTTACGAAAGCCCACCTATGTACGTGATTCCTCCATAATCTCATACTAATCCCCCCCCCCCCCCCCTGAACTCCAGCTGCGGGGCCCATGACAACCAATAAAATCACACCACGTCGCCTTTTTCCTAGAAGTCCTGTAGGCTCTTCGTAGGTGTAGCATTGCTCTTTAACTACCTATTAATATTCTATCTTGTTTACTACAAACCAGACTAAGTTATAAAAAAATCATCGATCCCAGATCCCACCACACAGACCAATCCACCAATGAGGTCCCTCACTGGTGGCAACATAAAGCATAAATGCAGGTCTCAAGCCCCTAATTTACAAATTGATGCTTCACCTGGGAGTTAAACTCCGGAACCAAAAAATCATTGCGATGTTCAATACACTATAACAAGCACTTAAATCCTTCACCCTAACTGCAATTAGCCAAATCATCCATTTGCATTGTCAGCCACCACGAAGAAATTCAGGACAAAAATTCATAATAGGCCTTCTTACTGAAAAGATAACTGTGGGTTTTCCTCTTGTTTAACAAAGTAGTCAAGCACTCAACTAAGGCAGACCCATGCGCACAGGAACTCTCATGATAAATTGAATTACAAAAGTTCCGTATATTGCAACGCACTAAGCTCAGTCAACCTTGATCACACAGTGAACTCAGTCAATATTGATCGGACAAATACATGGCATGTTTCCTACCATTTCTACGAAGCTCCCCACCTAAATTGCCATTCGAAGCACCAATGCAGGTTGCAGTCGACAGAAATCAACGCCCCAAAAGGCACGATAAACGCGGCAAAAGCGCCGGAAATGCCACGTCAACCCCGCTGTCTCGCCTCAAAGCATCACATGAACCGTGCGACCCACAGCCGCGCACGCATAAATCACATGATCCGCATTGCCCCCGCAGATCAAACCCCGCAAAACAGAAAGTAATCGCCACCCGAAGCAACAGCGAGAGCGGGGGAAACGGAAGCCATCAGAGCAGCCGCAGGGGGGAGGCGCGGCTTGGATCTCGAGCCGTCGGGTCCTTACCGAAGGCGTGGCAGGCCTGCAGCACGCGGTCCCGCGGCCACTGCTGGGTGAGGGGCAGCTCGAGCAGCTGCCTCCAGAACTCGGAGGAGATCGGGTAGGCCCTGTCGCCGACGAGCGCGGCGAACATCTGCTCCGCCGCCCCCGGCGACGCGGCGCCCGCCTCGCCCAGCCTCGGCGTCGATGGCGCCACCCCCATTGGATCTGAGAGGGCCCCTAGGGTTTGACGCGGGCGGGGATTGGGCGAGGGGGAGATGGCCAGGTGGAGTCGGGGCGAAGCGAAGGTTTTAAATGGACGGGAGCGTGGAGACTTCGGGCGGAAGGGAGGAGGGGGAGGAGGAAGAGGGGGGCGGGGCGGGTGCGACTAGCCGGTTGGGTTTGGGAGGTTTTGATGGGATTAACGACGGACCGAACTGCCCATGGGGTCCGGTCAACACCCGGGAGGCGCGTGGCCTGGCCTGCATGGAGCGGGAGGGGCAATACGGTCTTTTGCCGGGGCTCGTGGGGGTTGCCGTTGTTGCGGGGCTGCCTGCCGTCGGTGGAGGTGGTGGTTTGGTGGTGGAGCATTCGGGAGGGTGGAGGAAGGGGACGGACGGGCGGGGGCGTGCGTGTGCGACGCGCACCCCGACGGGGACGGCCGCTTCGGCCGTGTCGCACTTCGTCGCTTCGTTCCAAACCGAGTACTCTTCCAAACTTCCAACGTGGTTTGGGCGCATCTCCACCGGATTTCTGGCCGTGCGTCTCAATGTGCTTGACTTTTTCCGTTCGGTTAGGCTTGCTTTTTGTTTGTTAGCTCGAATTTTCGCTTTTGTAGAGGAAGAACAATCACAAGATGAACAAGCTGGGAAGCACTATGAAAAATATCTACCAATTCGGGAGTAGAAGCTTATCTCATTTTTTTTATCGATGATACGCCCGGCCTTGGACGATGTGTTACAAAGTCAAGTCTTCAACTCCAAACTGCTACTCTATATGAATCGGCACAAAAAACTTCTTTTATGTACATCAAGTGATGCGTATTGACATACCGTAGATGATTGGAGATATCTAGGGAGGCAAAGCAAAAGAAAAACAAGGTATCCTGGCAAAAGGTATAGTTTTGCTATTTCTAATAAACTCTAAAACAAAACAAAACAAAAACTCTAGTGAGTCTTCCAAAGCTGGGAGCGATGCCCATATACCTGTGAGAGAGGTTCATTGCAACTTTTCATATGTGAAGAGATGCCATTGATCAGATTAGGAGAGCTCATCCACTCCGCTCCCCTGCCTAGCGCTCCGCGCCGGCCGCCACTCCGGCATCGGCGGCCACCATAGTGTCGTCTCCTGCTCCGGCAGCGGGCGCCCACCCCTCCTTTTGATGCTATGGCTTTCCGAGTTTCCCTCTCTGGCTCGCTCTCGTCGGGATCGGCTTCGTCCCTCTCCGCACCGGGCGCTTCCCTCCCCACCTCCTCCTCGCTCAGATCTACCCGTCTTCGTCGGTGCGGCCGCGTCCCCCAGCTCCGCTCCATCGTGGTGCCGCCGGTCCTGGGCACGACCTTTGGCCCCATCGTCCAGGGCGAGGCGGCTGGCCCGTCGCGTGGCCCTGAGCCGCGGCGGGTGGAGGAGGCTTAAGCGCGCAAAGGCGAAGCCGCCGCTAGCGGCTCCGCTTTGGCCGTGGATCGGCGGCAAAGGCGTCGCTTTCCGGCTGGTCGGCCCCGTGCGCTGCCGCCCCTCGTCCGCCTCCATCCTTGCGGCTTCCGGCGGAGCTCCATGGATGCTGTTACAACTGCGGGGGTGATGGACACATCTCGGTGGACTGCTCAAACCCGCCCTTATGTGTGCGTTGCCGTGGTGTCGGCCACATCTCGCGTGGGTGCACTAGGTCGCCCTTCTCCGGTGGACCCGCCTGCTCTGCGCCGTCGGGTGGATGAGGCTGCTCCCCCGTCGCCGCGGCGCTCGGACGCCTCGAGGCCATTGCCACTGCCGCCGCCTGGCCCTCCTCCTCCGGACGTCGTTCGGCTCTGGAGCGATGTGGTGCGGGCGCCATCCTAGGGCGCGCTGCCGGCCGCTGGTGCGGCTGCGGGGCCGGAGTTCTCGGTGCCTTTCGCCCAGCGGGCGCCGGTGCTGCCGGTGGAGGTGCGGGCTCGTGAGGAGCACGAAGACCTGATGGAGGCCTACTTCCTAGAGGCGGCCGACGACATCTGGCAGATGGAGGCAGAGCTCACCCGTGCCGTCCTGGTTACGGTGACTGGCAACAGGACTACGGTGGATCTGGCGTCGGCGGCTGAGGCCTTGCATGCGGCGTTTGATATCGGTCCGGCTGATATGTCTATCCGGGCCTTCTTCCCCGATGACTTCCTTGTGCTATGCCGGGATGGAGCGACCCGCGACAGGATGATTCGCGCAGGCTGAGCGCATTCCTCTTGGTTAGAGCTGAACCTACGGCCGTGGAACGGGCAGGCACAGGACACGGCGGCATCGCTGCCATTTTTGGTCCCGATTGCCATGCGCGGTGTTCCGGGCACGCCTGGAACCAGAGGACGCGAGTGTGATCCTGCGTTGCCTTGGGTATGTCGTGGGAGTCGATGATAGCACTGCTCGGCGGCTGGATATGGCGGATTTTCGTGCGTGGCTTCGTACGGACCGGCCGCGGGGGATCCCACGACGCTGGATGCTCTTCATCGACGAGCCAAGGCGGAATCTTTGGGCGGAGGAGAACGGCCATCAGGTGGCTGCTGGACGGCGGGCCAAGACGCTGTGGTATCTTATCGACATTACTGTTCTCGCGGAGCCGGTGATGGTCGACGATGGTGATGCGGGCCGGCGCCATCCTCCTCCTCCGCCGCCGCCGCCGTCGCCTTCCTCTAGGAACGATGATGAGCCGCCTAGAGGTGGCATGGACAGGCCCAGGAGGGGCGTTGTTGGTGCCAGGGATCATCCGGTCAGCACGGTTGGGTCATCGACGGCGGTGCCGCCGCCGGCGGGGTGGCAGGTTCAAATCGCCTCGGATCCGGTCTGCACGCCGGTCAGCAGCAGCCGTGTGGTTGCCGTCATGGGGGTACGCTTGGGCCCTACCGCGGGGCTGGATGAAGACGTGGCTTTTCGGCAGCCAATAGTGGAGCGGTCCGGGTCGCCTGTCGTCTCTCTTGGTCATGCAGAGCAGGTGGGGCCCGGAGTGAGCGTCGATCGTGTGGAGGAACATCATGTCTCCCCTGCCTCGGTGCAGCTACTGAGATGGGCTCGGGCCGACAGGACTGGACGTGCGCCCGAGGTGGTCAGGTTTGGGAATCAGGAGGCTGTTGGGGGTCTGTGCGGCTGTGATTCCGTACAGATAGGATCCTGCTGTATCTCCGTGGTGGTGTTGGGGAACGTAGTATTTCAAAAAATTCCTACGATCACGCAAGATCTATCTAGGAGAAGCATAGCAACGAGCGAGGAGAGTGTGTCCACGTACCCTCGTAGACCGAAAGCGGAAGCGTTTAGTAAGGCGGTTGATGTAGTCGAACATCTTCGCGATTCAACCGATCCAAGTACTGAACGCACGGCACCTCCGCGGTCTGCACACGTTCAGCTCGGTGACGTCCCTCGAACTCTTGATCCAGTTGAGGCCAAGGGAGAGTTCCGTCAGCACGACGGCGTGGTGACCGTGATGATGAAGTTACCGGCGCAGGGCTTCGCCTAAGCACTACGACGATATGACCGAGGTGTAAAACTGTGGAGGGGGCACCGCACACGGTTAAAGATCAACTTGTGTGTCTATGGGGTGCCCCCTCCCTCGTATATAAAGGAGGGAGGGAGGAGGCCGGCCGGCCCTAGAGGACGTGCCCAAGGGGGGGAGTCCTACTCCAAGTAGGAACCCCCCCCCTTTCCTAGTCCAAGTAGGAGAAGAAGGAAGGAGAGGGAGAGGGTGAAGGAAATATGCCCTAGAGGCAATAATAAAGTTATTATTTATTTCCTTATATCATGATAAATGTTTATTATTCATGCTAGAATTGTATTAACCGGAAACATAATACATGTGTGAATACAAAGACAAACAGAATGTCACTAGTATGCCTCTACTTGACTAGCTCGTTAATCGAAGATGGTTATGTTTCCTAACCATAGACATGAGTTGTCATTTGATTAACGGGATCACATCATTAGGAGAATGATGTGATGACTTGACCCATTCCGTTAGCTTAGCACTTGATCGTTTAGTATGTTGCTATTGCTTTCTTCATGACTTATACAAAGTTCTGCAACTATGAGATTATGCAACTCCGTTTACGGAGGAACACTTTGTGTGCTACCAAACGTCACAACGTAATCGGGTGATTATAAAGGTACTCTCAGGTGTCTCCAAAAGTATATGTTGAGTTGGCATAATTCGAGATTAGGTTTTGTCACTCCGATTGTTGGAGAGGTATCTACGGGCCTTCTCGGTAATACTCATCACCTAAGCCTTGCAAGCATTGTAACTAATGAGTTAGTTATGAAATGATGTATTACTGAGCGAGTAAAGAGACTTGCGGTAATGAGATTGAACTAGGTATTGGATACCGACGATCGAATCTCGGGCAAGTAACATACCGATGACAAAGGAACAACGTATGTTGTTATGCGGTTTGACCGATAAAGATCTTCGTGAAAATGTAGGAACCAATATGAACATCCGGGATCCACTATTGGTTATTGACCGAGAATAGTTCTAGGTCATGTCTACATAGTTCTCGAACCCGTAGGGTCCGCACGCTTAACGTCCACGATGACAATTTTATGAGTATTGATGTACGAAGTTTGTTGGTCCCGGATGTGATCACGGACATGACGAGGAGTCTCGAAATGGTCGAGACATAAAGATTGATATATTGGAAGCCTATGTTTGGACTTGAAATAGTTCCGGTGAAATCGATTTTTCTACGGAACACCGGGTTACCGGAACCCTCCCGGGGGTTAATGGGCCTTAGTGGGCCATGAGGGAGAAGAGGAGGGCCGGCTAGGGCAGGCCGCGCGCCCCCTCCCCCCCTAGTCCGAATAGGACAAGGAAAGGAGGGGCGGCGCCCCCCTTTCTCTTTCCCTCCCCCCAAGTCCTAATCCAACTAGGAAAAGGGGGGGGGGGAGTCCTACTCTCGGTGGGAGTAGGACTCCTCCGGCGCGCCTCCTCCTAGGGCCGGCCGCACCCCCCCTTTATCCTTTATATACGGGGGCAGGGGGGCACCGCATGACACACAAGTTGATCTACGTGATCGTTCCTTAGCCGTGTGCGGTGCCCCCCTCCACCATATTACACCTCGGTCATATCGTCGCAGAGCTTAGGCGAAGCCCTGCGTCGGTGGAGCATCATCATCGTCACCACGCCGTCGTCTTGTGGAACTCATCCCCGACGCTTTCTGGATCGGGCCGGGGATCGTCATCGAGCTGAGCGTGTGCAGAACTCGGAGGTGCCGTCGTTCGGTACTTGGATCGGTCGGATCGTGAAGGCGTGCGACTACATCAACCGTGTTGTTATAACGCTTCGCTTTCGGTCTCACGAGTGCGTGGACACACTCTCCCTCTCGTTGCTGTACATCACCATGATCTTGCATGTGCGTAGGGAAAATTTTCAAATTACTCGTTCCCCAACAAAGGCATCCGAGCCTGGTTTTATGCGATGATGTTATATGCACGAGTAGAACACAAGTGAGTTGTGGGCGATACAAGTCATCTTGCTTACCGGCATGTCATACTTTGGTTGGCGGTATTGTGAGATGAAGCGGCCCGGACCGACATTACGCGTACGCTTACGCGAGACTGGTTTCACCGCTGCGAGCACTCGTTGCTTAAAGGTGACCGGCGGGTGTCTGTTTCTCTCATTTTAGTTGAACCGAGTGTGGCTACGCCGGTCCTTGCGAAGGTTAAAACAGCACCAACTTGACAAACTATCGTTGTGGTTTTGATGCGTGGTAAAACGGTTCTTGCTCAGCCCGTAGCAGCCACGTAAAACTTGCAACAACAAAGTAGAGGACGTCTAACTTGTTTTTGCAGGGCATGTTGTGATGTGATATGGTCAAGGCGTGATGCTATATTTTATTGTATGAGATGATCATGTTTTGTAACCAAGTTATCGACAATGGCGGGAGCCATATGGTTGTCGTTTTATTGTATGATATGCAAACGCCATGTAATTGCTTTACTTTGTCACTAAGCGGTAGCGATAGTCGTAGAAGCAATAGTTGGCGAGACGACAACGATGCTACGATGGAGATCAAGGTGTCGCGCCGGTGACGATGGCGATCATGATGGTGCTTCAGAGATGGAGATCACAAGCACAAGATGATGATGGCCATATCATATCACTTATATTGATTGCATGCGATGTTTATCCTTTATGCATCTTATCTTGCTTTGATTGACGGTAGCATTTTAAGATGATCTCTCACTAAAAATTATCAAGAAGTGTTCTCCCTGAGTATGCACCTGTTGGGGAACGTAGTAATTTCAAAAAATTTCCTACGCACACGCAAGACCATGGTGATGGCATAGCAACGAGAGGGGAGAGTGTATGTCCACGTACCCTCGTAGACCGTAAGCGGAAGCGTTATAACAACGCGGTTGATGTAGTCGTACGTCTTCACGATCCGACCGATCCAAGTACCGAACGTCGGCACCTCCGAGTTACGCACACGTTCAGCTCGATGGCGATCCCTGGGCTCCGATCCAGCAAAGCGTCGGGATGAGTTCCGTCGGACGACGGCGTGGTGGCGATGATGATGCTCCACCGACGCAGGCTTCGCCTAAGCTCATGACGATATGAGCGAGGTGTAATATGGTGGAGGGGGCACCGCTGCACGGCTAAGGAACGATCCGTAGATCAACTTGTGTGTCATGGGGTGCCCCCTGCCCCGTATATAAAGGAGCAAGGGGGTGCGGCCGGCCCTAGGGAGGCGCTGCTGGAGGAGTCCTACTCCCACCAGAGTAGGACTCCCCCCCTTCCTAGTTGGATTAGGTTTGGGGAGGGAAGAGGAAGGCGCCCCTCTCCTTGTCCTATTCGGACTAGAGGGGAGGGGGCGGCCTGCCCCGGCCGCCCTCCTCTTCTCCCTTATGGCCCATCAAGGCCCATTGACCCCAGGCGTTCAGTAACCCCGGTGTTCCGGTAAAATCCTGTTTTCATCCGGAACCTTTCAAGTCAAACATAGGCTTCCAATATATCAATCTTTATGTCTCGACCATTTGAGACTCCTCGTCATGTCCGTGATCACATCCGGGACTCGAACAACCTTCGTACATCAAAACTTATAAACTCATAATAAACATCATCGAAGCGTTAGCGTGCGGACCCTACGGGTTCGAGAACTATGTAGACATGACCTAGAACTATTCTCGGTCAATAACCAATAGCGGAACCTGGATGCCCATATTGGTTCCTACATATTCTCGAAGATCTTTATCGGTCAAACCGCATAACAACATCGTCGTTCCCTTTGTCATCGGTATGTTACTTACCCGAGATTCGATCGTCGGTATCAATACCTAGTTCAATCTCGTTACCGACAAGTCTCTTTACTCGTTCCGTAATACATCATCTCACAACTAACTTATTAGTTGCAATGCTTGCAAGGCTTATGTGATGTGTATTACCGAGAAGGCCTAGAGATACCTCTCCGACAATCAAAGTGACAAAACCTAATCTCAAATCGACAACCCAACATGTACCTTTGGAGACACCAGTAGTACTCCTTTATAATCACCCGATTCGTTGTGACGTTTGGTAGTACCAAAGTGTTCCTCCGTAAACAGGAGTTGCATAATCTCATAGTTACGGGAACATGTATAGGTCATGAAGAAAGCAATAGCAATATACTAAGCGATCAAGTGCTAAGCTAACGGAATGGGTCATGTCAATCACATCATTCTCCTAATGATGTGATCCCATTAATCAAATGACAACTCATGTCTATGGTTAGGAAACATAACCATCTTTGATTAATGAGCTAGTCTAGTAGAGGCATACTAGTGACTATATGTTTGTCTATGTATTCACACATGTATTATGTTTCCGGTTAATACAATTCTAGCATGAATAATAAACATTTATCATGATATAAGGAAATAAATAATAACTTTATTATTGCCTCTAGGGCATATTTCCTTCATCTCCCACTTGCACTAGAGTCAATAATCTAGATTACACAGTAGTGATTCTAACACCCATGGAGTCTTGGTGCTGATCATGTTTTGCTCGTGGAAGAGGCTTAGTCAACGGTCTGCAACATTCAGATCCGTATGTATTTTGCAAATCTCTATGTCTTCCACTTGGACTGGTCCCGGATGGAATTGAAGCGTCTCTTGATATGCTTGGTCCTCTTGTGAAATCTGGATTCCTTTGCCAAGGCAATTGCACCATATTGTCACAGAAGATCTTCATTGGTCCCGATGCACTAGGTATGACACCTAGATCGGAAATGAACTCTTTCATCCAGATTCCTTCATTTGTTTGCTTCCGAAGCAGCTATGTACTCCGCTTCACATGTAGATCCCGCCACGGCGCTTTGTTTAGAACTGCACCAACCGACAGCTCCACCGTTTAATAAAAACACGTATCCGGTTTGCGATTTAGAATCGTCCGGATCGGTGTCAAAGCTTACATCGGCGTAACCATTTACGACTAGCTCTTTGTCACCTCGATATCGAGAAACATATCCTTAGTCCTTTTCGGTATTTCGGAAGTTCTTGACCGCTGTCCGATGATCCACTCTGGATTACTTTAATACCTTCCCGCCAAGCTTATTGCTAAGCATCGTCAGTCTGGTACACAGCATTGCATACATGATAGAGCCTATGGCTGAAGCATAGGAACATCTTTCATTTTCTCTCTATCTTCTGCGTGTGGTCGGGCATTGAGTCGACTCAATCTCACACCTTATGTCTGAGTAAAAACCTTTCTTTGCTTGATCCATTTTGAACTTTTTCAAAACTTTATCAAGGTATGTGCTTTGTGAAAGTCAATTAAGCGTCTTGATCTATCTCTATAGATCTTGATGCCCAATATGTAAGCAGCTTCACCGAGGTCTTTCATTGAAAAACTTTTATTCAAGTATCCTTTTATGCTATCCAGAAATTCTATATCATTTCCAATCAATAATATGTCGTCCACATATAATATCGAAAATGCTCTGAGCTCCCACTCACTTTCTTGTAAATCGGGCTTCTCCAAAAGTCTCAGATAAAACCATATGCTTTGATCACACTATCAAAGCGTTTATTCCAACTCCGAGAGGCTTGCACTGACCATAAATTGATCATTGGAGCTTGCACACTTTGTCGGCACCCTTTGGATCAACAAAACCTTCTGTTGCATCATATACAACTCTTCTTCTAGAAATCCATTCAAGAATGCAGTTTTACATCCATTTGCCAAATTTCATAATCATAAAATGCGGCAATTGCTAACATGATTCGGACAGACTTAAGCATCGCTTCTGGTGAGAAAGTCTCATCGTAGTAAACCCTTGAACTTGTCGAAAACCTTTCGCAACAAGTCGAGCTTTATAAACGATTACATTACCATCGTCGGTCTTCTTCTTAAAGATCCATTTATTCTCAATGGCTTGCCGATCATCGGGCAAGTCAACCAAAGTCCATACTTTGTTCTCATACATGGATCCCATCTCAGATTTCATGGCTTCCAGCCATTTTGCGAATCTGGGCTCACCATCGCTTCTTCATAGTTTGTAGGTTCGCCATGGTCAAGTAACATGACTTCGAATAGGATTACCGTACCACTCAGTGCGTATTTTACTCTGGTTGACCTCTGAAGTTCAGTAGTAACTTGATCTGAAGTTTCATGATCAATATCATTAGTTTCCTCACTAATTGGTGTAGTTGTCACGAGAACCGTTTCTTGTGATGAACTACTTTCCAATAAGGGAGCGAATCTGATTATCTCATCAAGTTCTACTTTCCTCCCACTCACTTCTTTCGAGAAAACTCCTTCTCTAGAAAGGATCCGATTTAGCAACGAAAATCTTGCCTTGGATCTGTGATAGAAGGTGTACCCAACATCTCCTTTGGGTATCCTATGAAGACACATTTTTCCGACTTGGGTTCGAGCTTATCGGTTGAAGTTTCTTCACATAAGCCTCGCAGCCCCAAACTTTAAGAAACGACAACTTTGGTTTCTTCCCAAACCACAGTTCATAAGGTGTTGTCTCAACGGACTTTGATGGTGCCCAATTTAACGTGAATGCGGCCGTCTCTAAAGAATATCCCCAAAACGATAGCGGTAAATCAGTAAGAGACATCATAGATCGCACCATATCAAGTAAAGTACGATTACGACGTTCGGACACACCATTTCTCGTGGTGTTCGGGTGGCGTGAGTTCTTGAAACTATTCCGCATTGTTTCAAATGTAAACCAAACTCGTAACTCAAATATTCTCCTCCACGATCAGATCGTAGAAATTTTATTTTCTTGTTACGATGATTTTCCACTTCACTCTGAAATTCTTTGAACCTTTCAAATGTTTCAGATTTGTGTTTCATTAAGTAGATATACCCATATCTGCTCGAATCATCTGTGAAGGTGAGAAAATAACGATACCCGCCGCGTGTCTCAACATTCATTGGACCACAAACATCAGTATGTATGATTTCCAACAAATCAGTTGCTCACTCCATAGTTCCGGAGAACGGCGTTTTAGTCATCTTGCCCATGAGGCACGGTTACTTAAGTACCAAGTGATTCATAATCAAGTGATTCCAAAAGTCCATCGATATGGAGTTTCTTCATGCGTTTTACACCGATATGACCCAAGCGGCGATTACCACAAATAAGTTGCATTATCATTATCAACTCTGCATCTTTTGGTTTCAACACTATGAATATGTGTATTACTACTATCGAGATTCAATAAAATAGACCACTCTTCAAGGGTGCATGACCATAAAAGGTATTATTCATATAAATAGAACAACCATTATTCTCTGTCTTAAATGAATAACCGTCTCGCATCAAACAAGATCCAGATATAATGTTCATGCTTAACGCGGCACCAAATAACAATTATTTAGGTCTAAAACTAATCCCGATGGTAGATGTAGAGGTAGCGTGCCGACCGCGATCACATCGACTTTGGAACCATTTCCCACGCGCATCGTCACCTCGTCCTTAGCCAATCTTCGCAATCCGTAGTTCTGTTTGAGTTGCAAATATTAGCAATGAACCAAGATCAAATACCAGGTACTACTGCGAGTATTAGTAAGGTACACATCAATAACATGTATATCACATATACCTTTGATCACCTTGCCATCCTTCTTATCCGCCAAATACTTGGGGCAGTTCCGCTTCGATGTCGATCGCTTGCGGTAGAAACACTCGATTTAGGGCTTAGGTCCAGACTTGGGTTTCTTCTCTTGAGCAGCAACTTTCTTGCTGTTCTTGAAGTTCCCTTCTTCTTTCCTTTGCCTTTTTCTTGAAACTAGTGGTCTTGTTGACCATCAACACTTGATGCTCTTTCTTGATTTCTACCTCCATGGCTTTTAGCATTGCGAAGAGCTCGGGAATTGTTTTGGTCATCCCTTGCATATTATAGTTCATCACGAAGCTCTTGTAGCTTGGTGGCGATGATTGGAGAATTCATCAATGACACTATCATCCGGAAGAGTAACTCCCGTTGAATCAAGTGATTATTATACCCGGACATTTTGAGTATATGTTCACCGTGAACTATTCTCCTCCATCTTGCAGCTATAGAACTTATTGGAGACTTCATATCTCTCAATCCGGGCATTTGCTTGAAATATTAACTTCAACTCTGGAACATCTCATATGCTCCATGACGTTCAAAACGTCGTTGAAGACCGGTTCTAAGCCGTAAAGCATGGCACATTGAACTATAGAGTAGTCATCGGCTTTGCTCGCCAGACGTTCACAACCACGGCGTTGCTCTATGTAGGTCGGCACCCAGCGGTGCTTCCAGGCGTAATTCTTACGTGCAGCAATGAGGATAATCCTCAAATTCGGACCCGATCCGTGTAATTGCTACCATCATCTTTCAACTTTGCTTTCTCAAGGAACACATTAAAATTCAGCGGAACAACAGCCACGAGCCATCTATCTACAATAAACATAGACAAGCAAAATACTATCGGTACTAAGTTCATGATAAATTTAAGTTTAATTAATCATATTAAAAACTCCCACTTAGATGGACATCTCTCTAGTCATCTAAGTGATTACGTGATCCAAATCAACCAAACCATGTCCGATCATCACGTGAGATGGAGTAGTTTCAATGGTGAACATCACTATGTTGATCATATCTACTATATGATTCACGTTCGACCTTTCGGTCTCCGTGTTCGAGGCCATATCTGTTATATGCTAGGCTCGTCAAGTTTAACTGAGTATTCGCGTGTGCAACTGTTTTGCACCGTTGTATTTGAGCGTAGAGCCTATCACACCGATCATCACGTGGTGTCTCGGCCGAAGAACTTTCTAGCGGTGCATACTCGGGAGAACACTTCTTGATAATTTTAGTGAGAGATCATCTTATAATGCTACCGTCAATCAAAGCAAGATAAGATGCATAAAGGATAAACATCACATGCAATCAATATAAGTGATATGATATGGTCATCATCATCTTGTGCTTGTGATCTCCATCTCCCAAGCACCGTCATGATCACCATCGTCACTTGGCGCGACACCTTGATCTCCATCGTAGCATCGTTGTCGTCTAGCCAACTATTGCTTCTCGACTATCGCTACTTGCTTAGTGATAAAGTAAAGCAATTACATGGCGTTGTATTTCATACAATAAGCGACAACCATATGGCTCCTGCCGATTGCCGATAACTTCGGTTACAAAACATGATCATCTCATACAATAAAATATAGCATCACGTCTTGACCACATCACATCACAACATGCCCTGCAAAAACAAGTTAGGCGTCCTCTACTTTGTTGTTGCAAGTTTTACGTGGCTGCTACGGGCTGAGCAAGAACCGTTCTTACCTCGCATCAAAACCACAGCGATAGTTTGTTAAGTTGGTGCTGTTTTAACCTTCGCAAGGACGGGCGTAGCCACACTCAGTTCAACTAAAGTGAGAAAGCAGACACCGCGGTCACCTTTAAGCAACTAGTGCTCGAGCGGTGAAACCAGTCTTGCGTAAGCGTCTGCGTAATGTCGGTCGGGCGCTTCATCTCACAATACCGCCGAACCAAAGTATGACATGCTGGTAAGCGGTATGACTTATATCGCCCACAACTCACTTGTGTTCTACTCGTGCATATGACATCAACGCATAAAACCAGGCTCGGATGCCACTTGTTGGGGAGCGTGGTAATTTCAAAAAATTCCTCGCACACGCAAGACCATGGTGATGGCATAACAGCGAGAGGAGAGTGTATGTCCACGTACCCTCGTGAACCGTGGCGAGGCGTTATAACAACGCGGTTGATGTAGTCGTGCGTCTTCACGATCCGACCGATCCAAGTACCGAGCGTCGGCACCTCCGAGTTCTGCACACGTTCAGCTCGATGGCGATCCCGGGCTCCGATCCAGCAAAGCGTCGGGGATGAGTTCCGTCGACCGACGGCGTGGTGGCGATGATGATGCTCCACCGACGCAGGGCTTCGCCTAAGCTCTGCGACGATATGACCGAGTGTAATATGGTGGAGGGGCACCGCACACGGCTAAGGAGCGATCACGTAGATCAACTTGTGTGTCATGCGGTGCCCCCTGCCCCATATATAAGGAGAAAGGGGGGTGCGGCCGGCCCTAGGGGGCGCGCTGGAGAGTCCTACTCCCAGGAGTAGGACCCCCCCTTCCTAGTTGGATTAGGTTTGGGGGGGAAGAGGGAAGGGCGCCCCTCTCCTTGTCCTATTCGGACTAGAGGGGAGGGTGCGCCTGCCTGGCCGCCCTCCTCTTCTCCCTTATGGCCCATCAAGGCCGATTGACCCCGGGGTTTCAGTAACCCCGGTGTTCGGTAAAATCTGTTTTCATCGGAACCTTTCAATCAAACATAGGCTTCCACTATATCAATCTTTATGTCTCGACCATTTGAGACTCCTCATCATGTCCGTGATCACATTCGGGACTCGAACAACCTTGGTACATCAAAACTTATAAACTCAAAATAAAGCTGTCATCGAAGCGTTAGCGTGCGGACCCTACGGGTTCGAGAACTATGTAGACATGACCTAGAACTATTCTCGGTCAATAACCAATAGCGGAACCTGGATGCCCATATTGGTTCCTACATATTCTCTGAAGATCTTTATCGGTCAAACCGCATAACAACATCGTCGTTCCCTTTGTCATCGGTATGTTACTTACGAGATTCGATCGTCGGTATCAATACCTAGTTCAATCTCGTTACCGGCAAGTCTCTTTACTCGTTCCGTAATACATCATCTCACAACTAACTTATTAGTTGCAATGCTTGCAAGGCTTATGTGATGTGTATTACCGAGAAGGCCTAGAGATACCTCTCCAGACAATCGGATGACAAAACCTAATCTCGAAATCGCCAACCCAACATGTACCTTTGGAGACACCTGTAGTACTCCTTTATAATCACCCGATTCGTTGTGACGTTTGGTAGTACCAAAGTGTTCCTCCGTAAACGGAGTTGCATAATCTCATAGTTACGAGGAACATGTATAGGTCATGAAGAAAGCAATAGCAATATACTAAGCGATCAAGTGCTAAGCTAACGGAATGGGTCATGTCAATCACATCATTCTCCTAATGATGTGATCCCATTAATCAAATGACAACTCATGTCTATGGTTAGGAAACATAACCATCTTTGATTAATGAGCTAGTCTAGTAGAGGCATACTAGTGACTATATGTTTGTCTATGTATTCACACATGTATTATGTTTCCGGTTAATACAATTCTAGCATGAATAATAAACATTTATCATGATATAAGGAAATAAATAATAGCTTTATTATTGCCTCTAGGGCATATTTCCTTCAGCGCCGTTGCCAAAGTTCGTAGTACCAAGACACCACGTGATGATCGGATGTGATAAGTTCAACGTCCATCTACAACGGGTGCAAGCCAGTTTTGCACACGCATAATACTCAGGTTAAACTTGACGAGCCTAGCATATGCAGATATGGCCTCGGAACACGGAGACCGAAAGGTCGAACGTGAATCATATAGTAGATATGATCAACATAGTGATGTTCACCATTGAAAACTACTCCATTTCACGTGATGATCGGTTATGGTTTAGTTGATTTGGATCACGTGTTCACTTAGATGACTAGAGATGTGTCTGTCTAAGTGGGAGTTCTTAAATAATATGATTAATTGAACTTAAAATTATCATGAACTTAGCACCGATAGTATTTTGCTTATCTATGTTTGTTGTAGATAGATGGCTCGTCTTTGTTGTTCGTTGAATTTTAATCGTTCCTTGAGAAAGCAAAGTTGAAAGATGATGGTAGCAATTACGGACTGGGTCCGTAACGAGATTATCCTCATTGTTGCCTGAAGAATTACGTCTGGAAGCACCGCTGGGTGCGAACTGCTTTGCGAGAACAACGCCGAAGTTGTGAGCGTCTGGCGAGCAAAGTGATGACTACTCTATAGTTCGATGTGACATGCTTTACGGCTTAGAACCGGGTCTTCAACGATGTTTTGAGCGTCATGGGGCATATGAGATGTTCGAGGAGTTGAAGTTAATATTTCAAGCAAATGCCGGATTGAGAGATATGAAGTCTCCAATAAGTTCTATAGCTGCAAGATGGAGGAGAATACTTACGTCGGTGAGCACATACTCAAAATGTTTGGGTATAATAATCACTTGATTCAAGCGGGAGTTAATCTTCGGATGATAGTGTCATTGACGAAATTCTCCAATCACGCCACCAAGCTACAAGAGCTTCGTGATGAACTATAATATGCAAGGGATGAACAAGACACTTCCGAGCTCTTATGAATGCTAAAAGCTGCGGAGGTAGAAATCAGAAGGAGCATCAAGTGTTGATGGTCAACAAGACCACTAGTTTCAAGAAAAGGGCAAAGGAAAGAAGAAGGGAACTTTAAGAAGAACAACAAGCAAGTTGCTGCTCAAGAAAAGAAACCCAAATCTGGACCTAAGCACGGCCCAGAGTGCTTCTCTGCAAGCAAGCTGGTCCTTTGAAGCGGAATTGCCCCAAGTATTTGGCGGATAAGAAGGATGGCAAGGTGAACAAAGGTATATGTGATATACATGTTATTGATGTGTACCTTACTAGAGCTCGTAGTAGCACACTGGTATTTGATCTTGGTTACATTGCTTGCAACTCGAAGCAGGACTACGGAATAAGCGAGCAATCGGCAAAGGGCGAGGTGACGATGCGGCGTGGGAAAGCGGTTCCAAAGTCAATGTGATCATGATCGACACGCTACCTCTACATCTACCTTGAGGATTAGTTTTAGACCTAAATAATTGTTATTTAGTGCTAGCGTTAAGCATGAACATTATATCTGGATCTTGTTTAATGCGAGGCGGTTATTCATTTAAATCGAGAGAATAATGGTTGTTCTATTTATATGAGTAATATCTTTTATGGTCATGCACCCTTGAAGAGTGGTCTATTCTTATTGAATCTCGACGGTAGTGATACACATATTCATAATATCGAAGCCAAAAGATGCAGAGTTGATAATGATAGTGCAACTTATTTGTGGCACTACCGTTTAGGTCATATCGATGTAAACGCATGAAGAAACTCCATCTGGATGGACTTTTGGAACCACTTGATTATGAATCACTTGGTACTTGTGAACCGTGCCTCATGGGCAAGATGACTAAAACACCGTTCTCGGTTGTATGGAGAGAACAACAGATTTGTTGGAAATCATACATACGAGATGTATGTGGTCCGATGAATGTTGAAGCTCGTGGCGGATATCGTTATTTTCTCACCTTCACGGATGATTTAAGCGGATCTGGGTATATCTACTTAATGAAGCATAAATCTGAAACATTTGAAAAGTTCAAAGAATTTCAGAGTGAAGTTGAAAATCATCATAACAAGAAAATAAAGTTTCTACGATCGATCGTGGAGGAGAATATTTGAGTTCTGAGTTTGGTCTACAATTGAAGCAATGCGGAATAGTTTAGCAACTCACGCCACCGAACACCACAGTAATAATGGTGTGTCGAGCGTCGTGTCGTACTTTACTAGATATGGTGCGATCTATGATGTCTATTTCCGATTTACCGCTATCGTTTTGGGGTTATGCTTTAGAGGCGGCGCATTCACGTTAAATAGGACACCATCAAAATCCGTTGAGGCGACACCTTATGAACTATGGTTTGGCAAGAAACCAAAGTTGTCGTTTCTGAAAGTTTGGGGTTGCGATGCTTATGTGAAAAAGCTTCAACCTGATAAGCTTGAACCCAAATCGGAAAAATGTGTCTTCATAGGATACCCAAAGGAGTCAATTGGGTATACCTTCTATCACAGATCCTAAGGCAAGACATTCGTTGCTAAGAATGGATCCTTTCTAGAGAAGGAGTTTCTCTCGAAAGAAGTGAGTGGGAGGAAAGTAGAACTTGATGAGGTAACAGATACCAGCTCCCTTATTGGAAAGTAGTTCATCACGAAATCGGTTCTGTGACACCTACACCGATTAGTGAGGAAGTTAATGATGATGATCATGAAACTTGAGATCAAGTTACTCTTGAACTTAGATCAACGAGAATAAAATCTACACGAGTGATGCGGTAATCCTATTCGGAAGTCATGCTACTAGATCATGGTGAACCTCACGAACTATGAAGAAGCGATGGTGAGCCCAGATTCATAAAATGGCTTGAAGCCATGAAATCGAGATGGGATCCATGTATAAGAACAAAGTGTGGACTTTGGTTGACTTGCGATGGTCGGCAAGCAATAGAGAATAAATGGATTTTCAAGAAGAAGACCGACGACGACGGTAATATTCTTTGTTTACAAAGCTCGACTTGTTGCAAAAGGTTTTCGACAAGTTCAAGGAGTTGACTACGATGAGACCTTCTCACCCGTGGCGATGCTTAAGTATGTCGAATCATGTTAGCAATCGCGCATTTTATGATTATGAAATATGGCGGATGGATGTCAAAACTGCATTTCTGAATGGATTTACGGAAGAAGAGTTGTATATGATGCAACGGAAGGTTACATCGATCCTAAGGGAGCTAACAAAGTGTGCAAGCTCAACGATCAATCTATGGTGCAGGTGCAAGCCTCTCGGAGTTGGAATAAACACTTTGATAGTGTGATCAAAGCATATGGTTTTATCTGGACTTTTGGAGAAGCCTCTATTTACAAGAAAGTGAGTGGGAGCTCTGTAGCATTTCTAATATTATATGTGGGCGACATATTGTTGATTGGAAATGATATAGAATTCTGGATAGCATAAAGGATACTTGAATAAAAGTTTTTCAATGAAGGACCTCGGTGAAGCTGCTTACATATTGGGCATCAAGATCTATAGAGATAGATCAAGGCGCTTGATTGGACTTTCACAATGCACATACCTTGATAAAGTCTTGAAAAAGTTCAATATGGATCGAGGCAAAGAAAGGGTTCTTGCACAGATTACAAGGTGTAAGATTGAGTCGGACTCAATGCCCGACCAACTGCGAAGAAGATAGAGGAAAAATGAAAGGAGTTCCTATGCTTGACCATAGGCTCTATCATGTATGCAATGTTGTGTACCAGACCTGATGTGTGCCTTGCTATTAGCTTAGCGAGGAGGTACCAAAGTAATCGAGTGGATCATTTGGACAGCGGTCAAGAATATCTGAAATACGAAAAGGACTAAGGATATGTTTCTCGTTTATGGAGGTGACAAAGAGCTTGTCGTAAAGGGTTACGTCGATGCAAGCTTTGACACTGATCGAGACGATTCTAAATCGCAAACCGGATCGTATTTTTATTAAGCGGTGGAGCTGTAAGTTGGTGCAGTTCTAAACAAAGCATCGTGGCGGGATCTACATGTGAAGCGGAGTACATAGCTGCTTGAGCGACAAATGAAGGAGTGCGGATGAAGGTGTTCATTTCCGATCTAGGTGTTATACCTAGTGCATCGGGACCAATGAAGATCTTCTGTGACAATACTAGTGCAATTGCCTAGGCAAAGGAATCCAGATTTCACAAGAGGACCAAGCACATCAAGAGACGCTTCAATTCCATTCGGGACCAAGTCCAAGTGGGAGACATAGAGATTTGCAAGATACATACGGATCTGAATGTTGCAGACCCGTTGACTAAGCCTCTCTCACAAGCAAAACATGATCAACACCAAGACTCCATGGGTGTGAGAATCATTACTGTGTAATCTAGATTATTGACTCTAGTGCAAGTGGGAGGCTGAAGGAAATATGCCCTAGAGGCAATAATAAAGTTATTATTTATTTCCTTATATCATGATAAATGTTTATTATTCATGCTAGAATTGTATTAACGGAAACATAATACATGTGTGAATACATAGACAAGCAGAATGTCACTAGTATGCCTCTACTTGACTAGCTCGTTAATCGAAGATGGTTATGTTTCCTAACCATAGACATGAGTTGTCATTTGATTAACGGATCACATCATTAGGAGAATGATGTGATTGACTTGACCCATTCCGTTAGCTTAGCACTTGATCGTTTAGTATGTTGCTATTGCTTTCTTCATGACTTATACAAAGTTCACTGCAACTATGAGATTATGCAACTCCGTTTACGGAGGAACACTTTGTGTGCTACCAAGCGTCTAGCGTAAGCGGGTGATTATAAAGGTACTCTCTGGTGTCTCCAAAAGTATATGTTGAGTTGGCATAATTGAGATTAGGTTTTGTCACTCCGATTGTTGGAGAGGTATCTCTGGGCCTTCTCGGTAATACTCATCACCTAAGCCTTGCAAGCATTGTAACTAATGAGTTAGTTATGAAATGATGTATTATAGAGCAGTAAAGAGACTTGCGTGCGAGATTGAACTAGGTATTGGATACCGACGATCGAATCTCGGGCAAGTAACATACCGATGACAAAGGGAACAACGTATGTTGTTATGCGGTTTGACCGATAAAGATCTTCATAGAAAATGTAGGAACCAATATGAACATCCGGGATCCACTATTGGTTATTGACCGAGAATAGTTCTAGGTCATGTCTACATAGTTCTCGAACCGTAGGGTCCATGCAACAACGTTACGATGACAATTTTATGAGTATTGATGTACGAAGTTTGTTGGTCCGGATGTGATCACGGACATGGCGAGGAGTCTCGAAATGGTCGAGACATAAAGATTGATATATTGGAAGCCTATGTTTGGACTTGAATAGTTCGGGTGAAATCGAGGATTTTCTTAGGAACAGAGTTACGGAACCCTCCGGGGGTTAATGGGCCTTAGTGGGCCATGAGGGAGAAGAGAGAGGGCGGCCAGGGCAGGCGCGCGCCCCCCCCCCTAGTCCGAATAGGACAAGGAAAGGAGGCGGCGCCCCTTTCTCTTCCCTCCCCAAGTCCTAATCCAACTAGGAAAGGGGGAGTCCTACTCTCGGTGGGAGTAGGACTCCTCCGCCGCCTCCTCCTAGGGCCGGCCGCACCCCTTGCTCCTTTATATCTGAGGGAAGGGGCACCCTAGAACACACAAGTTGATCTGGATGGTTCCTTAGCCGTGTGCGGTGCCCCCTCCACCATATTCCACCTCGGTCATATCGTCGGAGTTTAGGCGAAACCTGCGCGGTAGAGCATCATCATCATCACTGCGCCGTCGTCTTGTGGAACTCATCCCGACACTTTCTTTGGATCGGTCAGGGATCGTCATCGAGCTGAGCGTGTCTTGAACTCGGAGGTGCCGTGCGTTCGGTACTTGGATCGGTCGGATCGTGAAGGCGTCGACTACATCAACAGCGTTGTTATAACGCTTCGCTTTCGGTCTCACAGTGCGTGGACACACTCTCCCCTCTCGTTGCTATACATCACCGTGATCTTGCATGTGCGTAGGAAAATTTTCGAAATTACTACGTTCCCCAACAGAGGGAGAGGGAAAGAGGGGCCGTGCCCCCCTCCCCTAGTCATATTCGGACTCCCCTTGGGGGGGCATCTCCTGGCTGCTTCCCTCTCTCTCCCCTAAGGCCCACTAAGGCCCATTACTTCCCCGGGGGGTTTCGGTAACCCCTCCGGCACTCCGGTTTTATCCGAAACCATCCAGAACACTTTAGGTGTCCGAATAACATGGTCCAATATATCAATTTTTATGTCTCGACCATTTCGAGACTCCTCGTCATGTCTGTGATCTCATCTGGGACTACAAACAACCTTCGGTACATCAAATCACATAAAGTCATAATACGAATCATCATCGAACATTAAGCGTGCGGACCCTACGAGTTCGAGAACTATGTAGACATGACCGAGACACATCTCCGGTCAATAATCAATAGCGGAACCTGGATGTTACTTGCCCGAGATTCGATCGTCGGTATCACCATACCTAGTTCAATCTCGTTATCGACAAGTCTCTTTACTCGTTCCGTAATGCATCGTCCCGTAACTAACTCATTAGTCACATTGCTTGCAAGGCTTATTGTGATGTGCATTACCGAGAGGTCCCAGAGACACCTCTCCGACAATCGGAGTGACAAATCCTAATCTCGATCTATGCCAACTCAACAAACACCATCGGTGACACCTGTAGAGAATCTTTATAATAACCCAGTTACGTTGTGACGTTTGATAGCACACTAAGTGTTCCTCCGGTATTCGGTAGTTGCATAATCTCATAGTCTGAGGAACATGTATAAGTCATGAAGAAAGCAATAGCAATAAACGAAATGATCATAGTGCTAAGCTAACGGATGGGTCTTGTCCATCACATCATTCTCTAATGATGTGATCTCGTTCATCAAATGACAACACATGTCTATGGCTAGGAAACATAACCATCTTTGATAAACAGGCTAGTCAAGTAGAGGCATAGTAGGGACACTCTGTTTGTCTATGTATTCACACATGTACTAAATTTCCGGTTAATACAATTCTAGCATGAATAATAAACATTTATCATGATATAAGGAAATATAAATAACAACTTTATTATTGCCTCTAGGGCACATTTCTTCAGTCTCCCACTTGCACTAGAGTCAATAATCTAGATTACATAGTAATGATTCTAACACCCATGGAGTCTTGGTGCTGATCATGTTTTGCTCGTGAGAGAGGCTTAGTCAACGGGTCTGCAACATTCAGATCCGTATGTATCTTGCAAATCTCTATGTCCCCTTCCGACACTTGATGACGGATGGAATTGAAGCGTCTCCTGATGTGTTTGGTCTTCTTGTGAAATCTAGATTCCTTTGCCAAGGCAATTGCAGCAGTATTGACACAAAATATTTTCATTGGACCCGATGCACTAGGTATGACACCTAGATCGGATATGAACTCCTTCATCCAGACTCCTTCATTTGCTGCTTCGAAGCAGCTATGTACTCCGCTTCACCGTAGATCCATACGACGCTTCTGTTTGGAACTGCACCAACTGACAGCTCCACCATTCAATATAAACACGTATCCGGTTTTTGACTTAGAGTCATCCCGATCAGTGTCAAAGCTTGCATCGACGTAACCGTTTATGACGAGCTCTTTGTCACCTCCATAAACGAGAAACATATCCTTAGTCCTTTTCGGGCATTTTAGGATGTTCTTGACCGTTGTCCGATGATCCACTCTGGATTACTTTGGTACCTCCTACTATACTTATAGCAAGGCACACATCAGGTCAGGTACACAGCATTGCATACATGATAGAACCTATGGCTGAGGCATAGGGAATGACTTTCATTTTCTCTCTATCTTCTGCGGTGGTCGGGCATTGAGTCTCACTCAACTTCACACACAGTAACACAGCAAGAACCCTTTCTTTGGTGATCCATTTTGAACTTCTTCAAAATCTTATCAAGGTATGTGCTTTGTGAAAGTCTAATTAAGCGTCTTGATCTATCTCTATAGATCTTAATGCCCAATATGTAAGCAACTTCACCGAGGTCTTTCATAGAAAAAATCTTATTCAAATGCTACAAATCTCCCACTCACTTTCTTCTAAATACAAGCTTCTCCAAAAGTCTGTATAAAACCATATGCTTTGATCACACTATCAAAACGTTTATTCCAACTCCGAGAGGCTTGCACCAATCCAAAAATGGATCGCTGGAGCTTGCAAACTTTGTTAGCACCCTTTGGATCGACAAAACCTTCTGGTTGCATCATATACAACTCTTCTTCTAGAAATCCATTCAAGAATGCAGTTTTGACGTCCATTTGCCAAATTTCATAATCATAAAATGCGGCAATTGCTAACATGATTCAGACAGACTTAAGCATCGCTACGGGTGAGAAAGTCTCATCATAGTCAACCCCTTGAACTTGTCAAAAACCTTTTGCAACAAGTCGAGCTTTGTAGACAGTAACATTACCGTCAGCGTCGGCCTTCTTCTTGAAGATCCATTTATTTTCTATGGCTTGCCGATCATCAGGCAAGTCAACCAAAGTCCACACTTTGTTCTCATACATGGATCCCATCTCAAATTTCATGGCCTCAAGCCATTTCGCGGAACTGGGCTCATCATCGCTTCCTCATAGTTCGTAGGCTCGTCATGGTCAAGTAACATGACGTCCAGAACAGGATTACCGTACAACTCTGGTGTGGATCTTACTCTGGTTGACCTACGAGGTTCGGTAGTAACTTGATCAGAAGCTTCATGATCATCATCATTAGCTTCCTCACTAATTGGCGTAGAGTCACTGGAACTGATTTCTGTGATGAACTACTTTCCAATAAGGGAGTAGGTACAATTACCTCATCAAGTTCTACTTTCCTCCCACTCACTTCTTTCGAGAGAAACTCCTTCTCTAGAAAGGATCCATTCTTAGCAACGAATATTTTGCCTTCGGATCTATGATAGAAGGTGTACCCAACAGTCTCCTTTGGGTATCCTATGAAGACACATTTCTCCGATTTGGGTTTGAGCTTATCAGGTTGAAGCTTATTCACATAAGCATCGCAGCCCCAAACTTTAAGAAATGACAACTTGGGTTTCTTGCCAAACCACAGTTCATATGGCATCGTCTCAACGGATTTAGATGGTGCCCTATTTAACGTGAATGCAGCCGTCTCTAAAGCATAACCCCAAAACGATAGCGGTAAATCAGTAAGAGACATCATAGATCGCACCATATCTAATAATGTGCGGTTACGATGTTCAGACACACCATTACGCTATGGTGTTCCGGGTGGCGTGAGTTGCGAAACTATTCCGCATTGTTTCAAATGAAGACCAAACTCGTAGCTCAAATATTCACCTCCATGATCAAATCGTAGAAACTTTATTTTCTTGTTACGATGATTTTCCACTTCACTCTGAAATTCTTTGAACTTTTCAAATGTTTCAGACTTATGTTTCATCAAGTAGATATACCCATATCTGCTCAAATCATCTGTGAAGGTCAGAAAATAACAATACCCGCCGCGAGCCTCAACACTCATCGGACCGTATACATCAGTATGTATTATTTCTAACAAGTCTGTTGCTCGCTCCATTGTTCCGGAGAACGGAGTCTTAGTCATCTTGCCCATGAGGCATGGTTTGCAAGCATCAAGTGATTCATAATCAAGTGATTCCAAAATCCCATCAGCATGGAGTTTCTTCATGCGCTTTACACCAATATGACCTAAACAGCAGTGCCACAAATAAGTTGCACTATCATTATTAAACTTATATCTTTTGGCTTCAATACTATGAATATGTGTATTACCACTACCGAGATTCAATAAAAATAGACCACTCATCAAGTATGCATGACCATAAAAGATATTACTCATATAAATAGAACAACCATTATTCTCGATTTAAATGAATAACCGTCTAGCATCAAACAAGATCCAGATATAATGTTCATGCTTAACGCGGCACTAAATAACAATTATTCAGGTCTAAAACTAATCCCCAAGGTAGATGTAGAGGTAGCGTGCGGCGGCGATCACATCAACTTTGGAACCATTTCCCGTGCATCGTCACCTCATCCTTAGCCAATTTTAAGCAATCCGTAGCCCTGTTTTGAGTTGCAAAAGCAGAACCAGATATCAAATACCCGGTAGCTACTACGAGCATTAGTAAGGTACACATCAATAACATGTATATCAAATATACCTTTCACTTTGCCATCCTTCTTATCCGCCAAATACTTGGGGCAGTTCCGCTTCGATGACGGACCCTTTGCGGTAGAAGCACTTTCGGTCTCGAGCTTAGGTCCGGACTTGGGTTTCTTCACTTGAGCAGCAACTTGCTTGCCGTTCTTCTTGAAGTTCCCCTTCTTCCCTTTGCCCTTTTTTCTTGAAACTAGTGGTCTTGTTGACCATCAACACTTGATGCTCCTTCTTGATTTCTACCTTCGCAGCCTTTAGCATTGCGAAGAGCTCGGGAATTGTCTTATCCATCCCTTGCCTATTATAGTTCATCATGAAGCTTTTGTAGCTTGGTGGCGATGATTGAAGAACTCATCAATGACACTATCAACGGAAGATTAACTCCCGGTTGAGTCAAGTGATTATGATACCCGACATTTTGAGTATATGTTCCTTGTGAACTATTCTCCTCCATTTTGCAGTGTATAACTTATTGGAACTTCATATCTCTCAATCCGGGCATTTGCTTGAAATATTAACTTCAACTCTGGAACATCTCATATGCTCCATGACGTTCAAAACGTCGTTGAAGTCCCGGTTCTAAGCCGTAAAGCATGGCACCTTGAACTATCGAGTAGTCATCAACTTTGCTCTGCGGCGTTCTAACGTTTGGCGTTGCTCTATGTGGGTCTTGCACCTAGTGGTGCTTCGGGACGTAATTCTTCTATGCAGCAATGAGGATAATCCTCAAATTCTGGACCCAGTCCGTGTAGTTGCTACCATCATCTTTCAACTTAGCTTTCTCTAGGAGCGCATTAAAATTCAATGGAGCGATGCACGGGCCATTTATCTACAACAACATAGACATGCAAAATACTATCAGGTACTAAGTTCATGATAAATTAAAGTTCAATTAATCATATTACTTAAGAACTCCCACTTAGATAGACATCCCTCCCTCTAATCATCTAAGTGATCACGTGATCCATATCAACTAAACCATGTCCGATCATCACGTGAGATGGAGTAGTTTTCAATGGTGAACATCACTATGTTGATCATATCTACTATATGGTTCGTGCTCGACCTTTCAGTCTCAGTGTTCCGAGGCCATATCTGCATATGCTAGGCTCGTCAAGTTTAACCCGAGTATTCTGCGTGTGCAAAACTGGCTTGCACCCGTTGTATGTGAGCGTGGAGCTTATCACACCGATCATCACGTGGTGTCTCGGCACGACGATTTAACCATAGCAGGTGCATACTCGGGAGAACAGTTGTACCTTGAAATTTAGTGAGAGATCATCTTATAATGCTACCGCCATACTAAGCAAAATAAGATGCATAAAAAGATAAACATCACATGCAATCAAATAAGTGATATGATATGGCCATCATCATCTTGTGCCTTTGATCTCCATCTCCAAAGCACCGTCATGATCACCATCGTCACTGGGTTGACACCTTGATCTCCATCAAAGCATCATTATCGTCTCGCCAACTATTGCTTCTACGACTATCGCTACCACTTAGTGATAAAGTAAAGCAATTACATGGCAATTGCATTTCATACAATAAAGCGACAACCATATGGCTCCTTCCAGTTGCCGATAACTGTTACAAAACATGATCATCTCATACAACAAATTATATATCATCATGTCTTGACCATATCACATCACACCAAGCCCTGCAAAAATAAGTTAGACGCCCTCTACTTTGTTGTTACAAGTTTTACGTGGCTGCTACAGGCTTAGCAAGAACCGTTCTTACCTACGCATCAAAACCACAACGATTTTTCATCAAGTGTGCCGTTTTAACCTTCAACAAGAACCGGGCGTAGTCACATTCGATTCAACTAAAGTTGGAGAAATAGACACCCACTAGCCACCTGTGTGCGAAGCACGGCAGTAGAACTAGTCTCATGAACGCGGTCATGTAATGTCGGTCTAGACCGCTTCATCCAACAATACCGCCGAATCAAAGTATGACATGCTGGTAAGCAGTATGACTATTATCGCCCACAACTCTTTGTGTTCTACTCGTGCATATAACATCTACGCATAAACCTGGCTCTGATACCATTGTCGAGGAACATATTATTTCAAAAAAATCCTATGATCACGCAAGATCTATAAAGGAGAAGCATAGCAACGAGCGGGGAGAGTGTGTACATGTACCCTCGTAGACCGAAAGCGGAAGCATTTAGTAAGGCGGTTGATGTAATCGAACGTCTTCGCGATTCAACCGATCCAAGTACCGAATGCACGACACCTCCATGATCTGCACATGTTCATCTCGGTGACGTTCCTCGAACTCTTGATCCAGTTGAGGCCGAGGGAGAGTTCCGTCAGCACGATGGCGTGGTGACGGTGATGATGAAGTTACGGTAGCGAGGCTTCGCCTAAGCACTATGACGATATGACCGAGGTGTAAAACTGTGGAGGGGCACCTTTGCAGTTAAAGATCAACTTTTGTGTCTATGGGGTGCCCCTCCCGTATATAAAGGAGGGAGGAGGAGGCCGGCCCTAGAGGCGGCGCCAAGGGGGAGTCCTACTCCAAGTAGGAATCGCCCCCTTTCTAGTCCAAGTAGGAGAAGAAGGAAGGAGAGGAGAGGGAGAGGAGAGGAGGGAGAGGGGCGCGCCCCTCCTAGTCATATTTGGACTCCCCTTGGGGGGGCGCCATCTCCTGGCTGCTGCCCTCTCTCTCCCCTAAGGCCCGCTAAGGCCCATTACTTCCCCGGGGGGTTCCGGTAACCCCTCCGCCACTCCGGTTTTATCCGAAACCATCCAGAACACTTCCGATGTCCGAATAACATGGTCCAATATATCAATCTTTATGTCTCGACCATTTCGAGACTCCTCGTCATGTCCGTGATCTCATCCGAAACTCTGAACAACCTTCGGTACATCAAATCATATAAACTCATAATACGAATCATCATCGAACGTTAAGCGTGCGGACCCTACGGGTTCGAGAACTATGTAGACATGACCGAGACACATCTCCGGTCAATAAACAATAGCGGAACCTGGATGCTCATATTGGTTCCTACATATTCTACAAAGATCTTTATCGGTCAAACCGCATAACAACATACGTTGTTCCCTTTGTCATCGGTACGTTACTTGCCCGAGATTCGATCGTCGGTATCACCATACCTAGTTCAATCTCGTTAGCGGCAAGTCTCTTTACTCGTTTCTAATGCATCGTCCCGCAACTAACTCATTAGTCACATTGCTTGCAAGGCTTATTGTGTTGTGCATTACCGAGAGAGCCCAGAGATACCTCTCCGACAATCGGAGTGACAAATCCTAATCTCGATCTATGCCAACTCAAGAAACACCATCAGTGACACCTGTAGAGCATCTTTATAATCACCTAGTTAAGTTGTGACGTTTGATAGCACACTAAGTGTTCCTCCGGTATTCATGAGTTGCATAATCTCACGGTCAGAGGAACATGTATAAGTCATGAAGAAAGCAATAGCAATAAACTAAACGATCATAGTGCTATGCTAACGGATGGGTCTTGTCCACCACATCATTCTCTAATGATGTGATCCCGTTCATCAAATGACAACACATGTCTATGGCTAGGAAACATAACCATCTTTGATAAACAAGCTAGTCAAGTATAGGCATACTAGGGACACTCTATTTGTCTATGTATTCACACATGTACTAAGTTTCCGGTTAATACAATTCTAGCATGAATAATAAACATTTATCATGATATAAGGAAATATATAACAACTTTATTATTGCCTCTAGGGCACATTTCCTTCAGCTGGGACCGTTGGAAGAGGACAGAACCAACTTTTGCGGTTTCCTTGGCTGCGTTGGAATTGCCGTCTCACGAGTTGGGGAGTGGCACGTGCAGGTGCGGACAAAATGGGAAGGTGGAGGCCATGCAAACTTCTCAAGTGTGCCTATCAGAGGGTAGTTGCACCCATGCAACATGCAGCGTATGTAACGTGTAGCAGGCGGATGAAACAGTGGACGCGCTAACGTTAGCTGGTGATATTGGGGTGGAGCAGGTACTGGCTACGCCGCTCCATGCAGAAGGGGCTGTGCTACAGCATGGTGACGTAGAGAGGATGCATGCTGAGATGTGCAAGTCCCTCTCTCTGCTGTTACCGTTGCCGCCTAGTTGGTCGTCCGTGGCACAGACATGTAACCCGAGGAAGAAGAGAAGAATGGATGTTACACCAAGGAGGAGCGCGAAGTTGGCCAAGCATGGGGCATCCAAGCAGCAACAAGTTCTCATCCGCAAACTGTGTTTGGCGCATGAAGGGGAAGTCATCTCGGAGGATGCGCTAAAGATTTATGTGGAGCTATTCTCTCGATCGCTTTCGGATGCACACATTGTCGCGGTGTTGGCTTTGTTCGGTTGGGAGTCACCGGTTGTGCCCCTCGAGGAGGCGGTAGTGTGCTAGAGGCCACGCCGGCGGTTTGGTAGGATTTTGTAATGAATACTCAACCTTTGAGGATGATGGTGTGGAATGTTCGTGGGCTAAATGCACCTGCCCGGCGGAACACTGTTTACCAGGTGGTTACTGTGGCCAGCCCGACCATAGTGTGTCTCCAAGAGACCAAATTGCATGATGTATCCGTGAACGCTGTACGACAATGCCTTGGTGCTAAGTTTGAGAAGTTTTTCTACTTGCCTGCGTTGGGAACGCGTGGAGGGATTTTGGTGGCTTGGGATGCCACATCGGTTCAGCTTTCTAACCCGCACTTCACCAACCGTACGCTAACGGCGCTAGCCAAGTGTCCCGAGGATGAGCAACCTTGGTGGCTCACGTGTGTGTATGGCCCACAAGAGGAGTCCGAGAAGGTGGAGTTTCTACAAGACTTGGTGGATATTCGAGACCTGCGCGCGGGGCCTTGGCTTGTGGCCGGGGACTTCAACCTCATTGCTTGTGAGGAGGACAAGAACAATGCCATGATAAACCGGGTAGGTTTCATGCAAAGCTAAATTCCCTTGAGATTAAGGAGATATACTTGAATGGAAGAAGGTACACATGGTCAAATGAAAGGAGAGTTGCCACCTTGGAGAAAATCTACCACGTGTTCGTGTCAAATGAATGGGATGTGGTGTACCCAGCATGCTTTCTCTTGGCCTTGGGTACGGCGGTCTCGGACCATTGTCCGTTGGTGCTTGATATGAATGTGTGTATCAGCACGAAAAGTCGGTTCAAGTTTGAATCATTCTGGACTAGAGCGGAAGGGTTTATGGATGTGGTAAATCTAGCTTGGAGCTCAACACCTGATGCTTCAAATGACTATCTTATGCTTCAGAATAAGCTAAAAGCCACTGCGGTGAGCCTCCAAAGGTGGAGCGACCGATGGATCGGGAATGTGAAGCTGCAAATAGCTATTGCTCTCGAGGTTATCAAGCAACTTGACACGGCCATGGAAAGAAGAGTTTTATCTGACGCTGAGAGGGAGCTGAGGAAATGCATGAAGAAGAAGCTGCTTGGTCTGAGCTCCCTAGAGGACTATAGCGAGGCAAAGGTCACGGCTGCTTCAACTGCACGAGGGGGGCGGCAACACTAGGCTTTTCCATCAATAGGCCAGCCACCAGCAGAGAAAGGATGCCATAAGAGCTGTGAAACATAATGGGAACCTATATGCTGGGCAAGAGGAGGTTGCATCGGCAGTTGATGCCTACTTTGGTGCGGCGTTTGGCGCCTCGGAGGCTAGGAACCATACTATATATCAACTTGGATATTCTTGGCCTGCCGCACCTTGACTTAACGCATCTCGAGCAACCGTTTACGGCTGATGAAGTGGAGAAGGTAATCAAAAGCATGCCATTGGACAAAGCTCCGGGACCGGACGGATTTACCGGGAGGTTTTATGCAACATGTTGGAGCATTATTAAAGAGGACTTCATGAAGGCAATGGACTGTTTCTACAAAGGAGATATGAGAGGTTTAGCTGCCATCAACAAGTCTCTTGTCTCTCTTTTGCCTAAAAAGGAGGGAGCACTTGAGGTGGGAGATTTCCGGCCAATAAATCTTGTGCACGGAGCCATCAAGATATTTGAGAAAGTGCTCGCTTGTCGGTTGGTGGAGGATTTACCTAAGCTAGTTGGCTATCATCAAAGTGCGTTTGTGAAGGGAAGATCATTGCATGATAACTTCATGCTTGTGCAGAGCATGGCACGGCGGCTGCACACTCTGAAGAGTTCAACTGTGCTGCTCAAGCTTGACATATCAAAAGCCTTTGACTCGGTGCAATGGTCGTTCCTTCTTGAGGTTTTGCACCAGATGGGCTTCGGGCCGAGGTGGAGATCTTGGATATGCGGGATCCTTGCAACATCGACCACCAAGATCATGGTGAATGGAGATCCGGGTGACATGATCTATAACTGCAAAGGGCTGCGGCAGGGTGACCCCATCTCACCCATGCTTTTCATCCTAACTATGGAACACCTACAAAAGATGTTCGAGGTGGCTATGAGTAGAAGCGTCCTGTCACCTCTAGCGCGGGAAGGAATGAGAAAGCGCCTGTCCATCTTTGCGGATGATGTAGTACTATTCGTCAAGCCCAATCCGCTGGATCTTAAAGTCTGCCAGTGCATTTTTGAGCTGTTTGGGGAGGCGGCAGGGCTGAGAATAACATGCGCAAATCTGCAGCCTTACCTATCAGATGCTCTGAGGATGAGATAGCTATGGCATGCAGCGAGCTCGAGTGTCCCTTGGATCGTTCCCGATCAAGTACCTTAGGTTGCCACTATCGTTAAGGAAGCAATCTGCAACGCAGCTCCAGTACTTGGTGGACCACATGGCAAATAGGCTACCAGAGTGGAAGGCAACACTTATGCCAAAGAGTGGCCGTCTAACTCTAGTTCAGTTCGTACTTTGCGCCATGCCAATCCATGCTATGATCGCGTTAGATCTCCCTATGAAAACTATCGTAGCAATGAACAAGATTTGCAGAGGCTTCTTGTGGTGTAGGTGTAAGTGCATCTAGTGCCCCTTAGTGATTTTGGTGTATTGAAGACTTATAGGTTAAATGGCGATCGTTTGTAAGTGTACACAGGTCTATAAGTCTATGAGGAGTTTGATATTCTGGTGAAAGTCGACCCTAAAATGAATTTCTTCATTGAAGAATTTGATATTCGAAGACTTTACGAAGACTTTGAAAGTGAAGAAATTGGTGTGATTACGAAGACTTGGTAATCGCTTGAGGAACATGAAGCATGAAGACTTTTGTTTTCGTAGTTTCATTTTCTCTTTCTTGAGTCATAGGAAACACCGTCTTTGTTAAAGGGGTCGAGAAATACTAAGGAAAAATTTCCATTTGATGCTCAACTCAAAATCCTACACCTACCAATCCCTTGAGTGAAGCTTTTGGAAATCTCATACTGATTCGATCAATTTCTTGATGTGAGAGACGAAGCTCTTACAGTCCTTGAGAATTTATTCGGCGAGAGTTAAAATTCGCCATCTGAATTGCCTACGATGAGAACATGATAGCCCCGAGGAATTTGATATTCAAAATTCCGACCGTTCTTTATCTTCTTGGCTTGTCCCAAATATCTTATCCACCTAACGGTCATATCATTGAAGGGCATTTATGTCTTATCATGTCGGGCTGCTCCTAGGCTATAAATAGCCGCCCCTACAACCACTAGTTGGTTGGCTGCTCCGAGAGAACTTGACACTTGTCATTTGAGAGCAACCCATCCTCTGAGGACTTTGAGCGAAAATCATCAAGTGAGGAAAAACCCAAAAGTGAGGAAAAACCCAAAAACCAAACCCCAACAAACCCAAAGTGATTGAGCATCACTGAAGAAATTGATCCCGCGTGGATCCGACACTTTTTACCTTTGAAGACTGTGCTTCTTCCAGACGGTTAGGCGTCAAGGTCTAGAGCATCCAAGAGGAATTGTGGATCGCCGAGTGACCAAGTATGTGAAGGTTTGGAAGTCGCCTGAAGACTTACCACGAGTGATTGGGCGAGTCTGCGTGACCTTAGTTCAAGGAGAATCTGGTGAGGACTTGGTGTCTGAGCTGCGTGCTTTCGATGGCGGGTGTCCGAGACTGCGTGTCCTCGAGTTTAAATACTCGGCCGCTCCAACCAGGCGTACAAGCGAGAGGCAGCAGTTGGAACTGGTCTACAAATCATTGTCTTCACCAACCTAATGGTTCTATTTCCTCAACCCTTTCATTTCCTCATTCTTGTGTTGAGTGTTTGTCATATCGTGTTTGAAGACTTTGGTGAAGACTTTCTCAATTTCCTCAGTTCAATTTCTTGATCTGTTTGTCTTCATATTGTGTTATCCTGTGATTACACTTTCGTACTCTGTGATTGTCTTCATTTCATCATGATGACTATGCATGTAATCTGCTATGCTTACTTACGAGTACTTATTCGCTGCGTGTATTTCTTAGCTAAGGAATTTCCTCACCACAAATTCCTCGATGAAGAATTTGTAAAATTCTCTAAAATCGCCTATTCACCCCCTCTAGTCGATATAACGCACTTTCAATTGGTATCGAGCAAGGTACTCCTTGTTACGTGTGATTTTAGTTTAACCACAGGAGTTTTAGTTATATCGACCGCAGGTATGAAGAAAGTGACATGCCCTATCTTTGGCGGTCCACGATTATCCCAAGTGGAAGGCCATAATGAGAAGCGCCTCATGGCAATGGACAGCGAGTGTGGGACCGTCACTTTGAAATTGGCCTTCTTGATCTATGCAAGGCGGCGAACACCGATGATATTCGCAAGTTCACTCGACTTGATATCATGGCGAAGGATATCATCTGTTCACTGCCTATCTAGAGATGAATTCAAGCGCATTATGCATCTTTGCAATCTGAAGCTTATCTGGGACCGAATCTCGATGTTTATGAAGGTCATCGAACTCGTCATGATCCCTGGTTTGAGGACTTCAAGGAATCTCTCAAAGCGATGACTTCGAGCGAATCATCATCATCGCATTATGTCTCATGGCAAAGGATCACGAGGTAACAGAATGTTCCTCATCGAACTTAGTATTTGTGAATCGATGATGATGAATCGATGATGATATTGAACCTAACTATACCGGACTTGTTTGCCTTGCCACCAAATAACAACATGCCTTGGAAAGGTTCAAAACATGTTAGGTAAAAGTGATGATATATTACGTGAAAAATGGATCGCACTCAAGCCACGGTGAAAATCTTGAAAGTTCGGTCTAGGCTTGACAGCCTTCAAGGTCATCATAACACTCTCTTATCGATCATGAGAAACTTTCTTATGAATTTCTTCAAAAGCAAGATCTTGAGAAGCTAAGAGCGAGTTATGAAGATCTTGAAGGAAGCGCGATTCATTACACTCAACAAATCAGCGCTTCTCAAGAAGAATTTGTTCCTCCATGCTTAAAATGCATTGAGCGTGAATCGCTAATTCTTCACCAGAATGTTCAAATGCTTCAACTGTTACAAATTCTTCACCGCCTCTGCTATCACTAATTCCTCATTTGAGGACATTGCTAGTATCCTTGACGATCGAGGCTGAAGGAATTGTACATGACGAGCATGTACAAAAGCCTCAAAGGGCATCAGACTCTTTGTGATGTGCTTAAAAGCAGATCCTCAACGAAACCCTAGAAAAGAGGTATTGCCTTTGAGAGGAAACTCAATCTTGATGGAACATCTTTGGAAGCTTTGGCGGTATCCCAAAACCTCATGGGTTCTTTGCAAAGGGACCTCGATTGATCCATCCACCTTATCTGGCTTTACATGTGAATTTCCTCATTACGATGATGAGTCATTTGACTCAAACTATAAACTGTTCAAAAATCAGAATGGTGAAGTATTTGCTAGATATGTTGGCACTAAGCTGCAGAGCGGTCCCCTATGAAGAAAATCTGGGTTCCCAAGAAGTGCCTTGAAAGTCTTCAGTGAATGTCCTCATGACACCACCAGAAGAAAAGGAACCCCAGATCAAATTCTTCATATGGACAAAATTCTTCATATGGATCCAAGTCCTCATCGGACCAAATTCCTCACGTGGATCAAATTCCTCAAAAGGATCAAAGTCCTCATATGATTATCATCGTGCTAACAACTCTGTTTTCGAGGTAGAGCTAAGGGCTATGAATATGTGCATTATTCTTCAAACCAATATGTTCATAAGTCCTCGAAGAATTTCTCTGCTTATTCATATGTTTACCTAATCCCTCTTATGTGAAGCGAAATGGTTTGGCCTCTATGCCACCATTCTCATATGGTGCTCGCATGAATGATGAACTCTTTGCCACCCCTTGAGATGTGGGTGGTGAAGAAAAGAACTAATCTCTTCTGCAGGGTCAGGTCTCGGGCGTGCCTCAACGTCTGAAGAATTTCTTGGGGCCTGACAAAATTGCACGAAAGGGCGCAGCTAATCATGATGAAATGAACTTTCATTTCACACGTCCTCATCTTGCTTATCGATTGATCTTGGTGATGAAATTCATCGATGAACTTGATATCATATTCTTCAGCGATGAAGTATATGAGATCGTAAGTTATACTAATTCATCTGCGGGATGATCAACCCAAAGCCACCGAGTGGGTTCTCGATAGTGGATGTACAAATCACATGATTGGTGACAAGAATCTATTGATGGATGCTCCTTATCACCGTCACATCGAAGCATATCATCTTCTTGACAAAGGCAAAAGTCGGTATTGGGACTTGGACCACAACCAGCCGTGTGTCTACTTGCAAAAGCTTGAGAAGGCTGGCTATGGCATCGGCGACTTAGTCACGCAGAGCATGAGGAATTTGCACTGCGCTTGCGAAGAAGAAGCATGTCATTGGCATTGAAAATGTCAAATTCCTCAAGGATCACTTATGCGGTGCACAATGAAGCGGAAAAATGACCAAGGCCAAGCATCCAGCGAAGACTATCATGACCACTACTCGTCCCTTGAATTGCTTCACATGGACCTCTTTGGTCCCAATCATTACTCAGGTATCGTTAATGAAGCATCACTATATGGCTTTGTTATTGTTGATGATTACTCTCGCTACACATGGGTACACATTGTTACTTACAAAAATCAAGTGCGGGAAATCTTCAAGCGATTTTCCTCGAGGGCTTCAACCAACTTTGGTGTGAAGATCAAGCACATCGGGAGTGACAATGGGCCTGAGTTCAAGAATTCGGACTTGAGGATTATCTTGATGAACTTGGTATTACTCATGAGTTATCTGCTCCCTATACTCAGCAAAATGGCGTCGTGGGCGCAAGAACAGAACTCTTGTTGAGATGGCTCGCACTATGCTTGATGAATACAAAAGCGCCCGATCGTTTACGGATTGAAGCAATTGACACTGCGTGCCACATCATCAACAGTATATCTTCACAAATTCTTCAAAAGACTGCCTATGAACTCCTCAACGACAAGAAACCCAATGTAAGTTATTTCAAAGTCTTGATTGCTAAATGCTGGATTAGAGATCCTCACCACACCTCTAAATTTGCACGAAAGCACATGAAGGTTTTATGCTTGGTTACGGAAAGGACTCGCACACCTCTGAGTCTTCAACATCACTCTTCACAAGATTGTTGACCTTTGTAGATGTGCGGTTCGATGAAACTAATGGCTGCAAAGAGAGCACCTACCTTCATGTTAGGCGAACCAGCACCGAGGATTCTATCGGGTTCAAGGCAGCGAGGATATCATTCATCTTGAAGAAACTGCTGAAGAATTCATTCTGTCTGTGAAGAACGTCGAGTGGTGCACTGAAGATAATCTTTGAAGAAAATGGTCTTTGAGGAAAATGGTCAAATTCCTCGAAGACAACCAGCTCATCCTCGTGTTGCAAAAGAAGTGCAAGTTGACAAGATCATCGATGACATTGAAGCGCCAGTCCTCTCACTCGCTCAAAAGCTTCACATTTATCTAACTTTTGTGGGCACTATGCTTTTGTCTCTATCACGAGCCCACTAAGGTAGATGAAGCATTTGGAGCCGGAGTGGATTCAGGCCATGCAAGAAGAATTACATCGATTCGAGCTCAACAACGTCAGGGAACTGGTCAAGCGTCCAGATCCTCGCAAGCATAATATCATTGGCACAAAGTGGATCTACCGCAACAAGCAAGATGAAAATGGTCTTGTGGTGAGGAATAAGGCACGACTAGTAGCTCAAGGCTACACGCAGTTGAAGGAATTGATTTGATGAAACTTTTGCACTGTTGCTAGACTTGAGTCTATTAGCATATTACTACGCCTATGCTAACCATCACAATATCACTTTATATCAAATGGATGTGAAAAGTGCATTCCTCAATGGTAAGCTTGAGGAAGAAGTATATGTTGCTCAACCCCGTGTTTTGAAGATCCAAAGAATCGACAAAGTCTTGAGACTAAATAAGGCCCTCTATGGCCTCAAGCAAGCCCCTCGAGCGTGGTATGATACATTGAAGGAATTCTTCGTGAAGAATGGCTTCACACCAGTTCACTCGACCCTACTCTCTTTACTAAATCTTATGATGGTGAACTGTTTGTGTGCCAAATATATGTTGATGATATTATCTTTGGCTGTCTTGACCAACGTTATAGTGATGAATTTGCCTATATGATGAGTGAAGAATATCAAATGTCTATGATGGGAGAGTTGAAATTCTTCTTAGGTCTTCAAATTAATCAACAACACAATGGCATATTCATATCTCGGAGAAATACCTCAAAGATGTCTGAAGAAATTCGGCATGCAAGATTGCAAAGGCGTCAAAATTCCTATGCCCACAAATGGCCATCTATGCCTTGATGAAAATGGTATTGACTTGATCACAAGGTATACCGCTCCATGATTGGTTCTTTATTGTACTTATGTGCATCTAGGCCAGATATAATGCTTAGTGTTTGCATGTGTGCCCGATTTCAAGCTACACCAAGGAATCACACCATAAGGCTGTGAAGCATATTCTTGATATCTAGCTCACACACCAACACTAGGATTATGGTACCCCAAGGGCTCTACTTTTGATCTCATTGGATATTACGACTCGACTATCTTTGGTGATCGTGTGGATGCAAGTCAACATCTGGTACTTGTCATTTCCTCGGACGATCTTTGGTGCATTGGTCCTCGAAGAAAGCAGAACTGTGTATCACCGTCCCTTCGCGAAGCTGAATACATTGCTGCTGGCTCGTGTTGTGCTCAATTACTATGGATGAAGCAAACCCTCAAGGACTACGGCATCAACGTGAAGAATGTGCCTCTCTCTTGTGACAATGAGAGTGCCATCAAGATTGCTCACAACCCAGTTCAGCACTTTCGAAGACAAAGCACATTCAAATTCGTCATCATTTTCTTCGTGATCATGTGTTGAAGGCGACATCTCCATCGAGCACGTGAAGATCAAGAACAGCTAGCTGATATCTTCACTAAGCCCTTGGATTAGAAGAGATTTAGCAAGTTGCGGTGTGAGCTAAATATCTTAGAATCTTGAGCGTTCTTTGAAAGGATACACATCCTAACACTCATGCAAAATTGATGACTTAGATGTGCAACACATGAAGAAACGTTTTCTTCAATCAATGAAGAATAACACTCTAAATGTGAAGAAATTAATGAAGAATTGATTCTCGAAACCCTCGACAATTATGCGCGGTGTCTGAAATCATCATTCTTATCTGATGGGTCACGCCACCACCAAAGTTGAAAATCTTCAATTTGAGTTTTCCTCGGTTTTGAAATTCTCCGCTTTTGAAATTCTTGATTTTGAAATTCTTGATTTTGAAATTCTTGATTTTCAAATTCTTCAACTTTGCAAAATCTTCACTGTTTCCGTCGTCTTTCTTCATTGGCTATATATATATATATATGGATTTATGTCCTCTCAGCATTCACTTATGGCTATTTCTTCAAGTCGCTTTTTACGCTAAGTGAATGTGATGGGACCCTTTCCCTCTATGCTATACTCAACCCAATCCATTCACAAATTCTTCATATGCGTTCTACTTTGAAACTTCGTTCAAATTCTTCACTGTGTCCTTGACAGGTGAAGAAATTACAGCGGAACTTTAAAACAAATCTTATCAAACTTGATTTTACCGCTCAAACCGTTCCGCATCCCACGATGCATTATTATATTCACCCACGATCGAACACGATCTCCACTACGATGCGTGGGTGACACATGTCGTGAGAAGGGAAGCGGTCAGGGGCACGTTCGTCTTAAATCTTCGGACGATCCGTTTTCACCGTGGCTATAAATACCCCTCTCTCTCTTCCTCACTCTTTTACTTCGCTCGATCTCTCTCTCCGCTTGAGCTCCTCAAAACCCTAAGCGCCGCTTCTCCATCGTCGCCGGTGAGGAAAAGCTTCACCGCCTTGACCTCTTCGCCGGCGTACTCGCGCCGACCGTGGAAAATCTTCACTCCGCCGTCGCGTAGCTGATTTCCTCTGCCAAGTTAGGGCGGAGAAGATCTGAACAGACGAACTTCCCAACTGTTCATCTCGGTTAAATCGTGTTCTTCACTTGAGTAAATTAAAAGTTACTTTTACTACTCGATTTGATTCTCAAATTTTCTTCCAATTCTTCAAAGGTGTTTATTCTCCAAATCTTCATACATATGAACACCTCAAATCTCTTAACTCATTTCTCTAAGCAATGATTTTCTTCAAGATTCCTCAATTGTGTGGATCTTCGATCTATACAACTCTGGAACCTAAGACAAAGAACGCTTATTGAAATTCTTCAAGGCTCATCTGGTCAAAATCCTCAAACTTGTTTTTTTAAAAACCCTCTGAGAACGCATATGACCTCTTCAAATTCCTCGCACCTATACTCTGTTCACAGGTACAAATGTCTGCTGCTGAATCCCTAGGTTCTCATCAACTTAACTCATTTGCAGCGTTCCTCGAAGAAAAACTGCACACTTCTTCAGAGAACTCAATTGTTCAATTTCCTCAACTGAAGAAAATGGCAGATGGTAAGAAGCCGCAGAAGGAGGAAAGAAACACGAGGTCATGACAGCATTGAAATCCACGAGGAAATATATGCTGACTCATGTACACGGATGAGGAAAGCAAAAATCAACGCAAGGTGCGTATCTGAAGATTGAGCGGAGATGGGCACGGAATGGAAGGAATACCGATATGTAACACCTAAGTACATGAAGAAATTAGCGTTAAATCCTCCATGCCCAAGAGCTCCTTTGGCACCGGGCCAAATAGCTGATCCCACTAGCGTCAAGCGCGGTGAGGACTTTCACGATGAATGGGCTAAGCGCCAAGCAAAGTTGGCTAAGCAAGCAAAGGAAGCGTGAAGAAATTCAATGAGGATTCTGCATTGCTGCTGCCACTAAGGTCTCGGTCAAACCGAGAAATCGATGCAAAAGAAGTCTGCTAATAAGCCAAGTGCTTCATCATCTGCGCCCTCACGGCCAAGTTCATCGCCAGCTCCCTCTAGGCAAATTCCTCGTGACAAATTCCTCACACCGCTCTTGTTCCATCAAAGTCCTCAACTGCTCCATCCAAACCTTCGGTTCTGTGCACCTAGCTACTTGTCAAAGGACTGCTGGTTTTCAATTGCCTCGAGCATCTCTGCAAATTCTCGGTTGCTCTCAATTCTTCATCGGCCCGACTCTGCTGAAGACAAAAGCAACAGTGGGCGTGGTCCTCGGCCTAGCCAAGGAAGAAACAGCTTGTAGTCCACGTGCCATCGATGATGAGGCATCGATGAAGAACTTGAAGAAATCATCGAGACCGCCAAGTTAGAGCCGCAAGAGCCAAGGGAACATCTGTGCCGCTGCTTTTGGATCGAAGAAAGTCCTCGATTTCATCGACCTCGCACAATGATCCCAATACCCCTCTCGCTTTGATCTTCCTTTGACACCTGGTCAAAGTCATATGTTGACTCACTTCATCGCTTGAAGAAAATGGAAGTTCGAGAAGGCGAAGGAAATCAAGAAGGCTCAATACAGGAAGGAGAGGTTCACGAAGAAAAATGTTGTCAAGATGACACCGAGGAACTCCTTCAAATCAAACCGACATTCGAACCTCGGCAAGGACTTTGACACATACTATGCTGATTGGCAAGTAGTCAAGACCAGATTCGTCGATCGGACGAAGAAGCTCTAGCTATTCTTTTTGTGCAACATGAAAATCCTCGGTGAAGCCTCTGCTCAGCCTAATGAAGAAAATGCCAACAACGCTGAAGCTCACCTGCTGAAGAAAATGCTGATTCGGGGCTGATGAAGAAATTCCAGCCGAAAGAAGAAGCGCGGGGCACCCACTAGTGGTGCGCTGAAGAAATTGCTCAAGACAGAGAACTGCATCGGTTGCTCTGAAGAAACTACACCAAATTCCTCGGCTCCTCCAGCGCCAACTCCAACTCCAATTCTTCCATCTGCTTCGATGTGAAGAAAACCAAGGCTGCTGAGCGAGCTGCTTTGTGAAGAAAAGGAAAGCATCATTGCGTCGATTCTTCGATTGCGAAGAAAATGAAGCCAATGACCAGCTCTGTTGAGAACCCGATTGATGCTATTCCAATTTCCTCCATACCATCAAAGGAAGTAGTTCCTTTTGGAGAAGAATATGTGGTGCCAACGGATCGATGAAGAACATCAATCTCCGCTTCGTCGGAGAAAATTGATGAAGAAATTGAAGTGGAAGCAATCCCTTCAACCCCGTCATTCCTCATCGGACCATGAAATTCCTCAAGCTGATCTCGAGGAAAATGAAAATGAAGATGTGGATATTGGATGTACCACTCCGGTGATCAATGATGACTTTTGGGAAAGTCAAGATCCCAATACTCCTCTCTTCACCCCGCTTCAACAAGTTCCTCACTCCCTGCATGCATTTGTTCAAATAGATCTTGAAGAAAATCAACCCACGAGTTACGTGCATGAAGAAATTCCAGCCACTAGTCTTGATGAAACTGCTTCTTTGCTGCTGAAAATCCTCGGTGCACAAGTTGAGGATCAAGAAATTCCTCAAGTGAAGAACCTGAACTTACGATTCTGAGGTGGTGATGCAACCGATGACACCCTCTGCCAAAGCAGAAGAATCCGTTCTCAACCAAACAAAAGTTCAAGGCTGAAGATTTCTTTCTTGAGCATGTGTTCTTCATGAATATAATCCCTATGATTCTGCTCGGATTAGGAAGAGGCGCTTACGGACTGCCACCAAGCCAACTTCTATTCCTCGGTGCTTTTCAACAAGGACAAAATCTTGATCATGCTCATATTCCTCATGTGGATATGGAGTCGCTGCCGAGCTTTGAGCCCGTCCTAAGTGTTCTTCACGATGCAGGTCTTCTAAACTTTTGCACCGATATTTGTGATTGGAATGAAGAGCTAATTCTTGAGTTCTATGCAACCACGCACATCACGGAGACGCTGAAGATGTAACTTCATGGGTCTTGGATTGGATGACGAAAATACTCACTACAAGGCTCCGACAAGTGAATTGCTTCGTGCCCTTCCACTCAGTCCTCCGATTGATGGAGCTCGTCGCATCTATGAAGAAAAGAACTTTCAAATCACTATATGCAAGTCTTGATGAAGCCTTTGAAACCAAGGCAAGCTCAAGGACCAAATTCCTCGTCAAGGAATTATGATATGTGCCTCGAGCAGTCTATCGAATTACGACGAAGACTATGAGTCCTATCAAGGGCCACGACTCGAATGATGAAGAGGTCGTTGGCATCATGAAGAATATGCTTTTCAACATCATCCATGGCGTTCCGTCAATTTCCATGATTTCTTCATGAGGACTCGCTAACATTGCCATGTCACCTTTTGAGTGAAGCCTTATGCACCTTGGATTATGAGATTCATCGGTCAAGATCTTCACCAATTACAAGGCGATACTTTAAACCACTTTGCAGCTACACGCCTTGATTGAAGTCCTCAAGCGGCCAATTACCTCGGCTAATGAAAAGGAAAGGCTCTGCTGTGATAGATGAAGGCATTCGTCCATTGGATGGACAGTTTATAAGCGACATCCTACTCCACCAATGATGACTCGCCACACATGACTCAAAGACAAATACCTCGATTAAGCATAGTCCTCAAGCTCTCGCACCTGTGGTGATGGTGATCGTGAGTTACTCCTCGGTCTTCATCGGAAGGTTGATCGCAATCACAAGTGGGTCAAGCGTCGGTTTGGCACTCTTCTTTACAACGACCTCAACTCACAATGCGGTGAGGAAAAACCACTACTATCTTCATGAAACCTTCAAGCGCTTTGGGCTGTTCTTTCACATGTATACAATGAAGAAGAAGCGCAATCAATGGGACTCAAGGAAGAATTTGGTGATCGCACCTCCTCAGAAGAAATTCAAGAAGGTCAAAGTTCCTTCCTTGGTGGCCAGCTCCTATTCTTCATCTCGCGATCTTGATGAAAATGAAGATTTGGAAGACAACTTCTGCTGGTCCTACTTCAGCGAACAACCCCGACAATCTTTGGCGCTCCGTCTTCAACTTGAAATTCTTCAAGAGCGTTAGTCCTCGGTTTGATCCTTTTGGTCATTCGATGACAAAGGGGAGAAATTTGAGTTAGTCTTCAAGCGGGTCTCGTTTATCTATATACAATATTTTATTAAGTTACAACTCTCGTTCTTCCGAAACCTTTTATTGGATCGAGTTGTAATCTTAAACCCGATGGTGCTTTGATACTTTTGATGCATTATGCTTTTGCTCTATGCTCGATTACGATGAGTGTTGATATCGTTGATCCTTGTTATGCTCGATCCTCATGAGCTCGGTGAAAATCTTCAAATCGATTTGGGATCGATACTCATGAATAGTTTCAAATTCCTCATCGCATTGGGCTCGATGCTCTTTATGCATTATTTTGCATGCTCGCATATCATCAAGCACCATATTTCATCATGCATTTCAAATTCCTCATACTATATGTTAAATGCATGTATGAATTACAAGATATAGGGGAGATCTCCATGATTCAATTCTTCAAATGTGCATTGCCTCAAAAGCAAATTCCTCACTATGCACATCTTGGGGAGTTCTTCTATATCTTGCAATCAAAATCCTCATTATCGATATTTACACTTCATATATTTATCCCGTTGAAAACTTAACCTATGTTGTCATCAATCACCAAAAGGGGAGATTGTAAGTGCATCTAGTGCCCTTAGTGATTTTGGTGTATTGAAGACTTATAGGTTAAATAACTAATCTTGTTGTAAGTGTACACAGGTCTATAAGTCTATGAGGAGTTTGATATTTACGGTGAAAGTCGACCCTAAAATGAATTTCTTCAATGAAGAATTTGATATTTTGAAGACTTTACGAAGACTTTGAAAGTGAAGAAATTGGTGTGATTACGAAGACTTGGTAATCGCTTGAGGAACATGAAGCATGAAGACTTTTGTTTTCGTAGTTTCATTTTCTCTTTCTTGAGTCATAGGAAACACCGTCTTTGTTAAAGGGGTCGAGGAAATACTAAGGAAAAATTTCCATTTGATGCTCAACTCAAAATCCTACACCTACCAATCCCTTGAGTGAAGCTTTTGGAAATCTCATACTGATTCATCAATTTCTTGATGTGAGAGGCGAAGCTCTTACAGTCCTTTGAGAATTTGTTCGACTAAGGAGTTAGGAATTCGCCGGTCTGAATTGCCTACCTGATGAGGAACATGATAGCCCTAAGGAATTTGATATTCAAAATTCCGACCGTTCTTTATCTTCTACCGCTGTCCCAAATATCTTATCCACCTAACGGTCATATCATTGAAGGGCATTTATGTCTTATCATGTCGGGCTGCTCCTAGGCTATAAATTGCCGCCCCTACAACCACTAGTTGGTTGGCTGCTCGAGAGAACTTGACACTTGTCATTTGAGAGCAACCCATCCTCCGAGGACTTTGGCGAAAATCATCAAGTGAGGAAAAACCCAAAAGTGAGGAAAACCCAAAACCAAACCCCAACAAACCCAAAGTGATTGAGCATCATGAAGAAATTGATCCCGCGTGGATCCAACGCTTTTACCTTTGAAGACTGTGCTTCTTCCAGACGGTTAGGCGTCAAGGTCTAGAGCATCAAGAGGAATTGTGGATCGCCGAGTGACCAAGTATGTGAAGGTTTGGAAGTCGCTGAAGACTTACCACGAGTGATTGGGCGAGGTCTGCGTGACCTTAGTTCAAGGAGAATCGGTGAGGACTTGGTGTCCTAAGCTGCGTGCTTTCGGTGGGGGTGTCCGGACTGCGTGTCCTCGAGTTTAAATACTCAGCCGCTCCAACCAGACGTACAAGCCGAGACAGCAGTTGGAACTGGTCTACCAAATCATTGTCTTCACCAACCTAATCGGTTCTATTTCCTCAACCCTTTCATTTCCTCATTCTTGTGTTGAGTGTTTGTCATATCTGTGTTTGAAGACTTTGGTGAAGACTTTCTCAATTTCCTTAGTTCAATTTCTTGATCTGTTTGTCTTCATATTGTGTTATCCTGTGATTACGCTTTACGTACTCTGTGATTGTCTTCATTTCATCATGATGACTATGCATGTAATCTGCTATGCTTACTTCTGAGTACTTATTCCGCTGCGTGTATTTCTTCGCTAAGGAATTTCCTCACCAGCAAATTCCTCAGTGAAGAATTTGTAAAATTCTCTAAAAATCGCCTATTCACCCCCCTCTAGTCGACATAACGCACTTTCAGTAGGAGAGCGAAAGCGAATGGTGGCAACTGTGCGGTTGCATGGGACATGGTTTGCACGCCCAAGTGGGTAGGTGGTTTGGGGCTGCCAAACCTAAGATGGATGAACATCGCCATGTAGGCCCGTTGGCCGTGGCTCAAAAGGACAGATGAGTCAAGGCCGTGGAGTGAATTCCGAATAAAAGTTGCGGACGATTCACAATTGTTGTGCCAGGTAGCTATGAGGAGTACAGCGCGGTCAGGCCGCGCAACACTCTTTTGGGAAGACAGATGGTTAGATGGCCGGAGAGTTCAGGAGATTTCACCACGTGTGTGTGACCTAGTGCCACCTAGAACACGCAGGGCGAGATTGGTCTGTTCGTCCATGGAGAGTGGATCTTGGGCGATGGATTTAAACCCCAAATTTGGGTCGGACACTCTGCATGAATTCCTCACACTCTGGTAGGTGGTCAGTGTTGGAGATGCATCCGAGGATGAGTCGGATGAGATTAAGTGATCGTGGGAGGCAAACGGGTTGTTATCTGCGAGGTCAGCGTATGCAGCTAGGTTTTGGGGACGAGAGGTAATCCCAACGGCAGACTTGACATGGAAGTCGCGTGCTCCTTTGCAATGCAGATTCTTCACTTGGTTGGCCATGAAAGACATATGCTAGACCTTGGATCGTCTTGCACGAAGAGGCTTACCACACCAAGCCACATGACCTTTTTGTGATAAAGAGGAGGAAACGATCAATCATATTATGCTCACGTGTGTGTTTACTAGTACAATCTGGGCGACAATCTGTGTTGCGTTGGATTCACCAGCTTGGATCCCATCTCCCCAAGACTCACTAGTGGAGTGGGTGATCGACAAACGAGGATCAAACAATGTGAGTAAGAAGGACCTGCGCACCATCTTCGCACTGACATGGTGGGAGTTGTGGAAGCATAGGAATGCAATCGTCTTTGAGGGAGCGCGGCCGTCGGTTTTTCAGTTGCTACAAAAGATGTGCTATGAGGGTTTGGTTTGGTCCTCAGCCTGGTGATACGTCTCCAACGTATCTAAATTTTTTGATTGTTCCATGTTGTTTTATTATCAATCTTGGATGTTTTATAATCATTTTATAGTCATTTTATATCATTTTTTGGTACTAACCATAGTGCCAAGTGACAGTTGCTGTTTTCCCATGTTTTTTACATCGCAGGAAATCAATATCAAACGGAGTCCAAATGCCACGAAACTCCACGATGATTTTTTTATGGGCCAGAAGGAAGGCAATGGGCCTGGTTGCACTGGGGGTGCCAGAGGCACAACCCACGAGGGCGCGCCAGGAGGCCCAGGCGTGCCCTGGTGGGTTGTGCCCACCATGGGTGCCCCGGACCACCTCTTAGCTCTATAAATACCTCAAAATCCACAAACCCTAGAAAGTCGACGAAATATTCATCCAGCCACCGCAGAGTCCGAACCACGGATCAATCTAGACACCATCACGAAGGGGTTCACCACTTCCATTGGTGCCTCTCCGATGATGCGTGAGTAGTTCTTTGTAGACCTTCGGTACGTAGTTAGTAGCTAGATGGCTTCCTCTCTCTCATTGGATTCTCAATACAATGGTCTCTTGGAGATCCATATGATGTAACTCTTGCTTGTGTTTGTTGGGATCTGATGAACTTCGAGTTTATGATTAGTTATATATCTTTTTATATCCATGAAAGTTATTTGAGTTTCTTTGATCTCTTATATGCATGTATATCCTCGTATTTCTTCTCTGATATTTGGGTTTTGTTTGGCAAACTTGATCTATTTATCTTGCAATGGGAAGAGGTGCCCGGTAGTGGGTTCGATCTTACGGTGCTTGATCCCAGTGACAGAAAGGGAATCGACACGTATGTATCATTGCTACTAAGGATAAAAATACGAGATCTATATCTACCGCCATATAGATAAAAATATCTTGTCTACATCATGTCATCGTTCTTATTGCATTACTCCATTTTCCATGAACTTAATACACTAGATGCATCTTTGGATAGCGGTCGATGTGTGGAGTAATAGTAGTAGATGCGGTAGGAGTCGGTCTACTAATCTTGGACGTGATGCCTATGTAATGATCATTGCCTGGATATCGTCATGATTATTTGAAGTTCTATCAATTGCCCAACAGTAATTTGTTTACCCATCGTTTGCTATTTCTTGAGAGAATCCACTAGTGAAACCTACGGCCCCCGGGTCTTATTTCTCATATATTTGCCTTGCGATCTACTTTTCCTTTGCATTTTTATTCAGATCTATTAAACTAAAGATACAAAAATATCTTGCTGCACTTTATTTTATTTGCGATCTATTATTTCAATCTATTATAATTTTCTCTCGTCAACTTGCCTTCTAGCGCCGTTACCTGAAAGGGGTTGACAACCCCTTTAACACGTCGGGTTGTGAGTGGCTGTTATTTGTCTGCAGGGGTTGTTTACGTTTTTTTGCTTGGTTCTCCTACTGGTTCGATACCTTGGTTTCATTACTGAGGGAAATACCTACCGTTGCTGTGCTACATCATCCTCTCCTCTTGGGGGAATGTTAAGGCATATCTCTCGCGATGTGGTTTTGGTGATTGATGACAACATGTTTGCGGACTAATCGTGTGCTATGAGCATTTCCGAGATTCATCTTTGGCATGAGACGATGTCTTTCCCTCGGAGTGTCATTCAAGACGGTGTAGCTCTTCCGTTTCTTTTTCAGTGGACTAGTTTCGTAGAGGGCACCGTACTATCAAGAGGGGGTCCGCTTTGGTAAGGCTAGGGTGGAATCAACGCGTACACATCCGTTTCACACCCTCTGAGCCTTTCCGCTTCAATGGAGAGCTCTTCCCTCCTTCTTTGGGGCTTTGTCTGGTTCCAGCGGTAGTAACGCGGTACCCAGCGGTAGTACCGCTTAGGGGTCACAGGCGGCAGTACCGCTCTGTATCGATAGTATCGCCGGTGGGTCCTCAGCCGTAGTACCGCTGCGATACCAGGCCCCTACCGCATCGATTCGAGGGCGTCGATTCTTGTGTCGGATTGTGCGGTACTATGCAGCGGCAGTACCGCTCATGAGCGATAATACCGCCCTACCACATGGGCGATACCGCTCGGGTCCCTTTCTCCTCTGCCTTCCAGACCATGGCAAGATACCGCCGAGGGAAGCGGTAATACCACTGTGCCAGGGTAGTACCGCTGCCTCCTGTGATAATCTTGCCCTCTGCAGGCAGCTTTGGGGGGTAACGGTTGGATTGTTCCCCCCACTATATAAGGGGGTATTCTTCCCCAAAGTTGACTCATCTCTTCCTCCAAAAGCTCCATTGTTGCTCCAAGCTCCATTTTCGCCCGATCTTTCTCCCTAGCCAATCAAACTTGTTGATTTGCTCGGGATTGGTTGAGAAGGCCCCTATCTACACTTCCACCAAGAGAAATTTGATTCCCCACTAATCCCTAAGCGGATCTTGTTACTCTTGGGTGTTTGAGCACCCTAGGCGGTTGAGGTCACCGTGGAGCCATAGTCCATTGTGGTGAAGCTTCGTGGTGTCGTTAGGAGCCTCCAATTAAGTTGTGGAGATTGCCCCAACCTTGTTTGTAAAGGTTCGGTTGCGCCTTCAAGGGCACCAATAGTGGAATCACGGCATCTCGCATTGTGTGAGGCGTGAGGAGAATCTGATGGCCCTAGTGGCTTCTTGGGAGAATTGTGCCTCCAAACCGCTCTAACGGAGACGTACTTCCCCTCAAAAGGAAGGAACTTCGGTAACACATCCTCGTCTCCACCGGCTCTGCTCTTGGTTATCTTATCCCTTTACTTGTGCAAGCCTATTTGTGTTATATCCTTTGCTTGCTTGTGTGCTTATGGTTGTTGCATCATATAGGTTGTCCACCTAGTTGTATATCTAGACAACCTACTTTGATGCAAAGTTTAATTTGGTAAAGAAAAGCTAAAAATTGTTAGTTGCCTATTCACCCCCCTCTAGTCAACTATATCGATCCTTTCAATTGGTACCGGAGCCTCTTCTCTTTATTAAGGACTTTGCCGTACGAAGAGTATGGTTGACACCGTAGACGGAGCGGAGGAGCACTCCAGTGTGAATCCAATCTCGTCTACGGCCGATGGGTAAACCTCGATCTCTCGTGAGGAATTCAATGTGGCTTTGGACACATTGAAGACCTCCATGACGACCGAGGTTGAAAGCATGTTTAATAAATTCATAGAAGGGCTTAAACTTTCCACCGCACCATTGAAAGTGGGTGATCCCTCTAACAAGGTGACGGATGCTAACCCTGACAAGGGGGAAGCTAATAGTGAGAAAGCTCCTTCTTCTAGTGGTAAGAATGGCACCAACATCTTTGCCCATGTGGAACCTCCACCCGTTTATGGTGGACCGATTCCTTCTACTCACTTGAATCATGCCGGTCCTCCCCCCCCCCCCCCAAGATTGATAAAAGGGAGGACTTTGATTCTTGGGTCTATCGTTTTAAGCGTCATCTAAATCATGTGAATACTAATATTTGGAGAATCATTGAAGAAGAGTTTTCCACACGACCGAAGCAACTTCAGTCCTAGAGAAGCCGCGGATAATCAATTCAATGAGAATGCTCGCTTCATCATCCAAGATGCAATTCCACCCGAAGATCTTCCTCACCTCCAGCCCTACGCCATGGCCAAAGATGCATGGCTCCAAGTTGTGTCCCTCTATCGAGGAAGTGCAAGCATTCAACGCTACAACTATGAAGTGGTGCAGGATGAAGCCAACGAGTTTGCAATGAAAGAGGATGAAGAACTGCTACGTCTTGAGCTTCCGTTGGTTTTCCTCAAAGTGGAGAGGGTGATGCAGCAAGTGTAGCGTAAGTATTTCCCTTAGTTTTGAGAACCAAGGTATCAATCTAGTAGGAGTCTCCTCAAAAGTCCCACACACCTACACAAACAAGCGAGAACTACGCAACCAACGCAATAAAGGGGTTGTCAATCCCTTCACGGCCACTTCGAAAGTGAGATCTAATAAAGATAGTATGATAAGATAAATATATTTTGGTATTTTATAATATAGATGCAAAAAGTAAAGATGCAAATAAAAGTAGATTGAAAGCAAATATGATAAGAGATAGACCCGGGGCCATAGGTTTCACTAGTGGCTTCTCTCAAGATAGCATAAGTATTACGGTGGGTGAACAAATTCTTGTCGAGCAATTGATAGAAAAGCGCATAGTTATGAGATTATCTAGGCATGATCATGTATATAGGCATCACGTACATAACAAGTAGACCGACTCACTGCCTGCATCTACTACTATTACTCCACACATCGACCGCTATCCGGCATGCATCTAGAGTATTAAGTTCATAAAACGAGTAACACATTAAGCAAGATGACATGATGTAGAGGATAAACTCATGCAATATGATATAAACCCCATCTTGTTATCCTTGATGGCAACAATACAATCGTGCCTTGCAACCCTTTACATCCTTTGGTAAGGACACATAAGATTGAACCCAAAGCTAAGCACTTCTCCCATGGCAAGAAAGACCAATCTAGTAGGCCAAACTAAACTGATAATTGAAGAGACTTGCAAAGATAACTCAATCATACATAAAAGAATTCAGAGAAGATTCAAATATTATTCATAGACAAACCTGATCATAAACCCACAATTCATCGGATCTCGACAAACACACATAAAAAGAGTTTACATCGAATAGATCTCCACAAGAGAGGGGAGAACATTGTATTGAGATCCAAAAGAGAGAAGAAGCCATCTAGCTAATAACTATGGACCCGTAGGTCTGTGGTAAACTACTCACAACTCATCGGAGGGCAAGGATGTTGATGTAGAGGCCCTCCGTGCTTGATTCCCCCTCCGTGAGTGCAAAAGGCTCCAAGATGGGATCTCGCGGATACAGAAGGTTACGGTGGTGGAAATTGTGTTTCATGGTGCCCGTGGATGTTTTCGGGGTACGTAGGTATATATAGGAGAAAGAAGTACGTCGGTGGCCGCCTGAGGGGCCCACAAGAGAGGGGGGCGCGCCCTACAGGGGGGGCCCTCCTATCTCGTGGCTTCCTCGGAAGCTTCTTGACTTGCACTCCATGCTCTCCGGATCACGTTCGTTCCAAAAATCACGCTCCCGAAGGTTTCATTCCGTTTGGACTCCGTTTGATATTCCTTTTCTTCGAAATACTGAAATAGGCAAAAAACAGCAATATGGGCTGGGCCTCCGGTTAGTAGGTTAGTCCCAAAAATGATATAAATGTGTAAAATAAAGCCCATAAACATCCAAAAGGGTAATATAATAGCATGGGACAATCAAAATTATAGATACGTTGGAGACATATCAAGCATCCCCAAGCTTAATTCCTGCTCGTCCTCGAGTAGGTAAATGATAAAAGAGAATTTTGATGTGGAATGCTACCTAGCATAATTCATAATGTAATTTTTTTATTGTGGAATGAATGTTCAGATCCAAATGAATACAAAATAAAAGTTCATATTGATAAAAGAAATAGTAATACTTCAAGCATACTAATCAATGTAATCATGTCTTCTCAAAATAACATGGCAAAAGAAAGTTCATCCCTACAAAATCATATAGTTAGGCTATGCTTCATTTTCGTCACACAAAGATGTTCCCAACTTCTATACCACCGATGACAAGCCAAGCAATTGTTTCATACTTAAATAATCTCAAACTTTTTCAACCTTCACGCAATACATGAGCGTGAGCCATGGAAATAGCACTATGGGTGGAATAGAATATGATGATGGGGATTGTGTGGAGAAGACAAAAAAGGAGAAAGTCTCACATTGACGAGGATAATCAACGGGCTATGGAGATGCCCATCAATTGATGTCAACATGAGGAGTAGGGATTGCCATGCAACGGATGCACTAGAGCTATAAATGAATGAAAGCTCAACAAAAGAAACTAAGTGGGTGTGCATCCAACTTGCTTGCTCACGAAGACCTAGGGCATTTTGAGGAAGCCCATCATTGGAATATACAAGCCAAGTTCTATAATAAAAAATTACCACTAGTATATGAAAGTGACAACATAGGAGACTCTCTATTATGAAGATCATGGTGCTACTTTGAAGCACAAGTGTGGAAAAAGAGATAGTAGCATTGTCCCTTCTCTCTTTTTCTCTCATTTTATTTTTTCTTTTTCTTTTTCTTCTTTTTTCTTTTCTTTTTTTCTTTGGCCTTCTCTTTTTTTTCTTGGCCTTTCTCTCTTTTTTTCCTTTTTTTTCTTTTTTTCTTTTTTTGTAAAGTCCGAAGTCTCATCCCGACTTGTGGGGGAATCATAGCCTTCATCATCTTTTCCTCACTAGGACAATGCTCTAATAATAAAGATCATCACACTTTTATGGATTTACAAATCAAAGCTAGAACAAGATATGACTCTATATGAATGCCTCCGGTGGTGTACCGGGATGGTGCAATGAATCAAGAGTGACATGTATGAAAAATAATGCATGGTGGCTTTGCCACAAATACGATGTCAACTACATGATCATGCAATGGCAATATGACAAAAGTAAAGTATGTCATGATGATGAAGAACGGAGCGGTGGAAAGTTGCATGGCAATATATCTCGGAATGGCTATGGAAATGCCATAATAGGTAGGTATGGTGTATACTGTTTTGAGGAAGATATAGGAGGTTTATGTGTGATAGGCGTGTCGTATCACGGGGTTTGGATGCACCGCGAAGTTTGCACCAACTCAAGGTGAGAAAGGGCAATGCACGTGCATCAAGAGGCTAGCAAAGGTGGAAAGGTAAAAGTGCGTATAATCCAGGACTCAACATTAGTCAAAAGAACTCATATACTTATTGCAAAAATTTAGAAGTCATCAAAGATCAAGTACTACACGCATGCTCCTAGGGGGATAGATTGGTAGGAAAAGACCATCGCTTGTCCCCGACCGCCACTCATAAGGATGCACTGTGACGCCCTCGATTCAATCGTACACTAATCATGCACGCAAATGTGTACGATCAAGATCAAGGACTCACGGGAAGATATCACAACACAACTCTACAAATAAAATAAGTCATACAAGCATCATAATACAAGCCGGGGGCCTCGAGGGCTCGAATACAAGTGCTCGGTCATAGGCAGTCGTGGAAGCAACAATATCTGAGTCTGGACATAAGTTAAACAAGGTGCCATAAGATGGCTAGCACAAGCTGGGGATACTGATCGAAGAGGACAGGCCTCTGCACTCGATCCTCCTAGGTCACTCTGGTCGCCGTCGTGGGCTGCTGCGTAGTAGTAGGCGCCCGGAGTAGTAGTCGCCGTGGCGGTGGCGTCTGGATCACAGGCTCCATCGTCGATAGCAGCAATCGAGTAGAGATAGGGAAAAAAAAGGGGGAACAAGGCAACCGTGAGTACTCATCCAAAGTACTCGCAAGCAAGGAGCTACACTACATATGCAAGGATATATGTGTAAAGGCCATATCAGTGGACTGAACTGCAGAATGCCAGAATAGAGAGAAGGCCTAGTCCTATCGAAGACTAGCATCTTCCGGAATCCACCATCTTGCAGCAATCAAGAGGGAGTGGAGTAACATAACTTAAAGTAGCAGTAGTGTTATCAACCTCGGCCAGAGATCCTTTCTCGACTCCCTGCGAGAAAGAAATCCCAGAGCCATACTATCCAGTTATCATCACAATCCAATTCTCATATCCATGTCTCATCTCAAGTAACCAGTTCTAGTTGTATCGATCGGGATACAACTCCAAGTGTCCGTTACCGTAGGACAGGCTATCGATAGATGTTTTCTTCCCTGCAGGGTGCACCAACTTACCCACCACGCCGCTTAACTCCGCCGGACACACTTTCGAGGTCGGGCCCGCCTCGTCAAACAATACGCGCAACCCGACCTAGGCTTAATAGAGAGGCCAAGCGCGGACTAAACCTATGCCCCGGGGTCATGGGCCATCTCCCGGGAACTCACACGCGTTGCGGGCGGCGGAAGCGCAGACCTAGCCTAACAGGCGTTCCAGCCCAATCCGGTAGCGCCGCTCCGACGCCGACGTCTAATAAGCTTCGGCTGATGTATCTGACGCAGAACGCCCATACTTAGCCCACGTGATGGTTAGTGCTATCGGGCGAGGCCCTCGGATCAAATATCCAAATCGTAGTGGATTAGGAACAGCGGTAACAAGCGAGACTCACGAAGATGTGACCCGTTGCCCGTCTCGAGGACTTGCGGCAAGGGCTAGGAATGCCCGCCACGCCTCGTAATTATCTCGCGGCACCCTCCAGTCAACCCGTCTCCACATCACTCGCAATTAAGCGCAGGTACCCTCGAGGGTCGACCCGTCTTTCCAAGTAACATGGTAAAAGTCCAAGTAACCGTGAGTCCAAACATCAAGGGAAAACACGAGGAATCACCCCGGTGTATTCCACTCAATGTAGTCATCAAGGTGAACATAAGAGGATTCACCCTCGAGGTCCACACTTGAGGGTTGCACGACAGTCGTGTCGGAAGTGGTTAAAGAGGAAATCACCCTCGATGACCTGGCCAGGATAACTATACTACAGGGTTAATATCGGAAGTCTTTGCGGAGGTTTCACCCTCGGTACTCGATAGTAACCTAGTAGTGTCGAGCAACTAAGGGGAGTGATGTGCGGTGTCGGGGCTGGTCTCCGATCCGTTGATCGGGTCTTCAATGATGAAGCGAGGGCAACAAGGACAAGGTGGGGGTCAGCGATGGGTCTCTAACCAACCTATACTAAGCGGTTTAGGATAGCGGTAGGTAACAATAGCGAGTTACAATAAGCAGGCTATACAGCGAATAGGAGCAACAATAACAGATAGCAAAATCTAGTGCAAGCAATAAGAGAATGGAATGGGCGATATCGGGATGATCAAAGGGGGCTTGCTGGTTGCTCTGCAAGAGAGGGATCGTCGACCTTGTAGTCGAATCGGCCACCGCAGCGTCGGTCTCGTAGTCTACCGAAGAGAAGAGGGGGAAGAAACAATGAATACACGATAACAGATGCATAACGATGCATGACATGCCAAGAAGCGATGCTAGGCGTGCCCTAACGTGGTAAGAGGGGTACTGGTTTAGGGGGGAAAGCATCCGGGAAGTTATCCCGTCTCCGGACGTCTGTCAGACAGATGAACCGGAGGAGAAAGTTTGAGTTTGATAGGCTAGAGGCGTGTGGTGGGCGAGCGGAATGCGTGTCGGATTAAATCTCGTCGTTACGAGCAACTTTCATGTTGAAAATATTTTAATCCGGATTACGGTTAAAAGATATGATTTTAAAAGATTTTATTAATTTACGGAATTTTATTAATTATTTAATTAATTTGAAAATGCATTTATGACATCGACATGATGTCATCTTGGCGTCATCGATCAACAGGGTTGGTGAGTCAACTCTGACATGTGGGTCGGGGGACCCACATCATCCTCTAATTAAGTTAATTAGGATTAGGTTAAATTAATTAAAGTTTAATTAAACTCAATTAGTTAATTGAATTAATTAACCCTTGATTAATTAACTTAAGTAATTACTTAATTAATTAATTATTAATTTATTTATTTACTATATTAATTTTTTTTATTAAATAAAAATAAAGTTTTGGGCGTGGGGCCCATCATCATAGGCCCTGTGGGCCTTAGTGGGTTCAGGCGCTTGTGGCTGGGCACCAGTCTGGCGGCGGCGGTTTGAGCAATGGGTGCCGTGCAGGCTACCGCAGCAAGGGCGCGAGCCTAGCTGCTACCGGCGGGAGGCGGGAGGCGAGCCCCGGCCGCGACAACTCTGGCCAGCCAGAGCCGAGGCAGCAGGATGGGCGTCGGTGGCAGGGCGGGCAGCAGCAAGGCGTGAGGACCCTCCATGGCGGGCTTAGTCGTCGTGGGCGTGGCCGCCGGCCTGCCGAGGCCATGCCGCGAGTCCAGCGTCTGGAGTCTCGGCAGTGTCTGTGGCCGGGGCGGGACAGTCTTGTGGCGAAAGGGAGGCCGAGGGCCTCACCGTGTCGTAAGGTACGTGGCGTGGGGTTGGGGAAGAGTCGGGGCGACGGCGCCGGGCGAGGAGGAAGGCCGGCGAGGTGGCCGTCGGCAGAGCAGGCCACGGCGGCGTCAGGGAAAACAGTCTGAGGCTCGGTGGCGCGATCCTCCTCATGGGGGCGAGTAGCTCGGGGCGTCGGTGGCGGTGGTCGGCAGCAGGGCCGGGCTGCACCGGTGGGCTGCGCTGACGGCGAAGAAGCGGGTCCTTGCTGGTTCGGTCGAGGAAGGAGAGAGGTCGAGGGGAGTGGGGGATCGATCCGATCCGATCGGGCGAGGGGGGGGCGAGTGGGGAGCAGGTGGGTTAGGGTTACGGTCGGTGGGGGGGGTTATGGAGGCCGGGTGGGCTGGTGGGCGGCGGTCTGGCTAATGGGCTGCCGTTCGGCCAATGAAGGGGGTTCTTTTTGTTTTCTTATAAAAGCCTTTGTATTTTCTGTTTTGTTTTATTTTACAATAACAGTTTTGCAATAATTCAAGCCACCAAATGACCTTGCATAAAAGTGGAGCTTGGCCACAAAATACTATGAAATATTCTGCAGTGCCACAATCGTTTATGCAATCTTGGAGTTCATTTGAATGTTATTTTGAAAAGAATAGGGCATTTAAAGTGTCGTTTGGCACTTTTTTTAAATCTCGAGACCCCAATGTGTTGAAGATGATGTTGTTTTCCTTAACAGCATTTGTTTTGGAATATTTGCTAGATGATGAACATTTTTGTTTCTTGCTCAAAGAAACAATTTATTTGACTCTATTTCAAATTTGAAAATGGCTTTGGATTTTGGACGGTGGCAAGCTGCATAGTAACCATGATGACATGGACACCATTAGGGGAGATTCTGTAGCAAGATTCTCGGGTGTTACAAATCTCCTCCACTACAAGAAATCTCGTCCGAGATTTAAGAGAACAAGGGGAAAGGTCTGGTTAAGATAATCTAACGGATCTTCTCGAAGAGTTAATCCCTTTCGTTGTTGTCTTCAATCCTTTATTCCGATGCACCATGATAAACTGGTCATCATGTCTTGAGAACTCTATCGTACTTACGAAAGGTAAGGGCAGCTCACTACGACATAATGCTTTTAAGGAAACAATCAGGGTTAACCCATGAATTAGTATAAAATTATCTCTCGAGTTGAACATATGAAATACCTCGAGAGTAAGGTACGAAGGTACCATAATAGGCTCAAGCGGATAGATAGTTGCTCGAAGCTTTGAACGAGTGAGAAAGGGTTGAGTAGCGAGAGTAAGTATTAAATCGATACCATAATAGATCGCTATGGCGGTGGCCCGCGAATTACATACGGGCCACGTGCAAGGAATAACTTTGGGAATAGGGGATGTACGGACGGTCAGGTTTCGATCTGTGAAACTGTGGGTTATGGGCCCACCATGTGGTTAAAAGTAGAAGGTTGTTGACATCCTGCACGATCATGTAAGCAAGGCAAGTCGGAGGAGAGTCGAGGGTCATGTCGGCAACAACATAGGTACCAAGGCGAGGGACGAAGAGAACCATTTTCCCGCTCGTTGAGCGAGGCGGACCAATAGGCAAGGTTCTCGTCCATCGGTGGTTACCTAATGTCATCAACAATAGTAATAGGGTCTAACTTACAGTGGTACAGCGAGGTGCTTACCTAAGCGGGGATTATCACTTGCTTAGATTATATATATCCCAAGAAAGGTTCAAACAACCAATGGAAAGTAAAATATGATTATCATATTAAGCGTAACAATGGAAAGGAAAATGTGTTAAAACACATATTTCAGGGATATACCCTTACCAAGGATAAGCAGAGCATGATATCCATGACAGGATATAATGTAGAAAACCCTTTAGGAAAGGGGAGAGAAATTTCATGACATTACCCATACAACGGTGTTCAGATACTTGAGCAAGAAACATTTAGCCTTGGGCTTCGAATGTTCTTATTGAAAAATCAGAGTACCACAGACATGTTTTCGAGATAGCATTGACATGGTCTTCAGGTGAAGATCAGTCTTTGGAACCACGAAGGATTCATCAGGAATAACTTGTAGAATAAGTCTTACAATTTCCTCATGGATGAACGGATAACCTTGCTGAAAAGGAAACTATAATGATAGGTCCTCGAGCCGGGAGAGGGGGGGGGGGTGCTAGGCATGACATCATACTACCGGTTCATCAAAAGATCAACATCATAACTCTTCGAAGTTGTCCCAACCATCATATCTGACCGAGATTCAGATCCGATTGGTGTCAGGATACCTCAGACTTAGGATACCTGAGAAGAAAAGGTGTAACGCAATTTGACGAGATGACCATGTAAGATTCTCGGGGAAATGAACTATGAAGTTATTTCCGTTAACAAGAGTCCATCATTAGCTCAAGGAGAGGTCAAGGAGGTTTCTGGTGAACTCAACGGTAATTCATCGAGATTCCCAAAAGATGGATTTCCACAATTAAGTGAACAAGGAGATAACATTTGTCAGCTCAAATGATATAAGGAAGTATGCTCGAGGAAAACACACACAAGTAAAAATTGGTTGAAAGGTGCGCCCGATGGGTTGGGTTGCACGACCAATGTCAGAATGGTGATTCAATAATCGATAGTCTAAGAATTTCACTTCAAAGCAAGAGGCTTGCTAGAAGGGCAGAATTCAAACAGCATCGTTCACTTGTTGGTACACCGGTTGGAAGCAACACGGGGACCAAGAAAGAATGGTGATGGTGAGAAGCATCTCAATATCAAGAATTTCTTAAGAGGTGGAGCAGTCCTCACAACATCCTTGATATTAACAGGTGGTAATACTCCAAGGTGAGGAAGAACAATTGCTGGGTAGCAAGGATCTCAAGGTATAACACCAAACATGAACAAGCTTGTGTTGGTGGGAAGGCAATAGAGTGGTCGGTGATTATACAAATCATCGAGGGCAAGGATGGTATTTCTCATCATGATTTCAGTTGATATCCTGGATGAGCTCAGAATGTTGGTGATCACGACACAATTGTCGAGTGACTTCATGACGTGAAAGGTTATTAGAACCAAGGGTACGACACAAACTCGAAACCAAGCTTGTTGTTCAAGTCGAAAAGATATATCGATGAGGAACGTCGTAAGGTTAGTTCCTCGTCGAAAATTGTGCTCCGAGAAGAAGGACCGGGTAGCACAGTTAAATTCATCACGTCAATGGTATAGCCAAACAGGCTAGGGATGGCGTGATCGGGTACAAACTCGTACTTATAGAAGCTTACTGAAGAGTTGTTGAACCGTAGTGCGGACTCGGTTCAGTTATCGGTGTCTTTGAGTGTTTAACAACTCGAGCCCGCGAAAAAATTGGAATCGATGGGGAGGTAGCGCTGACGTAGAACTCATAAAATTTATGCAGTTCCATGATAATCTCGAGATACCGAGGGGTAATACTCGACACAAGATCAAAGTAAAGGTTGGACTGGTGTATTGATCCATAGAAGAAAATTGTTTTAACTTGTCAGAAATGAGATCAAAGAAGAACAATCATGGTCGAACCACGGTTGCAAGGATCAATTCACGATACCATATGTTAGTCATAAAGGAACTAGTTATTGTTACAAGAAGTTTCCATGATAGGATCTACATCGTGTCCATGGGCATGAACACAAGTTCAAGGTCGACTCCACTTCTTCAATGTATATCCTTCCATTCACTTCTCGCTTTGATAAAGGCATTAGTGTTGAAAGTTGTACCGTGAAATACCAGATGAGTATGTCTCGTGAAAACTCTCGAGTTCACGCATATAAAGGAAGACATAGGTTCAACCCGGCGGGTATCATGAAACCTATACCGAATCTTTAGAAATAATTAACTCAAGCTCGAGGCAGAGCATGGTTGAAAGCGAGAGGATACAATTTACCAAAGGCATTATGTATCGGGGAAGGTCTCACAAAGTTATTGAATATGAAGGATGTCGACGGGTGAAATCCAATAATGGACCTGATGGTCCAAAAGGGGTCTGTTGTGAGCATCAGTACTTAACTAGAGGAAGAAGAATGCAAGGAGATCAAATTATAGAAACAACTGACTAACTCAGTTGTCAAATGCAAATAATTACGATTCCCAAATCAAGGGGTCAAGCAATGCTCGATTAGGGATGGATAAGTTGAATAGCCTTAGGGTACAATCAACGATAATTGGGTGGTCGAGAACCAATTCCGGATAAAAGAATGGCAGCTCAGCCGGAAAAGTAATTTATAAGGATCAATGATGATTGCGGTTATTCAGAAACATATTGAGTCAACGGACTCAAAATGATAATGACAAGGAATGTCAATAAGACTACCAGATTATGGGATTAACCATAATGCAAGCAAGCAAAATTTCAAGAGCCAAAGGCTCCAGAGGATTTTCGGAAGATCGAATAGTATTTTGGAGACTTCATGAAACACATGAACAAGCGGGGACGAGCGGATACTAGCCAAGTGCTAGGATTTATTTGAAGGGGTATTCATGTGGCAAGGAACTGCTAGGCAAGAGGCACAAAGTATTCTCGGAACAATAGAAAACTTGGGGAATCTTATAACAACAAGATCAGCGGGGATGATCGTATGAATGGCAAGTGTAAGTAGTTTTCCATACGGATTTATCGGTGGTCGGAATAGCAAAAGTGATGGGCACAAAGTCTCGAGAGAATATCAAAGAGTATCTCGAATTCTTGATTAGCGATTTATCATCACGAAGTGAGGGCTCTCCGGAGAAAGTACTCGCGAGAACCTAAAGTTAGTTTTGTTTTAGCAAAATCGTTTAACCCGAATAGAAGAGAGTTCGAATCCCGAGTAAAGATCGAGGAGTAAAAGATCCTAATACCACCCGATGGCGGCGTGGGCCCGTAAGGCACACAGCCATGTTAGTAAAAGTTTTGCAATGTCTAGACTCGACTTGCCAAGGAGTTGGGAAGGGGATTCCTACAGCGATCGGCTCGATACCAACTTGTGGCGCCCTCGATTCAATCGTACACTAATCATGCACGCAAATGTATGCGATCAAGATCAAGGACTCACGGAAGATATCACAACACAACTCTACAAATAAAATAAGTCATACAAGCATCATAATACAAGCCGGGGCCTCGAGGGCTCGAATACAAGTGCTCGATCATAGGCGAGTCAGGAAGCAACAATATCTGAGTACGGACATAAGTTAAACAAGGTGCCATAAGATGGCTAGCACAAACTGGGGATCTGAGATCGAAGAGGACAGGCCTCCCGCAGGATCCTCCTAGGTCACTCACAGTCGCCGCCGGTCGCTGCTGCGTAGTAGTAAGCGCCCGGAGTAGTAGTCGCCGAGGCGGTGGCGTCGGATCACAGGCTCCATCGTCGATAGCAGCAATCGAGTAGAGATAGGGAAAAAAAGGGAACAAGGCAACCGTGAGTACTCATCCAAAGTACTACAAGCAAGGAGCTACACTACATATGCAAGGATATATGTGTAAAGGCCATATCGGTGGACCGAATGCGAGAATGCCGTAATAGAGAGAAGGCCTAGTCCTATCGAAGACTAGCATCTTCCGAATCCACCATCTTGCAGCAATCAAGAGGGAGTGGAGTAACATAACTTAAAGTAGCGATGAGTGTTATCAACCTCGGCGGAGATCCTTTCTCGACTCCTGCGAGAAAGAAATCCCGAAACCATACTATCCGATTATCATCACAATCAATTCTCATATCCATGTCTCATCTCAAGTAACGAGTTCTAGTTGTATCGATCGGGATACAACTCCAAGTGTCCGTTATCGTGGGACAGGCTATCGATAGATGTTTTCTTCCCTGCGGGTGCACCAACTTACCCACCACGCCGCTTAACTCCGCCGGACACACTTTCGAGGTCGGGGCCGGCCTCGGTCAAACAATACGCGCAACCCGACCTAGGCTTAATAGAGAGGCCAGCCGCGGACTAAACCTATGCCCCGGGGTCATGGGCCATCTCCCGGAACTCCTCACGCGTTGCGGGCGGCCGAAGCAGACCTAGCCTAACAGCGTTCAGCCCAATCCGCGCGCGCCGCTCCGACGCCGACGTCTAATAAGCTTCGCTGATGTATCTGACGCAGAACGCCCATACTTAGCCCACGTGATGGTTAGTGCTATCGGGCGGAGGCCCTCGGATCAAATATCCAAATCGTAGTGGATTAGGAACGCGGTAACAAGCGAGACTCACGAAAGATGTGACCCGTTGCCCGTCTCGAGGACTTGCGGCAAGGGCTAGGAATGCCCGCCACGCCTCGTAATTATCTCGCGGCACCCTCCGTGTCAACCCGTCTCCACATCACTCGCAATTAAGCAGCGCTGGTACCCCTCGTGGTCGACCCGTCTTTCCAAATAACGATGGTAAAAGTCCAAGTAACCGTGAGTCCAAACATCAAGGGAAAACACGAGGAATCACCCCGGTGTATTCCACTCAATGTAGTCATCAAGGTGAACATAAGAGGATTCACCCTCGAGGTCCACACTTGAGGGTTGCCTGACAGAGTCGTGTCGGAAGTGGTTAAAGAAAATCACCCTCGATGACCACAACCGGATAACTATACTACAGGGTTAATATCGGAAGTCTGCAGCGAGGTTTCACCCTCGGTACTCGATAGTAACCTAGTAGTGTCGAGCAACTAAGGGGAGTGATGTGCGGTGTCGGGCTTGGTCTCCGATCCGTTGATCGGGTCTTCAATGATGAAGCGAGGGCAACAAGGACAAGGTGGGGGTCACGATGGGTCTCTAACCAACCTATACTAAGCGGTTTAGGATAAGCGGGTAGGTAACAATAGCGAGTTACAATAAACAGGCTATGCAGCGAATAGGAGCAACAATAACAGATAGCAAAATCTAGTGCAAGCAATAAGAGAATGGAATGGGCGATATCGGGATGATCAAAGGGGGCTTGCTGGTTGCTCGGCAAGAGAGAGGATCGTCGACCTTGTAGTCGAACCGCCGGTGCGGCGTCGGTCTCGTAGTCTCACCAAGAGAAGAGGGGAAGAAACAATGAATACACGATAACAGATGCATAACGATGCATGACATGCCAAGAAGCGATGCTAGGCGTGCCCTAACGTGGTAAGAGGGTCTTGGTTTAGGGGAAAGCATCCGGAAGTTATCCGTCTCGGACGTCTGTCAGACGTGATGAACCGGAGGAGAAAGTTCTGAGTTTGATAGGCTAGAGGCGTGTGGTGGACGAGCGGAATGCGTATCCGGATTAAATCTCGTCGTTACGAGCAACTTTCATGTTGAAAATATTTTAATCCGGATTACGGATTAAAAGATATGATTTTAAAAGATTTTATTAATTTCGGAATTTTATTAATTATTTAATTAATTTCGAAATGCATTTATGACATCAAGATGATGTCATCTTGGCGTCATCGATCAACAGGTTGGTGAGTCAACCCTGACATGTGGGTCCAGGGGGACCCACCTGTCATCCTCTAATTAAGTTAATTAGGATTAGGTTAAATTAATTAAAGTTTAATTAAACTCAATTAGTTAATTGAATTAATTAACCCGGATTAATTAACTTAAGTAATTACTTAATTAATTAATTATTAATTTATTTATTTACTATATTATATTTTTTTATTATTATTAAATAAAAATAAAGTTTTGGGCGTGGGGCCCATCTGTCATAGGCCCCAGGGGCCTTAGTGGGTTTCGGGCGCTTGTGGCGCTGGGCACCAAAGTCTTGGCAGCGGCGGTTTGAGCGATGGGTGCCGTGTTCGAGGCTACCGCAGCAAGGGCGCGAGGCCTAGCTGCGCCGGCCGGGAGGCGGGAGGCAGAGAGCCCCTGCGCGACAACCTGGCGGCGCGGCCGAGAGCCGCGGATGGAGGCGTCGGTGGCCGGGCGGGCGTGGCAAGGCGTGAGGACCCTCCATGGCGGGCTTAGGTCGGGGCGTGGCCTTGGCCGTTGCCGCCGTCGGCCTGGCCGGCCTTGCGCGCCGCCAGTCCAGGCGTCTGGGAGCTCGACGGTGTCTGCCACGAGGGGGACGGTCTTGAAGCGAGGAAGGGGAGGCCGAGGGCCTCACCGTAGTCGTAGGGTACGTGGCAGCGGGGGTTGAGGAAGAGTCGGGGACGACGGCGCCGGCGAGGAGGAAGGCCGGCGAGGTGGCCGTCGACGAGGCAGGCAGCGCAGGCTGCGTCAGGGAAAACAGTCTGAGACTCGTGGCGCGGTCCTCATGGCGGGGGCGAGGTAGCTCCGGGGCGTCGGTGGCGGTGGTCGACAGCGGGCCGGGCTGCACGGGTGGCTGCGCGGCCAGGCGAAGGGGGGTCCTTGCCTGGTTCCAATCGAGGAAGGAGAGGTCGAGGGGAGGGGGGATCGATCCCGATCCGTCAGGCGAGGGGTGGGGGGCGAGTGGGGAACAGGTGGGTTAGGGTTCTGGTCGGTGGGGGGGTTATGGAGGCCGGGTGGGCTGGTGGGCGGCTTGGTCTGGCAAAGCTGGGCCGTTCGGCCAAAGAAGGGGTTCTTTTTTGTTTTTCTTATAAAAGCCTTTGTATTTTCTGTTTTTGTTTTATTTTACAGCAACAGTTTTGCAATAATTCAAGCCACCAAATGACCTTGCATAAAAGTGGAGCTTGGCCACAAAATACTATGAAATATTCTGCAGTGCCACAATACGTTTGCGCAATCTTGGAGTTCATTTGAATGTTATTTTGAAAAAGAATAGGGCATTTAAAGTGTCGTTTTGGCACTTTGCTTTTAAATGCTCGAGACCCCAATGTGTTGAAGATGATGTTGTTTTCCTTATGACATTTGTTTTGGAATATTTGCTAGATGATGAACATTTTTGTTTTACTGCTCAAGGAAACAATTTATTTGACTCTATTTCAAATTTGAAAATGGCTTTGGATTTTGGACAGGTAGCAAGCTGCATAGTAACCATGATGACATGGACACCATTAGGGGGAGATTACTGTAGCAAGATTCTCGGGGTGTTACATGCACAAGCCAGGTACACTTCATGTTTCAAATTTGTTACACAACTTTAACCATACGTGCATGCTACGGGACTTGCTAACTTCAACACAATAATTCTTTAAATTCATAATTACCCAACTAGAATGACTTTAATATCACTACCTCCATATCTCAAAACAGTTATCAAGTATCAAATTGATCATAGCATCCAATTCACTTCCTATGATAGTTTTTATTATACCCAACTTGGATGCCTACCATTCTAGGACCAATTTTATAACCATAGAAAATACCATGCTGTTCTAAAAGACTCTCAAAAAGGTATAAGTGAAGCATGAGAGACTAGCAATTTCTTCAAAATTAAGACACCATCGTGCTCTAAAAAATATAAGTGAAGCACTAGGGCAAAAACTATCAAGCTCAAAAGATATAAGTGAAGCACATAGAGTATTCTAGCAAATTCTAATCAAATAGGCTTCTCCCAAAAGGTGTGTACATAAAGGATGATTGTGGTAAACTAAAAGCAAATACTAATATAATACACGACGCCCCAAGCAAAACACATATCATGTGGCGAATAAAAATATAGCTCCAAGTAAAGTTACCAATGAGCGAAGGCGAAAGAGGGATGCCTTCCCGGGCATCCCCAAGCTTAAACTTTGGATATTCTTGAATATCTTGGGGTGCCTTGGGCATCCCCAAGCTTAGGCTCTTACCACTCCTTATTCCATAGTCCATAAAAGCTTTACCCAAAACTTGAAAACTTCACAACACAAAACTCAACAGGAAATCTTATAAGCTCCGTTAGTGAAAGAAAACAAAACCACCACATAAGGTACTGCAATGAACTCATTATTTATTTGTTTTGGTGTTAAACCTACTGTATTACAACTTCTCTATGGATTATAAACTATTTTATCGGCCATAGATTCATCAAAATAAGCAAACAACACACGAAAAACAGAATCTGTCAAAAACAGAACAGTCTGTAGTAATCTGTAACTAACGCAAACTTCTGGAACTCAAAAAATTCAGCCAAAATAGGAAGACCTAGGAAATTTTTTTATTGATCAGCAGCAATTGGACTCACTATTTTATCACGTTCTGGTGATTTTTAACAATTGTTTTCGTGAACCGAAAGTTTCTGGAAATTACAGCAAGATCAAATCAACTATCATCCAAGAAGATCCTATAGGTTTAACTTGGCACAAACACTAATTAAAAGATAAAACCACATCTAAACAGAATTTATATGGATTATTTATTGCTAAAAAACAAGGATAAATATTGGGTTGTCTCCCAACAAGCGCTTTTCTTCAAAGCCTTTTTAGCTAGGCATTGAGATTTCAATGATGCTCACAAGAAAGACAAGAATTGAAGCACAAAGAGAGCATCATAAAACACGTGACAAACACATCTAAGTCTAACATACTTCCTATGCATAGGCATCTTATAGGCAAACAAATTATCAAGGCAAGCAAAAACTAGCATATGCAAGGAAGCGGGAAGAAGCAATAGCAATCTCAACATAACGAGAGGTAATTTAGTAACATGAAAATTTCTATAACCATATTTTCCTCTCTCATAATAATTACATGTATGATAATAAGAAAATTCAACAATATAGCTATCACATAACATATTCTCAACACGATCCACATGCATGCGAAGTTGACACTCTTCCGAAATAGTGGGATTATCATTAACAAAAGTCATGATTTCTCCAAGCCCACTTTTATAAAAAAATTCATAAGATTGAATGTTATCCAAATATGTGGGATCTAAAGTTGACACTCTTCCAGACCCACTTTCGATATTATTGCAAACACTATTATCAATCTTATATTCATCATGGGTCTTAAATAAATTTTCAAGATCATAAGAAGAATCTCCCCAATCATGACTATTGGACGTAGCAAAACTAGCATCCCCAAGCTTAGGGTTTTGCATATTATTAGCATAATTTACATCAATAGAATTTATAACAAAATCATTGCAATCATGCTTTTTATTCAAAGATCTATCGTGAATCACTTCATAAAGCACTTCATCACAATTTCAGATTTACGTATTTCAGGCAAAACCTTATAAAGATAATCTAGTGCATCCAAATCACTAGGAATTGGTTCATCATAATTGGATCTCTTAAAAAGATTGGCAAGCGGATGAGGATCCATAGATATTAGCTTCTCTGTTTAGGAATAAATACTCAACTATTTCAACCAAACGAGCAAACGAGTCAAGTAAGACATCAAGGCAAACGGAAAAGAGAGGGCGGATAAAATGGCAAGGATGAAGTGGGGGAGAGGAAAACAAGAGGCAAATGGCAAATAATGTAAATGCGAGGGAGATGGGTTTGTGATCGGTACTTGGTATGTCTTGACTTGAGCGAAGACCTCCCCGGCAACAGCGCCAGAAATCGCACGTTGGCGGGAGGTCGAATCTTGACTGGATTTGGTGGAAGCCTCCCGGCAATGGCGCCAGAAATCCTTCTTGCTACGTCTTGAGCTTGCGTTGGTTTTCCTCGAAGAGGAGAGGGTGATGCAGCAAGTGTAGCATAAGTATTTCCCTCAATTTTGAGAACCAAGGTATCTATCCAGTAGGAGGCTCCTCAAAAGTCCCACGCACCTACACAAACAAACTGAGAACTAGCAACCAACGCAATAAAGGGGTTGTCAATCCCTTCACGGCCACTTGCGAAAGTGAGATCTAATAAAGATAGTATGATAAGATAAATATATTTTTGGTATTTTATAATATAGATGCAAAAACTAAAGATGCAAATAAAAGTAGATTGAAAGCAAATATGATAAGAGATAGACCCGGGGGCCATAGGTTTAACTAGTGGCTTCTCTCAAGATAGCATAAGTATTACGGTGGGTGAACAAATTACTGTCGGGCAATTGATAGAAAAGCGCATAGTTATGAGATTATCTAGGCATGATCATGTATATAGGCATCACGTCCATAACAAGTAGACCGACTCCTTCCTGCATCTACTACTATTACTCCACAAATCGACCGCTATCCAGCATGCATCTAGAGTATTAAGTTCATAAGGATAGAGTAACGCATTAAGCAAGATGACATGATGTAGAGTGATAAACTCATGCAATATGATATAAACCCCATCTTGTTATCCTCGATGGCAATAATACAATACATGCCTTGCAACCCTTTACATCCTTTGGTAAGGACACATAAGATTAAACCCAAAGCTAAGCACTTCTCCCATGGCAAGAAAGACCAATCTAGTAGGCCAAACTAAACTGATAATTCAAAGAGACTTGCAAAGATAACTCAATCATACATAAAAGAATTCAGAGAAGATTCAAATATTATTCATAGATAAACTTGATCAGAAACCCACAATTCATCGGATCTCGACAAATACACCGCAAAAAGAGTTTACATCGAATAGATCTCCACAAGAGAGGGGGAGAACATTGTATTCACTACAAAAAAAAGACACATCCGTGACATTTTGGGCCGAACAATTTTTTTTTTCTGTCATACATATGACACTTGTATGACGATAATTGTGACAAAACCCGGTATCATCATAGATGTGGTGGGCTCCTACTTCTATGACAAAAAATCATGACAGAAAATGGGCTTTTCGTCTTGGGCGAGCCGGAGACGCAGCTGCATGACATTCTTTGGGCCGTCCATGACGGAAAAAACCATGGTAGAAGCGAGGGGGAGGAAAATTTCGGGTAGTTGCCGGTTACGGTGGGAGGTCGGGGGCCGAGCGATGCGCGTTTCTCTCGTACATACACACGTGTGTGCAAGGCGTTGGCTCTAATTGTACCCGAGCGAGGCGTTGGGCTCTAACTGAACCCGAGCGATCGCACTACAGGCTACGCGTTACTGAACCCGAGCGATCGATCGATGGCTGTTAACTGAACTCGATGGAGCGATTCCTTCGCTGCTGCTGCTAATCAAGCCGATCGATTGGATGAGCAAAGGCGTTATGGGGGGTTGGATGAGCAGTGGCGGTGGCGTTGCCTCTGGATGAACAGGACCCGTGGTGTGGAGGGTTGGATGAGCAGAGACGGTGGAGGGTGGCCGTGGAGGGTGGTTGAACAGGACCCGTGGTGTGGAGGGCTGGATGAGCAAAGGAGGGTGGAGGGTGCCCGTGGAGGGTGGTTGAGCAATGGCCGGTGGAGTAGCGCGCGGTGGAGTCTGGATGAACAGGAGCCCGTGGAGGCTGGAGGAGGTCGACGGTAGCCCATGGAGGCTGGAGGAGGTCGACGGTGGAGATGAATAGTATCCCGTGGAGTCCCGTTTTGCGGTACGCCTCACCCCCCAGATGAACAGGACCCCCGTTTCGACCGTAGGAGGTCCATTTCGTCCGTTTTGCGGTACGCCACACCCCTCCCGATCAACAAGACCCCTCGTTTCGACCGTAGGAGGTCGGTTTCCTCCGTTTTGCGGTACGCCACACCCCTCCCGATCAACAGGACCCCCGTTTCAACCATAGGAGGTCCGTTTCCTCCGTTTTGCGGTACGCCACACCCCTCCCGATCAACAGGACCCCGTTCCGAACATAGGAGGTCCGTTTCCTCCGTTGTGCGGTACGCCAGGCCTCGTTTCCATCGCCTGTTCCGTCCAAGCCCTCCCGGTGAACACGACCACGCATTCCGTTCCGACCCAGCCGGTTTGGCTCCCCATGAACACGACGACGACGATGTTTCTCCGTTCCGACCCAGCCATGTACACGAGCCCTCGCCGTACGTATGCGCGAGTAGGCATTCGAGACCCCACCCGTATGTACACATACATGGTCGTATTTTCTTTCTTGCACCACGGCGGCCAGTACGTGCGTGTACATGCTACGTCGCGCGCCTCTACTACGACACGTCGCGCGCCTCTACAACGACCGGTATACGCATACGTTCGCGACCAGAATGACAACGCTCGTGCGCTTGACCAGGTGGGTCCCGATTGTCGAGCACTTCCTTGCTGCGAAGATGTAGCTGGTGGGTCCCAGCAGTCGAGGCGAATCGTTTTGTGTTTTTGCCCGAACGCACTTCCTTGCGTGCGAAGATGTAGCTGGTGGGTCCCAGCGATCGAGGCGAATGGTTTTTAGGCGCACTTCCTTGCGTGCGAAGATGTAGTGGTGGGTCCCAAAGCAGAATGAGGGGCGAATGGTTTTTAGACGCACTTCCTTGCGTGCGAAGATGTAGCTGGTGGGTCCCAGCGGACGGGGAAGCGTTTTTTCACGAAATCGGTGGCCCGTCCGGTGGGTCCCCGCTGTCGGTGGAGGAATAATTATTTTGCGCGTAATAAGGAGGCACTTCCTTCTGCGGCCGTGGACCCACTGTCGGCCTCTCCACGTCTGATCCACGTCCGATGGAAGCCATTCCTTGACCACCTTGACCACGTCGGCGCCGAGAGCACCAGGCGGTGGGCGATGGCGAGGCCTAGGAAGGGACGGCGGAGCTGGGGAAGACAGCGGTAGTGGATGCCCACGTGAGAAGTATGAGGGTTCACTTTCGTTCGGCTGCGGTGTGAGGCTGCCGTCACCTGCAGAATAACATGGGGTGTGGGTGCGTGGGGGATGGCACGGCCAGCGGTGGGAGTAGTAGGGGCGGTGAGGCCTCCAGCGGCATCCTGACCCGACCCGGGCGGCGGGAGGCGGCGGCACGACCGGCGCTGCTTTGGGCGGTTGGAGCAAGAAGACTAGAGGTTGAAGAAGCACTACGGCCGTTGGATGGACATCGTCACGGTCCTTTGGAGCTAGAATCGTTCATATATTGACTAAAGTTGACAAAGGCCTCCGTCCCAGTCAACTTAGTAGGCCCTAAGTCAGCCTCCACCAAGGTTGGTCCCGGCTAGCGGGGGTATTCATTTTTTGTGCATAATAAGGAGGCACTTCCGGTGGGTCGGAGACCGACAATGAGGAACGTTTTTTTAGAAATCGGTGGCCCGACACATGGGTCCCAACAGTCGAGAAACATTTCTTCATGAAATCTGGTGGCCCGTCCGATGGGTCCCAGTGTCGTGGAGGAATAATTGTTTTCAGCGTAATAAGGAGGCACTTCCTTGCGGTTGCCGTGGACCCAGTATCGACCTCTCCACATACTGATACTCTTCCGATGGAAGTTGGTCATTGACCACATTGACCACGCCATGGCCGAGAGCACCACGGCGGTGGGCGACGGCGAGGCCTAGGAAGGGGCGATCGGGGCCGGGAAGATCAGTGATGGAAGCCAGCGGAGAGGAGTCTGAGGTTCACCGGTTCGGGCTATTTGTGAGGCTGCCGCCGCCAGAGAATAACAAGGGGTGTGGGTGAGTAGAGGATGCCACGGCCGGTGGTGGGAGTAGTAGGGGCGGGCTGATGCTGCAAAAGACAAAGTGCCATGGGAGGCGGAGCGAAGCGGTCCCACGGCTGCTTTGGCGGCCGGAGCAAGAAGATCGAGAGATTGAAGAAACATGACGGCCGTTGGATTGACATCCAACGGTTACATCTGCTAGAATTGTTTGTTGGCGTAGTATATAATAACTAAAAAATCTTGCATACTGCGTCAACTAAACAGCCCACAAGTCAGACCACTCCTCTCTTTTTAATAATTTATATATAGCTCATGGCAACTTCTTATGCAATTTATTGCGATCGTTTTTGGTTGGCGGGGCCAATTTCTCATATTTCGTGGGTTCCAAACTATTTTTAATACGAAATGTCGAGGCAGATTTAAAGTACTTTGAAGATATATTTGAATTAGGTTAATGCCCGTGAAATAGGAATCTGAAAATGTGAAAAAAATCAGAAATTATAAAGTAATTGCCAATTTGTCATCTATTTTTATATTTACAACCTATTTCATATTACTTTCAAGATTTGCGAGCGTCTTGAAGAGTTGCAGCCCATCGAGGCGTAGAAAATAAGTAGGCTGGATTGGGTATTCTTGAGAAAAAATAAAGCTGGACTCGTTTTCACAAAGAAAAAATAGCTAGGCTGGTCACATGGTGAACATAAAATATAAGCACAGGCTAGATGGGCCACAACCAGTTCAAACCCCGCTCCGTCTCAACAATACCAAACAAAAAAAATACTGCTCGAGTAGCTCGTCCCTGTGTCGGCCGATCTTGTGTTGTTCTCTTGTCTATTGACTATATCGCTCACAATGTCGTGGGTCCCGATGTCGGAAAACACTAGGAGGAAGCATTTTATTTTTCCATCTGCCGACGTGGTGGCCCCTCACCGTCATCCTCTCCGTATTTCGCGATTCCTGTTGTTTGTTGACCATGTTGACAACGCGAGAGGGCGGCGCTTGTGTGAAGCGCACTAAAGCGCGAGGACGTCGGCGTTAACGATTTAGGAGGCGGTGGGCGGCGATCGTCTTGTTGGCGCAGCCACCGCCGTCGGCGGAAGCAGCGGCTCCTTGGCGCTGGTTTGGTTTTGGCGGCCGGAGGAAGACAGGGTGAAGAAACACGACGATCAGTAAAAGCAGCAGGAGTACTTAACAACCTTAATCGAAACCAGCGGGGCACTTAACAACCAAAGCTGAAAGCAGTATGAGTACTTATACTGAGTTCAACCGCACAAAGCACGCCTCGAAGAGTGCTACTTTGCCTCTGATTAACCAAGGGTGAGGCCGCCAAGGCCAAAGCGCCACCCAGCGCATCCACAACCTTCTCGAAGCGGCTTCATCTCGCAACATGGTCAATAAACAGGATATTCGCTTTAGATCCATGGAAAAGCATGAACATAATCTTACATCCTATTCTCCAAGATGGGCGGGCCTTCATTATCTGGGACCACCCACGAATAAGTATCTTTTCACCTCCAAGGGAATTGAGTAGGTCGACATAAACATCATGTTGTGACCAAGCGCAAGTCCGACCCGACCATGGTGGGGCATCGTATAGGAACAATAGAACTCGGCAGTTCTGTTTCAAGAAGATCACAGCTGTAAAACTGTGTATAAGCAATAGTTTATGAACAACATATATAACAGAAAACAACTTCGTACCATAAGTTTCTCGAAAAAATTGGACCTGTTCAGCGAGTGCAGTAGTGGCACACATATCCCGTGGCCTTCCACCATTGAAACGCCCCCACAAGGACCTCAAGGCGATCAATAAAGTGTAGGAACTTGTGGATGTCGATCTAGTCTACTTGATGCCATTAGTAACAGCCGAGTTATTACAGAGTAACAAGCGAGCAGACCGCTTAACTCGAAACAACCTACCGTGCCACCAATTATAAGAAAATATTAGTTAGAAGTAGCATCTTAAGTGAGAGATTCGTTGCTACTTCTAAAGTTAAATTGTGATTAGTTAGATGTAATAGGTGGATTAAGAAGTAATCGAGGCAACAAGCAAGAACCAGATACAAAACTAACATGGATGAACAATTGGAACGACGTCGGGGTGGAAGATCGCGGTGAAGATGAGAGCAGGTTCTGCTATTTCCATCAACATTCATGCGCCAACTTTTAGTCTGTAACACTTGAGAAAGTTTATCCAAGTTCGGCCATAAAAAAGCAGTGATCTTCTTGGTTCATGAACCCAACTCGGAAGTAATATCCATGGCCTGTCTTCATTGTGACCATTAAACTAGTGTATTCAGTTATGGCAAGGCCGAGCATCTTGAGTACATGTGTTCTGGCAGAGCAAATAATACACTGCAGGAAAAATAATATGACAACACAGCATGTTCAAAAAACCCCCACCCTCCCGGATAGAGAAGAGGATTCTAGGAACATACTGTGCGTGTTTCAAAATGCTGTGGTAGGATGAGAAGGAACAAGTGTGGCATCTCGCCGAGGGCGCAGAAATCTGTAGGGTACTCGCACTTTGGGCACTGCAACTGAAACACACTAGATTTAGTACGAAGAAAAATGCATCAACGGCGGTGGCTGCCATCCTAGGATTACCTGCGACCAAGGGACTTGGATTTATCGGGGATGGATGAAGAATTCATACCTGGTTCTCCATGAAAACCCTATGCAATCGCCGAAGCGGGGTTTTCTCTGAACAAGCGACGAGGGAGAAGGGATTTAGGCCCGGTGAAATATTGCCGCTTCGTCCGTCCAGCTTCTCGCTAAAGCTTGGAAGAGGGGGTGTTGTGATTTGACGGCTCATTGGGCATTACTGCAGCGCTACGATCGGGGTGTGTCTACCGTGAAGTTGTGCACTCTAATTTGTGCATATGGCACGTGGACCCCGTTGCGAGTTGCCCCACATATCAGCGAAAGGAAGTAGAAAGACAGGGTAACTAGTTACATAAATATATATTTTGACAGAGATACTCCCTCGTAAAGAAATATACAAATCTTTTATATCACAGGCTCACCTTGCCGAAATATACTCCCTACGCAACGCATACGGGCATTATGGGGGTTCAACTTTTTTATGGGGTTCAGCGAGAATATAATACTCGAGATAGGCTCACAGTTACGGACTTTGGGCTGCAGGCCGACCCTGCATGTTTGGGGGCCCATGTGTTCTACCTCGGCGCTTTTCATATTGCAAGCGATCGGTCTCAAGGCTGGTTTTAGATCTTTGTCACAAGGCGAATACACAAAATTGAATAAAGCACGGCAAATGTTGGAATGAAATCGAGCAGCAGTTCTAACCAGCAATCGAGTTGCAATTCTATCAACGATATACCATGTGATAAATAATCTTGTCAGACTACTTATACACACATGACACTTGTTTCACCATGCCGATTATTACATCAAAATCTCTGGGAGGATAGATCAGTTCGGCGAGTTGCGTCTTTGCTCTTGAGGAATTTCAAAGTTGATTTGAGCCAGCTCTCCTTGCCGTGAAAGTTTGATTTTGACATCATCCCCTACCGCAAGATATGATTTAGATTTGAACCTTGACCATCCTTTAGCATCAATCATCATGCGACCATCCTTTGTACTTACGGTATATTGAGCAGTTTCATTCACACCAAGGCTGCGCATGGTAAGAGAAACTTGGCCGCGGTCGCCCGGATAGTTGAACGACCCCCTCGTTGCTCTAGGAATTCTCTGTTTGCAAACAAGAAGACATACCCAAACAGTTAGATCAACAGAGTGAATCATGTGAAACAACATGGAAAGAAAAAAGAACGAAGCACTTGGGCGGCCAATGCTTACCAAGAAGGTGGACATGTCGGTTTGTGTAAGGACTTTGGTATATGAAGTGCGAACTGCAGCCCAGTTTGTTGCCGGTGCAACTGCACGGGCCAGACCAAATGCAAGTGCAAGTGTTGGTGCAGTGCGAAGCAGCTGCTATTCTGCGGAGATGGTGCTCCTTGTAGAGCTGGTGCCGGTGTCGATGCCCGATCCTCCGGTAGATCAGATTGATCCGCTGACGCGGTCGGTGCCCAATCCTCTGCTGGATCAGACTGAGCTGCTGCCGCTGTCAGTGCTAGAGCAACTGCCGGTGCTCGATTTGTGCGAGACAGCGGCGATCGTGTCTGGTCTGCTATGATCAGCTTTCTAACTTGACTAGGATCCATGACCGTGATCCAGTTTTTTTCTTCATTTCTTTTAAATGCGAGAAGGACTAATTGTGGCGTTTTTGTTAAACCAAACTGCAATTAATCATAGGGATTCAGCTTGCACTCAGACAACAGACTGATCCAATTTTTCGATAATATAAGTGATGGGCGAGTGCCTTCGTTACTGACACGACATAAGAAGTGAAACCTGCAAAAATAGCCATCGTAGAGAAAACCAAACGGTTTATTCTGTGATGAATGTCACATGGCAAAACCTGCATCGTAAAATTGCAGGAAAGAAAGAAAACATGACATTAAATCAATAAGATTTAGACAGTAAATCAATAAGATTTACTTGATGTGACACGAGTGAATCCTTACCAGAAATCACTATGTTGAAGTACTAACGAAGATTGATCGTCCAACTACGCATGGCATGCAGGGCCTACCTACTCCCAAGCAGACAGTCAAAAGGTCGTGACAAATCGTATGGACCGAACATCCATGGAATGGAAATCCTGGTGGGTGCGATAAACCCTGCAATGCATACTGATATTGGAGTGTAACCATAATTGATAAACCGTCCTCACAAAAAATATGATCTGGATACTTCAAAATGTACTGATGAATTGAGTGGATGACATTAACATAGACCGTTCTCGGGACTGACCACACACCAAAAGCGGCAGTACTAATAAACAATACAGGGTTCACAAACACAAATCAAGTCTTGAACAATAGTACTTACTACGAGACAAGCAAAGTTGCACTAACTAAACTCTGCAGACTATTTCTTGCCACCGACCTACGGGATGAAACCCGCATAACTGACTAGGCCATGGACTTTGTGTGAGATGTCTACATGCACCATCACCATCTTGTCAACCTTGGAGAACCTAACAGAGTGGTCTTTCCACTCATAAACATGATGATGGAGACATGCCACATCAGATTTGTTGGGAAGCTTTACAAGAACCACACCCTTCGTAATCGAAGGCAGAACGAGGAAATTGTTGTGGTCAAGTACAGCCTCGAGAACACGCTTGACAACAATGCTACAGGAAAACACTAGTTCAGGACACGTGGCGACAAGGACACAACAGCTGGATAGTTCAGCAATAGAACTCATCATCATGTCTTCCAGTTCACACGGCATGACTTTGAGAACTTCATCTCCACCGCGGACGTGGTTCTAATTCAAACAGAAACCATATTTTATTACTACCTCCGTTCAGAAATATAAGATGATTTTCGATATTATACTCCATATATGACTACATATACGCACAGAAATGAGTGAACAAAGACACTAAAACATGTCTTCAAAGCATTGAGAGCAGAGGGATTACATGCAATATCCATAAAACAAGTTACTGAGGCAAATATACCCTCTTAAAAGGTAGCATTGATGTTCATAAAGTACTCCCTCCGTCCCAAAATTCTTGTCTTAGATTTGTCTAGATACGGATGTATCAAGTCACATTTTAGTATTAGATACATCCGTATCTAGACAAATCTAAGACAAGAAATTTGGGATAGAGGAAGAAGTTGAAAGTAATCTATAAGAAATCGAGTGTCAACCTCTCGCATGTTTTGGTCAAAATAGGAATTTAGAACCGTCATTTGGCACACAAAATCACATGCAAGATCACCCGTAAAGTTGTACTACCAGTATTAGTACTGCGTGTTAGATGAAAAACACAATCAAGATCGAGAAAAGATCGTCAACAAGAGACATTACGGACTTGCTTAATGAGGGATCCGGAGAGGGGGCTTGGGCAGGCGATGGCTTTGAGCTTGTCTGCGGTAGTCTCGGCGGGGTGCTTGCGCTTCTTCGTACCATGAGCCTCAACGGTTTGGCGAGCCATAGACATCACGTCGGCGGTGGTGTCCATCCAAGAGAGGAAGCTGAGAGAGAAGAGTGAAAGGAGGAGCGAGATGAGGGAGAAGCGAAGCGAGTGGGGTTTTCTTCAAGAGAGGAAGCTGAGAGAGAAGAGTGAAATGATGGTTGCTTCGTCCGTCCAACTTCTTCTTTGGAAAGGAGGGGTTTTGTGATTTGACAGCTCATTGGGCATTCTGCGGTGGTTCGATCGGGTAGTCTACCATCACTCTACTACGGAGTAATTTAGTGCATGGCTGGTGGACCCGGTCTTTGGCTGTCCCACACGTCGGCGAAAGTGAGTAATTTAGTGCATGGCTGGAGGAGGATCCGCACGGTAGAGCGTGTCCATTGTTTTTCATTCTGAAAAAAATGATTACAATAAGCGTTTCCACTCTTACGACGGAGGAGTGCGAAACACGGCAGCCACTTGAACATACACAGTGCTCCTACTACTAGGCATGTGCAGTGGTTCATACATCAGTAGTACTACACAATCTTGTTGCTAGTGTAGTAAGATGTGACGATAACAAATGATGTTGTGCGCATGTCAACTACTCCTATAGGTAACATAGTACCGCTTTTTTGACTGTCCGATCGAGAATGAATGGTGAGATCAATGTTAACAGAACTAGGTCCACAGCGCACGGAGAGTATGGTGCTATAGTACTCCACGAAACATGAACCATATGAAGCACATCCTATAGTGTTAGGCAGGGTGTATGAAGGGTGCAGGATGGGAGCAAAAGTTCCTTCTCGACCCACTTTTGGGTGTTTGGCGAGTGCATGAAGGGTGCATGAGTCCACACTAGTAGGTTGACAAAAACACGAAGAGGAAACAACTATATTGAGATGAGAATGCAACCAAACACACCCACGCTTTGTGCTCTGATGGACGATCTGCACCGTCGAGTTTGATCCAACGGTCATGTTGCGCCGAGACATGGACATGCCCATGCGAGGGCGCCTAAACACCACCAAGTCCCTCTGCTTCTCGAGGCGCACGACGTTGGTGATGCGAGGTGCAACCGCTGAGAGCTCGCTCCCGGTCGACGGAGCCAGCTAAATCAAAACGGCGTCAATGGCACAAATGGATTCGGTGTGAGCCACGAAAGGATTCGCCCAAGCAGCGGCGGCAGCCTGCAACCCCTCCTTGTCCAGCTCAGCCCCCACCATCGCGGAGGCGGCTCATCTCCTCGGAGATATAGGTGAAGAAGGAGACCAGGTCGAGAAGCCGCAGCTCGTTGAAGTCGACCGGGTGGTCGAGCGGGTTTAACCCGACGGCCGGCATCGTCGCTACCGCACGATGGTAGGCATCGCGCAGCCGTAACACATGCGTGGCAACCGTTCACCAAGTGGCTGGGCGATCTGGACCTCGTCACGATCGGCCCGCTTCGCGCTCGGCCGGCTCCTGACGGCCTATCGTATCTCCCTCTTTCTACAACCAACGCCGCAGCGCCTCGAGCATCTTTGTAGTGGGCGCTTTGCCGCTTTTGAAGCTCCGTGAACTCCCGCACATAGCGGAGGAGCATGGCACTCCTCTCCTCCTTGAGCTCACGGAGCTCCGTCCTTAGCCCGAGCTCCACATCCTTGGCATGGAGCTCTGTGTCGGCGCCTCACCTCGGACTCCGTGATCTGCTGCACCGCCATGGCACGAGTAGAAGCAATGGGAGAGGAAGCGAAGGGGGCGAAACGGCTGAAAGGTAATGCAATCTACGGGAAGGCGGAGGGAGCCAGCCGAGGAGCGGGAAATCTTTTGGTTTTCACCACGGTAAAACACTAGTCGATGACTTCTCACATCGAGGGCGGTGGGTTTTACAGGCGGAGTCATCATGACTAATTGCTACCGCGCCGCCTCCGTCAATCAAAAAATAAAAATCCTGCCGCGCCTGCTCTCGTCAATCAAAAATTAAAAATCCTGCCGCACCCAAACACGAACAACGCCCGGTGGATATTTAAATTTACCTGCCGGCAAGTAGATAAAAAAAGGGTGAAAAAACAAATGTGGCGGCGGCCTAGCTAATCGGTCGAACTAGCCCAACTAGCTAGCCACCACGCTTCACTGATGTACTCGGCGGGAAAGGTGGTCTTTCATGATTTGACGACTCATTTACTTGCTTCGGCGCTATGACCGAGGAGGACCCAGAAAAGCGCGTAGGGCGTCCCGTCGAGGAAGAATATGTCGTGCACCACCGGGAGGACCCGAAACAGCGTGGTAGGGTGTGCCACGTCTCGCACGGAGGAAAAATGTGCGTGTAAAAATATCTTTGTATCGGGCGTAGTACCTATGGTTCGACCTCGGGACCCAGCCGGTCGGTCGAAAACACCCCACTAGCCACAGCTTCATCATGCAAGCGTGGCACGGTTAGGTCCGTCTCGACCAGCCACAACGTCTCTTGTTCTAGGCGATTCTTCTATTTTCCAAGCTTTTTTAGTTGTAATAACACCACGGCAAGCTAAGCGCGCTCTTCGTGTGTGCCCGTGCAAAGGTTAGGCGATGGAGAAGAGATTGAGATCACATACACAGGACCCACCCGTAAGTGAGACAACGGTCATGCACGTGTTGACGAGGCACTCCTCTACTCTACTCAATGCAAGTCTGTATAAAATCAAGTTATGGGACAAAGCCAACAACCGTTCGTTTTTCAGGCTATCGACTTACTTTTTGTAGTCCGGGTTGCGATTCGAATCTCGTCTTTCAGATTTGTTAGTTTTAGGTCCAAATTTGATTAATGACAAGTGGGACCCCATGTGTTGTTCGATATTTCAGTGTAGGATGGTTTTTGAACAAACACTTTGCGCGGTTAGACAAATAACGCACGAGTTACGTATTTTGCAAGTTTACGAACAAAAATGACAGCGACATAGAATATCACATCCACCCATGAGCTTAGATACTATGGTGATCGAGTTTTTACACGTTGGAAGTGAGATCAATGGCTTGGGAGTAGTCTTTGTAATTATCGCAATTTCCAAACTCTCAAAGTTTTTTTTGCAAATAAAACATTCAGGCCTCGTGTGTGCGCTGCATCTTGATCCAACGGCTCCCGGTGCTCATATTAGGTGCTCCCGTAGCAATTACCCGCTACGGTGATATGAGCATCTAGGTCGTATGATCGGTGATCGGATGGCACATGCATAATACTTGTACTTTCTGCGCATTTCCCAAACTCTATCAGCCGTATATTGCAAAAACATTCAAACCTCCTATTGTGGGCGTTAGATCTCGGTGAACTCGTATCACCATAGAATCTACGATGCGGGAGCACCTCATACTCTCCGTGCGAGAAAACATAAGGTGCTATCGCAGCTTGGATGCTATGGTGATCGAGCTTGGAGGTCGTTTGATCTGAGATCAATGGCATCTGAGCAGTCTTTGTGCTTATAGCGGTGGCGAACTCTTTTGGGGCTTTTACGCAAAAACCATTGAACCACCGAGGAGGTGTTGGGTCAAAATCCAACGCCTCAGAAGAGCTATAAAGCATCTAAGGTGTGGTAGCACATGATATTCTTACATACAGGAGAATATGATGTCCTCCTTCATCTTAGATGCTACGGTGATCTGACTTGAGTCATTGGATATGGGATCAAAGGGCATCTAAGTAGTTTTTGTACAAATTGTGTGCAATTCTCAAACTCATCAAGGTTTCCTGCAAAAAATTAAGACACATCATGTGAGCTGCTATATCTCAGATCTACAAGCTCCAAGCAACTCGTGTCGGCATATAGCATCTAAGGTATGGGGCACATGATATTCTCCGGGGAGGAGGGTGGGGTGCACAACCAATCGGTGGTTGGGAGGGTGGGGACAAATATAATCTAAACAACCCTAAGCGAGCTCCACAATTTTATCTAAGGTCGAGGGTTGACCCCGACAATCATAGCTCCGCCTAAACACAACATTTGCATGTCTGTAGTACTAGACTTAATATTCATGTTTCAGTTTCATGTTCATTTTAAATATTGAGCTGAGGACCATGGATGTCTTACATTTACTCCTTAGTTCCTAAATATTAGTCTTTTAGAGGCTTCAAATGGACTGGCACATACGGATGTATATAGACATATTTTAGAGTCTAGATTCACTCATTTTGCTCCGTATGTAGTCACTTGTTGAACTCTCTAAAAGACTAATATTTAGGAATAAAAAATATTTTGAACTTCGTGTCATACATGCATGGGTTGGAAAAATAGATGCACTATACTTATTGGATTGTTGTTGTGTTAGATGCGTGTGTGTGTGTGTGTGTGTGTGTGTGTGTGGTCATATGCTTGATACATACAAAGTTTTCTCACCTCCATATTGTTCATCTTTTAAATTTGAATTTGCATTGGAAAACTTACTAGGGATACCATGAAATGTGAAATCCACGTTGAGATCACTATATCACAAATTCACTCTAATTCAACAACTCGTCATAAATCAATTACCACGTTGAGATTAGTATTTGCAAGGAAAATCTGGTATTGTAATACACATAGATTAGTTCGGCAATTTAAAAGGTTCCTTTCAGATTCTCAAATGGTAGGACCCAACGGCGTACCAGCCGACCTTGGCTCGTGTTGATCCTAAAAAAATGGGCTCGTGTCCTTGGTGGCGTCGTGAAATGCGCACATTAGGCAACCCCAACCAGTCGAGCCTCGGCGTTTCAAGTCGAAATATCTGGCGGCTAGAATTCCAGCCCTAGGAAATTCCCTCATGTCCCGGTCCATAATGACTACCGATGAACAACGGAGGATGCTTTAGTAACTAGACAACGTTACCTACCGTGCGAGCACGGTTCAATTCCCTCGATGCCGCTCGTCAAGGTCACCCGTTCAACTGCATTGCCTAGTACTACTACTACTACACCAGGGATGAGCACGAATTGAGCCCGTTTGTTCGTGCCTAGTACTTGAGTTAATATATCGGGCAATGCACTCGATGCGGAGGATTATCCTTTTACTCCTCCTTTACGATTTATAGGGCTTATCTCAAAATTTTAGTTTTCCCATTTTATAAGTCTCAATTTGGTTGTTCCCATCACATGTTCAGATTTCAAGGTGCAATAAATCATTACATGCAAGTATTAAGAGAAAATTGACCAATGCATGTACTTTATGCATGCATGCATTACAATTAATGCATTAAATAAACACAATTTTTGAGGAAAACAAAGCGCATTAATTGAGTGGTTTTGCAAACTACAACAATTGTTCCACCACTCACCATCTACCTTGGTTGGTGAGATTTTGAATTGAGCCCTATAAACCGGAAAGGAGGTTTAACTAAGCAAAATGTTTGACCAAATCCTTTCTTAAGAAATACAACAGACAGATGTACGGCTTGAAAATTTATTGCATGATGCAGGTTATGATATTGTTTCGAATCCTGGATCTTAAATTTCAGAAAATCCAAAAGTGAGCATAAATTCTTGAAACTGAGCATGGTCACGTGATATGGCACAAATATTACTTCGTAAGTTTTTTCTTCAATTTGAGACAAGCTGCTTATGACAAGTTGCACAAATGAAGAGCCAAGGTATTTTGGAACAAAGACCTGTCACGTTAAAGCGACGCTTTCACTATTGAAACCGTGGGCGTTTACGTGCCGCCACGAGTCCCGCTTCTCATCGGCGGTGCCGTCCCAAAGAAGCGTGTGAGTCGGCGGAGGCGTCGAGCGAACCGCTGCGCCTGGCTGTCGAGGAGGCGTCGCGAGCAGAACCGCTGTGCAGACTCACCGGGGCGAGCCCTTTGACCAGCTCCGCCGCCCACCGTCGTCCCAACTGCTCCCACTTTTAATGTCGCGGTGCCGCAGTTTAAAATCAACCCCGCACTACCGGTATCGCTACAATCCTCTCTCTTCCTCTCCGATTCTCCTGTCGTCTACCTCCAACTAGCCTGACCTAAGCGTCGCCATGCCGCATCACGATGGTCTGCCCTTAGTGTTCGATTTCATGAGGAAGACACCCAGCGAGTCTCAAGAACATAAGGCGCTTTGGGGACGAGCTTGAACTGCCTTGCAAGAAGAGCGCTACGCTGTGCGCGCTCCGTTCGGCTCCGTCGCCCGACTGCGCCAGCGCCCATCCTCGTGGCATTGATGGGCTGGGAGCCGCACATTATCGCCGAGCTTGATGCCACGGGGTTCCACGAGGTCCCCGCCGACTTTCACGCGCCCGTGCACCTGCCAGCGCATGCGCCTCTCGCGTGCAGTGCAGCGCCGCGCCCGTGCGGTGCCGTGACACACGAAACGCAGCGGAAGGAGCCGCTTCCCACCGCGAGACGCCCCCGCCGCCGCCGCGTAATCTAAATTTGCCATGAAAAACGTTCGGATTGCCATGATTAAAATCCGAACGTTTATCATTTCCGTTTATTTTATATCGATCGTCGTATAATTTAAAGTCGGAGTCAGACTGAACGAAATGTATGGTTTGATCGATTGAATGTTCTGCTAGAGCCGTATCAAATTAAATATAAAATTTCATCAAGCCACATGTATTCCTTGTCATCCAATGACCTAGACTGCTTCAATGTCGAGCGCTCAACACGTTTAGCGTGCAGTTAATTTCATGCCAAAATAGTGCTAATCACATGACAACACGCAAATAATATCCTAGTAGTTAATATCCTCATGCACTTAATATACTTCCAAATTAACGTGCATTGCACATACACACTGACTAGTGCTGCTAGTACGTGAAACTGGTGCCGTGACTTGTGAGCGCGTCAGATATGGTCAACGGCAACATCGCCCATGAGTTCTTCCTGTTTGCCCGTGCGCCTAAGCGAGAAGGGAGGAGAGAGAGACATGGAACCCACCAGTAAGTGAAGGCGAATAGTACTAAAAATAATATTACATGTTATCCATTAATTAGGCTGTGGTAATATAAAAACATTATGTGAACAAAGGGGTACAACAAACATTGCTATTCTCATTATGTTGCCTATTGACGTGCGGCTTGAAGGCCGGTCGCATGTTCGATCCTCGTCCTTTATTTTTTAATTTGTATATGGGTCCAAATTTGTTTCATGACATGTGGGCCCCTCGATTGTGTAGTTTGTAGCACTTTAATTTGTGGGTGAAATTTGTTCCATTCAAGTGGACTATCGGTGTGTAGTTTTGTAGCTTATTTATAATAATTAAAGAGAACAACATAGTTTTTTAATAATACCATGGTGCGACGTTGAAGGCGAGAAAGGGCGTGCGAGAGAGCGATGACCGAGCCAGAGGAAATCAACTAGGGGAGTTGCGTGGGTTGCAACGCGTTTGGAGTAGTTGTGGGCGAATGCTACAAAATATAATCTAAACCGACGGAATAAATGCCTACACAAATTAATCCAAGGTTGGAGTGCCCTAGCAATGTAAATAGCCCGGCTGCGAGGATGGAGAGGTAGTAGCTTCAGCGTGGAAGATACGGTATGAAAAGCGAGGTCAATCGAGAGACATATAGATAGAGACAAAGTGAGTGTGGTCCGACATTCATTGAACAAATATATATGCTCAGGAGAGATATTGTCCGATTGAGCTTTTGGTAAGGGTGAGGGCTGTAAGATAGAGCTTGAGAGATGATCGATCCGCAGGCGTGTAGATATATTTTGTGCGTGGGAGGAAGCAAGGTCAACCGATCACATAGGGTTCGCCGTCGCGATCGAAAGAGTGAGACGGGTTGGAGAGAGTGACCTAGATAGACGATGTGCGTGAGAGAGTATACAATGTGAATAGGTCGAATTGGGCTCAAACATGGTGATATATCGTTTTTGTCCGAGAAAGAGCAAGGTAAATCGAGACATACGGAGAGAGAGAGAGAGAGAGAGAGAGAGAGAGAGATTGAGTGAGCGTGGCCCACCATGAGGTCGAAAGAGTGGCGGTGGCTTGGATGGACTGACCTAGATAGACAATCTGCGTGAGAGAGTATAGAGTGTGTCGATCGAGGCCCGAACAGGGAGATATATCATTTGTGTGTGAAAAGCGAGGTTAAGCGAGACTCGGATAAAGAGAGCTAGATTGAGCGAGTGTGGCCGTCGTCGGAAGAAAGAGTGAGACAGTCTCGATGGGTGACCTAGATATACAACGTGCGTTAGATGCTTACGAGAGGTTGAGGGCTAGATAGGCAATGCATGTATTTAGAGCGAGAGGGTGAGAGGGAGGGGGGAGAGAGAGCTCGGCATGGGTTGCAATGGCGGGTGTGTGAGGTAAATACATTTAGTAACAGAGTGGAAAAAGGGGTTGTGTAGTTGAGAGACTTAGAGATCGAAACATGGAGAGAAAGAATGAGCGTGTGTTGAAAACCGATAGCTTGCTAAGGTGGTTAGGAGAGGAAGATTGACCGATCTGGGAAGTATGTAGCATTTGTCTTGTGAGGGGGGGGGCTAAAAACAACATTTGAATGTACATAGTACGAGACTTAATATCGATGTTTCAATTGATTGTACATTGTAAGATTTGAACCGAGGACCAGGCATACGGGTAATTATTTCGAATTCGTGCCATACTAAGTTTGAAAAGTTGACATTGGCTCAATTTGTTGTGCTATTTTGTAGGTCATATGTTTGAATCCATCCAAAAGTTTTCTCACTACCATGGTGTTCATCATATACATATGAATTTGTATTAAAAAGTAGCGTGGATACGGTGAAATCACGAAATCCACGTTAGAATTGGAGATCGCTTCGTGACACACTCTAATTCAAATAACTAACTACGTGACACACTCTAATTCAAATAACTAATTATGTGACACACTCTAATCCACGTTAGCGTGGGTACCGTTTGATTTTTTTCAAATAACTCCTCATTAATTAATTTATAGTACTCCCTCTGTTCACTTTTATAAGACCTTGAAGACATTTAGGACAATGTGCAAAACAGTTCATTTTAAGTTGTGCGAGCGACTTACAAAAGTGAGCGGATGGAGTATCTCGTTCGAATGACTAATTATTGCAAGGAAAACACGGGCATGGTAATACATACAGATTCGTTTGCAAATGAAAGAAGATTTGTTTGCATTCTCAAATGTAGGCGCACCAGGCGAGACCGAGGGTAAATGTCGGGGTGAATGCCTTGCTTGGTGCCTTAAAGGCAACTGCCCTTGGGTGGTGACATGTGGGCCAGCCACTGTTGGGCCCATGTCATGGACACAAAAGCAGGTGCCTTAAGGCACCAAGCATAATCTGTCGGGGTGGTCGCGTGTGTCGGACGGACGCGTAGCACCCAGCCACCACCCCCTCCCCCAAAAAAAGGCAGCGACAATATAAGTTGGCGCTTCCACGTTTGGATTGAAATATCTGGCGGCCCCAATTCCAGCCCTGCAAAATCTCTCTTCTCCACCGTCCCCTTCGGCGCCCAGTTGCTCAAATCCCTAATTCACCGCCATCCCTCGAATCGCCCCTCGCCTCTTTCCCCACCGTTCCCCACCCTGTCTTGGACGGCGGCAGCGAAGACGACGGTCGCGCTTCACCACCGCACCGAGTTACCTCATCTCGCCCTCGTCCACCACACGGGTGGTCCACCGACAACGTCGGCCGCCCATAACCGCGTGCCTCACAGACACGAGTTCCACCGCATCAGTGCGCTTCACCGACGCCGTCTCCCAGCTCACGGGGCTACTTCACGAGCACATCGTCGCACCTCCACCCCCTAGGCCGTTGGGGCTTCACCAGCGGTCTCGTCCACCGCGTCGTGGCGCTCGCTGCCCTCAAGATCTGCATCCGTGCGCGGCCAGCCAACACCAGCGCATCACCCTCAGCGGCTCACGAATGACCGCACTCTAGCTAAGCGAGCATGCCCAAGCGCCGCCCGAACTAGGTATCCACATCACTCCCTTGTGCAATGTTCCGGCGATGTTTGGATATCCTTTCACTGCTCTCTTAGCTTACGCGCCTATGCAACTCGACTTTAACTCTTATTTCTTACGGAGATATCATCGAAACAAGCAAATCCATTTTTAGCGAAGCATGGCGGACTACGGGATCGGTACACATCACGCACACCGTATAACCTTGTAAGTATCATCCTCGATACAACATCAAGGTCGATTCCTCTTATTTGATCAACCATTAGCCGTGTCAAAAATGCAGAGGGGATGCAAGGAGCACAAGGCCTGCACATCCAAGCAAGTGGTAACATGGACTTGTACATGGAACATCCCAAGTGCAAGCGAGTTGCGATGAGCACAGCACAACGAGCTAGCGTAAGTCCACGCATTTCATTTAATTAAATCTTGGCATTACGTGTATGATTTGTGTGCGATGGCTGATCCACAATTCAAGTTACCGGCGAACATTTAACTTAAAAATACAAAGGCACTTGCACTCCGAAATCAACATAACTTGAGAAATGTGAAGCTACATGCACTTTGAAAACCAGCTAATGATCCAAAGTAGTTCAGATTATAAACACTAAATGATGCAAGCACCAAAAACACAAAATGCAACATGGTGTACAAGGACTACAAACATGGTATGTACCTGCTTGAATTATTAGTTCTCGGCTGAAAATATCGAAGTGTAATTGCACGTATAACCAGTCATAAACTGCATATCAATATATCTATCCTGCACAAGTATGCCAATAGTTTCAAACAACAGATTAGAAAAGTATTTATGCTATGTTGTCATGATATGGGGACTTTACGGTAGATGGCCTCGATGTTTCCTCAAGCTATGAAAATGCACTATAATTTGCTTGTCATCAATGCACGCAAATCTTTGTCTCTCTCAACATAGTAGATCATCATTAGACACTAAATCCTTCAATGAGCTTGCAAAATGCTTGCATTAGATCCCTCATTAGACACTATATGTTCATCACCGAGGAGCATGTAAAATGTTTGCATCAAATCCTTCATTAGCGATCTGTTCATTAGACACTTGGGCTCAAGAACAACATGAGCTTGTATGTTTGCACGAAACTTGATTAGATACATCAATATTCATCGATTCAATATTGATTGGGGAGTTATAAAATAAGTAGAAATTGGTTTCATTTTCTCATAGATTCCCTACATACAAGCAGTTTTACAACACCGTCGGGTTTAACTATTGGCCAGAAATTGAAGAGTTGAATTAGATATAATCAGGGATGTGATGTACCTGCTCGTTGCATGCTACTCTTGCAAGCTGCGATTGTCCGTTTCATAAGCTCGATGCCATGCCCGTCTTGCCGCTGCTGCCTCCCATGAGCTACACCCAGGGTTGGATCTTCATCTTCTTGTCCTTCCGTTAAGCTTGAAGCCCGGCGACCGCCCTCCAACGAGGGCGAGAGAAGTGCTGTGTCGATCTGTCGGTGGCGGCTAGGTTAGGGCGAACCACTGGAGGCTGGAGCGAATGAATTGGGATTTTCCTCTTGTCGATCGATATGGGAGGCGCTCGTTTGGGCATGAGCCTGCTATAGGGCCTGCCTTGCACTTATGTTATTGGCCCATCAAATTGAAACATTTTTCTTCTTTTTTTACATTGCCTGCTCGTGCGTTGGGACGAACAAAGCTAGCGTGGGCCAACCTGGACGACTCAAACTAGGTGCACACTTTCCAGCCACCTAAGGTGGCCACCCATACCAGCCCCTATGGTGGCGTCGCCCCTTTTTGTGTGTATGATTGGATAGTGAAAAATATTCTAGGGGCGCTTTTGATTTACCCACAGAATGGTTGAATTGCTTGTTTCTATGAACTGAGTTCGCCAATAATGTGAAGGATGCCAGTCTTTTCATCCTATTGTAGATTATTTAGATCTCGATATGCCAAAAGTAATCGCATGAAATATCTGATAAAAGCCGATGTGATGTGTTTGGCTACAACTAGTCTGACTACACGTCCTCATATAACATATCAAGGACGCACCATCTTACCAGATTAACCATTCGACTTACCATGGGAAGAAAGAAGTATTGGGACTGCGTATCCAAGAAATTGATGCCATGGACTCCTTTGTACAACCTTGTAAGCGAAAAAGAAGTTGCGGTGTGCTGTACAAAGAACTAGCGTAAGTTCGATTACACCTTCTCGGAATTTTAGTTAGCCACTTATTGCAAAATTGTTCAATTATGTTGCTTGGCTTAATTTAGTTTGCTACTGATTACATAATGGCACAGCTGTTAATCATATTGTAGACTAAGCCTATCTATGTGTTTGATACTTCTTGTTAAAATTACCTGTTTGCCTTAACTTAAATATCTACTTGTTTGTTTAACTGCTTTGCTGCTGCAACAACGGGTTACAATGATGTTAATAACTAGTACTTTTCAGCATCCAATTGAAACTCTTTAATTCCTTGTTTGTTTAACTGGTTTGCTGTTATAACTCCCGATTGAGATGTTTTGCTAACTTCAACTTTTACGAATCAATCAGAACTTTAATGGCAAAACAGGTTAGCCCAAGATCAAAGAGCGAGGTCCCCATGGATGTTGCATCATCCCACAATGATGGCACCGACTAATCGTGCATTATGAATTGCCAATTGCTGATGCTCTAGAGGCTAAACTAGTGGTAGAAAGAGATTACATACGCACTTAGAGATGAAGTTGACATGTTGAGGAAGCAAACAGCACAATCACAAGAAGTACTCAAGACAACCATTAAATATTTGGTGGTTTTCAAAAGCGAAGCAAGCTGAGACTGATCAGATTATTAAGGTCTGAAGGAAAAAAAATTAAATTCCTACTTGGTAAATCATAGGTGAAATGTTCTTTCCATAGTTGAATAATCTTTGTGTTGTCTGTTCATGTAATCAATCAAACCATTTGTTTTAGAGCTCATGTAATAATTGTTTTTTTGTTTTTTGGTTTGTAATTTTATTTGAGCACAAGTCTGTATTAATTGATAAGACTCGGAGACATTTCATTTGGATTGCTGTGCCAGACCTACAAATATGCCAATCGGGCTGAATGTGCATTCAACAATAGTAGTAGTAGTATAGACGGACCATAAGTGGCACACATCGGAAAGGGCCAAGATCTTGGCTAAAAAGGATCTTGTTGTAGCCAAAAAAAAAATCAATGACTGGCTTATGTATGTTAGTTGATATTATTGATCCATATACTCTATAAGTGTTTATATATACATTAGTTTTGTACATTCTTGGTTGATTGACTCGGTATTTGAATCTTGATACATAAACTTGTGTACATATCTAAATGGGAGTACACATTATGCTGCGTGTGACATTTGAGTTGGACATGAAGTGTTCCAAATATTCGAATTCACCTTAAACTGGATACTAGTTTATGAATTTGAGTATCGGCATTTGTAACCCATATTCATATATGATAGTGGAATACATCTTTGTCGTCCTTTTGAAGATATATAAAACACATAGAATGATTTATAAAGATTCATATAGGAATACAAAATGGATTCGAATTTAGTTGCCGAGGTAGCGTGGATGCTTATTGTCCCAAAATTCAAAAGAAGCAGCAAAATGTCCACTCCCGTCGGCTGCCCGAAGCCAAGTGTTTGGGAGATGGAAATTACTGTCTACCCATTACGGACAATCCATCGGCCCGATTTCCACTGCTCTAAATAGGGGTAGGTTAGTAACTTCAATTAGGCGTGACACGACCGCCTCTGAGCCCATTACGACACGGTGGGCGTCAAACATGGTGACAAAACACATTTGATTCAAGCTCGTCCGAAAGACCTATGTTTCTTCCTCCATTCCCCATTCATACACGGTGGGCGGCAAACAAACTCGACTCGACCAAAATCGATGTAGGCAAATATTTTCAATAGGGGCAGGTTTGTAACTTCACTCGGGCGTGACACAACCGCCCTACTGTCAGCCCGTTCATACACCGTGGGCGCCAACCATGGCGCCAAACACCCTCTCCTCGCCGAAAATCGCTCTGGCAAATATTGGCGAGATGCAAGATTACCGTCCTATCCCCAACCGACGAGGCGTCCAAATTTTAAGCAGGGGCTAAGTTCGTAACTTTCCCATATTTCAGACGGTAGCGTCCCAAAACATGGTTCCCGTACCTCTCCTCCATTTTCCCATTCATACACCGTCGCGCTAGAACACCCCATCCCCACACCAGCCTCCGTCCGCCACCCCATCCATCGCCGTCGTCCTCCACCACATCCATCGCCACCGTCCTCCACCATGCGGGCGCCTACCAAGACCGCGTCGTCCACGCTAGAGATGGGCGTTTCTCATCCTGACGACGGACCAATAGCCTTGCATCGCATCCTCTCGCTTCATCGGCGCCGTCGTCCTCTTTGCGGGGCTGCTCACGACCTTCTCTTCCACATAGCAGGACTTATCCCCAATGCACCCGTCTACCGTCGCAGATCTGCTTCAACGACACCGACAGCCATGCACCCCGATGCCTACATGGCGCCGCAAGAGAGGTGGTACTTCATATCTCCTCAACTTTTGATCTCAACAGAAAATAGATCTTAACTTGGTTACTCTACTTTCTTTTCAGCTCTTAGAATTTAGTTCTTAGTTTAGCGCAAACAATGGATGCTAAATATCATTTCTCGGTTTGCAGCTTCAAATCTACCATGGCACATCCATAATCGGTTTAATTGATCATGCTTAGGGTTTAATTGATCATGTTGGTTCCGTGGTGATTTCTTTAATAGAAATCGGAGGAAACCCTCTTTGCTAAAAAATATGCTTAGAGTTTCCCCTTTTATAATCACTATCTGATCGAATCGTGCTTCGTGTCATAATAACACTGCTCACGCATCAAGCTAAACAAGCTTAGATGTTCAAATCTGAATATGATATTATTAAAACAGAGTTGTTTAATTGGTCAGCTAAATGTTCCTAAATTAGTTTGAAAATGCATGTTAAATGCTCGGGTGTGTATCTCTGAGGTGCCCACGGTGGGCAGCCCACCCAGGATTTTAGGTCGTCCAGATCCTCGATTCCCCTACTGTTACGCTGCGCTTCGATCTCTACTGCGCCCCAACCGCCTGCCTTGCCGGCGACTTGCCGTCCCAGACGGCATGACTCTAGGAGGAGGCGCCAGACTAACGGGAGGCCAGGAGCTGCTTCGCCCAACAGCGTCACCGCTGTCCAAGGCGCCACCACGTGCCTACCTTCCCATCCGTTCAGGTCTCGGGCGTGCAGCACCCACCAAGCCAACCCGATTTATCCCGAGATCGTCCTCAACACTCGGCAGCCACTCCTCATCACCCATTTTCTAATTGATTCATTACTCATTAGGTAGGACTGTCATTAGGGTTTGTTGTGTGCTCGGTGCTACCTACACTTAATGGTTCAGATGTATTAGGCACTACCAACACTCCACCCTTGAAGCTAAACATTCGCCACTCATAATTGCTTAGTTTATTTGTTCAAATCTGAATTTCATATGATTCTAATGTTCCTACTTCAGTTTTGAAATGTGTGCACATTGTTATAGAGACATAAGGGTTTGTATTTACGTGTGTGGTGCAGTCAAGACGGTTGGGGAGGTGAACTTTGCATATGCAGGGGTTTATAGGAGACACTCTCGAGTTGAATCCATAATGCATTCCATAGATAATCTGACTACTTTTTATGTTTTCATGAATCTCAGATTCTAACAGCATCATAATGATTATGAGCTTGCGGCGCATGAAAAGAATAAAAGCGAGAACAATGCCATGGCTGTCAAACTTGGCATTAAGGGACTGAAATCAAGTCCGGATGGAATGCAATGCAAGCGCTCTCCACCTCTGATTCATGCTCGAGAATATGATCCTAACGGTGATTACGAGCTAGAGGGAGACCTAAGTCAATGTAGCTCCCTAGTGGAGGAGTCGAGGAAGATGCCCTATCTTATTCACCCATCAAGGAACTTGCTCTAACTTTCCAAGGTTACATTGCTCGCACATATCTTGCAAGCGATGCTTTGCATTGCTTCTACTTTGTTGAACTGCCATTAGCTTAGTTTACACATCGTATGTGAATACATACTGCCTATCCATTTTCAGTACATATTCCATCTGTCATCATACCATATTTATCCATTCAAATGCTGTTCTTGTGTATCGACGTTCAAAAGGAAGAGGCGATTGCTGATCGTGGAGGAGCACAAGCAAAGTATTTGGAAAAGGTAGTGGCACTGATAAATCAAATAGCCCATTAGGTGTAGTTGCAATATCACGACTCACAAAATACCCCAACTCTAGCGAGACTCTAGCCCTACTACACTTGGTCATTTCGATGTCCCCAACTCAGAGACCCCAAGCTGCAAAGCAGTATGATTATGCCATTGACATAGCACCAATTGTCTGACGCAAAACCCCATTCCAGCAAAGAGTACACCAAATTCAGTTGCCAAATCCTTTTTGAACCGAGAGAGCCCCAATTGCAGCAAATAGGACCCTGTTCCATTTCTTCCCAGTTTAGAAGATGAAGCTTATGTTGTTGTCGGGAACTTTGTGCGCATCTTTCCTTCATGGAAAGATTATACATGAACAGAACAATTTCGATCTTCCTCCATAACTTCGCGTAAGTAATGTACTAATGTTATTCATGGTCATTCTGCATATGTTTCTGTGACGAAGACACAAGATTTCATTCTTTTAAATAGGCGAGAGCAAACTGGATTGTGATGATGAGCAAGAGTTGGTTGCGCTTTTCAAGCACTCGTTGATGAAGCATCATTCCTACACGAGGCAAGCGCACTTGATGGCAAGCCTCTGAGCGAAATTTCTGTAAAGTCTCGGTGCTACATTTATCCGACGGTGGTGGAATAATCTTGTTACACATTGGTCTCGGCTGCAGCGTAAGTCTTGTCTATGATATCACATCACAATTTGAACTACATTTCTGCATTTGCCTTAATGTCTCACTTGTATGAAAACTGTTAGCAGAAGAACATTTGTTCTCAAGAGACCACAGAATCTCCCAACTATACTGCACACTGCATTGCTCTTGTGAGTACCTCTTGCCCTATATGACCATACTTACTTTCATAGCTGTTTGATTATGTAGCATCAATGCACATGTTAGCCTTGTAATCGTCCATTTGGTGGACATTATAAGATCCGTATGGACTCTTACACAAATTTAGAATCAACCCAATGCTTTTGAAGAGGTTTAGCTCTGCAGTCCTCTTATAAGGACTGAGCGTGGTCTATCAACATGCCCACATTAACAACTACTCCCTCCGTCCCATAATATAAGAGCGTTTTGTACAATACACGGTGTTCAAAACACTCTTGTATTATGGGAAGAGATAGTTCATTTTGTAGCATTCGCATCTTATCTCCTCGCCCACCATTTACTAAAAAGATCAGATCTATATTTAATCTTACCAACAAGTAGAATACCTGAGACAATGCCGGTCTTGAAGTGTAGCCCATTGCTCTTGTCGATTACATTTTTCTGTAGCGCTTGTACTTCGAGGATTGGTAGTTGATTATGTAGCATCAATCTGCATCTTATCTTCATTATCCTCTATCCCTTCGGTATTATCATATCAATAATTACTCTCTACAAAATGTAGAGTACAGGCAATGCTTATGAAGAAGATTATGTGCTGAAATTCTTGAGTTATCCTTCCCTTGACATGGAGAATGGCATTATAAAGCGGTGTTAGCTGTTAATGTAAGTCAGTCCTTCTAAAGCCTTTATCCTCAACTGCTGTTTAATTTGCTCATACTCCCTATCGTTTCTTTCTTTGTTTAGTTTCTTGTTTCTACCAAAATGCATGTTAAGTAAGAACCGTAAGTTCTAAGTTTTACTTGTAAAACCAAATTTCTTATTCATACCATGCACATTACTTAATACTCCCTATATGTATGCTTCGTTTGTGGATCTATAATCCAGTGTGTGGTGAAGCAGCCCACGCTTGCACCTTGTCATCTCTGTTTTATCTTCTTGATGTGGTGATGATATGAACAACATGCCATGCACATTATCCAAAATAGATACAATGATTTTCTTTGCCCTTCATCTATGCTTATTATGTTGACATGGTAATCCAGTAGTGTGGTGAAGCTCCCCGCATTATGAACAATGCCAAATTATGCTATTGATATTTTGAACTTACTCTTTATTTTCTAATTTGAAATTGGATAGAATTGATGAGCAGTTATCATCTTTGTTTATACACGTGCAAAACCTGTCATCTCTACTGCTTTGTTTCAGGGTGATATGCACGATGGCATGCACAAGTTCTTGAAGGCTGTGAGACAAACCCAACATATATTGCAGCAAAGAAGGCAAAACATCTTGAAGATAGCGAGACAACCCCAAAGTCTTGTCTTGATGCGGTGTTCAAGTTACTTGAGACTAACGGTCGGACAAGCTCACGAAATTCGTTATGCGAATCAGTTCGACTTCTTGATCCCAAGTTCTAGCGAAAGGCATTACGCAACTCAACTTCGACTTGAAGTCCTATCTCTAAGAAAGATTGCGAGAACACCAATGAGAACCTCATCGCTAAACAGCCACACACAGAAGCTATGACCGACATGCTAGGCGGTCTCACAGCCTTGCTTTCGGCTGACTTGCTTGTGATGGTTCCCCATAAGGCTAACCTTTCTTGAACTGTCTTGGAAGTGGTCTCGGTTCGGTATTATTTTGTTCTGTTGCAATGGTGCCCGCTTTTTGTAATCTGCTTCTTCGTTTAGCTTTATGATCACTTGGTGGCGAACTTGATGCCCAAATGGATGTAATATACCTTAAATCCTTTATTGAATAGTGTAGGTTTATTCTTAGTTACTATGCCGTAATTTCTTTATTGTATAGAGTAGGTTTGTTCTTAATTCCTACTAATTCTGCCATCATTAAGCTATCTGAAAAAAATCAGATGTAGTCGGCCATCGGCGAAACATTCGATAACGGGCGAGGTTTTAGCGAACCACAATTGGTCGACTGCGTCTTTCTTGGGCCCGAATGATTGGGACCTTCACACATTCGCCAGCCCAAACTTACACCGCCTATATTTTAGTTGGGCCTTTTGTGCCTCAGTAACTTAGTTTGGTCCAGAGTAGCGTTGGGCGTTAACGAAGCTGAATATTGTCTTGGCTTTATTACGGCGAGATGAAACCACAGGCCTTTAGTAGGCCAAAATGCATGTTGGGCCTCAATTTTCACTAGTCGTCGATGGGCCTTGACGGGCGAAATGTAGACCGGGCGTTATGGGCCCGATTAGCTCACGGGCGTTACGTGTCGAAACATATCTCGGGCCTTAGTTGGCCCATGATATCATGGGCCTTTAAGAGGCGAAAGCTTAATCTGAGCATCAACGGGCGAATTACGAGACAGGCCTTTAACAGGCCCAAAGTCACGTTGGGCTTAACTGTTGCCACCTTTAGCACGGGCCATTAGTGGGCCCGATGTCCCGTCGGACCATATATGGCCCATGGGCGCACAGCCATTCGGGCGAAAGTCACCTTTGGGCTGAAATGGCCCATGTCTACATCGGGCCTCTAACGGCCGAAAGTCAACTGGGCTGTAGTTGGGCCCGAATATTGGCGAACAATTAACGGGCCAGGTCTGCTTCGTCGTAAATGGGCCCAAATATTGGGCGAACAATTAACGGGCGAGATCTGGTTTTGGGCGTAAATGGGCCTTTATTAGCGAGCCGTTATTGGGCTGGCCCACTAGTACTGATTAAGTTCTACGGGCCTTTGACTGGGCCGGCCTTTTCAACCTATATGAGCCTCTGTTGGGCCCATCCACGTGTCGACGTACCTTAGGCATATCTCCTCCAATGGACGGGCGACATCTGGCCCACTGACGGCGAATCGAAATTTACGTGGAAATTTCCCATTGGTGGGGCATTAACGGTTATCGGATCCAAAATCCGACCCGATAGCTTAACGGCGTTCGTTACGGTGGATGCCACGTGTCGGTCACCCTTGATGAAAGCACTTACGTGACGCGATTTATCGTCATGGAAGTGGACAGTTCCGTGATGATAATTTTGGTAATGTCATGGAACACTTCTCTGACAACACATGTATGACTATCTTGATTACATCATAAATTTGTCATGGATGTACATGCATGACAAAAACGCGACCTCTTGTGACAAACAGGTATCATCACGGAAGTGTATTTTTTTGTAGTGATTGAGATCCAAAAGAGAGAAGAAGCCATCTAGCTAATAACTATGGACCCGTGAGGTGCATGGTAAACTACTCACAACTCATCGGAGGGCAAGGATGTTGATGTAGAGGCCCTCGGTGCTTGATTCCCCTCCGTGAGTCTTGTGAAGGCTCCAAGATGGGATCTCATGGATCTGAAGGTTCTGGCGGTGGAAATTGTGTTTCGTGGTGCCCTGGATGTTTTCGGGTATGTAGGTATATATAGGAGAAAGAAGTATGCGTCGGTGGCTGAGGGGCCCACGAAGACGAGGCGCGCCCTCTGAGAGGGCACGGCCTCCTATCTCATGGCTTCCTCAGAAGCTTCTTGTCTTGCACTCCAAGCTCTCCGGATCACGTTCGTTCCAAAAAATCACGCTCCCGGAGGTTTCATTTTTTTTGTACTTCGTTTGATATTCCTTTTCTTAGAAATACTGAAATAGGCAAAAAAAACAACAATATGGGCTGGGCCTCCGGTTAGTAGGTTAGTCCCAAAAATGATATAAATGTGTAAAATAAAGCCCATAGACATCCAAAAGGGGTAATATAATAGCATGGAACAATAAAAAATTATAGATACGTTGGAGACGTATCAAGAACCTCATGAGCTTTATCGGAGAGTAACCAAACTCGCGGTTTCACTCCGAGATCATGGGAGCAAGGACACGGATGGCAATTGGATCGAGCGAAAATTCCTCAAGGCAATGATGCCTTACCACAAGGCCATGTCCTCCATCATTCGTCAAAGGTCGGACTTCCACACCTTGACCTCAAGTGAGGTGTTGGATGAGTTTGTGGCTATGAGCATATTGGACAAGACCACCGACAATGCGGTACTTCGCTCTCAAAGAGCAAAGAAGCCCAACCTTGCATTGAAGGCCAAGGTTTGTGTTGAAGAAGAGGAAGAAGAGGAAGAAGAGGAGAGCAACCCCGAAGATACAAAGTATGACTATCATGAACACATGGCCCTTGCGTCTAGGCAATTTTGGAACAAGAAGAACTCAAGGCCCAACTTCAACAAAAGCAACTCAAGTGGCACTAAGGTCAAGCAACGTGTGAGAACTTTCTATAATTGTGGCAATGTGAGTCACTTTGTTGCGGAGTGCCCTTATGAGAAGAGGGAAGACAACGGTGGCAAGCTCATCCGAAAGGACAAGGCCAAGTCTTTCCCCAACAAGAGCAACTTCACCAAGAAGACTCCTCACAAGGCGTTGGTGGTACAAGAAGAGTACAATGAAGAAGAAGATGATGATGAAGATGGTGGGTCGGTTCCCATGGCCTCCGTTGCCATTGCGATGACTCCACGGGTGTCTCTCTTCGATTCTCCTAATGAGAGCATCATCGCCAAGTGCCTCATGGCTAAGGCCACCAACAAGGTAACGCCCAACATCAAAACTACCTTCATTGATCATCCCTCTTTGACGGATTGCATTGATGAACATGAGGGGTCTAAGGTGGAGGAGAATGAGTTTGAATCCTTTATGGGTAAACTCAAGGGTAAATCCAAGAAGCGCCGTTGCTCTCTTGGAACAACTTAGTGAAGCCAATGACATGATCGAGGCTCACGAAGATACCATCTCTAAGATGGAGGGGCATAGTCGAGACTATGCCGATGAGATTCGGATCTTTCCAATGCTCTTGAGGAAGAGCATGGTCTTCGTTGGCTCTTGAGGAGTCACTAGCGATGATTATGCTAAATGAAAGAAAGATTTTGATCATGCTCTTGTTGTTTCTCGTGTGCTAAATTCCGAGAAGGCCAAACTTGGGGTTGATCTTGCTAGACTCAAGGAGGAGTTTGATATACTTGACAAGGCTCACAAGGCCTTGAAAGGTACTCATGCTAGCCTCAAGGAGTCTCATGATCAACTCAAGTGAAACTAACAAGGAGAAAGCCACTTTTCCTCATATGGTTTTAATTGATAATACAAATGCTACTAACCCATGTTGTGAGCATGTGCATCTTATTGAGGAAAATGCTAAGTTGAAGGAGCAACTTGAGAAAGGCCTTGTGTCATGCATACAAGGTGAGAAAAACCTCAACGACCTTTTGAGCAATCAAAAGGAAGTTGTGGCCAAAGAGGGGATTGGGTTCGCACCCATGCCCAAGAACAAGAAGAAGAATGACAAGACCAAACGACCTCCTCCTCTCAAGCAAACCTTTGTGAAAGAGGGAGAGGGTGCTTCCAAGGAGAAGAAGAACAATGCAAAGGGTGATAGTGTCAAGAAGGACAATGCCATTCTTCCCAACAAAGCCGGCGACTTTAACCCTTCTTATGTGTTGTGCCATGCTAGTGATGGGCATGTTTATGCCAAATTTGTTGGTTCTCCTTATGAGTACATTGAATGGTCTATTTCGGTTCCTAAGACCCTTGTCACTAACATCAAAGGACCCATTACAAAATGGGTACCTAAAACCAAGCATTGATCTCTTGTAGGTGTTTGCTTCCGGTGGGGGATCATGGTTGCTCGATAGTGGAGCTACAAATCACATGACCGGAAGCAAGGACTTGGTGGTGGACGTACTCAAGACTCCATCTATGCCCACCAATGTCGAGTGGGGTGATGCCTCATCTTCTAAGGTATTGGGACTCGGCAAGGTTGTCATTTCTCATGATCTCACGATCGAGAAGGTCATGCTCGTTGAGTCCCTTGCATACAATTTACTTTCCGTTCGTCAACTTGCAATCATGGGCTTTGCCACTTTCTTTGATATCGATACCATGGCCCTCTTGTGGAGCAAGACTCTTAAAGTAGCCTTTGTTGGGCATGTCGAGAATGGTCTATATGTGATTAACTTTTCAGAGCGACCAACTAAGACCGCAACATGCCTAATGGCTAAAGTTGACGTGGGATGGCTTTGGCATCGCCGCCTAGCCCATGTCAATATGAGATCTTTGCAAAGTCTTCTCAAGGGGGACCATGTCCGTGGACTAACGAATGTTAGTTTTGCTAAAGATCGTGCTTGCAGTGCTTGTATCGGAGGAAAGCTACATGAGAAGGCTCACCCTCCCATGATTGTCATCTACTCGAAGAGGCCTTTGGAGCTCCTTCATTTGGACCTCTTTGGGTCTCCATCCTTTGATAGTCTTGGGGGGAGGAAGTATTGCTTGGTGATTGTGGATGATTATTCAAGATACACTTGGTGTATTTCTTCAAGAGGAAGAGCGAGACCCAACAAACCGTCATTGACTTTGCAAATGAAGCCCAACGTCAACACAATGCAAAGATCTTGACAATAAGAAGTGACAACGACACTGAGTTCAAGAACTACACCTTGGATGAGTTTCTTAGTGATGAGGGGATCAAGCATCAATATTCCGCACCTTACACTCCTCAACAAAATGCTATTGCGGAGAGGAAGAACCGGACGTTGATGGATGCGGCAAGGACCATGATGGCGAAGTTCAAGTCTCCCTACAACTTTTGGGGTGAAGCCATCAACACCGCGTGTCATGCTTCAAACCGCTCTATCTCCACAAAGGCTTGAACAAGACTCCATATGAGATACTCACCGGTAACAAGCCTGTTGAGGATATAATTACTAAGTATAAACCGGCCAGGAGGGCCCGGTTCACCTTAGACTGTGCTGAAGCCCATGAAGGTCCAGAAGATGGCGTTCTACTAGTGAAGTTTGGAAGCCCACGGCCCAAAGGCGGATTAGGGCCCGTAATGGCAAACCGCCATGACTATGTAAACTTGTAATGAAAGTTAGAAAAGGGAGAGACCGAGCCGGACACTTTGTATAGGTCGGCTCGGGACTCTGTAAACCGGTGGCGTCAACTTTGTGTATATAAAGGGCGACCGGCGGCGGTTCGAGACGGAACAACAACAACTCGAGGCCTAAGCGAAGCTTATTTGCTCCCTAGTCATCGAAACCACATCAATCCCATCACAACTAGGCGTAGTCTTTACCTTCATCGAAGGGCGAACTAGTATAAACTCTTGTGTCTTTGCGTCCGCTTTAACCCCTTCAAGTTAACCCGTGGCGATGGCTCCACGACTAAGTCCTTTCACGAGGACATCTGCCGTGACAAAACCACGACGGTTGGCGCCCACCGTGGGGCTATCGCCGCGATGGTTTGATGATTTTGGAGGCAAGCTCGAAGGACTCGAAGGCTATCTTTGTGGGCGGATGACCAAGAGTCGTCGTGGCAAGCTCTACATCGGCGATGCAGGATGGGGCCCGAGGCGGCTCAATCGAGTACAAGTGCGGGTCCCCTTTGGTGGCATACACGTTTTCATCGGCAAGATTGGTGAGCGGGGCTGGCGGACATCTGCACCGACCTCATCGAGGCGGCTCGGCGTCTGAGAACGCCCTGTGTTAAACCGGCCGTGAAGCGGCGCCGTGGGAGTCATCCACGGAGGAGACCATGAGGACGGATCGGGATATGGTAGCGAGACCGTCGTCTATTCGGTGTGAGTCCTCGATTGGAGAAACCGAATCGTTGTACCAATTGCAAGACGACGGATGAGGAGCTGTTCCGATGGCGACGATATTCCGGACCCTCGATCAGCCCAACGGGTTGGAATATTCATGGCGGTACACAAGCGGCGCTTCACTCTTCGACCGCGGCGGCGTGCTCTCCGGACCATCGGCGGCGGCGATAATCGGGCGAGGAGGCCACAATACCCGCCGGCTCAAGTTTTATCGACCTGTTCGGCCTTTTAGCTGTGCTTATGGCGAGAGGCCAATCCGGCGGATCAAGATGCCCTAGCGAAGTTGCAAAGGTGAGAGAGCAGATCGCAGGCCAAAGCCGACCTGGCAGCTGAGAACGACAGGATGGTCGCAGAGCGAGCCGCTTTGGACGCCTAGGCCTATAGGCTCATGCTTGACCAGAACGCATCACATGAGGTCTTGAAGCGGAAGTACAGGTCACGCCTGCCATCAGTTTTCGACGCTAAGAATCTCTTTCACACCCTGCAGGTGGAACCAGTAATCCGCCGTGACACCGGAGGTAAACGGGCTGAGGCACGGGACCAGGGCGCCGGTCAACCCGCTGATGGAACCCCCTCGGCAGAACTGTGTGGTACCTCCGCTGGTCCAGACACCTCCGGGCCATTATTCTAATCCTATGGACAATCTTGTCGCGGCCGCTTCACGATTAGAGGCTATCCCAATCGAAGGAGACTCTCCGCAGGCGATATAAACACGCCGGGTTAAGGAGTTTCTTCGGACCGCTTTGATCCAGCAGGAGGCATACTCATACAGCCGTGATCAAATTCATTCCACACCTCGTCAAGCGAACTCTGATGGGCGTATGGATGAGCCGGCCGTATCGAAACAACGCCCGGTAGCCGTGAAGCGGCCGTGGCAATAGCCCGGCGGTATTCGCGATGCTCGTGAAGTGGTGGACCGGGCGGAGTGCGAAGAGGCCGAGTTAGCAGCCTAGAACGAGGCGCGTCAGCTTACGCCGGTTTGTCCCACCACCTCAGTTGAGCCAGGGGTCGCTTCTAGTTTGGGTGTGCCCTATTTAATTCCGCTTTCATAATAATAAGCTTGCGAAAGATTTCAAGGGTCGCGCAAGGTGCCAAATTACTTTGCCGATTTATCTCCGAAGCATGGATGAAAGCTATGAGATGGCCATGGAGATCTTTGGATGTGGATGAGGCCACGTGTGCAAAGTACTTCACCATGATGCTTGAAGGCACGGCGATGCTTGGTTGAAGAGCTTGCCGCCCAATTCTATCGATTCATGGGCCCGATTGCGGATCCGGTTTATCGAATTTCAAAGATCGTGTAAGCAGCCCATGTCCATAGTGGACTTGGCGGCTTGTGTCGAGAGGAAGGAGAATCAACAACCCATTGGAGTGCGCGCGTCTCGGAAATCTTACACTCGTCAGACCGGATCAACGCTGACTCTGCGATCTTAACCCTGGAGGGCAACTGCCGGTTTAAGCCTTTAAAGTTGAAGTTGGGGCGTATGAAGCGATTTTGTAACGACATGGGAGCTCTCATGGGTGCTTTAGTGAAGTATGCTGATTCTGATAGTACCAAGGACCGCGAATCTGAGGATGACGAAGCAGGGAAGGGAAAGAAGAACAACAACTCCAAGGGGCATCAACACAAACCGGCAGCCATGGGAGCGGAGGCAAGCGTAAAGCGGATGGCAGCATGGACTTTGTGGCTAATACTAATCGCAGGACAAGGGTCAGTGACGCAGAGGTAAAGAGGCGAATCGTGGTGGGGCTCGAATCCTAACCCGGATCGCTTAAATTATTTATTGAATCAGCCTGTCCAAAGCACGGAGACGAAGGAGATGCCGCCAACCACCTTTGGAAGGACTGTTACATTATGCAGGAGTTCAAAACTCTAATGCTTTCGTTATGATCATGGGTCCGGTGGTGGCTCAGGATCTGGTTTCCATGGGCCGGGTCATGATGGAGGAGCTTCCGGTTCAGGCTTCAGTGGAAATCAGGGCGGACAAAACAATCAGAATAGTCAGAATAACCAAGGTGGTTACAACCAGCAGCAGCAGCAGCAGTCGGGTTATCAGAGCCATCCGAAACAGTTGAACAGTGGGCAGTATCATGTTTTCACAACTAGCTTGGATAAGCGGGATCGGAAACTTCACAAGCGAGCGGTGAATTCTGTTGAACCGGCCGTACCACGTTATTTACGCTGGTCGGAACAGCCAATAGTGTGGAGCAGGGAGGATCACCCTCTTCGGGGTGACAATCCGGGCCAGCTAGCATTGGTGGTAGCCCCTCAGGTGGGAGGTTATAAGTTCACCAAAGTGCTCATGGACGGAGGGAGCAGTATTAACATCCTGTACTATGAGACATTCCGCCGCATGGGGCTAACAGATAAAAATCTCAAATCGTCTATCGGTGTTCCATGGTGTGGTGCACGGCAAGTCAAGATACTCAGCCGGCAAGATAGCTCGAAGTGGCTTTTGGGGCGATCACGATTCCCGATCGAGAGACACTAACATTTGAGGTGGTGAAAATCCGGGCCCATATCACGCTCTATTTGGGCGGCCGGCTTATGCCAAGTTCATGGCACGGCCTTGTTATATCTATTTGCAGCTCAAGATGCCGGGTCACAAGGGGACAATAACGGTTCATGGGAGCCGCAAGATCGCTTTGGAATGTGAGGAAGGTGATGCGGCCTATGCAGAGTCGGTTTGCGCTACGGAGGAGTTGAAATATTACAAGGACAACGTTGATCCGGCGGACATGACCCCTTTGAAGAAGCGGACTACGAGAACATGATCCGGACCTGAAATTCAAAGCGGCAGCCGAGACTAAGTTTGTTGACTTCGTGCTGGCGATTCATCCAAGCGATTCAACATCGGTGCCAACTTGGATCCGAAATAGGAAAGCACGCTCATCGAGTTCATCCGTGAGAATCGGGACATTTTGCATGGAAGCCTTGACATGCGGTGTCTGAGGCAACTCGTGAGCACACTCTTAATGTTGATCCCAAGTACAAACCGGTGAAGCGGTTTCTCCGCCGGTTTAACGAAGAAAGGCGCAAGGCCATTGGAGAGGAGGTGGCGGGCTCTTAGCGGCTGGTTTTATCGTTGAAGTCTTCCATCGAATGGCTTGCTAATCCGGTCTGGTTCTTAAGAAAAGCGGCACTTGGCGCATGTGTGTGGATTACAGATCTTAACAAGGCTTGTCCGGCGGATCCTTTTCCCTCCCCGCATTGACCAGATTATTGATGCCATCTGCGGGTTGTGGCGTTGAGCTTTTTGGATGCATATTCGGGTATCATCGGATCAAGATGGCGATTAAGGACCAGGAGAAAACAATGTTTATCACTCCCTTTGGAGCCTTCTGCTATGTATCTATGCCTTTTGGGCTCAAGAGCGCCCAAGCAACTTATCAACGTTGTGTACAGAATTGCCTGCATAAACAGATCGGCCGTAATGTGCGCGCCTATGTTGATGATATTGTGGTCAAGTCAAGGGAGAAGGAGACACTGATTGACGATTTGAAGGAAACCTTTGACAACCTGCGGGTTTACAAGATGATGCTCAACCCGGCCAAATGTGTCTTTGGTGTTCCGGCAGACAAGTTATTGGGTTTTCTCGTGTCCAACAGGGGAATTGAAGCTAATCCGGAGAAGATTACGGCTATTACCTCCCTGGCTAAACCGAAGTGTATTAACGATGTCCAGCGTTTGGCGGGCCGGATTGCCGCTACCGAGCGGTTTATCGGCCGCCTCGGAGAGAATACCATCCCTTTGTACCGAGATCTTTGAAAAAACCGGTCGGTTTATGCGAGTCCACCGCCGATGAAGCGTTGGAGGACTTAAGCGGCGATTAGCCAATCCGCCCGTTCTTGCAGCTCAATCGACAAAGAACCGTTATTACTATCGTGGCGGCTAATGCTTGCGCGATCGGCGTGGCTATTGGGGTAGAGCGCGCAAAAGCGAGCAAGAATATCCGTTCGATGGCGGTTTACTATATTAGCGAGGTGCTTATTGAATCCAAGCAACGGTACCGCATTGGCAAAAGCTAGTATCTGAGTTTTTATGGCGAGCGGAAGCTTAAGCAATACTTCGAGGCCATCCGATCACATGGTCGACTCTGCTCCTTTGGGCGATATAATTGAGCGAAGCGGTGGCGGATTGCTAAGTGGGCTATAGAGTTTGGGCCGCACGGGTTAAAGTATGTGCCTTGAGCGGCGATCAAATCTCAAGCGCTTGTGGATTTCATCAATGATTGGATGGAGTTACCGACCAAGAAGAAGCGGATCACACCTATTGGGCGATTCATTTTGATGGATCCGAGCAATTGGAGGGCTCGGGGGCTGGAGTCGTATTAACTTCCCACGAGGTGACAAATTCCGTTCGTTCTCCGCTTGATGTTCCTTGTACTAACAATGCAGCTGAGTATGAAGCTTTACTCCATGGTCTTGGATGGCGAAGAGATGAATCTCAGCGGGTTAAGTGCTTGGTGACTCGGACCGGTGGCTCAACAGTGTCCGGCACTTGGATTCAAGGATCCCCTCATGGCAGCCTATCGGCGTGAGGTGGACATTGTTGCAGGTCACTTTAAGGGTTATCGGTGGATCATGTGGACGAGACGGAAGAATGAAGCGGCGGACGCTTTAAGCGGCCGGGCTCTCGGCGTAAACCGTCCCGCCTAATGTCTTTTAGATGTTTTGCATAACCCATCCATCAAGCTCCCCGGTGAAGCGGATTTGGCTATTCCTGATCCGGGGCGCAGCTTGGTGGCAGCCCTGCATGTTATACGGATTGGACAGTTCCTTATCTTGCGTCGTGAACAGGCGAGTTGCGGAGGATGAGACTACGGCTAAGCAGATAGTCCGACGATCCAAGTCCATGACCATTGTCAATGGCGAATTGCATCATTGCGATGTGTCGGTAGCGTTCCAACGCTGTGTGTCCCCGAGGAAGGTTGCGAAATTTTACGAAATCCACGAAGGGATTGTGGTCACCACGCCGGTTCAAAGTCTCTGGTGGCTAAGGCGTTTAAATCACGGGTTCTCTTGGTTGACGGCTCATCGCGATCGCGGAGGACCTAGTTAGGCGATGTGATGGCTGTCGAAAATTTCACGGCGTGCTCATGTGCCGGCTCAAGAATTGAGGATGATTCCAATTACTTGACCGTTTGCGACTTGGGGGCTAGATATGGTTGGACCTTTCAAAAGGTCCAAGGACAAAAAGACCCACCTCTTGGTGGCGGTTGACAAGTTTACCAAGTGGGTTGAAGCGGAGCCCGTTAGCAAGTGTGATGCAGCTACAGCGGTTAAGTTCATTAAAAGGTGATTTTCGGTTTGGCTTTCCACACAAGATCATTCATCGACAATGGTACCAACTTGTCCAAGGGCGCTATGAAGGAGTTACGTGGCGTGAGCACATCCGGCTTGACGTATCGTCAGTGGCTCACCCCCAGTCCAATGGACAAGCAGAACGGGCTAATCAAGAGATCTTGCGAGGCATCAAACCCCGGCTTATGGTTCCTTTGCAGAGAGCACCGGGTTGTTGGGTAGAAGATCTACCGTCTGTGTTATGGAGTATCAATAATACGCCAAACAGATCCACAGGATACACACCGTTCTTCATGGTCTACGGAGCGGAGGCGGTTCTCCCTAGCGATATCCGTCATGATTCACCTCGTGTGGCGGCTTATGTTGAAGCAGACAACGAGACGGCACGACAAGATGCTTTGGACCTATTGGATGAAGAATGTGACATAGCAGCTGCCCGCTCGGTGATTTACCAACAGGATCTTCGTCGTTATCACAGTCGCCGAGTCAGAACCAGAACTTTTCAAGAAGGAGATTTGGTGCTTCGACTCATCCAAGACCAGACTGATATGCACAAGTTATCCCCACCTTGGGAAGGACCTTTTGTGGTCGCAAGAATCACAACGGGTCGTACTATCGATCGATATTGGAGAGCATAAAGACTCACACACGCGGAGGAGGAGACCAACAGGCCGTGGAACATAGCTCATCTTGGCCTTATTATACACGAGCCATCGGCTCTACTCATGTACATATTATGACAAAGTATATATTATGAATAAAGTAATAAACCGGAGCCTCGGCTAAAGCGGGTATCTGTTACATTACATCATGCGTGGTTACATGGAGTTTTTCTGTCTTAAAGCGGCCTCCGATTTACCCCTTGAGTTTGCTTTTCAAAAGCTTTATGATATCACTTGGGGGCTTGGTCGTGTCCGAACCAATGCAACACCTTTTGATAGGCGAAAGCCACCAGATCACTTGGGGACATGGTCAAGTCTGAACCAGTCACGCCTCTTGATCGGCCTAAGGCCATAGAGTCACTTGGGGGCTTGGTCGAACCCAAACCATTGCCACGCCACTTGATCGGCATAATGCCACGGTTTCAGTTGGGGACCTGGCTGACTTGAACCAGGGCTACACCTTATTGGGAGCTTGGTCGTGTCCGACCATGGTAACACCATCTGATCGGCTCATTAAAGCCTCTTTTTGCAAACGGTTTTATCATTGCCTTTGCTTCCATATTTTTTCATAACTGTTATTTAATTTTTGTTGCGTTTTTTAAACCGATAACATTTTTAAACCGGTTCAAACTGTCAATTGACGGAATTCGGTCCATTTTTAATCCGGAGATAATCCGGTTTGACTTTTTCTGTTAACATCCCATTATGGAGTAACAGGGGGCTTGTCATGACCCGGCACGGTTTACATGGTAAACCGGCATTATAAACACAGGAGCTGTTTTCTCCTTTGACGGTAATGGTTTATACAACCTCCGCTTCAAGATTGGCTAAGCCAACTTCATGCCCAGCGATGGCAGGTATTTTGTATCACAAATTTTGATCATATACCTCAATGTTTCATTGCATATATATATGAACGTCACAAGCCGGCTGGCGGCACAAACCGCCGTGGCAGTTTAAGATTTTCGCTGCAGGTAATAGTTTATCATTGGCAAATCAAAAGGAGGCATAAGTTGCAAAATGTATGCACGAATGCATATAAACGCCAAAGGTGGCAGCTAGTTTTATTACAAGGCATTCAGAGGCCCAAAATTTGGAGTTGCTTCATAACGGGCAGTTTCTGACATATCAACCGACTTGACGGATTAAGCTTCATTGCCGGGTTGACGTGACGTAGATGGATCGTCTGGCGTCGGTTCAACTTCTTCCTCCTCACCATCCAATGGCCGGAAGTCATTGGTGGTCCAGTCAATTCGGGTTAAAGCCTGAAAGACAGCCTCTTCACTTATAAGCTTAGCGGATCAATGTCGGTAAAGTGTGCTTACGGGTTGGTGGAACAAGGTTACGCACTTCCGAATAGCAGCTTCAACCCGTCTGTTGTTCGCGTCATAGAAGGAGCGGTGAACCGTCAGGTTGGCCTCTTCTGCCAGTTGACTCGCTAGAGGACGCATCTCCCTTGTTACCCGTTTGAGAGCATCATTATCAAATACTTCGCCATTTTCTTGAGCACCGGGGAAGCCTTTGGCTATGTCAGCCGGATCAAGGTCAGCTATCCATGCTTTGGCGCGAGTTAGTGCCAATAAGGTGCCAGCCCGGGTAGCGGATCGTTTCAATTCTTCTATCTGTGCTGGTATCATGGATAGCCGGTCCAGTGTGTCCTTGATCAGTGTCGGAGCTGCATTATCATAAGAAGTGGCGCAAATAACTCGCTGGGTGCCGGTATACAGCTGTTCAATTAGCGTATACGCGGCCTTGAGTTTCTTCCGCATGTCAGAGCCCAGATGAGCAATGCGCCTACCTATACCGGTTTAAGAAAGTTCAGGTTAAACCGGACGAAATTTGAAAACAGAATATTCATCACAACCTTGGTGAAACGTTGCTTACCAAATATTGCAGAGGTCATGGCATTGATTTGGCGCTTTAATCCACTGAGCTCTTCCGTCGCCGGTTTAAGAGCTGCTTTAGCATCTTCCGCCCGTTTTAGCAAGCCCACCTTTTCAGTATCCCAGCTGGCCCGCTCAGACTTAAACCACTCCTTGAGCTGCTCCATGGTAGTCAAGGCGGTTTTCAGCTCATCTTTGGCCTTGGAGGTTTCTGCTTGTTGAGATTTCAGATTTTCTTGAAGATCATTGATTTGTGAGACTTGTTGGCGTATCTCACTCTGCAACAAAAAGGGGGCATGTTAATATCTTCATTAGAAGTCCCAAGCGCATAACCAGTCATACACTTGGCACTTGGGGGCTAATGCGGATCATTTTTTATACTGATTATTGAAGTCCCATGGATTAATACAAGTGTTAATCATGGCACTTGGGGGCTAATTCGTGTTTGATCAGAAATACATAAGACAAAGTACTATGGACTATGCAAAGTCCCGGTTTGACCTTCTAGGGACAAACCAGCCCTTGGGGGCTACTATGCAATGAAGGTACAAGAGAAAGGCACAACTATTTACCTCATAGCGCTCCTTCATAAGATTTACTAAACCGGCTTCATAATCACGACTTGTGTAGGGCCGGTTCAGGAAGCCAGAGTGAAGGTCTTGAGCAGAGAGATTGTTATAAGCTGACAGATCAGTTTTCTCCTTCCCTTTGCTCATGGCGATAAATTCTTCCTTGGCGGTGTGCTTTGATAGAGCAACTGGATTGCGAGCGGTATATCGGTGCCCGTAACTTCACGACATCATCATCTTTGGTCGGACTGGCGGATTAGCATTTTCAACGTGGCTTGGCGCTTTCATACCGGGCTTGGCGGATCAGCAGTTGAGTCCGTTGTTCTATTGTAGGACTCGGAGGAGCAGGAGGATGTGAAGTCTCAACTTGGACATCCGTTCAACCTCTGGCGGATTTGCATTGGCATCTTGATTTTTTCCAGCAGAGTTGTCCTTAGCAACTTCGGGATTTTCACTATGATGCTCCGGAGTCTTCTCCGGATCAACATCCACAGTAGGGCCGACAGTCTTGGCCTTTTTACTAAATCGAGCCTTGGTACTACAACATCAAAGGTTAGAATATGGTAAACCGACAAATACATGGAGCAAATTAATGAATAATATACTTATCCAGCAGCAACTTTGAGAGGAGGCAGCTGAGTGGTTGAGGAACCGCCAGACGAGTTGGAAGAAGCCTGGTAATTCGGGTCAGACGGATTGAGAGGGTATCGGAAGAAACCTTTCAAAGGATAACGCTTTTCTGGAGAACAAGTCACCTCTGGACGACGTTTCCGGGTTGGCGTGTCAGCTAAACCGGACGACGTAATTTGTTGACCGCTATGCCGGGTCGTATGGCGTTCTTTAGTTTGCTGTGTATTCAAAGAAAATTTTGGATCCAAATGAGCATAGGAGTGAGATTGTTTCACTTTCCGGACTGTGCAGCGAATTCTTTTAACCGGTACAAGATCAGAATCAGAAGAAAGAAGGATTACCTCAACAGGTTCTACATGGCTAGCCTCAGCGTCATCCTGGGAATTGTAATTGTCAATAAAATGAATGAAAAAAGAACCATGTGAGTTAAACTCTACCTCAGCATCTGATTCTTCATCTTCTGGCGGTTTAGAAGACTCGGTGGTTTTCCTCTTGCCAGTTTTCTTGGTGGTCTTGGTCTTTGCACGAGGAACCCGGGCCGGTTTAGTTCGCTTCCAGAAGGAGCTGTTAGCCTGAAAATTAATACAGAGGGATTAATACAATCAATATGGAATCAAAATCAGTAGGGTAATGAGAGGAACTTTACCGCAGGCGGTTTGTTGGAGATACAGAACGGAGCCAACCCGGTTTGGCTGCATGCAGAGATCGGTTCATTGAGCATTCTCTTCACTGTTTCGGTAACTTCAAGCTCAGTTATTGGTAGTCCGTGATGTCGTAGAGGATCTTTGACGTCACCAGTATATTCGTGCATCAATCCGGGGCGGCGGCTTAATATCAAGATGCCCCAAGAAACCCAGCAGCGGACAAGGTCAATACCAGTTAAACCGTTGGCCATCAGGGCCCGGAGCTTGGTAATTTGAGGTGCAAAATTCTTCCATTCTGCGGTGGTTAAGCACGAAGGCAATGGGTGGCTGTTGCTAAGCCGGTGAGGGCGATAACCCGGCAAGGGATTTTCTCCATTAGGAGCAGTGTTCCGGCAATAGAACCAGGTTTGATTCCAATCTTTAGGATGGCTATGATGTTTGGCGTGAGGGAAGTCCACTTCCTTCCTTTTTTGGATTGAAACGCCACCAAGTTCTGTGTTAGGACCGTCCGAGAATTCTGTACGGCGGTTCAAATGAAAGAAATCTCGAAATAACTGCACGGTTGGTTCTTCTTGAAGATAGACTTTGCAGAATACTTGAAAATTGCATATATTGGACACAGAGTTCGGACCAATATCTTGTGGATGGAGTTGGAAGCTTGCGAGGACATCCCGGAAATTTTTTGATCCGGGCGGGCTGAATCCCCGGTCTAGGTGTTGCATAAAAACAATCACTTCTCCTTCTTGAGGTTCGGTGGACATTCCGATTCGGAACTCGCCAATGGAGAACATTTTTGAGGCTAAACGCCAGGTGGTACGTAGCCGTTGAGTTATGTTTCCGTGATCCGGGACGGAACCCAATTGCAAGCAGCAAATTGTTTCGCCATTCCAGAAGGGGGGGAGCTGAAAGAAAATCAAAAGGTGCCGGTTTACTGTCCATGGTTTGTAAGTGAAAAATTCAGTGTTAAACCGGTGAAAATACAATGCAAGGTCAAGTTGGCGGTTTAAGAGAGGGCTAATGACATATGGCGGATTGGCCATCAAGGATTAAACCGCCCATAGGCAGAAAGGCCCAGATTCAAAATTTCTGCTAAGTGTTGACAGAAACAGGTTTCACACAATGTTCAAATCTATTTGGATCTACCGCACATCTATAAAGCAGTTTTTACTGCGTTCTTTAAAAGGCGTTCAAGTAAAACAGAGAAGGATGCATACTCTACCAGAAGAAAAGGAAGGGCTGCTAGTATTAAAAACAGATGTGGAAAGACTACCGCAGGAGATCTATATCGTTTTTGGATCAAAACTACCGCGGCAGAAGGTAGGATGAAGAGGAAAATGGAGAGCTGTGCGGATGAGCTTGTAAAACCTAATGTAGATTTAAGGACGAGGAACAGAAGAAGCTTACCGCTGCAGATTACGGCGGAGGGGGGCGATGAGCCTCTGATCTAACTCAGGTTGATGCAGCGGCCTTGGTTGGTGCAGTTCTCGAAGGTCGCGGACGGCAGTGGAGCTTCAGAGCTGGGGCGTCGCGAGGAAGAAGAAGATGCAGAAGGGGAAGAGAAAAAGGAGCCCTCGGGCTTTATTTATAAGGGAAGGAGTAAATGGCAGGCGCGAGAATCAAGGCGTCCGAAGCGGCCGAGTGGGCGCGCCTATCGCCTCGATTTTCGAGAATCATTAAAGTGAAGAGAATCTTTTTAATCCTTTTATACAGAGATGATGTCATGACGGACCGTTGCAGGGCTCTGAGGATGACGTCACGGAGGTTTACAAAATTCACAGGAGAAGTCAATATGGCGGTTTATGAAAATACAAGAGGATGTTTACAAGATATTTTTGAAGTGTTGAAGATTGACATGAATAAATTCAAATCAATCCGGGGCCTAATGTTGAGGATATAATTACTAAGTATAAACCGGCCAGGAGGGCCCGGTTCACCTTAGATTGTGCTGAAGCCCATGAAGGTCCAGAAGATGGCGTTCTACTAGTGAAGTTTGGAAGCCCACGGCCCAAAGGCGGATTAGGGCCCGTAATGGCAAACTGCCATGACTATGTAAACTTGTAATGGAAGTTAGAAAAGGGAGAGACCGAGCCGGACACTTTGTATAGGTCGGCTCGGGACTCTGTAAACCGGTCGGGCGTCAACCTGTGTATATAAAGGGACGAACCGACGGCGGTTCAGGACAGACAACAACAACTCGAGGCCTAGGCGAAGCTTATTTGCTCCCTAGTCATCGAAACCACATCAATCCCATCACAACTAGACGTAGGCTTTTACCTTCATCGAAGGGGCCGAACTAGTATAAACTCTTGTGTCTTTGCGTCCGCTTTAACCCCTTCAAGTTAACCCGTAGCGATGGCTCCACGACTAAGTCCTTTCACGAGGACATCTGTCGTGACAAAACCACGACAAAGCCCAACCTCAAGTACTTTCGGGTGTTCGGGTGTAAGTGTTTTATTCTCAAGAAAGGTGTTCGTTTGTCTAAATTTGAGGCTAGAGCTTATGAGGGCATATTTGTTGGTTATGCTACAAACTCTCATGCTTACCGTGTTCTCAATAAGTCCACGGGACTTATTGAGGAAACGTGTAACGTGGAGTTGATGAAAATAACGGCTCCCAAGTGGAGCAAAGTGGTACTTGTGATGTAGGTGATGAAATTCCTCCCCAAGCCATAAGAAGAATGGGTGTTGGCTTTATCCTACCCATTGAGGAGCCCCTTGTGGCCGAAGGAGAAGGACAATGTTCCACTCAAGTGGAACCATCACCAACTCAAGACCAACATGCTTCCGAAGAACATAGTGAAGGCCCTCAACCAAATGAACAAGACCAAGGGAAAGATCTCTCTCAAGATGGTGGTGAACCACCACATGATGCCCAAGGTCAAGTTCTCTCCTCCGAGCTAGTTCAAGATCAAGAGCAAGCTGAAGATCAAGAACAAGCTCATGACGACGCTCAAGATGATCAAGTTTCCTCTCCTCATCTCACTTTCGAGGAGGAATTGGAGCGTCGTGCCGCCAAGATTGCTTCCAAGCTCACCACCAAAGGGCACATCATGGAGAATGTGCTTGGAAGCTTAACTAAGGGGGTAAGCACTCGTAGACAATTAGCAAACTATTGTGAACATCATGCGTTTGTCTCTTGTGTGGAACCCCAAAAGGTTTATGAAGCTCTCGAGGATCCGGATTGGCTAAATACGATGCATGAAGAACTCAATAACTTCGAGCACAACAAGGTGTGGAGATTGGTGCCAAGGCCAACCGGGAACCATAATGTCATTGGAACCAAGTGGATATTCAAGAACAAGCAAGATGCTCATGGAACTATCATTCGAAACAAGGCTCATTTGGTAGCACAAGGCTACTCCCAAGTCGAGGGTATCGACTACGGTGAAACCTTTGCTCCCGTTGCACGCCTTGAGTCCATTCGCATGTTAATTGCCTATGCTTCTCATCATAACTTTAAGTTGCAACAAATGGATGTGAAGAGTGCTTTTCTTAATGGTCCCATTAATGAGTTGGTCTACGTCAAACAACCCCCCGGGTTTGAGGATCCCTACTTTCCCGATCATGTGTATCAACTAGATAAGGCACTCTATGGCCTTAAACAAGCCCCACGTGCATGGTATGACCACCTTACCGAATTGTTACAAGATCGTGGATTTGAAGTTGGGCTAATCGACCCCACTCTTTTTACTAAGAAGGTCAAAGGGGAGTTGTTTGTGTGCCAACTATATGTTGATGATATTATCTTTGGTTCCCCTAACAAAGCTTTCAATGAGGAATTTGCCAATCTCATGACCTCAAAGTTCAAGATGTCTTCCATGGGAGAGTTAAAGTTCTTCCTCGAATTCGAAGTGAAGCAAAGAAGAGAAGGAACCTTCATCAACCAAGCCAAATACACTCAAGACATGCTCAAGAGATTCAAGCTAAGTGATGTCAAGCCGGCTTCCACTCCAATGCCCACCAAGTGCCAACTTGACATTGATCCCAATGGTAAAGCGGTGGATCAAAAAGTATATCGCTCCATGATTGGCTCCTTGCTTTACCTTTGTGCATCTAGACCGGATATCATGTTGAGTGTGGGAATTTGTGCACGGTTTCAGGCCGCACCTAAGGAAAGCCACTATGTGGCGGTCAAGCGAATCTTTCGATATTTGGCTCATACCCCAAACTTTGGCTTATGGTACCCAAGAGGAGCAAACTTCAAGCTTGTGGGATACTCGGACTCCGATTGGGCGGGAGATAAAGTGGATAGGAAGTCCACTTCCGGAGGGTGCCAATTCCTTGGTTGCTCTTTGGTGAGTTGGCCTTCCAAGAAGCAAAGTTGTGTGTCTCTCTCGTCCACCGAAGCAGAGTATGTGGCGGCCGGTAGTTGTTGTGCACAACTCTTATGGATGAGGCAAACTTTAAAGGATTACAGTGTCATTTGTGACAAAGTGCCTCTTTGGTGTGACAATGAAAGTGCCATCAAGATTTCTCTCAACCCGGTGCAACACTTCAAGACAAAGCATATTGATATTCGGTATCACTTCACCCGGGATCACATTAGGCGAGGGGAGATCGAGCTCAACTATGTCAACACTCATGATAACCTTGCAGATATCTTCACGAAGCCTTTGGATGAAGCAAGATTTCGTGAGTTAAGGCATGAGCTAAATATCATTGATTCGAGCAATGTTGCTTGAACCCTTGCACACCCCACCATACTCAACTTGTTATCTGGTTTAGGTGTAGGCATGGATATAGGGGGAGTGGTGTTCTCTCAATGAACTCTTCCTCCCCCATTATGCATAAATTGATCAACTCTTTCACATTAGCCATTTTTATGGTACTTGTGCTTCAAAGACGAGTTTTGGTCATGGGCCCAAGGATAATTCTTCGCGGTGCCATACCAATTGACTCAAACATAGGTGGCCTCGGCCACCGCCCTCTCTTGGAGAGGTGTGTGTTTCTTGCTCTCTTTGTTGGTTTTGTGTGTGTGTGTGTGTGTTCCCGTTTTTCGTCTCGTTCTTCTCTCTTGAGCTAAGCCATTTTTGGCCTAGTTCTTCTTGCGGCTGAGCAGTACTACCGCTGCGGGCGCGGTACTACCTCTTATAAGGGTCAAGCGGTACTACCGCCCTCACCAGTGGTACTACCGCTACGGGGCGGGCGATGGGGGTTATATCCGGGCGGGGGTTATTTTCTTCCCCATACCCATTCGCCCCTACTCGCTCGTTTTCCTTGTCGCTCCAGCGACGCCTCGCCGCGGGAGGGCTCCGGCCGGCCGCCGTTTTCGGGCCGTTTCTCTCCATTTCCTCCGGTGGAGTCGTTCCCCACCACGTCCTCTAGCCATGGATGTCGGTATTGCCCTCGTTCCCGTTTTACTCTTTGCCTAGATCTCGCATCTAGTTCTTAGGGGCAATAGGCATTGTTTTCTCGTTTTTGGCTATGAAGAGGCTTGAGTAGGATGGAGATAGCTTCTAGGCCCTTTGGATTGATGTTTGGTAGGATTAATTTTTGAATTTGGCATCCCGGTAGTGCCGGATCTGTCCACAGCAGTAGGGAACCTCCGTTCCCCGTCTTGAGCGGTACTACCGCTCGTGTTGAGCGGTACTACCGCACGAGCGGTACTACCACGGGTAGGTCGCGGCACTACCGCCGGATCCCCAGTTCCGTCATTTCCTACCACACCTTGATCCATGTTGCTTCGTTTGGTGGCTTATGCTCTTTCTTTCATGGTGTTTTGTTGCTCGTGTGTTTGGTTACAGGTGATGATCTTCCTGAGCAGCAGGCCCGCCGTATCAACCCTGGTCGTGCTTCATCAAAGAGCTACCACACTTCTGAGTCAGCAGGTGGTTCCTCCAGTGCTCCACCACCGCCTGCGGGTGTTTCCTCCAGTGCACCACCTCCACCTCAACTCGAGAAGAAACCTGCCAACAGGCCGAAGCCAAGGGGCAAGACTGTGACTGAGATAACTGCCAAGGAGTTCTGGGCAAAGCGTCACCGTAACCCCTATGAGGAAGCCCAAGAACCCAATTTGGTCAACCGCCCGTTCTGGAACCGCTTTCCGTTTGCCATCTTCTTTGATGTGATCAAAGCTAAGAAGAATCTCTATGTTGATATTCGCTCCATTGACACGGATGCCATGGAAAAGGATCCTGAGTACTTTGGTGAAGCTTTTCAGATGTGTTCTCAGCTGAACATTCTCAAGATCATGCAATTCAACACGGATTTTGATGCTGATTTGGTGGCTCAATTCTATGCCACTGTCCATCTTGGGACTGATGCAGAAAGGACTCTGACTTGGATGACAAATGGCAAGTTGCTTTCTGTCAAGTGGAAGGCCTTCATGGAGTTACTTGAGGTGGAAGATCACGGGCTTGAGACTCCTGTCGGCTTCCGCCCTCACCGCAATGCAAACTCCACTCACAAGCAAGCCCTCCGCCCCTCTTGCTCGTGAAGGTTAACCTGTGACTCGAAAGGAAACCTATGAGCTATCTACCTTCTCGACATCCTTCATCGTGTCTTTGAGAGACCCTCTTCCCTCGATCGAATCGGATATGGTCCACTCCTATCTCGTGGACATGCTTCTCTTCTGCCAGCATGAGAAGGAAGCAAACACTGGCGAGTCCCTGGACATTTCTCATGTTATGTGGTCTGAGCTTCTTACTGCCATTGCAGAGCGCAAGTGCCCGATCTATGGTCCGTTCATCATGCTGCTTATTGAGAAGGCTTGGGTGCGTGTCTATCCCAAGGTTGTGCTGGAAATTGGAGATTTGGTTTCTCATGAGATCAAGCGTCTGAGGAATAAGGACAACTGGGGCACCCCTGCTCCTAAATCTGGGGGTCCATCTACTGCTGCTGACATGGAGACTGAGGGCGGGGCTGAGGCCGGTGATGACGATGAGGACTATGAGCCTTCTGGGACAGAGCCCTCTTGGGCAAAGAAGCTCAAGCACAAGATGAAGAAGCTCTTCTGCATGGAGTCTCATGGTTAGTACATGACTCATGTGGCGGAGAAGAAGGCCAGGGGGCATCACAAGGAGCTCATGCGTCAGCTGGGTGCGACCGTTGTTAGTGGGTCGGAGGGTCAGATCACTGAGGAATAGGAGTGGATTTAGCAGCATTGCCCGTGGACCGATTCAGACGCCGAGCAGTTCCCGACCGATGACGGCGGTGCAGACGATCCTGCAGTGATGTGATGCTCGTGATCCTCAGCTTGCTATCACCTGGAGCCGTAACATCGCTCTTTGCCCTTTTGGTGTCTCGATGCCAAAGGGGGAGAGAGTTTTAGGGATTTGGGTTTTGTGTCGTTGCCGTGTTGCGAGAGTGTCTTTGTGTTTTGTGTTCGCCGTTTGCTTTGCTTTGTTTGGTTTTATGCCTGTGAGACCTAAGTTCTAGACATATGGTGTGAGACATTTGCTACCTTATCGTTATCTTATCTATGTCTATCTAGTACTTTGGTATCTTATGACGCATGCTTATCTTGTTATACTTACCCTGCTCTCATATATCCTTTGCTTAGATTGTTGGACATAAAATATAGGGGGAGTGTTGATCCTAATGTGTGCGTCGTGCTTTCCAAAGCCTCTCCTTTCTAGGTGCACACATTCAGAGGGAGCCCGTCTATATTTTGTAGTCCTAAGTATCTTCACTTTCATGTCTTATCCTTGTGCAAATCCCTGGTTGTCATCAATCCACCAAAAAGGGGGAGATTGTTAAGGCATATCTCTCGATGTGGTTTTGGTGATTGATGACAACATGTTTATGGACTAATCGTGTGCTTTGAGCATTTCGTAGATTCATCTTTGGCACGAGAGGATGTCTTTCCCTGAGTGTCATTCAAGACGTGTAGCTCTTTCGCTTTTTTTTGATGGACTAGTTTCAGAAGGTCACCGTACTATCAAGAGGGGTCCGCTTTGGTAAGGCTAGGTGGAATGAACACGTACACATCCGCTTTCACACCCTCCGAGCCTTTCCGCTTCAATGGAGAGCTCTTCCTCCTTCTTTGGGGCTTTGTCTGTTCCAGGTAGTAGTACCCATGGTACCAATGATAGTACCGCTTAGGGTCACAGGCGGCGATGCCGCTCCCCGCAGCGGTAGAACCGCCGGTGGGTCCTCAGCCGTAGTACCGCTGCGGTACCAGGCCCCTACCGCGTCGATTCGAGGGCGTCGATTCTTGTGTCGGATTGTGCGGTACTATGCAGCGGCAGTAGAGCGGCAGTACCGCTCATGAGCGGTAGTACCGCCCTACCACCACGGCAGTACCGCTCATGAGCGGTAGTACCGCCCTACCACCACGGCAGTACCACTCTGGTCCCTTTCTCCTCTGCCTTCCAGACCGCGCGGCAGTACCACAAGGGGGAGCGGTAGTACCGCTGTGCCCAGCGGTAGTACCGCTGTGCCCAGCGGTAGTACCGCTGCCTCCTGCGGTAGTACCGCCCTCTACGGGGCAGCTTTGGGGGGTAACGGTTGGATTGTTCCCCCCACTATATAAGGGGGTCTTCTTCCCCAAAGTTGACTCACCTCTTCCTCCAAAAGCTCCATTGTTGCTCCAAGCTCCATTTTCGCCCGATCTTTCTCCCTAGCCAATCAAACTTGTTGATTTGCTCGGGTTGGTTGAGAAGGCCCCGATCTACACTTCCACCAAGAGAAATTCGATTCCCCCCACTAATCCCTAGCGGATCTTGTTACTCTTGGGTGTTTGAGCACCCTAGACGGTTGAGGTCACCGTGGAGCCATAGTCCATTGTGGTGAAGCTTCGTGGTGTCGTTGGGAGCCTCCAATTAAGTTGTGGAGATTGCCCCAACCTTGTTTGTAAAGGTTCGGTTGCCGCCTTCAAGGGCACCAATAGTGGAATCATGGCATCTCGCATTGTGTGAGGGCATGAGGAGAATATGGTGGCCCTAGTGGCTTCTTGGGGAGCATTGTGCCTCCACACCGCTCTAACGGAGACGTATTTCCCTCAAGGAAGGAACTTGGTAACACATCTTCGCCTCCACCGGCTCCACTCTTGGTTATCTTATCCCTTTACTTGTGCAAGCCTATTTGTGTTATATCCTTTGCTTGCTTGTGTGCTTATGGTTGTTGCATCATATAGGTTGTCCACCTAGTTGTATATCTAGACAACCTAATTTGATGCAAAGTTTAATTTGGTAAAGAAAAGCTAAAAATTGTTAGTTGCCTATTCACCCCCCTCTAGTCAACTATATCGATCCTTTCAGGGAACCACCAACGTAGTCTTAGCAAACATCATCAAGGGAATTTCTGGCGCAGTTGCCGGGGAGGATCTTCAACATAACCAGGTTCCTAATCACAAATCTCATCTCCTCGCAATTTACATTATTTGCCATTTGCCTCTCGTTTTTGTAACACCCCAAATTTTCAATTTGGAATGTTATACATAGGTCATTCATGCATATCATATTTTATTGCATCTTCGTTCCGCAATCCTCGAAATCCTAAGAAACTCAAGGACCCTCGGAGAGAGTTGGGGATTTTCCGTTTTTCATATTTGTTTTTTATCAAATAGTGAAAACGAGGATTTTTTATTTTAATTATTTTTCTCTACGGAAAAATATTTCGTATTAAAAATAAATGAGGGGAGATAATATGACTTCTCCAAAACAATTGAAATATTGGAGGAAAAATGTTAAAATCATTTGTTGGATTTTATTTGTTTTTATTTGGATTTTATTTGCGTTAGAAAAATTTCACGTTTTCAGAATTGCATTTTAGGGCCAAGAAAATGTTCATCCCGTTCTAAATATTAATTAATGGTTTAATTTAAGGTGGCAACTTTAATACACATCTGGGTGGATTGAGGCACCTGGGGAACCCATTGTTGTCTGCTTTATTTTGGAAATCCCGGGTACCCGTGTGATCTTCCTATGGACCGCCACCTGTGCTCAAAGGGAACTGAGATTATTCATGCTAGAAACTTCCGTGCAGCCACAAGCTACTATGGGCTCTAGCATAGTTGAGTAAGTTACGTGAAGCTCTTGAAGAGGTAGATCAGCAGGTAGTGGGTTTTGTAGGTTTGGTATGATCTACCCGGAGTAGAGAGTTAATGTTTATGAAAGACTATGTCTCGGTCATCCGTTTCTCAAACACCATGTAGTGCGAGAAATCAACGGAGGTGATCGAGTCTTGTGGGGAAAAATGCGCAAACCTCTGCAGAGTGTACAATCTAATCATGGTTAGCCGTGTCCACGGTTATGGACAATTTTGAGTATCTAGTACTTGAGTTATCACATGTATCTCATCACTCTTAATTAATATTGTTGGGTTGTTAACTACTTTAATTGGGATTGAGTTGGGGTTATACCTTCTCAATGTTTCAACCACCATGATAGTTAAATTAAAATCTATTCCTTTGTTGTAGGGAAAAATTGGCTTTTCTCAAAACTATAACCATAGAGCTTTCCACCAGCCAAATATGCATGTAGTGATAGCATTATTTCTGTTCCTGCTCTATTGTGTTATATTGCCAGCATATTCCATGTGCTGACCCGTTCTCGGGCTGCAACGTATTATGTTGCAGACTTTTTAGACGAGGAGTAAGGATCGTTAGGTCGTTGCCGTGCAGCTCAGCTATGTCGTTGGAGTTGATGGACTCACTTTATCTTCCAAGCCTTCCGCTATTATCGCATTAGATGGCCTTAAGCCATATTATTGTAATAAGTTCTCTTTTGAGACATTCGATGTAATAAGTGTGTGATTGCTACTCTATTATAAATCCTTCGAGTACTGTGTGTGTCAGCATTACTGATCCAGGGATGACACTGGAACACAGAGACTTGACCATCTGAGGTCGGGTCGCTACAAGATGGTATCAGAGCACACGCTGAGTGTAGGACACGACCACTAAGATAAACCATAGGTCACTCTTCTCTACTCATTTCTGACTCCTCTCCATTTTTCCACTCTTTAGGATGACGGAGATGAAGAACAAGTTTGCACAACCGGATGAAGACACACCTTTTGGACGCCACTTGAAGGAAGTCACTAGGTACTTGAACATTGGAATACCAAGCTTCACCGGGATGTAAAACGCCAACTTACCAGAAGAGGAGCGCTGGATGATTCAAGTACAAGTTCCAGGAAGGACGTTCTCGCCAACTTCTAAACCCATAGAATTTTCTTTGGAAGCACCCACCTGGAGTCTAGGCAAGAGCATGGCAGCCCACATTACTATGGGACGCATTGGAGAAGTCTACAGCAGGGAGCTTAAGGACACCATCTATCAAATATGTGGGCGCCGAGACGAGCAATGGGAAGTAATCAGCACCAAGAAGGATAGATCCATTGTAGCTTTCATCCAGGAGCTAAACCAGCACATTCGACGTCAGGAGAACCACATGTGCGCAGACATGATGGAGTTGAAGAAGGTGAAGACCGGGATCATCGAGCTGGAGGAAGAACTCAAGTTTATACGCGATGAATATGAGGAGGAAATCAAGACACTACTGGAGAAGAATGACGACCTAGTTAAGAAGATCAGAGTATTCATGGGAGGACCAGCACCGGAAGAAGAACACGATGACCCCACTTGCCCGGACAACTACATCATCATCGACGACACCGATTCCGATCCAAGTGATGATGACAACGAAGATGAAGCTGGAGCAGACATCATGGACTCTTCCACCGATCAAAATTTCTAGATGACCACCATATATTAGTAGTATTTCCCCCATGTATCTAATAGTAGTTGAGCACTTTTGCGATAGTCCTAGACCGTTTGTATGCCCTTGCTTGATTGATTGAGTGAAATGATTGTGTTTGCCTCATATGCATATGGGTAGGGTTTTCTCATTAGACCCTTTTTCTATTCTAATCTCTTCCATCTAACCCATCAGATGCCTCTGAGACGTGACACTGGTTTTGCTTTCCCACCGGAGCTCACCCAGTTGATCCAGCAGCAGAATGCCTTGATGCAATTGCTAGTTCAGAACCAGGGCAACAACAACAACAATAACCCGCCGCCAGTGGACAACTTAGCCCGTTTCCTAAGGTTACAACCGCCGGTGTTTTCCAGTAGCACCGAGCCAATAGTTGCTGATGATTGGCTACGCCGTATTGGAAGGGAGTTAACCACCACAGGATGCACAGATGCTGAGAAGGTGCGCTTTGCTACACATCAATTGGATGGACCAGCAGCCGCATGGTGGGAGAATTTCATGGCTACTTTCCCTATAGCTAATGTCACTTGGGACCAGTTTCAGCAAGCCTTTCGCACGACCCATGTCTCAACTGAAGCCATGCAGATGAAGAAGCGCGAGTTTCGCAACTTACGCCAGGGGAACCGTACTGTGGCTCAGTACGTGGATGATTTTAGCAAGTTATCACGCTATGCCCCGAATGATGTGGCCACAGATGCCGCGAAGCAGGAGAAGTTTATGGAAGGGCTGAATGATGAGATGAGCATGCAGTTGATGGTGGCAACTTTCAACAACTACCAGGAGTTGGTAGACAAGGCCCTTATGATTGAAGGAAAGCAGCAGCAAATTGAGAGCCGTAAGAGGAAGTATGGACAAGGGAAGTATAATTCAGGAGCTCAACAGAAGCCCCGCTTAACCCCGAACTCGGGAGGACTTGTTCATAATCATGGATGTCACAACCACACTGGAGGAGGATCGCATAACCACAATGGTGCTAAGAATGGAAATGGGAACGGAGTTAATAACAATCAGAACCGCTCCAACCCAGCTACACCCGCCAAAAGGGACCTAAGTCAAGTTACTTGCTTTAAGTGCGGGAAGACAGGGCACTATGCCAATGATTGCCCTGAAGGAAGGAATGGAAATGGAAATGGGAGCGCTGGGAAGAAGCCCAATCCATTCAACAAAGGACAAGTGAACCACGTTAACGTGGAGGAAGTTGAAGAGCAGCCGGATGCGGTAATAGGTAAGTTTTTGGTTAAGTCATTTACCGCTCTTGTTCTTTTCGATACTGGTGCATCGCATTCATACATATCAAGGGGGTTTGTGGATAAATTTAAGCTACCAACCCAAACCCTTAGGACCCCTTTTTTAGTGAGCTCGCCTGGAGCAGAGTACATGGCTAGCCGATGGTGCAACCAGATACCCCTAACCATTGGCACACATGTTTTTCCGTCTGACCTAATTATCTTGGAGTCGCAAGGATTGGATGTGATATTAGGTATGGACTAGATGTCGAAGTATGGAGGAAGCATTGACTGTGCTAGCAAATCAATTTATCTTACCACCCCGGAGGGAAAAAGGATTAAGTATGTATCTAGGCATGTGCCTAGGAGGAGCCAAGTGAATGCCCTCACGGGAGTTGTTCAGGAGGAAGTGCCGGTAGTAAAGGACTACCCGGATGTTTTTTCCAGAGGAGTTACCAGGCATGCCACCGGATAGAGACATCGAGTTCCTGATAGAACTATTGCCAGGTACAGGGCCAATATCCAAGAGACCCTATCGGATGCCCGCAAATGATCTAGAGGAAATTAAGAAACAGATCAAGGAGTTATTGCAGAAAGGATACATTCGAAGGAGTTCATCGCCTTGGGGAGCTCCAGTGCTTTTGGTGGAGAAGAAGGATAAATCCCAAAGGATGGTTGATGATTACCGAGCCTTGAATGAAGTAACGATAAAGAACAAGTATCCACTACTGATGATCAACGATCTGTTTGATCAGTTGCAAGGAGTTAATGTGTTTTCGAAGATTGATCTACGATCGGGATACCATCAGTTGAAGATCCAAGAGAAGGATATACCAAAGACAGTGTTCACCACGCGGTATGGATTATACGAGTATATGGTCATGTCGTTTGGACTGACTAACGCCCCTGCCTATTTCATGAGTATGATGAACAAGGTGTTCATGTAATATTTGGACAAGTTTGTTGTGGTGTTTATTGATGATATTATGGTATACTCGAAGAACGAAGAGGAGCACAAGGAGCATTTGTGTTTAGTTCTCGAGAAACTCAGGGAACACCAGTTATATGCCAAATTCAGCAAGTGCGAGTTTTGGTTGAAGGAAGTTGGATTTCTTGGGCATGTTATATCAGGAGAAGGTATAGCGGTAGATCCCAGTAAGGTTCAGTCATTCACTGAATGGTTGGCACCCACTTCAGTTGGCGAGATCCGCAGTTTCCTTGGACTCGCAGGATATTATCGGAGATTCATTGAGAATTTTTCCAAAATTTCTAAGCCAATGACTGAATTGTTGAAGAAGGATACTAAGTTTAAGTGGAAAGAGGATTGCGAGGCAAGTTTTCAGGAGTTGAAGAAACGTTTGACCAGTGCTAACATTGCCAGATATACATAAGGAGTTTCAAGTGTATTGTGACGCCTCACGCTTGGGACTTGGATGTGTGCTTATGCAGGACGGAAAGGTTGTTTCGTATGCCTCACGACAACTGAAGCCCCATGAGTTGAACTATGCCACGCATGATTTGGAGCTAGCAGCGGTAGTGCACGCATTGAAGACTTGGAGACATTATCTTATTGGAAACCTTGTCATGTGTACACGGATCATAAGAGTTTGAAGTACATTTTCACACAGAAGGAGTTGAATCTTAGACAGAGGATATGGTTGGAACTTATAAAGGATTACGATATGAAGCTACACTATCATCCAGGAAAGGCCAATGTCGTAGCAGACGCTTTGAGCCGGAAGAGTTACGCTAACATCCTTGAAAGTAAGGGATTGCTGAAGGAGTTAGCTGAAGATATCATGGAACTTCGGTTGGAGATTGTTCCAAGAGGTTTCATTGCAACAATGGAAGTTCAGTCTACATTGTTGGACAAGATTCGAGAAGCTCAGAAGGAAGACAAAGAGATTGCTGAGATAAAGGAGAAGATGAGCAAAGGAAAGGCCAAAGGTTTTCACGAGGATGAGCACGATACCTTATGGTTTGAGGATCGAGTTTATGTGCCTAATAACCCAGAAATCAGGAAGTTAATACTTCAGGAGGCTCATGACTCACCGTACTCTATACACCCCGGAAACACCAAGATGTATTTGGATTTGAAAGAATGTTTCTGGTGGACTGGTATGAAGAAGGATATTGCCGAGTATGTAGCTGTATGTGATGTATGTCAGAGAGTGAAGGCAGAGCATCAGAAGCCAGCAGGACTGTTACAGCCTATGCTGATTCCCGAATGGAAGTGGGATAAACTTGGCATGGACTTTATCACTGGATTGCCCAGGACCAAAGCAGTATATGACTCAATATGGGTAGTAGTGGATCGCTTGACCAAAGTGGCTCACTTCATCCCAGTGAAAACAACTTATACAAGTGCAAAGTTGGCCAAGATATATATGTCCATGATCGTATGTTTGCATGGAGTTCCGAGGACCATCGACGATGAGGAACACAATTTACTTCAAAGTTTTGGCATCGCCACACGGACCACAGGTACGAGATTGGAGTTCAAGACAACATTTCACCCGCAGAGCGGATGGATGATGAGAGAGTCAACCAGATTCTGGAGGACATGTTGAGAGCCTGTGCGCTAGATTATGGATCTAGTTGGGATGACAATTTGCCTTACGCAGAGTTCTCATACAACAATAGCTACCAGGCCAGTTTGAAGATGGCACCGTTTGAAGCTCTGTATGGACGCAGATGTAGAACACCCCTGATGTGGGATGAGGTAGGAGACCGACAATTGTTTGGACCAGACCTGATCAAGGAGTCTGAAGAGAAGGTTAAACTGATCCGTGATAGACTGAAGATTGCTCAGTCCAGGCAGAAGAGTTATGCAGACACAAAACGCAAGGAGGTAACCTATGAGATTGGAGACAGAGCATATCTGCGCGTATCGCCCTTACGAGGAGTGAAATGTTTTGGAGTTAAGGGAAAATTAGCTCCGAGATTCGTAGGACCATACCGTGTTTTGGAACAGATGGGAGAAGTTGCCTACAAGTTGGAGTTACCTGAAGGATTGTCAGGAGTTCACGATGTGTTTCACGTCTCACAGTTGAAGAAGTGTCATGCTGAGATGGCCGATATACCATTAAGAGATACAGTACCCCTGGAGGCGATTCAGTTGGACAACAATTTGACTTATGAGGAGAAGCCGGTAAAGATTCTTGACTTTGCCAGCCGAGTCACTCGCAACAAGGTTATCAAGTTTCGCAAAGTTCAGTGGAGCCACCATACCGAGGAGGAAGCCACCTGGGAACGAGAAGATGATATTCGCAAGGACCACCCGCACCTATTTTCTAGCCAACCCGAATCTCGAGGACGAGATTCATCTTAAGGGGGTAGGTTTGTAACATCCCAAATTTTCAATTTGGAATGTTATACATAGGTCATTCATGCATATCATATTTTATTGCATCATCGTTCCGCAATCCTCGAATCCTAAGCAACTCAAGGACCCTCGGAGAGAGTTGGGGATTTTCCGTTTTTCATATTTGATTTTTATCAAATAGTGAAAACGAGGATTTTTTATTTTAATTATTTTTCTCTCCGGAAAAATATTTCGTATTAAAAATAAATGAGGGGAGATAATATGAATTCTCCAAAACAATTGAAATATTGGAGGAAAAATGTTAAAATCATTTGTTGGATTTTATTTGTTTTTATTTGGATTTTATTTGCGTTAGAAAAATTGCACGTTTTCAAAATTGCATTTTAGGGCCAAGAAAATGTTCATCTCGTTCTAAATATTTCATTTAGACGGTGAAAATTTGTTTTGGCATTTTTAGATTTTTATTTATTTTTCTAGGATTTTTCTAAGTCTCGACGGAATTTATATATATAAAAAAGCAGCTGCTGCCAAGACTTGATCGGGCCGAGGCCCACCAGTCGGCCCAACCACCGCCGGGCCGCCTTCCTTGCAGCCCGCCGTGTCCGAGGTGGACACGGCCTCCCCCGCCGCCGCTTGCCCCTCCCCAAGCCGCCGACCCCCTCTTAAATACTGAGCCCCAAGACACCACCACCCCACCACCGCCGAGCCGAGCCGAGCCGAGCCGAGCCGAGCCCGCCCCCCGCCGCCGCCTCCGTCGCCGCCGCCGCCTCCGCCGCCACCACCCACCAGCGAGCCCGAGCCCACGAGCCGAGCGAGGTAGCCGCCCGCCGCCCTTTTTCCAAAGAAAACTGTTCGGCTTTTTTAGAAAACCCTAGGTTTTCGTTTTTTATATAGATCGGTTTATTTCTCCGGGTTATTTATTTAGCGAGCGTTCGCTCGTTCGTTCGTTTTAACGAACGCGTTCTTCGTTTAGGTCCAGATAACGAACGTTCGTTCGTTAATCTGTTCGTCAGTTTTCTTTTTTTTCGGATTTATTCCGCGATTTTTCTAATCGCGATTTCTGATCCGATCTTAAATTATGTTTAACTTTTGGCTCGTTTATCGGAATCAGGCGATTCAAGCGCCTAGAGTTTCGTCTCGAAACCCTCTTTCCGAATAATCAACTCAAACAAGTTTTTTCCTCTGTAAAATTTGACCCTAGTTCAGATTAGTAAACGGATCTTGTTTCTTTCGCCGTTTGAGTTTCGTTGCTCCGTTTGGTTTGATTCTTTTTGCGAACTGGAGTTCTTAAGTTGAACTTTCTGTTCAGCCTCTTTTAGTTGAGTTTTGCTTGTGCATATTTGCTTGTTGCTTATGTATGTTATTGTTTACTTGCGATAGAATTCCCGGAGTGCGAAGCGTGTTACTACGAGTCTCTAGGATTCGTGGATCGTCAGCAAGGCAAGTAACACTTTGATCATACTCTTTTCATACCCAATTTTTATGCATTAGTTCCAATCCTCAAACATTGGATGATTAGGAGGTCATTAACTTGTGGGTTGGGAAGTAGTAGTTGAGGTAGAACCTATTGCCCTGTTACTATCAAACCCTTGGGAGTTACATCTACGTGTTGCTTATATTATGCTATGCTCGTAGACGTGGTTGGGTTTGAGTGAATCCATGACAGATGTGAGATTGTTAATTAATGGTTTAATTTAAGGTGGCAACTTTAATACACATCTGGGTGGATTGAGGCACTGGGGAACCCAGTGTTGTCTGTTTATTTTGGAAATCCCGGGTACCGTGTGATCTTCCTATGGACCGCCACCAGGCTCAAAGGAACTGAGATTATTCATGCTAGAAACTTCCGTGTGCAGCCACAAGCTACTATGGGCTCTAGCATAGTTGAGTAAGTTATGTGAAGCTCTTGAAGAGGTAGATCAGCATGTAGTGGGTTTTGTAGGTTTGGTATGGTCTACCCGGAGTAGAGAGTTAATGTTTCTGAAAGACTATGTCTCGGTCATCCGTTTCTCAAACACCATGTAGTGCGAGAAATCAACGGAGGCGATCGAGTCTTGTGGGGAAAAGTGCGCAAACCTCTGCAAAGTGTACAATCTAATCATGGTTAGCCGTGTCCCCGGTTGTGGACAATTTTGAGTATCTAGTACTTGAGTTATCACATGTATCTCATCACTCTTAATTAATATTGTTGGGTTGTTAACTACTTTAATTGGGATTGAGTTGGGGTTATACCTTCTCAATGTTTCAACCACCATGATAGTTAAATTAAAATCTATTCCTTTGTTGTAGGGAAAAATTGGCTTTTCGCAAAACTATAACCATAGAGCTTTCCACCAGCCAAATATGCATGTAGTGATAGCATTATTTCTGTTCCTGCTCTATTGTGTTATATTGCCAGCATATTCCATGTGCTGACCCGTTCTCGGGCTGCAACGTATTATGTTGCAGACTTTTCAGACGAGGAGTAAGGATCGTTAGGTCGTTGCCGTGCAACTCAGCTATGCCGTTGGAGTTGATGGACTCACTTTATATTCCAAGCCTTCCGTTGTTATCGCATTAGATGGCCTTAAGCCATATTATTGTAATAAGTTCTCTTTTGAGACATTCGATGTAATAAGTGTGTGATTGCTACTCTGTTATAAATCCTTCGAGTACTGTGTGTGTCAGCATTACTGATCTATGGATGACACTGGAACACAGAGACTTGACCATCTGAGGTCGGGTCGCTACAGTTTTCCTCTCCCCCACTTCAAAAAAAATTCCCGTTTTATTTGCCTATTTTTGTTCACCATTTTCTCATCAGATCTCATGTTTGCTTGTTTTGCCATGTGTCCTCTAATTGCTTGCACCTTCGCTTGCTAAAAAAACAATTGATGTGGATCGCCATCCACTTGCTAATCTTTTCAAGAGATCCAATTATGATGAACCCATTGCTAGTGAATTGAATTCACTAGATTATCTTTATGAATTTTGCTTGAGATTCGTGAATCTGAAAATTGTGATGAAGAAATTTATGAAGTGATTCATGATAGCTCCTTGAATAAAAAGCATGATTGCAATGATTTTACTATAAATTCTATTAACGTCAAGTGTGCAATTAATATGCAAAACCCCAAGCTTGGGGATGCTAATTTTGCTATGTCCACTACTTGGTGCAATGATCATGATTGGGGTGATGATTCTTATGATCTTGAAAATTTATTTAAATCTCATGATGAATATGATTGCGATAATATTAAAAGTGGGTTTGGAAGAGTGTCAACTTTAGCTAAGAATAATCCCACTATTTTGGAAGAGTGTGAACTTTACATGCATGTGAATCATGAAGAGAATATTATTTGTGATAGTTATATTGTTGAATTTGAATATGATCCTACATGTAATTATTATGAGAGAGGCAAATATGGTTGTAGAATTTTTCATGTTACTAAATTACCTCTCGTTATGTTGAGATCGTCAATGTTTTATTCCTCTTCTTTGCATATGCCAGATAGTTCTTGTCTTGATAATTTGTTTTCTTATAAAATTCCTATGCATAGGAAGTATGTTAGACTTAAATATGTTTGTCACATATTTTATGATGCTCTCTTGATGCTTCAAATTTTATCTTTCATGTGAGCATCAATAAAATCTCAAGCCTATCTTGATGGCTATAAAGAAAGACCTTGTTGGGAGGCAACCCAATGAATAAAATTTATTTTTGCTTTTTACTTTATGTTATTGAGTGTTTACACAATTATGCTACTGGTATGATTGTGCTTTTTATGTTTGAGTTAATGTTTGTCCCAAGTAAAGCCTATAGGATCTTCTTGGTTGATAGTTGTTTGATCTTGCTGAAAAAGACAGAAACTTTGCGCTCATGAAAATAATTTTCATAAATCACAGAAAATAGATCTTTCCCTGATTGTTTTTGCAGAATATTAATATACAAAGTACCCAGGCCTTCCTATTTTGGTAGAATTTTTTGAGTTACAGAAGTATTCACCAAAGTCAGATTACTACAGACTGTTCTGTTTTGACAGATTCTGTTTTCTTTGTGTTGTGTTCTTATTTTGATGGCTCTATGGTATTATTTGATGAGTTTTTGCCATAGAAAAGTTGGAATACAGTAGATATAATACAAAAACAAAGTATGAATTGGTTTGATACAACACTTATAGTAGTGGTTTGCTTTATTATACTAACGGATCTTACGAAAGTTTTGTTGAGTTTTGTGTGATTGAAGTTCTCAAGTTTTGGGTTATCTTATGATGGATGAAGGAAGGATGTAAGAGCCTAAGCTTGGGGATGCCCCAGCATCCCAAGCTATTATCCAAGAATGATAAACCAACTAAGCTTGGGGATGCCCCCGAGTGGCATCCCTGCTTTCTTCCAACAACTATCAGTATTTTACTCGAGACTATATTTTCATTCGTCACATGATATATGTTTTGCTTGGAGCGTCTTGTATGATATGTGTCTTTGCTTGTTTTATTTTGTGTTTTAAGTCATCAATCCTTGCTGGACACACTTACTTGAGAGAGCCAAAATTATATCATGACTTGCTAGAATTGATCTCTATGCTTCACTTAAATCTTTTATGAGCTAGGACTTGCTCTAGTGCTTCACTTATAACTTTTTGAGCACGGTGTGTAACGCCCCGGATTCGATGCGCCAGGTGTCCTTCAGTTATTCGTCAGCATTGCCATGTCATTTGCTTGCGTGTTGCACTTTGCCATGTCATCATCTGCATTTCATATCATGTCATTGTGTGCATTTCATTCTGCATACGTGTTCGTCTCATGCATCCGAGTATTTTCCCCGTTGTCCGTTTTGCAATCCGGCACTCCTATGTCTCCCGGCGCCCCCTTTTACCTCTTTTCTTGTGCGGGTATTAAACGTTCTCGGAATGGACCGAGGTTTGTCAAGCGGCCTTGGTATAGCACCGGTAGACCGCCTGTCAAGTTTCGTGCCATTTGGAGGTCGTTTGGTACTCCAACGGTTAACCGGGTAACCGCGAAAGCCTCTTTGGTTTGCAGCCCAACACCCCCTAAAAGTGGCCCAAAACCCAGCAAACTCCCCTCCATGCTCTCGTTCGTTCGATCACGATCGTGTGGGTGAAAACCGCACCTCATTTGGACTCTCCTAGCTCCCTCTACATATATATAGCCCCCTCCCCCGAAATTCACGGATCAAATCCCCCCGAAACCCTAGCTTCTTCCTCCTCCCGCAGCCGGAGACGTCCGGACCCCGCCGGACATGTCCGCCGCCGCGCCCGACGAATCACGCGCCGCCACCTCGCCTCCTCTCGCCTCCCACCGCGCCCGCCACCGGGGCCCAGATCCGCCCTCCCGGGGCGAACTGGCCAGCCTGGGCCCGTGGCGCCACACCACCACCAGCTGCTGCGGAGCCGCCTCCGCCGTCCCGCTCTGCCCGCCGCCAGCGCCAGGCCACCACTGGTCGCGCCGCCGCCAGCGCCTCCCGCCGCCAGCCTCGCTCCTTGGCCCCGCCGCCGAGCCGCCGCCCGGCCGGTCCCAGCGCCGCCGTCCGCCTCCCGCTTCGTCGGGGCCAGCGGCTTCGCCGCTTCAGCGCCGCCGGATCCCCGCCGGCCGCCCGCGCCCGTCGCCGCCAGGCGATCGCCGCCTCCGTCCGCCTCCGCCGCCGGCGCCCGCCCGCCACCGGAGTCGCGTCGCCGCCCTCGCCACCGACGCCGCCTCCCGACCTTCCTGGCCCGGATCCGCGCCCCCTCGCCGGCCCCCTCATCTCCGGCCGCCGCAGCCCGCAACTCCGGCGATCCTCGATTTCCGTGCAAGGTTGACTTTCCTCTCCCCCGAAATCCCCCAAGTCCTTTTCTGGCATTAATTTTGTTGCATGTTCATCGCATCATAACTCTCTGCATATTGCTCCGTTTCGTGCGCGTAATATGTCAAATTGTTTGCCTCGACGAGTACAACATTTCATCTCATTGCATCATTTTCATTTGAGCTCATCTTGATGCCTGAAATGTGTTAGAAGAGGGCTATGTGATGTTAGTTTCAGATTCTTATCAGTACATGCACTTTTGTCATTTTTGCCATGATTGATGTGTGCACCCTATGAACTTGAGTCCTACATGTGTTTTGTAATATGCCATGCCATCTTTACAGGGGTGTATGCCATGTATTTTGTTGATCTCTGTGGTGACTAGCACAAGCATGCAAACTAGGCTTCATGATGTTGCTGATTTCAGCCCCTGTTCTGCTGATATTTTTATGCCATGTAAACTTGATGCTACCGAGAGATCCATGCTTATTTTGAGATACTTCAGTAAGGATGTTTTGAACATATGGTTATTCTCTATCCAGCCATGCCCTGGTTTACAATTATGTAGTGCCATAGCTTGAGTCAATCGAGCTCTACTTTTGCTATAAAATGTTTCCTGGCAGGTTGTTTACATGTTATTCAATTTTGCCAAGGTTGTTGTAGTTGATCCGTGTATGCTATGATGTTGTTCTTGCCATGTATAGCTTCTATGCCATGTCTTCTTACTGTGAGTTGCCTTGCCATGCCATGTATTGCTCTATGGTGAGTGGTTCAAGCTCACCAACATGCCTACTTATTGTTGTTCCTGCCATGTATGAACCTGTAATATAACTTGCCATGTTTACATGGGTGCCATCGTATCTTCTGGTCCTTTTTGGCTCATGGTCACTAAAGGACTTTTGATCTATGCATTTAGTAGTTTCATTCCATGCCTTTGGTTGCCATGATAAGTTCTTGTAACTTGTTGTTTGATAGCTCTAAACATTGCAACCTGATGTTATTTCCTGATAAGTCTGAAACTGTTATTATTTGCAATCTTGCCATGTCTTTTTGAGCATGTTCTAGTGATTTTTGGAGATAGCTCAGTGTTCATGTTTTGTAATGCTTTACCTGTACATCATGCCCAGGCCTTTTGTTTTCACGTTGAGATGCTGTGGCATAGTGTTTTGATGCTTGCAATATGCCTACTTGCTGTTTTGGACAGATTGTTGTCATGACTTGTTTCATGTGTATGTGTTGAACCGTTGCTCCGTTTTGAGTGTGCTCTATATGAAACTTGCTTGATATTGCATGTAGTTTCATATTATCATGTTGCATCCTTGTTTTGAGGTGTTTGCTTGATGTTTGTATGCATTTTGCATCAATGCCACGCTTATCTTGTTTTGCTCATATCTTCTAGGCCGTAGCTCCGAATCTAATGAACTTTATATGTAACTTGACTAGAATTTCGTGTAGATCATCATGGTGCATCTTAAATTGCTGTTTAACAACTTGAACTTAAGGTTTATTCAGATCTGGACCAATTTCGAAATTTGCATATGAGGACTTACCGGAATTGTTATATGTTGTTTCCGGCCTCATTTAAACTTGCTTTGATGTGGCTCTTGTTTGCATCATCTCTTGCCATGAGTAGCTTCATGTAGCCTTGTCATGCATCATACTTGGTTGAGCATCATGCCTTGTTCATGTGTGGTGTGTTTACCTTGTTGTGTGCTTCTTCTTGTTAGTTCCTGTTTCGTTGCGATCGTGAGGATTCGTTTGTCTACGCTTGGTTCGGCTTCATCCGTTCGTCTTCTTCATGGACTCGTTCTTCTTCCTTTCGGGATTTCAGGCAAGATGACCGTCACCCTAGATCTCACTACTATCATTGCTATGCTAGTTGCTTCGTTCTTTCGCTATGCTACGCTACCCATCATTTTCTCTTCAAGCCATCCCAAATTGCCATGTCAGCCTCTAACCTTTTGCACCCTTCCTAGCAAACCGTTGTTTGGCTATGTTACCGCTTTGCTCAACCCCTCTTATAGCGTTGTTAGTTGCAGGTGAAGATGAAGTTTGTTCCTTGTTGGAACATGGAGATGTTGTTCCTTGTTGGAACATGTTTACTTATTGGGATATCACAATATATCTTATTTAATTAATGCATCTATATACTTGGTAAAGGGTGGAAGGCTCGGCCTTATGCCTGGTGTTTTGTTCCACTCTTGCCGCCTAGTTTCCGTCATATCGGTATTATGTTCCCGGATTTTGCGTCCCTAACGCTGCGGGTGATTTATGGGACCCCTTGACAGTTCGCTTTGAATAAGACTTTTCCAAAGAAGGCCCAACATTGGTTTTACCATTTGGCTGACCTATTACCTTTTCCCTTGGGAGTCGCGCATCCCAAGGGTCATCTTTATTTTAGCCCCCCCGGGCCAATGCTTGTCTAAGTGTTGGTCCAAACTAGAGCCCTTTGCAGCGCCACCTCGGGGAAACTTGAGGGCTGGTTTTAGTTGTACAGACTGCTCATCCGGTCGTGGCCTGAGACGAGATACGCGCGGCTACTATCAGGGTGTCGGCACGCCGGGAGGTCTTGCTGGTCTTGTTTTATTGCTGTCGAAATGTCTTGTAGCCGGGATTCCGAGACTGATCGGGTCTTCCCGGGGAGAAGGAATATCCTTCGTTGATCGCGAGAGCTTATCATGGGCTAAGTTGGGACACCCTGCAGGTTTAAACTTTCGAGAGCCGTGCTCATGTTATGTGGCGATGGGAATTTGTTAATATCCGGTTGTAGTAAACTTGAAGCAAACTCTTCTAAAATACACCAACCGTAAAGCGTAACTGTGAGTGTCTCTTTTCGGGTTGTTCGAGAGGAGAACACGGTTTCGGGTTATGTCGGACGTAAGTAGGAGTTCAGGATCACTTCTTGATCATTACTAGTTGTCGACCGTTCCTTTGTTTCTCTTCTCGCTCTCATTTGCGTATGTTAGCCACCATATATGCTTAGTCGCTGCTGCAGCCTCACCGCTTTACCCCTTCCTTTCCCTTTAAGCTTTGCTAGTCTTGATACCCATGGTAATGGGATTGCTGAGTCCTCGTGGCTCACAGATTACTACACCAACAGTTGCAGGTACAGGTTATGCGATGATCATGACGCGAGAGCGATGTTTGCTTGTGTTGGAGTTCTTCTTCTGCTTCTTCTTCGATCAGGGGATAGGTTCCAGGTCGGCAGCCTGGGCTAGCAGGGTGGATGTCGTTTGAGCTTCTGTTTATGTTTCATCCGTTTTCGGATGTTGAACTTGTATATGATGTTGATGTATTCTTGTGGCATTTGTGCCTTATGTATGTATCCCCATCTATTATGTAATGTTGATGTAATGATATCCACCTTGCAAAAGCGTTTCAATATGCGGGTCTATCCTTGGTGGGACCGTCGAGTTCCTTTTGGATAGGGTCGCATATTGGGCGTGACACGGTGTGCTTAGTATTTTTGAAGAAATGCTCTCTTGCTTCACTTAGATTTATTTGAGAGTTAGTAAATTTTTAAAAGAAATTCTCTCTTGCTTCACTTAAATTATTTTGAGAGAAAGAAAATTTGTTATGCTCATGATCTTCACTTATATTTTGTTTGAGTTGATGAAAAGCAACACATGAAAATTAGTCCCAAAGTGATAGATATCCAAGAAGGATAAAGAAAAAATGTCATGAAGATCATTGGACAAAATAAACTTTATTCTTAGTAATAGTTTTGAGATATGATGATGTGATATGTGAGTTATGTTGATGAGTAATTGTGCTCTAGTAAGAATATTGGTCTTAATGTTTGTGATTCCCTATGCATGCACGAAAGTCAATAATCATGCAATGAAAATTATATCCTACTTGTGGTGCATTATTCGGTGTTACTTATGCTTAATGCTTGCTTCACGTAATTATTCGTTTCTTGGTTGGTCGCTTCTCAATCTTTTTGCTAGCCTTCATTTTTGCAGCAAGTATGATCTCTACTTGTGCATACAAAATCATTTAAACCAGTTTTGCCACATGAGTCCACTATATCTACCTATGCGGTATTCTTTTGCCGTTCTAAGCAAATTTGCATGTGCCATCTCTAATTTTCAAAATAAACTTCTCTTTTGTGTATTTGATTCGCTCGCGGAACGGTAACAGGTGGCTAATATTTTCCATGTTGGATGTGTTATTCTTACGATGGTGTTTATTCACTTGTAATTGCACGAGAGTAAGGCAAAGGTCTTAGGGATGCCCAGTCCCGAAATGCAAAAATGAATTTACTTTATGTTGTCAAATAATAAATTCCTTGGAAAGTGTTGGTATGGAAGGCACCCGTGGATACGGCTAGCCATGGCAAGTGAAAGAATGGTGGAAAAAGGAATAAACTTTTTTTTCTGTTTGGGAACCGCCTATGGCATATCTAGCATGGAAAGTGTTTGTAGCTCTACGTCATTTTCATTGGTGGAATGGATACACCTCCCAAAATGTTTTTATCTCAAATTTTTCGCTTTGAGCTCTGGCACCTCTACAAATCCCTACTTCCCTCTACGAAGGGCCTTTCTTTTACTTTATGCAATTTTTATTTTTGAATTTGAGTCTCCATCTTCTCTTACAAAAGAACCAACTAAGAGGCAATATGATCGTACATAAGTATTGGTTGTAGCTAATATTCGAGTGTGTTTCATGAATGGATCAATGTTTGAGCATGATGGGCTAGGGATAACTTGTTTTAGCATTGATATTTTGAAAGACATGGTTGCTTGTTGATATGCTTGAGTATCTAAATTATTATGTCAAAACTATACTATTGCTTTGAATCACATAAAAGTCCAAATGTCCATGCTATAAAGAAAAGAATATGATATGACTTGATGAACAACACTCCACATTGAAAATTCTGTTTCTTTTATCACTTACCCACTCGGGGACGAGTAGGAGTTAAGCTTGGGGATGTTGATACGTCTCCAACGTATCTATAATTTTTGATTGTTCCATGCTGTTTTATTATCAATCTTGGATGTTCTATAATCATTTTATATCATTTTTTGGTACTAACCTATTGACATCGCAGGAAATCAATATCAAACAGAGTCCAAATGCCACGAAACTCCACGATGATTTTTTATGGGCCAGAAGGAAGGCAATGGGCCCTGTTTGCACCTGGGGGGGGGGGGGGGTGCCCCGAGGGGGGCACAACCCACCAGGGCGCCCCAGGAGGCCCAGGCGCGCCCTGGTGGGTTATGCCCACCTCGAGTGCCCCCTAGACTGCCTCTTTGCTCTATAAATACCCCAAAAATCCACAAACCCTAGGGGAGTCGACGAAATATTCATCCAGCCGCCGCAGAGTCCAGAACCACTAGATCCAATCTAGACACCATGACGGAGGGGTTCACCACTTCCATTGGTGCCTCTCCAATGATGCGTGAGTAGTTCTTTGTAGACCTTCGGGTCCGTAGTTAGTAGTTAGACAGCATCACGGATGGATTCTCAATACAATGGTCTCTTGGAGATCCATATGATGTAACTCTTTTGCGGTGTGTTTGTTGGGATCTGATGAACTTTGAGTTTATCATCAGTTATATCTTTTTATATCCATGAAAGTTATTTGAGTTTCTTTGATCTCTTATATGCATGATCTCTTATAGCCTCGTATTTCTTCTCCGATATTTGGGTTTTGTTTGGCCAACTTGATCTATTTATCTTGCAATGGGAAGAGGTGCCCGGTAGTGGGTTCGATCTTACGGTGCTTGATCCCAGTGACAGATAGGGAACCGACATGTATGTATCGTTGCTACTAAGGATAAAAAGACAAGATCTATATCTACCGCCATATAGATAAACGGATCTTGTCTACATCATGTCATCATTCTTATTGCATTACTCCGTTTTTCCATGAACTTAATACACTAGATGCATGCTGGATAGCGGTCGATGTGTGGAGTAATAGTAGTAGATGCAGGCAGGAGTCGGTCTACTAACCTTGGACGTGGTGCCTATGTGATGATCATTGCCTGGATATCGTCATGATTATTTGAAGTTCTATCAATTGCCCAACAATAATTTGTTTACCCAGCATTTGCTATTTTTCTCGAGAGAAGCCACTACTGAAACCTACGGCCCCCGGGTCTTCTTTCTCATATATTTGCCTTGCGATCTACTTTTCCTTTGCGTTTTTATTCAGATCTATTAAACTAAAAATACAAAAATATCTTGCTGCACTTTATTTTATTTGCGATCTATTTTTTCAATCTATTATAATTTTCTCTCGTCAACTTGCCTTTTGGCGCCGTTACCCGAAAGGGATTGACAACCCCTTTAACACGTCGGGTTGCAAGTGGCTGTTATTTGTGTGCAGGGGATGTTTACGTTTTGTTGCTTGGTTCTCCTACTGGTTCGATACCTTGGTTTCATTACTGAGGGAAATACCTACCGTTGCTGTGCTACATCATCCTCTCCTCTTGGGGTAACCACCGACGTAGTCTTAGCAAACATCATCACCGGGTTACTGAAAGGGAATGTAACTCCCTTCTTTAGTAGGATAGAGAGGTGGGTGAGTGGTGAGGATTAGCATGTACTGATAACCCTTAAAACTATGGTGGAGGCACTCTTTGCCTTATCTTCTTTAATAGTATATGATATGCACACTCGTGCATATTCGAGAAAAAAAACTTTTCATATGTTTTGTAGTCTTTTATCAAGATTCTATCATCTCCGCATGTTATATATTATGCCACTTGTATTATTGTAGGCGACTTACTCATAAAAGAAAGTGCAAAGTATGCTTGATAATACATAAGTGTAGTGAATCGTAATAGTCTTCGATGGGAAGTATTATACCTACAATTATTGTTTTGACATAAGGGGAGCCAAAGAATATTCATAAGTTTAACAATTGAGTTGTCAAATCAACCATGTCTTAAAACAAATATTTGCCCGAGATACTTTATTAATAGCAAAATATGATGGAGTGATTGAAGTTTGACTGCAGTAAGTAACAAAAAGCATCAATACCTAGTAGTTGTCAACTACAAAGTATTTTAGAGAGAGCAACATTGATCAAAAGTACATGCACGAGGATGGATCAATTGTGGGATTCGGGTTGGGGCCGCCATGAATATGACATATGTTGTTTGCAGCTAGTTGTATGCCTTTTACGAAGGATGGTGGTCGAAGTGCTTTTAGGCTCGGTGAGATACTTGAAATGTACAACATTGATTCAGGCCATAGTGCAAACAAATTGAAGAGTTTTCTTCCTTCAGCCTGAACAGCAGGGCATCCATTTGGAGAGGAGTTCGAAATATTTTTCAGATCCAGCGATAAGCGCTTTCTGAGAAATATCTTGGTCTCTCTATCACTTAAAAATGTTCAAACATGTAGCCAAGAGGGTCGAGCCTAGGGTCCAAGGGTGATGTGAAAAAATAATGTCATGTTCAGCTCCGAAGGTGTTTGCACACGAACACGTCACCGAGTACCTCCAACACCGAGGGTGATGCACCGCACCTCACGTCGAAGGAGACCCGTCCGAAAGCGCAGTACGCAAGCAATCCAGCGGGTGCTTTTGAGGACCCGAAACCCCACACGCCGGGGAGGGACCCCGTCAGGCGCGGCGGCTATGGGCTGACCTTGGTCGACCTGATCGCCCCTAGGGCCTCGAGGTTCGCCGCCCTGCAATGAAGAAGAACGAACGAAGAACAAGGAAGAAGAAGAACAAGGGAGAAGATATAAGTAAAGGTAAAAGATGATAGACTGATTTGTCGATCGTGTGTTGTTCAATCGGCCGCCACCTCTTCTCTATATAAGAGGCGGATGGACTTCTCATAGAAGAAAAGAACTTGTCTTGCTGTCCAAATCATCAAAACCTAACCAAATTTGGACTTCTCACGACGTCCGGCCAGGATGACCCGACCAAACCCAGTTTTCTGACAGCAGGTTACTAATCGGGTTGTAACTTTTGCATACGAACTCGTATTAATATGATTTTTATATAAAAATCAACCGTCTAGACGAGACGCACAACTTTTCTGTTGAACACTTTCAGATTTGAAGTCATTCGAGGGCGTTTTGGGCTGCTCTCTAACATTTGCAGCAGAAAAAAGTTGTCCGGACGTCCGGATCCTTGCCCGGATGGCCTTTACCCGGATCATCCGGGTCTACACCCAGATCGTCCGGCTACAACTTTTAGCTTCTGTTGTTTGGGTCGTTTATTCGGCCTCCGGCCGGATGATCTGGACCCCGTCCCGGATGATCCGACCAAACATTGCTGCAGCGCCCTGGTTTGGCTGCAGAATTCGCATACGACCTCGGATGGGGATGATTTTTATATTAAAATCGTCCTCTTCGACGAGAAGAAGAACTTTGTAGTTGAAACTTTTTTTATCCCAGACCATCTTAATTAGGTTTCATGCCATTCTTTAATCTGATGTCAATACGAGCATCTCTAAGATTGTCATAACTTTTGCATCCGAGCTCCGTTTTTGACAATCTCTATATCTATTTCGACCGGCTTGAAGAAAGCCATCAAATGGTGACATGAACTCATAATTTTAACCTCGTCTCATTATAGCCTCAAATTACTCTTTGTGATCATGCCATTTTCGAGCGTCAACAGGAGGTTGTCCTCGAGACGGTTATCCAAGCCTTAAAAACCTACTCTATGAGCCGCTTGTAATAGCTTAGGAGTGATGACCTAGATATATTTTCCTATTGTATTGGTTCACCCTTAAATCTTGGACACTCTCTTTTTGTGACATATAGGAACTACCCAAATTGTTTCACATATATAAAAGAATTAAAGCTACTAAGCTATCCTTGCTCTCATGCATTTGAAGTACTTCGGTATGAGTACATCACAAGCTGGCACGTGCTATACTATTCTTTGTACTACTAGGCTTTTTTAGTGGTGAACACAGTACAACACTTATTACTACTTGTTTTTTTGGGATGAGTACTACGACTTGGTATTACTAGGTTTTTTCTTTTGTATTTGCTATCTTATTTAACACAGTACAACGCAGATGCTTACACATACGCACATAGACTCATCTCTAAAAATACATACACATGCATTTTACCCGAAATTTTTTGAGATACTAAGTCGGTACAATATCTTGAGATTGACAAAGTCACAACAAATACCTTTGTAGTCGACGAGAACGTCTCCCGCCATTGAACGAATATCACCATGGAGCTTGAAAAAAAAATCAGGAAAATGCGAACACCATTGCTTACACATATGCTCAGTTCCACAAATCCATATCAACACACATACATACATAAATGCGAACATCAGTGCCAACACAGTATAACATATATACTCAGTTCCACAGTACAACACATATGCTCAGTTCCACAAACCCGTATGGACGCACATACGCACAGAAATGCGAACACCAGTGCCAACACAATACAACACATATACTTAGTTCCATAAACCCATATGAACGCACGTACGCACATCCTACCCCTATGACCCTATGAGCAGTACAAAGTATAGCATTTTTTTGCTACTTCTACCTTCTATATAAAGTTAGGTTAATTATGATGTGATACCTAGCAACTTTTTCTGCATGACACCATAGGATAATTAAATCAAAGAGAATTATATGCCTTTGAGCATTTAGATTGTGAGAATTAGGCTTGATTTTGATTAATAATGCATCTCTAATTTCATTGCTCATGCTTGCTACTTTTCAGGACTAAGGGTTACATGATAAATTCACGAAAATGCAAGCATCAACATCAATACAGTACAACGTAGATGCTTAGGTTAGTACCATTTAAACTGTGAGAATTAGGCTTGATTTTAACTGATAATACATCTATAATTATGTTGCTCATGTGTGCTATTTTTCACGACTAAGGGTAACATGATGCAACAAATATTACTAAAAATATCATGTATAAAGAAATCGTCACTGCACTGCAATGCCAATCATGTGTTTTTGCTACCACTTTCCTGAGATCCTAGCAGCTGCATGCGTTGGGCTAGAAAACCGATCGCCGGTTCTGCACAATCATATCCTCTGCATCAATCGTCGTCCATAGACTACATCTCGCCGCTGAGGCAACCACCAGATCTGGAAATATGAACCCTTGCAAAGACCTTTCGGTGGCCACATAATTTGTGGCGAGGCCTCCACCGTAGGCCGGAGTGGTCACCACACGGACCATCTCCGATCACACAGGACATCACCACTGATTACAAGCTCACCGGAGATAGCCCTTCCCAGACCCGTCGGCCAAGGGGACGACATGATCGGATCTTGAGCAAGGTAGATCTGTTTGTCGTGTCGCCGCCTGCCTAGCCGTAGCATCCACGTCGGATCCATCGGTGGCCTCCCCATGGCAGCGACGAGTGTGAGAAGCCGTCGCAGGGTCAGTACACGCTGACCGGAGTGGAGGTGGCGGTTCCGGGACCTTGGATCCAATGAATGAGTTATAGGCACCAAGGTGCGGTAGTACACGTCCTGCCGCCGCCATCCTCCGCGAGGCTTAGCCTGGAGGCCTCCTCATCCAACAACGAGGTAGGGAGTAGCGGAAACAAAGGCTAGGAGTGACGACAACTGCGACCTCCAAAATGGCTAGGTGTTTGTAACCATGGATGAACTGATTTTTGGTGCCTTTCGGCATTTATCTAAGTTAAATTGTATTGCACATTACCGACTGTTAGCTTGCTTATCATTGCCCTTCTTCTATATAAGAAAAATAATGCAGTCACGCACATGGGTTCACGAAGGGCGCGGCGTGCCGACGCGCCTCTGCCTGCTAGTCTTAGATAAGCCTAGATATCCCTCGTAGTTCATATATGCAAGTATTTTATAACTAAATATTAGGTGATCTTTGAATAACTTGAAATATTTTGTGTGATTTCATTATAGTCTATAGAGTCTACATTTGAAATTTTACATCGATCAGAGCTCGTTTGATGCCCAGACGAATAGATAAAATAGTGCAATTGGACCAACCCACTTTCTCATATCCTAAGAAGCCCACCTACACCCTGTCTATATAAGGCAAACCCCCTCTCAACATTTTAGGTGAACCCTAAAATGATGGGAGGCAATCCCTACCTTCCAAACTCAAGCCGCCCCGCCTCCCAAATCCAGCTCCACCTACCATCGTGTTGGGATCCATGCGATCCAGGATCGATGACCACACTCGCCACCGCACCCCGCAGGCCCATGAGGTCCAATAGAGGCCCTCTCGAGCCCCACCCTGACTCACGCCAGCCGCATCCCTCGTATCTCTCTCAATCGAGAGACCCAACCACTATTAGCTTCTCGGGAGATAGGTATCCCAGATCCGTTAGAACGGGCCAACCACGGCAGTGGGCTAGCTCAATAAATGTGGGCTACTTGGTGAGCAGGTGCCTGGGTTGATTTCACGCACCCCGTGCATGTTCCCCAGGCACCCCTTCCCCGGCACCTACAATGACCTCTCAACCCCTACCTCCCCATGGAGGGGTGGTTGGACGGTCTTCGGGCCCCCGGTCCTAGGGTAGGGCCTCGCCGAGTCAGCAGATACCGCCATTGGATGAGCCGCCCTTTCAATAGTGGTCGCACCGCCTTGGGTTATCATGACCCGCACACTATGGTTGGTGACCCCAGCCGAGTGGTCTTGTCGTCTGACGAGCAAGACGAGCATGGCTGATCCTTTTGACTTATGCCTCTCCGGAGAGACAACGTGAGATTTCCCACCCATCCTTGACGATGATGGGATTCGAAGGAACGATGGGGGGGGGATATGGCATTGCATCACTATAGGGTGATGCCACCAACTTCTGTCAAACACGCGGGGGCCAGGCTGATAAGACGCGAGCATGTCAGGATGAGGGTGCCCATTTGACCCCAAGGCACACCACATGTGCCAAAAAAGTGTATTTGTGGTTGCTCCCGTGGTATACAAGGTACGAATAAGACCCAGGAGGGGAGAGGATCAATCTTGTGATCTCTCTCTCTCTCTCTCTCTCACACACACACACACACACACACACACACACACACACACACTTGTCTCGAGAGCAAGAACTAGCATGCAAGATGTAGGGTGTTACACCTCCTCGATGAGTTGAACCTGAAGGAAATATGCCCTAGAGGCAATAATAAAGTTTTTATTTTATATTTCCTTATATCATGATAAATGTTTATTATTCATGCTAGAATTGTATTAACCGAAAACTAGATACATGTGTGGATACATAGACAAAACATCTTGTAAGCCTCTACTAGACTAGCTCGTTTATCAAAGATGGTAAGTTTCCTAACCATAGACATGTGTTGTCATTTGATGAACGGGATCACGTCATTAGGAGAATGATGTGATGGATAAGACCCATCTGTTAGCTTAGCATATTGATCGTTCAGTTTTATTGCTATTGCCTTCTTCATGTCTAATACATATTCCTTCGACTATGAGATTATGCAACTCCCGGATACCGGAGGAATACCTTGTGTGCTATCAAACGTCACAACGTAACTAGGTGATTATAAAGATGCTCTACAGGTATCTCCGAAGGTGTTTGTTGGGTTGGCATAGATCAAGATTAAGATTTGTCACTCCGAGTATCGGGGAGCTATCTCTGGGCCCTCTTGGTAACACACATCATAAGCAGCCTTGCAAGCAAAGTGACTAATGAGTTAGTCACGGGATGATGTATTACGGAACGAGTAAAGAGACTTGCCAGTAATGAGATTGAACTAGGTATAGAGATTCCGATGATTGAATCTCGGGCAAGTAACATACCGATGGACAAAGGGAATTACGTATGTTGTCATAATGGTTCGACCGATAAAGATCTTCGTAGAATATGTAGGAGCCAATATGAGCATCCAGGTTCCGCTATTGGTTATTGACCGGAGAAGTGTCTCGGTCATGTCTACATAGTTCTCGAAACGTAGGGTCCGCACGCTTAACGTTCGATGACGATCTAGTATTATATGAGTTATGTGATTTGGTGACCGAATGTTGTTCGGAGTCCCGGATGAGATCACGGGCATGATGAGGAGTCTCGAAATGGTCGAGAGTTAAAGATTGATATATACGACGATGATATTCAGACACCGGAAGTGTTCCGGAGAGCATCAGGTACTTATCGGGTCACCGGAAGGTGTTTCGGGTACCCCCGGCAATCCTATGGTCCATATGGGCCATGTGAAGGAACACACCAGCCCACAAGGGGCTGGTGCGCCCTATAGGGCCATAGGAGGTGGAGAAGGAAAGGGGGGAAGGGAAAGGAAAGGTGGAATTAGGATTCCCACTTCCTTCCCTCACCCCCCCTCTTTCCTTCCCCTTCATGCATACATGGAAAGGGGGGCGCAGGGCAAGGAAAGCCCCAAGGGGGCCGACGGCTGATGTCTACTATGCAACTTTATTCTTGTAGACACGTGTTGGGCCTCCAAGTGTAGAGTTTTGTAGGACAGTAGCAATTTTCCCTCAAGTGGATGACCTAAGGTTTATCAATCCGTGAGTGGTGTAGGATGAAGATGGTCTCTCTCAAAAGACCCTGCAACCAAATACAAGAAATCTCTTGTGTCCCCAACACACCCAATACAATGGCAAATTGTATAGGTGCACTAGTTTGGTAAAGAGATGGTGATAAAAGTGTAATATGGATGGTAGAAATATATTTTTATAATCTGAATAAATAAAAACAGCAAGATAGCAAATAGTAAACGAGCACAAAAACGGTATTGCAATGCTTGGAAACGAGGCATAGGGTCCGTACTTTCGCTAGTACAATCTCTCAACAATGCTAACATAGTTGGATCATATGATTATCCCTCAAAGTGCAATAAAGAATCACTCCCGAGTTCCTATTAGCGGAGAACAAAAGATAGAAATTGTTTGTAGGGTACAAAACCACCTCAAAGCAATTCTTTCCGATCAATCTATCCTAGAGTTCGTACTGAAATAACGCAAGCTATTCTTTCGATCGATCTAATCAAGAGTTTGTACTAAAATAATACCATATGACACACATCAACCAACTCTAATGTCACCTATATACTCCAATGTCACCACGAGTATCCGTGAGTTAATTCTATGATATGCATCAAACAACTTCATGATCATAATATTCAATCCACACAAAGAACTACAAAGAGACCCCAAAGTTTCTATCGGAGAAAAGATAATAAAAACGTGCATCAAACCCTATGCATAGATTGCCCCAATGTCACCCCGGGAATCCACAAGTTGAGTGCCATAACATACATCAAATGAATAAATATGATACCCCATTGTCACCTCAAGTATTCATACCGCAAGACATACATCATGTGTTCTCATATCTGAATATTCAATCTGACAAGACAAAACTTCAAAGGGTAAAGATTCAATTCATCACAACAAGAGTATAGAGGGGAGAAACATCATATGATCCATCTACATTAACAAAGCCCATGATATAGATCACGAGAGAGAGAGAGAGAGAGAGAGAGAGAGAGAGAGAGAGAGAGATTAAACACATAGCTACTAGTACAAACCCTCAACCCCGAGGGTGGACTACTCCCTCCTCATCGTGGTGACCGCCGGGATGATGAAGATGGCCACCGGAGACGATTACCCCCTCCGGCAGGGTGCCAGAACGGGTCTAGATTGGTTTTCGGTGGCTACAGAACCTTGCGGCAGTGGAACTTCTGATCTAGGTTAACCCCTAAGGGTTTTGGAATATTTCTGAATTTATAGGGTAAAGAGGGGGTGCGGGAGGCCACCGTGCCCACCTGGCGTGCTCGGCCTCAGGCGCGCCTCAGTGGGTTGTTCCTCTCGGGCACCCCCTGTGTGCTGCTCTGGTCCATCTTGGGTGTTCTGGTCCATAAAAAATCTCCAAAAAGTTTTGCGGTGTTTGGACTCCGTTTGATATTGATTTCCTACAATGTAAAAAAAACAAGCAAAAAACAACAACTGACACTGGTCACTGGGTCAATAGGTTAGTCCCAAAAAATGATATGGAGTTGCTATAAAATGATTTTAAAACATCCAAGAATGATAAAATAACAGCATGAATACTTCATAAATTATAGATACGTTGGAGACGTATCAGCATCCCCAAGCTTAATTCCTACTCGTCCTCGAGTAGGTAAATGATAAAAGAAATAATTTATGAAGTGTGAATGCTAGCAAAGTGCATAAGTTTGATCAATGATAATTTCAATCACTTTTCCTAGCATCATAACAACATTTTTTCTCATAAAATTTCTCATGTTATAGTAGCAACTAATTCACATGTTAAGGTTTAAACAATGAATTCTCTTGAAACTCAACAACCTACGTTCTTAGTCACCAAGCAATTGCAATTCAACTTATTCAACAGAGTTTAAGTAAGATCTCCATATACTCAACCATCATATAGTCTTCTATGATTGCTAACTCTCACCGCATACACATGAGCAAAACGTTTCAACCGGACACATAGAAAGATAGGGGCTTATTGTTTTGCCTCCCAACGTATTCACCTCATGGGTTATGTCAACAATAATAACTCATGCTACCCATATTCAACTGGACATATGTGCCTAGATCTTTCCTCACCACATGATGCTTGTCAAAAGAGAAAAATAAAAAGGAATAGAGAGAAAAACTTTGACTCTTTGCATAAAAGTAAATACTAAAAAGTAAAAGATAGGCCCTTCGCAGAGGGAAGCAGAGGTTGCCATGCACTTATTTGTTTATATGATGAACCCCTTAGTGCAAAAGAACGTCACGTTATATTGCCCTTATGATAGCAACCTTTATTATGCAGTCTGTCGCTTTTATTCTTTGCCATCACAAGTTCGTACAATGCTTAATTTTCACTTACACTGATTGATCTAACACTTTTAGAAGCAATTTTTATTGCCTTTTTGCACCGATGACAACTTACTTGAAGGATCTTGCTCAGTCCTTAGGTAGGTATGGTGGACTCTTGAAAATAAGATTTGGGTTTAAGGGTTGTTGGATGCACAAGTAGTATCTCTACTTGGTGCGGAATTTTTGGCTAGCAAAGATGGGGGGCAAGCACCACATGTTGAAGGATCTATGACAATATAACTTCTATGTGAATATGAACAAACATAAATCATTACGTTGTCTTCCTTGTCCAACGTCAACAATTTTGGCATATAATATTTTGATGAGGGCTCACAATCACAAAAGATTTCCACAATAGTGTATTTGCATGTGAAAGTTCTCTTCCTTATACTAATTATTCATGAATTGCTTGTATGACCAAAAATTGTGATTGTCAAGCCTCGAAAGATTTCACTTTCTAAACCCAATGTGAAGCTACTTCTAGGCATGATAAGATATCAATTTCATGACATTCAATTTATTCAACAATTTACTCATAGGATATAAGTGAAGCACAAGAGCAATTCCAAAGAAAAGAGCTTCGTTCACGGGATGTGAATGCCGCTTACTTAACCTCCTTGGCAACTATTTGAGGACTCTATTTTATTTAGAAACTTTCATATCTAAGTATTTTATTAAAACAACAAGTAAAACAAAAATAAAATGACATTCTAAGAATAGCACAACTCATGTGAAGAAGCAAAAACTTCGGCACAACCGATACTAACTTATAATTGTTGAAGAAGAAAGGTGGGATGCCTACCGGGGCATCCCCAAGCTTAGATGCTTCAGACTTCTTGAATATTATCTTGGGATGCCTTGGGCACCCCCAAGCTTGAGCTTTGGTGTCTCCTTAATTCTTCTTATATCACGGTTTTCCTAAATCTCAAAAGCTTCATCCACACAAAACTCAACAAGAACTCGTGAGATAAGTTAGTATAAACCAATGCAACAACTTTATCATTCTCTACTATAGAAAATCACTAATATTATTATTCAACATTGCATACTAAATGCCTCTGCATATTTAATACTCCTATCCTCAAATAGAATCATTAAACAAGCAAACGATGCAAACATAACAGCAATCTGTCAAAACAGTACAGTCTGTAAAGAATGCAAGAGTGCCAATACTTCTTTAACTCCAAAAATTATGAAAATTTACCACACTGTATAAAATTTATTAGAGCTTATTATGCAAAAAGTTTCAACATTTTATCACATTCTGACTTTTCTAGGGAATTTTTACAACAGCGGTAAACTTTCTGTTTTCAAACAGCAACATGTAGACTTGCAAAATAAGCATAGTAAAGGCTATCAATGCCACTTTTATTGAAATAAAATATGCAAAACATTATTCTAAATAACAGGAAGCAAGTACTAACAAAATAAATTGACGCTCCAAGCAAAACACATATCATGTGACGAATGAAAACATAGCTCCATGTGAGGTTTCCGATGATGTTGGAGACGAAAGACGGGATGCCTTCAGGGGCATTCCCAAGCTTAGTTGCTTGGATCTTCCTTGGATATTAACTTGGGGTGCCTTGGGAATCCCCAAGCTTAGGGTCTTCGAGGGATTCCTGGACTAATGGTTCCTTGGGCATCCGGCCTGTTAGCCATGGGCCGGACTGATGGGCATTGAAGATACGAAGACCGAAGACTGCACCCGTGTCCGGATGGGACTCTCCTTGGCGTGGAAGGCAGGCTTGGCGACCGGATATGTAGATTCCTTTCTTTGTTACTGACCTTGTGTAACCCTAGATCTCCCCGGTGTCTATATAAACCGGAGGACTTAGTCCGGAAAGGAGAGATATTCATTACCATAGTCATACAGGCTAGACTTCTAGGGTTTAGCCATTACGATCTCGTGGTAGATCAACTCTTGTAATACTCATATTCATCAAGATCAATCAAGCAGGAAGTAGGGTATTACCTCCATAGACAGGGCCCAAACCTGGGTAAACATTGTGTCCCCTGTCTCCTGTTACCATCGAACTTAGACGCACAGTTCGGGACCCCCTACCCGAGATCCGCCGGTTTTGACACCGACATTGGTGCTTTCATTGAGAGTTCCACTGTGCCATCCCCAAAAGGTTCGATGACCCCTTCAATCGTCAACAACAATGCTGTCCAAGGGGAAACCTTCCTCCCCGGACAGATCTTCGTGTTCGGCGGCTTCGTACTGCGGGCCAACTCGCTTGGCCACATGGAGCAGATCGACAGCTACGCCCCTGGCCATCAGGTCAGATTTGGGAGCTTGAATTAAGTCACGGACATCCGTGGAGATTTGATCTTCACCGGATTCGATACTGCGGCAACCGCTCCTAGTCACCCCGATGAACATGACCTAAATCTGTCATTGGGCTGCATTCACGAGATTGCTCTTGTAACTGCTCCGGCCTTAGATCCGGAGCATATTGCGCCGTCCAAGGATGGGAGACTCAACCCCACCGCAGAAGCCGCAGATTCCACGGTGTTGGAGCCGAACATAGACCTAAAGTCACACGACGTCTTTGTCACCGGAACTCCGGACTCGTCTCTGGTCATAAATTCTGAGCCATGTGCATCCGCGGACGCCGAACTGGATCGGTTATCGATCTTTGAGTTTAGCGCCGCAAACATCTTCCAGCATTCGCCCTTGGGCAATGTGCTAAATTCGTTAAGAAACTTGTCCTTGGCGGGGGACTCACAGCCGAATTATGTCCGGTTCGAGCTGGGGGCCGATGATGAAGGAGAATTTCGCTCCCCACCCACCACCCACTTCATAGCCACTGTCGAAGCTTAACCGACGCGCTCGACTATGACTCCGAAGACATCAACGGTATGGACGACGATGCCGGAAATGAGGAGGCCCAAAACCCGCCGTTCACCGGACGATGGACGACCACTTCCTCATACGACGTCTACATGGTAGATACGTCGAAAAATGATAGCGACGATGGCAAGGAAAACCCAACAAAGGAGGACCCTCCTAAAACACAGCCAAAGCACCGGCGTCGGCGGTGCCTCTCTAAATACTGCCGCAGCAGGGACAGCAACACCGGCACAGGAGACGACAACACTCCGGGATGGTGCCAAAGACATAGAAGAACCCAATGAACAAACTGCCGAACAAGACAATCGGGAATCAGGGCATGCCAGCCCTGACGAACAGGCCATAGAAGAACACTTAGAGGACGGTAGTTACCATCTGCCCTCCGAGGAGGAGGTGAGCCTCGACAAGGAAGACTTCATCGTGCCTGAGGAACCCTTGGAGCAGGAGCTCTTTAAACTTCAGCTAATAGCCACTGCGAGGAGCCTGAAAAAGAAGCAGCAACAGCTTCAAGCTGACCAAGACCTGCTCAATGACAGATGGACCGATGTACTGGCAGCCGAGGAATACGGCCTCAAATGCCGAGCCAAAAGTTACCCGAAGCGCAGATTACTACCTAAGTTCGATGATGAGGCACCAAATCCCGCACCAACATCACGCAACGCGGCTAATCGGCCACCGCGCGGTCGGGATAAAACTGCAACCCGAGCCAAAAACCAGACTATCCCACCTCGCTGTAAAGGCAGGGAGAAGACAGCTCGGGACTATACATATGACCTTCGTCAAGACCTGGATAGAAGAGCAGGATATACAAGATCGATCTATGGATCGCGAGGGCGTGCATGGACACACGACGACGGCTACCTATTTGGACGTGATAAACCCAATCACGCCCGAGCCGAATGCCGTAGACAGACTCCATCAGAGCTACGTCGCGATGTGGCCCGATATAGGGGCGCCACACACCCTCTTTGTTTCACTGACAAAGTAATGGATCATGAATTCCTAGAAGGGTTTAAACCCATAAACATCGAATCATACGATGGAACAACCGATCCCGCGGTATGGATCGAGGAATTTATTCTCCATATCCACATGGCCCGCGGGGATGATCTTCACGCCATCAAATACCTCCCACTAAAACTCAAAGGGCCAGCTCGGCACTGGCTGAACAGTCTGCCCGAGAATTCTATTGGCAGCTGGGAGGACCTGGATGAAGCCTTTATCGACAACTTCCAAGGTACCTATGTTCGGCCGCCAGACGCCGATGACTTAAGTCACATAGTTCAACAACCCGGGGAGTCAGCCAGGAAGTTCTGGACTAGGTTCCTAACTAAAAAGAACCGAATCGTCGATTGTCTGGACGCCAAAGCCTTAGCGGCCTTCACGCATAGCATCCGCGAAGAATGGCTCGCCCGCCACCTCGGCCAAGAAAAGCCAAAATCTATGGCAGCCCTCACGGCACTCATGACCCGCTTTTGCGCGGGTGAGGATAGTTGGTTGGCTCGCAGCAAAAACACAACCAGTGAGGCAGGCCCCTCCGAGGCTAAGAATAACAACGACAAGCTCCGACATAACAGACACAAACGCCGAAGCAATGGCAATAATACCGATGACACTACAGTCAACGCCGGATTTAGTGGCTCCAAGTCCAACCAGCGGAAGAAACCATACAAGAGAAACAATCAGGGACCATCCAGCCTTGACCGCATACTCGACGCCGTGCGGATACATGGCACCCGTAAAAACCAGCCAATCATACCAACAGAGACTGTTGGGTTTTCAAACAGGCCGGCAAATTAAACACCGAGAACAGGGAAAAGGGATCACAAAGCGAAGACGACGAGGAGCCCCGGCAACCGAACAAAGGGGGGCAGAAGAAGTTTCCCCCTCAAGTGAAAACAGTAAACATGATATATGTTACACACATCCCCAAAAGGGAGCGCAAACATGCACTAAGGGACGTCTATGCGATAGAGCCAGTCGCTCCCAAGTTCAATCCATGGTCATCATGCCCGATCACTTTTGATCGTTGGGATCATCCGACCAGTATCCGGCATGGCGGATCAGCCGCACTATTCCTGGACCAAATCATTGATGGATTCCACCTAACGAGAGTCCTCATGGACGGTGGTAGCAGCCTTAATCTGCTCTATCAAGACAAGGTGCGCAAAATGGGCATTAATCCTTCAAGGATCAAGCCAACGAAGACTACCTTCAAGGGAGTCATACCAGGTGTAGAGGCCCGCTGTACGGGCTCAATCACACTAGAGGTTGTCTTTGGATCCCCCGACAACTTCTCAAGCGAGGAGTTAATCTTCGACATCATCCCATTCCACAGCGGTTATTACGCACTACTCGGACGGACGGCATTCACTCGGTTCAATGCGATGCCACACTATGCTTATATTAAGCTTAAGATGCCCGGTCCATGCAGCGTCATAACGGTCAACGGAAACACGGAACACTCCCTCCGTACAGAGGAGCACACCACCGCCCTAGCAGCAGAAGTACAGAGCGGCCTTCTCAAGCAGAACCGTAATCCGGCTGTCGAGCCCCTGGACATCGTAAAGAGGGTCCGGACTACGCTGCAGCAGGACAAAGCAGCTCATCAAGAGCTCGACTAGCAATTTGGCCTCTGTCCCAACCCTGATCAGGTAGTGGCATTCGTACCGCGCGTGCATAATTATGCATTAGAAATCCCATGGGCATCAACGGAGGCACAACTAGTTTGTGATCCGCAGAACGGCTCGACCGATCCTGGACACATATACACTTTCACTATTTCCTTTTTCCTTTTCCAGGTTTCTTTTGCATAGGCCCTCTTAGACGACCTAATTATCAGTCCTGTAAAAGGATAAAAAATACCAGGATGCCAAGAAGCGCAGACGTACAGGGGAAGTTCGAGAGGTCAAATTAATGACCACTCTACCTATTGTCAGGTCCCACACGCAGCTCGCCTTTGGTCATGGCATGTTAAATAGCCAGGTGCTTATCGCAGTATTTGTATTAATGCGCTTTGATGCTGTCGGTGTCAAAACCGGCGGATCTCGGGTAGGGGGTCCCGAACTGTGCGTCTAGGCGGATGGTAACAGGAGACAAGGGACACGATGTTTTTACCCAGGTTCGGGCCCTCTTGATGGAGGTAATACCCTACTCCTGCTTGATTAATATTGATGATATGGGTAGTACAAGAGTAGATCTACCACGAGATCAAGGAGGCTAAACCCTAGAAGCTAGCCTATGGTATGATTGTTCTTCGTCCTACGGACTAAAACCCTCCGGTTTATATAGACACCGGATAGGTTAGGGTTACACAGAGTCGGTTACAGTGGTAGGAGATATACATATCCGGATCGCCAAGCTTGCCTTCCACGCCAAGGAAAGTCCCATCCGGACACGGGACGAAGTCTTCAATCTTGTATCTTCATAGTCTTGGAGTCCGGCCGTGATGATAGTCCGGCTATCCGGACACCCCCTAGTCCGGGACTCCCTCAGTAGCCCCTGAACCAGGCATCAATGACGACGAGTCCGGCGCGCATATTGTCTTCGGCATTGCAAGGCGGGTTCCTCCCCCGAATACTTCATAGAAGGTTTTGAACACAAGGATAGTGTCCGGCTCTGCAGAACAAGTTCCACATTCCACCGTAGAGAGAATAACTTTTGCACAGATCTGTTGACATATTCCATGGCGTGACATCACACCACGGCCAGGCCTTTATATGAATCGTTTTTTACCATTTCACCTTAGCGCGTTTAGCAAGGCGGTTTCCCTGGCACGCCTTATGTCACGCCCAATATGCGACCCTATCCAAAAGGAACTCAACGGTCCCACCAAGGATAGACCCGCATATTGAGACGCTTTTGCAAGGTGGATATCATTACATCAACATTACATAATAGATGGGGATACATACATAAGGCACTAATGCCACAAGAATACATCAACATCATATACCAGATACAACATCAACATCCGACTACGGATGAAAGATAAACAGAAACTCAAACGACATCCACCCTGCTAGCCCAGGCTGCCGACCTGGAGCCTATCCCCTGATCGAAGAAGCAGAAGAAGAACTCCAACACAAATAAACATCGCCTCGGCCATGATCATCGTGACAACCTGTACTTGCAACTGGTGGTGTAGTAATCTGTGAGCCACGAGGACTCAAAGAATCCCATTACCATGGGTATCAAGACTAGCAAAGCTTAATGGGAAAGGAAGGGGTAAAGTGGTGAGGTTGCAGCAGCGGCTAAGCATATATGGTGGCTAACATACGCAAATGAGAGCGAGAAGAGAAACAAAGGAACGGTCGTCAACTAGTAATGATCAAGAAGTGATCCTGAACTCCTACTTACGCCGACATAACCCGAAACCGTGTTCTCCTCTCGATCAACCCCAAAAGAGACACTCACGATTCGCATTACGGTTGGTGTATTTTAGAAGAGTTTGCTTCAAGTTTACTACAACCGGATATTAACAAATTCCCATCTGCCACATAACCGCTGGCACGGCTCTCGAAAGTTTATACCTGCAGGGTGTCCCAAATTAGCCCATGATAAGCTCGCGATCAACGAAGGATATTCCTTCTCCTCGAAGACCCGATCAGTCTCGGAATCCGGCTACAAGACATTTCGACAAAGAATAAAACAAGACCAACAACGCCGCCGGATGTGCCGACAAATCCCGATAGGAGTCGCACGCACTCGTTCTCGTGGCACACCGGATAAGTCAAGCTACGAGTAAAACCAAGCCTCGAAGTTTCCCCATGGTGGCCCCCAAGAAGTTGCCCGGTTCGACCAACACTCGAAGGAGCACCGCCCGGGGCTAAATAAAGATGACCCTTGGGCCCGAAACCCAAGGGAAAAAGGGCATAGGTGAGGCAAATGGTAAAACCAATGTTGGGCCTTGCCGGAAAAGTCTTATTCAAAGCGAACTATCAAGGGGTCCCATAAATCACCCGACCGCGTTAGGGACGCAAAATCCGGGAACATAATACCGATATGACGGAAACTAGGGCGGCAAGAGTGGAACAAAACACCAGGCATAAGGCCGAGCCATCCACCCTTTACCAAGTATATAGATGCATTAATTAAATAAGATATATTGTGATATCCCAACAAGTAAACATGTTCCTGTTGGGGAACGTTGCAGAAAATTAAAATTTTTCCTACGGTTTCACCAAGATCCATCTATGAGTTCTACTATGCAACGAGTAACGAAAGAGAGTTTGCATCTACATACCACTTGTAGATCGAATACGGAAGCGTTCTTGAGAGTGGTGATGATGAAGACGTTCCCAACGTGATTCCGATCACCGATGACCAAAGTACTGAAAGGACAGCACCTCCGTGTTCAACACACGACGGGAGACGATGGCGTCTCCTCCGTCTTGATCCAGCAAGAGTGAAGGAGAGGTTGAAGAAGACAATCCCAATGGCAGCACGACGGGCGTGGTGCAGCTGGTACGGTAGTTCTCCCAAGCAGGCTTCGCCAAGCTTGCGTGGAGAAAGAGAGGTGTTGGGAGGAGGGGCTGCGCCTACAACTGTGTTGGCAGCCCTCCCCCACCCCTCTATTTATAGGAGGAGAGGGTCAATGGGGCCGCCCTCTAGGGCAAACCCTAGGGGGCGGCGGCCAAGGAGGAGGGAGGAGGGTGGCTTGCCCCCAAGCTGAGGCGCCCCTTTAGGTTTCCTCCTCCCCAAACCCTAGGCGCATGGGCCTGGGTGGGGGCGCACCCAGCCCACCAGGGGCTGGTTCCCTCTCCACTTAGCCCATGTGGCCCCCGGAGAGGTGGCCCTCCCGTGGACCTCCGGAACCCTCCCGGTGGCCCTGTATTTTACCGGTATACCACGAAACTTCCCGAGTCCGCTTAACCACTTTCCATATATAAATCTTTACCTCCGACCATTCCGAACTCCTCGTGACGTCCGGGATCTCATCCGGACTCAACAACATTCGTAATCACATACTTGTCTTCCTATTAACCCTAGCGCCACCGAACCTTATGTGTAGACCCTACGGGTTCGGGAGACATGCAGACATGACCGAGACTACCTCAAGTCAATAACCAACAGCGGGATCTGGATACCCATGTTGGCTCCCACATGCTCCTCGATGTTGTCATCGGATGAACCACGATGTCAAGGGTTCAAGCAACCCCGTATTCTATTCCCTTTGTCTGACGGTATGTTACTTGCCCGAGACTCGATCGTCGGTATCCCAATACCTCGTTAGTCTCGTTACCGGCAAGTCACTTTACTCGCATCGCAATGCATGATCCCGTGACTGCACACTTGGTCACTTTGAGCTCATTATGATGATGCATTACCGAGTGGGCCCAAGGATACCTCTCCGCCATACGGAGTGACAAATCCCGCCTCGATCCGTGTCAACCCAATGGTCACTTTCGGAGATACCTGTAGTGCACCTTTATAGTCACCCAGCTTCGCCAGGACGCTTGATACACCCAAAGCACTCCTACGGTATCCGGAATTGCACGATCTCATGGTCTAAGGAAGAGATACTTGACATTGGAAAAGCTCCAGCAAAACGAACTACACGATCTTGTGCTATGCTTAGATTGTCTTGTCCATCACGCCATTCTCCTAATGACGTGATCCCGCTGTCAATGACATCTCGATGTCCATAGTCGAAACCATGACTATCTGTTGACCAACGAGCTAGTCAACTAGAGGCTTACTAGGACGATTGTAGTCTATGTATTCACACGTATTACGATTTCCGGATAATACAGCTTATAGCATGAATAAAGACAATTATCATGAACAAGGAAATATAATAATAATGCTTTTATTATTGCCTCTAGGGCATATTTCCAACAGTTCCAACAAGGAACAACATCTCCATGTTCCAACAAGGAACAAACTTCATCTTCACCTGCAACTAACAACGCTATAAGAGGGGCTGAGCAAAGCGGTAACATAGCCAAACAATGGTTTGCTAGGAAGGGTGCCAAAGGTTAGAGGCTGACATGGCAATTTGGGATGGCTTGAGCAGCAAGTGATAGGTAGCGCAACATAGCGAAAGAACGAAGCAACTAGCATAGCAATGATAGTAATGAGATCCAAGGTGACGGTCATCTTGCCTGAAATCCCGCAAGGAAGAAGAACGAGTCCATGAAGAAGACGGACGGATGAAGCCGAACCAAGCGTAGACGAACGAATCCTCACGATCGCAACGAAACAGGAACTAACAAGAAGAAGCACACAACAAGGTAAACACACCACACATGAACACGACTTGATGCACAACAAGCATGATGCATGACAAGGCTAGATGAGGCTACTCATGGCAAGAGATGATGCAAACAAGAGCAACACATCAAGGCAAGTTTAAATGAGGCCGGGAACAACATATAACAAATCCGGTAAGTCCTCATATGCAAATTTCGAAATTGGTCCAGATCTAAATAAACCTTAAGTTCAAGTTGTTAAACAGCAAGTTAAGATGCACCACGATGATCTACACGAAATTCTAGTCAAGTTACATATAAAGTTCATTAGATTCGGAGCTACGGCCTAGAAGATATGAGCAAAACAAGATAAGCATGGCATTGATGCAAAATGCACCCAAACATCAAGCAAACATCTCAAAACAAGGATGCAACATGATAATATGAGACAACATGCAAAATCAAGCAAGTTTCATATAGAGCACACTCAAAACGGAGCAACGGTTCAACACATACACTCCATACAAGTTATAGCAACAATCTGTCCAAAACAGCAACTAGGCATATTGCAAGCATCAAAACAACATGCTACAGGACCTCAACATAATAACAAAAGGCATGGGCATGATGTACAGGTAAAGCATGACAAAACATGAACACTGAGCTAACTCCAGAAATCACTAGAACATGCTCAAACACACCTGGCAAGATTGCAAATAATAACAGTTTCAGACTTTAGCAGAAATAACATCAGGTTGCAATGTTTAGAGCTATCAAACAACATGTTACAGCAAGCTATCAAGTCAAACTAGAGCATGGCATGAATCTACTCAAAGCATATAACAAAAGTACCTTAGTGACCATAAGCCAAAAGGGATCAGAAAATATGATGGCACCCATGTAAACATGGCAAGTTATATTACAGATTCATACATGGCAGGAACAACGATAAGTAGGCATTTTGGTGAACTTGAACCACTCACCACAGAGCAATACATGCCATGGCAAGGAAACCAACAGTAAGAAGACATGGCATAGAAGCTATACATGGCAAGAACAACATCATAGCATACACGGATCAACTACAACAACCTTGGCAAAATTGAATAACATGTAAACAACCTGCCAGAAAACATTTTATAGCAAAAGTAGAGCTCGATTGACTCAAGCTATGACACTCCATAATTCCAAACAAGGGCATGGATGGATAAATAATAACCATATGTTCAAAACATCCTTATTGAAGTATCTCAAAATAAGCATGGATCTCTCGGTAGCATCAAGTTTACATGGCATAAAAATATCAGCAGAACAGGGGCTGAAATCAGCAACATCATGAAGCCTAATTTGCATGCTAGTGCTAGTCACCACAGAGATCACAAAAATACATGGCATACACCCCTGTAAAGATGGCATGGCATATTACAAAACACATGTAGGACTCAAGTTCAAAGGGTGCACACATCAATCATGGCAAAAATGACAAAAGTGCATGTCCTGATAAGAATCTAAAACTAACATCACATAGCCCTCTTCTAACATCATTTAGGGCATCAAGATGAGCTCAAATGAAAACGATGCAATGAGATGAAATGATGTACTCGTCGAGGCGAACAGTTTGACATATTACACACACGAAACGGAGCTACGGATGCAGAGATATGATGCGATGAAAATGCATGATAATAACAGCAGATTCGGGACTTAGTCATTTTTTTACAACGAAAACAGTGAGCGGGGGGAACTATGCCGCCGCCAGTATGCGTGAGTTAGGCGGGTTCTCACCATGTGGGCTGAGGCCCAGGTTGGGGGAATTGGGCCAGGGCGAGGTGGGCCGGGTCGCGGGGAGGCCCACGTGGGTCAACTCGCGGGTGGATCGGGCTCCTCCCGATCGGTCCCGGACGGCGAGCGGCGAGGCGACCTCCGGCGAGGTCGTGCGGGACTCAGCGGGCGGGCGAGGCAGAGGTCCGGCGGCAACGGGAGCTCGAATCCGCCGGAACCAGCGGATCTGGCCGGCCGGTGCCGGATCCAAGCAACGGCGGCGGCGGCAGAAGCTTCAGGCGGCAAGGAAGACGCGGCGCGGCGGCGCTTAGCTTTCCGGGCGAACACGGCCGGCGCGAGGGGCTTCGACGAGGAGGGACGAGGAGAGGCCGGCGGCGCGCCGCCTGCTGGCGGGAGCGCTGGGCGCGGACGGCGAAGAAGCGGCGCCGGTCGGGACGGCGGCGGACGCGAAGGGTTCGGCGAGGTCCCGGACCGACCAGTCTGGGCCGGATCTGGCCCGGGCGGCGGCGGCGAGGTGGACGCTGGCGGTGGTGACGTGGCGCGACGAGAGTGGAGGGGAGCGGCGGCGGGGTGACGTGGCACGCCCTGATTGGGCCGGGCGACGTGTCCGGCGCGGATGGACATGTCCGGCGGCGCGGGGAGGAGCGGGGCTAGGGTTAGGGGTGGATTAGACCGCGAATTTGGACGGGGAGGGCATATATATAGGTAGAGGGAGCTAGGAGAGTCCAAATGAGGTGCGGTTTTCGGCCACGCGATCGTGATCGAACGACGGAGAGCATGGAGGGGAGTTTGCTGAGTTTTGGGCCACTTTGAAAAGGGTGTTGGGCTGCAAGACAAAGAGGGCTTTTACGGTTACCCGGTTAACCGTTGGAGTATCAAACGACCTCCAAATGGCACGAAACTTGACAGGCGGTCTACCGGTGGTATACCAAGGCCGTTTGACAAACCTCGGGCCATTCCGAGAACGTTTAACACCCACACACGAAAAGAGGTAAAAGGGGGCGCCGGGAGACATAGGAGTGCCGGATTGCAAAACGGACAACGGGGAAAATGCTCGGATGCATGAGACGAACACGTATGCAAATGCGATGCACATGATGACATGATATGAAATGCAGATGATGACATGGCAAAGTGCAACACGCAAGCACATGACATGGCAACGACGGCGAATAACTGGCAGATACCTGGCGCATCGAATCCGGGGCGTTATAACACTCCTCCACTAACAAGAGATCTCTTCCCGAGATCTTAGGACCGAGACGGAAGGGAAAAAGGGATGAGGTGAAACAAGAACTCAAGAGAAGAAGCCAAGAATCGAGAGCACTCGAGAAGAAGAGAGGAACGACAAGAATGACGAGAATCGAAAGCTCACGGAATCAGATAGACTATTGAACCACTCGTTCTAACCGGAGTGGTTAGAATGAGAAAAGAAACGAATAAGACTGAAAGGATTTAAGCAGCACTTCGGCTGAAAATGGAAAGAAAAGAACATGAACTAGAGAGGATGGAAAGATACTTGATGAAAGGAATAACACAAAACCTCCGGAAAGAATTGAAATAGAAATGAAAAGAACTTAGAAGGAAGGATTGAATGGAGTTGTTGAGAAAATCAACAACGAAAGAATAAGCTTGTTGTGGACTTATGGAAAACGTCTCAAAATTATGAGGTGATAACCGACCACAAACGGAAATGATTGGATAGCTGAGAGGAACGAAGAAATGCAAAACTCCACTTCAAAAGAATACGGAGAATTAATTACACTTCGAGATACGAGAAGAAAAGATACTTGAACTCCACCAACAAAATCTTGATGAACTCTTGAAGAATGAATTAAATCATGAAGAACCACCATGAAGAACTCCGGTAACAAAAGGTGATGAGATAGAATGAAGGAGGAAAGAATAGACTAAAGCCTTGCTTTGATTTAGATGGGGGTTTCGACGAAATAGCCGAGGAAGCTTTGAACTCCAGAAAAGAAAAGATGGAAAGACTTGGAACCGCGAGATTATTCATCATGAACAAACTCTGAAGGAAGGGATTAAACACTTGGATAAAATAAGAATAAGATTTATTGTATGCTTATCCTTCATCAAATTAAATTGATGACAAGCAATGGATTTCGCACATTACTTATTCTTCTTGAAAAGAGATTGAGAAGTGACATAACGCAAACTTGAGAAGGTCTTCATGAACCACCGGTAGGATTGAAAAGAACGAATGGATTAATATGATCATCAAAGAAAAGAATCTTGAACGAACACCGTAAGAATTCGAAAATGAACGAAGAGAAGAGAACGAATCGCCGGAAAGAATTAGAAACCACGAAGATACTTGAGGGAAAATTAGAGACAAGAGAACGAAGAGATCGCGAACTGATTGACGAATGCTTGAACGAAGCACCGGAAGAATATTAAGACGAACGAAGGGGCACGGATATAGAATAATTGGGGAATGAATCTGAAAACTTAGAATGAAGAAATCTTCCGAAAAGATGGCCTCCGGATGATCGAGAGAGAAAGCAACTCCTGAAATGCTCCGGATGGATGAAAAGAATTTGCATGACTGGAAACAATTAGATAGGATAACATCGAGCTAGCACCATGAATCTTCTGGGAGAACGGATGAGATTTAGGGAAAACTCTACTTCGGTCTTCAAAGGACGACGATAAACACCACCAAAATTGTTAAGGCACTCCGGGGGAATGAAAAGCGAAGAGGTTGAGCCAACAATGAAATGATTCGAAATCGATCTTGGAAAAGGCAAGTGACTGATGATATTCATTCTTACGTCACACTTGAAAAGCATTAAGAATAACTCCGGGGAAATTAGAAGAGTCGGGTAAGATCCTGGGAAAGACCTGTGGGTCAGGGCCCACTGAAGAGATAACACCGTTGAAAAGGATTGTTGAACAGATAAATGATGCACCGGAACGATTGAAAGATTTGAATGAGGTGACAACCTCGAATTAATTAGAACACAGACGAATCTCCTGATATGTCTTCGGAACTCCGGAATGATAAGCTAGCGAGAGGCGAACGAGCAAAGAGAACACTTCGAAGGAAAAGAATATGATTAACCCGAAAAACTTGAATTGAGTCCACGGAGAAGAAAAGAGATGAAGAATGTTGTACAAAACGAGAATTCACCGGTTGAGATAATTAAGGGAAGACTGAAGAGGTTCCGCACGAATGGAATTGATGGTTGAGAGAGACTCAGACTCCGGGAAGAAAAAGGGTGGGAAGGCGGGAAAACACAGAGGCAACTTGGAAGGGAAAACGATGAATATCTTGAAGAGAAAACACCAGTTGAAATCATTGAGGAAAGAAAGCAAAGACTTTGCACGATTAGGATGGATACTCAATTACAGACTCCGGTTCTGAGAGGAAGAAGGGAGGGCGGGTGGGAAAAACAAGGACAACTTCGAACAAGGAAAAACAACGACGTCAGAGGAAGAACTGAGGATTGATCTCACGAAAGACAAAGAGTTTCGAGTCGACTTGACGGGAAAAGCACCGGATAAAAAGAGCTGAGGAACAACTACCGGAAAAAAAACCAACTGCGTGATCCTAAAGAAAAAATTTGAAGGGGAAGAGGAGTAATTCAAAACACCTACGTCAAGATTCCTTACCAGAGCGACGAAGGGGCTGAGGAGTAAAAAGAATTCCTACTCTCCGATATAACTAGACTCCGAAAACAGTTTACTTCTAGACTTAACAACGGCCAAACTACACGATCAAACAAGGGGGTTCCTAGGGTCGGTCGAGGCTCTGATACCAACTTGTCACGCCCAATATGCGACCCTATCCAAAAGGAACTCGACGGTCCCACCAAGGATAGACCCGCATATTGAGACGCTTTTGCAAGGTGGATATCATTACATCAACATTACATAATAGATGGGGATACATACATAAGGCACTAATGCCACAAGAATACATCAACATCATATACCAGATACAACATCAATATCCGACTACGGATGAAAGATAAACAAACTCAAACGACATCCACCTCTGCTAGCCCAAAGGCCGACCGAGCCTATCCCTTGATCAAGAAGCGTAAGAAGAACTCCAACACAAATAAACATCGCTCTCGTCATGATCATCGCATAACCTGTACCGCAACTGGTGGTGTAGTAATCAGTGAGCCACGAGGACTCAAAGAATCCCATTACCATGGGTATCAAGACTAGCAAAGCTTAATGGGAAAGGAAGGGGTAAAGTGGTGAGGTTGCAGCAGCGCTAAGCATATATGGTGGCTAACATACGCAAATGAGAGCGAGAAGAGAAACAAAGGAACGGTCGTCAACTAGTAATGATCAAGAAGTGATCCTGAACTCCTACTTACGCCGACATAACCCGAAACCGTGTTCTCCTCTCGATCAACCCCAAAAGAGACACTCACGGTTACACACACGGTTGGTGTATTTTAGAAGAGTTTGCTTCAAGTTTACTACAATCGGATATTAACAAATTCCCATCTGCCACATAACCGCGGCACGGCTCTCGAAAGTTTATACCTGCAGGGTGTCCCAACTTAGCCCATGATAAGCTCTCGCGATCAACGAAGGATATTCCTTCTCCCGGAAGACCCGATCAGTCTCGAATCCGGCCACAAGACATTTCGACAGCAATAAAACAAGACCAGCAACGCCGCCGGATGTGCCGACAAATCCCGATAGGAGTCGCGACGTACTCGTTCTCGTGGCACACCGGATAAGTCAAGCTACGAGTAAAACCAAGCCTCGAAGTTTCCCGTGGTGGCCCCAAGAGGTTGCCGGTTCGACCAACACTGAAGGAGCACCGCCCGGGGCTAAAATAAAGATGACCCTTGGGCTCCGAAACCCAAGGGAAAAAGGGCATAGGTGAGGCAAATGGTAAAACCAATGTTGGGCCTTGCTGGAAAAGTCTTATTCAAAGCGAACTGTCAAGGGGGTCCCATAAATCACCCGACCGCGTTAGGGACGCAAAATCCGGGAACATAATACCGATATGACGGAAACTAGGCCGGCAAGAGTGGAACAAAACACCAGGCATAAGGCCGAGCCTTCCACCCTTTACCAAGTATATAGATGCATTAATTAAATAAGATATATTGTGATATCCCAACAAGGAACAATATCTCCATGTTCCAACAAGGAACAAACATCATATTCACCTGCAACTAACAACGCTATAAGAGGGGCTGAGCAAAGCGGTAACATAGCCAAACAATGGTTTGCTAGGAAGGGTGCCAAAGGTTAGAGGCTGACATGGCAATTTGGGATGGCTTGAGCAGCAAGTGATAGGTAGCGCAGCATAGCGAAAGAACGAAGCAACTAGCATAGCAATGATAGTAATGAGATCCAAGGTGACGGTCATCTTGCCTGAAACCCGCAAGGAAGAAGAACGAGTCCATGAAAAAGACGGACGGATGAAGCCGTACCAAGCGTAGACGAACGAATCCTCACGATCGCAATGAAACAGGAACTAACAAGAAGAGGCACACAACAAGGTAAACACACCACACATGAACAAGACTTGATGCACAACAAGCATGATGCATGACAAGGCTAGATGAGGCTACTTATGGCAAGAGATGATGCAAACAAGAGCAACACATCAAGGCAAGTTTAAATGAGGCCGGGAACAACATATAACAAATCCGGTAAGTCCTCATATGCAAATTTCGAAATTGGTCCAGATCTGAATAAACCTTAAGTTCAAGTTGTTAAACAGCAAGTTAAGATGCACCACGATGATCTACACGAAATTCTAGTCAAGTTACATATAAAGTTCATTAGATTCGGAGCTACGGCCTAGAAGATATGAGCAAAACAAGATAAGCATGACATTGATGCAAAATGCACCCAAACATCAAGCAAACACCTCAAAACAAGGATGCAACATGATAATATGAGACAACATGCAAAATCAAGCAAGTTTCATATAGAGCACACTCAAAACGGAGCAACGGTTCAACACATACACTCCATACAAGTTATAGCAACAATCTGTCCAAAACAACAACTAGGCATATTGCAAGCATCAAAACAACATGCTACAGGACCTCAACATAATAACAAAAGGCATGGACATGATGTACAGGTAAAGCATGACAAAACATGAACACTGAGCTAACTCCAGAAATCACTAGAACATGCTCAAACACACCTGGCAAGATTGCAAATAATAACAGTTTCAGACTTTAGCAGAAATAACATCAGGTTGCAATGTTTAGAGCTATCAAACAACATGTTACAGCAAGCTATCAAGTCAAACTAGAGCATGGCATGAATCTAATCAAAGCATATAACAAAAGTCCCTTAGTGACCATAAGCCAAAAGGGATCAGAAAATATGATGGCACCCATGTAAACATGGCAAGTTATATTACAGATTCATACATGGCAGGAACAACGATAAGTAGGCATGTTGGTGAGCTTGAACCACTCACCACAGAGCAATACATGGCATGGCAAGGCAACCAACAGTAAGAAGACATGGCATAGAAGCTATACATGGCAAGAACAACATCATAGCATACACGGATCAACTACAACAACCTTGGCAAAATTGAATAACATGTAAACAACCTGCCAGAAAACATTTTATAGCAAAAGTAGAGCTCGATTGACTCAAGCTATGGCACTCCATAATTGCAAACAAGGGCATGGATGGATAGATAATAAACATATGTTCAAAACATCCTTACTGAAGTATCTTAAAATAAGCATGGATCTCTCGGTAGCATCAAATTTACATGGCATAAAAATATCAGCAGAACAGGGGCTGAAATCAGCAACATCATGAAGCCTAGTTTGCATGCTTGTGCTAGTCACCACAGAGATAAAAAAAAATACATGGCATACACCCCTGTAAAGATGGCATGGCATATTACAAAACACATGTAGGACTCAAGTTCAAAGGGTGCACACATCAATCATGGAAAAAATGACAAAAGTGCATGTCCTGATAAGAATCTGAAACTAACATCACATAGCCCTCTTCTAACAGCATTTAGGGCATCAAGATGAGCTCAAATGAAAACGATGCAATGAGGCGAAATGATGTACTCGTCGAGGCGAACAATCTGACATATTACACGCACGAAACGGAGCTACGGATGCAGAGATATGATGCGATGAAAATGCATGATAATAACAGCAGATTCGGGACTTGGTCATTTTTTTACAACGAAAACAATGAGTGGGGGGGAAACTATGCCGCGCTCAGGGCGTGAGTTAGGCGGGTTCTCACCATGTGGGCTGAGGCCCATGTTGGGGGAATTGGGCCAGGGCGAGGTGGGCCGGGTCGCGGGGAGGCCCACGTGGGTCAACTCGCGGGTGGATCGGGCTCCTCCCGATCGGTCCCGGACGGCGAGCGGCGAGGCGACCTCCGGCGAGGTCGTGCGGGACTCCAGCGTGGGCGGGGCGAGGCAGAGGTCCGGCGGGCAACGGGGAGCTCCGAATCCGGCCGGGAACCAGCGGATCTGGCCGGCCGGTGCCGGATCCAAGCAACGGCGGCGGCGGCAGAAGCTTCAGGCGGCAAGGAAGACGCGCGCGGCGGCGCTTAGCTGCTTCGGCACGGCCGGCGCGAGGGGCTCCGACGAGGCGGACGAGGAGAGGCCGGCGGCGCGCCGCCTGCGGCGGGAGCACGCAGGGCGCGGACGGCGAAGCGCGGCGGGCGCTGCCGACGGCGGCGGCGACGCGAAGCGGTTCGACGAGGTTCGGACCGACCCGGGCGGCTGGATCTGGCCCGGCGGCGGCGGCGAGGTGGGCGCCGGCGGTGGTGACGTGGCGCGACGAGAGTGGAGGGGAGCGGCGGCGGGGTGACGTGGCACGCCCTGATTGGGCCGGGTGACGTGTCCGGCGGACATGTCCGGCGCGGATGGACATGTCCGGCGGCGCTGGGAGGAGCGGGGCTAGGGTTAGGGGTGGATTAGACCGCGAATTTGGACGGGGAGGGCATATATATAGGTAGAGGGAGCTAGGAGAGTCCAAATGAGGTGCGGTTTTTGGCCACGCGATCGTGATCGAACGGCGGAGAGCATGGAGGGGAGTTTGCTGGGTTTTGGGCCACTTTGAAAAGGGTGTTGGGCTGCAAGACAAAGAGGGCTTTTACGGTTACCCGGTTAACCGCTGAGTATCAAACGACCTCCAAATAGCACGAACTTGACAGCGGTCTACCGGTGGTATACCAAGGCCGCTTGACAAACCTCGGGCCATTCCGAGAACATTTAACACCCACGCACGAAAAGAGGTAAAAGGGGGCGCCGGGAGACATAGGAGTGCCGGATTGCAAAACGGACAACGGGGAAAATGCTCGGATGCATGAGACGAACACGTATGCAAATGCGATGCACATGATGACATGATATGAAATGCAGATGATGACATGGAAAAGTGCAGCACGCAAGCACATGACATGGCAACGACGGCGAATAACTGGCAGACACCTGGCGCATCGAATCCGGGGCGTTACACCTTATCAAAGCATAGATCGTGCCCCCCTTAATCCGGGATTCCCATCAATACGGACGTGGGTAACCCAACCGCGCCGCTGGCACGCCTCTATCAAAGGCGAGTCCTAATCGATCACTGTGGTGGGCTCTGGTATTCAACCTCTTTATAACGAGACCAAGGCCCTCTCCTTTTACACCCTCCATCGAAGTTCGCCTCGCTTCGAGTTCCAACACCCAAAGCTTCAGATTCAGCGCCGATCTTCGACGATGTCCGCTCGACCAGCACGGCCGATGGATGTCTTCCTCCATCACGTAAGAAGAGGTGCTAAAGCTGCGAGACGCCAGTATCTAACCATCGAGATCTCGTGATAGGCTGCCTGCCCGGGCAGGTCATTCCCACTCCCGAGCCCGCGAGAACGTGGTGTTTGTGTCTCACTTCCGCCGTGGTTTAGGCTTCCGACGGATCCCTTTGTGCGGGGCTCATGTTTTATTATGGGCTTGATTTCCATGACTTGAATCCGAGTCCATCCTCCATATCTCGCTATTCATTGTCGTATGTGAGGCCTTCCTCCATATTACCCCCACTTTGGATTGTGGCTCAAGACCTTCAAGGTGGATCCAAGATGATCGAGGGGCAACAAGCAGAAAAGCGGAGGGGCGGTCACAAGCAAATGTGCTGATGCTCCGTGGCCCTGTGGCTCTTTTCAAGAGGAGCTTGGTTTGTGGCAACGGGAGTGGTTTTATATCACCGCCTCCTAGGGGCACCAAATGGGCGGCGCCCCGCCTTCCGCCAGTCCACCACAACGGCTGGCATCATGGGTCAACAAGGCTCGACTGGGGCCGCCCAGGACGCCCCTTGCTGCAGGCCGATTCGAGACCTCCAAGAAAGAGGGATCAATCTGCTGCAGAGCGCAGGTTATGGTGATCCGCGCCCAGCCTCAAACGCCGCCTCCGCCTGTGGGAATTCAACCGAGGGACCACGAGCTCTCCAAAATTTTATGGGCACGACGCCCATGGAGATGTATAAACTGTTCTTCGAATCACAAGAGAAGTGTCCGGACTTGACCGAGGACGCAGGACTGAGCTGCAATCGCCCAGATACTCAAGTAAGTAGTCCTGTAACCGGACAAGCTGTTCATTCATTTATTTTATATATATGCCCTTTAAAGGAGCCGTTTCTTGAACAGGAGTGGATAGCCAAGGCAAAGTTGATAAGGTGTCCGGCTCCCCTCCTAGAGACCACGCCGGATCCCATGCTGACCAAGATGCTGAAGGTCGCGCCTTTTGAAGAAGGCGAAGGGGGGAGCGGGGAGGCAACTGCCTCTGCGAAGGAGGCTATCAAGGAAGGAGGGATTAAAAGTCCCGTCTCTCGAGGAGAGAAGAGGACTGCTTCGGAAGATCCGGAGGCCAAGGCCTCAAAGAGGGGAAGGGAATCTTCGTCGAAGAGTCTGACACTGGGGAGTAACCCAACCGCACTATTTCCCCAAGGGGATCAGCCCTCTAGCGAGCCGCAAGTAAGAAGAAGGGGTCTTGTAAATAAGGAACATCCCTGTATTTATTTATGAAGATAACCGAAATTGTACCTTGTAGTTCAGACCTCAGCCCTTCTCAGCAGAGCTCGTCTTTGGGGGATCTTCTTCCGGAGATGATGGAGAGCGAAACGCCTCCACCTGTCGCATCCTCATGTGAAGCGGACGGCACGGAGGTGTCGTCGCGGAGGGTTCCCCCAAGTCCGGCGGGGCCGGAAGGTCCGGCGCCAAGTGGTGTGCGGTCGGAGGAGCTGAAGGATCTGCTCGGGCGAAGCGGTTATCTCGAAGATCACCGTGTTCTAATGGGTACGATGATAGAAAGAATTGCATCCGCGAGAGCGGATTGCACGGCCGCCGAAGCTTATCGACGGGTTTGAGGTACGCAAAAATAATGTACCTTCTCGGCGCTTATGCATATGAAATGCGCCTCAGATAGATAGTAGCCCTCGAGACTCGGTATGTTGTCAAAATTGACAACGCGTCGAGGATCAAATTTCGCTATAACATATCGCCGCCCTAAACAGGTGGCGGGCGTCCGGAGGCCAGCCGGATCGATGAATATGCCGAACTAAAGCGGCAACTTGACGAGGCGGATGCGACATCGCGCTGGTCAATAAACGGTTTGACGAGTCACAAGGTATGTGCCTTCTATGCGGACACCTGGTAAGGGAGCTTGACGCCCATGTCTCACTATTTGTATGCTTAATGTAGATGGTGCCGCTGCTGTGGAGGAGCTGCGGGCGGAGCTCCTCCGAGCGAAAGAGCAAGCCAGAAATAATAATGCGGCCGCCTTGAAGGCGGCCGAAGAGCTAGAAGCCGAACGGGCTGCTCACTGCCGAAGCAAGGAGGAAATGGCCGAAATGGCCAGAAAATTGAAGGATACAACCGACCGCTGCGAGGTTCTTGAAAAAGAACGCCAAGCGGAGCAAGAGGGCCTGAAAAAGGCCGTCGCCGAATCCAAGAAGGTCCATTCAGCTTTGAGAGCTGCCAAGGAGGAGCTGAGTCAGGCCGGGGCAATTGCGGCTGGAAAACCGCTTTCGCCATGGAGGAAATATACAGATCCAAAGTATGCTCGCTGATAAGTTATGGAGTTCGGAGGATGATTATCTCGACTTGGCGGCGAAGCGCGCGACGCGTTGAGCACTTCCGGGGCCGTAAGGCATCAAGGGAAGATCTATATTGGTCGCATTCCATAGTCCGGAGCGCCCTCGCCGCTGACCGATCGGTTGGCCGAATGGGCCGAGCTGAATCGATTGTCCGGATTTTCCATGAAGCATGTCTTGATTCACTTATGGCCGGGCAGACCCCACCAAGAGCTATTTTGGTTTAGTGCAGCAGTTCCTTGGTGCGGTATCGCGACGACGCAATGAAGCGATCGGCGTATTGAGGGAGCGCTGATGGCTCGCCCGTGTCAAGACATACCGGGCGAGATGAAGGCCACCGACGCTTGCATCCCAAGATTCGGACAAGCCGAGTACCGCCGAGCACTACTTTGGAGAAGTCCGCCGGCACTGCTTAATAGAGACGCAGTGCTCAAGGATATTATGTTTAAATGACATGTATGATTTTTGAAAACAATGTTTCAATATAATATAAGAGCTTTTTATACTTGTGCGTTCAAGTAGTAAACTACTCCCTGTGCGGCCGTTTATGTATATGTATATATAAACTGAAAGATGGCAGTCCTTGGCTTCAGCCCCCACGCACATAGTGCGGGGGTGTTTGCAAAGAAAGCGCTTTTTCACACTTAATCCAACTTCTTGGTCCTGTTAAGGAGGTGATAGCGTAGCAAACCAGGCAACCGGACTATAATGCTTTATCACTTTCACTTAGCCATAGGAGTTCGAGGGTGGGGCTACTATATAGCCCTTGGGGGCACCGCATTCTCCCGAATTCGGGGTGCGTATGTGCCTGACCGAAAACCGGTCCTTCGTTAATGCGGAGGAATCCTAAACATTCCAGTGAGTCATCGAGTGGTTGACCAGTCTCTCGCTATATCATGACAGTCAGCCGCTTTCATCGAGGTGCTCGCCCGCCGAACCGGGCACAATTGCAGAGTTCTCCGGTGCCGCTAGCCGTGAAAACGAACGTAAGGCAGCAAAACACAGGAGCCGAAAGCAACCCAACATTTGACCAAAGACGTGATTCGGAGCTGATGCATATAAGGCCTAACTCGAGACGCCGAATACTCCCTAAGGTATTTGGTCTTTATGAAAATGGGCAGAATAATGCCCTAAGCCCCTGGTGTCCAGGTACGCGCAAAAATTCTGGTGCGGCCAATGCCAAAACGCCAGCCTCCTCCTCGGTTATAGTAAGGAACCGGAGGATGTATATCAACAAGAGATAGTAAAAAGGTTTACGCAGGTCTTAATCAAAAGAATCTTGCAACGGGTCCCTCACTGCACGCTCGCTACTGGTTCCATTGTGCCGTATCCTCGACGGGTGTAGCACGTTGTTCATCCGTAAAAGAGAGGAACTTAGTTTAAAAGAAAAAGGATCGTATAAAGATGTACTTAATATTAAATAAACAGAGTACGGTTCAAGAAGTGAATAAAATTGAGCTTTATTGTCTCTTGTTATACATGCGCAGCCCTCGTATGGGGGTATGCCGCTATAGGCGCCGGACTCGCCTAGCCGTGTCCGGGTCTGAATGACCAATTCAGTTCTTTGCCTAGCGAGCCGGATAGCTGTGGGGCTGTCAAGGCAGTCTCCCGCTCTTCCGTGCTCGAGTAACACTTAATACTTCCTTTTAACGAGATGATGCCGTGGACCGGCATTTTAAGTGTTAGAGATGCATAATGTGGTATTGCGTTAAAGCGGCGTAAAGCTTCGTGTCCCAATAGTGCTTGATGGCTACTTTTAAACGGGCGACATGGAAGAGTAACTTTTCATGACGGAAGTTGTCGGATGAACCGAACACAACTTCTAGCAGATGGAGCCCGCATAATGGGCATATGGGCCTGACATTACTCCTTTAAAGGAGGTGTTGCTACGGCGAATTTTGGTTGGTTTATCCTCATCCTCATGGATTGTGTCCTCGATATATCGTGTTTATGTCACCGCCGCCATCCATGAGGACTTGTGTAAATTGACTCCGTCGATTATAGGATCCAATATCAAGGCAGTCCATCCTGCTCCCGATATTTTCGAATAGTCCCGATGGTCGAAGGTGATTGGTTTTGACAACTAAGCAGCGGCGCGCCTTTTAGTGGGCGCCGCCTGCTTTTTCCCTTTGATCACGTGAAGTGAGTTTACTGTTTTAACCTCTTGTGGGAAAGTCTTTGTTTTCCGGGCTCGCTTGTGGTGCTCGTCGTCATCTTCACTTGGTGTGTCGAGCCCCTTGTGTTCGGGCGCTCACCTCCGGATCGTTTGAAGACCCAACAATTTCGTGGGTATGGTTAGCAGTGCCTCCCAGAGTACTGTGGATTTGACATATCTTGTCCAAGATTTTGTTGAAGTTGGATAGCTCATCGCTATTGTCCTTAAGGGCAGTTTTTGTTGTTCTGCCATGAGCTTTTGAATCCGGCGTTGACTGTCGTGTTTTTGGACTGTTCCTTTTAATCCGCGCTGGTCCTTGTTGCGCCGTGGTTTCCCATTTCCATCCCTGATTTCGATGTACTTGGGTCGCTGGTGCTGCATCTTGCTAGCCAGCTATCCTCTCCGCGCAAAAGCGGGTCATGAGGCTTGTTAATGTGGCCATTGTTCTTGGCTTTTCTTGGTGAGGTGTCCACAGCCATTCGCCTCGGACGTTGTGTTTGAGAGCTGCTAAGGCTTCAAGCGTCCGGACAGTCGACTATTTGGTTCTTTTTAGTAAGGAACCTGTTCCAGAATTTCCGGGCTGACTCTCCGGGCTGTTGAGTTATGTGACTTAGATCGTCTGCATCCGGAGGGCGGAAATAAGTCCCCTGAAAATTTGCCCGTAATGCATCCTCGATCTCTTCCCAGCTTCCAATGGTATTTTCAGGGAGGCTTTTAAGCCAATGCCGAGCTGGCCCTTTGAGTGTAAGGGTTAAGTATTTTATGGCGTGGAGATCATCTCCTCTAGTCATGTGTATGTGGAGGATGTAATCCTCAATCCGCACTCTGTGGTCTGTTGTTCCGTCAGATGCCTCTATGTTTACGGTTTGAATCCGCTGAAAATTCATGATCCAAGACCTCGTCGGTGAAACATAGGGGTGTGTGCGCGCCTCTATATTTGGGTGTGCCGTGATCTTCGAATTTTGGCGATTGCATTGCTTTGACGAGCATGCTTTCTGGCCCATAGATGGACCTAATCACCATCCTTTGATGTGAATCCTTATGCGGATCACATATTGGCTTGTGTGCAGCGCCATTCGCCGCTTTTTTTGCCGTGGGTCGCCCATCCGACCGGTGGCCTTCTTACTTTTTAATTGTGGGGCTCTAAGGCCTCCTCGTCAATTCGGCAGTCGCTTTTTCGGTAGCTCTTTGTTCGGGCGATCGTCTCCGCATTTGTTCTGCGGTGTTGAATACTTTGCTCCATCTGATCCCGAGTGCATCTTCCGCTGTTTTGAGCTTCCGCTTCGCTTTTTCAGGCTACGCGCAGCGGCGGCGAGCCTTTTCTCGAGGTCATTTTGCTCCAATAGTTTGTCCGGCGTGAGATCGTCCGGACTGTTGTCTTCGCCGGGACAGATTGTTTATCCAAGTTGTCTTGTTCGGACAATTGCTCGATAGCTTGTTCGTTGTCCACCGTTCGCCTCGCTCTATGGCTGGGTCCTTGTTGAGGCGGACTTTGTTCGGGCGCTTACGCTGCCGCTTTTGACTGCCGAGGGATTTATCCTTCGAAGCGCCCCGTTGTTCCTCGCCTTCATTTCCTTTAGGTGTATCCACCATGTATACATCATGGGATGTGGTTGTCCAGCATCCTATAGTTGTTGGTTCATTGTTGTCTCCTACATCGTCGTCCATACCGTCGATGTCTTCAGAGTCGAAATCGAGCACGTCGTGTATGCTTTCGGCGGAGGCTACGAAGTGGGTGGTGGGTGGGCGTTGAATTTCTTCGTCGTCCGTATCCCAACCTTCCTGACCGTAGTCCGGCCAGGGCTCTCCGGATAAAGAGAGAGACTTTAGTGAATTTAGGATGTCGCTAAAGGGCGAGTGCTGAAAGATGTCCGCGGCAGTGAACTCCATAACGGGCGCCCAATCGGATTCGATTGGTAGGGGCGCGGAGGGTTCGGAGTCCGGAGAGGAGTCCAGCACCCTAGAGTCACGGTCTTTGCAAAGGACAGGGATAGAGTTCGGCTCGATCGCCGTAGAGATTGTAGCCCCCGAGGCGGTGTCCAACCACTCGTCCTCGATCGGGGAATCCAGCTCCGGATTAAGGGTCGGAGCGGATGCCGGTGCAGCCTCGTGGCACCGCTTGTTGCAGAGCTAGATCATGCCCATCGAGACAAGGCGGCATGTTATTGCGGCTCAATCCGTCAAGATCAAGTCTCCGCGATATCGGCCGATAGTTTAAAATTCCAAATCTGACCTGATGGCCAGGGGCGAAGCTTCGATCTGCTCCGATGGCTGCTTAATTGGCCCGCAGCAGCAAAGCCGCCAACACGAAGATCTGTCCGGGAGAAAAGTCACACCGGACTGCGCCGTTGTTGATGATCAAGGAGCCATCGGGCCTATCGGTGACGCATACGCAGGAACTCTCAATGAAAGCACCAATGTCGGTGTCAAACCGCGGATCTCGGTAGGGGGTACCGAATCTGCACGCCTAGGCGGATGGTAATAGGAGACAAGGGACACGATGTTTTTACCCAGGTTCGGGCCCTCTCGATGGAGGTAATACCCTACTCCGCTTGATTAATATTGATGATATGGGTAGTACAAGAGTAGATCTACCACGAGATCAAGGAGGCTAAACCCTAGAAGCTAGCCTATGGTATGATTGTTCTTCGTCCTACGGACTAAAACCCTCCGGTTTATATAGACACCGGATAAGTTAGGGTTACGCAGAGTCGGTTACAATGGTAGGAGATCTACATATCCGTATCGCCAAGCTTGCCTTCCACGCCAAGGAAAGTCCCATCCGGACACGGGACGAAGTCTTCAATCTTGTATCTTCATAGTCTTGGAGTCCGGCCGTGACGATAGTCCAGCTATCCGGACACCCCCTAGTCCGGGACTCCCTCAGATGCATTAACCCAATTATAATGAAAACAGTTAGTGGCTCAAGTTTAAGGGCCCAGGATATCACCTCTGCTTTCTTTCAGTTTTTCGTTAATAATTCATTTTCTAGCACCCGTACACTTTGGTACGTTTCATATTTGCCAGGGGCTCCCAGGCGCCCCACAATACGGCAACAAAGTCCGAACACTTTTTATAGTATAGTTCGGTACCCCGAATTTAGCATTATATGCATTGGCTCCGAATCACGTCTTTGGTCAATAGTTGGGTTGCCCGGCTCCTGTGCTTACTACCTTACGTTCCGCTATATCGGCTAGGGTAGTAAAGGGAGAACTACTGCAATTGTGCCCTGGTTTATCCAAAGGAGCACCTCAATAGAGAAAGCCGAAAATTGACTGTCATGATACGGCGAGAGCCAGTCAGCTGTTCGAGAGGTTGAAAATCATTGGAGATTTTTCCGCATTATGTGAAGGATCGGTACTTCCCGATCAGACGCTCATAACACTCTGGTTCGGATACCAGGGGCTGCGCCCATGTTTTATTATAAAACTCCTATGGCTAAGTGAGGGCGTTTAAGCCGCATAGTCTGATTGCCTAGTTCGTTGCGCTAAACAACTCCTTCAAGGACCATATAATTGGATCAAGATTGTTTAGATCCCATCCCGAACACCTCCGTACTACCTACATGAGGGCAGAAGCCGACGACTGGTCAACCCTCAGATTTCATTCAACACGGCCGCACAGGAGGAAAAAAATTAAAAACATAACAATCATTATATAACAAACCTACTTTGTTTCATCATACAAGGCAAAGACAACACGACTGTATTCATTCAAAAATAATGTCCTGCCCACACCGTGCTGCTACAATGCGAGACCCCTCCAGGACATCCGTGAAATAGCGCTCGGGTGTGCGGTACTCCTTGCCCTCTGGCGGCCCTCGAGCCAGCTCGATGGCGTTCATCTTCGCCCACCACATCTTGCAACGGGCGAAGGCCATACGAGCACCCTCAATACAGGCCGATCGCTTCACAATATCCAGCAGAGGACAGGCGTCCACCATCCGCCTCATGAGTCCGAAGTAGCTGCCGGGCGTAGCTTCGCCTAGCCATAGCCGTATTATCAAATCCTTCATGGCTAGTTCGGCCACCCTATGCAGCTCCACTAGCTGTTTCAGCTGATCGGTGAAGGACACGGGATGCTCTGGCACAAGATATTGCGACTAGAATAGCTTCTCCGTAGACCTCCCTTCTTCGGCTCGAAGAACCCCGCGGCGTCGGACACACTTCACGGAAAATCAGCAAAAGCCCCTGGAGAAATCCGAATCCGGGTTAGTAAAAGATACCTCATCTTTGCATATTGGCTTTGCATACTGAATGCCTTACCCGCCGCAATCTTCCTCGCCTCTTAGACCTCTCGGAGGGCGCCTGGCCTGCTCCGGCCGCCTCCGCCTCGACGAGCCTTGAGAGTTCGACTTTTTAGCCGACGCGCCACGCCCAAGGTCTCGTGACTTCTTCACCGCTGTCAGGAGCTCTTGCTGGACCTTGCTGACCCGGGCCTTGAGCTTCTTACGGGCAGCCTGCTCCTTGACGGCCTTCCCCTCGGCTTCGCCCAGGGCCCTTTTTAGGGCCTCGACCTCGGTGATCGCTCCTATACATATTGAGGGAGTCCTGGATTAGGGGGTGTCCAGATGGCCGGACTCCTGGACTATGAAGATACAGGATTGAAGACTTCGTCCCATGTCCGGATGGGACTTTCCTTGGCGTGGAAGGCAAGCTTGGCGATACGGATATGTAGATCTCCTACCATTGTAAATGACTCAGTAACCCTAACCTCTTCGGTGCCTATATAAACCGGAGGGTTTTAGTCCGTAGGATCTAACAACAATCATACCATAGGCTAGCTTCTAGGGTTTAGCCTCTCGATCTCGTGGTAGATCTACTCTTGTACTACCCATATCATCAATATTAATCAAGCAGAGTAGGGTTTTACCTCCATCGAGAGGGCCCAACCTGGGTAAAACATCGTGTCCCTTGTCTCCTCGTTACCATCCGCCTAGACGCACGCTTCGGGACCCCTACACGAGATCCGCCGGTTTTGACACCGACATTGGTGCTTTCATTGAGAGTTCCTCCGTGTCATCATATTTAGGCCCGATGGCTCCTCCAATCATCAACAATGATGCGCCTGTGGTGAGACTTTTCTCCCGGACAGATCTTCAGATTCGGGCGGCTTTGCACCATGGGCCAATTCGCTTGGCCATCCGAGAAGATTGAAAGCTACGCCTGGCCACCAGGTCAGATTTGGAAGTTTGAACTACACGGCCGACGCTCATGGAGACTTGATCTTCGACGGGTTCGAGCCACAGCCAAGCGTGCCGCGACCGCCATGAGGGGCATGATCTAGCTCGCCACGAACAAAGGTCCTCGAGGTCAAGACTCAATGTCCGCCCAACCTTTAGCTTGAGCCGATCGCGCCGATCGAGGACGGGTGGCTGGACACCGCCGAGCTGCAATCTTATGGTGATTAAGCCGACACCTACCCCGCCCTTTATGGCTCAGGACTCCAAGGTGCCGGACTCCTCTCCGGATCGAGCCTTCATACCGCCAATCGAATCCGATTGGCGCCGATCATGGAATTCACTGCCATGACATCTTTCAAAGACTCGCCTTTGGCGACATCCTGATTTCACTAAAGTCTCTCTTTATCGAGAGCCCGGCCGGATTATGGTCAGAAGGCTGGGATGCGACGACTAAGAAATTCAAAGCCCACCCACCACCCACTTCAGAGCCACCGCCAATGATTTAACCGACATGCTCGACTTCGACCAAGACATCGACGGTATGGACGACGATGCAGGAGACGATCAAGAACCAGCGCCCACAGGTCACTGGAAGGCCACCTCGTCATATGACATATACATGGTGGACATCCCAAAAGATGGGAATGGCGATGGAACAACGGAGGATGACCCCTCGAAGAAACAGCCTAAGCGCCAAGGCCATCGGCGCCGCTATAAATCCCGCCACAAAGAAAACGGTGATTCCGCATGGGAAACAATAACACCCCGGACAGTGCCGAAGACAACCCTCCAAAGAGGATTCACCGCAGAGGATGGAGAAGCCAGCCCTCATGAGAGAGCGGCATAAAGAGAGGTAGAGGACGATAATTACATGCCTCCCACGAAGATGAGGCAAGCCTCGACGACGATTTAATTGCCGTGCCCGAGGATCTCGTCGAACAAGAGCGTTTCAAACGCAGGCTCATGGCCACGGCAAGCAGCCTCAAGAAAAAGCAGCAACAGCTTAGAGCTGACCAAGACTTGCTAGCTAACAGATGGACTGAAGTCCTTGCGGCCGAATAGTATGAACTCGAGCGCCCCTCCAAGAGCTACCCAAAACGCATGCTGCTACCCCGATTAGAGGAGGAAGCACCCAAACCTACATCACCAGCAAGATGACACGGCTGACCGACCACCTCGTGGTCAGCGACAGAGAGGCCTCTCGCCTCAACTCAAGCCGCACTCCGGCCGCTCAAAAAATACCAAGGCGCGAGGAAATGCGCCAGACCTGCGAGATATATTTTAGGACAAGGCAAGGCAAACAAGATCGATCACGGATCGCTGGGCGCTTACCATGACACACGTGATTTATAACCACACGCCAGATATGGCAACTCTGGCCGGGCCGAACATAGTAGACAAAGCTCATTTGAGCTGCGTCGTGATATAGCCCAATACAGAGGCGCCACACATCCACTATGCTTCACAGATGAAGTGATGGACCATCAAATCCCTGAGGGTTTCAAACCCGTAAACATTGAATCATATGATGGCACAACAGATCCCGCGGTTTGGATCGAGGACTATCTCCTTCACATCCACATGGCCCGCGGTGATGATCTACACGCCATCAAATACCTCCCACTCAAGCTTAAAGGACCAGCCCGACATTGGCTTAACAGCTTGCCAAAGATAGTCAATTGGTTGTTGGGAAGACCGAAGCCGCATTCCTCGACAATTTCCAAGGCACATATGTGCGACCACCGACGCCATGACCTAAGCCACATAATTCAGCAGCCAGAGGAATCGCCGCATAACTCGACACGGTTCCTAACCAAGAAAAATCAAATCGTCGATTGTCTGGATGCAGTGGCCCTTGCAGCCTTCAAACACAACATCCGCGACTAGTGGCTTGCCCGGCACCTAGGACAGGAAAAGCCTAAATACATGGCAGCCCTCACAACACTCATGACCCGCTTTTGCACGGGAGAGGACAGATGGCTAGCTCGTAGTAACAACATGACCAAGAGCCCTGGTAATTCGACCAAGGACAGCAATGGCAGGTCGCGTCGCAACAAGCACAAACGCCGCATTAACGGCGATAATGCTGAGGATACGGCAGTAAATGCCGGATTCAGAGGCTCTAAACCCGGTCAGCGAAAAAAGCCATTTAAAAGAAATACTCCGGGTCCGTCCAATTTGGACCGAATACTCGATCGCTGCGTGCGATACACGGCACTTCAAAAACTAGCCAACCACACCAACAGGGATTGTTGGGTGTTCAAGCAGCAGGCAAGTTAAATGTCGAAAACAATGACAAGGGGCTGCATAGCGATGATGAGGAGGAGCCCCGCCACGAACAATAGAGGATGTAAGGGCTTCCCCACAAGTGCGGACGGTGAACATGATATACGCAACCCACATACCCAAAAGGGAGCGGAAGCGTGCACTAAGGGACGTATATGCGATGGAGCCAGTCGCCCCAAAGTTCAACCCATAGTCTTCCTGCCCGATCACTTTTGATCGAAGGGACCACCCCACTAGCATCCGCCATGGTGGATTCGCCGCATTGGTTCTAGACCCAATCATTGACGGATTTCACCTCACTAGAGTCCTAATGGACGGCGGCAGCAGCCTGAATCTTCTTTATCAGGATACAATGCGCAAAATGGGCATAGACCCATCAAGGATTAAACCCACGAAGACGACCTTTAAAGGCGTCATACCAGGTGTAGATGCCAACTCATGTGCTCGCCACACTTGAAGTGGTCTTCGATCCCGGATAACTTCCGGCGAGGAGTTAATCTTTGACATAGTCCCGCTCCGCAGCGGCTATCACGCGATCGCTTCGGACGAACCGCATTTGGTAAAGTTCAATGCGGTGCCGCACTACGATATCTCAAGCTCAAGATGACAGGCCTCGAGGAGTCATTACGGTCAACGGAAACACCGAACGCCTCTCTCGGACGGAGGAGCATACGGCGGCCCTCGCGGCGGAAGTACAAAGCAGCCTCTTAAGGCAATTCTCGAGTCCGCTATTAAACGTCCGGACACCGCAAGCGCCCGAGTAACCTACAACAAGACCGCTCGCACGCTCCGAGCATGCATAGCAATGCGGCCCAAACCCCGGCCCTCGCGAAATTGCGAAACCAGTAATACGCGTACATAATTATGCTCTCAAAATACCATGGGCATAGGGGAAGGGGCACGACCACGGTATGCCCGCACGCGCTCAAACGCACTGGGGCCCCGATTGTGTCATTCTTTTCTTTTCTTCTTTCTTTTTACTTTCAGACTCATATCACGAAGCCCTGTCCGCAAGAGAATCGCCAACACACGATGCAACAACCAGGAAGCGTAGTTACGCCGAGTGTCCAGTGGTCTCTATTACGAGCAAGATACCTGTTTTACATACCATCCCGCAGCTTACCCCTCGGGGGCATGTTAAAGAGTCCCGCCCCTTGCTTATCGTGACTATTTGTATCGCTCGCTTTTATCGCAGTCCTTTTGAATAAACAATACATAGCTTCGCCTATTATTACATTCCCTTTTTCTATATATATATATATGTTCGCTATGACATTGTGCAACCGCACACTTTGGTACGGGCAATACACCGGGGCTTAAGTACCCCACAATATGGTGTGATAAGTCCAACACTTTCACAAGTGCGGCACCTCAACTTATAGCATTATATGCATCGACCAATCATGTCTTGGGTCAATAGTTGGGTTTGCCCGGCTCCCATGTTTTGGTACCTTATGTTCCGTTATATCGGCTAAGGTAGCGCTGGGAGAACCACTGTGATTGTGCCCCGGTTGAGCTGGGTTAAGAACCTCATTGGAGAAAGCTAAAACTGACCGTCATGATAGGGTGAGAGCCGGTCGCTGTTCGAGAGGTTTTCGAGTCCCTAAAGACTTATGCCGCTTAGAGCGAGGAGTCGGCATTGTTCGCCTAGGCGTGCATAACGCCTCAACTCGGTCTTCCAATACTGGGGCTTCACCAAATTTAAAATTATAGAATTCTATGGCTAAGGAGAGTGTTCAAGCATTATAGTCCAGTTGCCTTGTTTGTTGCATTGAGCGCCTCAAGGACCCAAGAATGGGAACAAGAGCGCCAAGTTTATCCCAACACCCCAAAGACTGTGGCATGGGGGCTGAAGCCGACGACTCGCCATCTCTCAAATTTAATACACGGCCGCATGTAAGGTAATATTTTAAATTCAAAAGTGTTGCTTAGCGATATGAACAAGTTTTCAGCGACAGATAACAAATGCGAGTCTACTCAAAATTACATATTTGGAGCATTCACCGCTATAAGACGGCACCCTTCAGACGCCTCATAATACATTTCAGGCTTGCGATGCTCCTTGCCCGGTGGTGGTCCATCCGTCACAAGCTTCTCAGCCCATCTTGCCCTAGTGCACCTTAGCACGGGCAAGGCCCCTACGGCACCTTCGATGCAGACGGAGCGCTTGACGACTTCAACCCATGGACAAAGGCCCACCAGCCACCTCACCAGCCCAAGTAGCTCCTGTGCATGGCTTCCTTAGGCCACAGCCAACTATGAGGTTCTTCATGGCCTGTTCGCCACCTTATGGAGCTCGACCAGCTGCTTCAACTGGTCTCTTTAGGGCACCAGTGTCCGCCTCAAAGATATCGAGACCGAACACCTTCTCTGCCGAGCTTCCTCCTCACCTCGGTAGAATGCGGCAGATCGTACACACTGTGGGGCAGATCTGCGAATGCTCCCCGAGAGCTCGGATTCGGTAAGTAACAGATAATTCACTTTCACATGCTTGCTTTGCATATAGAATGCCTTACCCGCCGCTATCTTCCTCATCGCCTCAATTTCCGGAGGGCTTTTGGGCTTCGCCTTAGCGGCTTTGGCGCCTCAAGGGCTGAGGCGAGCTCGACTCGAGTCTTTGAGTCACGCCCAAACTCGTGTTTTTCAACGAGAGCCTCGAGCTCTTGCCGCACCTCCGCCACCCGCGCCTCCTGCTTCTCTCGCTCGGCGCGCCCATGCCGCATTGCTTTCAGCCTTGACACCGCTTCCTTCGTGGTCGCCACCTGCTCGTGGCCCCTACAAGATTCACATTATTCCTGTCATCTTTGCAACCACATCTTTTAAATACTCCCATAAGGTATTACTTACCTTCCTTGTCCTCGAGCTGCTTTTTGGCAAGTCCGAGCTCGTTTTGACCGCCGAGGCTCGCTTCAATGCATCAACCTCCGCAGTCAAGGCGGCAGAGGTCAAGCAGCGCAGCCTGCATTCCCATATTGACATACTTATGTTAGACTCCTGCGATATCTATTAGATCCTCGCCGCTTTTTCTTTCCAAACACCAAACCGAGCATCAGGCTACCGCCTATGCGGTAATATTTTTACATATCTTAAATACATACCTCAAAGCCTGTTAGAAGTCCGGCACAAGCTTGACCAGCCCGCTTTGGCGGATCGAACTTTCTCGATCACCACACTCATAACAATGCGGTGCTCCTCGTCGATGGAAGCGCCGCTAAGCGCCCATCAAATCATCCGTGCCTCCGGTTGACGGAGGTCACCGCGCCGCAGTCTTGCCCTTCTTCTTAAGGGGGCTCGCCGCCGGACTCGAACCACCAAGGTTCCAAAGACGGAGTCCGCACAGCCCGACTTCGGGTTTTATCCCTTTGCGCCGAGTCCGGAGGTCGCCTTGCGCGCCTCAGGCCACCTCCTCCTGGTTGGGCCCCTTTTGGGACTCCACCTCGGCGTCATCCGCGGCAGGAGGAGACGAGGCGGTCGAAAGTGAGGTGCTATTCACATACGACGAATCCAGGGAGCCGCTCGACGAAGCGTCGAGCCCGTCCTTGGGCGGGCTGCATGGTTATATCCGGTGTTAGGAGATGTTGTGCGACAAATGGAATGCCATGAGTTATTCTGGTGTCCGGACACTTACGATTTCGCCAGGGGCTTGGTTCTTGGCGGCCACTTCTCTTCGCCGTCGTCAGCGTTGGTGGTGTAGTCCGGAGGAAGGGTCCTTCTTTCTGATTCTCCGCCTCCCCCAGCTTGGGGCGGCTTCTTTTTCTTCTCTCTTCACCGGGAGAGGCCTATTTTTCCTCCTCCTCGCTTCGCGGAGGAGTCCGCCGAGTCATCGGACGATGAGTTCGACAACACTGGCGCCGAACTCCTTCGAGTCCCCGCTGCCTTCTTCTTGGTTTTCTTCTCCGCACCACGTAAGGTGCCGAACCAGCATCCCTGGCTAATCGGGCGTCCGCTGGTCTTCGGCAAGGAGCCGGACAGTCAACCTATCCGAACGCCTTCGCCAGTCCTGCCAAAGGTGAGGGAGTTTTAGATCCCGCATAGAGTCAAACTATGAAAAAGAGTCACAGAAGGGTAAATAGCTTACCTCGCTGGCTTGATGTCGCGAGCTGAATCCGCGATCTTGGTAGCGGAAGCGGAGCCTCGGCGCCTTTGAACAACACCTTCCTGCATCTTCGCACGTAGTATCAAAGAGCCGCTCAAGGTTCAGTGTTGTGCCGGATCAAACTCCCACAAGTAGAAGGCCCGCTGTCGGGCATGGGAGGATCCGCGGATGAGCATAACTGGACTACGTTGACAAGCTTGAGCTTCTTGTCCACCAGGTTTCGGACGCAGGTTTGGAGTCCGGTCAGCTCTTCCGAATTGCCGCACGTCAGGCCCGTCTCTTTCCGTGAGTTGAGCCGTGTAGGGAAGCCAGATCGGAATTCGGTGGCCGCCGCCCATTTAGAGTCGTGCGGCTCGGTGATGTAGAACCACCCCGATTGCCACCCCTTTATGGTCTCCACGAAGGAGCCCTCGAGCCATAGGACGTTGGCCATTTTTCCCACCATGGCACCTCCAAGACTCCGGCTTGGCCGCCCACTACTTTCGGCTTGACATTGAAAGTCTTCATCCATAAGCCAAGTGGGGCTGGATGCAGAGGAAGGCCTCGCACACCACGATGAACGATTTAGATGTTGAGGATGAAATTGGGCCGATCATGGAAATCTAGGCCGAGTAGAACATGAGCCCCTCGGACAAATGGGTGAAGTGGAAACCCTAGCCCATGGAGGAAGTGGGGAGGAACACCACCCACTCATGGGGCCTGGGGTGGGATGAGCTGCCCTTGTCGGGGAGCCGATGCGCGATGTCGCTGGACAAGTATCCGCCTTCCGCACCTTTTTGATGTGCCCTCCGTGACGGAGGAGGCCATCCACTGCCTCCCGCCCCGGACATAGTTGGAGAAGGTTGAGGTGGGATGTGCGGACTTGGGCGCTGGAGCTCGAGTGCACGGAAATGGATAAGCAAAGGAGGAAGAAGGCGTGTGAGAAAGTGGATCCTTATCCCCTTATATGGACGGACAAAGCTATGCGCCCCACCGCCCGATAAAACCCGCTTATCTCCCAAGCGCCAGAATCAATGGCGCGTTGGGTTACCCACGCCCGTATTGATGAGAATCCTGAATAAGGGGACACGATCTCGCTTTGACAAGACGTGCAAGGAAACCGCCGCTAAACGCTACCGAGGTGGGACAAGAAAACGATTCAATAAAGGCTTGGCTGGTGTGATGTCACGCATGGAATACGCCGCCAGATTGAACTTGTGTAAATATCATTCTCTACGGTGGTATGTCGAGCTTATTTTGCAGAGCCGACACTATCCTTGTGTTCAAAATCTTCTATGAAGTATTCGAGAAGGAACCCGCCTTTGCAATGCCAAAGACAATATGCGCGCCCAGACTGCCGCCATTGAAGCCTAGTTCAGGGGCTACCGAGGGAGTCCTGGATTAGGGGTGTCCGGATGGTCGATTATAGCCTTTGGCCGACACTGGACTATGAAGATACAAGATTGAAGACTTCGCCCCGTGTCCGGATGGGACTTTCCTTGGCGTGGAAGGCAAGCTTGGCGATACGGATATGTAGATCTCCTACCATTGTAACCGACTCGTGTAACCCTAACCCTCTTCGTGCCTATATAAACCGGAGGGTTTTAGTCCGTGAGATCTAACAACAATCATACCATAGGCTAGCTTCTAGGGTTTAGCCTCTCGATCTCGTGGTAGATCTACTCTTGTACTACCCATATCATCAATATTAATCAAGTAGGAGTAGGGTTTTACCTCCATCGAGAGGGCCCAACCTGGGTAAAAACATCGTGTCCCTTGTCTCCTGTTACCATCCGCCTAGACGCACAGCCTCGAGACCCCTACCCGAGATCCGACGGTTTTGACACCGACACATACCATGACACTTTGGTCTATATATATATATATATATATATATATATATATATATATATATATATATATATATATATATATATATATATATATATATATATATATATATATACTCCTTTCAATATTTCCTGTTATCGATACCTTGATTCTCCTGAGCTGCTCTCTCACCTGCCGAGCTCCTCCTCGGCCTGCTCCAGCCTCCACTTTAGATCGGAGACCTCGGCAGCACGTGAGGCCGCGGCCAGCAGCGACGCCTACATATTTATTCCGCATAAATTTAGTTAGTTTCCTGCCAATAAAAAGATTGATCCTCTGTCCGCTTTTCTTTCCAACACCGAACATTGTCTCGTGGGCTACCGCCTATATGGGGATTTTCTTTATGCCGCCACCCCAAAACCCGTCGAGGGCAGCAGAGGTTTCTGTTAGTCCGCCTTAACGGACTAAGCCCTTTTAATGAACATGCTCATAATAACATGTTGCTCATCCGCAATGGAAGCGCCTCACAGCACTTCGAGCAGATCATCTAGTGCCCCTGGGTGGACAGGGGTCACCGGGGGAATAGGCATACCCCATGTCGGATTTCGGAGCCGTATCGGTCTCCGGAATCAAGTCTGGTTGAGGGCCGAACAGAGTACGACCCTCCTCCCCAGTCTCCCGAGGAATTGGTTCCCCCTGGTGTTCGGCGACAGGGGCTTCGCCTTCGGGCGCCTCTTGATTCTCTCCCCGCCCGGAAGGTCCATTGGGAAAGCACC